>OX101814.2:22625854-23898354 GCA_944452925.2 Chrysolina oricalcia | reverse complement strand
CATTTTTGAACTTGTCATTCCTTTCTGATTATTTCGGCCTCATACTCCCCTATACCTATCTCTAATGGTTTTTGAGATATTGGTTATTTTCCATATTTTTTATCCAAAACATAGCTCGAATTGAATGTTTATTTCTGCGGTATTTGGATTCTTAGGAAGTTGCAATTTTGTGTTTAGTTCATCAAGATCATGTACATTAATTCTGTATAGAGAAGTTTGTTTTGTGTTATACAGGGTCGTTCAAAATTCATGATCTTACTGTATATTATGAAATATCCTGAAAGATGACTAAATTCCCTTCGAATTGATATATTATATTCCTATACCTAAATAGCCAGAATTCCGAGATAATAGCAACTTTCACTTGTAATCTCCCAAGTGCTTGAATTATTGCCCGAAATTTTTCGAGTACATGAATTTTTTTGAAAATTCATGTACGAGATAAATTTAAGGCAATTAATTCAAGCACGAGGGGGATTCGGTAACAAAATTTCACACCTAGAAATGAAAATCATCCAACAATTCATAAGAAATAACTAACGATGGTTTCACCTGAACTATTTATAACCACTGAAATATTGATACATAAAATACTTACAAAATACTACAAAATTTTCATCAATGAATGTGTTTAAATTTGGAACAAAGAAAATAAAAAAGTTATGTTCTTATCGTGTATTGAACCATCGACCTAGCGACTCATAGGCCGCAACACTATCGCTGAACTACGGGATTTATGATAAAAACTTGTGACAAATGGTGTATTGAACTTCTTCTGAAATATGATTTCAGAATTGGCAATTTCTGCAATAATCGTGGAGAAAATGTTTTCAGACACATTCCAAATATCTAGTAATTACATAATTATCTCCTTTCATATGAAAACTAGACCTCCATTTGTACATTGAAGCAAAATATCAATTTGTCATATGTAAAATGTTTGGCAGAAAAATTTCCACTTATTAATTTCGCCCAGGGTACCCAGGAGGATGAAATTTCCGGAAATTTTTAGGATTGCCGTGGTATCTAAACAAGAACGAATTTTTTCATTGGCAACAAAAGTGAGGTGTGATATTTTCAAAAAAAATCGATTTATTTTTCTCATATTCATATAAGGTGGCTATTAAATGTCATGATGGTACATGACTAAATGAAAATTTGACAATTAGTGCACTATTAATAATACCGTTGTGTGTTTCTTAACGAAAGTGACTCAAAAATAATTGAAATGAAGGGAAATAACTATTCAAACGAAGTTCTGATGAAATTGTTTATTCTTCATGGAAAATGTGAGGGAATTATAGCAAGAACGTGCAGAAAATTCAATGAAACGTACCCTGATTTACAACCAATGAACAAAAGTTGTTCGATTACAACATGATTTCATTAATAAAGATAATTTCATTAATCATCCGTCAAAAATTAGAAAACGTTCACAATACATTTTCAAAATGCCGACCATTGGGTTCCAAACATTTCAAAATCCGGGTATTTGGAGATACAGTTGTAGCACTCCTTATTTCACTGGCATCTAGCAATTTTTTTTGTTCCAAATTAATAATATCAATATTTCAGTGGTTATAAATAGTTCAGGTTAAACCATCGTTAGTTATTTCTTATGAATTGTTGGATGATTTTCATCTCTCGGTGTGAAATTTTCTTACCGAATCCTCCTCGTACTTGAATTAATTGCCGTACATCTCGTACATGAATTTTCCAAGAAAATTCATGTACTCGAAAAATTACAGGCAATAATTCAAGCACTTGGGAGATTACAAGTGAAAATTGCTATTATCTCGGAATTCTGGCTATTTAGGTATAGGAACATGATATATCAAATCGAAGGGAATTTAGTCATCTTTCAGAATATTTCATAATATACAGGATGTTCCATTTAAAAAAACGCACTTTCAACCCTTTTCGTTTCTAGCAGTAAGATCATGAATTTTGAACGACCCTGTATAACGCAGAACAAACTTCTCTATGCAGAATCAATGTACATTATCTTGATGAACTAAACACAAAATTGCAACTTCCTAAGAATCCAAATACCGCAGAAATAAACATTCAATTCGAGCTATGTTTTTGATAAAAAATATGGAAAATAGCCAATATCTCAAAAACCGTTAGAGATAGGAATAGGGGAGTGTTAGACAGAAATAATCAGAAAGGAATGACAAGTTCAAAAATGCGGTAATATACAGGGTGACCCATTTGAAATAACAAAGATGCTGCTACTTTCTGGTATAAGCGGCAACGCTGCATTGCTGAAAATATTTTAGATCGATAGACCAAGAGCAACTATTTGAGAAACCAAATTTTCAGAATGATCCTATCTACCGTTTTCCGTAAACGTCTAAGGTACCATCGACCGTGACCAAGACCAACCCTGTATATATATATATATATATATATATATATATATATATATATATATATATATATATATATATACATATATATATATATATATATATATATATATATATATATATATATATATATATATATATAGTAGAGATTTCATCAAACAAAAAGTACACCGATTTTTTCAAAAAAGCGGACATTTTGATTTTTGATTTTTGATTTTTATATTGAAAATGAGGGTGATTTTTGGATTTTGAATCAAAATAAGGGGAGAAAATACTTATTATGAATCCAAAAAATTACAGTGTGTTTGGGATATGAGAAGGTAAGTTTTCACTGAATTCCGTAGGAAATAAATGGAATTTTCGGAGATAGCAATGTCGTTTTTTGGATTTTTCGTATACATTTTGAAGTTATGTGAAAACAGTATGAATTTAATAGTTATGAATCTTTTCATTGGCTACAACTTTGCCGTTGAACTTTTTTAGATATGACTCGTAGTTTTGCCGAAAGTCGTGATAAACCATTTTCCACCCTTAAAATCTCACCCCCTTCCACTTTCATCAAATCGCCCGTGAATAATGTTTCCTTTTATTTCCAATATATTTTCCTACTTTTCCAATGGGTTTCATCCTGTTCTAAATTTTGTAGGTGTCAAAAATTATCAACCGTGGCCTACTAGTACAGTAAATGTTGATCTTTGCTTCTTGAAGTTTGTGGTGTTCAGTGAATTTACTCAAGTTCATATAACTGTGATCAATCAATCATTCTTGATGAATGTGAGAACAAACATACGTTTCTGTAGTTATTCACTTCATCTTTTGATCATTTATTTATATAGTTAGGGACAGATTCTGATATTTTCAACGCATCCAGATAGATCCCTTCTCGGAACGATGTATATCTATTATGTATGATAGGGGATGACCTATAAGGTCAATGACAGTTCTCAGAGCTATTCCTTGTTTTTTATCTACACTTGGAGTTGGAGTATTATTTCAATAATCTCTTCAAACTTTGGGGTTGTCGACTTCAGAAATAGATTATCGATCGACATTTTGTGTTATTATTTGGTTAGATTTTCCCAATATTCATAATTTGTTTTTTGAATTAGTTGCCCATTATTTCTTTATCTGTGAAAATATCATTGTTACTAGCGAGTTCTACAGTATTGCTAGTTTTTGTGACGTTCCCAATTTCATTAATAATGTTCCAGCTCTCCTTGCTCAGATTAATTACATTTAAGATTTGAATATTATTTTACTTCGTTTTGGTATACTTATTTGCCCTTTATATATACAGTGTGTTCCACTTTGAGCAGCCACACCCTCATTTTTCAGTAAGAATAGATTAATTTAAATTATTTTTCTTTCATATCATAGTACCCAGTTAACATAAACATCTAGGAGATGTTGTTTTCTTGGTTATTATGGTAACAAAATGAGTTGCATTTAAACATCACTGTTACCACTTAGTGATGCCAAATGTTATGAATTGTTCACAATTTTCTTCTTGTTAGCTTTGAGGCACAAAATAAATTTTGGTTTCATTGCGATTTTGTCGGTACAGAAGGAATTAGGCGAAGAATATCTACATAAATGAGTATTCTAGATATTCTTTGAATTAGGTTGGTAATAAAATTGAGCATGACACCACCACCACGATTCACGACACAAAATGGTAGAAGTTGTTTGTCGAGTCGAGAGTCAAGTAGAATTTGTATTCGGTTGACGCCATTCTTTAACTATTCTAGTGTTCTACTCGATTATTTTCATGTGTTCATCAACATTGCCCAATCATTATTTATACCAAGAACTGTTACCGTTCAGGAACCGGAACGGTGAGTACAAACTTAGAAAGGTAAATTCAGTGATCTACAGAATTTAGCATTTTCAGGATAGGTACTGCGATTTCGTAGCGAAGAAAATGCTGCCCAGAGGATTGGAGTTGAATTATAGATTTTTTTACATTTCCGTATATTGTTTTTTTATCATGATTTGAACAGTTTGATAACTTTTTTTGTTTGTGAAAAGTACATATATGCTACGAAATAAACTCACGCATTTGTTTTCCAGCATTCCTTTCCATATGAACCGTAATTCATTAGTAAGAATGATAATATTAAGCTATAATTTATATTTATCTTGATACATGGTTAGCTTTGTTTTATTCTTGACATACAGGAGAATCAAAAAGTGAAGCGCATTCTCAAATAAGTACCAGTCCATTCAATTTCACATTGTTACATCGAAGGGGTCTCAATGTGCCTTAAGTTCCGAAGTATACGTGGAATGTCACATTGGGCTTATTTTGAGTCACATTTGCATCACATTTTGATGTCTCGTCATGACCAACGGGGCACAGAATAGACGTTGATGCGATAATAATGGAAGTCACTTTACGATTCACTGGTGTGATCAGAAACATGAATGTGCCTTCAGTTCCGAAGTATACATGGAATGTCACATTGGGCTTATTTTGAGTCACATTTGCATCACATTTCGATGTCTCGTCATGACCAACAGGGCACAGAATAGACGTTGATGCGATAATAATAGAAGTCACTTTACGATTCACTGGTGTGATCAGAAACATGAATGTGCCTTCAGTTCCGAAGTATACATGGAATGTCACATTGGGCTTATTTTGAGTCACATTTGCATCACATTTCGATGTCTCGTCATGACCAACGGGGCACAGAATAGACGTTGATGTGATAATAATAGAAGTCACTTTACGTTTCACTGGTGTGATCAGAAACATGAATGTGCCTTCAGTTCCGAAGTATACATGGAATATCACATTGGGCTTATTTTGAGTCACATTTGCATCACATTTCGATGTCTTGTCATGACCAACGGGGCACAGAATAGACGTTGATGCGATAATAATAGAAGTCACTTTACGATTCACTGGCGTGATCAGAAACATGAATGTGCCTTCAGTTCCAAAGTATACATGGAATGTCACATTGGGCTTATTTTGAGTCACATTTGCATCACATTTCGATGTCTCGTCATGACCAACGGGGCACAGAATAGACGTCGATGCGATAATAATAGAAGTCACTTTACGATTCACTGGTGTGATCAGAAACATGAATGTGCCTTCAGTTCCGAAGTATACATGGAATGTCACATTGGGCTTATTTTGAGTCACATTTGCATCACATTTTGATGTCTCGTCATGACCAACGGGGCACAGAATAGACGTCGATGCGATAATAATAGAAGTCACTTTACGATTCACTGGTGTGATCAGAAACATGAATGTTCCTTCAGTTCCGAAGTATACATGGAATGTCACATTGGGCTTATTTTGAGTCACATTTGTATCACATTCCGATGTCTCGTCATGACCAACGGGGCACAGAATAGACGTTGATGCGATAATAATAGAAGTCACTTTACGATTCACTGGTGTGATCAGAAACATGAATGTGAATCCCACTATCATATCTGAGACCATTCTGTGTTGACTGGTTACTGAGTAATACCTACCTTAATATTGATGGAACATTCGTAAATCCATTTTCCACGGCTAACTATGACCAATTGAAAAGTCAAAAGATGGGAAAACATATTAGGGAATTTTCCATCACAAAATCAACATCAAATTTTGTATCAAATTACTTCTTAAACCATATATCCCAATGATTGAATCAATTGATTGTACAGGGTTTTATTTATATCTGACAATGTGATTATCTCCTTTTCAAATTTTAGGAAAAAATATATTAGAGATCTACAATTGAAAAATTTACCCCAACTCCTGGTTTTGGAAAGTCCCAGAACCCCAGAATTCAAATGCTGAATAATTGAAATATCCATGGTGTCATATGTATCTGGCAATATCACCAACTCTCATTTATCCACAATGCTAGGTTGATTTTAAAATATCTTTTTTGTCACAAATTGTCTAAAAATATTTCATCATTACTGTAGAAAGTAACCAAGAATCACTTTTTCATGGCTATCTATGACCAACTGAAAATTGAGAAATTGGGAAAATATATCATAGATTCTTTCATCACTGGAACAACATCAGATTCTGAACACTCTGAAATCTCCAGATCCCAATTCCTGAGGAATATATAGGGTGTCATCTGTATATGGCAAAAGTTCGACTCCTAAATTTACTTATTTTGAAAATTATTGCACTTATCAATTTTTTCTTTTTTCGCAGCTGCGAATTCACATCAATTCATAATATTGGTAATTGCAGATGATTCGGGGACTAGGATTTAGGAGTTTCAGAGTATTCTCAACCTATTTATGATGTTAGTTCAGTGTTATATTTTTCCCTTATCACAGTTAGCCATAGGAAAGTGATGCTTGTTCACATTCTGCAGTAATAATGGAATATTTCTGAGCTCTTTATCACAACAGAAGACATTTCCGAAATCATCCCGAGCATTATGGATGAATAAGAGTTTGTGATATTGCCAGCTGCATATGACACCATGTATATTTCAATGATTCAGCATTGGGCTCTGGGCTGGATCATTTCAAATCCAGGAGTTGGGGTTAATTTTTCAATAAAAAATCTTCAATATATTTTTTCCAATTTTTTACTCTTCAAGTGGTTACAATTTGCCACAGTAAAGAAGAAGAAATTTTGAAAATTTAGCAAATATTACTGCTGAGAAACAGTTGATTGCCAGCAACAAATGACACCCTGTATAATCAATTGATACAAGCATTGAGATCTGGTGGTTTAAGGGAACTCAAACAGAAATTGATGTTGATTTTGTGATGAAAAAATCTCTAATATGTTTTTCCTACTTTTTCACTTTTCAATTGGTCATAGTTAGCCGTGGAAGATGAATATACGAATGTTTCATCAACATAAAAGTAGGTATTCCTGAGTTCTATAATTTGAAAAAAAAAATCAAATTATTTTAGTTTCAATGAAATATGAGGGTGTGGCTGCTCAAAGTGGGACACACTGTACATTCGAGTTGTTTATATTTTATTTTCATGTTTTCAACTTTCGTAGGGTTACCTATCTCATACACATACCATTTGATGTAGTTCTTTGATGTGTTTAGCTAACTATGGTTTGTTCCTATTTTTGCTATTGTTGGTCATCGCTTTCCGTTATAGTGGTGGATTTGAAATTTTAAATTGAATTTATTCAAACTGATCTACATCTGTGGTTTTGTACCCAATTTTTTTTTTCAAACCATCCCAATTGGGTTTTGAGACGAAGCTCGAGTTTTGATAAAGAAAATTTGATTTTGTCTTCGAAAAAGTAAGATTTATCATAAAACGGTTCTTATGCAGAGAAAGAAAATTTAAAAGGCAAGAACAAGAAAAAAAATATCTTATATTAGATTCAGAAACTGGTGATAACTGTATTGTCAATTTACTTTTTTTTTGGTATTTTTTTTTCTTAAAAACAATATTTGATGTCGCTTTATTGAAAATTGTTGTGACGTATTCTTCCGAAAATTCCGAGCAACCAATAGGATTGCCGTTTAACGACACAATCAACCGGACTAGAATACGCCCTTTGGCTGATTGGGCTCGGGAGAGTACATCACAAAGAGCGCCAATATTAATAGCTTTGAAATTTGCTGATTTTCAGAAAAGAATGGGAATGGCAGTCATTGAAATTTCATTCCAAAAATTTTCTGGTTTCATTTATAAATGCGTTTTGTATTTTGAAGCATATTTGGAGCAATAATATGTTTTCGTGTCATCGCCTATTCCCTAAAATAATGATTCTCAGTTATCCTTCATAGTATGGGAGCCCACGATGATATACAGGGTGTTCCAAACTCGATGGCCTATTAGACGTTACTGGAAAAAGAGACGTAGGATTATTCTGAAAAGTTGTTTTCTTGGATAATCAGTTCTGTTCTATCGATCTAAGATATTTTCAGCGCTGCGGTGTTGCCGTTTTAATCGAAAAGTAGCAACAACTTTGATATTTTGAATGGAATACCCTGTATATCATTGCATTTTTCGCTTTGCTAGTTCTTTTTGATTATTTTCTTATGATAATTATTCATACCCACCAGTGGTTTTTGAGAAAATCAATAATTTCCTTTCCTTTTTGTGCGAAACATAGCTTCAATTAAATGTTTATTACTGCAATATTCGATTACGTACAAAGCTGAAACATTGAACGAAGTTTGATAATGTTCTGTGTATCAGTTATGACTAGGGGAATTCGTTCTTCATCAAACCTAAGGAGTCGGGTTTCCGAAATAAAAGCAATTTTTCTATAAAAATTGGATTATTTTGCCATATTTTGTATTGGGTAGATATGAAATGTCATGAAACATGTCATTATGAAATTTGTAAATGGGCCGTGGTGGCCGTGCTGGTAGAACGTTCGCCTTTGGAGCGAAGGGTCGAGGGATCAAAGCCTCGCATGGTCATCGGTCTCGTGCATGGAAGGTAAGGGTTGCGTCTTCCCTAGCTCACACAAGTCTCTCGGAGACTTCCGAGGGTTGCGCGTAGGGGTGCAATCGGATGACGGAAATAAAAAAAAATATAACGTTTGCTTGTACATTAACGTGAATTTGATTAGAAAAGAATCGAATTGGAAGACAGTAATTATTCAAATGAAAATCTGAATAATTTTTGTCGAATTTGTCCCAGTCTTTACATGAATCGAGAAATGCAGTGATTTGAAATTTTCATTCAGATTTGAACAAAGTATGCTTGGTTCGGTTTCTCATCCCCGTAATAATTTTAATTAATCGCTATTCATGTTTTCGAAGTTATATTTGATTTGATTTAATGTGAAAATTTAGAAGAGTTAGATCTGGTGATCGCGGTGGCCAAAGCTGTGGACCCAAGTGTCTCATCCACCGATCTTCAAAGGTTGTAGTCAGTTATCTGCTCACTTCTCGTCTACAGGGGGGGTGGGGGCACCGTTCAACTGCTACTAACAACTTCGATTTACATGAAGCGGCAGATTGCCAAAGAGTTCCTAACTGTTGTTCTCATATTATTCAAATATTTTCCATATAATTTTCTGAAGAAAATTTGGATTTTCATAAGTCCATTCAAAACCATTCACAGAAATCAACACGTTTTTCAAGGAACACCTCTTGACGCCTCAACATTCCCAAACAAAATGTTATTCCATTCGAATCTTCTGAATATTTTTTTATTCATTTGTGGTAAGTTCATTGAATTTCCTGCATGTTCTTGAACTAATGTTTTTGCACTAACCGTGAATAAGAAACACATTCGAAATATTAGCATTTTAATGTGTATTATGATCCATTTTTAATACTTTCTTCTGACAGAAATACCATGGAAATTACGGCGTGTTAAACTGAAAGTTTACTTTGCTCTTTTCTGGTAACGGCGCACTACTATCATTTTCAATTACCAGATTCGAAATAGGTGATATTGCCCAATTGAAAAAATCTATAGTATGCCGTGACCAGAAAAAAGCAAAACACCTTTGTTCAACAAACAGTGGATTCAATTGTGTTTCGGTCAGAAAAGAGTAAAAAAATGGATTATAATGCATATTCAAATACAGATATTTTAAATTTATTTTATATTCATAGTGAGTGCCAAAGAAATGTTTCTAGCACTTGCCGAAAATTCAATGACCTCCATACAAATTTAGTACGAAATAATAGAAAAAAATGTATTGATTGAAATAAAATTGAGTTCTGCCTAAGGACACACGTTTTTCAAATACCCTGAATGGGAGATGAAATTATCATGGAGATGAAAAACCGAACCAAGCATAATTTGTTCAAATCTGAATTTAAATTTCAATTCACTGTATTTCTCTGGTAATGCAATATTAATATTGGAAAAGACTGTTGTGAAAAAAATACAAAATATCAATGTTCAATGAACAGTTAGAAATATGAGACAAATTAGACAAAAATTAATCAGATTTACATGTGAATAATTATTGTATTCCAATTTGGTTCTTTTCTAATCAAATTTACGTAAATGAACGTGAAAATATTTTATATCTATGTAATAATTTTCGAATTTTTATAATGACATGTTCCATGACATTTCCTATCTACTCAATACAAATTATGGCAAAATAATCCAATTTTTATAGAAAACTTGCTTTTATTTCGGAAACCAGACTCTTCAGGTATAGGAACATAATACATCATTTTAAAGAAAATTCAGTTTTTTTCAGGATATTTGATGACAGAGTGTTTTATTTGAAAAAATGCATTTTTCATCACTTTTGTATCTATCGGTAAAATCATAAATTTTTTACGACCCCGTACATTGAAAAACGAATTTCCTCAGTAATAACTAATACACAGGACATTGTCAAACTACACCCAAAATTTCAGCTTTATACGTATTGAAATTCTGCAGTAATAAACGTTCAATTGGAGCTATGTTTCGTACAAAAAATTAGGAAATTATTGATTTTCTCAAAAACCAGTGGAGATAGGTATGGAAGTTTATGCAATGGAAATAATCAAAAGCAATAGCAAAGTGAAAACTGCAATAATATACAGGGTATTCTATTGAACATATCAAAGTTGTTGCTACTTTTCGATAGAAGCGGCAAGCTGCAGCGCCGAAAATATTTAAGATCGATAGAGCAGAACTGATTATCTGAGAAACCAAATTTTCAAAATAACCTCACGTCACATTTTCCAGAAACGTCTACTGGCCATCGAGTTTGGAACACCCTGTATGTTGATTTACTTGAGCGTCGTAGGGACCTATTTGATTTTGAAGATTAGATGGTAGAAGGAAAAAAAGGTTTTTTGATGGATACCCTTTCACCGGTGGAGGAGCATCTACAGGCTTTCAAACATGTAAAAATTAACAGTAACAAGGAAATACTGGGGCCAGTCAGATATTGATAGTGAATGAGTCCCACGTGTTTGTGATGGCGGAGGTATGTCTACGTGCTAATCCAAAATCTGAAGATTATCTGGACGGATTTTCTCAATCTGACGGTTTGAAAATTTGAAATTTTTTCCACATGATTTTGTTGAAATCATTGAATATGACAAATAAAATGTACGAAAAGTAGGTACAATGTAAATTAAATAAAATACTAAATTTTGTTGGAATTTGAGAAACAGTTTTTAGTTTTATTTCATGCCTACGTTTATTAATTTTTTTCAGCAATAATTTATATAAACACATATATTGTATATACACAGAGAGACCCATTTGAAATCGGGCCACCCCTCTAAAATTACTATTTAGTATCCGATTCCAAAGTTAATTTTTCAATGGATAGAGCACCAATAGTTTCACTTCGATACCATAAATTCGAAATGAAATTCAGAATTTCAAGGCCCACTAGGAATTGATTTTATCGCCAAAAATCCAAAAAAATGTATTTACAAATTGTGTAAAAAACCTGGATTTGCAATAATTTCAAACGGGTGTTACCAAAATTCTATGAAAAAATACTGAATCCTGACAAAAATATAGCATAATCAAAATGTACATTACTTTACCGAAATACTTTGGATAAACGTCATATACAGGGTGTTGATTAGGTACGTTGACAAACTACGGAAAGTTTTCAGGACGAAAAGTTCATATAATTATATGTTCCAAACGGCTTGGAAATACATTTTTTTCAAGATTTTTTAGAGTTAACTTCGACATTTTCGACAATAATCAGTACAAATTAGGCAAGTACAATCCTTTCAATAGTACGAAGGATACAAAATAATGCATTTCTCAAATAATTCACAGGGTCCTCCTTTTTTCAGGTCAAGCTTTGTTCAACCCTTCAGAATTTTTTTTCCGCCGCCACTGACATATTATGAGAAAGGAATAATCAATGTTGTTTCATTCAACATCTTTCTGTTTTCTTGAATTTTTTCATTTACTTGTACGGTTCAGGAGTTACAATGAAAATATTAATGCAAACATTTTCCAGTAACGCATAACATAAAGAAATTTGAAAAGTAAATATAGTAACAAACTTGAAGGGTGATTCTTTGAAAGGTTTCAAGATGAAAAGTTCATAGAAACATGTCCCAAGCGGCTTGGTTTTCGAGGTATAGGGTGATCAAAATACATTTTGTAGGAGTTTTTGGAGTTTACTTCGAAATTTTCGACAAAAATCGATCCAATTTAGTTCAAATTGGGCAAGTACAATCCATTCAATATTGCGCATGATACAAAATAATTCATTTATTGCCACTCTCCAAAGATTAGCGCAATGCGTCATTTTTTTCTCATTACACAAATAGCTATTTTCTGCTCGTGTAGAAAAAATGTCGTTATGGAGCTCCCATACATTTTTCACCAGAACTCAGGTTGAATATGTATTGCACAAAGCTGATTATGGCAAAATAATTTTGGACATTTTCAATAGTGAATAACTTTATTATCAAATTCCTAGTGGGCCTTAAAGTAACAAATTCCCTAGGAATAAAGTGAAGTTCAGAAAAGAACCATTATTGAAATTGATATGTCAGAGAAGCTGCTGGAAATGGCTACCGCCTACTTCAATGCATGCGTTTATGCGCCTAACCATTGACTGGCGGACACGCTCAAAAATACCAGGAGTGTTTCTTATAATTGCGCATGACTCTTGTATGCAATTCCTCAGGTCTTCTTCACTTCGAACTGGAGTTCGGTACACTAATTATTTGAGTGCCTCCAGTGGAAAAAATTGGATTCATATCGGGTGACCTTGGCGGCAAAGGTTGGGGCCCACCACGCCAAATCCAGTGATCAGAATAATTCTCTTTTAAATATTGGCGTGCAACCAATCTGAAGTCTACTGGAGCACCATCACGTATAAACCAATTCCAATTCTTTCCCTCAGTGGGATCTCTTCTAGGAGTCCAGGTAGGATGAATTCCAAAAAATGTCGGTAATGGTCACCATTGAGTCTATGAGGCAGAAAATGTGTCCCGATTAGGAAATTCCCTACAATTCCAACCCAAACATTAACAGAAAACATCTCTTGAATATGGTTTTCAATCACGGCGTGTGGGTTTTCATCAGCCCACTTATGATTGTTATGAAAATTTTTAATGGCTTTACGGGAAAAGCATGCCTCATCGATGAATAACACTTGAGATGAAAACCATGGATTTTTCACCAATTTATTTCGAATCCAAGTGCAAGAAGTTAATAGTCTCTTTGGAAAATCCTTCGGCAGAAGAGCTAGAACTCGCTGTATGTAATAGGGAAAAAGTTGTTGCTCTTTTAAAATTTGCTATACCAATCCATGGGTAACTTTAAACTGTGCCGCAATTTGTCTTGTACCGGTGTCTGGATGCTGCTCAATATCGTTAAGTACAGCTTCTTCTATCTGAACTGTTCTTACTCTCCTGGGTCTTCCTATGAGAAGAGCAGACCTCTTGAAAGTACCCGAGATTGAATATTGATGAACATTTGTGTGCTGGGAATATGACGTTGTGGAAATCTTTCTAGATACATTCGTCTGGCGGCACGAGCGTTACCATCAGCCATTCCATACATTAAGTGAATGTCTGCCATTTCTGAATTTGTACATTAGACCCTTTTATCCAAAGAAATATTGAATGAACCTTCTCAACTGTCAAGTTGTTGATGTTTAAGTAAATGAATTAATATCAAAGCATACTTTGCAATTTTTATGAATTCAAATTGATTACAAAATTTCTGCGTTACTGCAGAAGAAAAAACAAACCGAAATTTCTGATATATAATGTACTCCGTACGGAAACAAAAATTTGTTCGATTTACTCTTTCCGAGTTATGACCGGAGATTCAGAATGAAAATCAAATGTGGACTCGTCTGCGACTATTAGATATACCCTATTAACTATCTTCCATCGTAGAAGATTACCTTTCTGAAGATTTTTATGTTAAAAAGGAAACATTCAATTGTAAATTAAAAAATATCTGTTTTTAGAATAACAAGAAATCTGTATGAGTTATCTATCAATCTCAATGAAAATGCACATTTGTAGCATCAGAATTTTCAAGTTGAAACTTAAGGTTTTCCCAATATCTGTACGATCTAGTCTCAGATCAATAAGTAAACATATTGATCTGAGGATCTAGTTCAATATCCAGCATAACGTAGTGACGGGAAGATAGAAGTTTTCTGTTAGATATCACAAAAAGTTATCCCAGTTTTACAATAACAAGCTTTTAGTTAGCTTCACTAACAATCAATGTAATCAAAGTTTAATTTGACCCACTTCTCATAGTCCGATTGATTTGAAATTTGGCAGGTTTTCGTAATACCGGTGACAATGCATTAAAAAAATCTTTGTGTGGAAAAACAAAATGGCGGCTCCAATACGGCGGACGAGATTTGTGATTATGATTCTATTCAATATTGGTATGTGATGGTTTTTGGGTTGGAGATTTTTAGTTTCACATAAAAAATAAAATAAAAAGTTAAAAATAAAAATTATAATAAGAAAACATTTTAAAGTTTTTATACAATACACAAACGGAAAAAAAATTTATTTCATTGTTTGATCTAGGTAATCTGGTACAGAAAGATTTTGATACTCGCAGAATAACCTATATCAAACAATGAAGGGAAATATTTTTTTTGTTTTCAGTGCATTTGTATAAAAGCTTGTCTTTATATTTTTTATTTTATAATTTTTATTCATCGTAGATTTTTCAATTTCTGAAAAAATATTTTTATCAATTTGCAATAATTGAGAATGTTTAATTTTCAAATTTTCTAATGATATGCGACACTGAAAAATATTCAAATTGATATTTTCATTATAGCTCCTGAACCGTACAAGTAAATGAAAAAAATCAAGAAAACAAAAAGATGTTTATTGAAACAACATTGATTATTCGGAAAAAAAATTATATAGGGTTGAACAAAGCTTGACTCTGAAAAAAGGAGGACCCTGTGAATTATTTGTAAAATGCATTATTTTGTATCGTGCGTACTATTGAATGGATTGTACTCGCCTTATTTGAACTGATTATTGTAGAAAATGTCGAAGTTAACTCTAAAATTTTTTAAATGTTGAAGAAGATCTGAGAAGATCAGCAAACTTTTTGATAAAAAAATTTCTGGTCCTGAAACTGTACCTTCAATATTTATAATTTTTACGGAGCCCTGAATAGAGCCAAAAACGGGTAGTCTGGCTTCCGCGCGCGTTGCGTCATTCTGACACAACAACAAAAAATTATATTAGGATATTAAATATGAATGTATAGGAATAAAAACATTCATGTTCTATTGGAATACATCCATCAACAATCATCTGCAGATAAAAAAAAATATACCAATGTCTCCATGAATTACCCATTTGTTAATTAACAAATTTTTCTAAATCGACTGTTAACATTAAAATTCCGATAATTATTGAACTGAAACCCTAGGATTTTTTTCACTTCGTGAAGTTATTCTCAATAGGCTCACAAATAGATAACCGTTGCAAAAATTTTAAAATTTTGATTTCCCACTCTTTTATTAACAACTGAAAATAAAAAAATTAAAAAAGTAAATAAATTTTTTTTAGCTACAAATTAATTTTTTAAAGAATCGTTTTTTCTTTAAATATAATTATTTCCATCCATCGATTCATCAAAAAAACAATTGGTTTGCTTATTAACAATGTATTTATTTAAACAGAGGTGGTAAGAAATTGAAAAAAAATATTTTGATGTAGATACAAGTTATTTACTTCTTAGGTTTTTTAATTGTTGTTTATAAAACAGTGGCAATTCAAAATTTTTCATTTTTTCATCGGTTATCTATTTTTAAGCCTGTTACGGATAACTTCACTAAGTAAAAAAATATTCTAGGGGTTTCGTTCAATAATTATCGGTGTTTTCATGTTAACATTCTAACATTCAGTTTAGTAAAGTTTGTTAATCAACAAATGCATTATTTATGGAGAAATCGGGATGAAAATTTTTCGACCGCAGATTATTATTGATTAATGTATCCCATCAGTACATGAATTTTTTTATTCCTTAATATTCATATATGTCGGGGCGTGGCGCATTAGTTAGAGCGTCTGACTCTGGGTCGAAAGGTCCTGAGTTCGAGCCCCAGTTACGGCTGGAACTTTTTAAATTTAATTTGAACGATTGAAGTGGCTTGACTGGGGTGAGTCCTGAACGATTCAGGGTTGCGTTCCAATTACCAATGCGGCTTCTAAGGTGGCGCATGGAGTTAGTAATAAGGCCTATCCAGAACACGTTGCTAATGATCATAGCAGTCGATGCCAAAACACCAATGAAAAAACTTATTCATATTCTATATGTTGAAATGATTTTTGTTGTTGTTGTGTCAGAGTGACACAACGCGCCCGGATGCCAGACTACCCGTTTTTGACTCTATTTTCAGGGCTCTATAAATATTATAAAAATTGGAGGTACAGTTTCGAGTATCGGTTCTTTATTTCAGCAAAGGACCCCGCAACAAACCTTATGGAAAATGGCTCTCGGTGAAATTGGCAGAAACTTTAAAATATTGTAGATATCGATGTCCTGAATAAATGTCTCAATGGGCGAAAGGTCAAAAAATGGACAGTTTTTTAAATAACCAAGTTCAAAGGCTGTCAAATTGATGTGTTCAACCATTGTTTATACAGGGTGTTTCTTAAGTACGTGTAGAAACTTCAGGAGCATGGTGCTGACGTCGAAATAAGGAAAAAAGTTTCCATAAACACATGTACGCAAGTTATTCGTTTCTAAGATTACTGAGTGTCAAAGTTTAATTCTTATATTTGTTTTTTGTGAATAAATTCCAAAATATTTGTGATATTCGAGTAGAGTTTGGTATCTGGGATGATTTTTTAGTGACGAAATCAAATTTTATGTCAATTGTGAAAAAACTAATTTCTAATTGAATTTATTCTAAATTAAAAAACCTTGTAATTCAAAATCACTTGCATCGGTTATTCCAAATCTCAATAACTCGAAAACAGTTGCTCGCATTGACCTCTACCAAGAATATATTTTTTACACAAACTAAATAATTGATATTCCCAGCCAAAGGACCCCGCAAACTCCTTATGGAATTTGGGTCAAGGTGGATTTCTTTGAATTTTTGGTATGATGTAGTCCATGTTATTCCCAACCAATGTTACCATTGCGCCAACCCAAAAAAATGAATAGTTTTGCTGCTAGGGGGCGTTGAAATCACCCCTGGCGAGGATTAGACTATTTATTTTTGAACCCGGTAACAATATTTTCACTCATTTCATTATTGCTAATGTTGCACAATATTGTGCTTAAAAAAAAATTGTTACTCCATCCCCTTTTCCCCCAAATCCTTTTACGAAACGCGAAAAAAATATTTCTCGATTGCCTTTTAATGAATCGTCGAATGTTTAAATGTGCCTAAATAAGGGAAACAGCAATTTTTTATGATTATCCCCCCACCCCCCCAAATGACACAAAATCAATAATTTCGGTGGATTTTTTTGACTTTTTGATATAAGAGGCATAAGATGTCCGGAGGACTGCTAATATCCTATACAATAGGAAAAGTTGGGTCGAAAATCTATCAGAAAACAACTACTTTATGCCACGACGAACATTGAATTACATCTGATGAAATTCTGTGCAGAGTTCCTACAAGGTTATCTCTGCAATTGCTTGGTTGCATCTTATGCCCCTTGTCGTAAGCTCATTGTGACCTACAGTTTTATTTTTCGTTTTTGATATAATGCAGTTCAAGTTATTTTGAATAGAAATAAATCGGATGACAAACCCCAAAAATTAATAGTTTTGATCCTAGGGGCGTTGAAATCATACTTTGCTCAGAATAGACTATTCATTATTATAGGCAGAAATAATAGCTCTACGTATTTTAGTTTAGACTATGCTGATCAATTGTGTTATTTTTTATAAATTGAAAATCTAAAACCTCCCCCTCACCCCCTAACCGTATTTTAAAACACGAAAAAAATGAATTCCCGACTACTTGTGAATGTTTAATCAAAATAAATGTTTTATTCAACTCAAATTGAGGAAATCGTACGGTTGTTTAATTTCATATTTCCCTCCCTTCAGAAAAATGTTTGTGGAGTTCGCTGACTTCTTAGTAAGTCGTAGTTCATGTTTTTTGATTATGAATTAATTGGGGAATATCTCAAAAATAAATCAAAATTACACATCCACAATTTGAATTTGAGGTGGTGCCTGAAATAATTTTTTTCGTGTTTTGAAATAGGGGTTGGGGGTAACGGGGAAATATTAGATTTTCAATTCATTAAAATTTAAACAATTGTTCGGCATAAAATAAAACAAAAATACGTAGAGATATTGTTTCCGCCTATAATAATGAATAGTCTATTCTGAGCAAGGAATGATTTCAACGCCCCCTAGCATCAAAACCATCCATTTTTGGGGTTTGTCACCCGATTTATTTCTATTCAAAATAACTT
This sequence comes from Chrysolina oricalcia, assembly GCA_944452925.2. Taxonomy (NCBI): domain Eukaryota; kingdom Metazoa; phylum Arthropoda; class Insecta; order Coleoptera; family Chrysomelidae; genus Chrysolina; species Chrysolina oricalcia. The sequence goes on along the minus strand of OX101814.2, from coordinate 23,879,675 downwards.
GAACTGCATCATATCAAAAATTCAGAAAAATCCACCGAAATTTTTTTCTTTTGGTGTCATTTGGGGGGTGGGGGTATAATCATAAAAAATTGCTTTTTCCCTTATGTAGGCACATTTAAACATTCGACGATTCATTAAAAGGCACTCGAGAAATATTTTTTTTGCAGTTCGTAATATGAGTTGGGGGGGAAAGAGGTGGGGGTAAGACTTTTTTTATAATAAAGCACAATATTGTGCAACATTAGTAACAATTGAACAAGTGAAAATATGGTTACCGGATTCAAAAATAAATAGTCTAATCTGCGCAAGGGGTGACTTCAACGCCCCCTAGCAGCAAAACTGTTAATTTTTTTGGGGTGGCGCAATGGTAACATTGGTTGAGAATAACATGGACTACATCATACCAAAATTTCAAAAAAATCCACTGGGACCCAAATTCCATAAGGAGTTTGCGGGGTCCTTTAATTTGAAATTATTTAAAAAAATTAAAATAAGAATTCTACTTTGACAATCTGTATCTCAGAAACGAATAACTTACGGACATAAGTATGTTTATAGAAACTTTTCTTCTTATTTTGATGTCAGCAATACGCTTCTGAATTTTCTACACGTACTTAAGAAACACCCTGTATAGAAGTAAGATAGTTAGCCAACCTTATGGGATCAATATTGGATTCAAATAGATGCGACATGTAGATGGCGACAGTGATCTCGCATCCAAGTCATGTTGTAAATTCAGTGATCTGGCCATCAAGTCGAATCGTAACTTGATTGAAACAATGGGACAGCATTATAATCAGGGTTTTTTGAAGAAACCTGCATTAAAATGACGTCAGATATTCATGTTTGTAACTAATCACGCTAGGTGACACTCGCGTTAGGGTCCAATACCTTTTCCACAGGCATTGACTCATTATCTTACTTCTATTTAAACCATGGTTCAACTATCAGTGGTAGTTATGTACGCCATGAACAGATCGCTTGTTCCAACGACTTTATAGTCTCAAAACTTGGGAAAAACTTGGCCAAGGAGGTTTTCTGGTGTCATTCCTGAAATATTCAAATCAGTGGTCCTTCCCCCCAAATAAGGCCCATTTTTCAATATTCCCAAAAATCGATGAAAACTTTGCCCAGGAAGATTTCAGGATCGCTGAAAACGTATCTTGTGTCAAAATTGGAACACTCACATCGGAGGTCCCAATTTGAATCCCCCCACCCCACCTCAAAAAAAATGTGTTTTTGTATCCATGAAACTCGATGAATACTTGGCTCAAATGGTTCCCAGGGTCGTTGACGACGAATCTGGGGTCAGAATTGGAAAATTCAAGTCAGTAGTGCCAATATGGCCCTCTAATTTTTTTTTTCGGAAATCTCATATTTGGTCCAATGGTTCAGGGTCGGTTATAACCTGAAAACCCTATGAATAATAAAATATGTGCAGCCATTGATATTAGTTTGAACTAATCTTGTTTCTGTTTCTTAAAAAGACAGAATTTGTGAATCACTAACGTCTGTTGATTCGCAAGTGACATACGGCTCCTAGATTTTTACGACTTCGTTTACATTAATTGAATGAAAAATAAAAACTGTGAGAATGTGTCAAACCAAGAAATAGTTGTTTATACTAATCTGAACTTGGCATATTGAGTGGCTTGGTATTTATGAAAATAAAAACTATAATGAGATGGAGAAAAGTTATAACAGTTCGAAAATTATTTTATGAATAAATCGAATTTTGATAATATCTGATATACTATAATGTTAGAAAAATTCTTCATACTGTACTGTGCGAGTATGGAAACACCTAATTACATCAAAGTACAGTTAATAATTCAGGAACAGTTTTTTTTTAATTACTTAAGGTCTTGCATTCCTTATTGGGTAGGTACTTAATAATAATAATATTCAAAAATGTCTTCATTATTCCCAAAGTGAAATAATTATCAGCATTTCATGCTCATGTATACAGGGTGTTAATAAAGTACGTTGACAAACTTCGGGAGGTGATTCTTTGAAGGTTTTCAGGACGAAAAGTCCATATAAACATATGTCCCAAACGGCTTGGTTTTCGAGATACAGGGCGATAAAAATACATTTTTTAAAAGATTTTTTATAGTTAACTTCGACATTTTCGACAATAATCAGTTCAAATTAGGCAAGTACAATTCATTCAATAGGGCGCACGATACAAAATAATGCATTTCTTAAATAATTCACAGGGTCCTCCTTTTTTCAGAGTCAAGCTTTGTTCAACCCTTCAGAATTTTTTTTTTCCGCCGCCACTGACATATTATGAGAAAGGAATAATCAATGTTGTTTCATTTAACATCTTTTTGATATCTTGCATTTTTTCATTTACTTGTACGGTTCAGGGGCTATAATGAAAATATTAATTTAAACATTTTCCAGTGTGGCATAACATTAGAAAATTTGAAAATTAAACATTTTCAATTATTGTAAATTGATAGAAATATTTTTTCAGAATTAGAAAAATCTACGATGAATAAAAATTATACAATAAAAAATATAAAGACAAGCTTTTATACAAATGCACTGAAAATGAAAAAATAATTTGTTTCATTTTTTGTAGGTTATTCTGTGAGTATCAAAATCTTTCTGTACAAGATTACCTAGATCAAACAATGAAATGAATAATTTTTTCCTTTTCAGTGTATTGTATAAAAACTTTAAAATGTTTTCTTTTTATAATTTTCATTTTTAACATTTTAGTTTATTTTTTATGTGAAACTGAAAATCTCCAACCCAAAAACCATCACATACCAATTTTGAACAGAATCGGATCATAATCACAAAACTCGTCCGCCATATTGGAGCCGCCATTTTGTTTTTTAACAAACATTTTTTTAATGCATTGTCACCGGAATTACGGAAACCTGCCAAATTTAAAATTAATCGGAGTATTAGAAGTGGGTCAAATTCAACTTTTATTAAATTGTTTGTTAGTTACAAGTGAAGCTAAATAAAAGCTTGTTATTGTAAAGATGTGATTTCTTTTTGTGATATCTAACAGAAAACTACTATATCCCCGTCACTGCGGTACGCTGGATATTAAACTAGATCTGACAGATATTGGGAAAACCTTAACTTTCAACCTGAAGATTCTGATGGTAAAAATGTGCATTTTCATTGAGATATTTGATTAAAAATGTTTTTACCCATCAGTCTTGATAGAGAACTCATACAAATTTTTTGTTATTTTAAAAAAAGATATTTTTTAGTTTTCAATTGAACGTTTCTTTTTCAACATAAAAAACTTCCGAAAGGTAATCCTGTAATGGAAGATAGTTAATAGGGTTTATCTAATAGTCGCAGATCATTACACATTTGATTTTCATTTATGAATCTCTGGTCATAACTCCGAAAAACTAAATCAAACAAATTTTTGTTTCCGTACGGTATACATTATTTTATCAGAAATTTCGGTTTGTTTTTTCTTCTGCAGTAACGCAGAAATTTTGTAATCAATTTGAATTCATAAAAATAGCAAAGTGGGCTTTGATATTAATTCATTTATTTAAATATCAACAACTTGACAGTTATCGAAAGTTGAGAAACTGTCTCATTGTTAATTCTTCATTAGTGCAAGCTATAAAGCAGATTCATTCAATATTCCTTTGGATAAAATGGTTGAATATACAAATTCAGAAATGGCAGACATGCACTTAATGTATGGAATGGCTGATGGTAACGCTCGTGCCGCCAGACGAATGTATCTAGAAAGATTTCCACGTCATATTCCCAGCACACAAATGTTCATCAATATTCACTCCCGTCTTCGTGAAACAGTTCAGATAGAAGAAGCTGTACTTAACGAAATTGAGCAGCATCCAGACACCAGTACAAGACAAATTGCGGCACAGTTTAACGTAACCCATGTATTGGTATGGCAAATTTTAAAAGAGCAACAACTTTATCCCTATCACATACAGCGTGTTCAAGCTCTTCTGCCAAGGGATTTTCCAAAGAGATTAACTTTTTGCACTTGGATTCGAAATAAATTGTTGGAAAATCCATGGTTTTTATCTCAAGTGTTATTCACCGATGAGGCATGCTTTTCCCGTAAAGCCATTATTAATTTTCACAACAATCATATGTGGGCTGATGAAAACCCACACGCCGTGATTGAAAACCATTTTCAAGAGACGTTTTCTGTGAATGTTTGGGTTGGAATTGTAGGGAATTTCCTTATCGGGCCACATTTTCTGCCTCATAGACTCAATGGTGACCATTATCGACATTTTCTTGAATTCATCTTACCTGGACTCCTAGAAGAGATCCCACTTAGGGAAAGAATTGGAATTTGGTTTATGCATGATGTTGCTCCAGTACACTTCAGATTGGTTGCACGCCAATATTTAGAAGAGAATTATTCTGATCGCTGGATTGGGCGTGGTGGGCCACAACTTTGGCCACCAAGGTCACCCGATATGAATCCACTTGATTTTTTCCTCTGGGGGCACCTTAAATCATTAGTGTACCGAACTCCAGTTGAAAGTGAAGAAGACCTGAGGAATCGAATACAGGAGTCATGCGGAATTATAAAAAACACTCCTGGTATTTTTGAGCGTGTCCGCCAGTCTATGGTTAGGCGCATAAACGCATGCATTGAAGTTGGCGGTGGCCATTTCCAGCAGCTGCTCTGACATATCAATTTCAATAATGGTCCTTTTCTGAACTTAATTTTATTTCTAGGGAATTTATGTTACTTTGCTCTAGTATTTGGTAATAAAGTTATTCACTATTGAAAATGTCCAAAATTATTTTGCCATAATTAACTTTGTGCAATACATATTCAACCTGAGTTATGGTAAAAAATGTATGGGTGCTCCATAACATTACATTTTCTCTACACGAGCAGAAAATAGCTATTTGTGTAATGAGAACAAAATGACGTATTGCGTCACGCGCTAATCTTTGGAGAGTGGCAATGACACTTCGAGAAATGAATTATTTTATATCATGCGCACTATTGAATGGATTGTACTTGTCCAATTTGAACTAATTTGGATCGATTATTGTCGAAAATTTCGAAGTAAACTCCAAAAACTCCTAAAAAATGTATTTTGATCACCCTGTACTTCAAAAACCAAGCCGCTTGGGACATGTTTATATGAACTTTTCATCTTGAAACCTTTCAAAGAATCACCCTTCAAGTTTGTTAGACTATTTGCTTCTCAAATGTTATGCGTTACTGGAAAATGTTTGCGTTAATATTTTCATTGTAACTCCTGAACCGTACAAGTAAATGAATAACATCAAGAAAGCAAAAAGATGTTAAATAAAACAACATTCATTATTCCTTTCTCATAATATGTCAGTGGCGGCGGAAAAAAAAATTCTGAAGGGTTGAACAAAGCTTGACTCTGAAAAAAGGAGAACCCTGTGAATTATTTGAGAAATACATTATTCTGTATCGTGCGTACTATTGAATGGATTGTACTTGCCTAATTTGAACTGATTATTGTAGAAAATGTCGAAGTTAACTCTAAAAAATCTTGAAAAAAATGTATTTTTATCACCCTGTATCTCGAAAACCAAGCCGTTTGGGACATATGTTTATATGAACATTTCGTCCTGAAAACCTTCAAAGAATCACCACCCGAAGTTTGTCAACGTACTCAATTAACACCCTGTATACAGGTATCTCATCAACTTGAGCGTCCACTTAACAGGAAGTATTTTTGAAAAATGTAGGTTTTAACAAAGAGTCTTTGAAGGTGTATATTGTGGAGTTGAGTCCACCCACACTCTATCATAGCGCCAAAAGGGGTAGAGCACACCCCTTTTGGCGCTATGACTCAAAGCAGTTGAACTCCTCGTGAGGTGTTGAACCTACCCTTATTTGACTCTATGATTAGGTGCAGGTAGTCTCGACCCCTACTGATGGACTGATCTCGAATCTGGGATCAGAATTTGAAATTTACATGTCATTAGGCCCCCAATAATTTCCCTGAAATATCAGTCTTCTTTGGGAGGATTTAAGACCACTTTGGTCTAGTTTTCGTCGAGTTTCAAGAAAATAGAAATTGGTCTATTTGGGGGCCCATATTGGGACCATTGACGTGAATTTTCCACATCTGACCCCAGATTTGTTATTAGCGATCCTGAAAACCACCTAGTCCAAGTTTTCGTTGGGTTTCGGGAATATCGAGTCGTTGTAACAATCGATACGTAGCTATCACTGATAGCTGACAACGTCAATTTGATAGTCTTTGACCCTGATTATCTCAAAAACTGTCTATTTTTTGACCTTGCGCCCATCAAGACATTTGATCAGGACATTGATATCTACAATATCCCAAAGTTTCAGCTAATTTCACAGAGAGCTATTTTCCATAAGGTTTGTTGCGGGGTCCTTTGCTGATATTTTCAGAAGTTCTTTAATATTTCGAAAATCTTCAATATTTCTCGAAATAATCAAATAAAACAAAGCCCCATTTTTTTCTTCGCTAAATTGTTTATAACTATTGCAATTTTTTAGGCCCCTTTTGTGACCTCCCCTCAATCTTTCTACATGACATTACGAATCGAATGACACCATGATCATAACTTTGGGTGACTACACATTTTTTTTAATAGCACATGTTGACTGGACTATTAGATTTACAAGAAATAGATAAAAACACAGAACCAAAACCTCTTTTTCAATTTATTATTTTCAAGAAATGTTGCTGCAATGAAAACGAAATACATTAGATACTGATTTAGTGAGAATCTTAAACATCTAACGAATTTTGAATTCGTGTTTTATCCTTACTGTATCAAATCTGACATGAGATGCATTTATAATTTCGTAGGTCATTCTGTCTCCAGCATGTTTCTCTCAACACATGATATCTTCCAGTATATCTATTTATGTTTCCTTCAAATCCACCTGCTGTTCTGATTCACTCCTTGAATAATTCAGGATGTTGAAGTAAAAACTCCTCACAAAATTCTATTTTCATTCTGAAGATGTGACGTTTGAGAGAGAACTCCCGACATCAGGATAACCCTTATCGAACGGATACCGGATATTTTATTAAAATATTTTCTCGTCCCTGCTGGACGAAGGGAAACGATTTCGGTGAATTTGAATTTGACGAGATACGTTTTCCGTTATGATGCTCATCAATTGACACGAGTGGACGGATACATGATTTTGTCATCTTCTATTTATTGATAATCCTGAATATTCGCTCGGGTGTACAGGGATCAGAACTTTCCAAATTTTCACCAAGAAATGAGTAAATGGGAATTTTTATATCATATTCCTTCGACACCTCATCGGTTGTTGGAATATGGGTGATATCTCTTTCCGCATATTCATAACAATTTTTTTCTTTGAAGAGACCGCATCTCCTTCTGTTATTTCCTCTGTCCTGTATCCTGTAACATTATCTTTTGGTTCACTTGTTTCAATATTCATCTCCTATAGCTGAGTAATGTTTCCATCTTCAAATGGGTGGTTTTTTGACAGTATGGAAAATAACAGTTGTGAATGTTTAACTGCATGAACCAAATCCTGCGGAGTACAAAGACCTTCCTATAATAATAATATTCTTTATATTACACTATTATTACATTATTATTTTGTATATACCCTCTATTGAATATATACAGGGTGGCCCACCACATTCGCCTCGGTATTTCTACGAGAATTAGGAGAGTTAGGGGAAAACATTTAGCACAATCTTATGTGGGTTCATGAGGAGCATATTCCAAAATTATTTTGAAATATATAGGGTGATCACCAAAAAATAACATACCAAAATTATATTTTTTCTTATGGAACACCCTATATTTTTTTAGGATTTTAGATACTATAGACAAAATAAAGGTGGGTTACTATTTTATCTCCCATACTTAAATCTGACCGTTTCTGAGAAATTTTGAAAAATTTAAAAATACAGACCATAATTTATAAATTGTTTTCACCCTGTAACATGTAACGAGCTGCTCGTGATTGAATGTACTGCTTAGCTCAAAGGTTAAAGTTAACTACCACATGAAATTTTCAATGCAATATTATACCCTTTTAATTAAATAACTTCTTAAAGTGAATGGTGGCGTAATTTGACGCAGAATTAGATTCCTTTCAAAACTATATTAGGGTTCCCTATACCTATCTCTTCTTCTTTTACACAAAAGGCGTATTTATATTTTACTTATGAGTAATATTTTCATCTCAAAAATGAAACACACTGTATTGTAATGAAAAGCTTAAAAAGCGCTTTAAAAACCTTTTTATTAAAGAGTACGTAGATTTGCTAGAAGCACAAGTTTAAAGTTTTGAAAATACGGTGTATATGAAGTAAAATGCAGGCAAATGTAAAAACTCAAATTTATTGTCATTTCTGAAATATTAAATTCAAAATAAGAAGTTGCACGTGTCTCAATTATTGATGCGAAATATGTTAAATTCGCTTGTTTCTTAGCAAATTAGACTTCATATTGAAATGAATACCAAAATTACAATATGGGGTCAATAAAAATATACATTTACGATTTCCTATAAAACCAGTTATACTATTTTTTCAATAATAGTAGGCTCTGGCCTAGATGACGTTAATTATTATTATGAAACAAAAAGTATTTGACAGTGACACAACTTGTTAATCAAACCATTATTATTGTTTTAAATAGTTTAAAATAATTGTCTTTTTGAAATATTGTAAAATGAGAAATGAGTCATCCTAACAAGCGTTCATTGGAAATGTTGTTGCAGCTTTTCCGAAGAACAGGCAGTGTACCTATCTTATAATATGCAATAACTGCAAAAGCCGGTTACTAGAAATGAGAAAAATTAATATTTAGTTATGTTATCTCTAGTTGAATACCCTCACACAAGACAGCGAAAAATATGTGAAACAACTGAAATAAGCATACAGAGTATCCAAAGAATAATTAAAAAGTACAAATTCCACCCGTATCACCCGTATCGCATTCAACTACATCAACAGCTTTTTAAAGAAGATTATGATGGACGACTGAATTTTTGTTTATGGGTTTTAGAAAAGTTTGGTGATGAAGAAAATTTTTTTGATTAGGTGCTTTTTTCCGATGAGTCAACTTTTCATAAAAACGGATTAGTTAACAGACATAACTTTCACTATTACAGTGACAAAAACCCTAATATTTTCGGAACCCTTGATCACCAGCACAGATGGTCTGTTAATGTGTGGGGTGGAATAATTGGAACGCAAGTAGTAGGTCCTTACTTTTTTGATGGTCACTTAAACGGCGTCATGTTTCTCGGATTTATTAGGGATAATTTGCCTGTGCTGTTGGAAAGTATACCTATTAATATTCGTCAACGGATGTAGATGTAGCTAGATGGTGCTACTGCACACTTTGATAGACGTGTTAGAAACGAGTTAGATCGACAATATCCAAAGAGATGGATAAGACGAGGAGGTCCACAGAACTGGCCAGCCAGGTCTCCGGACCTTACAAGTCCCGACTATTTTGTATGGGGATATATCAAAAGTATTGTTCAAGATACACCGCCAACGACACCTCAGGATATGAAAGTACGAATAAGAAATGCGTTTCGTTCCATTCCGCAAAATATGTTATCCAGAGTTCATCACTCATTTCAAGAAAGAGTTCGTCTATGCATCGAGAATAATGGACACCATTTTGAGCATTTATTAAAATAATAAACTATGTAAGATTCTCAATTTTTTGATAAAATTACTTCAAAATTGCTTTTTTGCTTTTCATTACAATACAGTGTGTTTTAAAGAGAAACATTCTCAATTGAAAATTGAATCAATACATGACTCCTCTGGAAACGGAAAAACCTTCGATAAAATTGAAGCTACTTTTTTGTAAAATCTAACAGAAAACAACTACTTCCCCGGCAAAAAGTTAAAAAAATTACTCATAAGTAAAATATATTGTGTATAAAGCAGAAGAGATAGGTATAGGGAACCACCATATAGTTTTGAAGGGAATCCAATTCTGCGTCAAATTACGCCACTAAGTACTGGGTGTTCCATTCAACTTTAAGAAGTTATTTAATTAAATGTGTGTCCAAATTTTGAGCCATTTTTTTCGCCACTATGTATAATATTGCATTAAAAATTTCATGTGGTAGTTAACTTTAAACTTGAGCGAAGCAGTTCATTCAATCACGAGCAGCTCGTTACACGTTACAGGGTGGAAATAATTTTCAAATTATGGTCTGTATTTTTAAATTTCTCAAAATTTCTCAGAAACGGTCAGTTTTAAGTATGGGAAATATAATAGTAACTCACCTTCATTTTGTCTATAGTTTCTGAAAATATGAAAAAATATAGGATGTTCCATAAGAACAATTATAACTTTGGTATGTAATTTTTTTGGAGTTCACCCCATATATTTCAAAATAAATTTGGAATATGCTCCTCATGGACCAACATATAACTACTTTTTGAAATGAAAACACTGTGAATGTTTGATAGGGAGAGCGTGATATATTAATTAGAAATTTTGAATGGCATGCGAGATCAAATTACTCATACTTGTCCTGACTAGGTAAGAAATCAGTGGGTCTGCTTCTTGGTGTGGTTGTTCAGGTTGGATTTCATCTGGTTATACTGATTTAAATGAACTTAAAGATGTTATGGCCCATCCTACCTTCTTGTTGGTGATGACTTCTTTCGCTATGTCCCAGGTTTTCCTTGTAGGCCTAGCCACAACTGTTTGTACTCCTTGGGGCGCGACTGAGTTATTCGTTCTCCTAGAGTCAGGAAGGTGAATATTAAGGTTTATCCTAGAGATTCTTTTCCTGATTTTGTAAGCGGTACGTCAGCTCACATAAGCGCACCTACAGGAATCACTGGATCTTTTAACAAGATCTTGGTCAGCCATGAGCATTAAGTTGTGCTCTCGATTTCTTAGCATACCTTTTTCCACGCCTTCCCTTTCCCTTTTTGTATGGCTCTTGTGTACAGAGAATGGGCTTTATTATATTCGCTTCAGTGCTTTGTTCTATAGGCCTTATCATTCTGGTTCTTCTCCCCAGGGTTTTCAGCTCTTTGGTCCAGAATTGGATCATGCTGTTCTGTCTCCTTTTGGTTGAAGGGCAAGTTCTTTGGAACGAGGAGACTATCGCATCCTGAAGACAGATTGGTGCCTCCCCAATTCCCTCAGCCCCTACTTTGGAGAATTTCACTGGAGTTGCCCCATTCAATACACAAACTGGCCAGTGTCAGGTGCCGATACCTAACACCAGCGAACCTTACGCTTCAGCTTCATGTAACTTTTGGTTTTACCTATAGTGACATAAATTATCGATTTTCAAACACATTTTCACTTGTTCCATTACTATTTAAAAAAGGTGAGTTTATCTCACATTCGTTGAAACAGGATGATACATAAAGTTGAGTCACTTGTCACAGAATGCCTATACATGTTGTCCAAATTCAATTATATTATCAGCAAAAACAAAAAAGTTGTAGTAACAAGTCGCCTACCACGGACACCCAGTATATATTTCAATTAATAAACATCCTACTATCCGTGCGGACCATGTTAGTATGCGTTGTCTGATCAAACCAGCTTATAGTAAATGAGGATTTCGTTTTTATGTGTATAAACACTTTTTGACATAATAAAAATAGTAAGTTGAAAACTCCAATAAAAATTTATTATACTCTTAACAGTCCGTATAAGAACAAGTTATACTCGAAGCAATGAAACAAGTCAATAGGAATGATAAAAAATAAGAATTAAAACTAGGATAAATGATCAAAAACGTGTGGAATAAACAATGATTTTGTATCCATATGATCCTCCCTAATTTTAACAAATCCTTCAGTGATTTCTGACCGATAAATTTCATGTTGTGATTGGTTATTCCAAATGACTTCGCAAAATCAACGAAGTATTTTGAGATTGTACCCCTCTTCAATAAATAGTCCTATTACTTTAATTTCAACGTAAATTCAAATTTGTTTATGAATAAAACATGGTAGGATTATAAATGGCCTTCGATCTTTTCATTGTTCATATCTATTGGTCGATTTTTATCATTTTCAAAACGTATTGTAGGATCAATTATGTAAGCTTTGTCATGTTTCTTTTCTATTGCTATCATGTCAACCTTTCGATTACATTCGTTTCCTTAGACACACTTGATTTCTTCATATACTTCAAGTTTTGCTGCAATTTCCATCGCTTATACATGTCGAATTTCATTTTCCCGTATTTCTGAGAAGTTTTCCAATTTGGTATGATCCCAAGATATGAGAAATAATTTCTTCCTCAGAGCAGTGTTCTATCTGGGTACCTTCATGAGATCTAATTGGAATTCATCTTAGGTTGAGCAGGAACAATTTCCGTGACATTTTGCTCGCCTTCTTTCCCTGTACTTTGACCCTCCTCCACTCCTTGAGTAGCCAAGGTACTGAACTCTTGCCAAATGTCATATTTCTATTCCAAGCTTGCTTTTTGGGACAGTCTCACATAAAGTGAACTCCACTATATCAATAGCATTTAACTTGGTATTTCTTGAGGTAAGATGCATATTTAGGATTCTGACAAAGTAGATCATTTTCTTTTTTCTCATCGTTTGTCAGATTTGCTTGCCTCCTTCCTTTGTAGTGTTACAGTAACGAAATATTAGTCATATTAGCTCATTATTCATAATTTAAACCAAAATACGTAGAGATATTGTTTCCGCCTATAATAATAAATAGTCTATTTTGAGCAAGGTATATGATTTCAACGCTTCGTAGCATCAAAATTATTAATTTTTGGGGTTAGTTAACCTCTTAATTTCTAGTCAAAATAGCTTGAACTGCGTCATATTGAACATTCAGAAAAATCCACATAATTTTTTTCGCTCTGTGCCCTTTGGGGGGGGGGGGGGATAATCATAATAAACTGCTATTTCCCATATTCAGGCATATTTAAACATTCGACGATACATTCAAAGGCAATCGAGAAATATTTTTTTTGCGTTTTGTAATAGGAGTTGGGGGAAAGTAGGAGAGGTAATAATTTTTTTTTTAAGAAACAGCACAATATTGTGCGACATTAGCAACAATGAAACAAGTGAAAAAATATTGTTATTGGATTAAAAAAAAAAATAGTCTAATCTGCACAAGAGGTGATTTCAACGCCCCCTAGCAGCAAAACTGTTAATTTTTTTGGGTTGGCGCAATCGTATTATTTGTTATGAATAACATGAACTACATTATACCAAAAATTCAAAAAAATCCACCTGGACCCAAATTCCATATAAAGGACTAATATATGAGAATATGTTATCAAAATCATTGATTAGGTTATTGATATTGTTGTTAGGTGGCCTATAGAACACACCAAGTGCAAATTTCCTAGTTTTAATTTTCACTTCCAAAAATAAATGTTCAAGAGAATAACTCACCGGAAAATCAAATATTATCCTTTTAGTATTGTACCTGACTTTGACAAAGATTCCTACGCCACCTCCTCTGCCTACTCTATCTTCTCGTATTAGACTATAACCAGGAATACTAACAGCGTTGGAGTCCATAGCATCAGTTAACCAAGTTTCAGAGACCATAATAATATCGAAGTCATTATCAGTAATAAGGGCTACAAATTCATTGAATCCGGTGAATATTGACCTGAGGTTCAAGTGATCAATTTTCATAATACAGGTTTACAGAGAGCAAAGAATATGTTAAATGGTTTGTGAATAAAATTAGCTAGTGAGTAAGAGTAAATTAAACATATCACCCACGCGATATATCGTCACTTTTTATAGAGAAATATTATACGGGAAATTTTAAAATATTGCGAGAAAAAAAAAATGCAAAAACAGCAATAAAAGGAAACTACTATAAAAGATATGGTAAGCAGATCGCAGTTGGTGCCGCTCTGACTTATTTTCAGATGAAAGCAGAACCGAGAATGGTGCAAAGTATTTATTCCAAAAATCTAAATAAATTTTATTAAATAACCTATCAAAGAGAAATTGAATGTGATATTGCAAAATTGGGCATTTAATATGCGAAAAGGTAACGGAGAAGACTACAAAGGAGTGGTGGTTAAAATAATTTGGAACACCACCGCTAAAATGCTACAAAGTAAATATTATAACGAATTCAATATTGTATTTAACCCTTTCACCGACGTTTAGTTTGATTCATCATGAAATGCACGTAATGCTAAACGTGAAATCCTACAAGCACAACCCGAAAAGAAAAAATCACCAGAAGGACTTCAATAGAAATTATATCACATTTTGGCGTTCGAATTATTTTAATGTTTCATAAATAAAGTTTGCATTGATATGCTTCTAAATTTCTTATTCATCAATTGTCCTACCAACTCACACTGATATCAGGTAAATTTGTGTTGTTCAAATTCTATACTGTTTCCTTCAGCATTTTGACTCGTGTTTTTAATAGTTTTATTTTATTTTTAATTCTCAATGTGAATATTCAATTAAACACAATAACACAATAATATAAAATTTTACAATAAAAAGAACTAACTAGTTGACAGTTTTTCTCGTCTAATTGCTATGCTCATTTAACAACCCAAATTCACCCGATAAAATACAAACCTCTCGTCTTATAATATAATTGAATCGGTCATTTTGAAAAGGGGTCAAATCCACTGTTATTGACATTTCAACTTTTTGCCGGTTTTACATTTAACACGCCTAGATGCATCCATTCCATACGAAAACGGGTTAGCTCTCGACATTCTTGCTGCCATTACCCACCACATAAAAATCAGTTCATGTGGAAAACGGGTCATCTACTGGAGATGACCCCTTCTCAAAATGAATCGTGTTTGCCCCCGCCCACCGCCTAAAGTTTTCGGATGATGCAATATGCATTGTACCGGATTTTTTCTGTAGAAGATTATGAAGACCTAATCGTTACTTCATCCACGCGCTCTAAATTCGACGTCAGACATATTACTCATATGTAGATGTAGCTGGTTTCAAAAAGTGGTGGCCGAATTTCTTTAAGAAGAAAGTATTGTCTACACGAAGTCTTGGAAAGGAAGTTCCGAAAGAACAAAAGGTTAGTTTCGGTATTAACTCATATTATGAATTCAGCTTCAACTCGGAACATGTGGGTGTAGTATTTGCCAAACCATACATTGCCAGCCTTGTCGAGGAACGTTTTCTTCTTTCAATAACTTTACAGCGGGGCAGTTCGTCACTAGTGGTGCCCGATCCTCAAAATTTTCCCGCTTATCAATGGAAAATCCCTATCAACATAAAGGAAATTGAAGACATAAAAAAGCTTCTGCAATATATTCCACATAGGCACAAGGCATTCTACAACAGTATTTGTGAATGGCCCACTACCACCGCTGCAGACACTGAAGGAACTGAAGAAAATTATTAAATGTTGCTCTAAAAACATATATCACTTTTAAGTTTGAAATAAACAATACTTTATATTCTTTTTTTATTTTCAAGACCTGTTCATTTTGAAAACGGGTCATATCTTTTTCAAAAAATGGCAATTTCTAAGCTCTTTTAAAACAAAAAACATAATTTTTCAATATTCATGATCTTCGAAATTCATTTTTAAAGTAAAAAACAAGATACTAGATAATATTTGCAAACAGTATTAAAGATAAATGGTTTTTTATCTCTCATGAAAAATTTAAAAAAGTAGATATGACTCCTTTTCAAAATGACCGATTCAATTATAAGTGACTAAAATTTCTCGACTCATTCCATATGCATAAATAACAAGGATGACGCATGAGAAAAGATTCAATGATCGAACTTGTAGATGTATATTCCTTTCCCTGTATAATAGTAAACAATCAATGCTGGTAACTCGAGGGTCAGATGGACTCAGATTCTCCTAACTGTAAACAACATGGAGTGTTGCTACTACAACAATGTGTTTGATGAGAGCACTAATTGACTCTGGAGGAAACGAGGCCGCATCGCTCTTCTTCGAATTACAAGGGATTAGAACTGTGATTGATAATCTAGCGGATGTGAAGGATGAAAAATTCCTTTCAGCTATACCACCAGCAATTTATCTCACCAGGCACTGAATTAGACTATTTTCCTTTTATCGCCACGATTCGCTTAACTGTCGCTCAGGGATTCTTTCAGTAATGAAAATTTGGTTTTTGGAGTGGTAATCACTCTGCTACCTATTTTTATACAAACACCGCTGTTTGAAATATTCTTACTAAACCAGAAACCATTGATTATTATGCCAATTAATACAGAATTTTTTCGTAAACATTTTTAGTAGGAAACCGACTGTGCCATCATATGGAAGATAGTCCGTAGTTATTTTCTGATATTTTTTCGACTCGCAACTGTCATTTATTAATTTCTTAAACATTTATTTACCAAAAAACTTGTTTTTTATGGTTCTGCTTATAAAATGAAACCTGATGAGAAAAAATGTAGAAAATTAAAGTACGAACAAAATAAGATGTTTTACGACCCGATCGGATGATCAGACTCGTGCCAGTAATTTGTATGCAAAAAAAAGTAATAGGCAAGGACCAGGTGGAAAGTGAGATTCCAGTTATTAGCAAAAAATTAATTCAAACCCGAAAACACTCAAAATGGTGATATGAGGCACTTTAGGGGTTGAAAACTGTTTTTGCGATTTGCAGCGGAAAGTGACCTCTTAGTAGAAATTGATCAGTGATAAAGTTGTGGATAATAAAAAAATTAATAACTTTCGCATTCAATACTTTCCGCCATAACCTCAAATCAACTGGAAAAATGGCAAAAACCCAACGTTTCAGTTTTTTTTTCTCGCGTACTTATAAATGATTTGATTTAGATGAAAATATGTCAAATGAGCATGATTCTCTCGCAATTCAGTAGACTACTAGTTTTCTTCCACAAACAATTGTTCTGGTGTTTTCTTGTAATTCATAGGTCTTCAAGTGACAATTTCAATTGTTGAAACGTCAACTTTCGAATGGTCTATGTGAATTGGTGCTATATTGATCCTTGAAACGCTTAAAATTGAGAAAAACCGACCAGAAGAATAAAAATGATATTATTGAATAAATTTTGTAGTGCAACTATGTAGGTACTTCCGTATTTCAATATGAGTAATTTAATATAAACAATTTTTTGTTATAACAATAATGAAGAAAGTCGAAAACATTTGAAAATATTGAGAAAATCATGATTCAGAGAAACTTTTTCCCTATGTTAGGCGGTTCAACGATCAATAAACCACCTAGTTACATGAACCATTTTGAAGTAGTTATTTCAACAATTAAAATATCACTTGTAGACCTTCAAAATACAACAAAACATAATGACAATTTTTCGTGGAAGATAAGGGTATTTTTTTCGTAAAATGTAAATTACTCGAAAACTAGATTTGCGAAAAAATCATGCCTATTCGGTACAGAAAAAGACAAATATTCAGGAATTTACATGTTAACTAAATACAAAAGAGAAAAAATAAATATCGAAAAATCGGTTTTTTGCCGTTGTGGCGGTTAATTTCAGGTAATGTCAAAAAGTGATAGGAGAAGAAGTTTTCAATTTTTTTTTGAGAGTTTTCGTGTTCAAATTTATTATTTCTCCAGAGTTGGAACCTCAACAACATTCTCCATCTGTTCCTTGCCTAATACTTTTTTTCTGATTTTAGGAGTTTAGAATTCGTTGTGGCACCAGCCTAGATTGGCAACGGAGAAAAATACTATATTTTCAAAAATTCATTAACGGGCCATTTTTTCAAGTACTAGGGTTGACCCTCCTCATGAAAGTATTGAATCATGAGTACTTTATGTGTGCACAAGTCAGGCGCTGGGGGATCATTAGTTTTGGCACAATTGCATTTTGAATATTTTATTGTACTATCTTGCAGCTTGTCTGGATGCTCTAGTGAGTTCAATGTCTCAAAAATATTTTGAAATTAGAAGTATAATACCATAAAATGCATATTTTCATTTTGCTCTAAATTGCTGCGAAATGGGTAAAAAATGCTTGCAAACTAAAAACGTCCGAGCCCGCGTAAGTCGTCGAGTGGTAGGAGAGGCCGGGTGATAAGGGGAATTCTTTTAATGAACGTCTCCCGGACTCTCTTTCTACTCGACCGCATACGCTGGTTCAGCAGTTTTCAGTCATGTTTGCAACCATTTTGCAGCATTTGAGCGCCAAATGAGAATGGACGTTTTGTGGTACTATACTACTACTTTCAAAATCTATTCGAAGAATTGGAATCGGACTTTCACTAAAGCATCCAGGCACGCTGCAAGATAGTGCAAAAAAAATTCAAATTGAAAGTGTGTCACAAGTAATGAACCGATAGCAACTGTTTTGTGCACACATAATGTACACATGATTTTATACTTTCATGAGGAGGGGCAACCCAACCACTAGAAAAATGGCGGATATATTAATTTTTCAAAAAATCGCAAAATTTTCCAATTTTCTTCGTTACTAATCCGATCCGATAAAGATGTAATACATTTCATTTTATACGTATTTCAATTCTATGAAATTTCCCCGATAGGAGCAACCAGGTTGCTCTCATAGTTTTCATTCTATGCGCAAAATAATAAAGAAAAACACGTTTCATGTATTTAAATATTTATAACAAATTAATAAATGACAGTTGCGAGTCGAAAACATGACAGAATATAACTGTGGACTGTCTTCTATGTAATGGCATAGTCGGTTTCCTACTGGTAGTTTTGTTGATAAATCACCCATTTTATGTTCTAGTGATTGGTGTATATGTGTGTCTTGAATATTTATTGTCTGATCAGAAAGTATTTTATTTTAAGTAATTGTCAACTGTAAACAAAAACCTGTATAGTAGGTACCACAAAGACGTGAAACTTGGCCAAACATGATATATTTTTGGTAGGCAAATTAACTTCATTCATAAAAAAAAAAATGTACAGGTGAGTCAACATGACTCCCGTGGTCAATCACTCCGTAGTGATTCACTATTGCGATTCATAATTTTTTTTTGCCAAAATTACCTACTGTTTGAAACCATCTTCCACTGTTATTCTTTTCCGTACAAGGGGCATCGTTGAAGTGTAGCTAATCAGAGTTGTTGTTTTTCGAAGAAAACACCCAGTATATGTTCATATATTCCAACCCACTGTTTCATAGACTACTCGACGTAATTTTTGTTCTGAATTTGAGCTGTTGAAATAATTATGAATCATATTTCGAAGACTTCTTTTTGAAATATCACACATTTCACATTCCGCGATATTCATTGATGATAATTCTGAAATCGTTGGTCGATTCAATGATGTTCATTACGAATACTGAGAATTGGGAATACATTATACGAGGATGTATTGATATCTAGTTAGCCTAGACCAGTTCCCTACATAAACAAAATATTGCGTTACCATAGCAACGAACAATAACTTATTAGAAGTGTCAGTGTAAAGTTTGACGGCAGAAAAGTAAACCAGAGTTACGCAATAAATTAAAAGAAAAATTATGTTCACCGAAATTGTGAAAATCGAGAAATTGGAGTATTGATCCATCATCAAGTACCTGTATTTAAAAGGGTTAAGAGGTAAGCAGATTTAGAAAGATATCCTTGATACCCTTGGTGATCAATGTCCTTCGTATGGGACCGTGAAAAATTGGACTGCAAGCTTCAAAAGAGGTTAATTTTCCATTGAAGATGATGACCGATCGAGAAGGCCAGTTTCTGTGTCAGTCCCCGAAAATATCGATGCAGTTCATGACATTTAACAGACCGTCGAATTGTGAAACGGATATCTGAAGCACTGAATATTTCATACGAACGCGTTCATCATATAGTTCAAGTCAATTTGGACATGAGAAAAATTGCTGCAAAATGGATCCCCAAATGTTTGAATGTTGACCAAAAGCGTGCAAGGGTAGTAGCATCGCGTTCGATCTGTGCTCGATTTGAAAACGATGTACACTTCTTACATCCAATTGTTACTATGGATGAGACTTGGGTACATTTCTACGATCCAGAAACAAAGCAATAATCGATGGAATGGCGACACTCCGGTTCTCCAAGACCTAAGAAGTTTCGTGTCCAAAAATCTGCTGGAAAAGTACTTGCTTCAGATTTTTGGGATTGCCATGGAGTAATCATGATTGATTTTTTGGATAAGGGTAGAACAATAGCTGGAGATTACTATTCGACATTACTGACTACTTTACGGGAAAAAATTAAAGAGAAAAGAAATATATCCAAAGGTGTTTTGTTTTTGCAGGACAACGCCCCTTCACACAAATCTCATGTTGCCATGCAAAAAATTTGTGATTTATGGTTTGAATTTCTAGAACACCCCCCTTATTTACCAGATTTGGCTCCGTCCGACCATCATCTCTTTCCTCAACTGAAAAAAGTTAAAAAGGTCGTAAATTTTCTTCCAACGAGGAGGTAATAAAAGCTGTGGAGTTCTGGTTTGCAGAGCAAGAAGAAACATTTTTTTTGAAAGGTCTAGAGACGTTGCAGGTTCGCTGTGATAAATGTATCCAATTAAGAGGAGAATATGTTGATTAATAAAATATTTTGACATTGAAATTTTGTTTGGTTCTATAGTATGCTAAGAATTTAATAAGGTACATGATGATCGGTGCAACACAAACATTTTCAAACCTCGATATTTTTTAACGGAACACACCACCAAATCGTCATTTATATCAACCAATTCTTGTGAACTCGAAACTTTTTATTCACTATGTCATGTACCTGCACCAACCGGTTTCTCGAATATTCTACATCCAAACATAAACATCGACTCTACTCGACTCTTGCACCTTGTTAGTGTTATCGTCATGCATTGGGAGCGCAGCCGGGGTGTTACTCTCTTTGCTTATCAAGAGGTAGCCTCATAGTTAGAGTAGTAAAGTAATAAAGTAAAGTAAAGTAGTGAAGAAACCGTCTGCTGGGCATGAAATATTATTCTTGGTGTTGCTCCAAGTCGCCTGGATGTTGTTTTCGAATTTCTCCAGTTCAAGGTGGAGGAGGAGGGGCAGATAACGAAAATCATGTTTTTTTCGGAATCACTCAGGAAATTGACCTCTTTCGCGGGTCAAACTTGGCAGAAGGTATATCTGCCAAGTGTATGTCTACCGAAATGTGAAACCAGCAAATGGTCACAAACTGACTGGTTTTCAACCCCCCCTCTCCTTGACCTTGACCTGGAGAAATTCAAAAATTACATCTAGGCGACTTGGGACAAAACCAATAATGATATTTCATGCTCAGCTACCAGCTCTCTAACTAGGGGCTAGATCGAATAAAGGGCCAAAAACTGGACAAAACACTATTTAGGGAGCCAATGAATGACGACTCGTTGATTATAATACAAGAATAACAAACTTTATCTGAAATAATCGCAAGTTAACATCAGTTGATGACAAACCGCTGGACCTTTCTCTCTACATTTTACACTCTTGTCTTGCCTCGCCAGATCTCTCTCTTTGAGATGACACTTACAATCGCGAGACCCCACCAATAATCATGCGTAATTTCCCTAGTCCTTGTTTCTGAATCTCATCCGCTGAACCTCGTCTTTTTCGTGGAAGTAGCCCCAAGTTAATGAAGTTGTATTATGATGTTTGAAATTTGAAAGACAGAACGCAATATTGCTGATACTGAAATTTAGAAATAACCGATGGAAATTATGGTATCAAAGTTTTTGCTAAGATATTTCTTGCTATCATAATTAGAAATACTATTAGTATAACAAATTTTCGAATAGAAATGGCTAACTGAAATCCTACAGCAGCGAAAACAATTTTGCTGAAGGTGATTTTTCTGCCACGGAAACGTAAACTGCTATTGCTATTAGACAGTCAGTCAGTTTTTTCATTACAAAATTATGATTTTATAGTTTACATGCCAGTGGCTTTAATGTTTTTGCTTACTATAAGTGGACAATCTCATAGAAGTTCATCCACTTATGGTAAAGAAGTTGTCAACCTGCCACTGAAACATTACTCGATGAACACACTACCATTATTCTGTACCTTGCTGAGGTTATTCGATGTTTCGCTGATATTTCGAAGGATGAACCCCGTCCACCCTCCACGAACACGAACATCGTTCAGTGCCAAAAGTTTTCGCAGAAATCAACGAAACAGAAACATTCTGTCGCCCTTGTTGGTCGCTTGATGCATACTGTACATAGTGTCGTGCTATACTGTCCCAGTGTTACCGGCTAATCGACTCTAACAAAAACGGTTTTTGAAGTTATGGTGATAATATCAAGTTTATAGACTTGTGTGCATGATTTATCCTCCAAGAGGTTGTAATTATCTTGATTTGTTGCAAGCAGGCAGGCAGGCAGGCAGGCAGGCAGGCAGGCAGGCAGGCAGGCAGGCAGGCAGGCAGGCAGGCAGGCAGGCAGGCAGGCAGGCAGGCAGGCAGGCAGGCAGGCAGGCAGGCAGGCAGGCAGGCAGGCAGGCAGGCAGGCAGGCAGGCAGGCAGGCAGGCAGGCAGGCAGGCAGGCAGGCAGGCAGGCAGGCAGGCAGGCAGGCAGGCAGGCAGGCAGGCAGGCAGGCAGGCAGGCAGGCAGGCAGGCAGGCAGGCAGGCAGGCAGGCAGGCAGGCAGGCAGGCAGGCAGGCAGGCAGGCAGGCAGGCAGGCAGGCAGGCAGGCAGGCAGGCAGGCAGGCAGGCAGGCAGGCAGGCAGGCAGGCAGGCAGGCAGGCAGGCAGGCAGGCAGGCAGGCAGGCAGGCAGGCAGGCAGGCAGGCAGGCAGGCAGGCAGGCAGGCAGGCAGGCAGGCAGGCAGGCAGGCAGGCAGGCAGGCAGGCAGGCAGGCAGGCAGGCAGGCAGGCAGGCAGGCAGGCAGGCAGGCAGGCAGGCAGGCAGGCAGGCAGGCAGGCAGGCAGGCAGGCAGGCAGGCAGGCAGGCAGGCAGGCAGGCAGGCAGGCAGGCAGGCAGGCAGGCAGGCAGGCAGGCAGGCAGGCAGGCAGGCAGGCAGGCAGGCAGGCAGGCAGGCAGGCAGGCAGGCAGGCAGGCAGGCAGGCAGGCAGGCAGGCAGGCAGGCAGGCAGGCAGGCAGGCAGGCAGGCAGGCAGGCAGGCAGGCAGGCAGGCAGGCAGGCAGGCAGGCAGGCAGGCAGGCAGGCAGGCAGGCAGGCAGGCAGGCAGGCAGGCAGGCAGGCAGGCAGGCAGGCAGGCAGGCAGGCAGGCAGGCAGGCAGGCAGGCAGGCAGGCAGGCAGGCAGGCAGGCAGGCAGGCAGGCAGGCAGGCAGGCAGGCAGGCAGGCAGGCAGGCAGGCAGGCAGGCAGGCAGGCAGGCAGGCAGGCAGGCAGGCAGGCAGGCAGGCAGGCAGGCAGGCAGGCAGGCAGGCAGGCAGGCAGGCAGGCAGGCAGGCAGGCAGGCAGGCAGGCAGGCAGGCAGGCAGGCAGGCAGGCAGGCAGGCAGGCAGGCAGGCAGGCAGGCAGGCAGGCAGGCAGGCAGGCAGGCAGGCAGGCAGGCAGGCAGGCAGGCAGGCAGGCAGGCAGGCAGGCAGGCAGGCAGGCAGGCAGGCAGGCAGGCAGGCAGGCAGGCAGGCAGGCAGGCAGGCAGGCAGGCAGGCAGGCAGGCAGGCAGGCAGGCAGGCAGGCAGGCAGGCAGGCAGGCAGGCAGGCAGGCAGGCAGGCAGGCAGGCAGGCAGGCAGGCAGGCAGGCAGGCAGGCAGGCAGGCAGGCAGGCAGGCAGGCAGGCAGGCAGGCAGGCAGGCAGGCAGGCAGGCAGGCAGGCAGGCAGGCAGGCAGGCAGGCAGGCAGGTAGGCAGGCAGGCAGGCAGGCAGGCAGTCAGACAGGCAGGCAGGCAGGCGGCAGGCAGGTACGCAGGCTGGTTGGCTGGCAGGCAGGCAGGCAAGCAGACGAGCTGGTGAGCAGGCAGGCAGGCAGGCAGGCAGGCAGGCAGGCAGACAGCAAGACAGGCATAGAATCTGCCATCAGCTTCTTATTGGTTTGTCGAAATTCCTTGATAAATAGCGTGTCCAGCATCAGTCAATCAACATTCCACTATCTCTTCATTCTTCCCTGCGACGAGGTGACTATGTGCTGTATATTTTGACAAAGTTTTTGAAAAACAGTTGTTCGATAAATGAATGCAGGCCGTTTCTTCCAACTTCCTCCTATCTTCGTTTGCTTCTCTTATCTAAATTTTTGTATCATTTCTTCAACACTTGCGCCTATAGATTTCCATGGTTTCACATTTCTTATTTCCAGATTGTGGAAGGTAAAAATTCCAAAACTGTTTCTATAATCATAACTTGAATTCTGCCGTTTGACTGATATGTAGGATTTTTCAAAATGAATACTTATGTATCACTATTCTTTTCAGTTTTGCCAATGAAATCCATTGCTATCAGTTTAATTACCTACTATAGCAAAAATTCTAACAAAGTACTCGTTTTACTTCGAAGAAATTGTTTGTATAGGATGAAACTGCTGAATTATTGATTTATGGAAATTTTCCTTTTTCATTCTCATTCAATTTCCTAGAATACAGTAACTGTTCCATCCTTCAATTTATCCGCATCCATTCATATTCACGAAATAAATGACATGTTGACACCAACAAGAAAATTAATAAATCCTGAGAATGTGTTTCTCGCCCATCATCAAAATTCCAAGGCAAATTTCAAATGTGCTCTCTTGCTCCTCCTCCTGCTACATGTTCAATAGCTTTACCGACAAATAACCAACATGCACATGATCCACATTGTGTGAACCTACGTTTGATAACCGTTCTCCTTATTCATTGGCAATATGTTAACATCCCGAGTAGGGCTTCTTTTGGAATTGTTCAGGAGATATGAGCAAAAAAACAAAAACAGTCCGAAAAAATCACGTGTCTTTCTCCCCCTCATAAAGAGCGCAGGAATTGAGTTCAGCACACCCCGTTTTTTTATACAAGGCTACTGGACTAATACTGGAGGTTTGGCTCTTGATTGTGTCGGATGGTCTCTCAGTCACTAATCAGTTTCATTTGTTGCTGTTTTTTGATCCCATTTTATTGTTAGCTTTTTTGTTGTTTATACTTGCAAGTAAGTGATTTTATATCATTGCTGTAAAGTAGCGTGATTTGAAATGTACATTGTACAGGCAACTAAAATGCATTGAAGTGAGTGAGCATATCATGAGACTGATAAAAAAATATTTACGAGAATTTATGAGATCCAAATTGGATCACTATCCGACCGATTTGCGGTTTCACTAAACCGCAAATCCGTATATTCGATATTCATCAGTATTTGAAAGACATTACAGATACATATTCCTTTAATTTCTAATGTGTTCTTAGATATAACTGTTATCCGTTTCTATCAGCGATTACTGGGATGGATGCTACATGTTTCTATGAGGTCCTGCAGTTTGAAAATAAATTAGAACGTTTGAGATTTCATCGCAGTAACTTGATTATTAAAAAAAAATCATTGATTTTCTGCGAGGTCTGCCAGATTGGTCCTGACACGTTCCATATGAAGATTGAATTCCAATAAATTTTATAATTTTATATGCACTTATGCACATAAAGAATAAAGTCATTTTCTAATTAGAAAAAATATGTAATTTACACATTCATTTCTAACAGAAACGAATGGGAGGTAGATCGGGTAGATTGTGCAGCCAGTTTTAACACCATCTGTTCCTCGTCTGTATTATCACAACTCTCATCCTACCGTGGTTGGTATTTACTTACTCTGATCCGGCTCTATGAAACGTGGTCTAGGCCGCACCTTCTTCCGAGTAGAGGAAGAAGCTCTTCGATTAGCCGGTTAAGGTTCAGTCAAACCAAAGCGGGAACGCGGGAGCGGGAGCGGGAACGGAACATACGAACCGTGCGATTTGCTAGAAAAACAGTAAACGTAGCAAACCATATATATTTCTCTGCTTGCCTTCATTTTGGAATACGAATAATCACTCTGGTATGTATTTTTACATATCCCACTATCGAATATAGTCTCGCATTCATCCCGCTTCCGCTCCCGTCCCGCGTTCCCGCGTTGGTTTGGTGAAACCTTTAGAGATTAATTCATTTCATACATTCAGGCGTTGTATGAGGATTAACCCTCACACAACGATTCAGACATTCCGAGCTCAGTTCATTCGAAAAGAAACGAAAACTGTTAATCAGCGAATATATTTGACATACGAGGGATATAATAAGTAAATAAATTAATTCTCGATTATCCGATTATGAAAAAAATTGATCATTTGCAATTGAAGTCATTTTGAAATATTTTTATTTGCAGGCGCAGATAAAATAACCTAGGGTACATTATGATTCTTTTGATATGTTTTGAAAATCTGGAGTAATATGATAATAATAATCTATTCGAATATTTTAGCAATATTTAAGAAAGATTTTCCTGGAAAGTTGCATGTCGTTGATCTTGTGTTGATCTTTCTGAAATATTTTTGAAATATTCTGGCATGATGTGATAATAATAATCTATTCGAATATTCTTAAGAATATTTTGTTTAGAATTTTCCACTTTGTTTCGTAATGTTCCTACTGTTGGATCTCATGAAATCTCAAAGTATTCGCGTAAAATTGAATACGGAATTCCAAATACAGATTGGACCATCAAGTCCTGAACACACTTTTTTTATACGATACCGAATGAGATTATTTATTGTGTATTTCCACACATAGGTTCTCAAGATTTTGAATGAGGATAAAACATTATTTTGTTTGGAATTGGAATACCTCATTGAATCGTGTATATAGTCTCTTTGCACCAACATTGCCTAAAACAAACTCTTATCCTCTGTATTCTTGTTTTCTTATCGACTCTTGTGAATCCTCAGTGAATTTGAGTTGTATGAAAACTTATAGGAATCGCATAAATTTAAATAAGGAATTCTTGATCCAAACCATCACATCGTGATCCCACTTTTTCCACAAGATACCCAATAAAATTGGGTACGGAATTTCTGATTCATATCATCGAATACTGAATCCACTTTCTTCATACGATACCAAATAAGATTAGTAATTGTGAATTTCCACACATTTCTCACACGTTGACAAGCTTGTGAATGAGCATATTATAATATAGTTGTGATTGAAAGTGGAATACCTCATCGAATCTCATAGTCCCTTCAAACAACCACTGCCTCATACAACCTCGCATGCCATGTATTCGGGTATGCTTATAAATTACACCTACTTATAAATACTCATACATACTTCAAAAAAGTGTATGTACCAGGGATTACGCACGTGTAGGTTACATACTTTCCACGTAGATCCTTACTGATTCTCATAATTCGCCTATATTTTTTTATGAGATTGTATGAGATATTTTTGGCAGGTGTACTGACCCATGTGCAAACACCAGAGATTATAGAGAAGAAGAAAATATGTTGTGTTTGAAAAGGAGGGAACTCAATCGTATTTTGTCTGTGAAGATTGTGGATACATACAGGGTGTCCGGTAAGCCTTGTACAATATTGAAACTGGTGATAGTCCAGGTCATGACTGTTCAGAATATCGGAATTTCACCTCAGTAAAAATATCACCGTTTTCGACATAATGGGCGTTTTAAAAATTTCTGGAAAATCGCTACCTAACCTTGGATTTTTGAGTGCCATGTATACAAATTGGGACGAATCTAAGTATCTTTGTTGCTGAAGATTACTGATGCTTCTAGACGTAAAAGACAGTTTTTCAGAAAGTGAAAACATTTATCAAGAAATGAGGGTAAAATGACAGATTTGAGTTTCATCAATTTTTTTTTTAAAGTTTGACATTATTATCTGATAGAAACATAACCAATTAGAAGTGGACATTCATTTCAAAAGAATGATCATTTTGTCCAGACTCTACCATGGTATGAAACAAACTATAATTATTTTTGGAAGAAGTGCTTTCCATTGAATTAGGCGTGGTTTTAATCTAGGCGTCTATCAACTTTTAATCAAGAAAAAAAGGAAACTACCCAACACCAAAACTACGTCACAATCACAATCGACGCACATTTCGCCAACAGAGTTAGCATCTTCAGGAGCTGAAAGTAAGCTTTTAAGATTTTAAGATTGTAACGTAGTTTTGGTGTTTGGGTATTTTATTTTTTTCTTGAATTGTATTTACACCAAATGTTCCAAAATATTCATTTATTTGATCAACTTTTATACTTACGCCCAAAAATTATTTCATTTAGATTATATCAAGATAAAATGTGAAAATAATTATTGATGATAAAGAATAGACTGCTTGGTAGCATTAAATAGTATGCCTCTGAAATTTATTTTTCATGTAATTAGGCCTAATAAAATTATCGAAATGAAATGTCGATTATCCGACATGGCACCGATTAATACGAATTCTTGTGATAAATGTCGCAATTGTCCAACATCCAGATTCCAACGAAGTTTCAGAGACCGACAGATATACAGGGTTTAACCAAATACCTAAGTGCAAACTTTTTTAAGAGATGAATCCTTGTCGAAAATTAAAAACTTTTGTTTGAACAACTTGTGACTTCTATCGTAGTTTTTTTAAATTATTCTGTTTGTTTCATTCAGTGGTATTTATTTCTTTGTCATGCCGTACATACTTTATACTCCCCGAGAATATGCGTATATGCACTACATTTATGGTGAATGTGGAGGTAGTGCTACTGCTGCAGCAGCGCCTTATGCAGAACGATATCCGATTGCACAATGCCGCTCATAGAATCGCTGATTTGGGGGCTATAACCTATAACGCATTTGAAAAGGTTCTTCTTGAAAATATGTCGTCTCTGCGTACGAGTGGATGGAAAATAACATTTTTGTAATATTATTCAGTGCTATGTTGAATAATCGTTATTATGGTTTAAAGTGTATGTTGATTAAAAAAAAACGTTGAATTAGTATTTACTTCATTTCATCTCATTGAATACTTCTAAGCAGTTGATTCGTTATTACTCATAATCATTTAATCATTTCATCTTGATAGGATAAAAATAAAAGAGATTAATGACAAAGTCTAATGGAGTTGATTTTAGCTCAGAATAACATCACACTCTAATATTATCGAAATTCTACTACTTACAAAAATAATAATCGTATGTTTTATACCATAGTAAAGCCTGGACAAAATGTAATGAATATCCAGTTCCACTTGGTTATGTTTTTTCAAACAATAATGAAAAAATTGGTGCAACTCAAATCTGTCATTTTACCCTCATTTCTTGAAAAATTGTATTGTTTTCTGAAAAACTGTTTCGTACGTCTGAAAGCATCACTCATCAGTAATCTTCAGCAGCAAAGATATTCAAATTTGTCCCAATTTGTATATATGGCATTAAAAAATCCAAGGTGAGGTAGTGATTTTCCAGAAATTAAAAAATGCTCATTATCTCGAAAACAGTGAGATTTTTACTAAAGTAAAATTCCGATGTTCTGAACAGTCATGATCTGGTCTATCACCAGTTTCAATATTGTACAAAGTTTACCGGACACCTTGTATATGTAGAAACAGTGAGACTTTGTGTATACCACTGTTTCAGTAAATACCATGCATCGATGATCTATTTTTTTGACATTAAATTTACTCGTTTGCAACAGTAGAAATAAAAACTTAAAGAAAAACAGTTGAAATTATAATTTCTGGAGTTACTCATAAATGTGACACATGGTCTATGAAAGAGAAAATCATATTGTAGACCACTGTCTTATATATGAGTCGGGTTCAAAAGTCTTTCAAAATGTCCGTTTTTGCAACACAATTAATGTTATTTCATCTCAATATATTACTTATTTTTTTGGTCACTCGGTATCCAAAATTTCAGGATCTTGGTAGCGAACTGTTTAGACGGAATTAAAAAAATTAATTGTATTTCGTAACTACGCCTTAGTTTGTCGGAATTACGAGTTGGTAAAATAAAATGAAAATGCTCGTGGCCCCTCTCCGAGTTCGTACAATTTACTTCTGTCAATAAAATATATTATTATTAATTCACTATGGTAAAAATTATTCTTATGAATTACTCGTCTTACTTCGAAGAAATTGTTTGTTGATGTCTGTATAGGATGAGACCGCTTTATGGTTAATTAATGGAAAATTTCCTTTCTCATACTCTAGAACATAGTAACTGTCCTACCTTTCAATTTCTCCGATTATATTCATTCATATTTACGACATGCATGACCGGTTGACATCAACTAGAAAATTATTGAATCCTGAAAATATGTTTATTGACCAACAGTATCATCAAAATTCCGCAGCAAATTTCAAATGTGCTAGGCATACCATATCGATAACATCGACTCCTGCTACATGTTCAATAGCATTACCGACAAATAACCAACATAATCATGCACATAATCCACATTGTGTAAACCTACGTTTGATACCCCTTCTCCTTATTTATTGGCAATATGTTAACATCCCGAGTGGGGCTTCTTTTGGAATTCGTCCGAATTCCTGCCGGAAATATTAATAAATATTAACACCGTTCTCTTCATCCTGCAGCAATTCATATTGAGAAGTGGAACAACTTTCATTCGCAGGGTGACTGTGTTAATTTCTGGCATAACTGAAGTGATATATTGTGTCCTAGAACCAAGCAATGTAGGGACGTGTTTCAGAATGGAAATACAAAGGTTATGTTGAGGGAAGATTATGATAAAGGATACTTATATGAAGTTATATGCAGGATGTTTACTAAGTACTTGTTTGCTTTATATGGTGAATCCTCGACTTGTTTTAAGTTTATATGAACATGTGTCAGCAAATGTTTCGTTTCGGATATACAGGGTGCTGAAGTTAAAATTTCAATTATTTTGAATAACTTTTGCAAAGGATCATTTTATTATACAAAAAGACCTCAAATAGTTTCAATGGAAATTGGATTTCAGTGAATTTGCTCAAATTTTTCATATATTATAGAACTCATGATGCTAATCAAATGTCTTCATTACGCCAAAGCTCCTAATTGGACGGTTTGGATTATAAGGAGTGCTGGATTTGACTTTTCAAAAATTACAAATGGCCATTGCGAAGACATTTTTTGAATCTTTAAACCAAATTGACTATCTATAGATTATTTATATGGCCAAAACAAATTCACAATAGAGTATAATAATTCCTGCACATACGCACGATATACATGGTGAGTCGAAAGCTAGCAACTTTTTAGTGATTTCTGAAAAATAGAGCGGTGAAATTTCCAGATATACCGAAGGTTACAAATATCAAATCCAATTGATGATGTTAGCATCTCCTGATTCATACTGACATAATATATACAAGACATTCTATTTCTCATGAAGCCGCATCCGTTCTGCTTGTTGATATATCCAAATACATGGAATTCCGGATAACCTAATCGTTTATGATGTAAGTTTACTTTGCAGATACACAAAACATATAGGGTGTATCAAAAATATTGTCTTTTGATGATGATTTATTTGAAGTAGTTAGGCTTGAGATTCATTTTATTGGTGCATTTCCATAAACACATTCGTTGACAAATCTTCAGAAATATTTTTAACAAGTTACTGTGGAATATTTCAAATAATATGGATGAATCTTCATTTACTACAAGTTATAAAATAACTTGATTGATAGAATATTGCAAAAAATACTATAAAAAAATTGAAATACAATGTTACGAAATTATTTTCATTACAAAACAGGCGTTTCATACCTATACAGAGTGTATGACTTTGACGTAACGACAACCAATTTCATTGTTCCTGAGATAATTTCAGATTCTGGATAAATGTATATGGAATTTCAGAAAGAACCATAATCGCATCTCCACCAATGATTAGCAAAAATGAGTATTCGCAAAACATACTCCTTACTCGAATTTCCACCTCAATGGGTCGATTTGTATTTGACTTGAATATTGTAAAACTTATGATGCAGATCAAACTATAAGACATACGCTTCAAATTCAACAATTCAATCTGATGGAAAGGAACATAATGTTTCGTAACCGTGTGAATTATTTTTAGCGAAAGTTATTCAAAATAATCGAAAGTAAGATTCCAACTTCAACACCCTGTATCTCGGAAACGAACCATTCGCGGACACATATTCATATGACCATTCAGTGAAATATTCACTATTTGAAGTTTGTAGAAGTAATTAATACATTTTTTATTTCTAGGCATTAATTCCAAAGCTTTTCAGTGAGTTAAATGTACAAGTTTCGTTGAAAGTATGTTTGACAGGTTATCAATTCGTATCATAATAATAATATTATTCTTCAAAAGTTTTGATTTTGTGGAGAAAATTCGTTTCTTGTGTGTTTCAACCATCCACGGTATATAATTGAATAAAACGGAAATTCAAGGAAAAGTGTGGAAAATTGCATCAACTTACCACGAAAAGTTCATGCGTTTACAAAAATGTTGTTTATGAAAAAATGTTCGATTTGTCATTAACGTATTGTATTCTGAATAGGCCTACCTGGAAAAAAATTGTTTGAATAAAGTAAAAATTACCTATTTTTTTTGTTCAAAAAACGTTGACGTTTCAGAGACTGCATCTGCTCCGTTATCAAAACTCATTAGAATACTTTTTCTATCAGGATCTGAAGAAGAAGTATTTTTCTACGACAGCGTGTATACTCTGAGGCTCACGCACTGTTTATAGTGCGATAGTGTTAGGTTGTTTTCAGCACAAGTGCATAAAAAATCAATTGTGCGTAAAATCATCAACTGTGCTTGAAGTAATGTTGTACGCACTGTTGGTTCATTTTCAGAAATAGAGAATGTTTTGCATCTGATTATTCTTGGAAGTCACCATTTGATAATACGATGAAAATTCAAATCTTCTTGAGATGAAAAATCCAACAATTTGTTAATATACTGTGGTAGAATAGAATTTGAATGGTACATTTTTGGAAATAGCTTTTTAATACTCGTGTGTTTTGTCAAACACGGCTTTGCCTCATTTAACAAAATTCACGCTCATACAAAAAAGCCCTACTTCACGAACTTGTAATGGTAATGGTTATTGGTGGGGGGCGCAAGCGTTAGAGACTTGGCTCCAGTGACCCTTTTAGCAAACACCGGCATCTTCACTCATCCCGTGGCGGATACCTGCCTGAACTTCTTCGACGTTCTTAGGAAAGTCCGAATGGCCTTTCATTGCAATGAATGCAATTCCTCCTCCTTAGCAGTAGCAGCTCCGAAGATGTTCTGTCTGAGCCTGCCATAAATACCACTTTTGCACAGGAAGTGAAAGCAGTCCTCTTAACCGCATTCCGTGCATAGTGGGTCTGTCTCAACTCTGATGTGAGTCAGATTCCTCCTGAGGCTGCAGTGGCCGGTTAGAACTCACACCAAGAGTCGAAGTTCTTTGCGGCTTAGTTTCGGTATCTTGGCCGTCCTTATCGTCAATATCATTTGCTTTGAATGCCTGCAGCCGTCTATCACTCTCCACTCTTTTCCTAATATATCAACGGCTCACTCATTTTACCACAGCGATTTCGGTGTGCCCTGTGGACCTTTCTCCTCGCCAGCCCCCTGAGTCCCGCATTCTCATATAGGACGTAGACCCAGCAAGGTGTCTAGGGCTGCCGAGGGGGTCATCCTCATCACGCCGGTTATTCCTTACAAGCTGGTCTTTGAATTTCTCCCAGGTTGTTGGTTGTGGTTATCTGGTCCATTCTCGGCCACCAGACCACTGCTCCATATAGTATTCTGAGTCTGATTACCGCCGTGTAGATCCAGTGGAGAATGTGAGGTTTGAGTCCCCACGTTTTTTTCACCGCCCGGTGTAGTTTCCATATAGCGATCATCGCCTTCTCGAGTACTTGATCAACGTGTGACCCCCAAGTTAGATCCGAATCCAGAATCACACCAAGGTATTTCACCTCTTCAGCCAGCTCTTGGGGTCTTCCACCCATTACTGGTGATCTGAGAGAATCATCTCTGTTTTAGTCGGATTGACTGCGAGGCAGAATTCCTCGCACCACCTATCTATTTTATTGCACGCCAACTGCTTCCGATCACAGACCACACCTAGGAAAGAATGCCAGGGCGTAGCAGCCATTGGTAGCTAATCCCTCAAGAAGTTCGTTCATGACCAGACACCAGCCGCCCCTCACCTCGATGTCAACCTGGCACTTTCCCAGAGACACCGTAACTTTCTTTCGCTCGATTGCCGTTGCTACCCAGCTGATATGCGTAGGAGATGTTCCCCCAATCTGCAGTGCATTGCAGATGACGTCTGTTCTTGCCTTATCGAAAGCACCCCCACGTCGAAGAAGACTCCAAGAGCCAATTCCTTGAAACGAAGTGCCATTTCTACTCTGTGCACTACCGCATAGAAGACAGTTTCTGTGGACCTTCCACTGCGGTTTCATGTTGATTTTCCACGACGGGATGCCTACTAGTACTACTTCCACCAGATACCTATCCACAATATTTTCAACAGGCTTCATTTGAAAAGATGTAAGGCTAATGGATCTGAAGTAATTTGCTTGAGTGTAGTCCCTTATCCCTGATTCTGGAATGAAAACAACTCTAGCTTTCCTCCGGGTCCTTGGTACATATCCCAATGACAAGCTGGCCCTGAAGACGTCGCTTATCTAGGGAAATATGTCTTTTAGCGCTTTCTGTAGCAATGAGCTGTAAATATGCCGCTCAGACCTGCCACCATGAATGGTTTGAAATCATTTACTGGACGAATGGTCTTCTCTGTGACTACCTCTACAGCAAGAGGTCCGTCCACCATGTGGATGGGCGTTTCTCTTCGATTTTGGATTTCACCTGCCTGTCCAGGAAAGTAACCCGGTACCAAGTGCTCAAGAGCTTTCTGTCTGGATATCGTCCAAGTTCCGTCCTGCCTTTCGAGTGATCCAGTTGTGCCCTTCGTCTTACTGCTCAGTATCTTGGCCAGTCTGGCGGACTCTGGGAGGTAGTCAATATCCCCGCAGTATGTTCGCCAACTGTTTCTTTCACATCGCCGTAATTCTCGTTTGAAGTTCCTTCTCGCTTCTTGAAAGCCATCCCAATCGTCTTCCCTCCCCGATCTGACGGCCTTGCGGTGTTTCCGCTTGGCAGCCGTTTCCAGGTGGTATAGCACTGTGCTCCACCACTTTACTTTTCGTGGCGGTTGCACTATCAAGGGACACGCTTTTTCAAAAGCTTCTGAAACTTTCATTGTTCCTATTTCGACTTCCTCTTCCAAAAGCTCGGGGGACGTTGGGTCCTGTGAGACACCTGTGAGGTCTGAAAGACACTTTGTATAAGTGTTTCATCTTGTGGCCTTTGGGTTCCTCCTAACAGCGACTTCTTTCTGTTCTGTTTTGATATCGAAACGTATCTTGAGATAGTCGGCCATTGCTATGTCCTGAGTCACTTTCCAGTTCCTTATTTGGTCCTTATTTTCCTTCGAGACCACCGTAATATCAATAACCTCCTTTCGGATTCCATTGATAAAGGTGGGCTCCATTTAATATCTCTAGGTCCTCCAATGCCAAGCACTCCAGAAGAGCTTCACCCTGGATAATAATCCTGGTGCTTTTCCACATTGTATGTTATGCATTAGCGTCGCAGCCTGATACTAGTGGTAATTTGTTCTCCTTTGCAAATGAGACCAGGCGCTCAAACCCTTGGGTTGGGACATTGGCATCAAATGGAAAATGCACGATACCTACAATAACCGTGATTCTACTTTCACCTACCTTCAACTCAAGGAGCCTCATGGGGGCGTCTCTGGTCACCAGATGTGACATTGGCGACGCGTTGAGAGCCTTTGACACCACGATGAAGCTCCTTGGGTTTTCTTTCTCTCCAGTTCCATGAAACGTCTCGAAGCTGTCCTCCTTCAGTCTCCTTATTGTCAACCTGTATAAATATGGACCCTGTATTGGTATCAAATCACGAACTTGTATCATATATAACCATTTTCTGTTAATTTGAACTTTGTTTACTCTTGTATACGCAATTACTTACTGTGGAACTTTTTCACTTGTTTAGATTTCCTAGAATTCAAATTTAATTCACTCTCAGACAACGGAAGGTCAAAAAAGTGAAAAAATTATTTCAAGCAAATAATAATATTGTTTGTCAATGATGGTTAAATAGCCATATAATTTTGCACATACCTCATATTCCATGAATTCGATGGACCTCTGTGTACATCAGTAACGTACCCTCTAAGACCGGTTTGACATTCAGTATTCGGCCGAATTCCTACCGGAAACATTCTGGAAATAACTCCAGCATTCCCCCCATTCTGCAACACTCTAATTTGTAAAGTGGAATAACTATGTTTTGCATGATGACTGTGAGTTTAATTCATACATACTGACGGGAAATATGATTCTTCAGAGCCAAGCTTAGTTCTCATTAGGAAGTGAAATTTTCACGGCTGGTATAAAATGGTAACCATATACCAAGTGAGCCAAACCTAAGGTTACCTCTTATAGTTTTGCAGTAATTGAAAGTAGGGTTTTGATATATTCTTCTGACACTTGAGGTCACAACTTCTTCATCACTGATGTAGTGTTATTATGTTATTTCTGTTGAATGGAACTAATTTTATAATAAACTCCATTCGCCTTCAATCATCATGATACAAATTTCAATCGCATATGAATGTTGATGTATAGCTACAAATATTGAAAAACTGGTACTTAGGTATTCTGCGATTAGGCGGTCAGAAGTGGTGAATCAGACGACCTCCCGAGGTTCCTGAAAGACCTGATACAACAGAGAAAAATAAAATTAAATCGCATGACAAACATTATCCTTCCTATAATAAATACATGAGGTAGATTCGTTACTCGAATGTACATTGAAATTATCAATATTGTTTTTTAAGAATGACCTACCAAGGTGCTGTATTTGATTTATACATTGCGTTGAATTTAAAACCCGCCAGTGGAAAGGGAATTGAAACTGATATCAAGAAATTCTCAAATTCGTTTGGGGCATAGTTAGGGAAATTAAAATAGCTTGAGTGCGAAACTTGCTGCTTTCACCCTCTCCAATTCATTCATTAACCCCAAAATCGAAAGTTCAATTGACAACCTTCTTTGTATGGTATATCATTGAAAATTTCACTCATGTGTTGAAATGTCCATAAGAGGTGTGGAATTACGGCTAATTTACAGCGGAAATCCATCTACTATATGGATTATCACTTGAAAATTACCCGAGTCGCGCAGCGACAAGGGTGACTTAAAAAAAAATCATGTACGACATAAATTTCCTGCAATTATTCAAGCACGTGGGGGATTTGGTAAAAAAATTTCACACCAAAATATATTGAATTTATGCTGATTTTATCGAACTTGGAGGTTATTTGAGACAAAACAAGTTATAATGAATGGTTTCTGTTGACACAATGACAGATTGTGGCGCTGTGTTAAAATATGTGTCTATCAGAGAAAGGCGGAAACCGCTTTGCTAAATAAAGCATAAAAGCGCTTTGCAAGTCTACTAGATGGTCCAGATTACAGACCACTGAACCACTTCAAATGAATCCAGCGAAAAATAAAACGCTTTATTTATCTGTAGCGGCTGGAAGACCGACCTGTCAGCATATATCTATTAACTACGAATATTGATAACACGCCATAAGACGCAATGTAATCAAATTGAAGCCAAAAATATATATCTTACCTTTTCTCAAACTGACGCTGGGAAACTATTGCACATGCCTTGCATGCCGAATTCTGAATCACGAGAAATGTCCATGCATTTTTATGATTATGCTTCTTTTGATATTTTCGACAATTTCTAAAGTCCCATATTGAAAATGGGCTAACATTTTTCTATAATGTGGACAAATGAAGAATGAGAATTATGCAAGACGGTCAATTAAACTTCGTATCATTAAAAAACGATTCATTGATCCATTTAATTGTAACTCCATTAATAATTTGTCTTGTTCGTTACCAGAGTTTCATCAGTCGATTTTCTGCCATAGTCAGATAAAAACTCATTAAACTTGAGGAAATATGGATTGAGTATGTGACGGACAGTTATTTGAAAAGGTGAATCTCGTGCCACATCGGCCTCAGAACCGCTGAGAAAAATAGTTTGCTGGTGGAGATGTATTTTTGCCTCCTGAACACGAACTCGAAGTAAAACGCGGCGATCTCAAATCATTTCAGGCATGAATTCAGAAATTTAGAAAATGTGTCATATTCTCAGGAATAAAACCCATATAGTACCGCCCTCTTATAATTAGCACATTCTACACTTGCTCTCTGTAATCTTATCCAGATTATGAGGTTATGTTGGAAATTGCTGAATTTGCACCACATAAGATATGCATCCTATAAAGGTTCCGTCAAACCAAAGCGGGAACGGAAAATGGGAACCGTTCTAATTGCTAGAAAAACAGTAAACTTAGCAAACCATATATATTTCTCTGCTTGTCTGCATTCCGGAATACGAATAATCACACCAGAATGTATTTTTACATATCCCACTATCGAATTTAGTCTCGCATTCATCCCGTTTCCGCTCCCGCGTTCCCGCGTTGGTTTGGGGAAACCTTATCTTCGATAATTGTTGCTGCCGTACCATGCACGCTAGAAAGAGATGAAAAAACAAAATCACGTCTTTGCATAGAAGTCTCTGGCGCCAGCGCATTAATTCATTAGCGTCCAATTCGAAGTCGATCCTCATTTTTTTAGGCATCACATAGGCTGTCCTTATTATCCATATTCGTAGTTAATAGATATATGCCTGTCGTCTATCACGTGAGATGTGAAAGCGGCTGCAGTCGCTACATGTTGGTGGATGCACCCATTGACAGCTCAATCACTAACCAGTTTATTGGCGCTATTTTCTAGTGCTAGTGAAGTTGTTTTCAAGGTTTCAGAAGAGTAACCAAGTTTTCTCAGAAAGATAAGTTGAATAAAATAGTTTCAAATATTATATTCATGAAGTCAAAAATAGGAATATAGACATTTGATTGCTATAATTTTTTTATCGATGAACCGTTTCATTGTTAAATTGCAAGGAGTCCTCGAAATATTTTCAGACACATTCGAAAAATCTAGTAAATACATAATTATGAAATATTATCTCCTTTCATATGAAAAATAAAATTCCATTCGTGAATAAAAGCAAAATGTCAACTAACACATGTCAAATATATGACAGAAGAATTTCCGCCTATTAATTTTGCCTAGGATACCCTGGAGTATAAAAAATTTTTTGGGTTACCAAAAAACAATTTTTTGATTGGATTAAACTGCGAGGTGTGAAATTTTCACTTATAATCTCCCTAGCAGCATAGTTATTACCGATAATTTTTTTCAAGGTCACGAATGTTTTTGTCGATAGAAAATTATCCCGAATCGAAGACGTGGAAAATTTTATTTTAACAAAAACAGGATTGACACCGAGAAGAGAATTATCGGGAATTAATTTTGGGGGATTTCCTAAATTGAAGTTGCTTCTAAAATGATGAGAAGATGAACTCTACGAACTATTCTATGTAGGTCTCAAAAATTTTATGGGTCGAATTTGACACTTGGGTATACTACTACGACTTAATTTCAATTCAAATGTCAATCATTTTGATGTGACAGGTGAGACAGACCAGCAAGTAGCAATCAGTTTTTTTAGTCGTACCCGTGAAATTGTTACAATAATATTGTGTAAACAATGATTCGCTTTGGTAATGAATCACCAAGTTCCATTGCTGAAGAAATCTAGCAGTTAGTACCCAATAACACAAGAAGATCAAAAGTTAGTGTGGAAACAATTATGCAATTCTGTGGTGAAAAAACTTATATTGTGGGCGATCTTTCAATATCCATAGCAAATTTAGCATCAATATCACAATTATTATTATCAACATAATAACAGAATTCTGAAGATTCGAAAAAAAAAAACGTTATAAAACTTATGTGGAACAGCTTCAAGAATATTATTTTACCACTTATAAAATTGAGTTTGATGCATTTAAAGAAATAGAGTATTTGGGAGCTAGAGCGGCAAGAGATACAAAACGTCGTAAATTGCAGATGGGTGTTTTCAAAGGGAATGAAACTTCTTCAGCATCTATCGACTGCTGATTATATAGTAAAATGGTGCATTAATTGAATGAAGATAAACCTGAACGTCTTCAAAAAAAGGTTTTCTTTATTGTTGTTTAGGAGCTCTCATGGAGAGGCGGTGAAGGAGTGAACTGTTGCATTCAATACTTTACTGAAGAAATGGATAAAGGATACTCAACTGGCCGGATTGAATATAACCCTGTTTTTTTTTAAACCACTCATGGAGGGTCTAACAAACTTGCAGATAACAAGTTCCTCATAAGAAATGTTGCTTATCCTGAAATGTGCCCCGTAAGATGATTTAAGAGATTGATAAAAAAACGAAGTATGTGTTTAATAACAACAGACTGTCTCCTTTCAACACCAAATTTAAAATGGAAGGTGTCCAACAAATGGAAAAAATTCTCCACTAGGCAAAAACAAAATATCTACATGGTTCAAACAGTCAGCAGCAAAGATTGGGATCGATACTAGAAGAACAAAAGTAACAAATCATTCAGCCAGAGCCACAGCAGTCACCAGCCTAGCACAGTCTGGAGTTGAAGAAAAACAACTCATTGAAATAACAGGCCATTCTAGTAGTCAATCTATTATGCTTTACCTACAAATAAATAGTTTTCACCACAAAAAGATTATTGAGTCCAGGGGGCAAATTCAGGAAAGTGAAACTACAACGTGTGCCTTTGTAGAGCAATCAAATAGTGCCAGTATTTCCGACACTTCTTCAAGAGTTGTCTACAACAAATGCGTGTTTAATATTAATACAAAAAATTATTCATAATTTTATAGTTTTACGTTAAATCACTTTAATGAGTAGTGTTATACGGAATAGGCATTAAAAAGTTAATCTATCATGGAAGTTTTAGCTTTTCTTTTCTGCTTTATTTTTGAAATATACATTGTTGGACATAATACATAATTTTTTTTTATGTAAAATTTTTACTAAAATGCTGCAAAAACATATTTCCTGAGGCTTTAGTTAATTTTAACTGATTAGAGTTCTAGAAATGAAGTTCACCTTAGCCATTAGTAACTCGTTCTCATTACCAAAATGGGAGAAACAACAAATTTGTCATTTGAAATCCGATGTCTTAATAGGTTCAAATTCAAATAAAACATTGAAAACCATATTTCCGATGAGTTTAGTGATATGACGCACTGTATTTTTACAATAGAAGTTGATTTCACTTGTTAGTAATGTTCATTACTAAAATTTCAGGAACATTAAAAACATTAAGTAATTAGTTTTCAACTAAACATCTGAAATTGTGTCAACATAGTTTCAACCAAAGCTTTAAAAAAATATTTCCGATGATTAAAGAAACATATTATATATTGTATTTTCACAACAGAATTTTACTTTGACATTTAGTGACACTTTTTTGTTTCTAATCTTTGACTGACATTGAAAAATATTATTAATTGTACAAATGAGGAGAAATTGATAATACGTTCTTATTTAGATATTATTCATATAATATAATCGAGTAAATAGTTGGCTCTTGTTTACTTTTGACAGAAAAATCACCATTTATTGATTCCATTGAGTTATTAGGAACTAACAAAATTATCGCGATAATCTCCTGTTGTTAAGCAACGTAAACAAAAAGGAGCCTTCGAATTGGTTGAAAATAAATTTATGAAATTTTCAGTAGTAATATCACAAGTGACTGAATTTTCGCGATAATTTCACTCGCCGTCTGCAACCCTCCTTTCCTGCAATATTAGAACGAATAAGGGACGTATGCCTCGATAATACGCAGTTACTAGCTTTTGGGCCGGTAATACCACTTTGGCATGGCAACCACGTATCCAAACAACAACGGAGAATATAACATCATCATGCTACTAGTATGAATGTCAGTCTGACAGACGTCATGTCTATCAGGCACTATCTATAACTATTGGAGAATTCACGACAATGGATTATTTTTACTTTGTTGGTTCGTGAAATAATCTCAATAAATACTACTCGTGCTCACAATACCATCGATAATTCTGTCAGAAATCTTAAACTTGATCGAATTGCTTTAAGGTACCACCACTCGTCCTAAAGGGCTCGTGGTGTTACCAAGCGATTTGATCTCGTTGATTTCTGACAGAATTACTGTCGATAGTATTGCGAGCACTCGTGGTATTACCCCCGACTATTCCACTCTTCTTAAGATATTCACGTAATCTGACCAATCAGAAATCAAAGACAACTTGCATTATCGCGAAAACACCAGCTGTCTCTCAATTCTGATTGGTCTGTCAGCGTTGGTGTTTTCAATGAGTAACCATAGACAAAGCAAAGTTTGACATTTTGACAGATCATAATTGTAGGCGAAAACGTCAAAATGAGTCGCATCGTAACTGTATAATAAATTATTGATAGCTATAATACATTTTTTATGTCTTATAGTTTGTTGATTATGGTTATGATGAATTGATTGCTCATGTTCATAATACATTCTTTAATGATTCGTGAAACAGTCTAATAAAATTCCACTAGTGATTGAATTTATATCATAAGTCTGTCTGTTATTTCTGAATTCAACTGAATTGTATCGAGAAAACACCACGAGTCCGCAGGACGAGTAAGCAATTCAGTTTCGTTCATAAATGAATCGACAGACTTATCGCAAAAATTAAATCACTTATGGTATTCATCATCATCATCGTTTATTCACATAAAGTAGTACGACAAGCATAAAAGACTACACATTCTGCAAATAAACATTGGTGAAACCACAGAAGCAACAGGTGTTGCTTGTACGTGGTGGAAAATAGACAATAAATTCTAATAACTTAAGATACTAATATTATTAATAAGTATAAATCTGCATAAAAAAGTAGTTTAAAACATATAGAGGTAACCAAAAGTGTAAATAAATATATACAAAATTTTGGAGACGTGTAAATATATAAAATAAGTTATATGTGGTATAGATAAAATAAACTAAGACAGTTACAGGACAGTTAAGCAATCGTATATAAAATGAATCACATGTAGTATAATAAAATCATTTGGAATTTGAAGCAATCACAAAACAATTGTAGACGTGTAGGGATAAAATAAGTCACTTGGGAAGTATAAATAAAATTACAAGTTAAATTTGTCTTACGATCTATCAAAATTAGGCATATGAAATCATATTTAGATTAATGGAAATGAAAAAGTATGTAGAGTAGTGGTGAGTACAGATCCTTCATTTATTATATTTAAATTTTTTTTATTATATCACTTTTAATTAAATATTTAATCAAATATTTGACCAACTCTCTCACGAGGTGGACTTCTTATTAAATTATCGACAGCTTTCTTTAGTTGTGAGAGTGATTTCAGGGACTGTATACTCTCTAGTAGGGAGTTGAATACAGTTGGCTCCAGGAAATTATAAGACCTACATTCTTGGATGCGTATGGTATAACATATTTATTTTTGTGACGTGTGATATACTCATGGCTCGGCCGACTTAGTTTTCCTTTCTCTTTGAATTGGTTTTCCACAAGTATACTTTAAAATAATTGTCTTAGGTCGAACATCCCAGATTCCCCATACAGTTTATCACTACTATAGCGGAGAGGTTTGTGCAACATTAGTTTTAGGACGTAGGTAAGTTTTGGATACCCCTCCCCATCCTAT
The DNA here is from genome assembly GCA_944452925.2 of Chrysolina oricalcia. Taxonomy (NCBI): domain Eukaryota; kingdom Metazoa; phylum Arthropoda; class Insecta; order Coleoptera; family Chrysomelidae; genus Chrysolina; species Chrysolina oricalcia. Next base: position 23,836,160 of record OX101814.2, on the reverse strand, counting down.
TAAGCAGTATGTCAAATGACTTTGTACAAGACTGTAATAAACAATTTTTTTCTGTTTCGGGTCCAATCTGTTGTTGAGTTGGCGGAACTTATGAAGAATGCTTCTTAATTTTTTTACTACATAATTTATATGAAAGTTTCATCTCAAATGGGAGTCTATTAGAACTCCTAAATATTTTATATTTGTTGTTGAAGATATTCTGAATGTATTTTGAATAGTTAAGAATTGGAAGTGTGGAAAGGAAGACTTATAATTACAAAAAGGCAAGAAAAATGTTTTTTTGAAGTTTAAGGAAAGTTGTTTGTAATCAAACCAATCTTTGATCATTTCCAGATCCTTCTCTGTTTGTTCTTTGACCTCATGCCAGGTTTCTCCAGAATAGAGTACCGCAGTGTCATCTGCAAAACTAGTTATTTCGCCAGACGATCCTATAGAAAATAATTGGTTCACATATATACAGAATAGTACTGGACCTAAAACTGTCCCCTGTGGTACTCCACATTCAATTTTCATTTCAGTACTCTGTATATTTTTGATTCTCACAATTTGTTTCCGATCTGTTAAATATGATTGTAATAAGTTGAATGCATTCCCTCTCATTCCGATGTTCTCCAGAGTGGTTAATAGAATGGAGTGGTTAACTATGTCAAATGCTTTCGATAAATCGATGAAGACTCCTATTGACGGTTTGCTTTTATCTAGGGCTTTGTATATGCTGTCAGTTAACTATAATAGGGCATTTTGGGTGCATTTTCCTCCCTGAAAACCAAATTGTGATTTTCATAATATTTTATGTTTTTGGATGAATGAATTTAGTCTGATTTTAATTAATTTTTCTATAATTTTGCAAAGGTTTGTTATTAATGAAACTGGCCTATAGTTAACCACTTCATCTTTACTTTCACTTTTATATATTGGAGTTACTATCGATACTTTTAGACATGATGGGAAGTGTCCAGTTTCCACAGCCTTGTTGAAAATGTGTGTTATTGGTTCAGCGATGAAATCAGCAACTAGTTTTAATGTTTCACCCTTCAAATTGTCAATTCCAGGTGCTTTGTGATTTTTAAGTCCTTTGATAACGTTTGAAACTTCTGTTGGGGTTGTAGGACTCAGAAATATAGATTTTTCGTTTATATATTCATTGTATTTATGGTTTGATATTCTTTTGATTTTTTCCTGTGTTAATATAGGTACTATTAAAAATGTCTACAATTTCATTCATATCATCTATCACGTTTCCATTTTCAGTTTTTATAGAATTTATTTCAGCTTTTTTTTGATCTCCACACAACATTTCATTTATGTTTCGCCAAAGGTTAGTAGCATTGTTTTTGTTTTCGTTAATTTTTCTTTTATAGAATTCATTTTTTGTTTTTTGTATTATCTTATCAAGTGTGCTTTTGTAATTCTTGTATTCTGTTTTGAGTCGTAAGTTATTTGGGTCGTTTTTGAGTTCTAGGTATAAAATATTTTTTTTGTTCACTGATTTGACAAGGGATGTAGATATCCAATCCTTCCTTTTTTTCTGGTTTCCTTTTATTGAAATGTAACTGGTGCATTGCTCAGCTTCATATTGTAGGTGTGCAACAAATCTTTCAGCTACAGTATCCAAGTTACTATATGAGATGATGTTTTGCCAATTCGTGTTTTTTATATGTTCAATAAATTTTTTTTCATTGAGTTGCCTTATTATTTTTTTTTCATTTACTTTTGGTTTAGCGTTTTTTTCGAATACTTCTTGAACAATAGTGGCTGAGTGATCTGTTATGTCTGTCAGAGTAACTATCGGGATTAAAAATTCGAGATCTTCTATATTACAGGGTTTAATAAAGATGTGGTCAAGACAGGCTGCAAGGCGCGTTGGTGAATTTATGAGAGATTTGTACCCGTACTCTGCCATGACTGTTAGGTAGTCACTGACATTGTTGTCATATTCGTCGAGAATGTTGATGTTCATATCGCCAATAATGAAATTACATTTATGGTTATTTATTGCCTGGGTGTCTAAATAATTCTGTAGATTCTGGTTGAACTGATTGATACAAGTAGAGGGAGACCTGTAGAAGGCGTGGATAACTATGGGTTCACCAAAGAAATCTACTTCTAGTTTTAATAATATCGAGTCATTGAAATGGATGTTTATAAATATCTGTCTTTATATATATGACAGTGCCATCATTTTGGTTCAATTTTCCTTCGTTGTAAAGCATTCTATACCCTGACATGTTAAATATACTGTAATCTTGAATCTTGTTTCTGTGAGAAAAATGCAATCAAATTCAAAGTCAAATTGTGACAGGAAAATTTTGAATTTATCCAAGTTTTTTGCAATACTTCTAATGTTATTATGTACTAGTTTGAAATTATGTGTTTGTTGGTTAATTTTCAAAACCTCATCTGTTTGGGATATTGTTTCTAAGGTGAAAGTATCAATTTTTGTCAGTTCAAAGTCTCGAATATATGGATCCATTGTAGCGTAGCTCAATGATATTTCAAAGATGAATACGTTTATATAAAATGCGAATCTAAGTCGGTATACATTCATCTTGGTCTGAATTTGAACATCAAGAGAAATCTCTATGAAACAAAAGAATAGAGTCATCAGTTCAATAAGTAAACAAGACAAATAGATAAGAAAGGAAAGACATTTTTAGAAATACTTAAAATGTCTAATATTCGCTTATTGGACCTGAGCCTAATCCTAGCTGCTTCCTTGTTTGATGGAACTGCGGTCTGTTTAGTTAATTTTCTAATTGTTCCTGTTTGTGGGGTGTTATGAAGTTCCTCCAAATCCGTCGATACTTTTTCTTGTTCCCTTAATCCACTTTTTGTTTGTTTCTCTTCGGTGTTTATGTCAGGTTTCCTAATTATAGGTTCTTCTATCTCCAATGATCGGGTCGGACAATTATTTGTTGTTGGAGGGGCACTATTTTGTTTTATTTTTGTATCGTCTTCGTTTTGTAAGTCTTCAACAGTATAGGCTATATCATTTACGAAAAGCCTGTTTCCTTTAATGTAGCTCCGATCGCTGGTACTTTCTCTAGCTTAATTGAGGTACGCTCTTAGAATTTTATTTTCAGATCGTTGTTTCTCCGTTAAATCATGGGCTATGGACACTTTCAAGCCTTTTAGTTTGCTGCAATTCTGAAGAATCTCCTTTTTTCTTAGTTGGGATAACAATTCTAGTTTGATCGGAGTGTTATCAGCGTTACCCAGTGAATAAATGTTACTTATGTCTACTACTGTATTACTACTGATAAGTCTGTCGATTCATTTCTGAACGAAACTGAATTGCTTCGAGAAAACAGCACGAGTCCGCAGGACGAGTGGTGTTTTCTCGATACAATTTAGTTGAGTTCAGAAATAAAAGACAGACTTATGAGATAAATTCAATCACGAGTGGAATTTTATTAGACTATTTCACGAAGCATTAAAAGTATTATTATAACAATCAATTCATCATAACCATAATCAATCAACTATAATCACTAAAAATGTATTATAACTATCAATAATTTATTATATAGTCACGATGCGACTCATTTTGACGTTTTCGCCTACAATTATGATCTGTCAAAATGTCAAACTTTGCTTTGTCATCTATGGTTACATCGTTGAAAACACCAACGCTGACAGACCAATCAGAAATGAGAGACAGCTGGTGTTTTCGCGATAATACAAGTTGTCTTTGATTTGTGATTGGTCAGTTTACGTGAATATATTGAGAAGAGTGTAATAGTCGCTGTAATTCAGCGCGTTAGGTGACAATTCAACTGAAGTGACTAATCAATGACAAGACATACCATTTCCACATTTACTGCGAGCTATCTACAGATAGATGAGGAACACCATCATGCTATCGATGAAAACATGCGTGGCAATGAAAATTGTAACCAAACGGATTTTATGACCAGAAATTATAATTTAAATCAGACCCAAACCCGAATTCAGATATCTGAAATGTTCTCTCAAACCCTCGAAAACTTATGTTATTCTAGAAAATATTCTCAGAAATACCTGGATACCAAGGGTCCTCTTAAAATAGACGATGTTATTGATCATTTTTAAGTGTTTCCGTGTGTACGAATATTTCGAAATGGGACATTTCAGAATAAAAGAGAAACAAACATTCGAATAATCTCCTCATGTTCATGTTCTTGTGAGACGCCCAGATTCTTATATTTTCATAGACCACCCAAAGTTCTCAAGGAGGGCGAACCCGACCAACTTTGAAATTAGGGTCAAAAATTGGTTAGTTTTTCGTTTCTCTCGTAAGAGTTAACATGTCGTGCAGTTATTTTATTCATCAGTTTGCTCCAAATATTGTAATTTCATAGTTCAACTCTGTTCAACACAATATTCAATCTGGGTACAATCGTTAATTTTCATTCTTTGAATATATATAAAGTCGATCTTTTCCACCTGTCTCTAAAAAGTTGATTCTTCTAATCAACTCTTAGTATTGATTGTATTTGAATTATTTCGAGTCTTTTGCATTTCATCTTGTTGAATTATTAGTAAATTGTCTGACCTCATTCACGTTAGATTATTAGTTAAAATCAGAAGTTGCCTAATCAAATAATTTGAGAAATGTCCCATATATCTTTTGTTGTTATTCCTCCTTGTTTTGTTTAATAGATATAAGTGTTTTGAATTATGGATTTTTATTCTCAAAAGTTGACGTTCCAATTTACTAAAATCCTTTTGATTTGGGAGAAAATTATTTTAATCAGTAGAAGTGAACATAGTACGTAAATTTGAGTGCTAAAGTGAGTTCCGCAACGAGTTCTCAATCCATCATCAGAAAGAAAGAACAAATGGAGCATCGAGTATAGAGATCATTTGATGAAAAAGTAAGGTGAGTTGAAAATCTTAAATGATGTGAGGTATGATTTCTGGTTCCTAGAAAATTAGAGCCCAACGATCTCAATTATTATTATGTTTTTAACTACTCCGCTCGGTCGAATCAGTTGTGATAAAGCTTTATTTATTATAAAATCAGCATTTGTTACAAAATCTACAACCATATGCGCCAGGAGAAGGATCAAGATCGACTTCAGTTACGGAGGAGACAAATACAAATGTTTACAATGATTATTGTAGTATCAACTATAACAATGAATAATATGAATTTTTTTGTATTCTTGAAATCTTCTACCAAATGTCATTCGTACTTTAAAAATTAGGCAAATCATTATAAAAAAAAACTTGTTTGTTGAGAAAACTGCACTCTGTTATTTTTTCGTGTGTAGTGTTTTTAATAAAATTATCGGTAATGTTTGAAGCACTTATGGTATTATCCCCGAAAAGCCATTCAAAATGCTTTTTGGGGATGTCAATCTCAAAAAACTCAATTTGCATTTATTTGTTGAGTGAATGCAGCTATTACAATATTATAATAATTTCGTTTTCATCATTTCCTTCCATAATAATAACTGTTATGAATGTGATAAAAACTTCAAAAAAAAATCAACAATTTGATCTGGAAGCTCGATAAAAGCTCGTTGATTTAATGGACTGTAATTTCGCGGGTGTTGAAAGGAGAATGAAAAAATGGATGAACTAACCCGAAGACCTCAAGATCTTACCTTGGAGTTTCTTCCAGAACAATTCTAGACGACGGAACTGGAGTTTCTTCGGAGAGTCTGGAATGTTGTCAGATAACGCCTGGCCTTCTTTCTTCGGCTAGAGATCTCTAGTTAGTTCACTTTTCACTACCGGGGATATTATTCACCGGGAAGTAAAATATATGAAATATGCGGTTTTACTAATTGTTGAAAAATGCGGGAGATGCTGAGAAAGCTTGTGTGCGCTTCGAACGATATCGAAAATCGCAGTCATTGTCTGTCCTTTTCTTCTCGGGCAGAGAGGATCGGATCTTGAGGTTTTTTATATTGAACTAAACAAATGAATGTACACGGGGAGCAAAATAAAGGTTTCGGTTGCCGGTGAACACACAATCTGTTTGAAATTGTGTAAAAATAAAAGTAAGTGAAGGGTGAATGATTGGTAATAAATTAATTAGACATATAAAGACAAACACATGAACGTGTGGACGCAACAATAACAGTACATTCTATTGAATAAAAATAAAATACATAGCAATACTATAGCTACTATACAAATTGATCACTAAAAGATTATCATTAGGGGTGATGTTAGGAATTAGATCAGTGGTTTGAATTTCAGAATTAGTTACTTCAACAAAAATTCATTCAAATCATTTTTGAAGTAATACATACTTTTCAGTTTGATTGAATTAGGAATGCCGTTATACATTGCATATACTTGGTACGTGAAACATGTTCGAGAATAGTTTCGAATACGATCATATCATTTACTTCAGGGAATTTGAAATTATGGGCTACTAGTTTATTTCCCTATGAAAAAAAAAATGAGCTCTATGGGCAGCTCCTGAAAAGGAATAGAGTTGATGAAGAAGTTGTTAAGCTCATTTGGATTTTTCAAATTGTCTGGAATTTCACGTTCTAATCTGGTGATTTTTTTTTTGATTTCAAGGTTTTCCAAAATTGTTTCTTATCATGTTTACTGAATTCAGAAGCGAAATAAGTTCTTTTCTTCCTATTGACTTTGTAGAACTGAAAATGAGCTGCTGATTTCGATTTTTTATATCTGTTCAGAGCTTTGTCTCCTAATTTCATAATTTCTTTCAACGCCCCTATTAGCCACGGAGCAGTTTTTTTAGTTATCCGTAATGAATGATATTGACGGTGCATGTCTTTCGAAAAGGTTCATTGAACAGTGTACCAAGAAGGACATTTCTCCATCAACCCCCACTTGGTTAAAAATATATAAAAAAGGTATGTTGAGTAAGTCTCTTCTGAAATAATTTTCGTTCAAATATTTGAAGTCCAATCCTAATATTTATTTTACAATAGACCGATATGTGATCAGAAACTCGAATCACATCGACAACACCCTTGTCTATCACCCATTCTTTATCAGTTACGACCACGTCTAGAAGTGAGGAAGTGGTATCAGTTACTCTTGTATGGTTATTCATTATTTGAATCGAGTCGAAACACTGCTAAACTGACAATATTTGTTCAAAAGAGGCATTACTGTAGTGTGCAAAGTTGATGTTTAATCTCCTCCACAAATAATTCTATCCACCGAGAGATACGTTACACTCAGTTTATCTTCGAACTCATTAATAAAAGTAACGTCATCTTGAGCTGGTGGTTTATACAGAGTGTTAATTAATTACGTTGACAAATTTCGGTTGGTGAGTCTTTGAAAGTTTTCAGGACGAAAAGTTCATATAAATATATGTCCCAATCGGCTTGGTTTTCGAGATACAGAAAAATATATTGTTTTCAAGATTTTTTAGAGTCAACTTCGACATTTTCGACAATAATCAGTTCAAATTAGACAAGTACAATCCATTCAATAGTACGCACGAAACAGAATTATGCGTTTCTCAAATAATTTACAGGGTCATCCTTTTTTCAGAGTCAAGCTTTGTTCAACCCTTCAGAATTTCTTTTCCGTCGCCACTGACATATTATGAGAAAGGAATGATCAATGTTGTTTCATTTAATATCTTTTCGTTTTATGAATTTTTTCATTCACTTGTACTGTTCAGGAGTTACAATGAAAATATTAATGCAAACATTTTCCAGTAACGCATAACATAGAGAAATTTGAGAAGTAAACATTTTAACAAACTTGAAGGGTGATTCTTTGAAAGGTGTCAATATGAAAAGTTCATATAAACATGTCCCAAGCGGCTTGGTTTTCGAGGTACAGGGTGATCAAAACACATTTTTTAGGAGTTTTTGGAGATTACTTCGAAATTTTTGACAATAATCGATCCAAAGTAGTTCTAATTGGGCAAGTACGATCCATTCGATAGTGCGCATGATACAAAATTTCACGAAGTGTCATTGCCACTCTCCAAAGATTAGCGCGTGACGCAAAGCGTCATTTTGTTCTCATTAATAGCTATTTTCTGCAATGTTGTGGAGATCCCTTACATTTTACAGCAGAACTCAGGTTGAATGTGTATTGCACATAGTTGATTATGGCAAAATTATTTTGGACATTTTCAATAGTGAATAACTTTATTATCAAAAACTAGAGCAAAGTAACATAAATTCCCTAGGAATAAAGTGAATTTCAGAAAAGGAACATTACTGAAATTGATATGTCAGAGCACCTGCTGGAAATGGCCACCGCCAACTTCGAAGCATGCGTTTATGCTCCTAACCATAGACTGGCAGACACGCTCAAAAATACCAGGAGTGTTTCTTATAATTGCGCATGACTCCTGTATGCGATTACTCAGGTCTTCTTCACTTTGAACTGCAGTTCGGTACACTAATGATTTAAGGTGCCCCCAGAGGAAAAAATCGAGTGGATTCATATCGGGTGACCTTGTTGGCCAAGGTTGTGGCCCACCACGCCCAATCCAGCGATCAGAATAATCTTCTTCTATATATTGACGTGCAACCAATCTGAAGTGTACTGGAGCACCATCATGCATAAACCAAATTTCCATTCTTTCCCTCAGTGGGATCTCTTTTTCACCATTGAGTCTATGAGGCAGAAAATGTGGCCCGATAAGGAAATTCCCAACAATTCCAACCCAAATATTCACAGAAAACGTCTCTTGAAAATGGTTTTCATCAGCCTACATATGATTGTTGTGAAAATTAATATTGGCTTTACGGGAAAAGCATGCCTCATCGGTGAATAACACTTGAGATAAAAACCATGGATTTCTCACCAATTTATTTCGTATCCAAGTGCAAAAAGTTAGTCTCTATGGAAAATCCCTTGGCAGAAGAGCTTGAATACGTTGTATAGGGATAAAGTTGTTGCTCTTCTAAAATTTGCCATACCAATACTTGGGTTACGTTAAACTGTGCCGCAATTTGTCTTGTACTGGTGTCTGGATGTTGCTCAATATCGTTAAGTACAGCTTCTTCTATCTGAACTGTTCTAACTCTCCTGGGTCTTCCTATGAGAACAGCAGACCTCTTGAAAGTATCCGTTTCACGAAGACGGGAGTGAATATTGATAAACATTTGTGTTCTGGTAATATGACGTTGTGGAAATCTTTCTAGATACATTCGTCTGGCGGCACGAGCGTTACCATCAGCCATTCCATACATTAAGAATTTGTATATTCAACCATTTTATCCAAAGGAATATTGAAATAATCTGCTTTATAGCTTGCACTAATGAAGAATTAACAATGAGACACCTTCTCAACTTTCGATAACTGTCAAATTGTTGATATTTGAAAAAAAAATTATTAATATCAAAGCCCACAAAACAAACAGAAATTTCTGATAATTAATGTACTCCGTACGGAAACAAAAATTTGTTTAATTCACTTTTTCGGAGTTATGACCGGAGATTCATAAATGAAAATCAAATGTGGACTCATCTGCGACTATTAGATAAACTCTATCAACTATCTTCCACCGTACAAGATTACCTTTCGGAAGATTTTTGTTGAAAAGGAAACATTCAATGGAAAATTAAGAAGTATCTTTTTTTAGAATAACAAAAAATCAGTATGAGTTCATTATCAAGACTGATGGATAAAAAGATTTTAAATCAAATATCTTAATGAAAATGCACATTTGTATCGCAGTGACGGGGAGATAGTAGTTTTCTGTTAGATATCACAAAAAGTAATCCCATTTTTACAATAACAAGCTTTTATTTAGCTTCACTTGTAACTAACAAACAATGTAATAAAAGTTGAATTTGACCCAGATTTTCGTTATTCCGGTGACAATGCATTAAAAAAATCTTTGTTGAAAAAAACAAAATGGCGTCTCCAATATGGCGGACGAGTTTTGTGATTATGATCCGATTCTATTCAAAATTGGTATGTGATGGTTTTTGGGTTGGAGATTTTCAGTTTCACATGAAAAATAAACTCAAAAGGTAAAAATAAAAATTATAAAGAGAAAACATTTTTATGTTTTTATACAATTCACTGAAAACGAAAAAATTATTTATTTCATTGTTTGATCTAGGTAATCTTGTACAGGAAGATTTTGATACTCACAGAATAACCTATATCAATCAATGAAAGAAATTATTTTTTCATTTTCAGTGCATTTGTATAAAAGCTTGTCTTTATACTGTTTATTTTATAATATTTATTCATCGTAGATTTTTCAAATTCTGAAAAAATATTTCCATCAATTTACAATAATTGAGAAAGTTTTATTTTAGAATTTTCTAATGTTATGCGACACTGAAAAATGTCTAAATTAATAGTTTCATTATAGCTTCTGAACCGTACAAGTAAATGAAAAAAAACATGAAAACAAAAAGATGTTAAATGAAACAACATTGATTATTCCTTTCTCATAATATGTCAGTGGCGGCGGAAAAAAAATTCTGAAGGGTTGAAGAATGCTTGACTCTGAATTATTTGAAGAAATGCATTATTTTGTATCGTGCATACTATTGAATGGATTGTACTTGCCTAATTTAAACTGATTATTGTCGAAAATGTCGAAGTTGACTCTAAAAATTTTTGAAAAAAATGTATTTTTATCACCCTGTATCTCGAAAAACAAGCCGTTTGAGACATATGTTAATATAAACTTTTCGTCCTGAAAACTTTCAAAGAATCACCACCCGAAGTTTGTCACTCCAAGAGCTATTTTTGTTTTTTTGTATTATCACCTTAATCCATAACTGTTCACAATAGAAGCTTTTTTTCAATATGGAAAAATCCCTGATGAAAATGATCTGGTTCTACGATCAAGTCTATATAGCTATATCCTTCAATATAAATCTAATCATCACCTTTATTATTTCTGAGCCATGATTCACAAATGGGAAAAACATCGAAATCGTGTAGATATCGAAACTAATGATAATTTGATGTCTTGCAGTGACGGTACCAATGATCCGGGTCCATGTCATTTACTCTCAGTAAATTTCCTCTCAGAAAATTTCCTCTCACAATTTCCTCTTGAACAAGTTGCTCTCGCACAAATTGCTCTCAACCCATTTGCTCTCATTCAATTTGCTCCTATGTTATTCGCTCTCACACAATTGAAATTTTCCCTCAAAGAGTTAGGTCTTACTCAATTTGTTCTCATGTTATTTGCACTAAAATACTGAATAATTCAATTAAATTCACCTCTTGGACCCTTAGTAAATTTTAATAGCATTGTCAATTCACTTCTCTTCAATATACTGTTAACTTCAAGGCATCTGTCCAAATGATTTGGTCCATTTTTTATGTACATTCACACCAAGGTTTCTTCCTGTTTCGTTGTTTTGTACACTCGCGTTTCGTACACCTCAAAAATGTTTCTAACAATCCTAAGATATTCTTGTTTCGTACATTGAATTAGGTAACCCTTTTTCGACTTCTTTCGTACACCTATGAAAACACATTTTGTAAGGAATAATTTTTTAGGATGATCTATCCAGAACGAACTAACCTTACGTAGACATTTGAGTTCGTGGAAATTGATAACGTAGTTAGGTAGGTTTTGCAATAGTTTTTTTTGTGAAAATGCATTTTGTGAGGAGTAATTTTTTAGTATGATTCAACCAGAACGAACTAACCTCACCAAGACATTTGAGTGCGCGGAAATTTGCGTGCATGATCGATTTACGAAACGAGAATCGGAAAATACATTGATTAATTCAGGTAATTTTTTGAGGTGTACGAAATGCGAGTGTACGAAAAACAACACCATCCACACCAATAGGACCTTCTTTTAATTCGTCAGGTACAATCCACTGCATAAATTAATACAAGTAAATAATGTTAAGAGATTGTGAGTGAGAGGAAATTACACGAGAGCAAATGATCTGGGAGGAAATTGCCGGAGAGCAAATAACCGGAGAGTATGTTGTCCAAGGCGATATTGGGAGGACAAAATGATCAAGAGAATATTGTGCAAGAGGAAATGACCTGTTTCTCAATGATCCTACATTCAAACTCCCCACCAGTAGAACTGCAGGTGTCATGTTAAAACAATAGAATTCCCCTGAAAATATGAAGCTTCCAATATTAAAATTATAATAACGAAATATATAGAAAAACTCTCCTAAATGAAACAGTGATACTGGCAAGTAAAATAACAGTGAGTAAATCTGTTTGGGTGAGACTCAACTGCACGCATTACTGTTGATTATGACATCAACAATTATTATTAATTATTTGAAAAAAAATTTATCTTCCATCTACGCGGATGCATTAATTATAATGGTATTATTATCATATCATTATTCCAGATTAGTTACAAAACAATCTTCCTTTGCCACATTATCGCAATCATCTACAACTAATTACTTCCTTCGAAACGTGCACCGAATTAACTCATCGAATATCATCCATCTTGTTATACAAACTTGCATCGTTGTTTTTGCCACTACGCCGGAAGACAATTCCTCTTCTGAATATAGACCATGTCCGTAATGCATACGAGATCATGTCTCTTTGAAAGTCACTCTGAAATACTCGGAACTAGTTGTATTAGGGAAGAAGTAGGTGCCTATGAGACGGTGTATCACGATCGGAAAATAGGAAAACATGTACTGTGTTCCCATTTATATGCAGAGAAATCCGTGAACCACATAAAGAGAGGAAGAGCCAGGATCTGACATAATGTGACACGGAAAAGAGCTTACTATGTGTGGATTCCGTACTGGAAGATGAATATAACAAAAACTGCAAATGTGTCGTCATATCAGTTTGAATGTATGTATATCGTTGCAAATGTAGTTTGTTGAGGTTGATTAGAGTGGTGCACGAAAAAAAAAATACTGGTAGCAAGTAAAATTTGCATACCACCAAGTTATTGATGTTATTTCAGGAACATAATGTAACCATCCTTTATTAAACTCTTTATTACAAGCAAACTTCTAATTTTATTAGCCACAATCTACGTTCTATTTGCAGTAGGTGCTCAGTTTGATAACTATTAATAAGGAGTATATTTTTCGTTAATAAAGAATGATTTACTTTCAAATAACTCATATACTAACATTTCCTCAAAAATGTATTAGTTGCTACTATACAGCAGTATTCAACTGCAACAACATTTTAGGATTATTATAGTTATTTTAGTTTACGGCCTTATCAAATGACTCACTTTTGGGTAGTTTATTATTGTCTTACCTTCAGTGGATTTCATTCCATTTTTCCATCAGGATACACTAGCCTCAATTAGAATATCCACCTGCCCTCAGTTATTATTTTTTCAAAGAAGGATCATTTGTATTCAATGAAGCCTTATTTCCATAAATTCACAATAAGATGAATGGTTCAGTTGCACTAAGGGGCAAGGAAGCAATGATTCAGTTTAAACTCTAAGAAAGTGTACTTGCATATTATACAGGCTATCAAAATCCACTACTTGGTAAAAAATTAATAGCACGAGTAGAATTTGCAAACCATCAAGGAAAAATTTGCACACTTTATGGAAGTACACGCTTTAGTAGCCATAAGAAAAATTAGATTCCTGAATTTGATCACTTGCTGTTATTGATGTAATTTCAGGAACATAATGTGACCTATGATCACCTACGGAGCAGTAGTGTGGCACGGCAGAACCGAACTCGCCACAACACAGAAAATCCTGGAGAAAGTGCAAAGACTAGCATGTTTTGGTATAACAGGAGCAATGAGGTCGACTCCAACAGCAGCTATAGCGGTCATTCTGGACCTCACTCCTCTCCATATCATGGTGAGGAGAACTGTTTGGGGAGCAAACCTCAAGTTGGTCAAAGTCGGACTCAAAGGGACAGCATAAAGTGTAAGGGGCTCAGCCCCCACCAAAAGTGCACATCTTACCGAAATTTGTTCAAAAGGAATCAAATACCAAGAACGAATAGAACACAAAATCCATTCGAGCACTGGAAAAGAATGCCATAACATGGTACACGGACGGGTCCCAAACTCCCGACTGAACTGGAGCAGGAGTCTTTGTGCCTGGCACCAAATATTCCGAACCCATGGGCCAATTCCCCAGTATTTTTCAAGCAGAAATTCACGCTATAGAAAGGTGCATTCAGTTCAACCTCGACAAGAAATATCAGAACATGGAAATCGCAATCCTCTCTGATAGTCAAGCAGCCATCAAAGCGTTGAGCTCATATAACATCAACTCGATGGTCTGGGAATGCCTAGACAAACTCAATGATCTAAGCAGGAACAACAAGGTGATACTCCTCTGGGTGTCGGAGCACGTTGGAGTGGAGGGCCATGAACAAGCAGACACCATCAACGCCATGTATCGTATCAGAACCATTCTGCGGACTTGGAAAATCTCACTTCCAAGAAGAACTCAATAACACTGAAGAAGCTATGAGAGCAACATACTGGCAAATACTTCCAGGGCTGAGGCAAGCCAAAGATCTCCTCAGGAATTTCAACCGAGCAAGATCGAAGACACTGATTAACCTCAGCAAAACTAGTACAAAGACAATCACGACATTTCTAACGGGGCACTGCAGACTCAAAGAATACCTAAGAAAGCTAGGTTTAGAGGAGGACAGCACCTGCAGATTCTGTGGGGAACATCTAGAAACACCCCATCATATGTTGATGGAGTATTATTCTGTATATCACAAGAGATTGAATATACTGGGATCACACCAGCTGACGGTGGGAGAAATACCACGAATAGACCCCCTCAAAATCCTAAAATTCCTCAAGGAATTGAGGCTTGAGGAGCTGCTGTAAACGAAAACACCTTGAGATAGCAGAAGGAGATGGGGCAAAATAGATCTTATCAGGTCGCAGCGCATCAGTTACCATCCACACTTACCATTACCAATGCGACCAACTGTTATTAAACTCTTCATTAGAAGCAAACTTCTCATTTTATTAGCCTCAATCCACGTTTTATTTGCAGTAGGTGTTCAGTTCGATAACTACTTGTGACAAGTAAATTCACCCTTGATGAAGAACGATTAACTCTCAAATAACTCATATACTTGAATCTACTGAAAAATATATAAATTGCTACTATACAGTATTCTACTGCAGCAAAGTTTCTAGATAACTATAGTATTTTGGTTTACTTGGCCTCATCAAATGACTCACTTTTGGGTAGTTTATTTTTGTCTTAAGTATAAAAAGTATAAAAATTCTGAATAACATTACGAAATATGCAGCACACTTAAAAAAGATAAATAATAATAATTGAGCATTTCAAAACAACACAATAATGAAAACACTTTAAAAGTACAATAATTTAGAAATGTAAAAGTTATCCAAGTATGTCTTTATTTTAAAAGAACTGCTACAAATAACACATTGTATAAATAAAAATAGTTATGACCAATAACAATTATTGAGCATTACCAAAACAACACAATAATAAAAACATTTTGAGAGTACATACAACAGTTTTGAAATGAAAAAATTATCGAAACACGTTTGTTTTTAGAAAAACTGTTACAAATAACACATTGTATAAATAAAAATTGTCAAGGAAATGAAAGATGGGTATAAATAAAATGTAAAAAATTATTCAGATTGAGAAATCTGGTTGAACAATCTCATCACACTTAACTCTTGGTGTTTCGTAAATGAATCTTTTTACTTTATTTTTAAATATCTTGGAGTTCATTATTTCTTTTATATTGTCAGGAATAAAATTAAACACTTTGGGTGCTATGTAGAAGAATGATCGCTGACAAACAGACTTACTCATCTGGGGAATAACATAGTGGTGTCTTTGTCGGGTACCGTAATTATGCGTAGGTAAACGGGCATAATTTTTATTTTTTTTAAATTTCAATATAACATTCAAACAATATAGTTGTCTCAAATCCATTATACCGCATTCCTTACATATAGATTTGTAGAATATTGGTGGGGTTTCCATGAAATCAATTTCAGGAACCTTTTTTGGATAATCTCCAGTGGTTTTATGTGTGTTCTTAGGGCTCCACCCCAACCTACTATGCCGTAACGTAGGTAACTTTCTATTAAAGCAAAATATAGTATTTTCATATGCTTGAATGTTAAAATTTTCTTGAGGTACCTAAATTTATAGAGGATACTCTGTAATTTCTTGATAACGTACCTGATGTGAACATTCAATTTCAGATTACTATCAATCATTACACCTAAATATTGGATTTTGTCTACAGAAAATATAGATAAACTTCGATTTTGTGAAGTTATGATTTCAAAATGATCAAAATCCGGTCAGTTCACATTATTGCAACTGATAGGTAGGTAATTAGTTTTTTCAATGTTAACCGTCAATAGTTTATGCTCGAGCCAGTTCTTTACTTTTGAAAAGTCAGCTTGAGCTTTATCTCGCAGTGCGTCCCAGTTTTCAGCATCGTACACTATTGCTGTGTCATCGGCAAATCCAATTATTTTACCACTGCTTTTCAACGAGAACAATCCGTCTATATAAATATTGAATAAAAGTGGCCCCAGAACACTACCTTGAGGTACACCATATTCGATAGTTTCTTCCTGACTGAAGACATTGTCTACCTTTACCATCTGCCGTCTATTGGTAATATAGCTTTCAAATAACTTTAGGATTACATGTCTTATACCAATGTCCTCCAATGTTTGCAGAAGTAGTTTGTGACTCACAGTGTCGAAAGCTTTCGATAAGTCTAAGAAAATACACATACAAGACTTGTTCTCATTCAAAGCATTATTTAGTTTCATCGTTAGGGTTTTGTTTAATGCCAAACTGCTTGTCAGATACAATTTTATATTTTTCAAGATAAGAATTCAACCTATTCTTCATTAGTTTCTCGAAAATTTTTGATAGGTGTGTTAATAATGATATGGGTCTATAACTATTTATTTTTGTTTCACCTCCCGTTTTATGAAGTGGTATTACAATGGAGTTTTTGAAGACTGATGACCATATACCTCTGTCCATGCACTTATTGATTATGTAAGATAATGGTTTTATAATAAAATCACCAATAATTTTGAGAGTTTCAATTCTAATTCCGTCAATTCCAACCGATTTCTTATCCTTCAAACTTTTCAAAATCGTTTTCAGTTCGGTTTCGTTAGTAGGTAATAAAACAAACGAGTTTGCAGTGAGATACCTATTTGGAGTATAATTTTGGTCTCTGGTAATTTTATCAGCAAGGGTTTTTCCGGATTTTACAAATTTTTTATTAAATTCGTTGGCGATAATATTTTTGTTGGTTATCAACAAACCTGAGTCAGTTTCGATGGAGCGTATTGGAATTTTAGATTTTTTTACCTTTACTCAAGTCGTTTACCATCTCTCATAATTTTTTGTGTATGTGCCATTTTTTATTATAATATTGTTATAGTAATCAAACTCTGTTTTTTTTTGTACCAACGTATTTAATTTATTTTTGTACAGTTTGTATTCATTTTTTAGTTCCACGTATCCGGGATACTTAAGGGTGTTTTTGAACATTTTATTTTTTGTATCTATTGATTTCAATAGAGCATTTATCACCCAAGGTGCAATTTTTGTATATTTTCTCCTACTGGTTTTGGATATCGTCAGTTCCCCAATCAAATTTGATAGAGTATCAACGAATATGTTCATTGCAGAATCAGGATTTTCAGCAGAGTAAATGGTAGCCCAAGATGCTCTCTCAAGAAGAGATGTCAGCTTACTTTGATCAATATATTGTGTAGTAGTTGACGTTTTTTTGTTTTGTTTAGGTGTATAGAAAACTATTTGTAGTAATATCGAAGAATGATCAGTAATATTCGTTTCTAGAACCATTGACAAAATGTTCTCAATGATTCAGTGTATACTCTGAGAAAACGTACTTGCATGGCATATACAGGCAAGCAAAATACACTACTTGAAAAAAACTAGAGATAGAGATTGCAGTTTTTATGACAATATTTTTTCGTGAACTATAAGTTCATGTGGAAAGAAGTATACAACATTTTGACGGCTCCTTTAAAGAAATCATCGCCTCTTGCCACCCTTACTGGATCACCCAGTACAACCTGTTTCATGATTAAGAATTTCGAAACTTTGTTGAATCTGTTTGTATTCATCACTATGAATGAATGAACAAGCAGGCAAGCTAATGTCTTTTCTTATTATTATCATAACAAATCCAAGTTATGTATAACATAAAGTAGAATTAGAACGTTTTGAAAATTGAAAATAAAAGATATTGAAGAAAGGAAAAAAATATGTATATTTTTAATATTTTTATTGAAACAAAACTGTTGTTCAGTCTTTTGAAAAATTCTCCTGATTCTATTGTACACAAAATGTCAATACTCTAGAAACGTTAGGTCAAAATCCACATTCTACATACCAACAAGTAAAATACTCAAATCAAACTAACACTATTCACACAACTCAGAACAGTAATGATAGTATAATACCGGCACATGATGTAACACGTCCACATACAACTACTAACTCAGATGCTGGAATCGGAGTGAGACAGTTTTGCGAAAACGTTGTTGAACAGGAGCGGCGGTTACTACCGATTGATCCCGAACTGGTCGAGTATCAGCAAGTAGGTGAACAGGTTACATTTTCGTAGGAACACCAAGCTTAACTGCAGATAAACTGTTGTATTATGCCTGTAACACGAGTATCTTTTGTTATGATATTCTTTTCAGAAACCCAAAATTGATAAATATGAATATACACTTTTCCAGCGCTAGTAAAATGTTGACCTGACATTATACAAAGTGAATTATCTAATGTTCGAAGTACTTGCTGTATGTGAACAATATTATAGCTACAAGTTAATGCGTTCAGAGAACTAATTTTTTTAGGGATAAAACGATATTTTATTAAATATAGGTAATAATTTTTTTACCACAATCGAAAAAAAGTCAGAAAAAACCTTTTACTTGGACCATTTTTTTCCGTGATACAAACTTCCTATATTAACTACGTTTTTATATTCCAACTGTATTAGTTAGTTATCATACTCGATAATGGGATAAAACCCGAAACCGGTCGTGAAAATAAAAAACTAGTGGAAATCATACAAAAGTGTCTTTTCATTCATTTCATTGAAATTATCATGGATTTCCAGATGATAAACAAGTCATCAATTACACAAATTATTGAAGAAATGAAATAAAGATATGTAAATTTCAGATATTTTTATTGAAACAAGACTGTTATTCAGTCTTTTGGAAAATTCTCCTGGTCCTATTATGCATAAAATGTCAATACTCTGGAGATGTTTGGTCAAAATCCACATTCTACACGGAAAAAAATTAATAGTAGCAAGTAAAATTTGCATACCACCAAGTGAAATGACAGGTCAAAATTTACATACTACATACCAAAAAATTGAGTACAAATATCAAACTAACACTATTCAAACAACTCACAACAGTAATAACAGTATAATTCCGGCACCCGATGTAACACGTTCACATACAACTACTAACTCAAATGCTGGAACTGGAATGACGCCAGATTTGCGGAAATGTGATAAACACCCCCTAACAAGTAAAGCGAGTACTCCCGATTGATCCCGAACTGTTCAAAAATCAACAAGTAGGTGAACACGTTACATTTCCGTAGGAACACCAAATTCTACTTGTAAATGAATAGTTGTATTGTGCCTATAACACGAGTTTCTGTTGTAATGATATACTTTTCAGAAACCCCAAGTTAATTTATATGAAAACATATTTTTCAATCGCTAGTAAAATTTTGACCTGACATTATCCAAATTGAATTATCTAACTTTTGAAGTATTTGCTGTATGTAAACGATATTATAGCTACAAGTTCATGCGTTCAAAATTCTCATTTTTCTAGAGACAAAAATATTATTATTTATGCATAGGTATTAATTTTCTGATCACAATAAAAGAAGTCAGGCAAACATTTTATTTGGATAATTTTTTTCCGTAACATACCAACAAGTAAAATACATATATCGAACTAATTTTATTTACACAACTCACAACAGTAATATTATTCCGGCACATGATGTAACACGTCCATATACCACTACTAACTCGAATGCTGGAATTGAAATGAAATGTGATGATCACCCTCTAACAAGTGAGGCGGTTACTCCCGATTGATCTCGAACTGGACGAAAATCAACAAGTAGGTGAACACGTTAAATTTCCGTGGGAACACCAAGTTCTACTGGTAAATATACAGTGAGCACGTAAAGGTTGGAACAAATTCGTTAAACGCTTGATATGGCCACTAGGAAAAATAAGCTCAGACACGTCGATTTTATTTTTCAGTTGCGCATTTTTTGATCTAATCATATTTTTGATGACATAATCACTGTTCGAGTTATGACGTCATCATATATTTTTTTGAATAGCATTACCCTATTTTGATAATACTTTCAAAAATAACTCATTTTTCTGTGTATGTATGTCATATTTTTTCTTATGTTACATAACCGTATGTTCGAGAAATAAAAGATATTTCATTATTCATAGTAATGTAATATTAGGTCTGTTAACGTGAGATCTAGCTGACCATTCTAAAAATCATCGACTACGATCGAAATCATCTTCATTAAGTTCATGATTCATATGAGTATTTTCTTGAAATGATAGTAACACATCCAATTGTTGATCTTCCGTAACGCCTGGACGACCTTTCGTATAATTTGCTCGCTGTCGAACGTGTAATAGGTCTATCGGTATATTTATAGTTAAATAAGTCACAAACCTCAGCTTGCGTACTAGTCTTATCCCCATAACCTCAAATCATTAAAATATCCTTACGTAATTTTTCGTTTTTCGCATGGTGTCGATTTATACCACAATTATTTGATAGCTAACTATTATTGTTAGGTCGAATTTTAGAAACATATTTACCTACAGTCAGTGTCTAGTTGCATTCGAGCAATCAGTGTGTCAAACGTCTGTTTTAAAATTACTAAAAAAGAATAAGTGGCACCCATATGAAGTGAAAGTAATTCATGAACTTAATGAAGATGATTCGATCGCAGACGAGGATTTTTAGAGTGTCCAGCTAGATCTCCTGATCCAACCCCACTAAATTTTTTTTGTGGGAGTACTTCAAGTCAAAAGTTTACGTTAACAGACCCAATATTTCATTATTATGAATAATGAAATATCTTTTATTTCTCGAACATGCGGTTATGTAACATAAGAAAAAATATGACATCCATACACAGAAAAATGCGTTCTTCTTGAAGGTATTATCAAAATAGGGTATTGCCATTTGAAGAAAATCATGATGACGTCATAACTTGAACAGGGATGACGTCATCAAAAATATAAGTAGGCCAAAAAATGCGCCACCGACAAATAAAATCGACGTGTCTGAACTTATTTTCCCTAATGGCCATATCGAGCGTTTAACGAATTTGTTCCAACCTTTACGTGCTCACTGTATGTATTAATTTTCTCATCACAATCGTAAAAGTGTCTGGAAAACATTTTACTTGGTCCGTTTTTTTCCGTGTCAAAATCTATTCTCCAAAACTGAGATCGATTATAACGAGGATTCCTTAATATTAAGGGGTGTAGAACAAGGTCAATTTTCGAGAAATACTTGCTGAACTGAACTGAACTGAACACTAAATATAACTATGTATTTTACTATGAAAAATTTACCTGTTATTCCTAAGAGCACCTGGTATCATTTGAAAGGTAGGTCCCATGAATACCTTCAACTTTCCTCTGAAATTTGTTTTTCTAAATCCAATAAAAAGCCTTCATCTTCTATTCGCACTATTGGCCCAGTCTGTAGTGAAACATTAATGCTGCTAGAGATAGGTGTGATTGGCTGAGGGTTAAAAAATGAGAAGGAAGTAGTTATGTTCAAATCCAAGGATTATCTATCTACTTGTGTCACCACCATCCACCTATTTATACATATACAAATACATATTAATTCATACACAGAATATACGCTTATGATAACGGGCTATTTCAAGCAAAACACTGCTTCGTAATTGAAATGACCCAGCAGGTGTGAAAGTACGAATTAAAGTTATTCTGGCGAGCTTGCGTAATTCCTGGGATAGGTTGCATGTTATAATTGGATTTGGTCCATTTTCTACCTGTCATATTATACTATGAATAGGCCAAATCTGAGAGGTTGAGAATTCATTTAAAAATTAATTATAATGGAGAATTATGAGTCATTGGAAATTAAAAAAAAGAATGGATTGTGATGCCATCAGTATTTGAACACAGGACCTATCACTGAAAATAATGATTCATTCAACACCAAATACCCAAGTAGCACACCTATCTCGGTAAAATATTGGTATAATATTGTGAACATATTTGCGAAATATTTGAAATGCAATATTGGCGAGAAAAAATATGTGAACATTCGGCGATATTGGTCCAATATTACTTGAATAATATTGGCGAAATATTCTTGAAGTAATATTGTCTTCAAAATGTTCGGCGATATCGTTACAATATCGCTAATACAATATTCTGACAATATTGGCACAATATTCAAATGTTATATTTTCGAGAAGTAAAATGTGAACATTTTGCGATATTGGTCGAATATTATTTGAATATTTCAGAAATAGTTTTGATGAAATATTCTTGAAACAATAATGGCCTCAAAATATTTATCGATATTGGTACAATATTTATCGATATTGGTACAATATCATTTGGATATATTGGTGGATGTCAATACACCTTGGCAAATTACTAAAGGTCTTTCAGTTGATGAAGGTGACACCACATAGTCTGCCTTTTGATCGCCATAACCACTGGGTGAGCTGTCTTGAAAACAAGTTACGGGAAGTATTTATTATACTTTCGTAGGTTTTAGAAGACGTTCTATATGTAGAGCCACCTAGCGGATTTTTATCCAGGTTTGATCATGATATAATTTCAATATGTTTCATTGGATATTCTGCCAATATTCAAATTTCATCTCAATCTAGATGTGGAAAACAATATGAAGACAATATTGTTTTAACGATATCGATAAATATTATTGAACCAATATCGACCCAATATTAATTAATAAGATTTGTTGAATATTGGCGAAATGATATTCAACCAATGTGTAATCACACTTGGAGAAACAATATAGTTTTTATGCCCAGAATCGATATTAGGGGAATATTGGGATTGCGATATTTATTCTAGATGTTAAAAACGATGTGAAGACAATATTGTTTTATCGATATTGGTAAATATCATTCGACTAATATTGACTCAATATGAGTTATTACAATTTGTCAAATTAAAGTGGAAATGATATTCAACCAATATTCTAACAAACTTGGAAATACAATATAGTTTTTTTCCCCTATAATCGATATGACTGGAATATTTGAATTGCAATATTTATTCTAGATGTGGAAAACAATATATAACCAATATTGAATTATCGATGTTGGTAGAAATTATTCAACCAATATTGACCCAATATTTCGTGTGATAATCTACATTCAAAACTAGTTCAACCAATATTCCACCAATATTATTAATACAATATTGTTTTTTGAATATTCACCCATATTGGACCAATATTGATTTTTCATATACAATACATCTATATTGGCCCAATATGGAACCAAGATTCAGCCGATATGATGTGCTACCTGGGTACAGGCTCTGATTCATGGTGGATGGTACATTAGACGTTTTTGGTGAACCAGACACCGGATCACTTTGAAAATTTAATGAAAAGCATATTCGGACATTCTCTACCAAACTAAAATATTTTAGACAATGCGGTGTTGCCTCTTCCATTATAAAGTAGTAGCAATTTTGATTTTTCGAATAGAACACTCTCTATAATATATAATTTTTGAAATCTCCAACAATTGCAAGACAACATTTCTTGATATTTCCCCATACCTATCTGTTACCGTTTTCGAAATATAAATCAATCTCAACTTTTTTCATCGTAAATTATGACCTCTAAAACTGCTTATATCTTTGAGTTAAGAAATACTATGGTATAGAAATTGGGTTCAGAGTTAGCTGATACTTGGAGGCTTCCCACACATCAGCCTAATCTCCGTTACGTCAATACAGGGTGGTAAAAATGGTATTCCCATTCGGTATTTGGTAAGCAGGCCATGATTACTATTTGACAGTAACGTTGTGACATTCTCCTAATGATATCGACATTTTCGTCACTTCAGAAGTCGCAAATACCTTCAAAACGATGGAACAAAACTAGTCAAACGAAGTGCTCAGGAATTTGTTTATTATTTTTGGGCAGTGTGATAAAATTATCAGAAGAATATATACAAAGTTCAAGGAAATGTTATAAGATTTTATCCCCTTTTTGATGGGTTATTCACCTGAACCTAATATAAATAATGCTCAGGGCTGACTCTTATTGAGGAGGCAAAGGTCGTGGTACGATTATTGGTGAATGAACCCAAAAATATTCCAAGAAATTCAATTTATGGCAGAGAGAATGAAATAGCTAAATGAAAGTTGTCATTTGGACGCCATCTACAGAAATTTTGGTAAAGTTTTTCATTCTCAAAGCCAGTCTTTATTGCACTGAAAGACTCCAGACATTCAAATGAAAAAATAGCTGGAAATAAAAATAGTATTCAATAAACCAAAAATTTGTTAAGCCAAGTTCAGGGCTTGACGACATCTTGAAAAGTCCAAACTCTTCTCCTGTGAAGACATATATTGTTATGATATTATATCAATTTTATTATATATCAAAAAATCTTTAAAATTTTGTATTGGAAATATTTAGTATCAGAATAACTTTCTCAAAGAAATATTTTATCCGACTTCATTCAAATTTTACCTGTACTCCTGTCTCATCTTTCTTTTACTTTTTCAGCTCAGTTGTGGTAGACCATGAAACAGCTCTTTCCAGTAGGATTCAGGAAACAAAATAATCACTATGCTGTGGTAAAATGAGAAATTTGAAAGTAAATGATATATAGAAAATCCAATTGATTTTATTTCAAGAACATAGCAAAATCTGTCAGAACAAACATGTTAGAACACATGAAATACTTTAATAAATTTCCTAAGAGATGTCTAACCTGATATCTAATTAATCTAAAACTTATTCTATTAAATATCAATCGAGTAATTCAAAACACGAATAAAAATTAATTCAATCACCACCTCAAATTCAAATTGTGGATGTCTAATTTTTATCTATTATCAAGATATTCGCCCAATTTTTTGATATTCAAAAATCGTGTACTACGCCTTACTAAGAAGTCAGCGAACTCCACCAATATTTTTCTGAAGGGAGGGAAAGGTGAAATTAAACAACTGTACGATTCCCTCAATTTCAGCTGATTAAAACATTTATTTTGATAAAGCATTTACAAGAAGCCGGGAATTGATTTTTTTCATGTTTCAAAATAGGGGTAGGGGGTAAGGGGGAGGTTAAAGATTTTCAATTTATAAAAAATTACACAATTGATCAGCATAATCTAAACTGAAATACGTAGAACTATTATTTCCGCCTATAATAATGAATAATCTATTCTGAGCAAGGTATGATTTCAACGCCCCCTAGCATCAAAACTATTCATTTTTGGGGTTTGTCACCCAATTCATTTATATTCAAAATAACTTGAACTGCATCAAATCATATCAAAATTTAGAAAAATCCACCGACATTTTTTCGGTTTGTGTCATTTGGGGGGTGGGGGGATAATCATAAAAATTGCTATTTCCCTTATTTAGACATATTTGAACATTCGACGATTCCTTTAAAGGCACTCGAGAAATATTTTTTTTTTGCGTTTCGTAATAGGAGTTGGGGGAAAATGGGGAGGAGGTAAGATTTTTTTTTTTATAAAACAGTACAATATTGTGCAACATTAGCAACAATGAAACAAGTGAAAATATTGTTACCGGGTTCAAAAATAAATAGTCTAATCTGCGCAAAGGGTGAATTCAACGCCCCCTAGCAGAATAACTTTCTCAAAGAAATATTTTATCCGGCTTCATTCAAATTTTACCTGAACTCTTGTCTCACCTTTCTTTTACTTTTTCAGCTCAGTTGTGGTAGACCATGAAACAGCTCTTCCCAGTAGGATTCAGGCAACAAAATACTTACTCTGCTGTGGTAAAATGAGAAATTTAAAAATAAATGATATATAGAAAATCCAATTGATTTTATTTCAAGAACATAGCAAAATTTGTTAGAACACATGAAATCCTTCAATAAATTTCTTAAGAGATGTCTAACCTGATATCTAATTAATCTGAAACTTATTCTATTAAATATCAATCGAGTAATGCAAATATTCGGTGAAGATAACGCCCTCTTTTGGTGAATAACTAAAGTTCATAAAATAGATGATAGGCATAAATGTTTCTGTAAATTTTTCACTTTTACCGATAGTTCATTTGTCAGAGTTTGAATTATTATGGCTGTCAAATAAAGTTCGTACACGCATTGGAAAAATGGTCCTGATATTTTCTTTCCGTACTTCGTATATCAATAGCACATCTTCTCAAAAGTATTTGAACTCCAAAATGAATGTAATGAAATGGAAACCATATACTTAATAGTTATAGATAACGTAAGCAAATAGGTACCTTGTATGGTTTACTTCTAGTCAGTTTGTTATGTTTGACCATAAACTCCTCCAATCCAATGGAAATCAGCAAACGTAAGTATAATTCTCACTAAATTCTTGATCTTTCTTACATGTGAGTTTTTTCTTTAACATCCCCTCTTTTCAAAAATCAGTTTTTTTCTTTCTCCTTGTTGATTCATCGTCATGATCTTCCCCAAGTTTTTTTTTTTCTTTCTTCACCAATCACAACCGATTATTTTTGATTCAAACTCTTTTTACACTTTTAACAAACTTACTTGTCATTATTCTACCTCTATTACACCACTAGACATTCCAACTACTATTCTATTATATCTTCTCTTCAAATAATATCAATTTTCCTTTTCATTAGCTGTAATTTTATTGAATTCATATTTCTTTTTCCTTCTCATCCACTGACAGACAGTATCTTGTCATTTCACGTTTCTTGTATACCGGGTCATTTAAAATTTCAGATTTCGAATGTATTAAGTGAATTTTACTTCCTTTCAAAATGATAGTTCCTGTGATGGTTTCACTATCAAGAAAGTTTAGTTATTCAGACCTCCACTAGAAGAAAACAGTTTCATGCTCTACAACACGTTTTTATTTGTCGAAAAGCGGATAAAAGTGTACAGATAACATTGGTAAGCATATCAGTTTTGTAGAATACTGAAATTTATTCTTTATCAGAATATTTCATCCTATTCTATTCTTTTTCATAACAATATATTATATTTCAAGCTCTTTGGTTTCCGTTGTTCCTATATTCAGTAACCGTAGCTCTGGAACGCTTTTGAATCCACCGGTTCTGGACACCTGATTGAGTGTGTAATTCAGCCAGTTATCATAGGTAGCTAAGCTACATTTGTTCAATTTTCTACTATTCTGGCAATCGGCCACCAACATTAATCGCTCATTCAATGGCGAGAAGGACCTACGCCGAAACGGATACTCCGAAAAACACATAGGAGAAGTTCGGAAACAACTCGAAAAGACCAAGACAACCAAAGAAAGATCACAAAACCCCGTTCTCATTCTTCCCTATATCAGGGGTATCTCCAAGAAGATCAGAAGGATCGGAAATAAATACAACATCAAGAGTTGCTTTCAATCCGGCAGTACCTTACGAAGCTTCCTCACCAAGACGAAACCAGAGAACATAACAGAATCCAGCAAAAACTGAATTTACAAAGTCCCATGTGAATGTGGAGATTCCTATATCGAAGAGACCAAGGGGCCATTTTCAGTAAGAATAGCCGAACACAAAAAGTGGACTCAACGAGGAGAAATATCAAAAGCGGGAATCGCTGACCACGCCTGGACAAAACACCTCCGAATTCTTTGGGACGAAGCTAGTGTTCTTCATAGAGAGGAACATTGGTTCAAACGGAAATTTATGGAAACCACCTATATAGAAGCCAATAGTGCCTTCAGTCAACCAAGCGTGGAAATTAAAAACGTATGGAAACCGCTCATGGACCGTTTTAAACGGAGAAACAGCGCGAAACCACGCGCGCCACAAGACCGCGCGTAATTACACCGTAATTACACTTTAATTATAGACCTATAAAAGGTCGCGTAGCATCTGATTTTGTCATTATTCACCAGAAGACGATTGCGGACTCAAGCAATTGAAACGTTGTGAAAAATTTGAAAGAGATAGAAATCTTTCAACCATTAAGATGATGGACTTCCGAAATATAAGTAATCAAGTTAGTACATCGTCTAAAACATTCAAACTATCTATGAAATGTTGAGAAGAATTCCAAATCAAAATTTAATTCCACAGTTGGATATAACCAACTTTGTTTTAAGATTAACAACCAACTTTTATTGATTTTATCGAATAATTAATTATTCAGCCTTGGTGTAGTATTCAGCAGGGTTCTTCGAGCAGTTGAATAAGATATTAACAAGTCTGAGCGTAGGATCCGCCTACGCTAGGATCCACCTAACGCTCAGACTTGGCCTCCGGCGGTTAACTCTCGCGCAAGCGCTCGACCTCGCGCTTCGCGCGAGCACTTTTCGAATGCTCGGAAGTTGAAATGCCTAGAAGTTGTAGAAATTTTTTAATACAACGACCTCAATGTGTAGTCTTGTTTTTTTACCTATAATTGGACACCAATAATATGAATACAACGACCTTAATGCCTTTAAAACCATAATTGGATACCAATAATATGAATACAACTACCTTAATGCCTTTAAAACTATAATTGGACACCAATAATATGAATACAACTACTGTAATTTGAAACTATAATTGGTCACCAATAATTTGAATACAACGACTAATGCGAGACTTGGGAAAAAATCCAATTATATTTTTCAATACATGTCTGTCTTGATTGATTTTCCACAAAAATACGTGTATTCAATACTTGACTGTCTTGACTAATTTGCCATAAAATTACGCGTTTTCAATACATGACTGTTTTGACTAATTTCCCAAAAAAAAACGCGTTTTCACTACATGACTGTCTTGAATAATTTCCCATAAAAAAAGCGTTTTCACTACATGGCTGTCTAGACTAATTTCCCATAAAAAAACGCGTTTTCAATACATGACTGTCTTGACTAATTTCCCATAAAAAACCGCGTTTTCACTACATGACTGTCTAGACTAATTTCTCATAAAAAACGCGTTTTCACTACATGACTATCTTGAATAATTTTCCATAAAAAACGCGTTTTCAATACATGACTGTCTTGAATAATTTCCCATAAAAAAACGCGTTTTCACTACATGACTGTCTTGAATAATTTCCCATAAAAAAACGCGTTTTCACTACATGACTGTCTTGAATAATTTTCCATAAAAAACGCGTTTTCAATACATGACTGTCTTGACTAATTTCCCATAAAAAAATGCGTTTTCAATACATAACTGTCTTGACTAATTTCCCATAAAAAAACGCGTTTTCACTACATGACTGTCTTGAATAATTTCCCATAAAAATACGCGTTTTCAATACTTGACTGTCTTGAATAATTTCCCATAAAAGTACGCGTTTTCAATACATGACTGTCTTGAATAATTTCCCATAAAAGTACGCGTTTTCAATACATGACTGTCTTGACTAATTTCCCATAAAAATACTCGTTTTCAATACATGTCTATCTTGAATAACTTCCCAAAAAAAAAACTAGTTTTCAAAACATGACTGTCTTAAATAATTTCCCACAAAAATATGCGTTTTTAATACATGACTGTCTTGAATAATTTCCCACAAAAATACGCGATTTCAGTACATGACTGTCTTGAATAATTTCCCACAAAAATACGTGTTTTCAATACATGACTGTCTTCTTTTTTAAATTTAGAAGAAAATTCGAAGGAGGGGGGAAGTAAATATTCAAAAATCCGGGCGCTTTCCCAAGTAGCACACCTATATTGGTAAAATATTGATACAATATTGTGAACATATTGGCGAAATATTTGAAATGCAATATTGGCGAGAAAAAAAATGTGAACATTCGGCGATATTGGTCCAATATTTCTTGAATAATATTGGCGAAATATTCTTGAACTAATATTGGCCTCAAAATGTTCGGCGATATTGGTACAATATCGCTGATACAATATTGGCACAATATTCAAAAGTTATATTGTCGTGAAGTAAAATGTGAACATTTTGCGATATTGGTCGAATATTGTTTGAATATTTTAGAAATAGTATTGGTGAAATATTCTTGAAGCAATAATGGCCTCAAAATATTTATCGATATTGGTACAATATTTATCAATATTGGTACAATATCATTTGGATATATTGCTGGATGTCAATATACCTTGGTTAATTATTAAAAGTCTTTTAGTTGATGAAGGTGACACCAGAGTCTGCCTTTTGATCGCCATAACCACTGAGTGAGCTGACTGAGAAAACAAGTCATGAGAAGTATTTAATATACTTTCGTAGGTTTTAAAAGACGTTCTATATGTAGAGCCACCTAGCGGATTTTCATCCAGGTTTGATCATGATATAATTTCAATATGTTCCATTGAATATTCGGCCAATATTCAAATTTCATCTCAATCTAGATGTAGGAAACAATATGAAGACAATATTTTTTTAACGATATCGATAAATATCACTGAACCAATATTGAACCAATATTAATAATTAAGATTTGTTGAATATTGGCAAAATGATATTCAACCAATGTGTAATCACACTTGGAGATACAATATAGTTTTTATTCCTAGAATCGATATTAGGGGAATATTGGGATTGCGATATTTATTCTAGATGTTAAAAACGATGTGAAGACAATATTGTTTTATCGATATTGGTAAATATCATTCAACCAATATTGACTCAATATGAGTTAATACAATTTGTCAAATAAAGTGGAAATGATATTCAACCAATATTCTAACAAACTTGGAAATACAATATAGTTTTTTTCCCCTATAATCCATATGACTGGAATATTTGGATTGCAATATTCATTCTAGATGTGCAAAACAATATATAACCAATATTGTATTATCAATATTGGTAGAAATTATTCAACCAATATTGACCCAATATTTCGTGTGATAATCTACATTCAAAACTAGTTCAACCAATATTCCACCAATATTATTAATATAATATTGTTTTTTGAATATTCACCCATATTGGACCAATATTGATTTTTCATTCACAATATATCTATATTGGCCCAATATGGAACCAAGATTCAGCCGATATGATGTGCTACCCGGGTTGCGCCCGGGAAAATTCGAAGGATGTGGAGGGAAGTAAAAATTCAAAAATCCGGGCGCTTTGCGCCCGGGAAAATTCGAAGGAGGTGGGGAAGTAAAAATTCAAAAATCCGGGCGCGAGGCGCCCGGAAAAATTTGAAGAATGGGGAAAGTGGATTTATTAAAATCCAGGCGCTTCGCGCCCGGGAAAATTTGAAGGGGAGGGGGGTCAGTGGGTATTCAAAAATCCGGGCGCTTTGCGCCCGGGAAAATTCGAAGGGGAGGGGGTAAGTGGATATTCAAAAATCCAAAAGTACCGAATTTTTTGTTTTTAGGAAATATTTCCCAGACTATTTATTAAACGGAAAAAATCTTGTTACATTTTTTGTAGACTTTCATGAGATGATCAAAAAAGGTTGATTGTAAAACATGAAAAACTGTCGCTATATTTGAGTTTATGGTGTTTTTATAAAAAAAAAATCAACATTCTGTTTATTTTTCAAGATATGAAAAAATGCCATTGAAACTTTTGGTAGACATCTTTGAGTTAAATGAAATTGTTAATGTACATTTTTTCGATATCTAGTTTACTTTTCGAGTTTTTGGTGATTTTTGGAAAAAATGGGAAATTTTTTCTAAGTCCCAAATTTTTCGTTTTTTCGAAATATTTCCCAGATTATTGATATAGCAGAAAAAATTATTGAACATTTTTTGTAGACTTTCTTGAGATGATCAAAAAAGATAGATTGTGAAATTGGAAAATTCGTCGCCATATTTGAGTTTTTGGTATTGTTATAAAAAAAAAGTCTATATTTTTTTAATTTTCCAAGATATGGAAAAATTTCATGGGAACTTTCTATTTACATCTTTGAGTATATCAAAACTGTTTCTATAAACTTTCTCCATATCTCCTATAGTTTTCGAGTTTTTGGTGTTTTTCGAAAAAAAATGCGAAAATTTTTTCTAAGTCCCTAATTTTTCGTTTTTGTGAAATATTTTCCAGACTATTGATATTACAGAAAAATTTTATTCACATTTTTTGTAGACTTTTATAAGATGATCAAAAAAGATATTATGTGAAATTGGAAAATACGTCGCCATATTTGAGTTTTAATAAAATAATTAAAAAATTTCAAAATATGGAAAAACTTTTCAAACACTTTTTGTAGATCTGTTCAAGTACATCAAAACTTTTCATATTCACTTTCTCGATATCTGGTTTCGTTTTCGAGTTTTTGAGGTTTCAATATTTTTTAAAAAAATTTCAATTTTTTTCCACTTTCTAATAGAGTTGGAGAAAAACAGTTTAGAGTATTAGTGAGGCTTGTGAATACTTACCAGAAGAAACTTAAAGATTTCCATTTCTTTCATTGTTACGGTCAATATCTGGATTTTCCATTTTTTTGGAATATTTCCCGTACTATTGATTTTACGGAAAAAATGTACTGACATTTTTTGTAGGTTTTCTGGAGGCGGTTAAAAAAGAACTCTTGCTAAATTGGGGAAATATCGACCGTTTTTGAGTTATTTCGTATTTTCTAAAATTCAAATTTTTTATTTCAGATTTCTCGAGTTTTCCCGGTTTTCCGATAATTTTGGTGAAAAATGTTTCATATATATTTTGTTCCTCTATTGGAGCTCTACCTATCGCAGTTTTCAAAATTCGGTTTCGATCATTGGTTTGGCGTATTTTTGAGTTCATCTGTTTTCGGAAAATCGCCCGGAAAAGCCGTATGCATTTTCCAACCCCTCTCAAAATCTATACACTTGTGTAGGGCATATAGGCGTATACTTCCAAAAAATATGGGAATAAAAAAATCATTTTCTGAACCGCTATCGAGGGAAGTAGGAAAAACAGGAAAACCCCCGTAAAAATTTTCCTGATTTTCCTATCGCAAAAAAAAAATTGAGAAATATTGTCCTCGAGTTATTGATGTGGTTCAAATTTCAAAGCGATATCTCCAAGATTATGGAAATGAGAGCGTTTTGAAATGACACGACAGAGCTACAGACAGACAGACCGACAGACAGACCGACAGACAGACAGACCGACAGACAGAATTTTCGAAAAATTTTTTTTTTCGACGGGGATCATTTTCCTAGAAGTAACTATGGGTCTAAAACGTCAAATAAAAAAGTTGGGGTCCGCTGGGGGGCAATCGTAGATAATACAACTTCCTAAGAGGTCGTTGTATAATAAACAAGTCTGGGCGTGGGATCCGCCTACGCTAGGATCCACCTAACGCTCAGACTTGGCCTCCGGCGGTTAACTCTCGCGCAAGCCCTCGACCTCGCGCTTCGCGCGAGCACTTTTCGAAAGCTCGGAAGTTGAAATGCCCAGAAGTTTTAGGAATTTTTAATACAACGACCTCAATGTCTTTAAAACTATAATTGGACACCAATAATATGAATACAACGACCTTAATGCCTTTAAAACTATAATTGGACACCAATAATTTGAATACAACGACTAATGCGAGAAAAAAGATATTTCTCAAGACATGACTGTCTTGACTGATTTCCCACAAAAATTCGCGTTTTCAATGCATGACTGTCTTGACTAATTTCCCATAAAAATACGCGTTTTCAATACATGACTGTCTTGACTAATTTCCCATAAAAATACGCGTGTTCAATACATGACTGTCTTGACTAATTTCCCATAAAAAACGCGTTTTCACTACATGACTGTCTTGAATAATAATTTCCCATAAAAAAAGCGTTTTCAATACATGACTGTCTTGACTAATTTCCATAAAAAAACGAGTTTTTACTACATGACTGTCCTGAATTATTTCCCATAAAAAGACGCGTTTTCACTACATGACTGTCTTGAATAATTTCCCATAAAAAAACGCGTTTTCAATACATGACTGTCTTGACTATTTTCCCATAAAAAACGCGTTTTCAATACATGACTGTCTTGACTAATTTCCCATAAAAAAACGCGTTTTCAATACATGACTGTCTTGACTAATTTCCCATAAAAGAACGCGTTTTCACTACATGACTGTCTTGAATAATTTTCCATAAAAAAACGCGTTTTCACTACATGACTGTCTAGACTAATTTCCCATAAAAAAACGCGTTTTCAATACATGACTGTCTTGAATAATTTTCCATAAAAAAACGCGTTTTCACTACATGACTGTCTAGACTAATTTCTCATAAAAAAACGCGTTTTCAATACATGACTGTCTTGACTAATTTCCCATAAAAAACGCGTTTTCACTACATGACTGTCTTGAATAATTTCCCATAAAAAAACGCGTTTTCAATACATGACTGTCTTGATTAATTTCTCATAAAATACGCGTTTTCAATACATGACTGTCTTGACTAATTTCCCATAAAAAAAACGCGTTTTCAATACATGACTGTCTTGACTAATTTCCCATAAAAAAACGCGTTTTCACTACATGACTGTCTAGACTAATTTCCCATAAAAAAACGCGTTTTCAATACATGACTGTCTTGACTAATTTCCCATAAAAAAAAAGAGTTTTCACTACATGTCTGTCTTGAATAATTTCCCATAAAAAAACGCGTTTTCACTACATGACTGTCTTGAATAATTTCCCATAAAAAAACGCGTTTTCAATACATGACTGTCTTGACTAATTTCCCATAAAAAAACGCGTTTTCACTACATGACTGTCTTGAATTATTTCCCATAAAAAAACGCGTTTTCACTACATGACTGTCTAGACTAATTTCCCATAAAAAAACGCGTTTTCAATACATGACTGTCTTGAATATTTTTCCATAAAAATACGCGTTTTCAATACATGACTGTCTTGAATAATTTCCCACAAAAATACGCGATTTCAGTACATGACTGTCTTGAATAATTTTCCACAAAATTACGTGTTTTCAATACATGACTGTCTTATTTTTTAAATTTAGAAGAAAATTCGAAGGAGGGGGGGAATTAAATAATCAAAAATCCGTGCGTTTCGCGCACGGGAAAATTCGAAGGAGGTGGGATGAAGTGAATATTCAAAAATCCGGGCGCTTCGCTCCCGGGAAAATTCGAAGGAGGAGGGGAAGGAAATATTTAAAAATCCGGGCGCTTCGCGCCCGGGAAAATTCGAAGGGAGGGGGTAATAGGATATTCAAAAATCCGGGCGCTTTGCGCCCGGAAAAATTCGAAGGGGGGAGGAAGAAATATGCAAAATTCCCAAATTTTTCGTTTTTGTTAGATATTTCCCAGACTATTGATATTACGGAAAAAATGTAAGGAAACTTTTTGTAGACTTTTATGAGATGATCAAAAAAGGTCATCTGTGATACTTGAAAATCTATCGCCATCTTGGAGTTTTTTTTGTTTTTTTAAAGAAAATCGAATATTTTGTTTATTTTCCAAAATATGCAAAAATTTCATAAAAACTTTCTGTAGACATAATTGAGTTCAATGAAAATGTTTGAAGACATTTTTTCGATATTTCGTTTAGTTTTCGAGTTTTTTGTGTTTTTAATAAAAAATGCGAAATCCCGAATTTTTAAAAATCGTAAATTTTTTTTTCAAGATACGGAAAAATTTCATTTGAACTTTTTGTAGAACTTAATGCGATCTATAAAATTGTTCGTATACATTTTTTCGGTATCTCGTTTATTCTTCGAGTATTTGGTATTTTTAGACAAAAAACGGAAAATATTTCCAAGTCCATATCTCTATTGTTATTCAAGATATGGGAAAACTTATCCGAAACTTTTTATAGAACTCTTCAAGAGCAACAAAATTATTGGTATACAACTTTCCGATATCTTGTTTGGTTTTCGAGATTTTGACGATTTTATAAAAAAAGTACAAATTTTCAATTATTTTTTTAGTTTTTTCAATATTTTTCCACTTTCCTGACGAGTTGGAAAAAAATGGTTCAAAAATATCGACGTGGCTCGTGAAGATGTATCCGAAGCATTTTTAAGATTTTCATTTGTTTCATTATTACGGTCAATATCTCGATTTTCCATTTTTTTCAAATATTTCCCGTACTATTGATTTTACAGAAAAAATGTATCGACATTTTTTGTTTATTTCCTGAAGGCGGTCAAAAAAGATCTCCTGATAAATTGAGAAAATATTGACCGTTTTCGAGATATTTTGTATTTTCCAAAATTAAAATTTTTATTTTCAGTTTTCTTGAGTATTCTCGAGTTTTCTCAGTTTTCCTATCATTTTGGTGAAATATTGTATTCATATATTTTGTTCCTCTATTTGAGCTCTATCCAATGCATTTTTTAAATTTCAGTTTCATCTATCGGTTTGGCGTATTTTTGAGATTTTCACTTTTCGGAAAATCGCCCGGAAAAGCCGTAAGCATTTTCCGATCCGTCTCAAAAACTATACACTTGTGTAGGACATATAGGCGTATATCTCCAAAAAATATGAGAAAAAAAAAATTAATTCCTGAACCGCTATCGAGGGAAGTATGAAAAACCGGGAAAACCCCGTAAAAATTTTCCTGATTTTCCTATCGCAAAAAAAAAAAAATTTAGAAATATTGTCCTCGAGTTATTGATATGGTTCAAAGTTGAAGGCGATATCTTGAAGGGCTTAGAAATGCGAGCGTTTTGAAATGCCACGACAGACAGAGCTACGGACGGACAGACAGACAGACAGACAGACAG
Source organism: Chrysolina oricalcia (assembly GCA_944452925.2). Taxonomy (NCBI): domain Eukaryota; kingdom Metazoa; phylum Arthropoda; class Insecta; order Coleoptera; family Chrysomelidae; genus Chrysolina; species Chrysolina oricalcia. The sequence continues at coordinate 23,799,377 of OX101814.2, read as the reverse complement.
ACAGACAGACAGACAGACAGACAGACAGACAGACAGACAGACAGACAGACAGCATTTTCAAAAAAAATTTTTTTTTCGACGGGGATCATTTTCCTAGAAGTAACCATGGGTCTAAAACGTCAAATAAAAAAGTTGATGTCCGTCTAGGAAGACCGTAGATAATACAACTTCCTAAGAGGTCGTTGTATAACAAGTCTGGGCGTGGGATCCGCCTACGCTAGGATCCACCTAACGCTCAGACTTGGCCTCCGGCGGTTAACTCTCGCGCAAGCGCTCGACCTCGCGCTTCGCGCGAGCACTTTTCGAAAGCTCGGAAGTTGAAATGCCTAGAAGTTGTAGATTTTTTTTAATACAACGTCCTCAATGTGTAGTCTTGTTTTTTTACCTATAATTGGACACCAATAATATGAATACAACGACCTTAATGCCTTTAAAACTATAATTGGATACCAATAATATGACTACAACTACTGTAATTTGAAACTATAATTGGACACCAATAAATTGAATACAACGACTAATGCGAAACCTGAGAAAAAATCCAAGGATATTTTTCAAGACATGACTGTCTTGACTGATTTTCCACAAAAATACGTGTTTTCAATACATGGCTGTATTGAATAATTTCCCTCAAAAAATACGTGTTTTCAATACATGACTGTCTTGAATAATTTCCCATAAAAATACGCGTTTTCAATACATGACTGTCTTGACTAATTTCCCATAAAAAAAGCGTTTTCAATACATGACTGTCTTGACTAATTTCCCATAAAAAAACGCGTTTTCACTACATGACTGTCTTGAATAATTTCCCATAAAAAAACGCGTTTTCAATACATGACTGTCTTGAATAATTTTCCATAAAAAACCGCGTTTTCACTACATGACTGCTTAGACTAATTTCCCATAAAAAACGCGTTTTCACTACATGACTGTCTTGAATATTTTTCCATAAAAAAACGCGTTTTCAATACATGACTGTCTTGAATAATTTCCCATAAAAAAACCGCGTTTTCACTACATGACTGTCTTGAATAATTTTCCATAAAAAACGCGTTTCCAATACATGACTGTCTTGAATAATTTTCCATAAAAAAACGCGTTTTCACTACATGACTGTCTAGACTAATCTCCCATAAAATAACGCGTTTTCAATACATGACTGTCTTGACTAATTTCCCATAAAAGAACGCGTTTTCACTACATGACTGTCTTGAATAATTTTCCATAAAAAAACGCGTTTTCACTACATGACTGTCTAGACTAATTTCCCATAAAAAACGCGTTTTCAATACATGACTGTCTTGAATATTTTTCCATAAAAATACGCGTTTTCAATACATGACTGTCTTGAATAATTTTCCACAAAAATACGCGATTTCAGTACATGACTGTCTTGAATAATTTTCCACAAAATTACGTGTTTTCAATACATGACTGTCTTATTTTTTAACTTTTGAAGAAAATTCGAAGGAGAGGGGGAAGTAAATAATCAAAAATCCGTGCGCTTCGCGCACAGGAAAATTCGAAGGAGGTGGGGGGAAGTGAATATTCAAAAATCCGGGCGCTTCGCGCCCGGGAAAATTCGAAGGAGGGGGGGAAGGAAATATTTAAAAATCCGGGCGCTTCGCGCCCGGGAAAATTCGAAGGGAGGGGGTAATAGGATATTCAAAAATCCGGGCGCTTTGCGCCCGGAAAAATTCGAAGGGGGGAGGAAGAAAAATGCAAAACTCCCAAATTTTTCGTTTTTGTTAGATATTTCCCAGACTATTGATATTACGGAAAAAATGTAAGGAAACTTTTTGTAGACTTTTATGAGATGATCAAAAAAGGTCATCTGTGATACTTGAAAATCTATCGCCATCTTGGAGTTTTTTTTGTTTTTTTTTAAAGAAAATCGAATATTTTGTTTATTTTCCAAACTATGCAAAAATTTCATAAAAACTTTCTGTAGACATAATTGAGTTCAATGAAAATGTTTGAATACATTTTTTCGATATTTCGTTTAGTTTTCGAGTTTTTTGTTTTTAATAAAAAATCTGAAATTTTTTCAAAGTCCCGAATTTTAAAAAATCGCAATTTTTTTTTTTAAGATACGGAAAAATTCCATGAAAACTTTTTGTAGAAATTTATGCAATCTATAAAATTGTTCATATACATTTTTTCGATATCTCGTTTATTCTTCGAGTTTTTGGTGTTTTTAGACAAAAAATGGCAAATTTTTCCAAGTCCGTATCTCTATATTTTTTCAAGATATGAAAAAACTTTTCGGAAACTTTTTATAGAAAATTTTAAGGTCAACATAATTGTTGGTATACAATTTTCCGATATCTTGTTTGGTTTGCGAGATTTTGGCAATTTTCATATTTTCCAAATTTTTTTTCCATTTTTAAAAAAAATTTCCACTTTCAATTCGAAATGGAAACAAACGGTTTGGATATATCGATGTGGCTTGTAAAGATGCATCCAAAGCAATTTTAATATTTAATTTTTTTTCATTAGTACGGTCAATATCTCGATTTTCCATTTTGTTGAAATATTTCCTGGACTATTAATTTTACAGAAAAAATGTATGAACATTTTTTGTAGATTTTTCAGAAGCGGTCAAAAAAGGTATCTTGGTAAATTGCGGAAAAATCTACCGTTTTCGAGATATTTCATAATTTCCAAATTTCAAATTTTTATTTTCAGTTTTCTCGAGTATTCTCGAGTTTTCTCAGTTTTCCGAACATTTTGGTGAAATATTTTCTCTATATATTTTGTTCCTCTATTTGAGCTCTACCTATCGCAGTTTTTTTATTTCAGTTTCATCAATCGGTTTGGCGTATTTTCAGGTATTTCACTTTTCGGAAAATCGCTTGGAAAAGCCGTAATAATTTTCCGATCTTTCTCAAAAACTATACACTTGTGTAGGGCATATAGTCGTGTATTTTCAAGAAATATGAAAGGAAAAAAATCAACTCCTGAACCGCTATCGAGGGAAGTATGAAAAACCGGAAAAACCCCGTAAAAAATTTCCAGATTTTTCTATGGCAAAAAAAAAAATTTTGAGAAATATTGTCCTCGAGTTATTGATATGGTTCAAATTTCAAAGCGATATCTCCAAGGGTTTTGAAATGCGAGCGTTCCAAAGTGCCACAAAAAAAAAGCTACAGACAGACAGACCGACAGACAGACCGACAGACAGAATTTTCGAAAAAAATTTTTTTTCGATGGGGATCATTTTCCTAGAAGTAACTATGGGTCTAAAACGTCAAATAAAAAAGTTGGGGTCCGCTGGGGGGCAATCGTAGATAATACAACTTCCTAAGAGGTCGTTGTATAACAAGTCTGGGCGTGGGATCCGCCTACGCTAGGATCCACCTAACGCTCAGACTTGGCCTCCGGCGGTTAACTCTCGCGCAAGCGCTCGACCTCGCGCTTCGCGCGAGCACTTTTCGAAAGCCCGGAAGTTGAAATGTCCAGAAGTTTTAGGAATTTTTTAATACAACGACCTCAATGCCTGTAAAACTATAATTGGACACCAATAATATGAATACAACGACCTTAATGCCTTTAAAACTATAATTGGACACCAATAATTTGAATACAACGACTAATGCGAGACTTGAGAAAAAATATATTTCTCAAGACATGACTGTCTTGAATAATTTCCCATAAAAGTACGCGTTTTCAAAACATGACTGTATTGAATAATTTCCCATAAAAAACGAGTTTTCAATACATGACTGTCTTGAATAATTTCCCATAAAAGTACGCGTTTTCAATACATGACTGTCTTGAATAATTTCCCATAAAAAAACGCGTTTTCAATACATGACTGTCTTGAATAATTTCCCATAAAAATTCGCATTTTCAATACAAGACTGTCTTGAATAATTTCCCATAAAAATACGCGTTTTCAATACATGACTGTCTTGAATAATTTCCCATAAAAGTACGCGTTTTCAATACATGACTGTCTTGAATAATTTCCCATAAAAATTCGCATTTTCAATACAAGACTGTCTTGAATAATTTCCCATAAAAATACGCGTTTTCACTACATGACTGTCTTGAATAATTTCCCATATAAAAACGCGTTTTCACTACATGACTGTCTTGAATAATTTCCCATAAAAAACGCGTTTTCACTACATGACTGTTTTGAATAATTTCCCATAAACAACGCGTTTTCAATACATGACTGTCTTGAATAATTTCCCATAAAAAAACGCGTTTTCAATACATGACTGTCTTGACTAATTTCCCATAAAAAACGCGTTTTCAATACATGTCTGTCTTGACTAATTTCCCATAAAAAAACGCGTTTTCAATACATGACTGTCTTGACTAATTTCCCATAATAAACGCGTTTTCACTACATGACTGTCTTGAATAATTTCCCATAAAAAACGCGTTTTCACTACATGACTGTCTTGAATTATTTCCCATAAAAAAACGCGTTTTCAATACATGACTGTCTTCACTAATTTCCCATAAAAAACGCGTTTTCACTACATGACTGTCTTGAATAATTTCCCATAAAAAAATGCGTTTTCAATACATGACTGTCTTGACTATTTTCCCATAAAAAACGCGTTTTCAATACATGACTGTCTTGACTAATTTCCCATAAAAAAACGCGTTTTCAATACATGACTGTCTTGACTAATTTCCCATAAAAGAACGCGTTTTCACTACATGACTGTCTTGAATAATTTTCCATAAAAAAACGCGTTTTCACTACATGACTGTCTAGACTAATTTCCCATAAAAAAACGCGTTTTCAATACATGACTGTCTTGAATATTTTTCCATAAAAATACGCGTTTTCAATACATGACTGTCTTGAATAATTTTCCACAAAAATACGCGATTTCAGTACATGACTGTCTTGAATATTTTTCCACAAAATTACGTGTTTTCAATACATGACTGTCTTATTTTTTAAATTTAGAAGAAAATTCGAAGGAGGGGGGAAGTAAATAATCAAAAATCCGTGCGATATCTCTTAGGGTTTGGAAATGAGAGCGTTTTGAAATGACACGACGGAGCTACAGACAGACAGACAGACAGACAGACAGACAGACAGACAGACCGACAGACAGAATTTTCGAAAAAAAATTTTTTTCGACGGGGATCATTTTCCTAGAAGTAACCATGGGTCTAAAACGTCAAATAAAAAAGTTGGGGTCCGCTGGGGGGCAATCGTAGATAATACAACTTCCTAAGAGGTCGTTGTATAACAAGTCTGGGCGTGGGATCCGCCTACGCTAGGATCCACCTAACGCTCAGACTTGGCCTCCGGCGGTTAACTCTCGCGCAAGCGCTCGACCTCGCGCTTCGCGCGAGCACTTTTCGAATGCTCGGAAGTTGAAATGCCCAGAAGTTTTAGGAATTTTTTAATACAACGACCTCAATGCCTGTAAAACTATAATTGGACACCAATAATATGAATACAACGACCTTAATGCCTTTAAAACTATAATTGGACACCAATAATTTGAATACAACGACTAATGCGAGACTTGAGAAAAAATATATTTCTCAAGACATGACTGTCTTGAATAATTTCCCATAAAAGTACGCGTTTTCAAAACATGACTGTATTGAATAATTTCCCATAAAAAACGCGTTTTCAATACATGACTGTCTTGAATAATTTCCCATAAAAGTACGCGTTTTCAATACATGACTGTCTTGAATAATTTCCCATAAAAAAACGCGTTTTCAATACATGACTGTCTTGAATAATTTCCCATAAAAATTCGCATTTTCAATACAAGACTGTCTTGAATAATTTCCCATAAAAATACGCGTTTTCAATACATGACTGTCTTGAATAATTTCCCATAAAAGTACGCGTTTTCAATACATGACTGTCTTGAATAATTTCCCATAAAAATTCGCATTTTCAATACAAGACTGTCTTGAATAATTTCCCATAAAAATACGCGTTTTCACTACATGACTGTCTTGAATAATTTCCCATATAAAAACGCGTTTTCACTACATGACTGTCTTGAATAATTTCCCATAAAAAACGCGTTTTCACTACATGACTGTTTTGAATAATTTCCCATAAACAACGCGTTTTCAATACATGACTGTCTTGAATAATTTCCCATAAAAAAACGCGTTTTCAATACATGACTGTCTTGACTAATTTCCCATAAAAAACGCGTTTTCAATACATGTCTGTCTTGACTAATTTCCCATAAAAAAACGCGTTTTCAATACATGACTGTCTTGACTAATTTCCCATAATAAACGCGTTTTCACTACATGACTGTCTTGAATAATTTCCCATAAAAAACGCGTTTTCACTACATGACTGTCTTGAATTATTTCCCATAAAAAAACGCGTTTTCAATACATGACTGTCTTCACTAATTTCCCATAAAAAACGCGTTTTCACTACATGACTGTCTTGAATAATTTCCCATAAAAAAATGCGTTTTCAATACATGACTGTCTTGACTATTTTCCCATAAAAAACGCGTTTTCAATACATGACTGTCTTGACTAATTTCCCATAAAAAAACGCGTTTTCAATACATGACTGTCTTGACTAATTTCCCATAAAAGAACGCGTTTTCACTACATGACTGTCTTGAATAATTTTCCATAAAAAAACGCGTTTTCACTACATGACTGTCTAGACTAATTTCCCATAAAAAAACGCGTTTTCAATACATGACTGTCTTGAATATTTTTCCATAAAAATACGCGTTTTCAATACATGACTGTCTTGAATAATTTTCCACAAAAATACGCGATTTCAGTACATGACTGTCTTGAATATTTTTCCACAAAATTACGTGTTTTCAATACATGACTGTCTTATTTTTTAAATTTAGAAGAAAATTCGAAGGAGGGGGGAAGTAAATAATCAAAAATCCGTGCGCTTCGCGCACGGGATAATTCGAAGGAGGTGGGGGGAAGTGAATATTCAAAAAACCGGGCGCTTCGCGCCCGGGAAAATTCGAAGGAGGGGGGAAGGAAATATTTAAAAAATAAATAATTTCCCATAAAAAAACGCGTTTTCAATACATGACTGTCTTGAATAATTTCCCATAAAAATTCGCATTTTCAAAACAAGACTGTCTTGAGTAATTTCTCATAAAAATACGCGCTTTCAATACATGACTGTCTTGAATAATTTCCCATAAAAGTACGCGTTTTCAATACATGACTGTCTTGAATAATTTCCCATAAAAATACGCGATTTCAGTACATGACTGTCTTGAATGATTTCCTATAAAAATAGGTGTTTTTAATACATGACTGTCTTGAATAATTTCCCATAAAAATACGTGTTTTTAATACATGACTGTCTTGAATAATTTCCCATAAAAGTACGCGTTTTCAAAACATGACTGTCTTGAATAATTTCCCATAAAAAAACGCGTTTTCAATACATGACTGTCTTGAATAATTTCCCATAAAAGAACGTGTTTTCAATACATGACTGTCTTCAATAGTTTCCCATAAAAGTACGCGTTTTCAATACATGACTGTCTTGAATAATTTCCCATAAAAATATGCGTTTTCAATACATGACTGTCTTGACTAATTTTCCATAAAAATACGTGTTTTCAATACATAACTGTCTTGAATAATTTCCCACAAAAGAAAACGCGTTTTCAAAACATGACTGTCTTAAATAATTTCCCACAAAAATACGCGTTTTCAATACATGACTGTCTTGAATAATTTCCCACAAAAAAACGCGATTTCAAAACATGACTGTCTTGAATAATTTTCCACAAAAATACGCGTTTTCAATACATGACTGTCTTGAATAATTTCCCACAAAAAAAAAACGCGTTTTCAAAACATGACTGCCTTGACTAATTTCCCACAAATCCAGGCGCTTCGCGCCCGGGAAAATTCGAAGGAGGGGAGGAGCAAATGGATTTTTGAAAATCCCGGCGCTTCGCGCCCGGGAAAATTCAAAGGAGGGGAAAGTGAATATTCAAAAATCTGGTCGCTGCGCGCCCGGAAAAATTCGAATGAAGAAGAGGGTAGTAAATATTCAAAAATCCGGGCGCTTCGCGCCCGGGAAAATTCGAAGGAGGGGGGAAGTGGATTTTCGGTAATCCGGGCGCTTTGCGCCCGGTTAAATTCGAAGAGGGGGGGGGGTGAGTGGATATTCAAAAATCCCGGCGCTTCGCGCCCGGGAAAATTCAAAGGAGGGGAAAGTGAATATTCAAAAATCTCGGCGCTGCTCCCGGAAAAATTCGAATGAAGAAGAGGGTAGTAAATATTCAAAAATCCGGGCGCTTCGCGCCCGGGAAAATTCGAAGGAGGAGGGGGGAAGTGGATTTTCGGTCATCCGGGCGCTTTGCGCCCGGTTATATTCGAAGAGGGGGGGGGGTGAGTGGATATTCAAAAATCCGGGCGCTTCGCGCCCGGGAAAATTCGAAGGGGAGGAGGTAAGTGTATATTCAAAAATCCGAAAGTACCAAATTTTTCGTTTTTAGGAAATATTTCCCAGACTATTCATTTCGGAAAAAATCTTATTACATTTTTTGTAGACTTTCATGAGATGATCAAAAAAGGTTGATTGTAAAACTTGCAAAACTGTCGCTATATTTGAGTTTTTGGTGTTTTTATTAAAAAAAATCAACATTCTTTTTATTTTTCAAGATATGAAAAAATGCCATGAAAACTTTTGGTAGACATCTTTGAGTTAAATGAAATTGTTCATATACATTTTTTCGATATCTCGATTACTTTTCGAGTTTTTGGTGATTTTAAGAAAAAATGTGAAATTTTTTCTAAGTCCCAAATTTTTCGTTTTTTCGAAATATTTCCCAGATTATTGATATAACAGAAAAAATTATTGAACATTTTTTGTAGACTTTTATGAGATGATAAAAAAAGGTAGATTGTGAAATTGGAAAATCCGTCGCCAAATTTGAGTTTTTGGTGTTTTTATTTTCACAGATATAGAAAAATTTTGTCTAAGTTTTCTATTGACATCTTTGAGTTTAATGAAACTGTTCATATGAATTTTTTCGATATCTAGTATAGTTTTCGAGTTTTTGGTGTTTTTCGAAAAAAATGCGAAATTTTTTTTTAAGTCCCTAATTTTTCGTTTTTGTGAAATATTTCCCAGGCTATTGATAATACAGAAAAATTTTAACGACATTTTTTGTAGACTTTTATGAGATGATCAAAAAACATATTTTGTGAAATTGGAAAATACTTCGCTATATTTCAGTTTTGATAAAAAAATATTTTTTTTTCAAAATATGGAAAAACTTTCAAAACACTTTTTGTAGATCTGTTCTAGTACATCAAAACTTACCATATACACTTTCTCGATATATTGTTTCGTTTTCGAGTTTTTGAGGTTTCAAAATTAAAAAAAAAAAAATCACTTTTTTTACACTTTCTGATAGAGTTGGAGAAAAACGGTTTGAAGTATCAATGAGGCTTGTGAATACGTACCAGAAACAATTTCAAGATATTCATTTGTTTCATTGTTACGGTCAATATCTCGATTTTCCATTTTTTTGGAATATTTCCCGTACTATTGATTTTACGGAAAAAATGTACTGACATTTTTTGTAGGTTTTCTGGAGGCGGTTAAAAAAGAACTCTTGCTAAATTGGGGAAATATCGACCGTTTTTGAGTTATTTCGTATTTTCTAAAATTCAAATTTTTATTTTCAGTTTTCTCGAGTTTTCCCGGTTTTCCGATAATTTCGGTGAAAAATGTTCCGAATATATTTTGTTCCTCTGTTTGAGCTCTATCTATCGCAGTTTTCAAAATTCAGTTTGGATCATCGGTTTGGCGTATTTTTGAGTTCATCTGTTTTCGGAAAATCGCCCGGAAAAGCCGTGTGCATTTTCCGATCCCTCTCAAAAACTATACACTTGTGTAGGGCATATAGGCGTATACTTCCAAAAAATATGGAAATGAAAAAATCAATTCCTGAACCGCTATCGAGGGAAGTAGGAAAAACAGGAAAACCCCCGTAAAAATTTTCCTGATTTTCCTATCGCAAAAAAAAAAAATTGGAAAAATATTGTCCTCGAGTTATTGATGTGGTTCAAATTTCAAAGCGATATCTCTTAGGGTTTGGAAATGAGAGCGTTTTGAAATGACACGACGGAGCTACAGACAGACAGACAGACAGACAGACAGACAGACCGACAGACAGAATTTTCGAAAAAAAATTTTTTTCGACGGGGATCATTTTCCTAGAAGTAACCATGGGTCTAAAACGTCAAATAAAAAAGTTGGGGTCCGCTGGGGGGCAATCGTAGATAATACAACTTCCTAAGAGGTCGTTGTATAACAAGTCTGGGCGTGGGATCCGCCTACGCTAGGATCCACCTAACGCTCAGACTTGGCCTCCGGCGGTTAACTCTCGCGCAAGCGCTCGACCTCGCGCTTCGCGCGAGCACTTTTCGAACGCTCGGAAGTTGAAATGCCCAGAAGTTTTAGGAATTTTTTAATACAACGACCTCAATGCCTGTAAAACTATAATTGGACACCAATAATATGAATACAACGACCTTAATGCCTTTAAAACTATAATTGGACACCAATAATTTGAATACAACGACTAATGCGAGACTTGAGAAAAAATATATTTCTCAAGACATGACTGTCTTGAATAATTTCCCATAAAAGTACGCGTTTTCAAAACATGACTGTATTGAATAATTTCCCATAAAAAACGCGTTTTCAATACATGACTGTCTTGAATAATTTCCCATAAAAGTACGCGTTTTCAATACATGACTGTCTTGAATAATTTCCCATAAAAATTCGCATTTTCAATACAAGACTGTCTTGAATAATTTCCCATAAAAATACGCGTTTTCACTACATGACTGTCTTGAATAATTTCCCATATAAAAACGCGTTTTCACTACATGACTGTCTTGAATAATTTCCCATAAAAAACGCGTTTTCACTACATGACTGTTTTGAATAATTTCCCATAAACAACGCGTTTTCAATACATGACTGTCTTGAATAATTTCCCATAAAAAATGCGTTTTCAATACATGACTGTCTTGACTAATTTCCCATAAAAAACGCGTTTTCAATACATGTCTGTCTTGACTAATTTCCCATAAAAAAACGCGTTTTCAATACATGACTGTCTTGACTAATTTCCCATAATAAACGCGTTTTCACTACATGACTGTCTTGAATAATTTCCCATAAAAAACGCGTTTTCACTACATGACTGTCTTGAATTATTTCCCATAAAAAAACGCGTTTTCAATACATGACTGTCTTCACTAATTTCCCATAAAAAACGCGTTTTCACTACATGACTGTCTTGAATAATTTCCCATAAAAAAACGCGTTTTCAATACATGACTGTCTTGACTATTTTCCCATAAAAAACGCGTTTTCAATACATGACTGTCTTGACTAATTTCCCATAAAAGAACGCGTTTTCACTACATGACTGTCTTGAATAATTTTCCATAAAAAAACGCGTTTTCACTACATGACTGTCTAGACTAATTTCCCATAAAAAAACGCGTTTTCAATACATGACTGTCTTGAATATTTTTCCATAAAAATACGCGTTTTCAATACATGACTGTCTTGAATAATTTTCCACAAAAATACGCGATTTCAGTACATGACTGTCTTGAATAATTTTCCACAAAATTACGTGTTTTCAATACATGACTGTCTTATTTTTTAAATTTAGAAGAAAATTCGAAGGAGGGGGGAAGTAAATAATCAAAAATCCGTGCGCTTCGCGCACGGGATAATTCGAAGGAGGTGGGGGGAAGTGAATATTCAAAAATCCGGGCGCTTTGCGCCCGGGAAAATTCGAAGGAGGGGGGGAAGGAAATATTTAAAAATCCGGGCGCTTTGCGCCCGGGAAAATTCGAAGGGAGGGGGTAATAGGATATTCAAAAATCCGGGCGCTTTGCGCCCGGAAAAATTCGATGTGGGAGGAAGAAATATGCAAAACTCCCAAATTTTTCGTTTTTGTTAGATATTTCCCAGACTATTGATATTACGGAAAAAATGTAAGGAAACTTTTTGTAGACTTTCATGAGATGATCAAAAAAGGTCATCTGTGATACTTGAAAATCTATCGCCATCTTGGAGTTTTTTTTGTTTTTTTTAAAGAAAATCGAATATTTTGTTTATTTTCCAAACTATGCAAAAATTTCATAAAAACGTTCTGTAGACATAATTGAGTTCAATGAAAATGTTTGAATACATTTTTTTGATATTTCGTTTAGTTTTCGAGTTTTTTGTGTTTTTAATAAAAAATGTGAAATTTTTTCAAAGTCCCGAATTTTAAAAAATCGCAATTTTTTTTTTCAAGATACGGAAAAATTTCATGAAAACTTTTTGTAGAAATTTATGCAAACTATAAAATTGTTCATATACATTTTTTCGATATCTCGTTTATTCTTCGAGTTTTTGGTGTTTTTAGACAAAAAATGGCAAATTTTTCCAAGTCCATATCTCTATATTTTTTCAAGATATGAAAAAACTCATTTGAAACTTTTTATAGAAAATTTTAAGGTCAACATAATTGTTGGTATACAATTTTCCGATATCTTGTTTGGTTTGCGAGATTTTGGCAATTTTCATATTTTCCAAATTTTTTTTCCATTTTTTTAAAAAAATTCCACTTTCAATTCGAGATGGAAAAAAATGGTTTGGATATATCGATGTGGCTTGTAAAGATGCATCCAAAGCAATTTTAATATTTAATTTTTTTTCATTAGTACGGTCAATTTCTCGATTTTCCATTTTTTTGAAATATTTCCTGGACTATTGATTTTACAGAAAAAATGTTTACTTATTTTTTGTAGATTTTTTAGAAGCGGTCAAAAAAGGTATCTTGGTAAATTGCGGAAAAATCTACCGTTTTCGAGATATTTCATAATTTCCAAATTTCAAATTTTTATTTTCAGTTTTCTCGAGTATTCTCGAGTTTTCTCAGTTTTCCGAACATTTTGGTGAAATATTGTCTCTATATATTTTGTTCCTCACTTTTCGGAAAATCGCTTGGAAAAGTCGTAATAATTTTCCGATCTTTCTCAAAAACTATACACTTGTGTAGGGCATATAGTCGTATATTTTCAAGAAATATGAAAGGAAAAAAATCAACTCCTGAACCGCTATCGAGGGAAGTATGAAAAACCGGAAAAACCCCGTAAAAATTTTCCAGATTTTTCTATGGCAAAAAAAAAAATTGTGAGAAATATTGTCCTCGAGTTATTGATATGGTTCAAATTTCAAAGCGATATCTTCAAGGGTTTTGAAATGCGAGCGTTCCAAAGTGCCACAAAAAAAAAGCTACAGACAGACCGACAGACAGACCGACAGACAGAATTTTCTAAAAAAAAATTTTTTCGATGGGGATCATTTTCCTAGAAGTAACTATGGGTCTAAAACGTCAAATAAAAAAGTTGGGGTCCGCTGGGGGGCAATCGTAGATAATACAACTTCCTAAGAGGTCGTTGTATAACAAAAAACACTGGAAGTCTTATTCAGGAACTCATAACTCACTTATTGTTTCGTTCATATTGCCATGATCTACAGTAAAAATTGAGAAAATGAACGTTTGTAGACAGGATTTTCACAGGACCAATAATGACAATTTTTGCTATTGATAATCCCTTCTTTCGAAAATTTCGATTTATCACTCCAAATGATTTTATTTAAAAAAACCTGCTTGAATGCGTATCAACAATATTTCACAAAATTCAACTCTCTGTTGAAGGTCTTGAGGTTTCATTGCTTGAATTTTGGTGAATTTATAATCATGCATGTTTTCGCAAGATTCTTTGAACCGATGAATATTTTACACCAAAAACTTCTTCAGCACTTCTTATCGATGACACGGGAAATGCGTGAAAATATGTTAAGACATTAATCTGGTTCTCTCTAGATATTACGGGTCAAGGCAAGTTTCTTGGTGTTTTCAAAATTGATTCAAATGTATTGAAATCGATCTGAATTCGTTTACATTTCTTGAGGTTCATTGTAGGTAGATTCGGATACATTCCATTGAACTTTCTACATGTTCTGCTGGTAATTTTCTCACACTGTCCAAAACTAATAAACAAATTCATAAGAACTTCGTTTGAACAGTTTTGTTCCATCGTTTTGGAGGTATTTGCAACTTCTGAAGTGACGAAAATGTCGATAATCAGCCCTATGCTGTATCACTTCCGTTATGTTTAACGGTCTGACGTTATCCCAACTTAATGGCAAATTGCTAAACGTTACGGAAGTGATACAGCATAGGGCTGATTATTGGGAGACTGTCACAACGTTGCTGTCAAATAGTAATCATGGCCTGCTTACCAAATACCGAATGGGAATACCATTCTGAATGGACATTTTCACAAATAAATACTCATGAGTTCGAAACTTGACTAGTGAGGTAGAGGTATGATAAACATAGAAAGGAAGCAAATTTCAGCAGCTTTCCCAATATTTAAAAATATACAGGGTGGAATAATCAATTTTCAGTCACTTCTTCAAGTAAACGAAATAACTGTATTTTTTACAACCCTGTATTGAAGTAACGGAGATTGGGCTGAAGTGTTGAAAACATAAAGAGAAGTTGTTGAGCAATTATTGGAGATTCCAAAAATAACATAATATACAGGGTGTTCTATTTTAAAAATAAAATTTTCTGCTACTTTCTAATGGTGGAAAATATTTCAGTTGGGTATAGAATGTTCAAATATGCTTTCTTTTTATAAGTGGTATGAACAAACTTGCCCCCAGTGTGCCTGTATTGTGACAATGCACCATTAACGAATAATCATTCCATTTCTGAAAATGTTATTATTTAGTGGAATAAAAACAACCTGAATATATTTAGAAGCAGTTGAGGGATATTTCCGTCAGACATCGAAGCCATATTTCCCCTGTTCTCTCTGTTTTCTCTATTCATCACGTTCTCTGCATGATTATTAGTATTTTTCAATTTCCGCCCAACCTTGGATTTTTTCCAAACAATACCATGGAGCTCTACAATGGAAACTAATCAATGAATTGATAAATAGGAAAAATAAGTCCTTTGATTTCTGAACAATTTGCCTCAACACCATTGCGAAATGGAATTCTGTAGAATTTAATGAAAAGAAAATAAATCGTCAATGAATGTATTTGAATTCCATTTCTACCCTTCCGTAGGTTGTAACAAGTTATTCATGTGTTAATCAATATCAGTGGAAAATCTGCACTTGATACCCTGGAAAGTGAAATTGTAATGGCTTTCGATTACAAGACGAGGTGCAGTTCAATAAGATTTTTGTATTTTACTTGAAATTCCTGTCTTACAGAATGTCAATAATAATAATACGTGTTTATTATTTTTCACACACTGCACTATTTATATGTAAAATGGTTCTCGGTGAAATTGTCTAAATTTTTAGTATATTGTAGTATTCGATGTACTGATTGAACGTGCAGAATCGCAAAGTTCGTTGATGGATAGAATTTGAAACATTTTCTTGGGATATGAAAGTGCAAACTGCATTTTTTTTCGTTCTTATCATCAAAGTACCTTCATATTACTAAATATCATTCAGATGGTGCAGATCATATCATTATGTACATAGTGAAAAATAAAAACTTTTTAGTAATGTCTGAAAATTCGATGTAATAATGAAATATTTATAAAATTATTTTGGCATGCAATATACTATTCTTATTCCATCATTAATCACAACTCATACATTTCGTAAAGGGTGATTTAAAAAATTGGTGAAATATATGACCGGTTCTTTCATACATATCCTGTATATTCAAGTGAATTATCATCCTCCGAAAATAGCAGATACCGTATAAATATGATTTCGTTGGGATATATGAAAATGAAAATTTTCGATGATAAAAATGACAAAATACCACCGTTTCTGAAATCACCCTGTAATTCACGATTAACTCGCTGAAATTCCTTTATTATTATTTAATATATTATTCATTCTATCCTCAACACTGTCCCAAAAATTTTGTTTCCTACTATTACTAGTTTCATAGTTATTATTTGAGAAACTTATTACCATTTGCATGACGAGTTGAAGGAACTTGTTCACGCGTACATTCTACTGGTGTCCAAGATTTTTTACAAATAGAAAAACGTGAGAATGTGGAGATCAAAATAAATGTAACATTATATGCAGGATGACCAATCATGGTTCATCCAATTCCACCTACCATTCAGGAACTGACTGAATATACGACACATCAGTTACAACTCACAACTCAGGCATGAGCCAGATAAAATTCCTAATGCTTGGATAGTTTGACTTGCCCAGTCGTGTATGAGGCCCCACTACGGAAAATCACTATCACTGAAGGTGACAAGGAACAGCCTTCCGAATCCACCTACCCCGAAGCAGCGCTACGGTCCTCATACAACAAGAAAACCCTATCGGCTATCGGCTCCATTTTTAATCTGTCGTTGACGGAAAGTGAATGAAAAAGAAAAATCAATTAGTTCCATCAGTGATAATTATTATTACCTTTACGTATTGAATTACCTATATTGATGAAATATGTCTATATGATTCTACTGATAGCCAGCAAATATAAAAATCATGGAAACTTCTCTCCGAGTGGAACACGCATTGGAAAAAAACCGTCGCTGCCCAGATTCAAATTCTCCTATTAGAGATGAAAGCGTTCTATTAATCATTTTAACTTTTCCCAGATAATTTGTTTTTTATTCCGACAAAGCTCAAACCAACAAAATTAACTTAACTATCTGTACCTACCTTACATTATTAAATTCATATATCTGATGTGATTGTTATCTCTAATCCTCACCCTCTTTTACATTTATTTTGATCTCCGCATTCTCACGTTTCACCATTTTTGAAAAATCTTTGCCACTAGTAGAATGTATGCGGAAACAAGTTCCTTCAACTCGTCATGCAAATGGTAATGAGTTTCTCAATTAATGACTATGAAGTAGTCATGGTATGAAACTGAATTTTTGGGACAATGTTGAGGAGAGAGCAATGGATATATTAAATAATAATAAAGGATTTTCACCGAGTTAATCGTGAATTATAGGGTGATTTCTGAAACGTTGATATTTTGTCATTTTTATCATCGAAGATTTTCATGATCACCCTATATATACCAACGAAATCATCTTTATTCGGTATCAGCTATCTTCGGAGGATGATCATTTACTTGAATATACAGGATATGTACGGAAGAACCGGCCATATATTTCACCAATTTTTCGAATCACCCTGTACGAAATGTATGAATTGTGATTAATGATGAAATAATAATTTTATTATTATTTCATTATTACATCGAATTTTCAGACATTACTAAAATGTTTTTATTTATTCACTCTGTACATAATGATATAATCTGCACCACCTGAATGATATTTAGTAATATGAAGGTACGTTGATGATAAGAATGAAAAAAAATGCAGTTGGCACTTTCAAATCCCGAGAAAATAAACAAATAAAAATTACTGATTTTTAACTTGAACGCCCTGTATTTCAAAATCTATCCATCAACGAACTCCACGTTCAATCAGTACATTGAATACTACAATATACTAAAAATTCAGACAATTTCACCGAGAACCATTCCACTTTATGATGATTCTTGAAGAGTTGGAAGAAGCTACCAGAACAAAGTCCACAGTTATATCTAGTTCCGTTGGAGGTTTAGCCGAATCTAAGCACCTGGATGGTACTAATTATGGAGACTGGAAGTTCTGGATGAACAATTTTCTAGTTGATGCAGGTCTGTGGTGATGTGTAGAACCAATACCTGATCAAGCTATTGATGGTGATTTGGACCAGAGAGCTTTAGCCAAAATAAATTCATCTCTCAGACCAACAGCAGCTGCAGAAACGGAAAAAGCCAAAACTGTCAAAGAAGCGTGGAAAAACTTGAAAAGAACTCATGAGGATAGTGGCATCGTTTGCTTAATTGGTTTGTACTCAAATCACTTTAGAACAAGGTTCGAGTCGTGCTCATCTATACAAGGTACTCCATATAGCGAAATAACTAAATAATATCGGAGAATCGTTCAAAGATAACGTTGTTGGTGGCATCATATTAGGAGGTCTACCTCAAAACTAGATACCACTAATTTGGGAATTCAAGTTTCAAAGCAGAGAACTTCTGGGGAATTTGTGAAAAACTTGTTGATTCGAGAAAATGTTAAGACAATGAGCGTTCAGGTTTTTGATACAGCATTGTATAGGGAAGGAGAAACGAGTAGAAAATCACAATACCATCATAGAGGTCACAGATGTTACAACTGTAACATGTATTCCCATAAAGCCAACGAATGTTCAAAACCACAGGAACCATGAAAAGGCAAGAAGAAAGAAAATATTTCAGTTGCTCTCACTTGTAACGAAACGTCATCAATAAACTTGAGTGACGGATGGTTTGTTGACTCTGGGGCAATAGCTCATTTTACCACAAACAAAATCATTGTTACAAGATTTTCAAGATGAAACTGGTAGAGAATTATTAGGAATAGCAAATGGCCAGAAACTGAAATGCACCGGTAGAGGCAGTGTTTAGTAGTGATATGGACAAATCTGAGACGTTACTAAGGCAACGAGATTTATTATTATGACAACTTTTGAAAGTGGAACTTCAAGCTTTCACTAATACTGTTATTTGCTGTAAATATTTTAAAACCAGTACAATTTCATAAAATTAGAAGTTGTATTATTCAACAAAACCACAAACACCCAATTCATGGTCCTTCGAAGCCGAATTTGATTAAATTTTTACCCGACATTGTGAACAATCACCAAGCCATTGCAGTGATAACAGTTTGAAAATCTCTGGAACCAGTCATCGCCAGTTGCAGATCAAAGGTAACAAGGTCAGTCCGTTCTTTTCCTTAATATACCTACCTACCCGCTTCCTGAATAAACCAAATACCTACCTAACCTTCCTTTCGCGAGTTCAGAGTTGTTTGAACTTGTGCGTCATTATTTAATTTCTATAATTAAAAAAAATACCAGACTCCTGTCACATTCATTTCACGGTTTTATGTCATAAATATAACACCTACTTACTTGATATTTCTGTCGTCCATAATAACGAATAGAAATTTCGTTCTTATCTAAACTGCTGCATTTTGCTATTGTTTTTCACATTTCCATTAACCAAACAAACGTAACACCCATATCATTCACTAATTGTTCATATATTATAAAATGCAACAAAACGATGACAAAAAGATGCTTGTTGCTCGTAGAGCTAGTATAAAATCTTCAGTAACTAGATTCAAAAAATATTTAAAGAAAATCTCCGACTCTACATTAACTGAAGAAATAACTATTGAACTTGACACCCGCTTGAATGTTATTACATCACTTCTGTCTGGATATAATATAGTACAAACCGAAATTGAAAGCCTAGAACCTAACGATGTCGATGGACACGAAATTGAACGGAGTAACTTTGAGGATAAGTATTTTTCTCTCGTAGCACTAGCAAAAACGAAGTTAGCCGAATCGGCTGCGCAGAAACAAACTGCCCCGCAGCAACCAATTGACTCGCAGAAACCAACTGCCGCGCCACTCATATCACAACCGTCAACGTCAACCAGTGGCGTATCAAGTTCTAACCCGCTCTTAAATGTAAAGTTACCTGACATTAAATTACCTGAATTCAATGGTAGCTATGACAAATGGACGCAATTTCATGAAACTTTCGATTCTCTTATTAACAAAAATGCAATGCTTACCAATGTACAAAGATTCTTCTACCTACATGGTGCTCTCACAGGCGAAGCAGCTCAAATAATTTTCTCATTGAATGCTACTGATGAGAATTATAAGATTGCTTGGGACCTACTCAGGGAGCGCTATCAAAACAAAAAGGCCATTGTTCACTCGCATATAAAAGGTATTTTTGAGTTATCAAATATTGCCAAAGAATCACATATATTTCTTAGGAAATTTCTAGATGATTTTCAGAAAATTTTCAGATTGTTAAAATGCCTAGATGAGAATGTTGATGAATGGAATACTATTCTAATCTTCCTCCTTAACTCTAAATTAGATTCCTCAACCAGAAAATTATGGGAAATTTCTAGCAAATCTAAGGACTCTCCAAAAATTGATAATTATATAAAATTTTTAACCCAACGTTGTCAGCTTTTGGAATCACTAGACACTAATACTAATTTTTCCAATCGAAATATTCAGTCCAATAGAAAATTTAATGGCAGTCGTTCGTACTCTCATATATCAACTAGCAACCCTCTTTGTCCATTATGTGATCAAACTCATTTTATCTATTCTTGTAAGGCGTTCCTAGACATTCCCATAGAAAAAAGACTTGCTGAAATCAAGCGTTTTAGGCTCTGCTCTAACTGTTTAAGACCCAGACATTCAAATCTCAACTGTAGATCCCAGTATTCTTGTCGCTTTTGTCAAAAGAGATATCATAGTTTGCTGCACTTGAATCAAAATGTTAGCAATACAAATAAAAATTAAAACTATATCCAAGTTACCTGTAAAAAATCACAAGATATTGATTCTAATCACGAATCAAAACTTGATACATCTATCTCGCATTCATCTAATGCTACCGAATATTTGTGTACCCATGCTATGGCGTCCCAAATCAGTTCTCATTCCTATACAATCCTCTCCACTGCAATAATTAATGTTTTTGACAGAAACGACAAACCTATAAGATGCAGAGCATTGCTGGACAGCGGTTTGCAGTCCAATTGTATTACTAAAAAACTTTCCAATACATTGGGGTTAAATTGTACCTCCATCAATATGCCGATTTCCGGAATAAGTCAAAATCTTATCAACATTTCTAAACGCACCTCAATCAAGTCCCAATCTTTACGTACTAATTACAAGTTTGAATTGCCTTTTCTTATAATTGACAAAATTACCGGCTTAACGCCCCAACAAAGAATATCCCTAACCGATATAAAAATTCCAGAAAATATCTTGCTTGCTGACCCAAACTTTCATATTCCCTCTGACATTGACATGCTCCTAGGTGCAGGCATATTTTTTGAACTTCTGTCCAATGATCAAATCAAATTGGGCAAGAACCTACCAATACTGCATAAAACTAAACTAGGTTGGATGATATCTGGACCATTACACATAATTCCCTATTCTTCATTGAATTCTTGCTTCTTATCCACAAATGATTCAATGCAAAACCAGTTGCAGAAATTTTGGCAAATCGAAGAAAACTATGCAAGCCAAAAAATTCCCAGTAAGGAAGAAGCTGAGTGCGAATCTCACTTCTCTGAAACCTTCGTTAGAGATATCACCGGTAGATTTACAGTAAGTTTACCTTTGAAGGAAAATTACCGTAAGTTGGGTGACTCCCAAGAAACGGCCATTTTCCGATTTCACGCCATTGAAAGAAAGCTGAATAAAAGTGATCAGCTCAATACGCAATATTCTGATTTCTTGTCACAATATCAAAGTCTCGGCCATATGACTAAAATTAATCCTGACAACCCCAACGAATATCCCATTTATTATTTACCGCATCACTCCGTAGAAAAACCTGATAGCACTACTACCAAACTGCGAGTAGTCTTTGATGGCTCCGCTAAGACCACTTCAGGCCTCTCATTAAATGATGTCCTTAAAATTGGACCAACTATCCAAAACGATCTCTTTACAATTATATTACGTTTTAGACAACATAACGTCGTTTTAACTAGTGACATTTCTATGATGTATCGTCAGGTCAACATTCATCCTATGCAACATAGTCTTCAACGTATCGTATGGCGGGACCATCCCAGTCAAGAACTTTCACATTTTGAACTTAACACAGTCACTTATGGAACTGCTTCTGCAAGTTTTCTTTCCACCCGATGTCTAAAACAGATTGCACTAGAAATTCGACTCACCTTTCCTGTCGAATCCAACATTATCTCTAATGACTTCTACGTCGATGATGTCGTAACAGGCACAGACACTGCGAAAAACTTGATTTCGATAAGAAAAAACTTAGTCAATATTCTCGAAGCAGCAGGATTTCAATTGCGAAAATTTAATTCCAATGAACCTACTGTCTTCGCTGATCTTCGCAGTACTAATTCCATCAAAAATCTTATAAATGAGTCCCAAAGTACAAAGACGTCAGGAATTTCTTGGGATTCCGCATCAGACTGTTTCATTTATGATTCACAAATGTCCCTAAATTCCTCAAATCCAGTTACTAAGAGAACCATTCTTTCAACAATTTCTCAAATCTTTGACCCTCTAGGCCTCCTCGGTCCCATAATCATCCAGGAGAAAATTATCTTGCAGCATTTGTGGTTAGCTAACCTCAATTGGGATGACCCCATTCCCACGAATCTTTACAAATCTTGGACGAATTTTTGCAATCAGCTCTTGAGTATCAAGATTTTGAAAATCCCTCGACATGTTATACTAAAAAATCCCATAAGTTTACAAATACACGGATTCTGCGACAGCTCCATTCATGCGTATGGGTCGTGTGTTTATGTGAGATCTACAAATAGTAATGGCGATACTCAAGTCAGACTCCTGTGCGCAAAATCTCGCGTTGCCCCTCTTAAGGCCATCTCTCTTCCCAGATTGGAATTGTCAGGTGCCCTGCTCTTTTCAAAAATCATAAAAATGGTAGTTAAGTCCTTAAACCTTAACTTTGAGTCAATTTACTACTGGACTGACTCAACCATAGTCCTAGCATGGCTCAGTGCTGAACCAAGGACATGGACAACCTTCGTGTGTAATAGAATTTCAGAAATTCAAAATCTCTCTGACATACACAACTGGAATCATATATCTTCAAAAATCAATCCTGCTGATATAATATCCAGAGGAATTAACCCCACTGATCTAGAAAACTTTTCCTTGTGGTGGCATGGACCATATTTTTTGTCTGAATCTGAAAGCAACTGGCCTCAAAATCGTCACATTTCGAATTACTCACGATCACCCTCAGATCTTGAGCAATTTAATAAAAAAGGTACTTTTTTGATAGCGTCAGATCAGAATATCTTTGAAAGATTTTCTAGTTATTCTAAATTAATACGCGTTATGGCTTACTGTAAATGGTTTGCTAAAGGACGCAGATTTAAACAAATGTTCAAGATAACCTCTATAAATATAACCCCCTCCGAGTGGTATCATTCAGAAAAATGTTTAGTCAAACTTATTCAAGCTCAGTGCTTTGCCGATGATTTCAAGAGTTAAGCCTCTACAAATTCAGTCAGATTCAATATTTGTCTGAAATCCCTAAACCCCTATCTTGATATCGATGGCATAATTCGAGTAGGAGGTAGGTTGGAACACGCAAACTTTAGTCTTAATGCCAAACATCCTATCCAGATTCCTAAAAAACATCCTCTTACGGTTCTGTTGATACGGTATTTTCATGAACTCAATTTTCATTCTGGTTGCCAAGCAACACTCTCTTTTATCCGAAGAAGGTTTTGGCCATTGAATGGTCGCGAAGCAGTACGAAATGTACTCCGACGGTGTATACCCACTTCCAATATCTGCAATTTATTTTACTTCTTCTGCGTGCAAGACTCTTTTTCTAGACGAATTGTGCAAAAGACAAAATTGCATTTGGTGTCGTGTTACACTACAGGAAAGATTTTATCCCGAAGTCAATTACTGCAGGGATCTGTTCCTCCCGTACAGTCACAAAAACAAACAAAAACTACTTTATTCTGTGTAAACTTACCTGCACATCTATAAATACATTAACAAAACTTCCAACTGAGGTACTGTTCTAAAAAAAATAAAAAGTTGTATCAAAATAACTCTGTTTCGATAAAAATTGGTAACAGCCACCTGCTTACAACGAAACTCGCCCCATGATAGTGATCAATTTCAATGCGATGAAGTCAATTCTTCGCGTATAGCGATACATATCACAAAGTAAATAGATGTACTACGGTACGATATTATCCCATCCCCGTTCATTTCAAATAGAGCAATTGAATTACAGAAATTTATATATATCCTCGTAGAATTGAAAGGGTTTCAATACAATTAGTTGAATATTGGCTAAATTATATTCAATCAAAGTGCAATCATACTTGGATATAAAATACAGTTTTTTATCCCTAGAATTGATATGAGAGGAATTAATGGGATTGCCATATTTATTCTAGATGTGGAAAACAATATGTGAACAATATCATTATGTAAAAATCTATATTCAAAATGGGTTGTACCAATATTCCACCAATATTATTATTATATATTATTATATTGATATAATATTGTTTTTTCAGTATAAATCCATATTGGATCAAAATTATTTGTACATTTACAATATATCTATATTAGCCCAATATGAAACCAAGATTCAGCCAATTAGGCTGGTGCCAAAACGAATTCTAAACGCTTGAAACAAGAAAAAAAGTAACATGCGAAGACCAGGTGGAGAAAGTTGTTGTGGTTCCAACTTTGAGGAGAAACAAAAATTAAACACGAAAAGACACAAAATGATGAAATGGGGATGCAGTTTAGAGGTTGCGGCAAAACGAGATCTCTTAGCGAAAAATGTTCGACACAAAAGTTGGAGATAATAAAAGCAACAGAAACTTTTGTATTCAACATTTTTCGATATAACCTCAAATTAAATGTCAAATTGACGAAAAACTAATTTTTCAGTTTAAATTTTTTTTTTCTCGCTTATATTCGATTTTATTCAGATGAAAGTTTGTGGAAATATATCTTTTTTGGTATTGAATATGCATGATTTTTTCGCAATTCATAAAATAACTAGGTTTAGAGTAAGGTACATTTTTCGAAAAGAATAGCCTTATCTTCCACAAACAATTGTTCTGGTGTTTTTCTGTATATTGAAGGTCTATAAATATTTATTTTATTCGTTGAGATGTCTACTTTCGAATGATCTATCAACTTGGTAGTTTATTCATCGTTAAACCGCTAAAAATTGTGAAAAACCGACAACAAGTCTCTCTGAATCATGATTTTCTCAGTATTTTCAATCATTTTCAATACTGTAGAAAAAAACGTAACAGGCAAGGACCATGTGGAGATTGATGTTGGGATTTCAACTTAGAGGAAAACAAATATTTAAACACGAAAACACTCAAAATGGTGAAATAGGGCTGCAGTTTAGGAGTTGAAAACGTTTTTTGCTATTTGCGATGAAATGTAACACCCTAGCAAAATATGTTCAGGAAAAAGTTGTAGATAATAAAAAATCAAAAACTTCCTAATTAAACACTTTTTGACATAACCTCTATTTAATCGTCAAAATGGCAAAAAACGATTTTTCAGTATTTTTTTTAGCTTGCCAATGATTTAGTTCTGATAAAAATTTGTAGAGAATATCTTTTTCGTATCAAAGAAGCTTGATTTTTTCTAGTTTTCGAATTATTTACATTTTTCGAACGAAATGCCCTCATTTTCTTCATATTTTTTTGTATTTCGAAAGTCTACTTCAAAGTAGTCTATGTAACTAGGTGGTGCATTGAATAAACCGCCTAAAATTGAGAAAAAGTCTCTCTGAATCATGATTTTATCAATATTTTTATTTATTTTCAACTTTCTTCATTATTTTTATAACGAAAAGTAGTTTAAGTTAAATTATTCACAATAAAATATTGGAATACATAATTACACAACGGAATTAATTTTATAACGTATTTTTTATTCTTTTCTACAACTATTAAAAATCAATGAAAATATTGAGAAAATCATGATTCAGTGAAACTTGTCGGTTTTTCTAAATTTTAAGCGGTTTAACGATGGATAAACCCCGAAGTTACATAGACCATTCGAAACTAGACATTTCAACAATTGAAATGATCACTCACAGACCTTCGAAATACAATGAAACATCAGAACAATTGTTCGTGGAAGATAACGGTATTTTTATTCGAAAAATGTACCTTACTCAAAACTTGTCGTCTTCTGAATTGCGAAAGAATCATGCTTATTTATCACCAAAAAAGACATAATTTTTTAAATTTTCATCTGAATCATTCATAAGCAAGAAAAAAATAAATACTGCTAAAAGGTAAATGTTTCGCCGCAAATTGCAAAAAACCATTTTCAACCTCTAAACTGCATCCTTATTTCACCATTTTGAGTATTTTCGCGTTTAATTATATTTTTCCTCAAAGTTGGAACAATTTCCACTTGGTCCTTGCCTGTTAGCTTTTTTTTTTCATAAGAATTGAAGGCACCAGTCTAAATCTGAGGTGCTACCTGGAAAGTTATTTAATACCAAAAATTATTACTGTCACAATCAACAAAAACATTTCGAAAAAACTGCAATTCTCAATTTTTCAGAAAGATATTTAAAATTTCCCATATCAGCATGAAATTAAATTGTAAAAAAAATTTCACATAAGTTTTTTTGCAATTTTTTAAAAATTTCTTTCATATTTGTATTGAACTTTTCAAAATTGCCGCCATATTGTCATATTGGTGGACACGTGATTTATGTGTTATGATTTTCCGATAAGCAGAAACGATCTCCCTGAAAGTATTTTTCGTAACTCTGATGATAAAAATGTGTCCCACATGTTGCAAACTGTATAAAATTCCACATCAATTCACAGGAATAGGACATTCATCATTTAGGTCTCACACATTTTCGTGGAAAATCTATTTCCATATTGGTTACCAGCATCATTAATAATGCCCTTTCATTTGTTTCAGGGCTTTTTTGAGGATCATCTGTGTATGCTGCCCACGTTCGATCAGAATGAAGTATCAACCTGCCTTCAGAAGCAAACCTAGTCAGGTAAACTCTGATTCAATTCTCATAATAAATTCGGTTTCAGACATCAAAAAGGAGAATATTGAATTCATGAAGAAATTTCAATGAACACCGCATTTGAACAAGTATACACGTATACGGGCTGAAAGCATCGTTTATAAATAAAATAATTCACTTTGTCCATACTTTTACTCGGTAAATTAATGTGTCCAACATCACGTTAACCTCAATTCCTGCGGATATATACAAGGTGTGCCAAAATCCAACAGTGAGCCGGTAAGGGTTGTCAGATCAGCCTCATATTGGTTGAATTCGTCCTCAGTTGAATCCTTAATGTTTTTTGGATTCGTGGTAATCACAACCCACGTAAAACTCTATTATTCTGTAGAGTTATACCCACAAATATTCTTGAATTTTCAATTATCTCAAATGATCTTCACCATATCTACTCGTATTTCAATAAATATATACTCAATTTGTATATTGAACTGAAAAACATGCGCATTTGGTATGACCTACATGAACATGTTAATTATTACTAGGGTTAAACAGAGTATGTCAAATTCGAACCTCACCAGACAACAGGATATACGACGATGCCTAAACTAGGAAAAAGTTTTGTATTTTGTTGCTTAACAAAATACTGTTTTAATGACGTTTTAATTAGGGTCACTGAATCCTAGAAGGCCTTCTTACGGGTATGGCCAATGGGTGAGGTCTAATAGTTCCAATCTCTTTAAATAGTCCCAATGTTCCAAATAACCCACGAAAGCGCCAATTAGGAAGCAAGGCTTATAAGAGAGAGAGAACCGATATATTTGAAAAAAAAGTTGAGTTATGTTTTTTTTGTAAGTCAGAATGTCAAATAAGTAAATTATGGATATCATGTTCAATTTCAATGGATACATATCAATTCTAATTGTTTTTATGGATTGAAATTGTCAGGTGTACAATTGACTCGAATTTCAAAAAAGCATCGACTTTCGGACACGGCCCCGATATTCTGTGGCCCGACCACCAGCCATTATGGAACATGGAGATTCAGCCGTCGACCATCTCTGCTGCAGACACAAGAGTTTCTTTTAGAAGGGCAGAAGGTAGAACCTAGTATTGTTTTCAGAATGATGTGTAAAAGTTGCCAATGATTGATTAAATATATCCACAGAGTTACAAACCCTTTATAAAAACACTGAAACTTCTCCATTTATGGGTTCATTATTCAAAATTAGATATTACTGTTCTCCCAAATACTTCTTAGTCAATATATACCTACCATTGTTTGATTAATATAAATTTTCAAAATTGGGTATCAATTTGAGGTACTACTAATAACTCAAAAACCAAATAATATCGATTATCGAATTTGAATCTTACAGAAGTGCCTAGCATTCGTAAACATATGTGTCAAATATATTTGCTGAATGCCTCTCAGATGAAATCAAGCTTTAGCAAAAAATTTAAGTCAAAAATTAATACCTATCAGACATATACGTATTACAAAACATCCAAATAATATTGACATGATTGAAATACTGCATTTCTGATTCACCCATTTACAATCTTACATTATTGCACATTCTCATTAGTATAATTATTAAGATTCCTTTATATACCTAATGAATTCTTTTTTGTATTCCTATTATAAATGAGAAGTTTCATGAGATAGTGAATTATGACCTCCATTGGTATTTCGTTCCAAAATGAATCTGAAAATGGGTTGATAATCTGACCAATTCAGAAAAAAAATTTCAGTCCCAGACACCTATTGAACACGAAAATTGTAATACTTACACTGCACACACTTTAGATTCGATTCGATTCGATTCGATTCGATTCGATTCGAATCGATTCGATTCGATTCGATTCGATTCGATTCGATTCGATTCGATTCGATTCGATTCGATTCGATTCGATTCGATTCGATTCGATTCGATTCGATTCGATTCGATTCGATTCGATTCGATTCGATTCGATTCGATTCGATTCGATTCGATTCGATTCGATTCGATTCGATTCGATTCGATTCGATTCGATTCGATTCGATTCGATTCGATTCGATTCGATTCGATTCGATTCGATTCGATTCGATTCGATTCGATTCGATTCGATTCGATTCGATTCGATTCGATTCGATTCGATTCGATTCGATTCGATTCGATTCGATTCGATTCGATTCGATTCGATTCGATTCGATTCGATTCGATTCGATTCGATTCGATTCGATTCGATTCGATTCGATTCGATTCGATTCGATTCGATTCGATTCGATTCGATTCGATTCGATTCGATTCGATTCGATTCGATTCGATTCGATTCGATTCGATTCGATTCGATTCGATTCGATTCGATTCGATTCGATTCGATTCGATTCGATTCGATTCGATTCGATTCGATTCGATTCGATTCGATTCGATTCGATTCGATTCGATTCGATTCGATTCGATTCGATTCGATTCGATTCGATTCGATTCGATTCGATTCGATTCGATTCGATTCGATTCGATTCGATTCGATTCGATTCGATTCGATTCGATTCGATTCGATTCGATTCGATTCGATTCGATTCGATTCGATTCGATTCGATTCGATTCGATTCGATTCGATTCGATTCGATTCGATTCGATTCGATTCGATTCGATTCGATTCGATTCGATTCGATTCGATTCGATTCGATTCGATTCGATTCGATTCGATTCGATTCGATTCGATTCGATTCGATTCGATTCGATTCGATTCGATTCGATTCGATTCGATTCGATTCGATTCGATTCGATTCGATTCGATTCGATTCGATTCGATTCGATTCGATTCGATTCGATTCGATTCGATTCGATTCGATTCGATTCGATTCGATTCGATTCGATTCGATTCGATTCGATTCGATTCGATTCGATTCGATTCGATTCGATTCGATTCGATTCGATTCGATTCGATTCGATTCGATTCGATTCGATTCGATTCGATTCGATTCGATTCGATTCGATTCGATTCGATTCGATTCGATTCGATTCGATTCGATTCGATTCGATTCGATTCGATTCGATTCGATTCGATTCGATTCGATTCGATTCGATTCGATTCGATTCGATTCGATTCGATTCGATTCGATTCGATTCGATTCGATTCGATTCGATTCGATTCGATTCGATTCGATTCGATTCGATTCGATTCGATTCGATTCGATTCGATTCGATTCGATTCGATTCGATTCGATTCGATTCGATTCGATTCGATTCGATTCGATTCGATTCGATTCGATTCGATTCGATTCGATTCGATTCGATTCGATTCGATTCGATTCGATTCGATTCGATTCGATTCGATTCGATTCGATTCGATTCGATTCGATTCGATTCGATTCGATTCGATTCGATTCGATTCGATTCGATTCGATTCGATTCGATTCGATTCGATTCGATTCGATTCGATTCGATTCGATTCGATTCGATTCGATTCGATTCGATTCGATTCGATTCGATTCGATTCGATTCGATTCGATTCGAATCGATTCGATTCGATTCGATTCGATTCGATTCGATTCGATTCGATTCGATTCGATTCGATTCGATCCGATCCGATCCGATCCGATCCGATCCGATCCGATTCGATTCGATTCGATTCGATTCGATTCGATTCGATTCAATTCAATTCAATTCATTGTTTTACAATATCGACTAAAAATAATGATTATGAAATATTTAATTCCTTAGCTTTGACACCTGAAACGTCAACATGATGTCCTAATTATTCATGAATTTTGAACAAATGAGGGTATCTCGAGGACCATGGGATTTTCACTCATATGTTTGAATTTCCAGTCTCTGAACCAATACTCATCATAGTGATTAGGATACCCAACAAATCAGCACAGAAAAAGAAGAAAAAATACTGAAAATGAGACCAAGACTAGCTTGCGAAAAACAAACTCAGCAGTTGCCTAGCTGAGAGCTCCCTACCAGCTCGATATTGGTTTTTGGCAAATCATGTATATCACAAAAATCGAGTAATGCATTTTGTTATCCAAGTTGTCCCGGTATGTGTATCATAACATACTTCATTGAAGACATCTTTTAAGTATCTATCAACAATAACATCTTCGTATCATGAACTTATAACCACAATATCGTTTCCATCAAACTCCAAGTGGCAAAAATCATAGGTTTCTGGCATTCTAATTGGTCTAGGTAGCAATTTAATTTATTAGTTTTAATTTTTTTTCTAGCAGCCATCTTTTGAATAATCCTTATTTTGTTATCATTTCTTTACTTTCAACCTAATAATATACAATGCTCACCAAAAATTCCGAACGAAATGAGATTCATAGATTGAATCTGTCGCAGTCAGTGTAGCCAATGAAATGATATTTGACACAACTGAGTGATCTGAACTCTTTCAGAAAGTTGTAAAAAGTTTGGCAAATACCCCAAATGGATGGAATATAAATAATACTGAATTTCCTAATTCCAATGTCCTGTACAGGGTTTTACGATAGGGTTTGATCAGATGTTTCTGGTAAACCAGAACAGATAAATCTGAAAAATCAATGAAATCAATGACATATTACCGTTAGACTTTGTTATTTACATTTTGAGCTGCGGTCAAGTCAGACTCACATTATGAGCACAATTTTTACCGCTGCTTGTTTCGCGGCAATTATCTGCTAATTTACATTGTGTATAAGCAGAAAATTCAGCAGAGACTCAGCTGACTGGCAACTATTTTCCGTGAAACGGCAATAAAAATTGTGTTCAGAATGTGTTCGCAGATCGAAATGTAAATAAGTCTAGCCGTATTATGTCATTGGATTAAATTCATTAATATTACTATATTTCTATTGGTTCAACTTTCTTTAGATCGCTGCAAAGATGTCTATAAAGCTGGGTTTACTAACTCCCATTTCTTCATATTTTTGAGATGACAAAAATATTGCATATTTAGTCCAGAAAGGATTTCAGTCGTGTCACAGAACTATATCCCTGAGCCATAATAGTTCGGTAATTTTCTGGTTGATTTCTTGGTTTTGTCGTGGTTTTATGTGATGAAAATATCCAAACGTTTCGGATGCAACTGCTGCAGACATCTTCAGTGACATGGCACGCCATTTATAAAGCTGTTTATGCTTGAATTTTCACTGTGAGTGTAATCGCGCGTGGTTTCCCCTGAAATGAATTCACGCACTTTTGAAATGCATGGCATTTTTAGTGCCTTTCAGTGTTGTGTGCTAGATCTTCGACAGGTATATTATCTCTTTCATTCTATTGAAGTTTTCTTTGTGCTGATGTATCCCTATAGCTTCTACATACATTTTTGTCGAGCAAGGTCTACGTTGCTAGCATCGTCAATTTTTCCATGTTTTCGAATAGAATATTGTGTTCTCCATCAGACAATGCCTGTTCGACAACTTCGGACTTTTCGGTTCGTCCCAATCACAACTTCGCCTGTGCTGGACTAGGCGAATACCAATGCTCCTTTTCGTTCATTTCTTATGAACCTTATCACAATAACATGGAATTCTGTAAACACCTGCTGATTTCGATGGATTGCTGCTGTCTTTGAGTGATCTTAAATAAGTATTCTGATATTTTCGTTTTTGGCGTGAAGAAAGTGACTATTTTTTCTTTCTTTAGGATTTTTCTTTATCTGTGGACGAACCTATCTTGTATGGCAGACAGATATTTTTTTGGGATTGCTTGTCACTGGTTTCCTCTTCTTCTTCCTTGGACGCCTAGCAGGAATTATGTCTTTTTTGTTGTAATCGTTCACTCTGCAAAACAGTTGTTCACATATTTCCAGCGCTTGGTTTACAAACGTTTAGAAAACGAAATTTTTCTGTTTTAAATGATGATTGGTTGATTTTCATATTTGGTGACTAATATACGTCTAAAAAAAGAGGAAAGTCGGTTTCCATCTATTTCTATTGCTTCTTCTGTTTTTTTAGTAAAAACTGTTTTACTGGTTTAGGAATTTCTTTTTTTCTGCAGCTCCAAACTACTCTACATATCATAGCAAATGTTTCGGTAGTTTTCATTCTTCGAATGGCTCCATCTTCAAGTTATTTCATATTGCAATTTGCCACTACTAGTCACAGTGAACTGACTTTGGCGGTTCCATCAAATGATGCACAGAAGGTTTGATTTCAGTAGAATACATTGGAGGAAATATTATTCAAAGGAAACAACCAAAAGACCAGACATGATGCAGGTGACAATGGACCACGAAACAAGTCCATTGAATACGGAAGGAAGTTTCAACGTAACTTCATCTTCGATACCCACGGAAAATTATTGCATTTGTAGAAGCCGGAATAAAAATATCATCTGCTGATGTAGAAGAACAACGACAAAGAAGAATCTACAGGAATTTTAGACTGCCAAACCTCTAAAATTCAACATTTCATAAGGTGAAAAAGCTGCCATAAAAAGTCTGACAGCGTATGAAAATATCATTATTCTACCTACTGACAAAGTAAATTCAGCAGTGGTCTTGAAGCAAGCATGCTTAATATCCTCGTCAGTCAAGAAATGTGCAGAAGACTATCGAAAGAACAACAGAAAAGATCTGGAAAAAAACAATCTCCATCACCACCGCAAACAAAGAAGACAATTTGCAGATCTGAGGCATTACCACCAAGGCTCTATGGATTACCAATAAATTCACAAAGAAAATATACCACTGAGACCAATATTGAGTGTCATAGAATCACAGACCTCAACAAGCATCTATCGGAAATGCTGCAAAAACATGCTGGAAAGACTAAAACGTACCTCTGAGACTTGACTCACTTCACTGAACGCTTGTAAGATACTACTATGTAACAAAACAACATCGTATGTTGATGTTGTCTCTCTATTCACAAATTTTTCACAAGAGACCAACCTATTTCGACATTCACTAACGACAATTGATTTTTGATGGACCAGTGGTGCCATCGTTCAACAAAAAAACGACCAAGGTGTGTAGATGACACATTCGTATTTGGAGCCACGAAAGAGAGAAACTTCAGAACTTCTTAAACCACCCAAATGGTTTTCAACCAAAAGCAATGGAAATAGAAGGAAACCGAGGAATTCCATTTCTATATGTATATTAGTTACTGAAGAAATAATGAATAAGAGTTGTAGAGAAAGAAACTACACACAGATCGATTTCTGCATAATTGGTCCAACAATCATTGAAAACAAGAACGCACTGTCATTAACACCTTATTGAACAGAGCGTTGAGAAAATTTTAACCAAGGCATATCAACGAGGAAATAAGACAACTAACTATTTACAAGCGAATGGCTTCAAAAAAAGACACAATTCATGCTACGCATTCAAGGAAGAAGAAGAGGAGAATCGGTGAATAGCAAACCCAGGTAATTGTCCACCAGCCATACATGGAAGGTAACAAAATAAGAAATATATGAACTAGAAAAAAACTTTGTTGAGAAAAGCTTTCATTTAAATGCACTAATAGGAAGAAGATAAATTTTGAAGTGAATTGAACCCATCATTTTATTACATCATAAAATTTTAAATGAAACAAAAACTTGTCGCGAGAAGTATCCATTTACTTTTATTGTAAATTACCCCAAGATTTTTTCTTGCGACAAGCTTTTATATCATTTAAAATCTTATAATGTTAATTCACTTTAAATTAATTTTCTATTTTTAGTGCATTTTAATGAAAGCTTCTCTTTAAAACATTTTAAGATAATTCATTTATTTCTTTCTTGGTTATCTTTGAAAATGTTTTTCAGTTTGTTAATTTCAATTAATGTGTCATTGTTACACAATCGCTTGCCTGGTAATTTACTACAATCTAGTTTTTCAATGAGGAGACCTTCCAGTTAAATAGTAATTATCAGTTTCGTGAGTTTTTGCAACTTCAGGGGGATCTGAGCACCCTGGAGCATATTTTCTTTCCTCATAATTTTCATTGTCCAAAACAATCAACTTTCGCAACTTTCCTGAATGGATGGGAGGGAGCGAGCCCACCGGCAGACATATTTTTTGTTCTGATTTGCCATGTATGAAACTATTGTAAATTTTTTCGAATTTCTACGCGTTCTCTATCTAGCTTTCGAGGCGGGTAGGAGGGTAATTTTTTTTTGAAACTGTGTTATTCAATAGTATTTTTTGCGAGTTTCCCTATTTTTCATGACAGGAAAAGGGGGCGTGCCCTCCGATCGTCTTTTTTTTCATCATTATTTTCCATGTCCGAATCTGTTGAAACATTTTCCGAATTCTTTTGCGTTATCTATCTAGCATTCTAGGGGGCACAGGAGGGGTGAATTTCTTTTCAACCATAATAATAGACGGTATAATATTTTTCACCATTCTAACGGATTTTTCCGATTTTAATTTCACAAGTTTCACAAACTTTTTCGAGAAACAGGGGGGGGGAGAGCGAGCCCTCCCCCCAACCCAACATTTTTTTTGCTATAATTTTTAACGTCCAAATCCGTCAATAAAACTCCCGAAACCCTAGGTGTTCTCTATCTAGCTTTCGGGTGGCAGGATGGGGACAATTCCTTTGACAATAATGTATTGTCATTGGAATAGAACCAACATGAAATATTTCAATTCCATAGGACAAGAGGAAGTGGTTCTTCTTGCAACACACACAGAGCAAGTTGAATAAGTTGAATAAAAGCTTTCAATTTCATAGTAAAAATAGATACTGCCTTTGAGCCCACAAAGAACATATCAGAATATTTAGGATCAGTAAATGATAGCAGCGATTCACTCAAATCAGCAGGATGACATTTGCATAGGGAAAACGAAAAGGAGCATTAATAACCTTCATAGTCGAGCTCAGACGAAGTTTTCAATTGGATCAAACCGAAAATTTGTAGAAGTCGAACATGCGTTGTCCGACGGAAAACTCAAGATCCTGATTGATTCAAAAGCAACAAGATTCCAGCTACTTCGAAAAAGTATTCGACCAGAATACATTCAGAATCTTCAAAGATGCACAAATGCCAAGAACAGAAAGGAAGAGAGAACAGACCTGCACAAGATTTGGTACACCGCACTGTGTGTGATTCTATTAGAACGGAAAGTATACCACAACAACATAATGAAATTCACTTCCACATTTGTAGACTTTTTGGTGAGCACTGTGTCTATAATATATTACAGTTCTGAGAACATCAAGCTTTTGAATACCAGCTAGAAAGTTGCCGCTGTACATCAGATATGGTAAAGATTCATGTTCATCCAATACAATATTGGAATAGATACATGTGACTATTTTTTGCTACCACGTGAATTCATATTTTTCTGTCATCTGATTCCCAAGACTTTTTGGTGAGCACTGTGTATATAATATATCAAAGTTCTGAGTACATCAAGCTTTCAAATACCAGCTAGGAAGTTACCGCTGTACATCAGATATGGGAAAGATTCATGTTTATTGAATACAATATTGGAATAGATACATGTGACTATTTTTTGCTACCATGTGAATTCATTTTTTTTCTGTCATCTGATTCTCACGAAATGGAAAATACTGTAATATTCAGAGAACATCGTGAAGAGTACAGAAAATAATGCTCTAGAATGTCTCATGTTTTTTGAATAGACCAATTATGTGAAAACCAGCCAGAGCCTCATTTCATTGGATACCGAACCATGTTTTCGTTTCGTTTGAACCATCCGTTTTACACGAATTAATTGTTGCAGAGATTTTCGTCGCAGCGGTATTACTCATCGTACTCCCTGAGGCATAACTCTTGCGAGCAGACATACATATAGCACACGGCCCCATCTCGACCATCCATGGAAATCGCTTCCAAGGAAATCGCCCCGAATTTGCCCTTTGCCCGATCCACATCCTTGTTTTATTTTTAGGAATGAGGCACTTCTGCCGACTCATTTGTTATTGTAAAAGCTAAATCATTTTCCATCTGTAATAGTTATAGAGCCGTGGGTCTAAAATCACGATGAGAAGATTTACTGTTCCGTTTATTGAGATGAAACTCCATCACACGAAAACCCCAAATTCCAAACATTTTTGAAATCGGACAAGGCCTACTCCAGTACGAAGGGAAAATGTCTATCGACTTTTTCGATGATTTATATATTACGTCTTCCGTTATGATCATTTTCTTTTGAAAGTGACTATTAATCATCTGACGAAGCAGAAGACGATTTGGCCAAGGAGCACTACTCGAAACCGATTTTTGAAAATTTTGGGACCCAAAATCTATCATCGCAAAAATTCGACGTCTCATCTTTGTTTTACTTTAATGTTCCTTCACTTTGGTATGGTCACTTCTGGAATATCTAAGTGAAACAAATTTTTAGTATGGCCTGGCCTCAAGGTTGACTAAAGACCGAATAAACAAATTAAAAAACTCGCGGGAGCAAAAACATTCAAAAATCGAAAACTGCACTTGGGTTCAATTTAATAGGCTTTCGAATTTTGCATAGAGCTTCTTCAGTGGCCAGAAATCCTGATTTCCAAAGACACGACTTTTTGGCCAACATTACACCTCTTTTCAATCCTTTGAATTTCCTATATTTTCTGTTTATTCCCAGTGATCTTTTTCGTTTGAAAATTTTTCTCATCGATAATTCAGTGTATAAACTTCAATGAAGTCACCTCAACTAGTAGTTAATGATAACAGGAGTATGTTTCAACCCCTATATAAGGGGTGTTAGACCCCGCCGGCTCTAATGATCTACGTGAGCGAGAAAGAGCACACAAATGAACATAGGGAGATGAATGAATAATTGAGTGAAGCTATAAACAATTCTTACAAAAAAATTAATAAATGAAGTTTTATACAATTTTTACCAACAAATCATCAATGAATTAACCTAAAAAGACATTTAAGAGGAAAGCTTTTATTTAAATGCACTAAAAAGAAGAAAAAAACATGGGAAAATTGCTTTCAGCCAATTTGGATGATTTTTCGAGATATTGTAGTACACATCACTAGAAATTACACAAGTTTGAAATAGTTTCTATGTCCAGTTTAGGAGATATGGATTTTTGAGAATCATAAAAATTGCTTTTTTACCAAAACATGATAAGGTTCACTTATCCAAAAGTATCACTCTTTAGATGATTAATAACAAAATAATAGCAATGCTGTTATGAAGAAAGTCGAATAACATGTCGGTTAGTCGTTAAGATAAAAGAAGCCTGTAATTGTACAGGGCAGGTTTAAATAGCGACAATTAAGCATATTTTGCCAATCTTTATCATCGGTCCCAGTGGTGAGACTGAGTATTTTTCATCAGAAAAATCCCTACTTTAAGGTTTTTTTCTTCTGACAGAATTGTTTCGATTAAAAGTTTTGACTTTTTTACAACACAGTGTTTTTTCAATTATTCATTTTTTATACATGTTTTTAACAATAGCCACACAAAACATCTTTTTTGAGTAAATAAATCCTCTTTGGAGCCAAAACTACTCAAGAAAGACTAATAGTAATTGCTCAATATGATCAGCTTCTAAAAGTTGCAATCACATTTTATACGAGGGTCGTCCCTAATATTAGTTGAAATCGGTGTTATATGGAATATATATATATATATATATATATATATATATATATATATATATATATATATATATATATATATATAAATAAGGATGGATATAGCGAGGGGCAATATATGAAAATATAAGTAGAAAAGTTATTGGGTATAACCCTCAAAACGTTCTGCAACCGTAGACACGTGTTTCGAGCTTAAGCTCTAACCAGTAGAAAATAGAAACAAAGGAAGTCAACAACAGGAAGCCAACCACACATTTGTGGCTTTGGTTAGACCTTGTGCTTACAAGGCAACAACTAACGTCGCCACGGAGGCAGCTACAGCTACCAGCGTGACAATCCTACCCAGGAAAATACAAATAAGGATGGATATAGCGAAAGGCAATATATGAAAATAAAAGTAGAAAAGTTATTGAGTATAACCCTAAAAACGTTCTGCAATCGTAGACACGTGTTTCGAACTTAAGCTCTCATCAGTACGGTAAAATCAAGTGCGAAGATGTACAACACTTGGATGTAAAAATAGAAACAAAGGAAGTCAACATTTTACATCCAAGTGTTGTACATCTTCGCACTTGATTTTACCGTACTGATGAGAGCTTAAGCTCGAAACACGTGTCTACGGTTGCAGAGCGTTTTGAGGGTTATACCCAATAACTTTTCTACTTATATTTTCATATATTGCCCCTCGCTATATCCATCCTTATTTGTATTTTCCTGGGTAGGATTGTCACGCTGGTAACTGTAGCTGCCTCCGTGGCGACGTTAGTTGTTGCCTTGTAAGCACAAGGTCTTCTGACCGAAGCCACAAATGTGTGGTTGGCTTCCTTTTGTTGACTTCCTTTGTTTCTATTTTTACATCCAAGTGTTGTACATCTTCGCACTTGATTTTACCGTACTGATGAGAGCTTAAGCTCGAAACACGTGTCTACGGTTGCAGAACGTTTTGAGGGTTATACCCAATAAGTTTTCTACTTATATTTTCATATATATATATATATATATATATATATATATATATGTTGATTATTTTTGAACGGATCTGCCAATTTGAATCATATTTTTTAGTCATAGTAAATCACCCTATACTCGGGTGAGTTTCGTCTATTTCCTATATCTGTTATATTCTGTAGGATATACGATATTATCCAATATTGATTCTTGATGAAATAAATGCCTCCCGTATGAAATGTGACACCAAAGCAGATTTACAGCCAGTTTCATAATCAAACTTTAAAATCTACTTCAACTAAAGATAAAGTTCAAGTCCACTTTGAAGAGAGCTAAAGGTGAGGTGTTTCATAATCATATCCATCCGAACTTTCAACTAAAGCCAGTCGATAGTTCGATTTGTGTTCGATAAACAGCAGAAAATTGACAAAACAACTAAATTACACAATTTTTAGGTAAGCTGTTTGTTGTTACTAACTTTTTGTGGTAGTGGTGTGTGTCATTTCATTTCCATCCGGTTTCGCTATGGCCAGTAAATCAAAAAGAGGTAATAATTTCTCCACAGAACAAGAAAACCAAGAATATTTCTTGCAATGAAAAGGTATCGTATCTCCACTTGACAAATAGGTTTGAATTGAGCACCATAATATGATTACGTATTTCTAGAACGAGGCTTGGAAAAGAGTATTAACTGGATTTAATTCAATCTTAAGACCAAAGCTCGAAAGTGGGCAGCAGATAAAAAATTTGATTTTAATGGCACTGGAGGTGGACCAGGAACAAATTTACAATCTGATCCTGTTTTGGAAGCTGTTATAAATATTATTAATTATAAAACTGTTGGCGGTCTGGATCCAAGATGCGATGATGATGTAGAGGTATGGATAAGCAAGCAGGTTATATTTGAGGATCATCATTTGTCAATGTATAATTTTCTGGTTTGGGACACTTCAGTCACAACACAAAATGAGATCGATTGTGAACAACAACAACAAGTAATGGTAGTGTGCCACCAACATCCTTCGATGTAACATCCGCGGAGGTAAATGAAAATATTATTTATGATGAGGTAGGAGCATACCATATTATTATTATTAATTGTTATTAATGAATGCAATATTTGCAGGGTAAAGAATTTCAGCCATCCACCAACCCGAAGGAAAAAACTTTACAGGTAAGAGTGTTACTGTCAACTGATTTATAATTGAGTGGTAACACACATATTTTGTCTTTGTAGTGGAATAATTACACGGCAAAAATGTTAAAGGAACCTGCGAATAAAAGGCTCCGACCAAAAGTCCCCAATCCAATTTTTACAGCTAAAGAGGAATACTACAAAAAAAAATCAGAGCTGACGGAAGTGATCATTGAAGATATTCAGCGGAAAGCAAATGAAGAGACAAGAAGATTTGAAGAAAATCATGTTATTGCCATCAAAAGAGAAGCAAGGGAACAAGAAGAGCATGCAAAAAGAATGACGTTATTGGATTTGCAAATCAGAAAAGCCCAAAATAGTTTAGATAGTGACTAAATAAATTCAGGAATGTATAATATTATACCTACCGCTACTTGTATTAATGCATTAAATAATTTTATTACAGAATATGAAAGCACTGTGTTTGAAGAAAATATAAATTAATATCATATCGTAATAAAGTACATTTGACAAAACATTAACATTTTACTTATATTATAATCTAGTAAAATGTTCATTTATAATGAGTTGTCTAACATGTCTTCCCATGTTTGCACCAGGATGTACAGCATTGTCGTCAAGTTCCCCTACAGAATGTGCGTCTCCATCTTCCACAATCGGATCATCAAACCAGTCATCTGGGAAATCATCATTCATTTCGACTGCTATATTGTGAATAACCGCAGTTGCCACAATCACCGACATAACTGTTTCTAATTTCAATCTTATTCCTGTTGATAATACTGGAAATCGACGTTTCCAAACACCATATTGTCTTTCGACAACATTTCTTGAGCGTATTATGCTTTCATTATACAAATTTTCAGCAGGTGTGTTTACTTCTTGGAGTTTGGTCATCAGGTATGATTGAATGGAGTATCCACTATCTCCTATCAATGTGTATCTTCCATATCTTTCATTTTGAAATTCCCTTTTCACCCGTGAATTGTTAAATATTGTCTGGTCATGTGTGGAACCTCGCCAGCGAGCAACAATATTTCGAATTTTCAGATTAGCATCTGAAATTGTCTGCACGTTCAGTGCAAAAAAGCCCTTTCTGCTTCTGAATAATTCCGCGTCATCTCCACCTGGTGATTATAATCTCATTAATGTGCAGTCTATTGCTCCAATCACTCTTGGGAAACTTGCTAATTGGTAGAACTCAGCAGCACTTCTTGCCTTTTCCCGGTTATCTTCATACATTCTAATGAACCGTGGACTTAGAGTAGCAATTTCTTCCGATACCTTTCTAACTATTCGACTTGCTGAACTTTTTGATACCCCCATAAAATCTCCCATTGCAATTAAGAAACTACCCGTTGCGTAGAAACTGGACCATTGGGGAAACACTTCCACCCCTGAAAAATCTTTGCTGACCAACTTATTGAAAAAAATATTATCATTCTTACCTATTTGATCATATGTTCGATTAATTGAAAAAGGAATGAAGCGGTGTTTTTTTTTAGACGAAATCTGTCGAAAAAGTCAACATCATCATAACCTTCGAATCTGTTTTCTCTTTTTCTATAGAGCTTTCTTCTCCTTAAAAATATTTCCGGATTTTCTTCAGATGAACTTGAACTTGAAGATGATATTCCTTGGTAGAGGTTCATGACGTGGAAAGTTATTTGAAATTTAAAACTGACAGAACAAAATATTGAGAAATTGATGATGGTGCGTCAATGTTTGAGGTTATATCGCACTTTAAGTTGATTTAAGTCTGGATATCGTTCCTTTAACTTTAATTGGCTTCAAAGTCACTTTAAAGTATTATGAAACACCAACATTTTTTAAAGTCGATTTTTACTTTCAAAGTCTGATTATGGAACTGGCCCTTATAGACTCAAAAAGCCTGTTTTGTGTGAATATCATTAAAAACATGTAGTATAAAATGAAAACATTCGACAAAAATTACTGTGTTCTGAAAAAGTCGAAACTTTTAGAGATAATCTATTTATCAAAAGAAAAAAATGCCAATTGGGATTTTTTATTGAAGAATGCTCAGTCTCACTAATGGGACCGATGATAAACATTGGCAAAATATACTTAATTATCGCTATTTTTGACCCACCTTGTATAATAGGTGGCTTATTCTATCTCAACGACCGACTGATTGAAATATCATTTGACTTCCTTTAAACCAATAATGCAATTATTTTGTTACTGATCATTTGAAAAGTAATACTTTTGTATAAGTGAACCTTACTATGTTTTGGTAAAACAGCAATTTTCATGATTTAAAAAAATTTATATCTACGAAAATGGTCATAAAAACTGATTCAAACTTGCATGTGTAACTTCTAGTGACTTGTAGGTACTATAATATCCCAAAAATTCATCAATATTGGCTGATAGCCATTTTCCCATGTATTTGGTACTGGGTCATTTCAAAGGGATTTAAACTCATCATTTTGTTACATTATGAAATTTTAAAT
Organism: Chrysolina oricalcia; assembly: GCA_944452925.2. NCBI lineage: Eukaryota > Metazoa > Arthropoda > Insecta > Coleoptera > Chrysomelidae > Chrysolina > Chrysolina oricalcia. Next base: position 23,756,603 of record OX101814.2, on the reverse strand, counting down.
GAAGTGAGAGCTTTTCTTATTGTAAAGGCCAATTTTTCAGGTTCCAGTTAAACTCCAGATAACTGATAGTTTAGATGGTGAATAACATTATTTAAGTGATGTTGGGAGGATCACATTCTAACCATCAGTAAGTTAATCTGGAGTTCAACTGGAACCTGAAAAACTAACCCTAAATAAAATAAAAAATTACCTCAAGATTTATTCTCACAACATGCTTTCATATCATTTAAAATTGTATGATGTAACAAAATGTTGGGTTTATTTCACTTCAAAATGTATTTTCTTCTTTTCAGTGCATTTAAATGAAAGCTTTTCTTTATTTTTTTTTGAAATTTCATTTATTTATTTCTTTTCTACTTTTCTTTGGATTTGTTTCTCAGTATGTTAATTTCAATTGATGCGTCATTGTTGCAATGTCGCTTTCCTGTTGATTCACTACAATCAAGTTCTTCAATGAGGAGACCTTCCAGTGACTTGACCCTACTTAACCCATTTAAAACCACTACCAATAATATTCCAAAAATCACCAATTTTTTAATGGATAAATATTTATTTATATGTTTTTAAACATCTTTATAATTTGAACAAAAAAAAATTAAGAACTGAAACAAGATTTCTTGCGTCGCGTTAACGCAACATTGGCAAGATATGCATTAAAAAAAATTTGTCATGATATTCCTTGAAACAGTTCGAATGTAATGGAACTCTGCATTTATTACACATAAAAACGGTTGTACTCTTGCATAATCTGCATCGTCTCCTCCAGTTTTCTGAATTTCTCTCGATTATATGACCAATATTATCAAGTCGAGCAGGAGATGGTAGAGATGATGTAGAAACCCGTCCTCGAATGGATTGTGTCCTACATTTGCCGGTACTAATGAGGCTCCTTACAAGTTCGGACCTGAAATCCAGCTGCGAAATTGGCTTATCACTATACACAAGTCGATGAAGTTTCCAAGCATTTACTGCAGAAGAATCCAACATGTTTATGAACAATGGCCACCACCATTTTCTCCACGAATCTTGATTCGGTAATGTGCAATCGCGTTATCATGCAAATCAACGCCTCCCATATATTTGTTATACTGGGCAATAATGTTTGGTTGGGTAATCGATCACCTATCACATCATCGTCGATGTTCTCTTCATCCATAAGATCATCTACCTCAGGTGGTATATAACAAATATCAATTTCATTTTCCTCATCCAAATCCAAATCTTCAACAATTGCTTCTAATTCTCTGAGAGTCAATGGTCTCTTCGAGTCGTTATTGTTCATTTTACTCTGCAAAATTTGTTATGAATATCCAAAGCCCATACGTTGTCAGAAAAAAACTACTCACCATTGATATCTTTACCGTTCTCTTGACGATATTCTGATGCACGATAACGTCCTCAACCTTTCTGTAGCACTGCGTAAATGAGAATGAAACAGCCCTACATCATCGGAATAATAGAGAAATTTACCAGACATGAAAATACAAGTTCTGACAGGAAAATTTTTCGAACCACCATAATTGCACTGTTCCTTCCAATGTTGCGTTTTCGCAACCTCATATTCATACAGCTCAAAAAAATATTTCTCAATTATTTCATTTTTATTTATCATTTGTTTATCTTTTCAGGAATACTATTCTTTATGAATCTCATTTTGGATGATGAAAATAGTGAACCGATTATTTTATAATGAATATTCATGATTATCAGGTTTTCCGGTAGAAATTCCGCAGTGAATGATTACCGTCATAGAAAATTACAAATATATTCATGTATTCAAAAAATCAATTTCTGAATTTTCAAGTATTGTTTAATTACATACCACTGAAAGATCATCAAAAATTCGTTTTTTCATTCATTAAAAAAATGATATTTTTGATGTTGCGTTATCGCAACCATGGCAGTAAATGGGTTAAAGCCACATATGCTTTGCCAGCAGCGAAGAGCTTTGCGCCAAGATAGACAACGGCATGGTCAACAGTACTAACCTGCATTTTGTGTACTGTGCAAGCTGTGGATTTTTCCGATTTTGTTTTCGCAAGTTTTCTCAATTTTTTGAAAAGAAGAAACATTTTCCGAATTACTTTGCGTTCTCTTTCTAGCTTTTTAGGGGGAAGAGAAAGGGTGAAATTTTTTTGAATCATAAAAATTGACGGACAGATATTTTTCACTATTCTCGCGGATTCTTTCGATTTCAATTTTGCGAGTTTTCATACTTTTTCCATGAAAAGGGGGATTGATCCTTCCCCGCCCAATTTAATTTTTTCGCTGTAATTTTTGACGTCCAAATCCGTCAAGAAAACTTTCGAAACCCTACGCATTCTTTATGTAGCTTTCGGTGGATAGGAGGGGACAATTCCTTCAACATTACTTTATTGTCATCGGAACTGAATCAATATGTAAAATTTCAATTGTGGAAGTGGTTCTAATTCAGCTTGCAAGATTTGTGCCCGTCTAACACAAAGAGCAAGTTGAATAAAAGCTTTCAATTTAATGAAATAAAAATTATTTTGGTATAATTTATTCTCTCACATTTTATCAATTTCAATAATATTTTCTGGTAACAAATCACTGATTGATTATTAAAATTGTAAATATTTGTATTTAATTTGTTGGTAACAATGGTTTATGAGTTTATTTATTTATTGTTTGGTAATAATTGTTTATAACTTGTTGAAATATATTCCCATTATCATGAACTTCTAATTGTTGAGGTAAGTTTATTGAAATTCCTAAACTGAATTATAGATGAGAAAGATTTCAAACAAAAAAGTTTATGTAATAGGAATAAACAGAAGATCAAGGAAATTCAAAGGGTTGAGAAGAGATGAAATGTTGTCCAAAAACTCTTCCCATTTTCAACTTAGCCGCTCTCGCGAGTTTCTTAATTTGTTTATCTAATTCAGTTTCAAAAAGTCAGGTATTACATGACGTTTGTGAATTTTGAAACGTTAGTTTTTTCAAAACTGTCACTTCAGACAAGTGAATAAGAGTTGTGTAATATTCATTACGAAACTAGTTGTGTAATAGACCGTCAGATAACGACAGATTTTGCTGACTCATGTTCTCTCTTCTGGGATTTTAACCACTAGAAATTATGTCAGTGTTGAGCCCAAAAAATGAAAATTTAGCGATTGGACGGGTGCTAGGCATATAGAAAATTCATTTTCCTCTTGCAGAAAAAAATTAATTTTTTTTTTTCATTTTCTCGTTTATGGCATTTTAACACATGAATAGGTATAACAATCTAATAGTGAAAAACCAAAGCCATAAGGTTAGCACGTGCTTAAAGGGTTGAAATAGGGGCGCGATCCTGTGAAAAAATTGTAGGTTGCTGATGCATTTTCTCGCTTATGGCAATCAACAGAATGAAATTTAATATCGTTAGGAACCCGAAAAAAATTTCCCATAAGCCGGTCTGCTGTTGAAGTATATTTTCCAGACGGAAAATTTTGTGAAAATTTTTTTCGTTTTCCGGCAAACTTTCTCGTTTATGGCATTTGAACCATATGATTCTGTTGATGGATAAACGTCATAATAAAATTCCCATAAGCTTTGCATGTACCTCAAGAAAAGCCATAAGTTGTAAAGTTGTAGAAAAATTTGTGGAAATTTTTTCATTTTCTCGTTGATGGGATGGGAATTGGCATGTGAGAAGAAAATAATATTTCAAGACCAGAAAAAAAAAGCCATAAGTCGGAAACATGATATCGATGTTTTATACAGTGTGGCCCATTTAAAATGGAAGCACCCTTATAAATCATACTTTTTTCAACCGATTGGAATGCTTTTTTTTCATTAGGTAGATAATCAAAAAGTCCACTGGGATACCAAATTTCATGAATAGATCTTCATTTTCAGGGCCAACTATTCTTTTTTTTTTCGAGGTAAAAAACTGAAAAATTTATTAGCAATTTTTTGAGAAGAAATCAGACTTTTAATTTTGGAATTTTGTTGAAATTTGTCCATCGATAAAAAAGTTATGGGAGAATTAAATTTAAAAAATATGCTGTTTAATCAACCCACCATTTCAATTTCTACTCTTATCCAAAATTCAGAATACACCACTGGATTCAGGGAGTATCAAAATATCATTAAATAAAATGGTATTTTCATGAAATTCCATCAACATATTTTTCAAATTTTGTTATCCTGTAATTTTTTTATTTATGATAAGATGTTGATGAAATTCTGACCAGTGATATTTCGAGACTTTTTGGTGTATTCTAAATATTGATAAGAGTTTTATTTTTTATAACTTTCTTATTGATGGAAGAGTTTCAACAAACTTTTAACAAGAACTATTTAAAAATGTCGCGAATCCAGTGGATTGGTGTGATTTTTTCTAAAAAAAATAATTTTAGACTTTTAACCTTGAAAAATGAGAACAGTTGGCCCAGAAAATGAAGAATTACTCATTAAATTTGGTGTCCTGATGGACTTTTTGAATGTCTACCTATTGAAAAAGTTTGATATGAGTGCTTCCATTTTAAATGGGTGACACTGCATAAATAAATACAATTATTTGAAAATTCTGCTGCGAGAAATTAATAAAGATAAAATTACTCATTTCTTCCTCCATGGGATTTGGCATATGCATTGCAAACTTCATTCTTAGGCAACAAAAAAAGTCGGAAGTATGATAGTAATATTGGAACCAAATAATTTATTTGTTTAAATAATTTTTTGTAGAGTGAAAAAAAATTGTTATGGGCATTATTGTGACAAACTGATAGGGGTTGTAAAGATAATTCAAGCAATTTTGCCTCAACCCCTATAAGTTACAAATCTTAACTGCGTAATTCCCCCATGCCTACTGGCTTGCTGAGTCATAATCGGATGATCATTCGAATTTGAATACGGAACATCAGATTTTTGAAATAATGTAATTATGCCCATTACCTGTTTATAGTGACTATGTAACACGATGTGGGGAATCAAAAAAGTAAACACAGCAAGAATATAATAAACACTAGTTCGGTTCCCCACCACCTTAGAGGCATAGCCTCCGGCGCGTTTTTTTTATAGGGGCCTGCCCTTCAGGCCTAGTTCACCTTTAAGAAGTGGAAGTTCCAGAAAAATAAATTGCTTCTATGTCTAAATGAATAATCGAACTAATTTCCAGATTAGAAGCAGTTCTGGACCATAGGTTGAAATCGATTTGCAGTGTCTTCGTTTTTATGTTCCTCCCGAAGAAACAATTCAAATGGTGAACAGAAGGAAATGTAATATTTTGTTGGTTCCTGCGTATCCTAGGTACCATATCACACTGGACAAGTCTCTCATGTCCTAGCACTGGACTTCCAAGTACCGTTGTGACCTAAGATGGGCCGAATTTCTAGATTATCATTCTCGGTTTCTCTAAAAACTACCCATAACATAGGTTCCTTGGAATATCTGAAAATATTTGAAACCACAAAAAATTCTGTTCTTCAATGGATTGGTGAAGTGACCCCATGCTCCATTAAAAAAATTGGGTGAATGACTGTCACCTTGAGGGGGGTGTAGGAGGGGTGATTTTTTTATGTCACAGAGTGTCTTTTCGAAAACATAACTCGACGGTTTTCTTAAAAAATAATAACGTAGAAAATTAATGTATCCGTTAGTTCAGGACTTCACTGTATAAAACATCGTATTCATGTTTCCGACTTATGGCTTTTTTTTTCTAGTCTTGAAATCAGTTTTTCTTCCTACATGCCAATTCCCATGAACGAGAAAATTAACAAAATTTCCTGTGTTTTTCTGCAAGTTTTCTAGTTTCATATAGTATGATAAGCACTAACTAGACTTATGGCTTTTTATATGAAAGACTTTTACATTAATAAATTTCAATTGCACATTATTTCGTTCACGAGAAAGTTTGCCGGAAAACGAAGAAAATTTTCACAAAATTTTCCGTCCGGAAAATATACTTCAACAGCTGGCCGGTTTATGGGATTTTTTTTTCGGGTTCCTAACGATATCAAATTTCATTCTGTTGATTGCCATCTATTTTTTTACAAGTTCGCGCCCCTATTTCAACCCTTAAAGCACGTGCAAATCTTATGGCTTTGGTTCTTCACTATTAAATTGTTATACGTATTCATGTGTTAAAATGCTTCGCTCGTTTCGGCAAATATTACACTCATCGAACAATATGGGTCTTTTCACTATTATTTGGTCAACTCTGATGCCGAGGCCTAAAAAAAGTCTTCCGCTCGGAAGTAAAGACAATAACAAAGTGAAGAAACACAAAATAAGGCATATATGAGACTTCTATTTATTGCTATGATCGAATATGGGCCCCAAAATTTTCAAAAATAGGTTTCGAGTAGTGCGCCTCAACCAAATCGTCTTCCGCTTTGTCAGATGATCACTAGTCACTTTCTGTACAAAATTATCACAACGGAAGACATATATGAATTATCAAAACATTCGATAGACATTTACCCTTCGTACTGGAGTGGGCCATGTCCGATTTAAAAAATATTTGGCCTTTGGGGTTTTCGAGGATTGGACTTTCGCCTCACCAAACGGAAGACAGATGTGGGTCATCGCGTCTCAGAACCTGCAGCTCTCTAACTATAACAAAACTTTTTCAAAATGATATTCCAGCAGTCATTGAAGCAAATCAGTAATGGAGATCTCGAAAATCGTTTATTAACATTTGCAAAATCATATAAACTACAAATTGAGCATATTCCGCTTCAATTAATACTTAATGAGTTTCATGATATGGGATATATTGGATAATAAACAAACTGAACTTGAGCCTCACAATAATTTTTTTTTGCAATCGCGATACTAATGAGGGTTTTTATTGTGAGTGGTCTGGCTCAAAAAAGCATTTCAATTTGGAGTTGCTGAGAAGCAGAGGTACGGTGGAATGTTTCATCAATTAGCACGGTCTCATATTCCATTAATATTGTCAAAACTACTTCAAGTGTGTTTTCGTACCTTGCAGTAAAATATTCATACTCGGGTTGTCTCTTAACGAGTTCATATGGGCATAAGTCCGCAACGGCATGATGGTTTTTTCTACAGAGTGCTTTTTTATATTTTTAAATGTACCATTCTTGATTAAATTATTTGAGTTAAAATTTCTTTATTTCTTGAAAACTTCAAAGGATTACGTGAAATCTTTCTCAAAGGAATCTTTTGAGATTGAAATAATATTTTAATACATCTAGTAACCTTTGACCAACACAAATGATAAAACAAAATCATGAGTTGTAATGAAAAAATAAATTGTCACACAGCTCATTTCACCTTGCTTCTGGAAATGGAGTGACATTTAATTTTTTTCAAGATACCCTAATGATTTTGTTTTTTCAGTAGTAGTTGGTCACAGTTTATTTGATGCATTTCATTCTTGATTCAATCTCAAAAGATGTTTCGTTTTAAGGAAGATGTAACGAGTGTTTTAACAGAAGTATATTTGAAACGAATAGTGTTCGGTACCATATAAATGGTTTTGAAATGATCTTCTTTCCTAATCGGACAAGCCAACATGTTACCATTTGAATTAAATTTGTTATAAAAATTAAAAAATTTCACATAGCAGATACATTTTACCGAAAACGGTGGAGCTGTATTTTCCACAAAATTTTAGTAATGCAATTTATAATTTCAATCCATCCATTGCTGGCTATGGACTTGAATCAAACAAGACATAGTTTCAGAAAGTGAAAAACAAATAAATAGTTATGAATTGTTATTTTCAAAATGTGACAGTGAGACATTATAAGTGAAATATATACCATGTGCTCCATTCAAGAATCGAATGTATGGTCACTTCCAATGAAATCGGAAGTTGCAGGATCATATACAGATACAATAAATTTCATTCCATTATGTTCAAACTCAGAAAATTTCTAGGGGCAAGCCCGTTATATCATATCAGCACGTACCAAAATTGAAGATGATATCTGAGTACTTCCAGAAATATTACAAAATAACGCTTTAAAAATAATAAATATAGCAACCAGCTGCAAGAAAACATAATGCCGTTGCGAACATAATATATTCATATGAACTTCTCTTCATAAAAATTACCTGAGGAATTACACCCTGAAATATTGTCGCGCCAATAAAGGACGCCCTGTTTAAGTAATCTCAATATTTGTGTAAATTGTACCACATGTATTTGAATCGATCTCACGACAGTAACAGTTTTTGGTACATTCCATACTTTTATTTCTTTTACAATAATTCATATCGTTTCTAGGGGTATTGATTGTTAGTAGTCAATCTGCATCAAATATTAATTTTTCATCTTCATAAGGGGATTATGAAATAATGCTCTGAAGCTAATGTCCTGAATAATTATTCTCTTAGATTTGTTGAAAATTTTACTCAAAAAGCATATTATTTCATGTACATTTTTCAATTAATTCATTAAACAGTAAAATTCAAAATCGACCACTAACTATACATTCCTTTTTATCCATTCCTATAAACCAAAAACTTCACTGCAAAAAGCGTATATTTGGGTCGTGTGCTAAAGGTATGCCACATATTAACGTAATTTTTTCTGTATTTGCGTCATATATCTGTTGAATGTTTTACTTAACACAATAACTGAACACACTTCTTTCACTTTGGAAATTCGAAAACCACATCCACCGACCATAACTACAACAAAGTATAAAACAGGTTTTTGTCCGATTATGTCAATCAATTTGGGCTGCAGCCCATTTCGAAAATGAAAAACATAATGTTCATAAACATATCAGGTCTACTTATTTGTTGAAAAATTCATTTTCATTTGGGTTTTGTTAAAACAAAATTTGAATTTTCTTTCCACGAATCGATGTAAGTCTTAGCCAAATATTTCAAACATTTTAGACTTCAACCTCATTTTGGAAATGAATAAAATGTTCATAAGTGGATCAGTTCAATTTTTTTTTGATGTGTTCGTAAATTATGGTTTCTCCGTCCACTAATGTCATACACAGGTTCAAAAATGTTGGCATATTTTTTGTAAAATATTATAAAGAAATTAATGAAAATACTATCTGGATATCTTCAAACTCAGAATATATCATCCAAACTTCGTTCTTCTGATGTCTATAATCACACATTGTGATGGAAGCAGCTTACTATAATGATAAACCTTGAGATGACCAACATCTCAATACAGCAGCTCATCCATTAAATCATTCAATAGTGAAATTCTCATTTTTGGTAACAAATATATATAGTTATGATTATGTTTCTTTGTTATGAACATGCTTCAACTATCAATAATTAATCTTTTGCAATACCAAACTTTTATGTGAAACAACACGTATGTTGCCATACGGCAACGCTACCGAAATATAGGGTATTTCCTTTTATTTGTTATGAAACATAAAATTACCTTCCAAACATAGACCTATATTTTTTACAAATGGTTCGTACGATGGACGAGCAGCCTTCTCCTGCGCATCTTTGGTCAGGGTTGGGAACCAGTAAATGGAGTTCACCATCGTACCTACTTTTGTGTGATACACCGTCTAACGTAACACTTGAATGATGTGTCGACTGTCTTCCTAGCCCTCTTGGTACGATCAGGTATGTTTGTGAAATATTTATTCTATAATCCACTTGGGAAATATTGATCGATTTTGCTTTGCGAGTTATATCCCAAGCGTAGGTCATCCATCATCTTCATTCTATATGACAGCCAGAGCGCTATAAAAGCTCTGAATTCAATAAAGAGAGTCAAAGCAAGCCTAGGAATGCCTGCAGAGCATCAATGAACTGTCGAAACACAACAAGGTTACACTTGTGTTGGTGCCCGGGCATAGTGGAATTGAAGGCAATAAAAAAGCAGACCAACCTGCAAATAAAGCATCTGAATCACCACTCACAGGCACAGAACCAGCGTTTGGAATCAGCAAAACCCAATACGGAAACCCAATCAATGAGTGGAAGAAATTAAAACACCAGCGTATCGAAGGGCATCGACACAGCACCAGAGCCAAACACTGACGGCTGACACCGTCAACCTCAACAGATCTAAGATACGTACGATAACTGGCTTACTAACCGGCCACTGCGGCCTTAGAAAATACCTACACACCATGGGAATTAACAGAGAAACCGTGGGCTGTAGAATCTGTGGTGACGAGGAAGAAACATCCTCTCACATCATCTTAGAATGCGATGCGCTGCTCAATAAACGCAACAGAATATTTGGACAGATTAACCTACATACGAAATACCTAGTGAATAGACTACTGAACCTTGTGAAAAACACAGCCCTATTCAACTAGGAACCACTGACGACAGAACAATACAATTGAATCCAGCTGGTCTCAGTATCAAGGAAAACCTCAAAGGTTAACCCGGTATCTCGCTTGTCATTCTTTAACCACCCAACAAACAAACCCTAGGTCATTCAAGAGGGAACCCAAGAGCTAGGTGATTATAACACAAACCACAAACACAAACCACTTTTTTCTTCTGATACAATTGCAAAATCTCATGCTATTCCCATCTAGTAAATCGGTTTCAACCATATAGCGGTTGTATTCTGTAATAATGTAGGGACTATTTACTTGTTCTTCGTTTTTCTATATTGAGAATAGCGTTCCACGTGTGAAATGAGTGAAACTTCGTGGCAAGTAGACGCTGCTGATTCTGAGGCATCATCTCACCCTTTTACTTCAATAATATCTTCCATATCCAATGCTCACTGATATTCGGTTCTTCTACTAATTTTGAATTCTTCCTTGAAAGGTGAAGGGCAAGAACATGGCACTCGATTGTTCCCAACAGTACCAATACCATCATATCCTTGATTTCCGAGGTAGTGCAGAGTATTGATCCAAGTTTTTATGTAGATTCCAGTGGTAGCCTTACACCGAACGATTGTAGGTGTTTGAGTTCTTATTCATCTATCAAGGCGATTTAACGCAAAAATAAATCAATAATGAAACGAGGATTGATTACTTCATTATCCCGGATCGAACTGTCAGAATAGTGCTTTAGGACTACAGAACAAATCTGGTGTCTTGAAAATCATACGAGGCTGACAGGATATGAATTAGCTCTTGGTACGAAACAGAAAACTAAATTCATGAGAGGTTCTTTTTATTCAAGGTTTTCTTACACCAAATTCTGCTGATGCTATGTGATACCAAGCATGGAAATGATCTTGTGGTATGGAAAAAACTGTGATATCAGCTATTCCGCCCTTGTTTATTTCTGGTTCTATAAGCTGATGTCGGTGCTCTGAGAGAGAAACCGGTTTGAAAAGTTCAGTTATCCTGGAAGCCATAAGGGCTTGATGATAGCAAAAAAATATTTCATGTGAAGTATGAAAGGCATTGTTGCCAGAATGAACCATTCCGAAACATCAGCATCAATAGGTAGTATGTTGGTCTTCGAACATTCTCATCCAATTATTGACCAATTTTTTCGAATTGAAAATATTCATCAGCTTCGAATGAGTCACTGAGGACTACAAAACAAGCATTCCTTTCAATATTCAGGGTGATTACATTCCAGATGCCACTATCAAATGACAATTTTTTCAAAAAGTCCTTTTTATTTCATTCATACACCATCCTACAGACAAATCCAATCACAGAATGGAAAAAATCAGCAATACAGAAAATACAATTATGACTTATGACTTAGTCTATAGAATGAAATATTTATGACAATTCACTATCTTAATTGGAGATATGCAAATCAGTACACACACTGAAAAGAACTTAATTGGGTATACACTGATTTGCCCACATATAACAAGAAAAGATTCTAAAGCAATGCTCTCTTTATATGAGCCACTTTACAATGGAGAATATCACATGGGTGATAAGTGAGGTAAGTTGGAATGAGGTGTGAGAAGATGAAAGAAATATTTGTCTTTCAGTAGCTTTCGGAGAACATGTATATAAATGGAAGATGGTAAATGAGGATCATCAAGTTTGTTATTGAGTAATTTGCACAGAAAACTATACTGCTATAAGTACGGCGAGAACCCAATAAGGAGATTTCAAATCTGCTTGATATTGTCAAGTGAGGTAATCCTCTGCCTGGATAGATCCCATTGGTTTATACCAAAAGGCTTGATGAATTTATTATATATATATATATACTGTATAACAGTGTAAAGAGGGCGCTAAGAGATATTCAAAAATACAATATTATCGAAAAACAGAGTTGATTTCAAAAAGAATATTGATACCATAGTGAAATTAAACTCTATCAAATCATGCTGAGTACAGCAATCATTTTTAAATTGTTTACAATTTTGATTATATTATTAAATGTAAAAGTGGAACAGAAGAAAACAAAAGTTACTGAAATACCTAGCATTCTTTGAAACTATGACGACTCAAATATTTTTTTCGACTCATTGTTCATATCTTTCATTGAAGTTATCTGTTGTGAATAGATCGAAATATGTTTTATATAATTTCAATGTCCACGGATGAATATAAGCAATCATAATTATAATCATTTCAGTAAGCAAAAAGGCAGTACCAGTAGCTGAAGACAGGGCCACTCTGACACACACAAGACAACACGAATCAAAACATTTCACAACCTAGTCGACGAGATGACAGTTGATACCGTGACTTCAACGGAGGCAGCGGTGTGCACGGAAAGTACGTGGAACATGATTGTCGTTTGATTTGTTCGTACTATAAACATCGAATTGTCTCGTGCGTGGGTTGAAGCGTAGACAACAAGAGAACACACACATAAATGGAGTAGAACAGTCCAAGTCAGAGTAGAGTTTGAAGTCATTTGTATGTACATCTTGTTAGGTAAATTTTTAGTTGTACTCGGAAAAGGCCAGGACCTTTTTGAACATGACAACTTAGCATCCATTACTCTGTTCCAATGTCACAATGTTCCAGCCGAAATATTTTGCAATAATCACAAATGTTCGAAATTGCGTCCACCAACTTGCACACAAAGACGAGCACGTCGGATGAGTGACTCGATAGCCGATGCAATCATGTCCATCGACCATGAATCACATTGGTAGCCGCTACGATATGAACTCGTAGGGTATCAATGTCATCGATTTCGGTTTTGTATACCTCGGTTTTCACACAACCCCCAACTGGTGCTCCATACAGTTGCAACCACATTTTCTACCGAACAGCCAAAGGTACGTAGTGGAAAGTCATTCGTGAAAAAGGCGAGGAACTGACAACCATTTAGGTGGGTTGGTAAGAAAATGGACCGATTAGCTGACCATTCACAATGCCAGCCTACCGATTTACACTGAGGCGCTGTTGAAAATGTGTTCGTTGATCAGCATGAGGGTTAACAGCAGACCAGACTGAACATTGTGAACAGCACCTCGATGAGGAAGTTCTGGTTAGAATTATGCTGTTTTAAAACCCAGTTACAAAGTGCTATCATACGGGGATAGTCTTCTGGAACAAGTGCTTTCACACGCTGCATGTGGTACGGATGTAATTGTTCTGCTTGTAGGACTCCGGCAACAGAGTTGTATGACACATTCAACCAGGCAGCAATGCGACGAGTGCTGAGCGTAGGAACATTCTTCACCAGTTGTAAAATTGTCTTCTCCTCATGTAACAACCGCCTCCCTGAACCACCCTTGTGACGCTGATGAGGTTGTGCTGTGCCAGTATCCATGAACCGCTGTAAGGCCGCTAAAATCATGTGGTGACGCGGCAATTCTACCCGTAAAACGTTCATTGTACAGTCTAGCCGCCCGACCACCCGTGCTGCATTACGACCGGTTTCGACATAAATGAAAAACATTTCGGTATATTCCCTGCCTGGGAAAAACTTGCGAATATGGACATTTGGCTGATTTTGACGAAATTTTCACAGATGCCTTAAAACAGCGAATAATTTATGCCAAGATAATTTTTTTTGCGGAAATCATGTTTTTTTGGATTTTTTCGATAAAATGTGTAGCAGTACATACCCTACAAATATATAAATTATAACCAGTTTAAATTGAAACAACTGACTGCTTCTGTGCTGTTTATTCACTTCCAACAAATGCCAATAACTTTAAAATACTCAATTCAAGCCATACAAGAAACCATTCATATAGGGAACGGTTTTAAATTATCATTATTTTCAATTCATTTGAAATTGAAATTCATAACAGTAATATTGATGCAAGTGTCAAATGTCAAACAAGAGAAGAGGCTAAAAAGAGAACAAAGCGACGTTGCAAGTTTTCTTTTAATTCCTGCATACCGGGACCAGTTTGCATGTGATTCTTTTTTGGAAATATGTTGAAGATATCTGAAAAATTGTTGAATTTGAGGCTGTATTCTGTGTTGATGAAATGAAGGAGGAATCTTGAGCGGTTGGAATGAGAACGTATGCGGAAACATCAGATTTTATTTTCTCTGCACTCAGATCTAATCTTTTGAATTGAAAGAAGGTGGTGTTGGAGAAAGTTACTCCTGATTCTATCATTTTTAAGCGTTTAAAACGTAACTGCACTCATCGTCATGGTGCTCGCTTCGCTAGCCCCTATTACGTCCCGACGTTACTGTGTACAAATCTAAACTTCTAACGTGAAAGAAGGGAAAACAACCTAACCTAACTTTGGCATTTTTGTTACAGAAGTTTCTTACGATCCGATCACTTTTTATCGTAGAAAACGTTAACAAATATAGTTGCTCGCTGCGCTCGCCGTCATATTATGCTCGCTTTGCTCGCCCCTATTCCGCCCCGACAACTGCACACAATTTTCTGACGTAAAAGGAAGGGAAAACCACCTAACCTAACTTTGGCACTTTTGTTACAGAAGTTGCTGACTATACGATCACTTTTCAACATTGAAATCGTAAATAAAAATAGTTGCTTGCTGCGCCGTCATTATGCTCGCTTCGCTCGCTCCTGTTCCGCCCCGACAACTGCACACATTTCCTTACGTAAAAGAAGGGAAAACCACCTCACCTAACTTTGGCACTTTTGTTACAGAACTTGCTTACGATCCGATCACTTTTTAGCGTTGAAACCCTAAATAGAAAAAGATGCTCGCTTCGCTCGCTCCTATTCTTCCTCGATAACTGCTCAGATTCAATCTTTTAACGCAAAAGAAGGGAAGAACACCTAACCTAAATTGGAACCCTAGGAAATATTTGAAATTTTTTTATGATTCGACTCATACGGCGAAAAATAACTGTTATGTAGTAATATATAACTTCAGACTGAAAAATTATATCTTATCATTCATCATTCGGCGAAATTTTTTCGCAGTGTAAGTCGAATCGGAATAAAATTGCGAAAATTCGCAAGGATATGAACGCGCCTTTAGGAGGTGGACGCACGCTAAGGAAGTGAAAGTTGGCAACGTTGCATTTGAATGTATACACCCGATCCGATCATGTTCATGAAAGCTGTCATTGAATTTGTCAAATATTTTTGAAAATCGAGTTTAAAATTTGAACTCCGTAATTTCTTGAGCTTCATTCAGTCAATTAATCTCCTTTTTACTTTTGAGAGTTGATGTTTATAGTTAATGACCAGTTATTTGGAATGGAAATTACGTGAATTGTCTTGGACTGGGGAGTATTTGTGAAGTGACTACTATGAAGGATTTTCGCCAAAAAAAGGTTCTCACAGACATTTCCGCGGAAAAATTTCGATTGGTAAAGTAATTTTATCATGTTTTACACAATATGTGCAAGTTTCATGAAAATCGGGAACATGTCCACATTCGCCCCTGCCTGTAAACTATTGCGCCACGAAGACCACTAACATCGAGTCACACAGCAGTTACCACTCACCAACAGAAATCTTATGAACACTTTTCGCCTGACTCATATCATACATTACATGACACATGTCCGTGTCTCTCTTTCCTTCCTGCTCCGTCTTTTGTTTGTGCTCGGTTATCACCATTACGATGTGAACGCGCGAGAACTGGCAACAATGTTACTGTCGTTCGTTGTTAGCCTGTTGTCGCTCTCTATGCAAAATGTGCAGCCATGGTTTGGTCATGAAAAAATCCTGTGTGAATCCACTATTGAACTGATTTGTTGATTAACTTGTGGACTTCAGCTACCAGTACTTCCTTGAGCTTCCAGTGTATCAGTTTGGATACTCGGATACCCATAAGGTTCGTTTTTTATCATTTTGCTGTGATACGTTCCTATTCCATCAGCTTGCAACCCATAATTATGGGTGAGATACTCTTCAGACGTCTGTAGGTACAGGTAATCTTAATTCGGGACATTCACAGCCGTATGCATAGTCAATTCCAGCGACTCGCCAGAGTTTCGCCGCTCGCTACACAAGAACTATAATGCACAGTCGAGCTCCAAAAAAGTCCTACATCGCTAGCGTTTCGCCATAATGTGACTTATCGCGTAGTAGTCACTTTTTTGGAGCTAGACTGAGCATTATAATCCTTGTGTAGCGAACGGCGAAACTCTGGCGATTGACTATGCATACGGCTGTCAGTGTCTTTTCCAAGAGAGGTTCCCAAGATGTCGACCCACATTTCACATATTTTGCAACTCTCAAAAACATTTGTTCGCGTTTTTTTACACCAGCCATTCGTTCTAACATGCCTTTATACACTCCTCCTTCGCTGGAGTGGAGGAGGTTAGATTACACACTGTATTGTTTCGGAATATAGAATAAATATCGCAATAGCAGTATTCCCTCAAATCGATTTTAGAGATCAAAACAAATATTGTAAGTGAATCCAAGTTTGATAGGTCATTGGATGAATATCATTTCACCAATATTCAACAAATCATATGAACCTGTGCTTGGTCAGTATTTGTTGAAATGTTTTGACCAATATCAATAAACCAATATTTTCTAAATGTTGTTTCCAATATTCAGAATAAATATTGCAATCCCAATATTCCTCTTTCGTCGGTTCTTGGGATAAAAAACAAGATTGTAGGTATATCCAAATTTCATAGCACATTGTTTGAATATCATTTCACTATCTTCAACAAATAAACTAAACCTGAATTGGGTCAATATTGGTTAAATAATATTTACCAATATTAATATTTCTTTATTGAAATACCAGGTGACTCAGGAGACGTAGCAGCATGTAGTTTTTTTTAAGAGATTAAATTTGGAAGTTACAGAAGAAACAGATCGAAACTATCAGTTTGACCGAAAGTAACCCCAACTTACTTTTTTCAAACGTCATTCTATACAGAGTGTTTCTTGAGTACGTGTAGAAAATTCAGGAGCATGTTGCTGGCGTTAAAATGAGAAGAAAAGTTTTCATAAACATATGTCCGTAAGTTATTCGTTTCTGAGGTACAGAGTAGAATATTCATTTTGTTTTTTTGTTAATAAATTTCAAAATAATTGTGATTTTCCAGTGAAGTTTGGTATATAGGATTATTTTTTAATGGCAATATCGAATTTGATGTTAGTTTTTCTGTTTTGTTAAAATGGCGCCACCTACATGTCTTTTCAATCATTTGCAATGTCATAACTTTTTTGGACGTACCTGTATCACGTTTTCTAACAAAAAAATTGATTTTTCGAACATTTTTGTGTAAAAAATATATTTTCGGAAGAGGTCACTGCGAGCAACTGATTTGAAATAGGTAATCGATGCACGTGATTTTGGATAACAAGCTGTTTGAATTCAAAATTAATTTAATAAGTTAAGGGAATAATTTTTCTTCAATTTAATTTCAAAATGGGATTCGGGTGTTATTATAATTCAATACTAATGATAATAATAGTAATTACCACCAATTAAATACAAAAACAATGGCCACCTTACACAGTTATGCATGCGTCGGCTCATTGTGTCAAGGACCCACTTACACGTTCCATTACACCTGGTGTATTTCGGATACTGGCGCATCCAGCAATGATTCGTTGACGAAGTTGTTATTCGGTTTCTATTGGCACCGTATAAACAAGAGCCTTCAAGTTACCCCCACAAAAATTGATTTGAATAAAATCCGGGGTCCTCAGAGGCCACAATTGATTTGGAACTTCAGCGCCTCGACCAATCTAAGTCGCTGATTTAAAAATTCACGAATTCACGAACCAATGTCAAATTTGATAGTGTCATTGAAAAATACTGCCAGATATCAAACTTAATTCGAATATCACAATTATTTTGAAATTTGTTCACAAAAAACAAAATTAAGAACCCAACTTTGACACTCTGTATCTCAGAATCGAATAGCTTGCGGGCATATGTTTATAAAAACTTTTCGTCTCATTTTGAAGTCAGCAATATGCTCCTGAATTTTCTACACGTACTTAAGGAACACCCTGTATATTTCTCTAGCCTATTTTCTATATTATATATATTCTCTTTTTCTTAATAATATTTCATTCTTATTCATGTTGGAGCTGATTAATTTATTGGATGAATGCCTCAATACTGAAATAAATTATGAACTAATCATAGTAACCTTCAATATTCGGAGTATCAAGAAAAATTTCGAGCAGCTCCTAGTTTATATAGAAAGAGTTAAAGAAAGAATCAGTGTTACTGTTCTATCGGAGACATGGGTGTTAGACTGGGTAAGTGATTTGAATATTCCAAACCTCAATGCATATTAAATTAACAATTCTCATTATAATCGAAATGATGGTGTTTTGGTCTCTGGCAGAAGTTCGATTAATGTCCTAACTACTAACTATACTATGACAGAATCAATTTCGCTGAGACTCTCACTAGAAATCAAACAAATCAGAATAGGTATCACAGCTTCATATCGCCCACCTTCGACAAATGCAAATACTTATTTGAAAGACTTGAACGAATTCTTAAGTAACTTACATAATCACCAAATAGAAATATTCTTAGGTGACGTTAACCTCAATTTAACAGATTAATCCTCAGCAGAAGTAACTAACTATGTAAATATTTTAAATGAAAATGGCTTCGAATCAAACTTCAACACGGCTACAAAAAAACTGAAAATACTGCAACTATAATTGGTATATTCGTTAGACAATCTCGACATATTACTCATTTACAAATCTCACACCAATGGTCATTCAAACAAACTTGAGTGATCACTATTCAACACTCTTATGTATAAAATTGGCAGATCAAAACCAAAATCAAACACAAAATAAACAGAAAAAACTAATTCAAGAACCAGATTTCAATAAACTTAAAAACTTGTAAATAAAGAAAAATGGAACAAAATACTTGACTCTCACGATGCCCAGTTTACCTATGATTCATTAACAAAATTGACAGCTATATACATGTACGCAAACGATTGAAATAAAAAGTTGCAACAGAAAAATCGAGCCATGGATTACAAATGGATCAATAAACTCAATTAAGTATCAAAGTATCGAGATAACTTGAAGAGGAAAATGAATATACATCCTTCAGCAGAATTGAAAGCACGATATACACAATACAGAAATATGTTGAACGGCCTACTGAAGCGAACTAAAAATGAATACTATAAATCGCAAATTCAAGAAGCCGGAGACAATTACAAAAAAAAAATGGGAAACAATCAATTGCGCTTCACATTCCAAACCAGGAAAGAGAGAACTGGGTAACACAATGATAAAACGCAAAGAACAAATTGAATTAACGGGCAATAGAGAAAAAGCTGATGCTTTCAATGATTATTTTGTGAATGTAAGAAAAGAAACAGCATCAAAAATAAAAACAGTTGATGATAATCCCCTTACTCACATTATTAACCTAACATTCGCAAACGGTGTTCTCCCAAGCCAATGGAAAGAATCTTTAATTACCCCCATCCATAAAACAGGAGAGTATAAATACACTTGCAATTATAGACCTATCTCTTTAATTGAAAATTTGGCTGAATTTTTTTTAAAATGTCTCAAAAACAGACTGGTGGATTTTTTTGGAACTCATGGTGTACTGACAGATAGACAATTTGGATATAAAAACAATACTAGCACAGAAAACGCAGTTACAGATCTTATTCGGGAGATAGTGGTGGATTTAGACAGGTCAAGAAAATGCGTAGCTGTGTTTCTTGATTTGGCCAAAGCTCTTGATAATGTTTCTCACAATGTGTTATTGGATAGGCTTGATAGGGTTGGTACAAGAGGTCCGGCTTTAAAACTATTGAAAGCTCACTTAACAGAGAGATTACAGAGAGTCAAAATTGGAAATAAGTTAAGCGATCCTCTCATAATAAATAACGGTGTACAACAGGGAACAGTACTGGGTCCTCTACTGTTTCTGGCATATATGGATGAAATTGCAAACCTGAGAGAATTGGAAGGCCACTTGGTATCTTATGCAGATGATACAGCTATCGTTTTCAGTGAGGATACTTGGGACGAGCTTTATAGAAAAGCTGGTAAAAGTCTGACCTGTATATATTTATGGCTAAAACACAGTTTGCTCAGCCTAAACTTGCAAAAGAGTGAATTCCTAACTTTCTGCATGAAAAGCGTAGATCTTCCTAGAAAAAATCATTTAAACATACATGAACTTACTTGTGAGAGTCTGCTGAACTGTGTCTGCCCAGTAGTAGTTAAAACAGACAAAATTAAATATTTACCTATATTAGTCTACCAATTTCTGAGATGAGATGAACATGCTACCTACATTGCAAAAAAACTTAGGCAATTAATGCATATATTTTACTTATTAGGAGACATTCTGAACCGTGAAAATATGCTACTAATTTATATTTCATTAACAGAATCTCTTTTAAGATACTGTATCACAATTTGGGGAAACTTGGCAATACTGCCAAAAAAAAAATTACAAGTTACACAGAATAGACTCATTAAAATATGTATGAAGAAGAACAGACTCTTTTCAACTACTTTACTTTATGAACAAACCGATATATTCAATATAGAAAACTATTTATTTATCATTTCCTACTGTACATGCACTCAAAAATAGATCCAATAATTGATACTAACAAACAACACCAAACTCGATCTATCACAAACCTATCCATAGACTGTGTTCGAAAAGCATTACGCAAAAATGTATTTTCTTTATTGGCTCGAAATTGTATAACTTACTGCCAATTGAAGTAAAACATATCAAACGTAAGTATATTTTTAAGAGAGAAATAAAAAAACTCATCAAAGCAAACAATATTGTTTTGGAAATAATAGTATAATGTCACCTTTTGATCCAGTAAATTGAGCTCACACATTAATATAATTTAATTCAATCTTTAAAAAAGTGCTGTCCTTTGATTGATGCTGGAAAACATAACACAAGCACATCAGTGCTCAGATGATTTCCTGTCAATTCGAGGATAACTATTACTTTTATATAAGTTTGATTTTTATTATTGTTATTTTTTTTTCTTTGGTGTTCTGGCATCGACTGCTATGGTCATATTATTGTTATTATTTATATTTGTATCTTTTCTTCTTATGAGATAATATTGAAATTTATATGTGAACACTAGAGCATCTGAATAAATATGATTTGATTTTTGATTTGACCAATTTGATCTTATTTGAATTGGATTTTTTTTTCAACTATATAAAACAAATTGTCGTTCGTTCCTCAGTTTGCTGTTGAATCACATTTTGAAAATTATCAAGTTGGCTTTGAATTCCAAAGTTCATTGGTTAGCCAATAATATTAACACAATCTAAATACCCTTATCAATCACTGCAGGTTGTCGAATAACATATTCGATTTGGAGAATGATCATCCGAACATCATCTTATGAATTCAAAATTTTGAGCTCTTCAAATAACAAATACATGTGACCTTTGTCACCTGCTGTTTTATCCACCGTTTCATCCACATTATGCTTTTACTCAAGAAAAATATGTTAACGAATATTTCTGCAGGCATTCCGAATTCTGTTTGGACAGCAGTTGTTTGCTTTTAACTTTTCCAGTTCTCCTTGTCGAATATTTCAGTTCGAGTCTCATTTTTTCTAGCTTCTCTGTTGGAGTGAATTTTGGATACATGTTTGAAGTTTAGTTTGTCATATTTTTATTTCATGTAATTGGTCCGTTTTTTCAATAAAGTATATTCAACAAATCGACTATAGAAGCAGTTACAACAGGTTATGGGCCCAGGCTCGAACAAAGTCGTTTTGTGGAAGTGAAGTTGTTAAAGAGCCATTCTCAAAATAGATTCAGCAAAGCATATAAAACCATTGACCGGTGAGTCAGACTGGCCGATGTGGAAAACGAAAATCAGGGATCTTCTCGGTTACCATGAAGGAGCGTTGGATCCAATTGATGGAAAGCTAGTGAAAGTTCCACCACTGTCACAGAGTGCAGTAATTCAGATCAATGAGCACAAAGAGAAGTCTGATCTGTACCGTAAAGCAAATAGTTATGCCAAATCGATGATCACGTCTTCGGTAAGTGATTCAGTCTACCATAAAGAAACAGCTCACGAGGCTTGGGAAGCACTGAAACAGCAGTTCGAAGCTACATCACAAGACCAGTTATTCAAAGTCTGCACGGAGTTTTTTGCATTTATATGTACTCTAGGAGATGAAGTTTCAACACATATTGCAAAATTGAGGAGTTTGTGTAATGAACTGAATAACGGACTCAAAGCTAAAAGTCTATTAGCACTTTCAGATTTGATGCTTGTATGTAAAACTCTTCACATTTTACCAAAGACTTTTGAAACATTCAAATCTAGCTGGATGATGTTAGCAAAGGAAGATGAAAAGTCGTTCGATGAGCTGACAACTCAGTTGCGCATGTATGAAAGGAACATTATCACATGTACAGACAGTGAGAAATTGGTTCAAGAAGCGCTTTTTGCTGAAGGAATAGTACAAAGCTTCAAGAAGAAATTCACCAAGAAAAGTGATACTTGCAATTACTGCAGAGATAAAGGGCACTGGGTGAGACAATGCAACAAGTGGAAAGAAGATGCAAGACCGGCCAAGAGTGAGAAAGCCAGAGTTCCAAGAAGTACAGCTGAAGCCACCACAGTAGCACTGATGTCTTCAAGCAACGATGTCAGCATGGCGGAGACAAATTCAACGGAGTGGTGGAGAGACAACGAGGTAACTACAAATTGTTCGAAAGATTTCGTTAGTTTTGAACAATTTGAAGGGCCTTGTACCATAAAAGACGCTGGACGAGAAACTCTAAATGCGATCGGAAAAGGTACTGTAAATGTCAAGTCAACGTTAGGAGACAAATGTCAAGAGATAACTTTGAATGACGTATGGTACGTTCCGACTGTATCCGAAAATTTATTATCTGTTTTGTCCGCCCATGATAAAACAAAAAGAGTAAATTCACTTCATTGCCCAAAGAATGCTGGTTTGAGATTGATGGGAGAAGAGTACTACAGGGAATTCGCAAATCAGAAGGAACCTTGTATAAAGCAGACATAAAATCAATGGTACCAGAGCATAGAGCTGAGGTGAATGTAATCGAAGCAAATCGTTCATTGTTACAGCTATATCATGAAAGATGGGGACATCAGAATGAACGTCACGTCAAGCAATTGCTTGAAAGTGAATTGGGAATCAATGTTAAACTTGATGACCATTCGGTACGAGAATAACGGCGACAAAACAAGGCTAATTGATATCGTCAGCTGAATGTGGACCTTTTGACGAGTCTTTCCAGAAAAAGCGATATTTAGTTGTTTTCAAAGACAATAACACAAAGTTTCGCTATGGCTACATCATTAAGCAGAAGTCAGAAGTGAAAGATGCTCTAGAACACATGGTTGTACATGCTAAGACGTCAGGTCATACCATCAAGGAGTTACTGACTGATAATGGGGGCGAATTCGGCAATGCAAATGTTAAAAGGTTTTTATCTGCACATGGTATCATACAACGACTAACAGCTCCCTACACACCAGAGCAGAATAGTTGCAGTGAAAGAGAAAACCATAGTCGAAATGGCTAGAACGTTCAAATATTCAAATTCGGAAATAGGATTTCCTTAAGCCATTTGGGCTGAATTAGTAAACACAGCAATATACAGGGCGGGGCACCGAAAACGAAACAGATCGAATATCTTCAAAACGCGTGTGTTGTGAATAAAATGCAAAAACAGGTCGATTTTTAATGCAAGGGGGACATCTTCCAATCATAACCTCAACTGTCATACCTCTCCCCCACCCCTTGGGCACTATCACCCAAACAATTTGAATGGGGAAAGTAGTAAGTGTGACAAATCATTGAACAGGTAATTTCATAAGGAATTCAGCCACGTCAATTTTTGCCACCTAACTTTTAATTTTGGCGCTCTCTTGCGGAAAAAATAACTTTTCCGTATTCCAAATTATAATACTGCATTTGCAAGCTATTTTGACATAAATTCGGTGACAGTGCATTATGGAATTTTTGTGAGAAATAAAAAAAAATGTCGGCTCCAAAATGGCGGACATGATTTGCAATTATGGTCCGATTCAATTCAAAATTGATATGTGGTGGTTTTCAAGGTCGGAAATTATGATTTGTTCGTCAATGCAAAAAAACAAGATGGTGGACGAAATTTGTAATTCTGGTCCGATTTGAAACAAAATTAGTATGTGAAGATTTTCAGGGATTTTCTGTCGCGGTAAAGTTCTGATTCTGTTACGCACGGAATAACCTACGTCACACATCTAAATAAAATATTTTTTCCTAATTTATATAAAATCTTTTTTTTATCAATTCAATTAATTCACTGTAGTCATACTCGAAACTTGTAAAACCTTCATATGCCAATTTTGAATCGAATCGAAACAAAATTACCAATTTCGTCCGCCATATTGGTATTTTGCATTGACAAAAATTTCATAATTTTCCACCCTGAAAATCCCCACATATCAATTTTGATTCGAATCGGACCAGAATTATAAATTTCGTCCGCCATCTTGGAGCCACCATCTTGTTTCTCTGCATTGACGAACAAATCATAATTTCCGATCTTGAAAACCACCACATATCAATTTTGAATCGAATCGGATCTAAATTGCAAATCATGTCTGCCATTTTGAAGCCGCCATTTTGTTTTTTCTCTTAGAAAAATTCCATAATGCACTGTCACCGAATTTATGTCAAAATAGCTTGCAAATGCAGTATTATAATTTGGAGTACGGAACAGTTATTTTTCCCACAAGAGGTCGCCAAAATAAAAAGTTATGTGGCAAAAATTGACATGGCTGAATTTCTTATGAAATTACCTTCTCAATGATGTGTCACACTTACTACTTTCCCTATTCAAATTGTTTGGGTGATAGTGCCCAAGGGGTGGGGGGAGAGGTATGACAGTTGAGGTTATGATAGGAAGATGTTCCCCTTGGATTAAAAATCGACCTGTTTTTGCATTTTATTCACAACACATGCGTTTTGAAGATATTCGATCTGTTTCGTTTTCGGTGCCCCACCCTGTATATTCTGAACAGGACAGCAAAATCATCTGTGGAAGGCGTCAGTCCATGTGAGCTTTGGTTGGGAAAGAAACCTAGAATAAAACATTTTCGAATCATAGGTTCAGTGTGCTATACTCATATTGCGATCCAGAAGCGAAGAAAAATTGATGAGAAGGCGATTAAGTGGTATCTCATAGTATATGACGGAGATGAACGATACAGAATATGGGTGAAAGAATATCACGAAGTGATTCTGTCAAGAGATGTGAAATTTCAAGAAAGAACAGGAGAATGTACACAGAAAATCGAATTACTACTACGAGACACAGAAATCGAAAGAGAAAATATGGAATATGAAAGTTAACCAGAAGAGGAAAATGCCGATGAAAATCTTCAAGAAACACCGTTGATGAGGCTCAGAGAAAGATCAACCCCGAGACAACCCACACGTTTGGAAGATTGCGTCATGTCTGCAGAAGACTTAGTTAATACTGCAAATCCAATGACATATGAAGAAGCACTCCAAAGTAATGAAAGGACTCAGTGGAGAGAGGCTATGAATAGTGAGTTAGCCTCATTGAAAGATAATGAAACTTTGGAGATGACTACTTTACCCAAGGGAGTCAAAGCCTTACCATGCGAATGGGTTTTTCGTGTCAAAACGAACCATGATGGTAGTATAGAAAAATATAAGGCTAGGTTAGTCGTCAAGGGATTCAATCAGCGCCAGGGTATTGACTACAGTCAAACATTCAGTCCAGTAGCGAAATTGGGAACAATTCGATCTATTCTGAGTATTGCAGCCAGTGGAAGGATGCATCATGCACAATTTGATGTATCTACTGCATTTTTATATGGTGAGCTGGATTAAACCATATATATGGATCAGCCCGAAGGTTTTAATGACGGTACAGACAGGATTTGTCTGCTAAGAAAGAGTCTTTACGGTCTCAAACAGGCCCCAAGATAGGCGTTTTGAAAATTTTTTGTTAGAACTGAGTTTCATGGCCAGTGAAACAAATCCATGTTTGTACATTCGAGAAAGAAGTGGCAACAAGCTCATCATCGTTTTGTACGTCGATGATGGTTTGATAGTAGCAAACAAACAACAAGACTTAGAAAATTTTCTGAATGATTTAGAATCAGAGATCAAAATCACCAGAAAATCAGCGGAATATTATCTAGGTCTAGAAATTGATCAGAGCGAGGACGGAAGTATAAAAATCAGCCAAAATTCGTATGCAAGCAAAATACTTTAACTATTTAACTTTTCTGGATGCGAACCGGTTTCGACACCAATGTTGAAGGATTCAGAAATTTCGAAATCAGGGAAAGATGATGATAGAGTACAAAACTTTCCATACAGACAAGCAGTTGGTGCCTTGATGTACCTTATGTTCGGAAGTAGACTAGATCTAGCCTACAGTGTAGGGTTGCCATCAAGATCACTGGAAAATCTCTCTCCAGAAGACGTTGCAAGAGTAAAAAGAGTGTTTCGATAAATTGCAGGTACTCTCGATCTAGGCATAGTTTATCGTCCCAGTTTTAACATCGGCACTCTTGAGTGCTACAGTGACGTAGATTTTGGTGGATGCTCTACGACTGGCCGATCGAAAACTGGAGTGGTCGTGTCTTAGGCAGGCGGTGTAATTTCTTGGATTAGCCAAAGACAAGCAATGGTATCAACATCAACAATGGAAGCTGAGATCGTAGCAGCAAACGAAGCAACCAAAGAAATAATTTGGTTTACCAGATTTTTCCAGGAAATAATCAAATTAAAGCATGTTCTTGAGTAGTGATACAACCTGCGTACGAGCGCACCATGCGCAGTAGCGACTTCTCAGCGTCGCTGGGTTCACCGCGTGACGTTGGGTGTTGCCGGATTTAAAATTAAGGAGTAGAGTTACGGAGGGTGGGACGTTGCCGGTTTTTAAATTTAATTATGGAAGAAAAAAAATATACAGGGTATACCACCATAGTATTTAAGAGAAAAAAATATGGCTGCTGCCATATAGGGTGTACCAACACAACATTTAAGAGAAAAAAACATGGCTGCCTGTCAAATGACATGAGACAGATAAAAACATGACAGCTGTCAAATTTGGTATACAGGGTGTCTCAAAATACATCGGAAAAATGAATCATCACATCATTGGAGCATCGCATCATTGGGGCATGCAGGGATTCAGAAGTTTTCGTTTTACGTATATAGGGTGTGATAAAATTCAAGGAAAAAAAAATACAGGGTGTCTCATAAACGTGCATCGTGATGGGGTTTGTCATTTAAGAAAAAATATATATACCAGGTGTACCAACGTGCCA
This sequence comes from Chrysolina oricalcia, assembly GCA_944452925.2. Classification (NCBI taxonomy): domain Eukaryota; kingdom Metazoa; phylum Arthropoda; class Insecta; order Coleoptera; family Chrysomelidae; genus Chrysolina; species Chrysolina oricalcia. The sequence goes on along the minus strand of OX101814.2, from coordinate 23,729,065 downwards.
GTTGAGACAAAAATATATACAGGGCGTCTCATGAACGTGCATCGTGACGGGGTCCGTCATTTTTAAAGTGCGATTTGGAAGTACAGTTGGCATTCAAAATTTTAATCATTTTTCGAACGGGAAAAATGCATAATTGTAGTTGCATTTACGCACGTTTTGGCGTTTAAAATTTGAGGTGTTTTTTCGAACGCGAAAACGAACATTTTAAGCAACTTTGAAATGCTGAATCTCCATAAGAAATACATGTAAAAGTGTATTTTCGGCGTTCGTAATTTTAGTTGTTTTTTAGAACATGAGAAACGCTTATTGTGATGACGTTTATGTGTTTCAAATTTCAAGTGTTTTTTAGAACGCGCAAAACGTGTATTTTGATAACATTTTCGCATGTTTTAGAGTTTCAACCGTGCAACGTTTTCGAAAAACGCCATAAAGTGAGGTGGAAACTCGGATAACTTATCGCACCGCCATTACAAAAACAAACAGGTGAATTGCAAGAACAAAATAAAGTCAAATCCCAACGTTAGATGTGGTCCCGACACATGTAAATGTCATTTCATATACTGGTACGTAGAAGAAGCAAAAAAGTTGTAAAAAGTAATAAGAGGAGAGTGCAATAGAGGCGGTGGAGGGGATGATTATGTTAGATGAAATTTTAATGAAAAAATAATTAGTAATACAATGGCATCGGCAGAATACAGACGTAAATTAGAGAAATTTGAGAGACGTCTTCAGGAATTAAAAAAAGACATTCCATTTTTTGAAGAAAAAGAGAATCTTTGGAAGCAGTTGAAGAATTTACACATTCAAGACAGAGTTTTCATGCGAAAATTACCTCAAACAAGATACCCACTGAGAAGGATACAGCCTCACATCGTAGAATATGCCAACACCAATGCTCAAAATGAATTTTATTCTTTTAACTGCAATAATAAATAATGTTTTGTATGTTAACAAACCAAATGGAGTAAAATTCATGGCAATATGTGTAAAGATTAATGATTTCGAAGATGGATGCAAGAACAACAGAACAGAATGGCAATCTATGCGTTCAACAAAAGTCAATGAGGGTCAGTTACCAGTTTTTACCAGCACAGTTCCAAAGAATGTAGCATTTAAGTATAAGCTGAAGTTGATATTTGAAGATCGCCGAGAAATAGACACAAAAACTGAAAAATTTGTTCCCGCAGGGCGGCAGAAAATGAAGACACGAGTGGAATTTGAACTTTATAGAATTTTCATTATAGTGTCCACAATATTATCATGTATATTGCTCAGAATATTAATGGAAATAATTGTAAACGCGAGAAAATGGAATATATTGTTTGATTAAAAATTGTTGCAAATTGAATTTAGTTTCATTTCGTTCGTTTCAGAAATATAAAATTATCAAACAACCACGGCGTTATCACTTCCGTTAATCGGTTTATCTGCGGTTGGCATTAAAACGCGCCAGTCGACGTTATCTGTTATTGAAAAACCGCAGTGGACGGAGAATTCAACATATGATAAACACTTTGGCATTGACTTGGGGTTTTAACAGGAAATTACAATACCACACGCTAGCAACGGTTTTTTGTTATCTAAGTGCGTACGTGAGAACTGAGAATCGTTCGATGTATTTCGCGAAGCTTGCGCTGGCACCGACTGCGCGTTGACGTAGCGGTGGGAGATAGCAATCCTATAAAAGCAATTCTGGGTGTGAACGGCTTCAGTCTGCATCTCAAGTATACCGAACCAGCTCTTCTCATTTCAAGTGTTTTGTGTGTGTGTGTGAAAAACAAAGTAAGTTTTTATTTATTTTATTGCTTTTATTTGATTGTGGCATTAAAATTATTGGTGGGCCAGATGAAGTAACTTCAATATTCAATTTGAGAATTCAGATATTTTTTATGTGAATTTTAGAGTAGAAAGTGATTGAAATATTTTTCATAATCGAATTTTGGGGGGTTTTGTGTGCACGTTCAGATGAATTAACGTAAATGCTTTTTAGCGTGTGTTTCAAGTTTTTTGTTTAATTTTTAATGCAAAGGGGTTGTGTTCGAATTGAAAAATCGTTGGTTTTCATCAAGGCAAAAACTTTTTATTTCGGTTTGTTTCAGATGGATTTACAAAAAATCAACGCATCTTCATTGGTGGAAAGGAAGCCAACTATCAAATTGTCGAGTCTTGCAGTGGGGGTGCCGCAACCAATCAGGAAAGCCAAAATTGTGAGAAGTAAATTTGGAGAAGTTATACTGGTGGAATTATTGGAGAACGTGACATTCCTACTGCAGCGAGTGACAGAGGTGTATCAGTCCCATGTTGAAGAATTCTCATCGGGAAAATATTCAATAATTTTCCGTGGTGTCATCGATACTGGCAAGGCGAATCCTGCAGTTTCATTTGAAATTGTAGAAAATTAAGGTTAGTATTGGTTTTTTTTTTTTTTTTTTGTTCAATATGTGAAGAGTTTGTGTTTCGATGCAGAAGTTTTTTGTTTGTGAGGAATTTGTGTTTTTTTTTTAATTATAACCATAGCGCTCATGTTGTGTCATTCGAAATACATCTGGTGTATGTTTTTTTATTTTTTTGGATATACAGAGTGTCTCAAAAACGTAATAAATTTTGCCTGATGTAGCTAGAACGAATCAACGTTACTTAGACATATAGTATACAGAGCGCCTTAAAAAATATTCAATAAATTTTGTGTGATCTAATTAGAACGAACTGGCCTTACATAGGCATATATAGAAAAAACTCAATAAATTTTTTTACCATCACTTGATGAAGGACAGGCGACAAGACATTCCCCCATTGAAAAAATAAGTTGTATATTTGTATTGAAAATTGAATTTATTTCAGAACAATACATCAACGTGTGCAGCAATATAACCGAATTCATCACAGCAGCCTCTCCACAACAGAATTCAGCAAGTTCCACAACCATCTCAACAATTTCAGTAGCTTCCAGAGTCATCTGAGCAACTTCCAGACCAATCTCAACAGCTTCCAGAGTCATCTGAGCAGCTTCCAGAGTCATCTGAGCAGCTTCCAGAGCCATCTGAGCAGCTTTCAGAACCGGGACCATCGCACCAAGAATTCAATTTTGAACAAAATATCGGTGAGACTCATTCATAAATAAAATCCAAATGGCTGAATTTTCTAGAACAATGTCAACAATTGATAAATACCTTACACTTATCAAAAATAATTATTCCGATGATATTGCCAAACAAGCTATTAAATATATAAATAGTCATGTGAGGAAATGTGTTTTAGCCATGAAAAAAATTAAATTTTCGGTTGGGGAAAAAAAGAAAATAATAACAAAAATTGGGGAATTGAAACGTTTTAGATTGTTGATTAAATTAATGAATAAGAAACATGTTGGCTCAGGTTTGAAACGACGAAGCTCCAGGGTACAGTGGCAGAGTGTGAACAATGTTTTCAATCGTAGAGTAACAACGGGGGTAATTATTAATTTATCTCATAAAGATGCTAAAAATTTTCTAGACGATGCTTTTTCCTTGTTCAAACGCGAGATTGTCAAAATTTTAAAACAAATGCCATGTCTCAAAGTTAATTTTACATTTTCGGGGGATTTTATTAAAAAATCACATGACGAGGAAATTGTTGAAAGAAAATATTTTAGTACTCCAAATAAAGTGGTTGATTTAGGTACGGACTTAGCGTTATGGTACACTGAAAATGTTGTGGATGTTATATTGAATAAATTGGGTGGTTTTGAAGCACAACAGTCGGGGTGGGCATTATGTAAAATTCTTTTGTTGGAGGTGGCCATCAATAAATATGAAACAGGAGACGGTTCATCTTTCATTCCTCTTCCTGAACAAATCGCAAGAAAGCAAGCATGCATTAATGTACATAACAATGATGAAATGTGCTTCTTTTGGAGTATCATTAGCGCGTTATATCCAGTAAAAAAAGATCCTCAAAGAGTTTCAAAATATCCTCATTATTCTACAGTTTTCAATAATACAGGGCTAGACACTCCAATGAAGTTACAACAAATTTCCAAATTCGAAAAATTAAATGATATTTCTGTAAATGTTTACACGTTAGAATTGAATCAAGCAAAGGAAAAATCTTTTTATGTGGTAGTACCTGCCAGACTTACAGCGACAAAACGAGACAGACATGTTAATTTGTTATTGATTCAAAACAAATATTTTCCAAAATTGAACGATTACGAGGCTCCTCCCATTGACGACGACGAGACTGAAATAAAATACCATTATTGTTGGATTAAAGACATGTCCCGGTTAGTATCTAGTCAATTGAGTAAAGATCATTATAAGAAATGTTTTTGTGACAGGTGTTTCAATTATTTTTCAAGTCAACAAAAATTTAATGACCATACTAGATAGTGCGAAAAATTAAATGATTGCAAAATTTCTTTTCCCACATACGACCATGTGGAATTCCGAAATTATGTTTATAAACAAAAATGTCCTTTTATCATGTATGGTGATTTCGAATCACTGCTGGAAAAATGTGGGGAAAAGATTTCAGACAAGAGTATGAAATATCAAAAACATACAGCATTCAGTGCAGGCTACTACCTAAAATGTTCCTATGACGATAGTCTTTCTCGATTCAAGAGTTATCGGGGCAAGGATTGCATGCAATGGTTTGCCGATGAGTTGGCCGAAATTGCAAAATTTGTCGAGTCAAAAATTAAAGAAATTGAGCCAATGATTGTGCCTTTGAGTAGTATCGGTGCTGCAACGACTTGTCATATTTGCGAAAAACCGTTCACCGCCAAAGATGTTATCGTGCACGACCATGATCATTTTACGGGGGCGTTTCGGGGATGGGCCCACCAAGCCCCTTGTAACGTCAATTTTCGTAAATTGTTCGTGGTACCCATCACGTTCCACAATTTGTCGGGGTATGACAGCCACTTTATCATTAGGGATATCGCAAAAAGAGGAAAAGTGAGCATACTTTCTTCCAATAAAGAAAAATACATTTCATTTACACAACACGATGCTGAAACTAAAATTAAATTCCGATTTATAGATTCTTTTCGATTCATGGGAACTTCGTTGGATGAATTGGTATCCACATTAAGTAAAGATAATTTGAAAATTTTAAAAAAAGAATTCAGTCATTTAGATGATGGGAAATTCACTCTTCTCACCAAGAAGGGGGTATTTCCATATGATTATGTAGATAACTTGGAAAAATTGAACAAAACGGAGTTGCCATCACGGGAAGAATTCTATAATAAATTGAACGATGAATACATATGTGACGAGAAGTATGCTCACGCACAAAATGTTTGGGACTCATTCAAAATTACAAATTTGGGGTCGTATGCAGACCTATATTTGAAAACCGATATTTTATTATTGGCAGACGTTTTTGAGAATTTTCGTCAAAAATGTATAGCAACTTATGGGCTGGACCCTTCATGGTATTATACAATGCCAGGTTTTACGTGGGATGCTATGCTAAAGTATACAAAGTGTAAATTACAAATTTTAAAAGACATTGACAAAATCATGTTTGTGGAAAAGGGTATAAGGGGCGGAATTTCGGTGTGTTCTAATAGATACAGTGAGGCTAATAATCCATATATGGCAGCATACAATCCCAAAAAACCTTCAAAATATCTTGCTTATTTGGACGTTAATAATTTATATGGGTCAGAATTTTTACCGTACGACGGTTTTGAATGGGTTGAAAATTTTGATAAAGATGTGACTGAAATTCCCGACGATAACCCCGAAGGGTATATTTTGGAAGTGGATTTAGAATACCCCGAAAAATTGCACGACTCGCACAAAGATTTCCCGTTTTGTCCCGAACACCGCGCACCGCCAAATTCTAAGCAAAAAAAATTAATGGGTACCCTGTATAATAAAGATAAATATACGTTGCATTATAGAAATTTAAAACAGGCGTTGAAACACGGTTTGATTCTGAAAAAAATCCATCGTGTCTTGAAATTCAAGCAGTCTGCGTGGCTGCGGCCCTACATTGAGTTGAATACTCGTCTGAGGGCTGCAGCCACCAGTTCTTTTGAAAAAAAATTGTACAAATTAATGAATAACGCCGTTTTTGGTAAAACAATGGAGAACATGCGGTTACACAGGGTGGTCAAACTTGTGAATTCCTGGAACGGTCGTTATGGTGCCAAAAATTTAATATCCAGTCCTAGATTTCAGAGTCGAACCGTGTTCGATACAGACTTGGTAGCTATTGAATTGAGAAAGACTGAACTTATTTTCAATAAACCTTTGTACATTGGAATGGCAATATTAGACATTTCGAAAACATGCATGTTTGATTTTCATTACGATTTTATGTTGCCCACTGTAGGTATCGAAAATTGTAAATCAATGTATACAGATACAGACAGTTTTGTGTATGAAATAACGTGTGATGACGTATATTTGGAACTTATTAAGAAGCACATATCGAAATTTGATACTTCCGATTATCCGCCTGATAATAAGTTCCAAATTCCAAATAAAAAAATTCCTGGGCTAATGAAAGATGAAGCGAATGGTAACATCATCACGCACTTTGTAGGGTTACGTTAAAAAATGTACACCTACAAAGTGCAGGGCGGAAAAGTGGTGAAAAAATCTAAAGGCATTCGGTATAATGTCGTTAAAAATAAAATAAATTTTCAAGATTATACCGATTGTCTTAGGAATTTCAAAGAGAAAATTTGCGAACAATTTAGTATTCGATCATACGCTCACAACGTTTTCAGCATCAAGCAAACGAAAATAGCTCTAAGTCCGTATGATAATAAACGAAAATTAATTGCCAAATCATCTGACACTTTACCTTGGGGCCACTATAGTTTGAAATAATATTTCAAATCATTTGGATTTTTATTTATTAATGGTACTCAACGAGAAATTTTGTTTTAGTTTGAAGTTATGGTCGATAGGTGTGTTACGCTAAAAATGTCTCCCAGCAGTGGTAAAACTCCACCAATATATTATTAATAGCAAACTTGAAATTGAGATTTGGTATTTCAAACACATGAATAGATGTTATTTCAATATTCCAAAACAATTTAAACAAATTCTCAATTTGAATTGTATTACAGAATTAAAAAACAAATGAGAAAAAATCATGATTTTAGTGATTCAGAATGGTCCAGATTTTTGAAATGTTAATTTATAGCTCATACCAGTTATGTTTGAAAACTGGATATTGTATATTAGTGCACACGTTGATATAATTTAAATAAAAAAATATATAGTGAAATTTGGTATTTTATTTGTTGATTTTCATAACTTTTGTAAGTGCACCGACTCGATGAAATAAAAAAAAAAGAAAAAAAAAAAAAAACTATATCATATTTTTTATCATTTATTACATAAATTATACAATATTGTTTGTTTATAATAAAATAGATATTCTCGTAAAGCATACAGACTTTCTAAAGGGGAGGCTTCACAGAAACCTTCTATAATTTCTTCTAAAGTTAAATAAATTTTCCTATCACGCAACCACGATCGAATAAGATCAAAAACACCTCGATAATAGGCACAAAAGTTCAAAGCATCCAGCATGGCGATGCGGCCGGACAGCACCCCTCGATGTGTTTCCAGAATATCGTTTACATCTTTCTCGGACAGCTCCAGGTTCACAGCGTCCTTGGCAATGGAAATTTGTTTGGTGCAACTTTCGATGTATTGTGTAACGTAAATGTAATCTTTGCAACGTGTTACAATCGGATTATATTCATCTACATAGTCATTGATTCTTGCTTCAAAGAAAGTATCCACTGTCGTTTGCAAAATGCCAATGAGGGTTAACCATTCATCGAGTGTAAAATTGATGAATCGAGGTGAAAATTGCTGCTTCAAAATGACGCATGGGCTAAAGTCTCTGACTGGGCTTAGACCACATCGAAGTTCATAGGACGGCATGGGAAAAGTCGACAACAGCAATTGGTGTTCGTGTCGAGCAGCCTTTTCGTATTGGTCCAGCGCTTTTTCTACTGCACTAAATGGTTCAGGTTGAGTAGCCCCATCGTATTGTTGCAACACTCTGTCTAGGTCATTCATAGTTTCGTTGTAATCTTCACCATCACTATCGCACATTACTTCAACTTCACTACCGTAACCACTATCTTGAGACATTTTTTTACTTTCAAACTTTCGTTTTCAAACTGAATATCTGAGTGTGCCTGCATCCGATTTTATAGTTTCACTTCACATCACGTGGTTATGTGTGACGTAGTGAAGTTGAAATAATGTTGCAGAAAATTGATTTCGTCGAAAGGCCCCCCTAATATACTTTCAAATTGTGCTTCTTTTCCATAAGATTCTATACAAAATCGATGTTTTCGATCCAACTGTATTCTTGTAAACCGAGCCATTTCACGTACATTTTTTTGCCTTTTCTCCTCAGAACTTTTTCCACTAGATATATATCTGGATTTGCAGTTTTCTGCAGTTCCTCCCCATAGAAAGCACCCTTGATAGGTGCACCCTGCATATCTTCCAACATGAAGGTGGCAGGGTTGGTTATATTGACTTTGATAATTTTGAATAATTCTGTAGTCCAATTGGGCGTATAACCTTTTTCGAAAACGTGTTTTGCCTTACTGATTCGCACAACATCACCAACTTTGAATTTTCTTGGTCCAGCTATTTTCAAGTGACTGTATGTCGATTTGAGAATTTGCTTTTCGTTGTTTGCGTTGATTTCCGAAGGTTTCATCCCTGTCTTTGAGTGGCGTGTATCATTGTAGGATTTTGTGATTTCAGGCAAAATATTCAACCATTTGTAGGTGCCATTCAAACTGAAATACTTGTACAATTTTTCTTTTAAAGTTCTTATGACACGTTCGCATATAGCAGCTTTGGTGATGCTGTACGTATTGTAGTGATTTATTTGGTGTTTTTTCATCAGCCCTTGAAATTTGGTGTTATAAAATTCCACCCCCTGATCTGTTTGTAGATTTTTTGGACAACGTTTCGTATGTACCAAAATATCTGCAAACGTTTTGGTAATTTCCTCACCCGTTTTCGATTTCAATGGTCTAGTCCACACAAATTTGGAAAAACAATCTATAACGACTAGAATGAGTTTGAAATTTCGATTTTGATGGGCGTACGGTCTCATCTCAGCCAAATCCATTTGCCACAAATCATCCAAGCCTTTGATGATGGTACGGCGTCTGGGATAATTTTTTCTAATGGGTTTATGCAGTTCACGAACAAGTTGAATCTTTTCTTTGGAAGCCATTACACATATCTGATGATGAGACTGCGTAACGTACTATTTTATTATGGCTGTGCTACAACTACATTCTGCATTTTGCGGATTTGTTCAATAGCTGATTTTGTATTCGCTATATCTGAATTTATTTTGTTGATTTGTTGCGAGATATCATCTCGCAATTGTTCTAACAATTGGTGAGCCAATTTCCCATTAACATCCCATTTTAAATTGTTTGAATGAACCAAATCACTAATTTCACCAATTTTTTTCAACAAATCTTCACGAACATTTTCAATATCCTCTATATATTGTTGGTTGAATTTTTCGAAAAATGCTGTCGTTTCCTTATACCGTATGTCGTTCATTTGTACCATTTGACTTAAATTACTATCAAGTGTTTGAGTTTTCTTTTCAAATTGTTTGTTTGTTTTATTCATCTCATTTTTAATTTCATTACGCATCTCTGTTAGATCACCATTCAGTCGATTACTCAATCGATTCAGTTGCATTTGATGTTGGTTAGCTTGATTTTGCATAATTTCCGTAAGATTTTTATGGATTTCATCCACATATTGTTTATTGGCAGCATCAGTATCCTTGGTGGGGCTCTTCACATTACTCAATTTCAAATTATCGAAATCAATATTACCATCTGGTGTGTGCAGTAAACCACCTCTAGAGGGCGTTGGTAATTTTCGCTTTTTATCTACGCTTGCGCTGTCGCTACGTCCAAACTTGTCGAGACCCATTTTGAAAATGACAATGTATGGGTAAACGCCCTTTGTCTTATAGAATTATATTAGCCTCTTTGAGTTCACTCAAAATGGCAATAATCTCGTTGTCATGCGAAGTATTTCCAGCATCTCGAGAGGCTATCAATAATTTGAGACGTTCGCAGAGTTCGTTGGGATCGTCCCAATAAACGAATTCCATACGTTTGGTATTGAATGTCATTGCAATAGGTGTTTTCGGTAAACAACCACTGCCTAGAGTTGTTGAATTGGATGCTTTACGTAAATTTGTACGTGTCGATGTTTTACGTTGTTGTTGTTGTGTAGGAAACATCGGTTTAATTAAATTGTTGTACTTCCACCCTTTACTAAACTTTGTGCGACCTAAGGTGTCTTGGTGGCTGGTTGATAAATCCAAGATTTGTCTGTATGCTCGTAAATCTTCGTCATTGTAATTTTCAGGCTTAATGAGAAACATCAATTCATATATACCTGGCGTCCCTTTCCATTGATACCCACCAATTTCAATGTATCCGCTGCGTTTGTCAAAATCTATTTATTTTACACCAAGGAACCACTTTGGATCACGTTGATCATAGATGGGTCCATATACTTTGTCTATTTCTTTATTTTTCCCCCAATGCTTTATAATGTATGGTTGGACCATTAAAGGATATTGATCGATATATTCTTCTAAAACTTCTTCATTCATGCCCATCAGATCATTTTGCTCCTCTTCTTCTGTGAAAGCATTATCGCCATCATCAGCATCATCATCATCCTCTGTACTTGCAATAACGTCGAGGGATTGGAATGGAGTCGTTTCAGGCTTTTCCATTTTCTCCTCTTCAGGTTCGGTTTTCGTCTCAGTTTTGATTGGACTAGTAGCTTGTGCCGTTTTATTCGCTAATATTTTCAGCGGAACTGATACAAGTTTGAAGAATTTCTGCAGCGATTCATCTTCTTCAGATTTACCCAATTTCAAGGCTAAATATTTTTTTCGAATAACGTTTGCAATTTCGTTGATTTTAGTCTTTCGAATAACATCAACTTCTTTGCTCAACGGTTTCATGATGACGAATGATAATACATCACATCTTGTGTATAGTTATATATTTGTCGAATCCTTGTCGATATCGACCAGAATTCGTATCGAAATCTTTGCAAATCACAACGGTTCCATATTGCTACTGCTGCCAACATTTTGCACACATTCTCTTAAATTCATCGAAAGACATGTCGGGAGAAACGTGTTCATCGAATACATGTTTTAAATTTATTTCATCTTGCTTGAAAAGTACGATCATATTACAGTTGTCGCGTATCAGCTGTTTTGGGATTTTCGAATATGTTTGACAAAGGTAGGCGGCGTCAATGTTCTTGTGTCTGCACACGGAATAATACTCTCGAATTTTCTGTTGACCATCGCAGGCGACATCGTCGAAAATAAATATACTATTCGATTTGGATTCGTGAGGACTTATGATTTCTTCGTTTTCTCTGAACGGATAATAACCCAGCCCCTTGACTTTCTTCAAAATTTCTTGCAGTACTTGATATTTGGGTTGATACAATGACTTTGAGTATACGTAAATGTTTTCAAATTTAGCACCATTCGGGTGGAATAACAATGTTAAGATGGCGTTTGTTTTTCCACAACCACTTGGTCCGCAAATGATTGCACGGAACGAATTGGGTAATAATTTACCATGTTTCCTAATCATACTACCACAACCATCTCCATTCAAAATATCCAAATTTTCAATGGGTAGTGACTCGTCTTGCTGAACGACTTCCATGATGTGATGGTTGAAAATGAGTGCACCCCGGTTATAAATAAAAATATCACAATCACTTTACGTCATTCTCAATGTTGACTTACTCCGGTGCAGGTGTTGTTAATTCCATAATCAATAAGCTCCCGTTCGAATTACATCTTCCTGGTTATTCGTTTTGTGGTCCAGGTACCAAATTGCAAAAGAGATTGGATCGCGGGGACAAAGGTGTGAATCCTTTGGACGAGAGCTGTAAAGATCACGATATTGCATACTCCCAAAGTGATTCTCTACAAGACCGGCACAAGGCAGATCAAGTGTTGGAAAATCGAGCTTGGGAACGTGTTAAATCTAAAGACGCTAAATTTGGAGAACGTGCTGCAGCTTGGATGGTAACTTCCACCATGAAAGCGAAACGTAACCTTGGTATGGGTCTGTCCTTTCGTCGTAACATGCTTAAAAAAATTATTAAAAATTGGAAGCCTCATCCTAGCAATCTTAAGAAATCTAGTGCTTCAGCTTTGCGAGCTGCTAAAATGGCTGTGAGTCAAGCTGGAGGACGTAACAAAATACGCATACCTAGGGTAATTCCATTCGATGCAAAATCCGGAGGAATCCTGCCACTCATACCCATATTTGCTGCCCTTTCGGCTTTGGGTTCGTTGGCAGGTGGGGCGAGCGCTATCGCAAAAACAGTTATAGATGCCAGAGGTGCCAAAAAGAAACTCGAAGAAGATCAACGTCATAATAAATCCATGGAACATTTGGGATCTGGTTTGTACCTACGAAAAACACGTCGAGGATTTGGGTTGTTCCTGAAAAAACAACGTAAAGGACGAGGTCTATACTTGAAAAAACAAAAAAACTACTAGACAAGCTACCTAATAGAGCATTATACGATTCGGAAATTCTACAGTGTGCCCGTCAACTTGAAATACCGAATTTTCGTGGAGTTTTTATGCGTGATATGTTGCCAACTTGTGGTCCTTGGCTGCGAGAATGCGGCGTAATAAACCTGGATTCGCATTTGAATGCGGGCACTCATTGGGTAGCTTACAATAAAACCGGCAACGTTGCACAATATTTCGACAGTTTTGGCAATCTAAAACCTCCAATGGAATTGGTGAGATATTTTGGGAAGGGGGTAAAAATTACATATAATAATGATCAATATCAAAATTACAATCAGAATAACTGTGGCCATCTTTGTCTGAAGTTTCTACTTCATAATGTCGTCCGATAAAATGTATAAATCATTGATTGAAATGCATAAGTATAAATCTTTGCGAGATTTCACCGATGCCGAACTGCAAGCTTTACCAATTGAATATTTGATGGGGAACGCAGGACCTTGGGAATTGTTGGATGTATGGCGCAGATTGCCAATGGATTACCAGCATCGATACGCTTTGCAGATCCGCCTACCATGTTTCATCCATCTCCGACATGATTTTCCAGCATACATCGAATATTGTATACTGATATTGTTAGCGCACAATTTGAATGCTATTTTTGTAATAAAAAATAAATGATTTTGGTTCAAATGTTTCTTTATTTAAGGTGTGCGATTGTTTGATGTGTGTCAGTCATGTCTATGATATTAACGTTAACAAGTCGTTCTTCGACGCTTTCCATTGATTTCAATCCACCCATTCGATTGGATTCCGATTCAGAATATAGTTTGGCTTTGCTCAGCTTCCATTCCTACAACAGTATACCCAACATTGAAGACGGTACGAAATTCTACTACTATGAAAACGGTGATAAAGCTAAACGAAGAAATATCGATATTCCTGCTGGATCTTACGAAATCAGTGATATTGAAGATTTAATAAGCAAACATATCGTACCCAAGACGTACAAAGAAAACCCTGAGGAATTTTTCTATCTCAAACCCAATAATAATACACTAAAAAGCGAAATATTTTGTCTTAAGCACTCGATCGATTTCCGACCTGCAAATAGTTTAGCTCGTATTTTGGGGTTTTCGTCTATACTTCTCAATCCCAACTTGCATTACGCATCAGATCTGCCTGTGGATATCATTAAAGTACGAACCATACACATAGATAGCAACATTACCTTTGGAGCCTTCTACAACGACACACCTTCTCATACGATATACGAATTTGCTATAGGTGTTGATCCAGGTTACGCCATTGACGAAACACCCAATCATCTGATTTATCTACCCATTTCTCATACAAACGAAATAAATACCATTACGTTGCGAGTGCTCGATCAACATTCTCAACTTGTTGATTTTCGCAACGAAGAAATAATAATTCGTTTGGAATTGAAGCGAAAGTATGGTGCTAACTATCTATAATTATAAATCATCTCCATACCACACCTCAGTCTTCACCAAGACATTCAACCATCAGCAGCGAGAGCAGCAGCAGAAACAACCTCAACTACTGTCAACGGAGAATAAATTGTTTTTGGAATCTCTCGGTTATCATGTTGTCCAATCAACTATTCAACATTTTCCGAAAACCTCACAACGATGAATCCATACAAAAGGTAGAGTGGCGCACCTACTACCCATATGTCAAGTCTTTCCGCAACAATGATGTTATTGAAATCAATATTAATCAATCTGATGCCTATGATGCCTTGTACGACAGCTTGCTATTCATCAGTGGAAAGGTTGAGAGAACCAAGGGAAATGGTAGGGTGACGTTCGTAAACAATGCTGGCGCTTTCATGTTTCAATCTGCTAGTTATGAGCAAAATGGCAAGGAATTGGAAACAGTTCGTGAAGTAGGAATTGTCAGTAGTGTCAGAGGCTTTCTCACCTACACCGATGAAGATATTAAACACTTGGCCACCTCAGGTTGGACTTTTCCCACCAATACTGGAATCATCCACCCAACTCATCTAACATTCAACATGTTAATACCCATTAGACATTTTCTGAATATCTTCAGTGATTATCAATGTGTTTCCTACGGTAAACATACCATTCGATTAGTACGAGCTGGAGATGATAGCAACCTCTTCAAAATAGACGAGATTCCTGGATCAACATCACCCCCCACGGAAGTTAAACTGGAAATTGAGAATATTGAGCTTAAAGTTAAACGAATCTATCCGCATGATCAAATTAAATTACAACTTTTGAAAGCCATCCAAGCTGACACTCCTATTCTTATACCCTTCAGAAAATGGGAACTACATATGTTGCCTGCTCTCACACAAGGTGCAAAAAGTGAAATATGGGCTGTCAAGACTTCATCGTTTCTCGAAAGCCCCCGCTATGTGATTGTATGTTTTCAAAAAGGTCGTGATTATACGAAGGTCAATAATGATCCGTCAATATTCAACAATTTGAATATCACTAATATAACGCTGACTCTAAACGGTGAAAATTACCCCAAAGAAAATATGCATCTGGATTTTGCAAAGGGAAATTTTTCTCAATCCTATTTCAACTACTCACAATTTGGGCTCAGCTACAAACTTACCAATCAGCATAATCCTCTTTTGGCTTGCCTTCTTTGACAAAACTCTCTTTGTCATCGATTGTTCCAGAAGGGATGAGAGCATCAAAAGTTCCAGTGTTGATGTGAAACTGGAAATTGAGGCATCTGAAGGATTTCCCCAAAATACTCGAGCCTATGCTATTATTGTGCACGACACTGTCATTGAGCACCTCCCACTCTCAGAAATTATTAAAAAATGGAACTGAGCATGCGATTCAGCTTCAGTATTGATCGCAGAGTCAACATGAGAATAGCTGTTGTAGATATTCAAGGCTTCATCGTCGACCGGCAATTTCATCCTAAGGAAATAGCTATTAGGGTTGGAATTCAATGTAGTAACTTTTTACTGTTGCCAAACATACCATTTTCCTCTTTGACTAAAGAGGATCGACGTACCACCTGTTTCTTGGAGAAAAACATTCACGGATTGCGGTATTCCTCCGGCTTTGTGGAATATAATCAATTGGATGCCATTCTCAAGAAACATCTGCACGATGCTGATATCATTTATGTGCGAGGGCTTCAAAAACGAAACTATCTTGCCGAGAAATTTCAACAATTAGGTCTACCTACACGTATTGTGAACTTGGAGGATAATACGACGTGGATGGTTCCTACATTCACCAACAACACCAATGATACCGCCTTACCTTGTATGCATCACATTCGTCGCAACAATACCAACTATAGTTGCAGCCTCCGAAACGTCGATATTCTTTACAAATGGCTATGTGAAATGTTACCGAAATAAAAATGTTTAATAAATTTTGTATTCAAGATGTTTGAATTTTTCACCCTATCCTACAATACCAACATTTCATTATGTATACTTATAAGTTACGATTCCCGAAAGAGAGCGTGGGTTCGAATCCCACACCTAACATCCTTTTTTTTTTCGATTCATCAAACCTCACTTTATGACGTTTTTCGAAAACGTTGCACGGTTGAAACTCTAAAACATGCGAAAATGTTATCAAAATACACGTTTTCCGCGTTCTAAGAAACACTTGAAATTTGAAACGCAAAAATGTCATGACAATAAGCGTTTTTCATGTTCTAAAAAACAACTAAAATAACAAACGCCGAAAATACACTTTTACATGTAATTCTTATGGACAATAGGCATTTCAAAGTTGCTCAAAATGTTCGTTTTCGCGTTCTAAAAAAACACCTCAAATTTTAAACGCCAAAACGTGCGTAAATGCGACTACAATTATGCATTTTTCCCGTTCGAAAAATGACTAAAATTTTGAATGCCAACTGCACTTCCAAATCGCACTTTAAAAATGACTGACCCTGTCACGATGCACGTTTATGAGACATATTTTTTGTCTCAACTGGCACGTTGGTACACCTGGTATATATTTTTTTCTTAAATGCCAAACCCCATCACGATGCACGTTTATGAGACACCCTGTATTTTTTTTTTCCTCAAATTTGGACACACCCTGTATACGTAAAATGAAAACTTCTGAATCCCTGCATGCCCCAATGATGCGATGCTCCAATGATGTGATGATTCATTTTTCCGATGTATTTTGAGACATCCTGTATACCAAATTTGACAGCTGTCATGTTTTTCTCTGTCTCATGTCATTTGACAGGCAGCCATGTTTTTTTCTCTTAAATGTTGTGTTGGTACACCCTATATGGCAGCAGCCATATTTTTTTCTCTTAAATACTATGGTGGTACACCCTGTATATCTTTTTTCTTCCATAATTAAATTTAAAAACCGGCAACGTCCCACCCTCCGTAACTCTACTCCTTAATTTTAAATCCGGCAACACCCAACGTCACGCGGTGAACCCAGCGACGCTGAGAAGTCGCTACTGCGCATGGTGCGCTCGTACGCAGGTTGTATCACTACTTTCTTGTCCTACAAGTTGATAATTCTGCGGCAGTACGATTAGCCCAGAACCCAGAATTCCACCGCAGAACCAAACATATTGCAAATATTTCTTTATAAGAGAAAAAGTGATGGAAGATAAAATAAGGATTCAACAAATTCCAACACAGAAGCAATTTGCAGATATTATGACAAAGAGTCTACCAAGACCACGTCTACAAATACTATGTAATCTGATGGGAATGGTTTGAGGTTCCATAACTTTATTCAACAAGGGAAAGTGTTGAAGTGAATTTATGATAAATGTTGACAAAAGTTATTCATATTGCCCTGTATGGGTTGCAGTAATTTTGAAGTTTAGTTTGTCAGATTAAGACTTGTCATATTTTTATTTCATGTAATTGATCCGTTTTTTTCAATGAAGTATATTCAACAAATCGACTGTAAAAGCGGTTACAACATTCTCAGGACATAAGATAAAAAATAAAGATAGATAATTCGCCAAACGATCGACATATCACAATACATATAACAAAGTCATCCTATAAGTTATCGTTTTATAGCTAAGAATCGAAATGGAATTGGAGTCATATCAATTTGCCGACATCCTTGAATCCCTCACATTCTGTAGTGTTTCAGTATTAGAGCAGTCGGAAATTCACTTATCCCTGATAAAGTTAAGGATTTACTGCGACCATCAAACTCCACTTGAGAACTTTCGGCAATTCCTTGGTCTCTAACGGCTTTCTAGAAATTATATGAGAGCAAAAATTAAGGAATTATCGCCTGCTGACTCTATTCCAAACCATAAATTTCGAAGGGAGGATATTAAATTATCGAAGGAGTAGTTGAAATGGAAATTTCATTAGTGCTCTTCATTTTTTTGGTTGGAAATATATCTGGTTGAGTAGAGTATTGAACCTTTATTGTCTGAAGAATTAAATGGATATTATTCTGCGAAAGTTGAAAGAACAAATTTCATTATAGAAACACTTAGATAAAGAGAATATTGAAAAGGAACTGTGAAGTTTGAGTAAGTCGCCCGACAAAGCAAATAAAAAATCTCTGAATGAAGTAAGATGAAAGTAGAGAAGTAAATGTGAGAAATTGATGAGCACAATTCAGGAATTATGATGTTACCTTTATTCACTGACGTATTGCATCAATTGTGGTACAAGCAAAGGCTGAACATGATCACTAGGTAACTTTGTGTTCATTAAAAGATCAGAAGAAGAAGTAATGTAGATATGTGGAAAACACAGGGTGGCAAGAGTGCTCATGTGTGCCTGCTTGTCTGACAACGGAAGCATCATCTCTATAATTTCTACTACTATTACTTTTCATTTCAGTTTCAACCATTCCAAGCAATCTGAAAATATCAAGCGGAAGTTTCTATACAAAGATACAGATCTATGTCTACGATTCTGGACTTGAAATTCCACTTGCTACCTAGTAGCATTTTGATGATAATTCTGAAGCTGTTCAGGTAGAACCTAGGCTCTGAGAACCAAAGCACCAAGCTCTTATAACGAATTAGGCTAAATCCTGGAACAAAATGGGTGTAGAAAGGTCTATCATACTTTCAATCGGTTTTGAAAGGATTTTCCTTACAAAATATTTCTGTAGCATGGAAAACGGAAGTACTTTACTATGGAGCACTTCGTCCATTTTCAACTCCGTATAAGAGTCAAATTTTGGATGACCATATATTCTGAAAAAAAAATGTCTAACCCAGTTACGGTAATAACAATTCTGAAATAACAAAGGATATCAACGAGATTAGGCCAACAGGTAGAAAAGGGACAATTAGGGTTAGTGAGAATGTATCAAATCCAGTTACGGCAATTAACGCACAAGACTATCTACATCAGAATAAATAAAATTTCCGCAGATGGAATCTCGAGTCATCTGAGATTATTCATGATGTATAAGCCTCTGAAGAAGCTAGCCACTCGCGCTAGCGAAACGTTAGGAAGAAATTCCAAAAAAACGACGGCCTTCAAACACGAGTGAAAATTGTGACACTGATATATTCTGAGTTTGAAGAGATTAATTTTATCTGGAATGTTGATAAGTTTCTACTATTTTTATCCAGATCAGTTCTCTCGAAAATTGTTGAAGATCTTTAATCAGTCCCTATAGCTTATGTAAACAAACTCAGTTTCCAGGTTTTGAAATGTATTTTGGATGAATTGGAGTTTCATCTCACTGTAAAAGCACTATATCCATCATCTGGACACATACATGATGATTACCTGGGTTTTTAGGCCAACGACGAAATATTTTCGAGGATTTATCGGGTTGGTATTCTCAAGAGCGTTATTGCCAAGTTGAAAGCTAATCAGTATACACTGTCGACTGCTTGAGATTCGTTGTCTCAAATAATATTTGTAAGTTGGTGCACTTATATCTGATTGGTCCACTGCATTAGGTAACATGTCCTTCTCACCATTATCATGAGGGTAAGAAGCTTATTTGGTATTTTTGATAACTGGAAGCCCAGCTTCGTTCAGTTGTGATCTTTCTTAGATTTTATTAGTACTTATTGTAGTGTTTCTGGACTGCGATTTGCTTCTTGGAAGATTCTTGTATAACATGCAGATGTTGTAGAGATGACTCGAGTTTCTACAAATTTCACTCTGTGACTATTGTTGTTGAGAGTTTGTTCTACGACAGCGGATTTTTTCGTGTAATCCAACCGACACTTGGCCTCGCACTCTCAGGAACATGGGATGCGGTATACCCAAGAAGAGCTCAGCATGACACGTTGGTCCTTCGTAGATCTCAAATGAACTTTCAGGTTTTTCGTAAATTCATAATTAGTTTAAGTCTGACGTTTTCGTAAAATACGGCCAATCCTATCTGTAAGTCTGCGAATATCCGACAGGAATTCTTCCTTTTGTCGATGTTAGTTTGACTGCTACTTGGTTCACTGTCTGGACAGTCACTGAGTCTACTGACGATTTTTCCACCATTGATCAACTCTCATTGTCTCTTCCTCTATTTCTTTTCAGAAGAAAAGCGTTATTTAGGTGTCTTGATTCTGCTTGCGTATGCAGATTTTTTTAGCGCGATCTACTAATGTCTCAATTATACCGTAGTTTTGTCACAGATGATCGTTTTAGTTATTGTGGCATTATGTTTTGATGTTCTATAAACTTCTTTTCGAGAAATGGGAATGTCTCAGAAAGTCAATTTCTTTTCATTTTCAATTTCCATGATCAGTTGAATATCCGGATGTATGTTGATATGGTTAAGATATTAACTGGGTTCATCTGGCCCATGTCTCTGAATTATGAACGTACCGTCTACATATATTAACCGCACCTTAAGTCTGGATTTTGCAGTTTCAATTGCTCTTTCCTCTAGTTTTTTCATGAGAAAATTTGCAATAACTGAAGTCCACTAAGCCCATAGATTGCAATTTTTTCAACGGAACAACTAGAATTGAAACTGCAAATTCCAGACGGTACGGTTGAGATATGTAGACGATACGTCCATAATTTGGAAGTCTGTGGCATACGGTGTATGGAAAACTAACAATATCTCAAACCATCTTGTATTCCAAAAACAAGGTATAGAATATCGAGCCATAAGAATCTAACTATCCAGATACCTGGAAGCAGAACTAAAACACCTGAAAATTTTTCTTCTTTCGAATGGATACTCAGAGTGATACATTGAGAGGATGCAACACGGAAAAGAAATAAAAGGTGGAAGAGTCGACAGTTGACAGAATGACTGTCTAGACAGTCAACCAAGTAGCAGTTCAACTCACACAGAAAAAGAAAAGCATTCCCACCGTATATACAGTGCGGCTTTTTTTAGTCCCCCCCCCCTCCTCCTGTTAACTTTTGTACGGTTCGACGTAGAAACATGAATAAAAAACCATTTGGACGGTTTCACCGATACTACTTTTGAAACAAAAAATATGGTGATTGCTCGAAAAGGGGCGCGGGGGGGCACATCAACTCAAAAATGTTAAATGGCATGGGAGATCAAGTGTCACATCATTGAAAAGAGAATTCAATTCTCTTCACAACCATGTAAATATTTTTGAATTTTGTTAAGAAATTTTTTCTCAATATCGATTTATATGCCTTCCGAAATTATCAAGTTGATCTGTCCCTAGCGCCATCTGTCGAGTAATTTCAATGTTTCTTCTCTCAAAAAGTAGTATCGGTAATACCCTTCAAAATATTTTTGGTTTCATTATTCCACAACAAACCGTTCAAATGTATCGAGGTATGAGTAGTTTTCAGATCCGCATTTATTTTTGATATTTCGAAATTGGATTGTGAAAAAAATTTCAACTAAATTGAAAAAAAAAATTAGATGGTTGTGAAGAGAATTGAATTCTCTTTTCAACGATGTAACACTTGACCCCCCATGCCATTTAAAGTTTTTGAGTTGATGTGCCCCCCCCCCCCCCCGCCCCTTTCGAGCAATCACCATATTTTTTGTCTCAAAAAGTAGTATCAGTAAAACCCTCCAAATAGTTTTTTATTCATGTTTTTACGTCGAACCGTTCAAAAGTTAACAGGGGGGGACTGAAAAAAGCCGCACTGTATATACGTTGTACGTGTGTTGTACGTGTGTTATACGTGTAATTACGCGCGGTCTTGTGGCGCGCGTGGTTTCGCGCTTTTTTTCCCTCCAAAACGGTCCATGAGCGGTTTCCATACGTTTTTAATTTCCACGCTTGGTTGACTGAAGGCACCATTGGCTTCTATGTAGGTGGTTTCCATAAATTTCCGTTTGAACCAATGTTCCTCTCTATGAAGAACACTAGCTTCGTCCCAGAGAATTCGGTGGTGTTTTGTCCAGGCGTGGTCAGCAATTCCCGATTCTGATGTTTCCCCTCGTTGAGTCCACTTTTTGTGTTCGGCTATTCTTACTGATAATGGCTTCTTGGTCTCTCCGATATAGGAATCTCCACATTCACATGGGACTTTGTATATACAGTTTTTGCTGGATTCTGTTGTGTTCTCTGGTTTCGTCTTGGTGAGGAAGCTTCGTAAGGTACTGCCTGATTGAAAGCAACTCTTGGTGTTGTATTTATTTTCGTTTCTTCTGATCTTCTCGGAGATACCCCTGATATAGGGAAGAATGAGAACGGGGTTTTGTGGTCTTTCTTCGGTTGTCTTGGTCTTTTCGAGTTGTTTCCGAACTTCTCCTATGAGCTTCTCGGAGTATCCGTTTCGGCGTAGGTTCTTTTTTATTTGGTTAATTTCCGCCTCCAATGACTCCTGGTTGTTGCAAATAGACAATGCTCTCTCCACCAACGTTCTTACGATTCCCCTCTTTGTGGAGTTTGGATGATTAGAGCCGTAGTTGAGGTACCGCCCTGTGTGTGTCTTCTTCCTGTAAACAGAGGTAAGGATTCCAGTGTCACCTCTGTTTACAGAAGAGAGCATTGTCTATTTGCAACAACCAGGAGTCATTGGAGGCGGAAATTATCCAAATAAAAAAGGACCTACGCCGAAACGGATACTCCGAGAAGCTCATAGGAGAAGTTCGGAAACAACTCGAAAAGACCAAGACAACCGAAGAAAGACCACCAAACCCCGTTCTCATTCTTCCCTATATCAGGGGTAACTCCGAGAAGATCAGAAGGATCGGAAATAAATACAACATCAAGAGTTGCTTTCAATCCGGCAGTACCTTACGAAGCTTCCTCACCAAGACGAAACCAGAGAACACAACAGAATCCAGCAAAAACTGTATTTACAAAGTCCCATGTGAATGAGGAGATTCCTATATCGGAGAGACCAAGAGGCCATTATCAGTAAGAATAGACGAACACAAAAAGTGGACTCAACGAGGGGAAACATCAAAATCGGGAATTGCTGACCACGCCTGGACAAAACACCACCGAATTCTCTGGGACGAAGCTAGTATTCTTCATAGAGAGGAACATTGGTTAAAACGGAAATTTATGGAAACCACCTACATAGAAGCCAATGGTGCCTTCAGTCAACCAAGCGTGGAAATTAAAATCGTATGGAAACCGCTCATGGTCCGTTTTGGAGGGAAAAAAATAGCGAAACCACGCGCGCCACAAGACCGCGCGTAATTACACTTAATTATAGACCTATAAAAGGTCGCGTAGCATCTGATTTTGTCACTATTCACCAGAAGACGATTGCGGATTCAAGCAATTGAAACGTTGTGAAAAAATTTGAAAGAGATGGACGTCCGAAATATAAGTAATCAAGTTACTACATCGTCTAAAACATTCAAATATACTAAGCTTGGCTACCAGTTATCAAAACTGATATGTTTGATTTTTAACCACATAATAATGGTACGAATGACTTCATTAAGTTATATAACGCAATGAACCAATCAGATATAAGGACGCCAACTCACATTGTAACGTTGACTACGGTTCATAGTTATTTTCCTCGTATAAACAGGTCACAAGGTGAAATTTCCAAACATTTGTCATTCGATCACCACATGAAATACGTTTCCTAGAAATATGGTTGTTTTAATTTTACAGCTCTTGGTTCCCACGGATATCTCTGGTGATTCAATTAAATCCATAATTGTGTGGTTATCAAGAAGAAATTTTTACAAGAATATGGTTAATGTCACTCAGATGGCAGCGCTTCTTCTACCTATTTTGAATCGATTTGTTCAGATGACAGTTCTTCTTCCTATTACGATTCGATTTGTTGAAGTACGCTCACTACATTGAATTTGTTTGCACAGGGTTCTACTTTTATACAAAAGAGAGAGAGAGAGAGAGAAATATGTTCATTATGGTATTTAAGTAGTTCTTAAAATCGCGAAATACTAGTCTCTTTGATATAGTTCAATGACGTGCGTATGATAATTGATAGTTGTGGCAACAATGAAAGAAAATGTTTTTTTATCAAAATCAATTTTGGAGAGGACGGAAGTGTTTGAAATACCATTAGTCCATTTCTGACCTGGTAACGCTGAAGCTCGCTGGAGGTTGATTTTGAGTTTATTAAATATTGACAACCTACCTAATATTGCTTGACCACACAAATGGTGTTTCGTTTACTTCCGTCCACTCCAAAATTGATTTTAATAAAAAAAACATATCCTTCCTTTGTTGCCACAACTATCAATTATCATACGCATGTCATTGAACTATATCAAAGAGACTAGCATTCCGAGAGTTCAAAAACTACATAAAAACCATAACGAACATATTTCTCTCTCTCTTTTTTATGAAAGTAGAACCCTGTGCAAACAAATTCAATGAAGTGCGCGTACTTCAACAAATCGAATCGTAATAGGAAAAAGAACTGTCATCTGAACGAATCGATTCGAAATCGCTGTCATCTAAGTGACATTAACAATATTATTGTAAACATTCCTTCTTGATAACCAAACAATGATGGATTTAATTGAATCACCAGAGATGTCCGTGGGAACCAAGAGCTGTAAAATTAAAACAACCATATTTTATGTGAAATAGGACGGTATGTCTCTGGGAAACTTATTTCATGTGGTGATCGAATGACAAGTGTTTGGAAATTTCACCTTGTGACCTGTTTATACGAGGAAAATTACTATGTACCGTACTCAACGTTACAACATATATTCCTTAAGACAGAGGATGTCAAGCAGTCGATATTGAATTCAGTAGCTGTCAATATGACAAATAATTTGTCTTGACAAAACTTCGAGAATATCTTGTCTGCCTTGACAACAGTAGGTATGTAATGTGAGTAACGATGTAGCGAAAGCCTCTCACGATTCAACTTGACACGTGTTTATGTCACCAAATGAACATGTTCTGGAGAAAACGATTTGATCTTTTTCCTGAAGATTTTCCCTTGGTTACTAAAAATGTCGAAGTCGTAAAAATAGTATTATGGTATTGGGATAGAACTCCAGTGTCCATTTGCAGACCAAAGGTTTCAAACAATGCAGTGCAAATGTATTCTGGTATTAGACATGACTGGATCTTGATTATCGCCCTTTCAGTTCATATAAAATTTGCAAAGTGTACGATCCGTTTCCAAGACTTTCATCGCTGCTATTAGGGTCGACTTCAAAGCCTCGAGTGATACCAAAATCAAATGGTTGAAACTGTTTACTGCTGAAACTCATTCACAGAACCAGAACCAAACAACGGGTGCATTTGTTATCGAAGAACTATCTGAGCCAATCAGGTCGATTGATCTTTGTAAGGGTGATTTCACGTTTTCGATATGTTGATTCAATGTAACCTTGAAACCACTGATAACTCTAGAATTCCTGATTCCCAATATCAACTTTTCATCAGCATTTAATTTGTTTCAATGATATAGACCGGGGAATAGTGACAGATTTTGGGACACGATTTTACTGAGTATGCCTTTTGGAGGACAGTATTGTCCGTATACCCTCATGATAATAATGCATGAATCAAAGAGTAGTCGGTTTTTCATATTGAAAAATAATAATAATATTTCCTAATAATTATGTGTTTCGGTACGATTCCAATCAGGCTGCCATGTGTTATGTAATAAAATAATAGTCGTAAAATATTCGAAAAACAATTGGCATACCATTAGGATGGGCGAAGAATTCCTTTTTACAAATACAATTTCACGTGACCATCCCAGCCATTTGGACCCGCCCTGATGGCCTGCCAATGTTTTTTTGAGTACTTTGGTTTTATTATTTCACCACGAAACACATGGCAGCCTGATTAAAATCGTACCAGAATGGTAATTATTATAATTTTTTAATATGAAGAACCTACAACTACTCTTTGTTTCTTGCATTATTATCATGAGGGTATACGGACAATACTGTTCTTCAAAAAGCATACTGAGGAAAATCGTGTCCCAAAATCTTTCACCATACCCCGGTCTAATAGGTATGATGTGTAAATTTCAACAAGGATAATCAGTGGTCTTTTTATATATAAAGAGTTTTACAGTTATGAATGCGTATTTTTAAAATGAAGTGAAAACAATTTCAAATCCAATTCAATACGGATAAATTTACCATCTTAGGAACCCAATGGTTCAAACGAAACTTTTCCTGATATTCAAGCCAATGAAGTTTCTATGAACCATTTATCACTGTCACTCGAAAATTAATTCTTGTATGTGGATCATGATAGATTGAAATTAGTATTTAAGTGATGAAGTTTGAATTTCCAAATTGGACACTGAAGTGAGTTCAACGTGTTTTGAAATGTTTTGCACGCGTAAGTGTTAAAAGTTTTGTTACCGACACTGCCTGACTCTGCACTGAGTGATCGTCTCTGTGTATGTGTTTTCATATTTTCTTGTTGTTCTGTGCTTTCACTGGAAAATGTATTTCCACAAGTAACATATACTTGTAGTATAGAGGTGATTTGGAAGGTATAATAAAATTTACGAAATGTGTTTTAACAAAAATGAAAAAAACCGTGTGATATCATGGCTACCATATTGTACATTAGTACATTCCATGTGATCAACGGATGGATATCTCCAGCAAACTATAATATTCCCTATCACAAAAATCATTCATCAGTATTTTCTGCAACTAATAAAATTCACCAATTCAAGACATATTTCATATTTCTCATCTTAGTCCTGAAACGAGCCAATTCTGAAGGATCCTTCAAGGACGAAACAGATTTTTCAAGAGAAAATTATGTAAAAGTCACAAATAATAATAATACAGGTAAAACTATTTGAAAGAACTTAAAGTACCTTGCACACTTTATTATGAATATCGGAAATAAACATGTGATTGGATTGACGAAATGGTAGCATTATTTGACGAGAGAAGTGAATATTAAAAATTGAAGAGTGAATCTACGAGTAATTTCGAGATCAAAAGTTTAAACGAACAGGTGTCAGCAAATGTTCCGTTGCGGAGATACAGGGTACTGAAATTGATATTTTATTTTCAATTATTTTGAATAACTTTTGCAAAAAATAAATTTTTGGTACAACATTTGGTGAACGAGGTTTGTTTGAGGTGGGATATCAAAATTTGGTATCAGTTCATATGTAGCACTCAGAGGGCGCTGCGTACGTTATCATCATTCATTTTAATTTGCCCTTACTTTTTGGACAGTGAACTTCTGGAATTTTTCATTTTTAAATCTTATTCCTACACCTCTTCCTAGCAAAACATGTAAATATGCTAAGTAATGCTAGGGGAAAACGCTTTTGAGAAATTTGCAAATTTCTGCATCGATGCAGGTTATGGGGTCATTTTAGGCGCAAGATGAAGTTGCTCAGAACTCTACAAAAACTGAGTTTGTAATAGATCTCGCTAAGATAAATAATTTTTTTCCATGAAGACGCATCGAAATATCATTTGTTCTCAAAATACAGGATGTTGATTTTTTTTTAAATATTGGTTTCTCAACATCTTGTATCTTTTGAATAAATTATTTCTCGATACATCTTAATTTAGTGAGATCTATCACATACTCAGTTTTCGTGAAGTTCTGAGCAACTTCATCTGGTGCCTTAGTGATCCAGTAACCTACATCGATGCCGAAATTTGCGAATTTAAGAATAGGATTTGAATAAGTATAAAAAAGTACCTGAAAAAAATCAAAAATATTAGTGCAATTATATAATGATAGCGCTATATAAAAATCAATTACAAGTTTAGATATAACACCTCAAAAAAAACCCTATTCACCAATTTCGTTTTTGCAAAAGTTATTCAAAATTATTGAAAATAAAATCTCAACTTCAACACCCTGTATCTCCGAAACAAAGCATTTCCGGGCACATTTTTATATGACCTTTTTATCTCAAAATTAGTCAGAGATTTATCCTTTGGAGTTTGTACAAGTATTTTACAAACACCCTGTATATGGGAATGTTGTTTGGCTGGGTATGAGTAGTGTGAATTTCAGTTTGCAGCTTCAGACTTGTGCTATACTTATAATGCGTAAAAAACAACAACGATACGAAAAAAAAAACAATAATAGGTATTCGGATTGATTTCAAAAATTGTATCAAAAATGGAGACAATAAAATAAATGACATCGTTACAATTTCGAAAAAAAATATATTTTTTTATAGCACCAAGAATTTTAATGAAATCCAGTTGAGAAATAAATTCCATGACACCCTGTATACCAAAGAGTGAGCAACTGACAATCGAAAACCATATTTCTTTCAGTTATAATGCATGATCAATTATTTTTTTCAATTTGAGTAACAAATCAAGTAGGTATTCGTTGAGAAATCGATAAGTCAGTATCATCATTTGATTGTTGAGTGGTAGTTTAACGAAATTATTTCGGCTCGATTTTTGAAACCAAAAACTAAATTGAGCTCTTAACTTATACGACCATTATTCTGAAAATACTTGGATCATGTGATTTTGCTAATTTGCTTATTCTTAATAATAAGAGTTTCGGGATTACTGAAGTGGAAAAACTAAAATGACGTAATTTTCGTAAGAGTTGAATGATCTCTTGAAGTCCTTGAGCTCTGTTCCCAAATAGTGTAAGATGAAATGACAGCAAACAAAATAAAGTTCGACAAATCATGAAAATCAAATTATCTGTTGTGGAGTTAGGCATATTCGAAATTATGGAGAACCGTCTCAACAGAATGGAAGTAGAAGTTCAACTAGTGACTCAACACTATCGATCTATGATACAGCTAATGCTAATGCTGTACCTTAGTATTGAATACGAGGATATATTGAAAAATTCTTAGCCTACTTTAGAACCAAACTAAATTCAATGACAAAATATTTTATTACTCAACATATTCTCCTCTTAATTGGATACATTCATTACAGAAAACCTGCAACGTCTCTAGACCTTTCAAAAAAAATATTTCTTCTTGCTCTGCAAACCAGAACTCCACAGCTTTTATTACCTCCTCGTTGGAAGAAAATTTACGACCTTTCAAAGTTTTTTTCAGTTGAGGTAAGAGATGATAGTCGAGCGGAGCCAAATCTGGTAAATAAGAGGGGTGTTCTAAATCACGAATTTTTTGCATGACAACATGAGATTTGTGTGCAGGGGCGTTGTCCTGCAAAAACAAAACACCTTTGGATAGCTTTCCGCGTCTTTTTTCTTCAATTCATTTCAGTAGAGTGATCAGTTATGTCGAATAGTAATCTCCAGTTATTGTTCTACCCTTATCTAGAAAATCAATCATGATTACTTCATGGCAATCCCAAAAAACTGAAGCAAGAACTTTTCCAGATTTTTGGACACGAAACTTCTTAGTTCTTGGAGAACTGGAGTGTCGCCATTTCATCGATTGTTGCTTTGTTTCTGGATCGTAGAAATGTACCCAATTCTCATCCATAGTAACAATTTGGTTCAAGAAGTCTACATCGTTTTCAAATCGAGCACAGATCGAACGCGATGCTACTACCCTTGCACGCTTTTGGTCAACATTCAATGATTTGGGGATCTATTTTGCAGCAATTTTTCTCATTTCCAAATTGACGTGAACTATATGATGAACGCGTTCGTATCTCCGAGCAATAAAAGATTTAGATGTGCCATTTCTATAAGCACAATACACGTTGATATGAAAGCTGCATATTACTATCCTTTGTGATTGATTGTTTGTGAGGGGTAACCTCCGAGTTCGGAGGGGGAGATTTGTTATTGTTATGACATTCAGACGTAAGCTTAGAACCAGTGGCGGCGTGCTGATAAATTGTTTTCATGTTATATTTTTATCTATAGACGACCACATGCCAGGTAGGAAAGCACGAGTGTTGTCAAGATGTCAATTAGAAATACTTTATTGTGCGAAGAATTAGATTCTTACTGACAAAGCATAGAATAAGGTCATACATACTGAAAAAATAAATGTAACTGCCTAAGTGAACAATAACTCTATTTTGATCTAGTCTTGATTTGGACACAGGGTGGTGCGGTGACTTGCTTATTGTCAATCGTCTGTCCAGCTTGAAACAAATTGAAATTTTGGATTGCATTCTTCAATTCCTTTGCTGAAGTTGTCCAATTTTTTGTATCTGACGGATTATAGTTCTCGTTGCTACTTTTAAACACTTTCTTCTGGTATCATTTGTGTATCATCGGTTTCACATCACAAATTCCTCTAAAATAGCATATATTTCAAACACACACATACACCCACACACCCACACCCACACATAACTGTCAAGTTATTATATTGTTATAGTTGCAGAACAGTGAAGTAAATTCCATGACCAACAAATGTAAACTAAAAAAATATCACTGAACTTTGTATTAAGTACTCGAAACACATTCCAACAAGACTTCACAATCTTTATGAATAACTAGGCACAATGTTATGAATAGAATAGCTCGGAAAATAAATCTCTGGCTTGCACTTCTCTTTGAAGCTATACATCCTATACAGTAACCAGAAATTTTTTTATACAGATAGGAAAGCCTATACCTATTTGGAAATCCTCAGAAAATGTTATTTTTCAAAAAAAATCCAAACTGTGCTTATTTCCAGTTGTTTAAGAGGGACATGAAAAATTAGAAGTACAATACACAAAAAACTCTTTGGAGAAGTGATTTATACATGTATTTAAGAGAAAGTTTTATATAGAGAATCATAGCCTTCTATGATAAAGTAAGTAACAATTTTTGAGTCCATCACTCTTCATTTACGTATTAAATGAATTCAATGAGAAATCTCCTGTAATTGGGAGTATGGGCTCTCTCAAAAGATTAAAAATTACACTTAACTCATTGATAAGATTTTAAACTTGCGTTGATTTACAGTTTTTCATTTACAACAAAGAAGTTTGTGTCTACGTCCGGTTTAACCGGAAGCGCTACGCCACTGAATAAATTCCAGATCGATTATTTATGTTGATATATGTGATATTCCATGTTTACAAAATTTATTCAATTGGGAACATCGAAAACTTCTGATGAACCCATTACTTACGTAATAAACCCTGTGATAATCCAGTACCCATCATCAGATTGAGTCTATAATAGCTAGTGGCTTATGATTTGATTTTGTTTATAAATAGCTGAGTTTGCTTACTTACATACGTTTTAGTGTGCCTACACTGCAACAAGTTTTCCCTAATTATTGATATGTAATCGTTTATTAAGTTGACTCACATGGTAACAAAGTTATTTTATAGCTATTTCAATAAAAATCGGGATAAAAATCAGCAGATTCATGAAAAGTCAACTCATTCAATACCACTAAACAGGTCAATACGAAATGCTAATTAAATATGGTTTATGCCATGATTACCTTGCTGCGACGCCCATGGTTTGATTTGACAAGGCGATAAATAAGTCAAAAACGGACGTAAACAAACATGATCGCCAAGTTAAGAGTGGATATAATACGGAATTCCAACCTGATCAAGGAGTACAAACGTAAATATCCGACAATGTCCTTTCTTAAAACGACTCGGGCATTGATGTTTGTAAACAACGTCGGGTATGTTGCTTTCAAGAAAGAGATAGAGAAGCCCTCTCTATATCTTTTATTGCTCGGAGGTTCGTATGAGATATTCAGTGCTTCAGATATCCGTTTTAGCCCAATGCGACGGTCTGTTAAAATCATGCCATGAACTGCATCGATATTTTCGGGGACTGACACAGAAACTGGCCTTCCCTATCGGTCATCATCTTCAATGGAAAATTCACCTCTTTTTAAGCTTGTAGTCCAATTTTTCACGGTCGCATACGAAGGACATTGATCACCAAGAGTATTAAGCATATCTTCGTAAATCTGCTTACCTCTCAACCTTTTTAAATACAGGTACTTGATGATGGCTCGATACTCCAATTTTTCGTTTTTCAAAATTTCGGTGGACATATTTTTTCTTTTAATTTATTGCGTAACTCTGGTTTACTTTTTTGACGTCAAACTTTACACTGACACTTCTAATTAGTTATTGTTCGTTGCTATGGTAACGCAATATTTTGTTTATGCAGGGAACTGGTCTAGGATTACTAGATATCGATATATCCTCGTACTTCTAATTTTGTGAATGGTAATTTCAATCATTCCGATAATATATTGTAGAACCCCAAAAAGTTCTTTTGGTTGTTTTATTTTCATTTCAATTATACCTCGTTTTGTATGCAGAAGTTAAGTTGGTCAAACAATCAAAATTCATGTCGATTTTTTTCAATTACATTTAATTCAATTAACGAATGCAATATACATCTTTGTTGTTCAACGGCCACGAGCAAATTGTATTGAACATCCATTTCACAGTAAATTTTTAAATGAATAGGTATCTAGATGAGAAAAAAGGAAAAAAATTGCACAGGATAATTAATAATTTTTGATGATGATGGTTGAACAAAATTCACCTTGTATAACATATTTACAGATGAAACTTTTGACATTGTTTCTAAATTTAAGTAGCTTTCAGTCTTTATATTTCTCAAAAAGCTTTCCCAAAATATTGTTTTCCATGAAAACGTTATAGGTTATCGATGGATTCAATGAAGTGAATAAGCCTGCAGCAGCAGCAGCTTATTCAGTTTTTCCATAATAGTTAGAGATATGTGATTTACTGACAGGTAAAGAAACCGTCTGCTGGGCATGAAGTATTATTCTTGGTGTTGCCCCAAGTCGCCTGGATGTAGGTCAAGGAGGGGGGAGCGTTTGACAACCCGTCAGTTTGTTACCGTTTGTTGGTTTCACATTTGGGTAGATACGGTCCTGAGCATATCTTCTGCCAAGTTTGACCCGCGAACGAGGTCAAGATCCAGAGTTATGCCAAAAAAACGAAAATCGCGTGATTTTGGGCATAACTCTGGATCTTCACCTCGTTCGCGGGTCCAACTTGGCCAAAGGTATGTAAAGGACCATATCTACCGAACGTTGGAACCAACAAACAGTCACAAACTGGCTGGTTTTCAAACGTACCCCCCTCCTTGACCTTGACCTGGACTAGGGGCGACACCAAGAATAATATGTTAGCAGTAGGTTTCTTTACCTGTTAGTAAATCATATAGGCAGCTCTCTAACTATTAGGTGACTTAGAGATTTGACATCAACCGATTTCACGTTCGGCTAAAAACTATTTATACACAAATGAAGAAGTAACATAATATTTGGAATCAACAGACTATATCAAGATGGGACAGTTTCCTTCATTGGCCTAGAATGGAAATGCTTCAGTTTGGAGGATCTTGAACTTGGGTTCATTCATTAAATATAAGGGCAGAGATGCGTCACTATTTTAGTTCCATTCGTTTTACAGAAAAGGTGTATGTGGCGACTGACATGTTCAATTTTTTCCATCTACGCCAAAAATAGGAATATTCAAAAGAGAAAACTAAAATTTCAAAATATAATATTCAGACACCACTATGTGCAAATTATTTAAGGGGCCCTAAGGACTTAATAGTTCATTCAATTGAATACGTTCTGTTTAATTTTGATAAAACCAGATAATTTTTGAGTGTTTTCGAATAGCATTATGTTCTTTATCGTATCATTGAAAATAGAGCTTCCTTTAAGTTAAATCTTTATTACAAATTATCAACATCATAACATCAGAACAACCCATAATACATCATTTACAAAATAAAATAGATCAGTTACTTTATAATACTCTAGATATCAAGTTAAAATGACTATAACGTGACAATAACTAAAATTGTTGATTTCATTTTCACATCATCGTTGTCGATGATACGGTAAAGCTTTGAATGTAACCAGATTATTATGCAATTTGAATAAATTTTAGCACGTACTCGGTTATTATAAATCGCATAATAATCTCGTTACATTGATAGCTATAAATTCTTGCCTTTTTCAAATGTGTTAGGCAGCGAACTCATGAATTACTATAGTACAAAAAGAAATGTTCCAGCGCAAGTGATTTCTCCTCTTGGGTGGAGTTATCTGATTACAGTAACAGCAATTGAACACAATATTTGCTGGGAATCCATTCTAAGAACACTGTTATTATTCACTGTTAATACAAACGGTTGGTTAATTTTCATTTCACCTTCATAATGTGTATTGTTTGTTGCACTTCAATATGCTCGAAGGACCCCGCACGGAATGCATGGTATTTTGGATGATTCCGGAATTCAATGAAACTCTGGTATGTTTTAGATCATGAAATATCAGTAACTCTTCAAATTGACCATAATCCTTAATGATTACAAAAGTAGTTACAAAAACAGAAAATTAAGGTAATTTAGCACACACTGTGACTTTTTCTAGTTCATTTCCGTGATATGGCTTTAGAAATGACTTCAGAAATGCAACATTCTTATAATCCAAAAGAGTATATAGGCTACCAGGGTCATCACAAACGTACTCAAAATATACTATTTAGACGTTGTTTACTTTACTTAACTGAATTGAGATTGTTTCTAGTTTGATTTTAGGATTTTTTGGATGAGTGTTGTTGACCGTTTAAAAAAGCAACACTGTCGTAATACAAACACAATATCTCACCATACCGGGGTATTCGCAAGAGTACTCAAATGTATCCTATTCCGAAATTATTCATTTCATTCTTTCAATAGCAACCTCGAAAAACCATATGTTTTAACGTTGATGTGTGAAAAAGCCAAACTTATATTTTTAATATACAATAGCCCAACATATAGAAACTCTACATACATAACTGACTACTTGATGTGCATGTTATGATACGTCAGACTATTTCAGAAAGCTCATTTTGTAGTTCAGCAACCCCACGAACAGTGACATCTAGGACGCATTCCAGAATATTGGTAGCAGGAAATTTTATATATTTTTGAGAGACTCCAATTCATCATGTGAATGACATTTTTGGAGTAGGCTGGGTCATGATAAAAAAATGTCACGAACCTATCATATTGCAGGGTGCCACATCAGTCGAGTTAGCTAACGAGATGGCTTTGGAAGAAAACCACGTTAAAAACTACGTAGAACAAAATTATTTGATCAGACGTCGCGGAATTTGGCAAAACCCAATTGGGCATCAGATTGATTTTATCAGTCTTGAATTCGATGCTCTTAAATATCTTATCTTAAACTTCTGAAGTTTTTCAGTGTTGCGGCTGTCTCCATTATAAATAGGTTAAAATGGACCAGGATGGAATACAATGCTTTGGTAAAGATACGGAAATGGTTTTATTAGATTCACAGTATTCACCAGTCATAGAAACAAAACTAAATATTATTAAATAATGAGATTTGACATGTATGCGAACGAAATGACAGGGCATTCCTGCACATGTTGATGGTCGGGTGCCAGGGTGGTGAAAATGTGCTGCCATGTGGCAGGTGCCATTTGGTACCACAGTTATAGTCGTTATATTATTGAAAATATAAAATTTATATCTGCCAATACTTTGGAATGCGATATCACTGTTCGTGAGTCTTGAATATTATTATTGCACATCAAGTAATCAGAGGAATATGTATTGTTAATTTTTGAAGGGCCCTTGTATTTTGAAAATATAAGTTTCTCTAAGATTGTTATCGAAAGAATGAAGTTTATAACTTCGGAATACGATATTTTTGAGTATTTTTTTTTATCATTCCGGTATGTTGAAGTACTGTACGTAATAAAATTGTACTGCTTCTTCAAATGGTCAACATTACTTAGCCAAAAGATCTAGAAATCAAACTAGAATAAATCTCAATTCTGATGAGTGAGGTAAACAATGTTGAAATAGTATATTTTGAGTACGTTTGTGATGACTCTGGTAAAATAAATACTGTTTTGGATCATAATACTGTTTCGTTTTCGAAGGCATGACATATTCAAGCCAAATCACGAGAATAAACCTAAAATAGTCTCAATTTGTGATAAATTACCCTAATTTTCTGTTTTTGTAACTACTTTTAAAATCGCCTTGTTTCTCCGAAACTAATCATACGATTTGATTG
The DNA here is from genome assembly GCA_944452925.2 of Chrysolina oricalcia. Classification (NCBI taxonomy): domain Eukaryota; kingdom Metazoa; phylum Arthropoda; class Insecta; order Coleoptera; family Chrysomelidae; genus Chrysolina; species Chrysolina oricalcia. Next base: position 23,693,235 of record OX101814.2, on the reverse strand, counting down.
GTTCACTTCAAGTGTTACCGACACATCGTGATCTATAACATACTAGTTTCATTGAATTCCGCCAACCATAATCCCTTATATTCCGTGCGGAGTCCTTTGCGGTTCATGAAACTTATACATAATAATATATTGATTTAAATTTTTATGCCATTTTAGATCGACGAAAGCTTCGGGGAAGTTATGTACAACTTCTTCAACATATTCCGACTTCAGACAAGAGATCAAAGTCAACATTAAAGCAGTGGGTCAGGTTTTGCTTTTGGTACTTAGCATGGTGTCTTTGTATACAGATGTACCCTATGCACTTTTTTCTTTCCCGACACCAAATTTTAATTGAAAAACTTTTCCATTTTCATCAAGAAACTATTCTTGTTATGTTATGTGTTGTTTCCAACTATCTACTCTTCTGCCAACTTTCACATTTCAACCCCTTCTTTTGTATTATGTACATACTCTTTTCCTAACTAATTATTTAGACCAGTGCTGATGGAGCCAAATAATATAAAAGCGAGAAAAAAAATTAACACCATGCGAGTTCTAATGGAAGAGAAGCAAAAAATTTTTGGAATGACGGAAAAATAATATGAAGTCGACAAAATGGAGAAGGGTGGAACAGGGTGAACTTTTACGGGTTGGAAGTGGTATTTCACGGTTTTTCGAGATTGGCAACGAAAGTTGATCTACTATTAAAGAAAATTGAAGAACAAAGTTGTTGATAACGAAAAGATCTACTTTTGCATAAAATATTTTTTCTCATTAACTTCAAATTTTCCGGGAAAATCGGAATAACCGATTTTTCAGAATTTAATTGTTTTCTCGAGCAAAATTAATTTTCTTTCATTAATTGGTGAAAATATAACTCATTCTGTTTCAAGTGAGCTGTAATTTTTTGTAGCGAAATACAGATTTTTTTTCCTTCTCTTTTCTACAAATTCCGAAAAAACGACCACATTTTCAACTGTAAAGTTTCCACGGTAACTCGTCTTTTCAAGCTCACCAGCTACCATTTATTCGTTTCAGATCATGTTATACAAGAGTAGCACCACCAAGAATTTTTTTTCCAGAAAACGCGAAAAAACAAATTTTCAAAATTAAATTTTTTTTAAATTTTTTTCTGAACTCATATTTATTTTTTAAAATCATTGAAATTAACAGTTGAAACCTTTTGAAAATGTTAATTTCACGTTACCTCAATAGATACGAAGAATGAACAAGGGCCTAAATGAGAATTTGATTATGATAGAAGGGTAGGTGAACTTTTTGGGGTAATAACGGTTTCCCACGATTTTCAGCGAAAATTTAACTCCTACAAAAAAAGTTGTTGGCAATAAAAAGATCTACAACTTATGTATTTAACATTTTCCCACTTAACCTCAAATTTTCCGGTATTAGAGGAAAACCCGTTTTAATTAACTTTTAATTATTCTACTGCGTAAAAATTGTGTTTGTCGCAACATTTAGTGGAAATATACCTTTCTATTTTCAAAACTAAGATTTTTTTTGCAATTTGAAGAAGTTCTCTAAAATTTAAATTCAAGGAAAAATTAACGTTCGACAAAGTATACTGGAGAAGTTAATTGAATCGTTTAATTTAGGAGATATGAAGGTATATTTCCACTAAATTTTGCGACAAACACAATATTTACATAAAAAAAATATTAAAACTATATTAAAACGATTTTTCCGATTTTCCCAAAAAAATGAGGTTATGTGGAAAAATGTTAAATACAAAAGTTGTAGCTCTTTTTATTGTCAACTACTGTAGTAGGTCAATTTTCTCTGCAAATTGTGAGAAACCATTTTTACCCACAAGAGATCACCTCCTTTCGCCCTTCCATCATAATCAAATCCTGATTTATGTCCTTGTTTAGTCTTTGTACCTATTGAGGTAACATGTAATTAATATTCTCGGAAGGTTTCATCTGTTAATTCCAATAATTTTTATAAATAAATACGAGAATAGAACAAAATTTAAAAAAATTGATTTTTGAAAATCTGTTTTTATATTTTTCGCCTTTTCTGGATTTTTTCATAGTATTGCTTGCTACTCTTTTATTATATAATCTAAAAGTAGACGCTTCAACGGATAAATTAGCAGCTGGCGAGCTTGAAAAGACGAATTTTACTGGTTAAATTAATTTTTAATTGAAAATAGGTAATTTTTCGGAATTTGTCGAAAAAAAAAGAATAATTCGTATTTCGCTACAACAAATTAAAAACTTATTTGAAACATAATAAGCTATATTTTCACCTAATTTCTTGGTAAAAAATTATTTTTGCCTGGGAAAATCTTTTTTTCCGATTTTCCCGGGAAACTTGAGGTTATGTGGAAAAATGTTGAATACAAAAGTTGTGGATCTTTTTATTATCAACAACTTCTCCATTAACTTTCGTTGCAATTCGCTAAAAACCGTGAAATACCAGTTTCAACCCCTAAAAGTTTACCCCATTCCACCCTTCTTCATTTTCAAATATACATCGGCACTGGTCTAATTGTGGATGTAATCAGTTATAGTGGAAATAAAAGTAAGTTTTTATTCCAAAATACCAATAATCATTTAATCTAAAATGTATTAGTATAAACGCAATGATTCAACGATTTCAAATCGTTTCAACGGGTGATTCGCGGCCCAGTGACTTCATAATTTGAAGAAGAAATCATCTACACCTTCTACAGTTTTTATACGGTTTAGTAAAAATAATTGAATGATAATTTGTCATCTGTCATAGACTTATATATCAGCTTCTGTTTTCTGAATAATGATAGAAACTGAATTAAACAATATAAAACAGGATACATTTTCTTCATAACTAAATTGAGAAAAATAAATTATTCCGGAATTAAACTGAATATTTTGTACGCATATTCAACGAGGAGTCGTCACCTACTGTGAAAATTACTTGTCATGAAATATCATTGTTCAGCTCTTTTCGAAAAAATGCCTCATCAACACGAACAATCAAAGACAGGTATCATAATATCTACAATGAAACTACAAATGGAATGATTTTCACTAAATAGGTTTAAAAAACCACGATAATCGTTTCGTTGTACGACTTCTTCAAGTGGAGAAGATAATCTGAATTACATCTTTACTACTTTACGTTGATATGGTTGTGATGAGCTATTGTGGATTGTAATATCTGTATGAGACGGCTTATGGAAAATAAAAATCATGTTTATTATTCACTTAAGTTATTGTTAGGTCCAAAAAATTCATCGAATTATTATTTTCTGATTCTACCGTAAAGTTAATTATAGGATGAAGAGAATTAATAAATTCCAAGAATTGATCCAATTGTCTAATTGTTCCTCTGAAACCTACCAAAATATTATTAGCATACCATTACTCATAATCAACCCTTTATTAGATGAATAGAATTTATTGCTTAACTTAAAATAATTTTGACTTGAAACACCGAGTAAATCTAATAGCTCCTGTTTGATGACGAGGTTTACATGATCCATATCTAATATCCTTTCTACTAATAATGTTGTTTGCTTAGAAGGGATACTAGGAAACAAGTTCTGAACGTCGAATGAATTTAAGTTTTTTCACTACCTCACTAGAAAACTTTATTTTCGATCCCTAAAGAAGGGAGGAAAATGGTACTTTTCCTCCCGCCAGGAGAAAAATAATACTTTTCCTCTAGATTTATCAGGAAGAAGATGCATTGAAATCAATTTTGCCTCTTCAGCTTCAGCGAGATCTTATGGCAGGTCGTCTTCCCAAGAACTCATTTTTAAAACTTAGAAGCAACTTAAAAGGGTAAAAAACGTGACAGCTTATGACAACTGTTTTGTTTGTATTACCAAACAACGCCATAGCAACAAATCGTTGTCAACACGATGATGACGACGCAACGCTTACTTAATATTTTGTCATATAGCCGCATTATATAGTTCCACAACATTCTGCATTTGTTCTTATAAGTATGCATGCATTATAATTTTTAGGGCGTTATAAAAATGACGACCTTAAAGGTAGTAGAAAAAACTATATTCATACCTCAGGAGAAAAATGCTTTTCCTCCCGCGGATATTAATACCCTCCGCTTCGCGTCAGGCATCAAACTATCCGCGGGAGGAAAAGCATGATTTTCCTCCCTTGGTATGTAAATAGCTATTGCGTTATTCGGTAATTTGAAATCTTTGACATTATCAAAAAGTTCGTAAGAATTTTTCATACTAAATTTTCATTTGAAATTGCAATGACTATGAATAATAGAAATAATTTCTTCTGAAATTTTAACCGATGGGGATGATAGAAAAGAGACTACTGGTCGGGGCACCTAAATCTGTCACTATCTGACGGTCTATGTCCCTCCCAAGGAATCAATATTATTAGTAGAAATGCTATTAGATATAAATCAAGTAAACCCCGTCATTAATCAGGAGATATTGAATTCAAATGGGTAATTGAATGGCCATTTAAAACTCAGACTTCCAATATTATATCAGAACATAATTTTCTTAGTAGATTCGTTAACACGTCCAGCACAGTTTTTTCACCAACAGAAAATGATTTGGTAGGGAAGGGTTTCATATATAATATTGATACTGATATCAATAAATTAGAGATTTCAGGAATAGATACAGAACTTATCAATAATAGTAGTAATAAATATATGTCAACAGATATCATCAAAACAAAGTTATTGGAAAGTAAGCGGCACAACAACAAAGAATCATCAACAGTTAAATCCATAATGCAAAAAACAGTTGAAAGCAATATATCATATTCACTAGAGTCGATAAAGGAAAGTCAGTCATTGTTAACCAAACTGACTACATACAAAAAACATCCCCATCGGATAAAATTTCAAAACAAGTTTTCTTTTATTCAAAGTCATTGCAATTTCAAATCAAAATTTAGTGTGAAGAATTCTTACGAACTTTTTGATAGTGTCAAAGATTTCAAATTACCGAATAACAAAATTAATTTCATTCGACGTGCAGAATTTGTTTCCTTGTATCCCTCCTGAGGAAACAACATTATTAGTGAAAAGGTTATTAGATATAAATCATGTGAACCCCGTCATTAAACAGGATATTTTGGATTTACTTGATGTTTTTTCATGTCAAAATTATATTAAGTTCAACAATATTCAATATTCATCTACTGAAGGGTTGATTATGGGTAATCCTTTAAGCCCTTTATTAGCTGAAATAATCATGGATAACTCAGAAACTCAAATAAAAATTAATAAAATGTTCAAAAACTTCATATACTAGTATAGGTATGTTCATGATACTTTGGTAGGTTTCACAGGAACAAATAGACAGTCGGATCAATTCTTTGAATTTATTTATTCTCTTCATCCTTCACAGTATCATCAGAAAAGGATAATTCTAATGTTTTGGACCTAACAATAACAAAGTAAATAATAAACATGAATTCTTTATTTTCCATAAACCATCTTATACAAATTTTACAAGTATTCACAATAGCTCATTACACCCATATCAAGATAAAGTAGCAGTTTACAATAGTAATAATATGATACAATACAGGGTGAAGCACCGAAAACGAAACAGATCGAATTTCTTCAAAACGCATGTGTTGTGAAAAAAATTCAAAAACAAGTCGATTTTTGATCTAAGGGGAACATCTTTCTATCACAACCTCAACTGTCATACCACTCCCCACACCCCTTAGTCACTATTACCTTAACAATTTTAATTGGGAAAGTAGTAAGTGTGACATATCATTAAAAAGGTAATTTCATAAGGAATTCAGTCATATCAATTTTTGCTACCTAACTTTTCATTTTGGAGCCCTCTTGCGGGAAACACAACTGTTCCATATCCCAAATTATGATACTGCATTTGCAGGCTAATTTGAAATTAATTCGGTGACAATGCATTATGGAATTGTTCTATGGAAAACAATAAAATGGCGGCTCCAAAATGACGAACAAAATTTGCAGTTATGGTCCGATTCGATTCAAAAGTGATATGTGGTGCAAGAAAACAAGATGGTGGCTCCATGATGGCGGACGAAATTTTGAATCTGTATTGATAACCTACGTCCCACATCTAAAAAAATATTTTTTCTTTTCATCGCATTTCTATAATAGCTTTCTTATCAATATCATTCGATACTTTTCAGTCATGTTGAATATCTGTACCTAAAACCCCCACAATCCAATTTCAAATCGAATCAGACCATAATGACAAATCTACTCTGCCATCCTGGAGCTATCTATCATTTTGTTGTTTTTTTTTCAACAAAAATTCCATAATGCATTGTCATCGCAATTGTGAACACCTACCAAAGTTCAAGTTGATCGGACAACTAGAAGTGGGTAAAAAGTCAGCTGCAAGATTTGTCCCACACATACTAACTACTAACAGGGCAAGTTGAATGAAAGCATTGGAAAAATAAAAAAATCGGACATTGCATAGACTTAAAAATTGAAAAACCTTGCAAAAATTCAAATCCAATCATTCCAAACTACATTAATTCACAGTAGATGCTCAAAGTGTTCGCCGTGAACTGCCATACATCAATATAAGTTAGTCTCGAAACGCTGTCTGACGTTTTTGAGCAATTTATGCAAAATTTTCCAATTTTAAAGTTCATTCAATGTTAAATGTTTCAATTTTTGTTATATTTCCGTGAATTGTTCACATTAGCTTTCAAACCAAATATCATAGGTTGGAATACGAAACAGTCGTTTTTTCCGCAAGAGGGCGCCAAAAAAGTTATGTAGGAAACACTCACATGTCTGAATTCTTTATGGAATCATATTTTCAATGCTGTGTCACCCTTAGTACTTTCCCTATTCAAATTGTATGAGTGACCAAGGGGTGGGGAAAGTGGTATAAAAGTTGAGGTTAAGATAGGAAGACGTCTCCCTTGGATTTAAAATCGCTGTGTTTCTGCATTTTTTTCACAACACATGTGTTTCGAAAAATTTGTTTTTGGTCCCGGGTCGAATCGAACCATAATTACCGCAGACCATCTTGTTTTTTGCATCTACAAACTAATTTTGATTCGAATCGGCCACAATTACAAATTTTGTCCGCCATCTTAAAGCCACCATCATGTTTTATGCATTGACAAACAAATAATAATTTCCGACCCTGAAAACCACCACATATCAAATCATGTCTGCCATTTTGAAGCAGCCATTTTGCTTTTCCCCTTAGAAAAATTCCATAATGCATTGTTACCGAATCCATGTCAAATTAGCTTGCAAATGAAGTATCATAATTTGGAAGACGGAACAGTTGTGTTTCCCTCAAGAGGGCGCCAAAATGAAAAGCAAAAATTGACATGGCTGAATTCCTTATGAAATAACCTTTTTAATGATGTGTCACACTTTCTACTTTCCCTATTCAAATTGTTTGGGTGATAGTGACCAAGGGGTGGGGAAAGAGGTATGACAATTGATGTTATGATAGGAAGATGTCCTCCTTGGATTAAGAATCGACGTGTCTCTGCATTTTTTTCACAACACATGTGTTTTGAAGATATTCGATTTGTTTCGTTTTCGGTGCCCCACCCTGTATATAGATTAGTTAACATTCCTCTCTCTACATCAAATTTTAAACGAATTGCAGTCAACAATGATTATGAAACATCTTTGAAGAAGCAATATAAGAAGCAATTCAAGAAAATTATCTTCCTCTAAAAGACCTCCAAATTTTGAAAAGAATTACTTATATAGGTGAATCATGTAATAAAATAGGTAATGTCTTGAAAAAGCAAGGTTTTGATTTTGCCTTTAAGACAGACCCAACTGTGGGCGAACATATTGAAAAATACCAAGATAAAGTGGAAAATCAAGAAAAGTTTGGAGTCCATAAATTAACGAGTGATAGTTGTCCCAAGTTTTATGTTGGTCAAACTAGTAGAACCTTCAGAAAGCGCCTAACCGTACATAGACACAGCTTTGTGAACGGAAAAACAAATTCAACATAATATGATTTAATAACCGAAAACCATACTTTCGAATATGATTTTAAAATCCTTCATGTTCAAAGCAATGGCATGAGGTTGAATCTTTCAGAAAGTATGGAGATTTTCAAATGAAAAAATTCTCAGAACCTTTTTAACCAACTTGAACTGAATAATTCACTTCTACTTAAAATGTTTTCCTGGAGAGGCCAGATTAAATATTATCAGTATTTTATTGGTACTTATAGACCGTCAGATAGTGACAGATTTAGGTGCCCCATTTTCACATACAAGCCTCGAATAGGGTTGAGAAGTACATCGATGTTGAGTAAAATGGAGGGAAATTTACGAGTGGCTCCTGGGGATAACATATGGAAAATTCGATTTTCCATATTTTAACGCGAGCCGTGTTGACCTAATCATTAATTAATAGAACCTGGCTTCAGAACATCAAAGGCTTGAGTGTTGAAGGTGGCTAAAGGGTTAAAATGAGGCTGTAATCTTGTAAAGTAAAATCGAGATTTCAACAGGTTTTCCCACGCAAGCCCTTCGAAACTATGAAAACCAACATCGTCACAACACCGAAAAACATAATGGCTTGAGTGGCGTGAATGGAAGAGTAGATTTTGTCGTCGGAAAATTTAATGGAAATTCTTTTTGATTTTTCCATATGTTTTCCCCACGAGCCACTCGTAAATTTCCTATAATTTTACTCAACATCGACTTACTTTTCAACCCTATTCGAGGCTTGTATGTGAAAATGGGGCACCTAAATCTGTCACTATCTGACGGTCTATTATTGGGGGTTCATTAGGAGTCATGTATACAACTGAACTGAGTATTTAAGAGAACACAGCAAAGATGTAATTCAGATTATCTTCTCCACTTGAAGAAGCTGTTGTACAGCGAAACGATTGTCGTGGTTTTTCATACGTTTGTAGTGAAAGTCATCCGAATAATAGTTTCATTATAGATATTAATATGGATTTTCCTCAAGTATCGGCTACATCAATTGAAAACAGGTAATATTTGTCCATAAGGTGTTCGAAATGAATTCCATTGTTTTCAATTAATAAATTTCACCAGTTCATAACAAGCTGAGTGCATATACTTCGGAGACTGACTCTTTCTCTGTCTGACACTCAATGCGTATTTTGTTTTTGTGGTCTTCGTTATTTGCAAGAGTCCTAACGTAAACACGGTATTTGATATAGGGCCAGAGAAAGAGTCCAGTGGGGTAAGATCTGGCGTTGTAGCAAGTCCATCAACACCTGTACTACTCGACGTAATTATGATAAAAATTTATAATACTTTAGATGGTTATACTGAGGAATACTGCATCTATCATAATTCACAATGAAAAATATGACAACACATTCGTAAAAGAAAGTTGACAAATAACAAAATGGGGATGATTGGTATGAACCATTTAAAAACTATCCTTATGGAAAATGGCTTACGGTTAGATTCCCTGGCTTTTCGGTATGTTATAGATTTTGACTTCATTGGCAAAAGTGTCCATGAGCACAAAAATAAATCGGTGTACTAGTTTTCTAAATACAGGATGTTAAAGATGAAAAGTGCAGCGTTCTGCTCAGAATTTTTTATAATTCCGAGAATTGACTAAACGACTGGGAATCCCATGCCCATGGTACAATGTCACCTTGATCTTGTTTTCATTACACTCTTTCGTTCTGTGCTCTACGACATGGTGAATGAAGAAACATCCAATTCGATTAATTTTTAACCAACCAGTGTTAGTTCTCTGATGAGAATTGGAGATTCAATTTAGCCTAAATGAACTCCCTCATCTTGGTTGAAGTTACTTGACAGTATTTTTCATAGAGGGTGGTTCAAAAATAAGGCTACGTCAACCCCTTCGCTTTTAGTTCGGATAGGAGAGAGCAAGTCATATATACCAAACATTCTTCAATATTGACAACGTCGCATAGTTATTTCATATAATATTCGAAAATCTGCTGTAAGAGTTTGGATCTAATATGTTAAATCAGTCACTTCAGAATCGCCTCTGCTCTCTCACTATTTTCTTTTTCTTATATTTGGATTCAATTACTCACTTGAAATTGTGATCTACTTTTGTTACATCTGTTATCATGTGCTTTCATGTTATTGGTGATATGTTATACATCCTGTTGGAAAGCTTCATAAATAAATAAAAAAATATACGCAGGGTGAGTTAAAAGAAACGGGTCAACTTTCTCAGAAAAATACTGTTTTTTCCAATGTATATCCCGTATCTCGAAGAGGAATCTTTCAATTTAAATGAACTTTTAATATAATGTACGTTTTAAGGGGTCCAAGATATTGTCATCAATACCAGCATAAGTCTCCGGACTCGTTGGTCGGCTATATACTTTTGAATGTACGGATTTCGTTGATATCCCATATCCTCCATTGGAGACCGAAATAAGCTATTTTCGAGCAATTCTTCTTGTTGAAGAATAATCGGAGTAGATGAGTGTGGTACCTATTCCAATCATGCAATACCGTATATACATGGTGAATAAAATTGTTTCCATTTGAAAGCCCTGTTTCCAAAGTAACTGGAAAAAATTGAAATGTATCAGAAGCAATAAAGCTGTTTCAATTCAAATGGAGGAATATTTTATATGATTTCTGTGAAATGTGGTGTTTCTACAAAATAGGGGATATTTTCCAATCAAGCAGACAAAAACCTGGAAATGGGATTTTTGGTAAACAATCAACAAATGCACGATGCAGTTGTTATACTTCACAAAATTCCACAAGATAGTCCGCGAAAGTAAGTATTTACGTTTTGTAGTAATTTCTTCAATGAACTAATTTTGAAATGTATTTGAATAATTTTCACACAAACGATATGAATGACTGTGGTACCTATTCCAATCATGCAATACCGTATATACATGATGAATGAAATGGTTTCCATTTGAAAGCCCTGTTTCCAAAGAAACTGGAAAAAATTGAAATGTATCAGACGCAATAAAGCTGTTTCAATTCAAATGGAGAAATATTTTATATGATTTCTGTGCACGGTGCAGTTGTTATATTTCACAAAATTCCACAAGATTTGTTTTTACGAACAAACAGATAGTCCGCAAAAGTAAATATCTACGTTTTGTAGTAATTTCTTCAATGAACTAATTTTGAAATATATTTGAATTATTTTGACACAAACAATATGAATGAATATGAATGAAGAAACTTTTTGAAGACAAGTTTTCTTTGAATTGCACTGCAGAGGAAAATCAATATTTCTTTGAGGGTGCACGTTATTATGTGACTGACAGATTCAAAAACATTAAAAATACGATTTGAGGAGGTGGTTTGAACTGATGCATCAGAAATTAATAAATATTATATAATTTCTTTTGGATTTTCAATTTTCTCTAGTTCCTTCTGAAACAGTGCCTTCAAATGAAAAACATTTCATTGGCCTTGTATATTCGGGAATGCATGATTGGAATAGGTACCGCACTCATCTACTCCGAATATTCTTCAAGAAGCATAATTGCTCGAAAATAGCCCATTTTGGTATCCGGGTATCAAAAAAATCCGTGCATTCAAAAGTATATAGCCAAGCAAACGAGTCAGGAGAATTATAATGATATTGATGACAATAACTCAGACTCCTCAAACCGAACAATATACCAGAAATTGATGACAATTAACCGAGTCTTTTTCGAAATACAGGATATTCGTTGAAAAAAACATACTTAATTTCTCTAAGAAACTTGGACCGTTGCTTTTTACCCACCCTGTATACATGGAATAACCATGCCACGTTCTGAACATCGAATAATGTTTGATATATATATATATATATATATATATATATATATATATATATATATATATACATTTTGCTTCCGTATCAAGACACATCACATTACATTTTGCTTCCATGACTATTTTGCTTCCGCATAACGGACGCAAAATAGTTTTTGCCGATATTTACGCATCTAAAGCATAAATTCGGATGGTTGTTACAGATTTCTGTTCGACTTTTGTTTATGCTTTTATGGATTCCTTCTATTTCTCTCTAGATATGTCTGTAATGGCAAAGTTATTGGACGCAATTTAGTATGGTTTTTAACAAGAATAATACACATTTAGTTCCACATAATTCCATCAGAGGCGCTGGTTTATATACATACTGAATATACTTCTTTCAATTGGCTCATTATTTTGCGTCCTAAGTTTGGCAACCTGGCAACCGTTATTACGTGGATTTTAAGTGAAACCGAGACTGGCAGATTATTATAATATCCGGAGATGAGTGATGTACGTGAAAAGCGGAAGGAGAGCTATCCCTACTTTTCTGATAGTGTGAGTATTATAATATGCTGATTTTCAATAATGGTGTTTCGCTTTCTCTCAAAAAAACTATACTTTTTTGAATATGTTTTTACTTTTCAAATCTTTGACAAGTATCAAAATAAACAACAACTTTTTTTTTTTGTCATTCGTAACCACGATCATAAATTCTTTATACAGGATGTAAAATTAACAAATATAAAATATAAAAACTCCAACATTCTCCCCTCCGTGAAGAACTATTCTTCACCTCTTCTTTCCTTCTGTGACTTCCCACCTACAAAGTCTTGTAACAGGACGACGGTAGATGTTGTTTGACGCTGTCTTGACCTCTGCTACACGGATTATTCCATCTTTGCCTGGAAAAACTGCGACAACTCTTTCCATTTTCCAGGTGTTTCTGGGTGAGTTATCGTCAACAATAACAACAATGTAATCAATTTTCAATGATTTTTGATTATCAACCCACTTTGTTCTGCGAGTAAGTGATGGTAAATATTCCTTTACCCACCTTTTCCAGAAACTGTTTGTCAACATTTGTGATTTCCGCCATTCCTGTCGGAAATCATGGTTTTCAAAATTTCCAGGGGGGCCTTCAGCGTGTGCATATCCGATTAAAAAAATGATTAGGGGTTAGAGCCTCTGTATCAGACGGATCCAATGAAACGTAAGTGAGGAGGCGAGCATTTATGATGTTCTCGGCTTCGGCAAACAGTGTCAGAAGTGTTTCGTCTCTTAGGGATTGTCCATGTACTGCTGTTCCTAGTGATTTCTTGACTGACCCGATTAGTCTTTCCCAAGCTCCCCCTATATGAGGAGATGCTGGGGGAATGAACCGAAAATTGATACATCTGGAAGTGCATTCATCTGCGATCTTGTTTTCGCTAAGATCTTTGTAAGCCTTGCGTAATTCTTCAGCGGCTCCTCTCAGGTTGGTTCCATTATCACTGAAGATGCTTTCAGGGTATCCCCGTCTTGAAATGAATCTTCTTATACTCATGATTGCAGATTCGGTTGTCAAGTGATGAGCTACTTCAAGGTGAACTGCTCGGATGGCAAGACATGTGAATAGAACTCCCCATCTTTTCTCTTTTCTTCGACCTACAGTAACGTAAAGTGGTCCAAAGTAGTCCATTCCAGTATTCACGAACGGTCGCAGGCTTGGAGTTACTCTCACCTCTGGCAATTGTCCCATTAAAGGAGGTCGAGGTTTGGCTGAATAATTCCTGCATTTCTGACATCTTCTAGCAGCAGACTTGACTGCAGCACGTCCATTCAAAATCCAATATTTTTCTCGAATTTCATTTAGTACTGTTTCTATACCTTGATGCTTGAATTTTTCGTGATAGTACTGCAGAAGTAGCTGGGTATAATGGTTTATGGGGCAGAGTATGTAGGGTCTCTTCATCTGTGGTGATAAGCAATTCGCCAAGACTGTCCTTCCGGCCAGTACGAGTGTGCCATCTTCGTTTAATGCAGGGCAAAGTTTTCTCATCCGGCTTTTGTTTTCGACAGTCTTCCCTTTCTTCAATTGTTCAATCTCTTCGGGAAAACTTTCAGCAATAATTTTCTGCTTCTTTCAATTTCTCTGCTATCAGATATTTTGGATATTCTTGATCTGCATCTCTCGCTCTTCCGATCTTTTGTTTCATCTTTTCTATGAATCTTAGAAACCATGCGGTTGTATCCATTTTGAAAATTTCTTGTAGTCCGGTGAAAATGATCCTGACGCGACATCTATTTTTCCAAGGAATGCCTACTTCATTTCCTTCATCTCTTCTTGACATATTTCGAAATCATTGTTTTCTGTTTGTCTGATTTCTTCAGGCCAATCCTTTTCATTTTTTCTTAAGAATTCAGGTCCATATATCCATTTTTCCGTAAAAACAGCATTCGTTTCTTCCAAATTATTTCGAGTGGCCTTATCTGCGATATTCAGTCCTGATGGAATCCAGTGCCAGTTTCCAATATCAGTCCTTTCTTGAATTTCTCCTATTCTGTGTCCAAAAAATTGCTTATATTTTCGGGCATCAACTTTTATCCAGTTCAACACACATGTTGAATCTGACCATAGCCATACCCTGTGGATCAGAATTTCCAATTCGTCTCTCAACGAATTACTTAAACGACTTCCTAATACTGCAGCCTGCAATTCTAGACGAGGAATAGACAGGGTCTTCATAGGTGCCACTCTGGATTTTGAAGTTACAAGGGAAACTTCATATTTTTCATGATTCGTAATTCTAAGATAAGCCACTGAGGCGAAAGCTTTCTCGCTCGCGTCACAGAAAATGTGAAGCTCAGTTTGTTCGGACTTCGGTATTAATAGTGAATAGCATCTTGGGATACTTATTTCTGGGATTCTTTTCAAATCATCTGTCCATTTTCTCCAGGTTTCATGCAATCTTCTTGGAATCATGTCATCCCATCCAATGCCTTCTCTCCAAATATCCTAAAGAAGTATTTTCGCACTCTAATGGTAAAGCATGAAAGCAGACCAAGGGGATCAAATATTGACATGACTATCTTCAATATTTGCCTTTTTGTCATTTTCTCGGAATTCAAGTGTTCATGTTTTACTTTGAATCGAATTTGGTCATCTTTGCAATCCCACCATACTCCTAGAACTCGTTGAGTAGACAGCTGGCCATTCTAAACATTTTTGCATCCACTAATCTTTCTCCCATACTATTCATAATGTTTGCAGAGTTGAAGACCTTGAACCCGCATCACTTCTGAGATCGTTTCTATAGCCTCTTCCTCTGAATCTTTCGAGTCCAGGTCATCAACATAAAACTTACTAATTATTGTATCTTTTATCTTCACTGTGCATTCTGTTTCCATTGCGTTCTTGTTCTTGATGTATTGGGCACAGGATGGTGAACAGGTGGCTCCAAAGATCATTACCTCCATTTCATACACATCAGGTTCTCTCTCCTGGTCCAAGTTCCTCCAAAGTAGACGTTGAGCACATTGATCCTCTCGTCGTATCCTAACTTGATGGAACATTTCACAAACGTCTCCATAGAATTCAATCTTTCTCTGCCTAAATTTCAGTAAAATAGCAACTAAAGATTCCAACAAATCAGGTACAGGAATGAGATTTTCATTAAGACTTGTTCCATTAGCTTTTGCAGCTGCGTCGAAGACGAGTCTTATTTTCCCTGGTTTATTGGGATTAGTAGTTGCAAAGTGTGGTAAGTACCAGGTACGTGGGTTATGAATAGCTGCTTCCTCAATAGATAACTTCTTCAAGTAACCTTTATGCAAGTAGGAATCGATTTTTGAACAGTACGCTTCAGCCAATTCAGAATTCCTCAAATATTTCCTTTCCATGCATAAAAGTCGTTGAAAAGCATTATTTCTACTATCAGGAAGAACAATATTATCATTTTCCCATAATAATCCTATTTCATACCTATCGCCAACTCTTCTGGATGTCTTTTCCATAATTCTGATTGCTCTGTCTTCTTCAGAACTCATCATTTTCTTGAATGGAAGAACGCCAAAAAAACTCTGTTGTGAATGTTTCCTTTACCAGATCGTGAAGTTGTTGGTCATCGGTTTTGTTGCAGATGTGAAGTGTATGAGCTAGTGCAAGACTTGTTTCATCACTATGGCAGGGCCCATGGATCGTCCATCCCAACTTACACTTTGTTGCTAACGGAAGATAGCTGTGATGACTTCGTGTCTGCCTTGGAACAATAATTGCAGCATTATCTTGCCCTATGAGAACTAAAGGTCTTTCATTACTAAAATTGTCAATCGGTAAATTTCTCAAATGGGGTTGATTTTGCCATTTGTCCATATTTACTGTCTGTGAAGGTAAATCTAGGTTATCTGTAGTTTTTGCACCTATAATTTTGAAAGTTTTTGCTTCCTCACCTACTCCTGAGATACCAAAGTCGACCTTCTGAGAACTGTTCAAATTCGAAACAATACCTCCTGTCCATCTTATACAGAGTGATTCCTGGGTTCCTTGCAGTCCTAGCCGTTCCACAGTGGATTGATCCGCCAATGTTACTGTGGATCCTTCGTCGCATAACGCTAGAGTTTTCAAACTGCCGTTTGGTCCATAGAGCATCACAGGAATCATGCGAAGAAGTACATTTTTTCTTGTTTGGAGTGTGCAAACAATTTCATTTGCCTTTTTGTTTTCATCTTCGACGATATGCTCATCCTTCCCTTCCCTGTTGAAATTCTTATGTAAGAGCTTGTGATGTTTCAATTTACATCCTCCAACACCACAATCTTTCTTCTTCTTACATCTGAACTTCGAATGTCCAGGTAGGAGACATATAAAACAAAGCTTTTTACTTACTACTGTACTCCAACGGCTATCAACATCATCATTTCTCAGTTTCAGACAACTGTCGAGTTCGTGGTCATCTTCTTCACAATAATCACAGCATTGGTTCATTTCTCTAGTACTCAAGATTCTTTCAGGTTTCTTGAACGTAGAATTGGGTTTTTTCGCATATCTATCATATGCTGATTCGGTTTTCGTCTTGGAATGGACTGGAGAATTCACATATGAAGCTGCACTTGCCATTTGAAGAAGCCATGTGGAAAATTTTTCAAGATTCACGTTACCACTTTCGCCGTATACTAGCTCTCCCCATTTCACCCTCAAAATATCTGGAAGTTTATTCACTAGTTCCTTCAGTAGCTGTGGATTCTGCATATGACCTACGGATTTCAATGTTTTCATTGTGGCAACTAAATTTTGTACTTCATTGGAAAGAGTAATGATTTTTCCGATATTCATATCTCGAATGGAAGGAAGACAGTTCAATTTAGAGATGATTACCTCTATGATGAATTCAGGTCTGCCAAATCGCATTTCCAGTGTTTCCATTATCAGTCTGACGTTGTGTCTAGCCGTCATCATACCTGACACTGCGGATCTTGCTTCCCCTTCCAGACACTTCCTTAACTTTATCACCATTTCCTCTTCATTGTATGCACATATATCAGAAATACACTGAAAATGCTTGTAAAATAGCGGCCAATCTTCAGGATGTCCATCAAACGTGGGAAAGTCTCTCTCCATAGTTTGTCTCGTGAAAATTTTATATGGATTTGATGATGAAGGGTGGACATTGTTAACCAAATTGGAAATAGTTTGACACAATAACTTTATATCAGCATTGGTATTATCAGAAAGTGGGTTTTCGGTGGGTTTATTTTTACCAAAATTGTTATTGATGACATTGCTAACATTATCAACGATAAACTCACCTTTATTTCCAGCACCTGACTCGGCTCCCGACTGATGCTGACGTGGTTGTCCATTATTATTCACCCATTCACGTGTGGCTTCCCTGAAGTTCGTAAAATCCTCTTTACTGACGTGGGCTCCTATTCCCTCGTGATGTTGGAACTCTTCTTGCGCTTCTATCTCTGCTTCCTGTAGTTCCTTTTCGATTTCAAGTAGACGCATCTGGTTTTCTTGCTCCTTTCGTTTCATTTCGAGTTCTTGCCTGGTCTTTTCTGTCTCTAGTGCTAGCCGCTTCTTCCTTAGATTAACACTGACCTGGGACCGTCGACTCTTATATGATGTTGTGGACTGGGCATCCTGGTGAAGATCTATCTCCTCTCCTCTCTCCTCTCCTTATCCGTGGGTTGTTCAGCTCTGTCCGTATCTCCATACCAGAGGAAATCCGCTGACAAATTTCTGTTGATTTCTGCGCCTTTTCTCGCGCTACGCCTTCGTTCATCCATTTCTTGATTCATATCGGTTAGAAGGACCAAAAATGTTTCGCTTTCTCTCAATAAAACTATACTTTTTTGAATATGTTTTTACTTTTCAAATCTTTGACAAGTATCAAAATCAACAACAACTTTTTTTTTGTCATTCGTAAGCACGATCATAAATTCTTTATACAGGATGTAAAATTAACAAATATAAAATATAAAAACTCCAACAAATGGATTCGCGTAGGAATATTATGATAATGACAATAATTCAAAATTCCAAGTTTAAATTTGATCATTTTTCATTGCAGACAGATTTGGAATTCTTCAAAAATAAAAAAGCAGAGAGGTGGTTTTGCAATGAATCATTATCCACCGTCATAAAAAAAAATCATAGTAGTGATAAATAGCTTTGTACGCGTTTCTGCTCGGGATATGTTATGGAAAATGCTCTTTCCTTCATACCCGATACCACATAGAAGTTTTCCAGGACGTCCAAGGAAGTGGAATATGAGTGAATTTCAAAATAAATATATAGAAGGTACATATGGCTTTGTACACGTTTCTGCTCCGGAGATGACGTAAAAAATCCATAATACTCCATCACTGATACCACGTAAGAGTTCTTCAGGCCGTTCGAAGGGGTGAAATCGGGGAGAGTTTTCGAAAAAAAATCATAGAAGGCACAAATATCTTCTATGTTGTTTTTTAGGAAATTCGCCGTTATTCCACCCCTTGGACGGTTTGGAAAACTCCTACGTAGTATTAGGGATGGATCATTTTCCAAATCATATCTCGAGCAGAAACGTGTGAAAAGCCATTTGTGCCCAACATGTTTTTCTTCAGTTTTCACCACGCGTATATCAAATCACTCTGTTGAAAATAAAAAATATATTAAAATGTCACGGTAAAATTTTTAGACCACTTCTAATCGTCCGATTGATTTGAAATTTGGCAGGTATACATCATTCCGGTGACAATGTATTATGAAATATTTGTTAGAGAAAAAAACAAAATGGCGGCTCCAATATGGCGGACAAAATTTGTAATTATGACCATATTCAATTCAAATTTGGTAACTGGGGTTTTTGAGGTCAGAGATGATGATTCTTCTGTCAAAATTGGAAAATTCAAGATGGCGGCTCCATTATAGTGGACGAGTTTTGTGATTATTATCCAATTTTATTCAAAATTGGTTTCTCGGGTTTTTCGGCGTCAGACATTATGATTCTTATGTCAAAATACGAAAATTCAAAATGACGGCTCCATTATGGCTGTCGAGTTTTGTGATTATGATCCGATTCTATTGAAAATTAGTATATGGGAGTTTTCGGGGGAAAAGATTATGGTGCTTCAAACAAAATTGGAAAATTCAGAATGGCGGATCCAATATGGCGGACGAGTTTTGTAATTATGATCCGATTCTATTCAAAATTCTTTTCTGGGAGTTTTCGGGGTCAAAGATTATGATTCTTTTGTCAAAATTAAAAAATCAAGATAGCGGCTCCCATATGGTGAATCGATACAAGATATGATAAGACGACAAGAATAAAAAGTAGAAAATAAAAAATAATTCAAAAAATATTGAAAACATCGCTTATATTCAAATGAAAGGGAAAAACATTTTTTTTCATGATTATCCAACAATTAAGGGTATGACTATAAGCGTGGAGCGCCAGGAAAATACATTTCGCAATGATATGATTAAGGTCTCATCGGAGACCGAGGGATTCATAATGGCCTGTGAGTATGTCGTCTTCAACACTCTGATCTACCGAAGTCTTGTGATGGGTGACACCATAATGCATTTGCTGTCAGCTTTTCCAGCTTATGCAGTCTCAGCCTATTCCACAGGCATAACGCGGCGCTACGAGTGTTGTACTACCATCTACGACTCTCGTACGATGTAGACGAGACACTGGTGTTGATTTATGCTCCGGGTAATATTGAGTCCGTTGTGGTGAATGAGCAGTGCCAAATCTATTGGAACTACTCATTCCTTCCTCAGGCTAATACAAGCCAGTAAACCTGATGTAGTCCTCGACCATCAAAGTAGGACGATCTTCGTCATAGTTTTCGGCTCCTGGCTAAACGAACGTCGTACCAAAAGAGAAGGACAGAAGGACTAATTATCGAGATCTTCTCTTTGAACTCCGCAGGTTTACCCAAACCATTTTATCAAAATAGTGGTTCTCTGATCATAGGGGTCCTTGGTGGAATGATGGACACATTGCTTTCGAATCTGAAAATTAAACCGGCTTGCCGTATCGAATGCAGAAAGCCGTCATCCTTGGTTGCCTATGTCTGCTCAGCGCACATGACCCTTGGACCCAGTAGTCACTTACTGCACTGACGTGAAGAGAGGTTATTAATAATAATGATAATATGAATCTTTAGATTTGATTTTCCTCCACTTCTACTTGTCCACATATTCTGACAGTTAGCACACATATCAAAGACCGATGAAACAATGAAACTACTGACATATTTGATTATTTGAAACCTTAGGTGCAAATAAATTCAGAAATGTAGAGAGCTATCCCAACACCAAAATTATGTCAACTTCACTTGAATCGCGTTTCAGTATAAGCATATCCTAACTACCTTTCTCTTTTCGAATTATATCTTGATGAGTTTAACCTAATTTGGCAGTTACACTAACGCATCCATTCACAAGGTTCACAAGCATCTAATCGACTCTCCTAATTTATAGATGATGATACAACAGTTCTAAATACGTTTTGATGACTAATGAGTTCCAGTAGAAAGTTATACGAAAAAAAAAAATTTAGTTTATGCAACTATTGTAACATGAACTTGAATTACCTCAAAGATAAAACTGAAGTTTATGAAAAGTTTAGATTTATGAGCTTAGTTGTGAGTATTGCGAAAAGAAGTATGTTGGTCAAACTAGAAAGGCCGTGAAAACACGGTTCAAAGAGCATACTGCTCATACTCGCCCTTTGATACCAGAAAAATTGAGTGTTTCCATTATGCTTCGGAAAACGATCACCGATTTGATGAAACTAGTTTGAGACCAATTCGACAAGTACATGACTTATTGCATAAGTTTTACATTTTTATTAGTCATCAAAAGATATTTACGAATATTATAGTCTGTCCATAAAGTAACCTTCCCTGCTAACTTTCAAATGGGTTGGAATTTTATTGTGACCTTTTTGTTGGTAGAATGGATGTCAAAATCTACTTTTTGACAAACGAAGCAATGTCTATCTTTCAAAATGGCGGCCCATTAATACTCCAAAATGAAGAGGCGGTACATAGCGTAAGAATTCTCTTGGAGTAACCCCGCCCCTGTTAACTTTTGAACGAATTGGAATTCTGCTTCTAATTTTTTTTGGTCGAATGGTAATTTAGAATCTACTCACTGACAACAAAAAAATGCTTATTTTCCAAAATGGTGCCGGTCCACCATTTTAATTCTTCCTTTGAAATGGCTGGAGGTCGACTGATACATCAATTGAATTGTATTTTAATTCATCATAAGCACCGACAACAAAATTTTAAACAAATATTAATCTATAACAAAATGGCGGTACATAATGTTAGAGTTCTGCCATATGAGGATCTTTTAGATGGCTATGAATGAACTCTAGTAAAATCATCAAATCTTTTTTGGTATCGTTGAGAGATGATTCTGAAGTTCGGAAATTCCTTCCTTAAATTTCCAAACATTCTAATGCGTTCCTCCAAAAAAAATCCAAATGGGTCAAATCAGGCGAGCGTGCTGGCCATATAATAGGATCCCTCCTACCGAATCGGTAGGATGGTATAGATGGATCGGTAGTACCGATCTATCTTTCCACAAAATATTTATTCAAAGAGTTGGTTACTGGCCTGAAATCATGGGTAGATGCTCCGTCTTGATGAAAATTTTCTATGTTATTTCCAGCTTCCTGAATTATTTCCGAAAAGATGTCTTCTTGTAGAATCCTCAAACATCGAACTCCGTTAAAATTTTCTCTCAAGAAATATGGACCTATGATAAGGTTGCCCAATATGCCAGCCCAAACATTAAGTTTTTGAATTTGTTTCCCTGAACTCATGAGGATTTTCAGTACTTCAATAGCGATGATTTTGACTATTCACATGTCCATTCAAGAAAAATGTGCTTTCATCACTGAAACAAATGTTGCTTACTCATTTGACAAAGTTTCTCACTCATCCGGTGAAAGAACTGATTTCTACGATCAGGATCGTCTTCAGAAAGTTTGTAAACCATTTTTATTTTATAGAATAAAACTTTATTAATCAATATAATACCATAATTACATGGTGTTGGACAAGTCAACTATAAAGCAACTTAAAAAGATATTTTTTAATAAAAGCAGGTATAGAATATAAATAAAATACAATAAATAATAATAGTTAAAAGCTCATTGAGTATCAAATAACAGTAATTTATTATTTCTTCAGTATTTTATGTACTGTTGAACGTGGCATTTCATTCTGATCCGCTCGTTCAGTTGAGGGTTTTCTTGAAGATCCACCAAGGTATCTATCTGCTCGTTTGGAGATAGATGGTTGACACCTTTTCTTCACATTACTCAGATTCCCTGCTCGCTCATATTCCCCAATGAGTTCTCTCAAATATTTTCTGTCAATGGGATTGTCTGGATAGATCTCATTGAATAAGCGCACAGCTGCATGAGCGCCTGAGACTAGATAACACTTTAACAGCAAAAACTGTTTCCTCTACGGTACAGATCGCTCTCCTCAATATTGAGAACTGGTGAAATACAAGATTGAAACATTGAGATGGAGAAGGATATTTCTTATTTATACATTCACTATATCATAATGACTAATTGATTGATTGTTCTAATTTGAGGAATTCGTTATACCTAAAGGATGTTGTTATAACTGATTGCCTGGATTACCTGAGTTGATATTATTATTCATTCTGCTTTATCATCTGTTTGTAGATAATACAATAATTTCAAGTACAGAAAACTTTTGAAAAATCATCAAAAGTAAAGTAAAGTACCCTTACTTTACTTTTGATGATTTTTCCAGAACTGAAGTAGGTATCTAAAGGATCCTCATAGTAGAACTCTACCATTAAAGTACCACCATTTCGGTCTGGATTAATATTTTTGTTTCATATTTCGTTGTCGTGTAGAGAATTGAAATACAATTCAGTTCAATTCAATTGATGTATCACTCGATCCCCATAGCAATAGAAAAAAATCAAAATGGCGGACCGACGTCATTTTGAAAAAATTTACATTTTTTGTCGAAAAGAAGCTCACTAACTCCCATTTTACAAATAAAATAAAAAAAAATCCTATCCGTTCAAAAGTTAAAAGGGGTGGGATTACTTTATGATAGTCATAACATTATGTACCGCAATTCTGTTACGGATTGATCATTTTGTTGAAATTATGCTGTCGTAAAGAGGTATCACTCGATCCCCCATGCCATTTGAAAAAGTCTTTCAAATTGGTGTCGTGCCGCCATTTTGAAACATACGTTTTTTTTGTCAAAAAGTAGCTTATGAACTGCCATTTTACCAAAAACAAATTTCATCCAAAAATTTAAATCTGTTCAGAGAGGGTTACTCTCACTGTATAATCAAAATTAGACCTGATTATTGTGAACCTCGAATTAGAGGGTTAGTGTAAAACTAATTATCATATAAATTCACTTAACAGAAGTGAAGACATGCAAATATAGTGTATTTTTTAGCGAAACGCATGTCGAGATAAATTTAAGTAGTTGTATGTTTGTGAATGAAGCTACTAAATATGCAATACACTTCATTTGGTTAAGTTGAAAGAGTACCATTGCCTCTTTACATTTCAAAAAAGTTCAAAATATCGATATCGTCAAATTTCTTCCTTCCTTTAATTTGATATTCTCCTGCAAACTTTTGAAACTTCATTCGAAATATAGTATAATTAATTTGCAAAAACGTTAAAGATAAACAATACCGTATAATTTTTTTTAATCTAATTGAGTTTTATGACCAAACGTTATTATTCGTCATTAAATTTTACCGTAGGATATTTGATTCTTCTGTTAGACCTGACAACATTGCTGGAAGCAAGATAAAACGTAACGTGTCATGATAGTATACAATTGGACGTAATTTAGTACAAATGTAAAAATATACGGTTCCAAAATGAACCGGAATATCAACAGAGTTGAAATAACCGGAATGTGTAAAATACGTATATTGAATTTTTAGAGACACAGCATTCAAAAATACCTCCAGAGATATGATTTTTTCACGTCAAACTAGTATACTCATTTAGATTTCATCTAAACCTCTTCCTTCTGGGGGACGCAGAATGTATGCATTATAAAAGGATGCAAAATTGCTGCAGGATGTAAATATATATATATATATACATATATTTATTTATATATATTTATTTATATATATATATATATATATATATATATATATATATATATATATATATATATATATATATATATATATATATATACAGGGTGTTAATTAAGTACGTTTACAAACTTCGGGAGGTGATTCTTTGAAGGTTTTCAGAACGAAATGTTCATATAAACATATGTCCCAAACGGCTTGGTTTTCGAGATACAGGGTGATAAAAATACATTTTTTTCAAGATTTTTTAGAGTTACCTTCGACATTTTCTACAATAATCAGTTCAAATTAGGCAAGTACAATCCATTCAATAGTACGCACGATACAAAATAATGCATTTCTCAAATAATTCACAGGGTCCTCCTTTTTTCAGAGTCAAGCTTTGTTCAACCCTTCAGAATTTTTTTTTCCGCCGCCACTGCCATATTATGAGAAAGGAATAATGAATGTTGTTTCATTTAACATCTTTTTGCTCTCCTGATATTTTTCATTTACTTGTACGGTTCAGGAGTTACAATGAAAATATTAACGCAAACATTTTCCAGTAACGCATAACATAAAGAAATTTGAGAAGCAAATAGTCTAACAAACTTGAAGGGTGATTCTTTGAAAGGTTTCAAGATGAAAAGTTCATATAAACATGTCCCAAGCGGCTTGGTTTTCGAAGTACAGGGTGATCAAAATACATTTTTTACGTGTTTTTGGAGTTTACTTCGAAATTTTCGACAATAGTCGATCCCAATTAGTTCAAATTGGACAAGTACAATCCATTCAATAGTGCGCATGATATAAAATAATTCATTTCTCGAAGTGTCATTGCCACTCTCCAAAGATTAGCGCGTGACGCAATACGTCATTTTGTTCTCATTACACAAATAGCTATTTTCTGCTCGTGTAGAGAAAATGTAATGTTATGGAGCTACCATACATTTTTTACCATAACTCAGGTTGAATATGTATTGCACAAAGTTAATTATGGCAAAATAATTTTGGACATTTTCAATAGTGAATAACTTTATTATCAAATACTAGAGCAAAGTAACATAAATTCCCTAGGAATAAAATTAAGTTCAGAAAAGGACCATTATTGAAATTGATATGTCAGAGCAGCTGCTGGAAATGGCCACCGCCAACTTCAATGCATGCGTTTATGCGCCTAACCATAGACTGGCGGACACGCTCAAAAATACCAGGAGTGTTTCTTATAATTCCGCATGACTCCTGTATGCGATTCCTCAGGTCTTCTTCACTTTGAACTGGAGTTCGGTACACTAATGATTTAAGGTACCCCCAGAGGAAAAAATCAAGTGGATTCATATCGGGTGACCTTGGTGCCTTGGTGGCCAAAGTTGTGGCCCACCACGCCCAATCCAGCGATCAGAATAAGTCTCATCTAAATATTGGCGTGCAACCAATCTGAAGTGTACTGGAGCACCATCATGCATAAACCAAATTCCAATTCTTTCCCTCAGTGGGATCTCTTCTAGGAGTCCAGGTAAGATGAATTCAAGAAAATGTCGATAATGGTCACTATGAGGCAGAAAATGTGGCCCGATAAGGAAATTCCCTACAATTCCAACCCAAACATTCACAGAAAACGTCTCTTGAAAATGGTTTTCGGCGTGTGGGTTTTCATCAGCCCACATATGATTGTTGTGAAAATTATTAATGGCTTTACGGGAAAAGCATGCCTCATCGGTGAATAACACTTGAGATAAAAACCATGGATTTTCCAACAATTTATTTCGAATCCAAGTGCAAAAAGTTAATCTCTTTGGAAAATCCCTTGGCAGAAGAGCTTGAACACGCTGTATGTGATAGGGAAAAAGTTGTTGCAATTTTAAAATTTGCCATACCAATACATGGGTTACGTTAAACTGTGCCGCAATTTGTCTTGTACTGGTGTCTGGATGCTGCTCAATTTCGTTAAGTACAGCTTCTTCTATCTGAACTGTTCTAACTCTCCTGGGTCTTCCTATGAGAACAGCAGACGTCTTGAAAGTACCCGTTTCACGAAGACGGGAGTGAATATTGATGAACATTTGTGTGCTGGGAATATGACGTTGTGGAAATCTTTCTAGATACATTCGTCTGGCGGCACGAGCGTTACCATCAGCCATTCCATACATTAAGTGCATGTCTGCCATTTCTGAATTTGTATATTCAACCATTTTATCCAAAGGAATATTGAATGAATCTGCTTTATAGCTTGCACTAATAAAGAATTAACAATGAGACAGTTTCTCAACTTTCGATAACTGTCAAGTTGTTGATATTTACATGAATGAATTAATATCAAAGCCCACTTTGCTATTTTTATGAATTCAAATTGATTACAAAATTTCTGCGTTACTGCAGAAGAAAAAACAAACCGAAATTTCTGATAAAATAATGTACTCCGTACGGAAACAAAAATTTGTTTGATTTAGTTTTTCGGAGTTATGACCAGAGATTCATAAATGGAAATCAAATGTGTAATGATCTGCGACTATTAGATAAACCCTATTAACTATCTTCCATTACAGGATTACCTTTCGGAAGTTTTTTATGTTGAAAAGGAAACGTTCAATTGAAAACTAAAAAATATCTTTTTTTAAAATAACAAAAAAATTGTATGAGTTCTCTATCAAGACTGATGGGTAAAAACATTTTTAATCAAATATCTCAATGAAAATGCACATTTTTACCATCAGAATCTTCAGGTTGAAAGTTAAGGTTTTCCCAATATCTGTCAGATCTAGTTTAATATCCAGCGTACCGCAGTGACGGGGAGATAGTAGTTTTCTGTTAGATATCACAAAAAGAAATCACATCTTTACAATAACAAGCTTTTATTTAGCTTCACTTGTAACTAACTAACAAACAATTTAATAAAAGTTGAATTTGACCCACTTCTAATACTCCGATTAATTTGAAATTTGGCAGGTTTCCGTAATTCCGGTGACAATGCATTAAAAAAATGTTTGTTAAAAAACAAAATGGCGGCTCCAATATGGCGGACGAGTTTTGTGATTATGATCCGATTCTGTTCAAAATTGGTATGTGATGGTTTTTGGGTTGGAGATTTTCAGTTTCACATAAAAAATAAACTAAAATGTTAAAAATGAAAATTATAAAAAGAAAACATTTTAAAGTTTTCATACAATACACTGAAAAGGAAAAAATAATTCATTTCATTGTTTGATCTAGGTAATCTTGTACAGAAAGATTTTGATACTCACAGAATAACCTACAAAAAATGAAACAAATTATTTTTTCATTTTCAGTGCATTTGTATAAAAGCTTGTCTTTATATTTTTTATTGTATAATTTTAATTCATCGTAGATTTTTCTAATTCTGAAAAAATATTTCCATCAATTTACAATAATTGAAAATGTTTAATTTTCAAATTTTCTAATGTTATGCCACACTGGAAAATGTTTAAATTAATATTTTCATTATAGCCCCTGAACCGTACAAGTAAATGAAAAAATGCAAGATATCAAAAAGATGTTAAATAAAACAACATTGATTATTCCTTTCTCATAATATGTCAGTGGCGGCGGAAAAAAAAAATTCTGAAGGGTTGAACAAAGCTTGACTCTGAAAAAAGGAGGACCCTGTGAATTATTTAAGAAATGCATTATTTTGTATCGTGCGCCCTATTGAATGGATTGTACTTGCCTAATTTGAACTGATTATTGTCGAAAATGTCGAAGTTAACTCTAAAAAATCTTGAAAAAAATGTATTTTTTTATCTCGAAAACCAAGCCGTTTGGGACATATGTTTATATGAACTTTTCGTCCTGAAAACCTTCAAAGAATCACCTCCCGAAGTTTGTCAACGTACTTAATTAACACCCTGTATATAGTAGAAGGGTAGTCTTTGCTGACTAGTTAGGATACAAAACAGGAAATTTTTGGGTATAGCAGCAAGCAAAACGTGTACTCTTTTAACACTATATTTCCGATATTTCAACAGTGAATACTGTCATCTTCAGGGAAGCTACAAGTAACAAGCAAAATTGTACGATTAATGGAAAGAAAACTTTGAAGAAGAACCACTTACTGTGTTGATGAGAATGATTGCCATGGATGTAATATTTAATATTATAAACAACATGTAAGTCACATGTGACAAAGATGAACAAAACACATTAAAATACGTCAAACAATAAAAATATCAATATTAAGTCATTGTTATGAAATTTGTTTAAACATTTATTTGAATTATCTCCACACGTGGAGAGATTCAAATGTAACGTAAGAAATTTGGTTAGGATTGGTTAGGATTATTTTCCAATCAATTAATAGAAAATAGCCAATCCTACTTGTTAATTCCTAGAGACGCTACGTCACAAATACAAGTTAAATGTAACCAATTAATAAAAAATATGTTCAATTTAAAACAAATAGATGAAATTCAAAAAAAGAAACTCACCGATTATAAATGTGTGTGCCCAAAATTCTATGCTTTGCCTAAAATCCACAAACCTACACTTTCAGCAAGACCAATTATTTCTTCTATTGGTAATCGAACAGAATATTTGGCATCATTTTTGACTGATATTTTGACCACTTCGTATGATTTTGATAATGAATATTATATTAAAGACTCTTTTGAGGTTTCAAAAATTTTCAATAAAATGAAACTCCCCGAGGGCTATGTTATAGCGAGCTTGGATGTAGTCTCACTTTTTAGTAATGTTTACTTGGATGGTTGTATACGAGCCATTGATAGAAGATGGGATAGTATCAGTAATCATTGTAGTATTGATAAAGAAACTTTCTTTGAACTTATTACTTTCTTATTCAATAATACTTATTTCTCATTTGATAATAAATTTTACAAACAGACTTTTGGAACCCCTATGGGGGCAAAAATTAGTCCCATCCTTGCTATGTATGTCATGGATGACATACTGGATACAGTCCTAAAAGTTTCACCTTTCAAATTGTTTTTCATTAAAAAATATGTGGATGACTTGATTATAGCCTTTCCACATCACGGAACTACAGAAGTAGTTGATGTATTCAATAGTTATGACCCGTATATACAGTTCACCATAGAACGTGAAGACGAAGAACATAGTGTTCCCTTCTTGGACACAAAATTTCGTCGTACAGTGGATAATACCTTAGTCATTGACTGGTATAGAAAACCCATAAGTAGTGGAAGATTTATGAACTATCACTCATACCATAAACAATCCATGAAGGTTAATTTGGTTAAACAAATGAAACATCGAATACTATGTATTTCTGACTCCTCTTTTCATCAACAAAATTTAAAAACCTTATATAATTTATTCATTGATAATTCATATCCTCCTTCACTATTAAAAAAGATTTTATACAGTACGTCTACCATAGACACACATGATTCATTAAATAATATCAATAACATTTCGCAAAATAATATCACTACTACATATGATGCAGATAGGATCCAAATCCAATATTTTTTCACCTCTCTTCCTTATATCGCAGATGTCTCACCCAGGCTTGCTAGAATTTTCAAAGATTTTGAGAACATAAAAATTGCAAATAAAACAATATTAACAATTAATTCCATTTTTACCAAAGTTAAAGATAAAACACCTTTAACTTCACAATCACAGTTGGTGTATTGTATTCCTTGCTCTAATTGCGATAAAACTTACATAGGTCAGACTTCGAGGACATTAAAAGATAGAATCACTTCACATAAAAGTTACTGTAGATGCCATCCTGAAAGATGTGCATTAAGTGAACATGTTAATAGCACTGGTCATAACATGAACTATAGTAATACAAAAATTTTGACTAAAGAAAACAATACCACTAAAAGACTTTTCATGGAAATGGCTTCCATCTCTCAATCAGATTCTTGCTAAAATAAAAAAACTGACGTTAATCACTTAAGTGAAATTTATTCATATTTACTCCTCATCGACAATAATATTACACATAACTTGAATAATTCTCCCTTAGGGAACACTTCATCTCTTTTGAGTTGAGACAGTTAGTTAATTTCACCCACTAGCAGCGGCCAATTCGTGGTTTCATGTCACACTTCAAAAGTGTCTGACATCTAATGTCAATAATGTCAACTGTCTGTTGTCTAATAATCCTAACCAAATTTCTTACGTTACATTTGAATCTCTCCACGTATCTCTCCACATATATACGAAAATACATATATACGAAATATACTCTATTTTCACTTAGATTCTGCTTGCGTTCCTCATAACGTATTAGAAACTTGATTGAACCTTGGGTTGGTCCGAACAACGAATTGTTGGCTGCCTGTCAATTTGTGGACAAACCTCTACTTATGGATTCCTTGGTTCGTGTCAAATTAAGTTTCAACTAGTGACTGTAGATGTCATGAATAACTTCCTGTTATATTCTGTCTTGCCTCACGGTAATAATTCTTGAGTGGATTCGTTTTGATTTCGAGAGCTCCATAAATCCTTTCTGATGAGTGCGTTAGCACGAAACAGCTGTCAAAGGTTAGAACTCTCGGAATTAAAACGAAATATACTCTATTTTTATATATATATATATATTTATATATATATATATATATATATATATATATATATATATATATATATATATATATATATATATATATACAGGGTGTTAATTAAGTACGTTGACAAACTTCGGGAGGTGATTCTTTGAAGGTTTTCAGGACGAAAAGTTCATATAAACAAATGTCCCAAACGGCTTGGTTTTCGAGATACAGGGCGATAAAAATACATTTTTTTCAAGATTTTTTAGAGTTAACTTCGACATTTTCGACAATAATCAGTTCAAATTAGGCAAGTACAATCCATTCAATAGGGCGCACGATACAAAATAATGCATTTCTTAAATAATTCACAGGGTCCTCCTTTTTTCAGAGTCAGTCTTTGTTCAACCCTTCAGAATTTTTTTTTCCGCCGCCACTGACATATTATGAGAAAGGAATAATCAATGTTGTTTCACTTAACATCTTTTTGATATCTTGCATTTTTTCATTTACTTGTACGGTTCAGGGGCTATAATGAAAATATTAATTTAAACATTTTCAATTATTGTAAATTGATGGAAATATTTTTTCAGAATTAGAAAAATCTACGATGAATAAAAATTATACAATAAAAAATATAAAGACAAGCTTTTATACAAATGCACTGAAAATGAAAAAATAATTTGTTTAATTTTTTGTAGGTTATTCTGTGAGTATCAAAATCTTTCTGTACAAGATTGCCTAGATCAAACAATGAAATGAATTATTTTTTCCTTTTCAGTGTATTGTATAAAAACTTTAAAATGTTTTCTTTTTATAATTTTCATTTTTAACATTTTAGTTTATTTTTTATGTGAAACTGAAAATCTCCAACCCAAAAACCATCACATAC
Source organism: Chrysolina oricalcia (assembly GCA_944452925.2). Classification (NCBI taxonomy): domain Eukaryota; kingdom Metazoa; phylum Arthropoda; class Insecta; order Coleoptera; family Chrysomelidae; genus Chrysolina; species Chrysolina oricalcia. The sequence goes on along the minus strand of OX101814.2, from coordinate 23,661,570 downwards.
CAATTTTGAACAGAATCGGATCATAATCACAAAACTCGTCCGCCATATTGGAGCCGCCATTTTGTTTTTTAACAAACATTTTTTTAATGCATTGTCACCGGAATTACGGAAACCTGCCAAATTTCAAATTATTCGGAGTATTAGAAGTGGGCCAAATTCAACTTTTATTAAATTGTTTGTTAGTTACAAGTGAAGCTAAATAAAAGCTTGTTATTGTAAAGATGTGATTTCTTTTTGTGATATCTAACAGAAAACTACTATCTCCCCAACACTGTGGTACGCTGGATATTAAACTAGATCTGACAGATATTGGGAAAACCTTAACTTTCAACCTGAAGATTCTGATGGTAAAAATGTGCATTTTCATTGAGATATTTGATAAAAAATGTTTTTACCCATCAGTCTTGATAAAGAACTCATACAAATTTTTTGTTATTTTAAAAAAAGATATTTTTTAGTTTTCAATTGAACGTTTCCTTTTCAACATAAAAAAACTTCCGAAAGGTAATCCTGTAATGGAAGATAGTTAATAGGGTTTATCTAATAGTCGCAGATCATTACACATTTGATTTTCATTTATGAATCTCTGGTCATAACTCCGAAAAACTAAATCAAACAAATTTTTGTTTCCGTACGGAGTACATTATTTTATCAGAAATTTCGGTTTGTTTTTTCTTCTGCAGTAACGCAGAAATGTTGTAATCAATTTGAATTCATAAAAATAGCAAAGTGGGCTTTGATATTAATTCATTTATTTAAATATCAACAACTTGACAGTTATCGAAAGTTGAGAAACTGTCTCATTGTTAATTCTTCATTAGTGCAAGCTATAAAGCAGATTCATTCAATATTCCTTTGGATAAAATGGTTGAATATACAAATTCAGAAATGGCAGACATGCACTTAATGTATGGAATGGCTGATGGTAACGCTCGTGCCGCCAGACGAATGTATCTAGAAAGATTTCCACAACGTCATATTCCCAGCACACAAATGTTCATCAATATTCACTCCCGTCTTCGTGAAACGGGTACTTTCAAGAGGTCTGCTGTTCTCATAGGAAGACCCAGGAGAGTTAGAACAGTTCAGATAGAAGAAGCTGTACTTAACGAAATTGAGCAGCATCCAGACACCAGTACAAGACAAATTGCGGCACAGTTTAACGTAACCCATGTATTGGTATGGCAAATTTTAAAAGAGCAACAACTTTATCCCTATCACATACAGCGTGTTCAAGCTCTTCTGCCAAGGGATTTTCCAAAGAGATTAACTTTTTCACTTGGATTCGAAATAAATTGTTGGAAAATCCATGGTTTTTATCTCAAGTGTTATTCACCGATGAGGCATACTTTTCCCGTAAACCCATTATTAATTTTCACAACAATCATATGTGGGCTGATGAAAACCCACACGCCGTGATTGAAAACCATTTTCAAGAGACGTTTTCTGTGAATGTTTGGGTTGGAATTGTAGGGAATTTCCTTATCGGGCCACATTTTCTGCCTCATAGACTCAATGGTGACCATTATCGACATTTTCTTGAATTCATCTTACCTGGACTCCTAGAAGAGATCCCACTGAGGGAAAGAATTGGAATTTGGTTTATGCATGATGGTGCTCCAGTACACTTCAGATTGGTTGCACGCCAATATTTAGATGAGAATTATTCTGATCGCTGGATTGGGCGTGGTGTGCCACAACTTTGGCCACCAAGGTCACCCGATATGAATCCACTTGATTCTTTCCTCTGGGGGCACCTTAAATCATTAGTGCACCGAACTCCAGTTCAAAGTGAAGAAGACCTGAGGAATCGCATACAGGAGTCATGCGGAATTATAAGAAACACTCCTGGTATTTTTGAGCGTGTCCGCCAGTCTATGGTTAGGCGCATAAACGCATGCATTGAAGTTGGCGGTGGCCATTTCCAGCAGCTGCTCTGACATCAATTTCAATAATGGTCCTTTTCTGAACTTAATTTTATTCCTAGGGAATTTATGTTACTTTGCTCTAGTATTTGATAATAAAGTTATTCACTTTTGAAAATGTCCAAAATTATTTTGCCATAATTAACTTTGTGCAATACATATTCAACCTGAGTTATGGTAAAAAATGTATGGGAGCTCCATAACATTACATTTTCTCTACACGAGCAGAAAATAGCTATTTGTGTAATGAGAACAAAATGACGTATTGCGTCACGCGCTAATCTTTGGAGAGTGGCAATGACACTTCGAGAAATGAATTATTTTATATCATGCGCACTATTGAATGGATTGTACTTGTCCAATTTGAACTAATTTGGATCGATTATTGTCGAAAATTTCGAAGTAAACTGCAAAAACTCCTAAAAAATGTATTTTGATCACCCTGTACTTCGAAAACCAAGCCGCTTGGGACATGTTTATATGAACTTTTCATCTTGAAACCTTTCAAAGAATCACCCTTCAAGTTTGTTAGACTATTTGCTTCTCAAATTTCTTTATGTTATGCGTTACTGGAAAATGTTTGCGTTAATATTTTCATTGTAACTCCTGAACCGTACAAGTAAATGAAAAATATCAGGAGAGCAAAAAGATGTTAAATGAAACAACATTCATTATTCTTTTCTCATAATATGGCAGTGGCGGCGGAAAAAAAAATTCTGAAGGGTTGAACAAAGCTTGACTCTGAAAAAAGGAGGACCCTGTGAATTATTTGAGAAATGCATTATTTTGTATCGTGCGTACTATTGAATGGATTGTACTTGCCTAATTTGAACTGATTATTGTAGAAAATGTCGAAGTTAACTCTAAAAAATCTTGAAAAAAATGTATTTTTATCACCCTGTATCTCGAAAACCAAGCCGTTTGGGACATATGTTTATATGAACATTTCGTCCTGAAAACCTTCAAAGAATCACCTCCCGAAGTTTGTCAACGTACTTAATTAACACCCTGTATATATATATATTCCAGTGACTTTAAAACAGTCGAAAACAATCCTTTAGGAACTCACTATAACTTTGTATAGATTGTATGGCATATGTCCGACAGAAAACAACTACTTCTCTGGCTAATACCTCGACAGATATTGAGTTATATCTGTCAGACATATGTGCAAAGATCCTTACTTTGAAGGAAAAACTTTGCAAGAGCTCTCAGAGACAGACAGCAGGACACCGCCTGATCCAAACAAGGAACCAACTGCAGACCGGTTTCGGGATGAAGTCCCTCATCAGTGCAGTCCAGGTTATCACGGTTGTATACACGCGGGGGCCCGGTGCCCGTCATCGTTCGCCGGGATGAACACTGCAATCGCTTACAGGATCCACCACGGCAACAGATTAGAGAGCGCTCCAGAAGGACATTTCGGATGCGAAATGGTATATGCTGAATACTTGTTTCAAGGAGCAATAAATGTTCCAGTGACTGTAAAACAGTCGAAAACAATCCTTTAGGAACTCACTATACCTTTGTATAGATTGTATGGCATATGTCCGACAGAAAATAACTACTTCTCTGGCTAATACCTCGATTGATATTGAATTATATCTGTCAGACATATGTGCAAAGATCCTTACTTTGAAGGAACAACTTTGCAAGAGCTCTCAGAGACAGACAGCAGGACACCGCCTGATCCAAACAAGGAACCAACTGCAGACCGGTTTCGGGATGAAGTCCCTCATCAGTGCAGTCCTGGCTATCACGGTTGTATACACGCGGGGGCCCGGTGCCCGTCATCGTTCGCCGGGATGAACACTGCAATCGCTTACAGGATCCACCACGGCAACAGATTAGAGAGCGCTCCAGAAGGACATTTCGGATGCGAAATGGTATATGCTGAATACTTGTTTCAAGGAGCAATCTCTAATCTGTTGCCGTGGTGGATCCTGTAAGCGATTGCAGTGTTCATCCCGGCGAACGATGACGGGCACCGGGCCCCCGCGTGTATACAACCGTGATAGCTAGGACTGCACTGATGAGGGACTTCATCCCGAAACCGGTCTGCAGTTGGTTCCTTGTTTGGATCAGGCGGTGTCCTGCTGTCTGTCTCTGAGAGCTCTTGCAAAGTTGTTCCTTCAAAGTGAGGATCTTTGCACATATGTCTGACAGATATAATTCAATATCTGTCGAGGTATTAGCCAGAGAAGTAGTTGTTTTCTGTCGGACATATGCCATACAATCTATACAAAGGTATAGTGAGTTCCTAAAGGATTGTTTTCGACTGTTTTACAGTCACTGGAACATTTATTGCTCCTTGAAACAAGTATTCAGCATATACCATTTCGCATCCGAAATGTCCTTCTGGAGCGCTCTCTAATCTGTTGCCGTGGTGGATCCTGTAAACGATTGCAGTGTTCATCCCGGCGAACGATGACGGGCACCGGGCCCCCGCGTGTATACAACCGTGATAGCCAGGACTGCACTGATGAGGGACTTCATCCCGAAACCGGTCTGCAGTTGGTTCCTTGTTTGGATCAGGCGGTGTCCTGCTGTCTGTCTCTGAGAGCTCTTGCAAAGTTGTTCCTTCAACGTAAGGATCTTTGCACATATGTCTGACAGATATAATTCAATATCTGTCGAGGTATTAGCCAGAGAAGTAGTTGTTTTCTGTCGGACATATGCCATACAATCTATACAAAGGTATAGGGAGTTCCTAAAGGATTGTTTTCGACTGTTTTACAGTCACTGGAACATTTATTGCTCCTTGAAACAAGTATTCAGCATATACCATTTCGCATCCGAAATGTCCTTCTGGAGCGCTCTCTAATCTGTTGCCGTGGTGGATCCTGTAAGCGATTGCAGTGTTCATCCCGGCGAACGATGACGGGCACCGGGCCCCCGCGTGTATACAACCGTGATAGCCAGGACTGCACTGATGAGGGACTTCATCCCGAAACCGGTCTGCAGTTGGTTCCTTGTTTGGATCAGGCGGTGTCCTGCTGTCTGTCTCTGAGAGCTCTTGCAAAGTTGTTCCTTCAAAGTAAGGATCTTTGCACATATGTCTGACAGATATAATTCAATATCTGTCGAGGTATTAGCCAGAGAAGTAGTTGTTTTCTGTCGGACATATGCCATACATTCTATACAAAGGTATAGTGAGTTCCTAAAGGATTGTTTTCGACTGTTTTACAGTCACTGGAACATTTTTTGCTCCTTATATATATATATATATATATATATATATATATATATATATATATATATATATATATATATATATATACTACCAATCTTTGACAGAAGCAAAAGGGACATATTACTCAACTCATATTTCACTGTTCGACAACAAAAATGAAAAAGTTTGGAAAATCATAAATATCGAAAGAGGTAATGTTAACTCAAGAGCTCAACCTGAATTTGATGTAGATATTTTTAACGAATACTTCACCAACCATGCAGAAAACATCGTTAAGGATATTCCTGCACATGGAAATCTTTCAATTCAGCATAAAATCAATAAATCTTCAAATTCCTTTTTCATTCGATACTTCAGCGAAGAAGAAATTCGTTCAATTGTTAATAGTCTGAAGACCAAAACAACCCAAGACACATATGGCATCATTACCAAATTGTTGAAAGAGTGCTTATCATATATTATCAAACCTTTGACTCACGTCGTCAATACTTGTCCTCTGATGGAATATTTCCTTCCGTGTTCAAGCCGGCAAAAGTTCTTGCCATTCACAGAAAATATGATGAGGAACTGCCAAAAAACTATAGCCAAATACACATCCTACCTACCATATCTAAAGTAATAAAAAAATAAAAAAATAAATAAAATGTTTATTAATCCTTTCAACTATCGATAACAATAGATAGGATAAGTCAATTTACAATTTAAAATTTAAAAATAGTGAAGAACAGTGTTTCAAAAGACATACAAGACGGAATACAGAATTACAATGATAACTGACATGAAATGTTAAATACCTCGAATTTATTTCAAAATTGAAAAGTAGGATTCGAATTCCTCAATGGTATAAAAACATTCTCTCACTAGGAGCTCCTTAAGTCTAGTCTTAAAAATAACCGGGGATACCGCGTTTCTTATTCCATTTGTCAGAGAGTTGAAGAAACGGCAGCCTACATTAATGGGAGATTTTTTGTAATAGGAGTGTTTGGGCAGTTTTATATTATTTTTATTTCTGGTATTGTAAGAGTGTGAATCACTGTTAATGGGGTATGAATGTTTATTATTGAAAATATATGTTAACAGTTTCATCAAATAAATGGATGTTACCGTGAGGATCCTATTTGTTTTGAAGACCTGTCTGCATGATTGGCGACTACTAATGTTGAAAATGAGCCTTATGATGCGTTTTTGTGCAACAAATATCCTTGTAATATCCGATGCCTGACCCCACACTATAATGTTATATGAAATTGTAGAGTATACAAATGTGTAGTAAACCTGTAATAGTGAGTCTGTGTTCAAAATATTTTTCAGTGTTACCAGTATATAAAAGCTTTTGTTCAGTTTTTTACAAACTATTTGTATTTGTTCTTCCCATGTTAGGTTGCAGTCGATTAGCGTCCCTAAGAATTTAGATGAAGTGGAGTTGCTAACAATATTATTATTGATTTCAAAAGTGAAATTGAAAGGTATTCTATGATTTGTGTGGAATTCGATAATCACTGTTTTATTATGATTTATTATAGAGTATTGCGCATGCAGTAGTCTGCAAACTCTTTAAGAACTGAGTCTACTTTTTGCTGTAGCTTTTGGCGGTCAGGATCAGATACCACAATAGAGGTATCATCGGCATACATGAAGACTCTACCATTCTTTATGTAATGAGGCAAGTCATTAACATAGGTTAGAAAAATCAAGGGACCTAGGACACTTCCCTGTGGTGTTCCGAGGTCTAAATCGTATTCCTTTGATCTGGTTTCACCGATTCGCACAATGATTTTCCTGTTTTCAAGAAAGGACGTTATCCACTCATTCACAGGGCCACGTAGACCCAGGTAGTTGATTTTCTTCGAAACGAAGTTACGACTAACCGTGTCGAATGCTCGTGTTAGGTCGAACGATATAACAATTACATGTTCATTTTTATCCATTAGGTCGTTGATATGTTGAACGAAATCTGTTATGGCTGTTTCTGTAGATAGACCGGGGCGGAAGCCATGTTGGCAGTCAGTAAGTACTTTATGCCTTGTGAAGAAATCTATGATTCTCTTGCAAATGAGTTTCTCAATGATTTTGGAAAAAATGCTCAGGAGGGCAATTGGGCGGTAATTTTCTATGTTGCTCGCATCGCCCTTTTTGAATATGGGAATGATGGCAGCTGATTTCAGAACGCTAGGAAAAGTGCCTGAATTCACTGATAGATTTATAATGTCGGCAAGATATCGTGATATTTTACAAGCACACTTTTTTATAATATCAACCGGGATTTCGTCTAATCCAGTGGATTTTTTATTAGGTAAGTTAGCGATAACTTCCTCCACTTCTTCTTTAGTGGCCGGTATGAAAACAAAAGAATATTTTAGACTATTAGAGGTTGTGCATGAATTTGATATATTACTTCCGAAATGTTCGGATATTTTATTTTCAATGACGGTGGATAAATAGTCGCCAAATAAATCTGTGATAATATTCAAGTCCGTGGTTAAATGACCTTCATGAGAAATTTCGAGTTCTCTCTGTTTTTTGCATTTACCTTAAATTATTTGAAATTGTCCAGATTGCTTTGGATCTATTATTTGAGTTTTTTATTTTATTGTTGTAAAATTCGCGTTTTTCTTTTTTAATGTTTTCGTCCACTTGTTTTTTCATTTTTTTATACTTTGTTTTGATTTCATTGTCATCAGTTCTCTTTTTCAACCAGTCTAATTGTTTCAATTTGTCTAAGTCATTTTTCAGTTCGTCTGATAAGATTATTTTATCCGAAAAATTTCGATTTTTACTCGATTTTCTTTTTTTGGAGAAAGCCACGTCAAAGCACCATAAAAAATCTCTTAGAAAGATTCCGAAAGTCTCATTTACATTGCTCACTTCATTGAATGACATATTGCATAAAGCCCTTTCCGAATAAAAACAGAATTCATTTACAGAGAAGTCATCGAAACTGCGGTAGGTATAATAGGGATTTTCTTGTTTAGTTTCAATTTCAGTATGAAGAGTCATATCAGTAATTTGGGCATGGTGGTCTGATAAACCTGGATCAAAGTTTATTACCTTGGTTAAATCTGGGTGACTAGTGACAACGATATCAATACATGAAAAACTAGTTTTGTTATTTATCGTGAAAATCATCAACCATAGATGACATTCCAAAAGAACTGAAAATATCAGTTAAAATTCTCGATTCAATTTTTCCTCCTTTCATATCTATGTTCAGATCACCACAGAGGATTAAATAGGTGAAAGAGCAGAATGCCTTCGTTAGTAGCTGTGATAGCTGGTCATAAAAAATTTGTAGATAACCGCTTGGTGGCCTATATATATTCATGACGCAACATGTTTTATTGATTGATATTGCAGAGCATTCGAGGGTATTTTCAATGGAGTAATTATTTAAGAATATTATTGATTTTGAATGAGAAAGCATATCATCTCTTACAAAGATGATAGAGCCTCCATGTATGTGATTTTTTCGATAAAAGCTACTCACAACGGTATAATTGTTTATATGTATATTGTCAATTTGTTCACCTTTTATTAACCAGTGTTCACAAAAACATAAACATGTTGGGTTTTATTGATTCAATAGTGGCTCAATAAGGTTCAATTTGTTTGATAGACACTGAATGTTGAGGCTTAGAATACGTACTATACCCCTATTGTTTGAATTGGTACATTGTGTTACCTTGTCAGTTATATTGCAGTCTGCTGGTGTGAGGTGTCCTTCCGAAAATTTTCATTTCGAAAGGTAAATCGTTGGACGGCAGCTTCTTCTGGCCAAATGGACGGGTTATATACATCTTTGATGAATCTAATAGGGAAAGATATCTTGAAAGACGCAGTGTGTTCCCTTTTTTTCCACATTGTGCAGTTGAATGGAATGCTGGGTGCCGTTGCTTCCAAAAACTTGTTTAGATCTGACTCTGTCATGTCGGGGTGTATGCGGGATACATGGAGGTAACCCATTTTGGGTACCGTCTTGAGGGTCGGTTGGGATTTGTTCGTTCCAATGACACACCTTGTAGGCTGTCGTCTTTCTCGGATAGAGGTCATTGCACTGTGAACCGCTGTGCTCACTTGTTGTCTAGAGATAAGGTGATTCACACCCGAGTTTTTTACAGGTACTTCGGTTTTGCTATCCGTCTGATTCATTATGCGTTTTTTGTCCTCGAGAGTTTTGCTTGTTGCTCGTTGATTCTCGGCATCGCCATCTGACGTTGGTTCTTGGTGTTCAGGTTGAATACTAGTTACATATCTTATTATTACCACTTGTTAATTGATCCATTTGTTTCATGAGATGAATAAGCTGCTCCTGTTCGCTTGTTCTCTTCTCAATATGATGAATTAGCTGACGAAGGGATGCATTTTCACCTGTTAATTTTTCCAGCTCGATTTTCATGATGGCGGTATTCACACTCACACTGTCGATGTTGTCACTGGCATCAGCAAAGAGATCATCCTTTTCTGCTTTACTGTCGCACTTTTCACTAAGATATGATAACAAGACACAGTCACTTAGATTTTCGGGCACTTTTCGTGTTACGATGATATCTATAAGATCATTTTTATTGAGTTTATTGAGCTTTGATCTGGTGGCCTGTACTTCAGACGCCGCCATCTTTTTTGAATAGAGAAAGCAATCCTCGTACAGTAATTATATGGAGAAATTAAATTTATTTGATGTTCATCAATATGGATTCAGAAGAGGAAAAAGCACATTAGATGCTGTTAAGGTTAGCTAATAACATTCTTGACGCTTTGCAAACAAAAACATGTGTTTAACCATATTCACTGATCTATCAAAGGCTTTTGATTGTGTATGTCATGGAAAACTTCTGGAGAAGTTGGAATGGTATGGATTACGAGGTGTTTCTAGAAACATTATTGAATCATACCTCAAAAATAGAACGCATAGGGTTTATAATAATAACAACATAAGCCACGAACGCCGAATCAAAAGGGAAGTACCACAAGGATCCATACTGGGCCCTTTTTTGTTTTTGATTTACGTCAATCAAACGTAACTTAATGACGATTTTATATGCCGATGACACGTCCTTTTCTCTTCAAGTTAAAAAAAGTACTGATATTGATGCAATTTCAGCACATGCTACTGCCCATGCCAAAGCGTGGTTCGATGATAATGAACTATTTTTGAATGCGGCTAAAACGGGGATATGTTTATTTTCAAATCATCATACTCATCCCAACACGAAGTCAGTTAAATTTCTAGGAATACATCTTGATCCTTCCCTTGGAACACACATATCAGTCACGTCTGTGGAAAGTTTAGTTGATGATATATTGTAATACTCCCTTTTCATACAGGAAATCGAATAATTTCACTAATAACTTCGCCTTTAAGTTTTGTGGTCTTTAACGATGAATATATTATTTTATTCTTGACTCCTTACCAGTTATGTTATATTTGGCATTGAAATGGTGAGTAAAAACATGGCTTTACATGAGCTTTACGATTCAAAATTCCTTTGTTTCAGGATGGGTCCGATTTCGTCACAATATTGGATTTTACTGGATTCCTCCTTAAATTTCTGGATTTCATCTGTATCTTCGTGGACTTCTCCTTCAATTCCCTCCACCATTCCCGTGATGTCATGGAAACACTGTTGACTTTGACTGTTGCGTTGTAGAAGTTCTACTTCTATTGCTTCTATTGTTCTTGCTTCCTCTTAATCTCTTGCCCCTCTTGTTGTTTTCTCCGCATTTTAAATTGTTGGAAAATATCTTCGAATTCCAAATTTTTCTGAAGTTCCTCTTGTTCTTGTTTGTTGTGGGATCTTGCGCAATGTAGTAATGAGTATCTAGAGGAGTTTATAAATGTGTTACATGCCATACTTTTCCTACGAACCCATATCAAACCAATAAACCAAGAAAATTCTAATTTAAAGTACAGTTTCAATGGACAGACCACTGAAATCGAACAGTAACTATATTTACAGGGCGGAATTGCAATGGTGATTTTTTAAAATTAGTATTAAACACTTATTGTGAATTTGAGATTAATGGATCATTTCACTTATGACAAAAAAAACGTTAAAAGTATCAATGAAAATATTTATAAAATACTGATGATAGTTTAGTCAAAATGCGTCCTGTGCCAAAATGCAGTTGACACTCCTTAAATCAATGCTACAAGTCAAATTTTTGAGCAACTATTTGGAACTGTGCTAAACAACAGTTATTGATATTCCACATTTCTTCAAGCACTGGAAGTTTTGCGTGCCTTTTTTCTCATTATGGTTTCCAGACACTCCACTATATACAGTGCGGCTTTTAATAGTCCCCCTCTGTTAACTTTTGAACGGTTCGACGTAGAAACATGAAAAAAACCATTTCGAGGTTTCACCATTACTACTTTTTGAAATAAAAAATATGGTGATTGCTCGATAGGGGGCGCGGGGGAGCCCATCAACTCAAAATTTTTAAATGGCATGGGGGGTCAAGTGTCACATCGTTGATACTAGAATTCAATTCTCTTTACAACCATCTAAATATTTTTTAATTTTGTTTAAAAACTTTTTCCCAATTTCGATTTTTATGCCTTTCGAAATTTTTAAATTAATGTGCCCTTGAACCATCTGTTGAATAATTGCGATGTTTCTTCTCTCAAAAAGTAGTATCGGTAATACCCTTCAAACAATTTTTGGTTTCATTGTTCCACATCCAACCGTTCAAATTTATCGAGGTATGAGTAGTATTCAGATCCGCATTTATATTTGATATTTCGATTTTGAATTACAAAAAACTATTACCGAAATTCAAAAATATTTATATGGTTGTAAAGAGAATTGAATTCTCTTTTCAACGATGTGACACTTGACCCCACATGCGTTTTAAAAATTTTGAGTTGATGGGCCCCTCTGCGCCCCCTATCGTGCAATCACTATTTTTTTTATTTCAAAAAGTAGTATTGGTGAAACCCTCGCAACAGTTTTTTTTTTCATGTTTCTACGTCGAACCGTTCAAAAGTTAACAGGGGGGGACTATGAAAAGCCGCACTGTATAAGCACCTAACCAATGCCAACGAGTGTATTCTAGTCAAAATTACATAATTACATATAAATTGACAAAATTTACAAAAAAGTAATAGTTCACAAAAAAATCACAATTTCGTGACTATAATATCAGAAATGGAAATAACTTCCATTTGAATATTATTCATTCAAATAAAGGCAAAAACAATCCTATATCTAGTATCTGCGATTTTTCTTGCTATGGTTTGTTTACAAACAAATATTGTGTGTGGTATTTTTCAATGATCCTATTTGAATCAATAAAATTGAAATATCACAACAGGAACAAGGCAAATGTAGAAACACACCGAATATGAATTCAGAAGAAATCGATGAATTTGGCGAAGCATAGATGATGAAGCAAAATTGGCTATGAACAGCCTTCTACAATACGACACAGCGTTTAAACGTTCCCAAAAATGGTGTGAGGATAAAAGTGTAAAGCAACCCACAGAAATCATTTTATTGGCCTACACTAAAAAAAAAATCAAAAGTACAAAAACCGTCGTCATTACGGAGTTAGTACTCGATGATAAGAAACATGTTATCCAAGAACGAAAACGTAGACACAAGCAGGTACATTCCTGAAAAGACTATCAGAAGGATATAAACCAAAGAAATCGCATATTTTACAAAGGAAAATATTGAAGCGTTTTTGACAAGAGCTGAAGATGGACATTTCTTGATGGTGAAGATAGGTCATCATTATTACAAAACAGTTTAATTAAATTAATTAATACAATACAGAAAGACAAAATGTTGAGAAGAATTTGTCGTTGGTAGAAATAATACAGTGCCATTATTGATCTGGCCACGACCGAGAAACAATGTACAGTATTCCTCGCATTGGGGAGTAGGGGGATTTCCGCATTATCTTCTCATTTCCAATCAGTAACTTTATGACTCACCTCGGTATATAATGAATTACGCTAACCTATATCTAGGTGTTCGGTAGTTTACAGGTGATCATGTTGGCAACATTCAAGCTTATTTCTTCAATTCCGTTTGCCATCCTGATGTTTATTTCCAAAACTGATATCTAAATCGCAAAACTTTTCATAAATCGTCGATTGTGTCTGAGGCTGTAGAAATCAGAACACACAACAAACAGTTCAAACTGAGCGAACAAATTAAAAATATCTTATCTGTTACCAACAGATTATGTTTTGAAACCATATCTAGATAGGCCTCACCCCAAAAAATATATAAATAAATAAAAACGTCACAGGTGATGTAAACCAGTCAGACTTAAATTGTGTATCAACGTAATTACTACTGATGATAAAACTCCACAATGTATACAAAATGCCATACCAAGTAATTCAAATTCGAGGACTTCCATTGGGATCGAAAGCTAATGGAGATACAAAGATGGGTAAATTGGGGGATAGTTGAGAGTTCATGTGACTGACAAAAACGACGAAAGCTCTCTTCTGGTTATTATACAGTGAGAGTTGTATCGAATGAATTGGGATTTTTAGATTCTAAACCTTTCACATCTGCGGTGTAGAATAACATTTTGGGGAGTTTGTTGTGGTTATCGATTTCAGGATGTTCTAATTTTGCAGAAGCTTGCTCTGCGATATTTATGCAAAGCAAAGTATCGGGGGATTCATGTCGTCTCATTTTAAAACATAAAATTTTAACAGTTGTTGCAATTTTAATACTTGAAACTTTGTGTTTGATATACAAGCACAAAATAAAATTCACTATTTGTAGATCATATTACGAGACAAAATAATGAATTGAAATTGCCAATCACTAAAAGTACTCTGATCAAATATTCAATAATTTATAATGGATCAAAGATGTTTAATCACCTTCCATCAAACATCAGAAGTATGAAATTACGTTTTCGGTCATCAGAAAGGATGTAATAGAGTGTTTGTTGTCTGAAAGAGTATGCAAGAGTTCTATAATGATGGGTTTTGAAAGTCATAATTCAAGCATGAATCTAACATAGCTGAATTCGAATATCTTTTGTTGTTTCCACCTGAATCACTCTTTGAGTAATATGTTTTTGCCATAATTTCATGTGCATTCTATTCACTGATAGACTGGAACGTTTTCACCAAATGCTGCGGCTGGATTGGAAGAAGATTGCAGAATTCCAAAAAAATTCAGATGGTTGAAAACATTGTTACAAAACCCATTTTCTTTTTTCAATAAAGAACAACAAATGAATGCAAATTAGAATTAGAATTAGAAAAAAATTGTATATTTCACACGTTTCATAAAACTTGTTTAATAACATACAAACAAAAAATAAAGAGAGTTTTTAACTGATGGTGTTATCGCATACGGAGTCAGTTCTGTTTTAGTTCAAAACATGTTCGCCCATCCGCATTCTCTAATTGAACCATGCTTGTGTCCGACCTCTTACTACTACTAGAGACGTGGCTCGCCCGAGTTCCTCTAGTTATTGACAAATCATGAGCAAGACCAGGCTTTCCGATGTAAATGTAGTATCTGCAAAAGAAATTGTCACTTATACAGGGTCTCTGGTAAGTATGGAAACGATCTAATATTTTCAAGAACGATAGCTAGATATTGAATTATATCTGTCAGATATATGTGCAAAGATCCTTACTTTGAAGGAACAACTTTGCAAGAGCTCTCAGAGACAGACAGCAGGACACCGCCTGATCCAAACAAGAAACCAACTGCAGACCGGTTTCGGGATGTAGTCCCTCATCAGTGCAGTCCAGGTTATCGCGGTTGTATACACGCGGGGGCCCGGTGCCCGTCATCGTTCGCCGGGATGAACACTGCAATCGCTTACAGGATCCACCACGGCAACAGATTAGAGAGCGCTCCAGAAGGACATTTCGGATACGAAATGGTATATGCTGAATACTTGTTTCAAGGAGCAATAAATGTTCCAGTGACTGTAAAACAGTCGAAAACAATCCTTAAGGAGCTCACTATACCTTTGTATAGATTGTATGGCATATATCCGACAGAAAACAACTACTTCTCTGGCTAATACCTCGACAGATATTGAATTATATATGTCAAACATATGTGTAAAGATCCTTACTTTGAAGGAACAACTTTGCAAGAGCTCTCATATGTCTGACAGATATAATTCAATATCTGTCGAGGTATTAGCCAGAGACGTAGTTGTTTTCTGTCGGACATATGCCATACAATCTATACAAAGGTATAGTAAGTTCCTAAAGGATTGTTTTCGACTGTTATACAGTCACTGGAACATTTATTGCTCCTTGAAACAAGTATTCAGCATATACCATTTCGTATCCGAAATGTCCTTCTGGAGCGCTCTCCAATCTGTTGCCGTGGTGGATCCTGTAAGCGATTGCAGTGTTCATTCCGGCGAACGATGACGGGCACTGGGCCCCCGCGTGTATACAACCGTGTTAACCTGGACTGCACTGATGATGAATTCGGTCTGCAGTTGGTTCCTTGTTTGTATCAGGCGGTGTCCTGCTGTCTGTCTCTGATAGCTCTTGCAAAGTTGTTCCTTCAAAGTAAAGATCTTTGCACATATGTCTGACAGATATAATTCAATATCTGTCGAGGGATTAGCCAGAGAAGTAGTTGCTTTCTGTCGGACATATGCCATACAATCTATACAAAGGTATAGTGAGTTCCTAAAGGATTGTTTTCGACTGTTTTACAGTCACTGGATATATATATATATATATAAATATATATATATATATATATATATATATATATATAAATATATATATATATATATATATATATATATATATATATATATATATATATTTTCGGAAAGGTTTCCGCGGTCAGAAATATGTACATTACTAAGTTCATGGGTTGAACCGCGTTGAGAGTTTATAACTCGACGTTTCGGCTCCTGCTTTGGAGCCATTTTCAAGAGTGTGACTGCGAGGCCTCTATCTGCCTACTCCTCGAGTCGTGGTCTTGAGAGATATCAAGGTCTCAACCTGCCTACTCCTTGATCTCAAAAGACGATCCGATGTTGGTTGCACTGTAGTATTTATAGGTGGTTGGCTACCTGGAGGTGGGCGGGTCTTACGGGTTTTCTCGTTTGTCTTGTCTGCTGGTGCCTGCTGTGTAGTTGGAGTTAATGGGATAATAATTGATTGCGGATAAGTTTCACGTGGCCTGGTAATTACGGTTGGAAGAAGGGGCTTCCAAATGGGGTTCAATTTACGGCTATCATCTTTAATGTTCAGGCAATCAGGCCGTTTTTCGATTTCGATGGCTTCTCTGATAAAACGAGAAGTTCTTGAACGTACTGGGGCGATGGTTTTCGTTTTCTCGAAATCTATGGGGTGACCCGTTTGGATGAAATGAAGAGCTAATGCGGAGCTGGTGTCTCGATTTCTAACTGAAAGGGAGTGTTGATAGGATCGAAAATGGATCTGTTTCGAAGTTTCTCCTATATAAGAGTGGGGGCAGATAGAACAGGGAATTTCGTAAATACCATGGTCTTCGTTGGGAATTTTGTCTTTTGTTGGTCTGATGAGGTGTGATAGTTTTTGTTCTGTGGTAAAGATGGTTTTGATATTTGCTTTTCTGAAAAGTCGACTGATTTTGTCCGTCACCCCTTTGATGTAAGGGAAGAAGACTTTGGATGGACGGTCTTCAACTTGTGGTTCGTTTTTGGTTACTAATGGTTTCTGAAGCTGTTTTTGGATGTTTCTGTCTATGTGGTCTGGTCTGTATCCGTTTTGTAGGAGAGCTTGTTTTACGTTGTGAAGTTCGGATTGTCTGTTGTGGTCGTCGGTTAGTCGGATGGAGCGAGATATCAGAGTATTTACGACTGAGTTGTGTTGTGAGGGATGATGGTGGGACTTGGAGTTGAGATATCGGTTGGTGTGGGTGGGTTTTCTATAAACCGTGTACGAGAAACCTTTTTGAGGATTTTTAGTGATTTGTACATCTAAGAATGGCAGAGTTGAATTGCTTTCTATCTCCATCGTGAAGCGAATGTAAGGGTGTACTTCGTTCAGATGGGTCAGGAAAGAATCCAGGGTATCTCTCCCGTGGGGCCAGATGACAAAAGTGTCATCAACGTATCGTAACCAGCAGGAAGGTTGAAGAGTGTCTGATGAAAGGGCTTTGGTTTCGAAATCTTCCATGAATATATTGGCAATCGCAGGTGAGAGAGGGGATCCCATAGGGGCACCTTTGATTTGCCTATAAAAAGAGTTTTGGAAGGTGAAGTATGTGTTGGACATACAATGTTTGATTAGAGTGAGGATGTCTTGTGATATTTCGTGCTTGTTTTGTAATATGGTGAGGGTCTCGTCAATATTGTCAATATTGACGTTGATGACACTTTTGTCATCTGGCCCCACGGGAGAGATACCCTGGATTCTTTCCTGACCCATCTGAACGAAGTACACCCTTACATTCGCTCCACGATGGAGATAGAAAGCAATTCAACTCTGCCATTCTTAGATGTACAAATCACTAAAAATCCTCAACAAGGTTTCTCGTACACGGTTTATAGAAAACCCACCCATACCAACCGATATCTCAACTCCAAGTCCCACCATCATCCCTCACAACTCAACTCAGTCGTAAATACTCTGATATCTCGCTCCATCCGACTAACCGACGACCACAACAGACAATCCGAACTTCACAACGTAAAACAAGCTCTCCTACAAAACGGATACAGACCAGACCACATAGACAGAAACATCCAAAAACAGCTTCAGAAACCATTAGTAACCAAAAACCAACCACAAGTTGAAGACCGTCCATCCAAAGTCTTCTTCCCTTACATCAAAGGGGTGACGGACAAAATCAGTCGACTTTTCAGAAAAGCAAATATCAAAACCATCTTTACCACAGAACAAAAACTATCACACCTCATCAGACCAACAAAAGACAAAATTCCCAACGAAGACCATGGTATTTACGAAATTCCCTGTTCTATCTGCCCCCACTCTTATATGGGAGAAACTTCGAAACAGATCCATTTTCGATCCTATCAACACTCCCTTTCAGTTAGAAATCGAGACACCAGCTCCGCATTAGCTCTTCATTTCATCCAAACGGGTCACCCCATAGATTTCGAGAAAACGAAAACCATCGCCCCAGTACGTTCAAGAACTTCTCGTTTTATCAGAGAAGCCATCGAAATCGAAAAACGGCCTGATTGCCTGAACATTAAAGATGATAGCCGTAAATTGAACCCCATTTGGAAGCCCCTTCTTCCAACCGTAATTAACAGGCCACGTGAAACTTATCCGCAATCACTTATTATCCCATTAACTCCAACTACACAGCAGGCACCAGCAGACAAGACAAACGAGAAAACCCGTAAGACCCGCCCACCTCCAGGTAGCCAACCACCTATAAATACTACAGTGCAACCAACATCGGATCGTCTTTTGAGATCAAGGAGTAGGCAGGTTGAGATCTTGATATCTCTCAAGACCACGACTCGAGGAGTAGGCAGATAGAGGCCTCGCAGTCACACTCTTGAAAATGGCTCCAAAGCAGGAGCCGAAACGTCGAGTTATAAACTCTCAACGCGGTTCAACCCATGAACTTAGTAATGTACATATATATATATATACTATACTATATATATATAGTAGAAAAGTTATTGTTCTGCAACCGTAGACACGTGTTTCGAGCTTAAGCTCTCATCAGTACGGTAAAATCATGTGCGAAGATGTACAACACTTTGTTTCTATTTTTACATCCAAGAGTTGTACATCTCCGCACTTGATTCTACCGTACTGATGAGAGCTCAAGCTCGAAACACGTGTCCACGGTTGCAGAACATTTTGAGGGTTATACCCAATAACTTTATTGTAATATTGTAATGAAATGTAATATTTTGAATGAAGATTTTTTTAAAAAATGATTTATAGAAATTTCCCTTGCCCCAATTGATATAAAAAGTTGAAAATATATGAAAAAGTTATGTTTTTATTTGAAATGATCAACTTTGGATGTAGTAGAGAAATATAGTATTTAAATTTGGAAAATCTATTGAAAACTATATGAACAAATCTCAGGGTTATACAAATTCAAGTAAAATAAAGTGAAATTTTGATACTAATAACTGCTCCAATATTTTCTGTAAAATTACAAACCTTTCATTTCCAGCTCGTCGGATGAAATCTGCATGAACTCTGATCTCAGTGGTGCCGGATCAGGAAATATCACCTTTTTATTTTACTGCTTTGAATAAAATATGTGTTCAAAAAAACTGTTGTAAATTTATTTTAATCAATAAATCCTTTTGGAAAGAACAAGAAAATTATATTTATGAAAACCTGGGAAATACCCTACTCTGTTTGCTAAAGTTTTATGACTAAATAAAGGTACAAATTCCTAGAAATGTAGACAATATGTTCAAAATTGAAATTGTTCAGAAGCACAACCATTACCCAAAACAGTTCGAAAAACACGCACAAAATCGTTCTGATCGACCCAGAAAACTGTATTTCCGAATAAGATTATATTTTTACTAAAAGTATTCAGAAAGTTCACTCTTCTGATGAAATAAAGTTCTCTTGAGAAACTTCAGTAGAAACTAGTGATAATTCTTCAAAATAAAGCTGCCGTAGTATAAATGAACTGTCATGAAGTGGAAAACGTCAGAAACAAATTTTAAACAGAAATACCTGCTAAATGGATATGTTCCAAGTGGTGTAACCTCGTTGTGGTAATCAGGCTCCTCCAAAATTCTATTCAAGGTAGGAAATTCTTATTTTTCTCGGCTTGTACTCAAACTTTTCTTGCAACAAACTTTTGATTTCTTTTCTTCCAACCGCTTCTTGAGTTGTTATCTGTTTTCCTCCTATATCCATAGTAACCGATCACGAGATTTTAAATTTGTTCATCACTGTTATATATTACCTTTTCACCACGCATTATTATAAAACATTATTTAAACAATGTCCTTAGATTACTAACAAAGGTTTTAACATCATCTTATAATTACATTTGTTGTCCTTTCCAAATAATTCACAGATTTTCTTCTGCTCCTTTTCAAAAATGTAAGATTTTTCAAAATATATCAATTTTTTTTATTCAGGGTTGTTCATCAATATAATGAACATATCCAAACTTATTATGTTCATTTCAGGCATATCGCTGATTTTTGTTTCATGCATTTATCAAAGACAAAGCAGATAGTCATGTCAGAAGGCTGACCGATACATTTTTCCCTCAGAAATAGGATACCACTACATCGGAAAGCACTTTTGCTCCTTACAAAAGGATTGAAATTTCACAGATAAGTTTTTTTTTCATTATTAACTGTATTTTGTTCATATTTTATTTTCAAAACAATTTTCATAACAATATATATATAGGAAGTTATTCATGACATCTACAGTCACTAGTTGAAACTTAATTTGACACGAACCAAGGAATCCAAAAGTAGAGGTTTGTCCACAAATTGCAGGCAGCCAACAATTCGTTGTTCTGACCAACCCAAGGTTCAATCAAGTTTCTAACGTTATGAGGAACGCAAGCAGATTCTAAGTGAAAATAGAGTATATTTCGTTTTAATTCCGAGAGTTCTAACCTTTGACAGCTGTTTCGTGCTAACGCACTCATCAGAAAGGATTTATGGAGCTCTCGAAATCAAAACGAATCCACTCAAGAATTAATACCCTGAGGCAAGACAGAATATAACAGGAAGTAATTCATGACATCTACAGTCACTAGTTGAAACTTAATTTGTAGTGGTCAGAATTTTTATCAGATTAATTTCTGTTAAAGTTGCAATTTTCTTGCCTTTGGAGGGAGATAACCTAAGTGCGCTTATTTGCCTATCCAAATCTGCGAAACTTAGCCCCAATCGGCAAAGTAATGGGGTTATGACTGAGGTACCCAGAATTTGTCAAATGGGTGGGTGGAAAACGCGGTGCCAAACCAATTTCGTCTTTTTTTCTTTTCTGACTAGATAGTCCCACTTTTTTAATATAAATTACTTACCGGTTTTTGTCGTCTTCATATAAGTGTTTTTTGCTATCCGTGTGCTTGAGTATCCTAGCCTCTCTCTTCGCTTTATAGATACTCAACCCAGTTACAATGAACAATGTACAGTTCATTGTCAAAAACACCATCATAGGAAAATAAAAGTAGAGAAAAGACGGCAATCCATCTGCAAAAATAAATGAATCCATAATGTAAAACTGCTCTCAACTGACTTGAAGTTGTTAGAACAAAAAGAGTACACGTGATCTGTAAACAATTCAGTGAAGGTCTGAGGTTTAGTCTCTTAAAACATAATGGACACAAGTCATAGGGTCGTGGGTTCGATTCCTAGCATGATAACCACTCTCGAGCATTGCATCACACGTTAAAAGGTGAGGCCTATGTCTTGCCTAGCTCGCACACGTCTCTCGAGGACTTCAGAGGTTTGCATGTAGGGGTGCAGCCCTCAAGTAGGTATCCTTTATAAGTAGAACTATAACTTTAAGAAGGTCGTAAATCAATATTATCCGACGACTCTCATTATTACCTATTGTTCGAAATGAAGATAAGCAATAAAAGTGTGTGTCCCTCAAAATATTCCCAGGTCTGGATTGCAGTATCTCATGAAATAGTTTGTCACTTCAATAATAGTGGACTCTTTACACGAATATATATAAAATGTAATGGTTAGGGCAGGCACACCTCTGTGTAGAATCGACTGCTTGACATCCTGCTAATACCTCAAGTGGTTGGTGATTTACGACCTTCTTAGTGTTATGGTTCTACTTTACTCCAACATTTTCCCTTCTCCCTGACCTGTTCATCAAGTGAAATGGTGATGGGTTAAACTACTATTTTTATAAACTCTTACCTTCTAGAAAACACCTGTATTCGCTGATTCCTGGATACATACTCGACTCCTCGTCACCCCACGTATTCACCGAGAAGGCAATGAGGACATCTAACATTGGAACTCCTAAAGCGTAAACGTTGTAAAGGATAAATCTTTTTCTCTCGGCGGTTGTTCTATCGTTGAATCCTTTTACACCCCTGAAAAAAATAACAATATTTCATCTATTCCATTCACTCATAACAAATTCGTTCTCTTGGTGTTGACTAGGATATCAAACTACACAAATCAAAATTCGTGAAATCAGTCCGGTTTTCAGAACATTCTGGGATTTCATTTCATCATTCCAACCTGCAAGGCACAAAACACTAACCAGTACAGCTGATCTATCAAACTACCAGACAGTGTAATGTATTGTAACGATGCTTCGGGCGAGTGCGGACCTGTCGTCCCTACTCGTAAATAAGCTTGCATTCCTCAGAGATCGGACATTATCGTCTTCACGCTTCTAGAAAATGCGACATCTAGATGCGAATGGAAGTGGTTCGAGAACTCTCTGGTTAGATTCTCTCCGTGTAAATGAGCGTTGCCCCCAGCTGGCAGGAAAGTTAGTTAGTTGGATGTTGTGAATGACATAGTGCAGCATAAGAAGTCTAGTTTGAATAGTTGAAATAAATTAGTGATGTACTTATGAGACATAAATGATAAGAAGTTAGATTATATGTTTAAAAATGAATTACGTTAAACTTTAGACTTTGAACTCATTTCAGTATCATGTTCTTGAATTCTGAATGAGTTATTTGAAATATATTATATGTAATATTAAGTGAAGAGAGAGTGTTTTCGATTCAATTCCGAGAGTTTCATCATCCGCCGACAGCTGTTTCGTGGTTTCCCACTCATCAGGGAGGCTTAATGGAATCTCTCGAAATCAAAAATCCACTCTAAAATTAGTATCGCACGGCAAAGACAGTTTATAACAAAAAGTAACTTGTGACATCTACAGTCACTAGTTGAAACTTAATTTGAAACGAGCCATGGAATCCAAAATTGATTCATTTTGTTAAATATTGAGCTATTCATTTTGGTAGATGTTATTAACACTTATTGAGTAACAATAACCATAGTGTTTGGCTAATGACCATAGCAGTCGATGCCAAAACACCGAAGAAAAAAAAACCATAGCGTCTACGTCGGGGCGTGGCGCAGTGGTAAAAGCGTCCGACTCTTTGCCCAAGGTCCGAAGTTCGAGCCCTAGCAGAAGCTGGAATTTTTAAAAATCAATTCAACCAATTGAATTATTGAAGTCTCGTGGTTCGACTGGGGTGAGTCCTGCACGATTTACTGTTGCGTCCAATTAACAGTGCTGCTCTTAAGGTGGCGTATGGAGTTAGTAACAAGTACCAAAGATACATGGCAGTCGATGCCAAAACACCAGAGAAAAAAAACATTGTGTTTCGAGTGAATTTTCAAATGGAATATCGTATTTTATAAGTAGGTATACTAAAGAAAAATTTGAATACCAACCTGAATGCCAGCCACATATCGATACACATAACATTCATCCAGACGAACGATACCATGAAGAAATATATAATTGAATACCCTGGAAAAGAAGATGGAGGTTGAAAAAATTATCTAATACACATTATTTTAACGTGTCTGTTTTGAAAATGTTATTATTAGACTAGTTCTGACAATTTTACGATTGCTTCTATAGTAGGCACAGAAATATTACTAAATAATAATATTGATAATAATATAGTTCATTTTCATCTGTAAAAATTGTAAAAATGAAGTATCGTGATTCATTAAAGTAAATCAATTACATACTAAAATACAGCTTCAGAAAATATAAAAACAATACTAAATGTTCACTAAATGCAGAGCTGTGCCGAGCACTGACAAAAAGTGCTCGCGAGCTAAGCACTATAAGCACTAAGTCCTCAAAAAAATTCAGGCGAGTACCTACTAATCACTAATTACCCACGTAAAATGACAGAATTGACTTGAAATTCGGTGTGCGTATAGAAAAAAGATAGAATTTCACGAAACTGAGTTCAAAAACCTACAAAAAAAATGGTCATCTCGATTTGAACTTTTCAATTCGAGAACGGTTAAAGATAAAGCAATTCTGCGCACGCCAATCGATTCAGAATGGTCGAATTAGTATCTCCTGAAAATTTTAAAGTATTCAATGAAAAAAAAACTCGAAAAATACAAAATTGACAGATGAATTTTAAATTCGCACTATATACGTGAAATTTTACGCTGGTTCCGAAAATATATGGTTTGTATATGCTACGATAGAAGATTTAGCCGGAAGATTGTCGAAAATTGTAATTGCAGACGTTTTGTAAAGAGCCCATGAAATCTCTAATTGAATCAGAATTGACTTGAATCCGGTGTGCTTATACCAAAAATATTGAATTTTATGAAATTGAGTCCGACAATCTTAAAAAAAAATTGGAGGAAAGAACCCTTTTATCTCGATTTGAACTGTTTAATTCAAAAACAGTTAAAGATAGAGCAATTCTGCATCACACGTCAATCGATACAGAATAGTCGAAATATTATATTCTGAATTTATCAAAAAAAAAAAACAAAAAAAGAGAATAACGAAAATTCGAAATTTTAGAGGTTCCGTAAAAAGCATATGAAATCTCTAATTGAATCGAAATTGTCTTGAAATTCGGTGTGCATATACAAAAAAGATTGAATTCCACGAAATTATGCCACAAAATGGATTCATTGAACACAAAAAGTATCTAAAAATCGATCATTCGGAATTTAAACATTTTTCTGACAAATGTCTTCGAAAATGTTGCATTTTCATTTCCCATTCAAGATTTTACCGGAAGGTACTTTTACCAAATAGAGGCAACCCAAACTCGGGATCACTTTTTTCTCAGTTTTTTTTTCAACGGAACACACTATAAATGATACCATACCAGAATAGTCCTCATTATGAGTTTGCAGAAAATGTTTTACTCAATGCTGGACAACAGAAAAAGATGATAGTGTACTACATAATGCGGAGCATTGGTTCAAAACGAAATTCAAGGTGTCCGCCTACATCAACGATAATAGTACCCTCAGTCAGCCCTACGTTGAGATCAGACACGCAGGGTCGCTGATATGTATGGAAATGGTCGATTATTTCCTAAAGTAAGATAGCTAGCGAAAAATGTTGAGATACAAAAGTTCTAGGGTTTTTCAAAATCCATCATATTAACGAAAAATTAAGTATACAGGTTCAGTCAAGTAGTCAGGACGAAACAAAGTTACTTTTTCTCTAATGGGACACCCTGTATATTATTTCACATTTCAATTTCTCTCACAATTCTGAACAAAATTTATCAACACATCATTTCCTAAATTCAACAGTTTTCGAGATATCGAATTTTGAAAATAAGTTTCTAATAAATTATCCTAAAATGTTTCAGTCCATTAAGTTCATAGTCAATCAAGTTACTTTTGAAAGTTTCCAGCTCCATAACAACGCCGCGTCGTTCTTTTGTCTAACAGTGATGATCTTGACAACACATGTCAAAAATACATTTAGTGTAAATAATTTTCGCGCAAAAATGGCACGTTTATCTGATATTGAGCATATTGAAATTTTAATGATCATAGGATTTGGTGATAGAAGACGAAGTTGTGACCAATTTCTAAATCAACCGTTTCAAAAACATTGCAGCGTTTTCATGAAACTGGATGTGTCAAAGATCGACCAAAAAGGGGAAGACCAGTATGCGTTCCAAATGAAGAAAATTCTTTGAATGTCATGTTAGATGTGGTGGAAAATCCAATAAATTCTGCACAACAGTGAGCTTTGGATCATAACATGAGTCGATATTCCCAAAAAATTTGCAAATTCATTTGATATAAGAATTGATTGAAGATGATTTTGATCGTAGAGTCGAGTTCTGTGAAGTTATTATGGATAAATTAAATGAAAATGTCAACCATATATTGTTTTCTGACGAATCTACATTTTGTTTAAACGGGCACGTAAATCGACACAACTGTAGGTATTGCTCAGACCAAAATCCACATTGGATTGAGGAACTTCACACTCAACGGCCACAAAAAGTAAATGTCTGGTGTGGCATCATTGGTGGACACGTCATAGGACATTATTTTATTAACGGAAATTTGACGATATTTGTCACTTTTATTATTTAATTATTATTCCAGAGCTTATACGATTATTCCCGAATAACAACAATCCCAATTTGCTGGCAGAACAAATACAGTTTCAACAAAATGGACATTTTGGACGTGTGGTACGGGCATATCTAGATGAAACTTTTCCTGATAAATGGATTGGGCGCAGGGGAGCAATTGAATGGCCAGCTAGGTCTGCCGATATGACCCCACTTGACTTTTCTTATGGGGTCACATAAAAAATGTAGTCTACAAAAATAGGCCGCCAAATATCGAAGAAAGAATAAGGCATGAAATTTCTACCATTAGATTCAAGTCCAAAGAAAAAATTGTTGTTTATTAAAACTTGTTTTCTCTCTTTTTCTCCTGGCATAACTATTGTTTCATAAAATTTCAAATATCCTAGACATTCATTAAAAAACACATTTTATCGTTTCATGCATTTTTATCAACCGTGAACAAATATGCTTCTTTTATTTTCTGTAAAAAAATTATAATTGAATTGTAATTATATTCACATACTCCACCTTCTGTGACTTTCATAATAAATATCCATTATTTCGTGCTTTTTCTTTAATAAATATGAGAGTAGTAACAAGTTATTTTCAAAATTCGATATCTCGAAAACGGTTGAGTTGAGGAAATGATGTGCTGTATCAATTTTGTTCAGAATTTTGAGCAAAATTGTAATATGGAATAATATATAGGGTGTCCCATTAGAGAAAAATCAACTTTGTTTCGTCCTGACTTTTTGACTTACCCTGTATACTTATTTTTCGTTAATATGATGAACTTTTAAAAACCCTAGAACTTTTGTATCCCAACATTTTTTGCTAGCTATCCTACTTTAAGAGATAATCGACCGTTTCCATTCATATCAGCGACCCTGTAAATGGAGACCATGAAGAGTGCTCATTATTCCCTTTGGCATAGTAGTACCTAAGCTTGTCGATATTCACCTGAAGACTATTGCGTATACAAGCAATGGAAACATCAATGATGTGAGTCTTATTATTGTTTCATTACTCACCTAGTAAATGACATGGAACGGTAGGAATCATCGTTTTGAGCTTGGCGATGACGAGTGAGATGTAGCCAAACAGTAGAGCCAGAACGTACGACATCAAAGCTTTCCTATGGAGGCTGTGAGATTCTGGAAGCAGGGCGTACGCTAGAAAAGTGGCTAGCAGAAAAGGCATCGATAGAATCATTGCTAAAACGAAAACATTCTTTGAGTTGAATTGTTAGGCAATATATTTTTAATCACAATTGCATCAAATTTTTATTCCAAGGATACCAGATCTGCAGAGATGTTTTAAGTTATTAAAATCCTTAGCTTGTCTGTATGAAGTCAGTAACTCTTTGAAATTATGAACATTTCTGTTATGTAAGTAGAATTCTTCTGGACTTCCAATTTCTGGAAACAAAGAAAATAAATTCTTTGCATGTGTTTGAATCACGACGTTTCAACAGTTAACATCTACTGTCGTTATCAAGTGTGTGAATGCGACAAGATATCTCGAATACTTATTATATAGCCTGCAACTGATGTACCTGCTATAAAGGTAATTACGATCTTCGCGGGGTATCTCTCAGGTCATCAATGTTAATTAATGTGTTACAAAGACCATTTTTGGTGAGTGTTGTTATTGATGACCGATTTTGATAGGTCTTGACACAAAGTTTTTATTGAAATCTCAATCGATCTAGATGAGTGATGAGTGGTTTCCACACATTCCGAATCTCTATGCTCGGCTGACTGAACACGTTGTTATTCTGAATATAAGCCGACTCTATGAACTTTCTCTTATACCAATGCTGTTCTTTGTGGATAACTTCGGCTTCCGACCATGCGATGCTGAGCCGATTAGTCCATACGTGATCTGCTATTCCCGACTTCACAGTTTCTCCTCGCTGAGTATTTCTCTTGTGTTGACCGATTCTCACATTTAGTGGCCTCTCCAACATAATCCATCCCACATTCACACGGAACACGGTAAATGCAGTTTTTGGAGTCACTATTCTCGTTGGGTGGTCTCGTTTTTGTTAGTTGGCTCCGATGGTATTACTTGATCGGAAGCATGTTCGGATATGTTGTACCTTGATCCAATTCGCCTTATCTTATCCGATACACCTCTCACATAGGGAAGACATAGGTTAGGCTGTGTTGGTTCATCTGATTTCTCGGTGTTGCCTCTTCTGCGGTTAAAGACCGCTGTTATATGTTTGTCGGAGTACCCATTCCATCGCAGATCTTTCTTGATGATGTTCAATTCGTTGGTCAGACTCTCATCGGTGTTACAGAGGATGTAGGCCCGGTCAACCAACGAGCGGATAATTCCTCTCTTCGTCGCTCCATGATGGTTCGACTCAAAATTCAGGTATTGTCCGGTGTGAGTTGGTTTCCTGTACACTGATGTTTGAAACTTGCCATTCGTTCTTTGGACTTTCACATCAAGAAAGGGTAACCCCTCCTGGGTCTCCTTTTCCATTGTGAAATTTATGGACGGTCTAATGTTGTTTAGGAGCCGCAGAAAGGCCTCGAGTTCTTTGTCTCCATGTGATAATTCGCCAAAGACACCTACCCGGTGTTTTGAATACTTTCTAATAAGAACCCAAATAAATAAGGCAAACAAGCCAAATGGATAATAAAATCAATTCCTTTCAAAAAACTGTATTCTTTCAAAAATTGACAAGATTCGAATCTTGCCAATTTTGAAAGAATATACAGTTTTTGAAAGGAATTGGCTGTGTCTATGAGAGAAAAGCAGAAAGCGCTTTGCTGGATGAAGCATAAAAGCGCTTCACAAGTCTAGTAGACGGTCCATAAAATGTCAAATTACAGGCCACTGAATCGCTTCAAATAAATCCAGCGGAAAATAAAGCGCTTTATTTATGT
This sequence comes from Chrysolina oricalcia, assembly GCA_944452925.2. NCBI lineage: Eukaryota > Metazoa > Arthropoda > Insecta > Coleoptera > Chrysomelidae > Chrysolina > Chrysolina oricalcia. The sequence continues at coordinate 23,632,592 of OX101814.2, read as the reverse complement.
ACAGCGGCTGCAAGAGCTGTCAGCCGTCAATCACGTGAAGCGTTGAAGCGGCTGCAACCGCTGCACGCTGTTAGACGCACCCATTGATTTTATTATCCATTTGGCTTGTTTGCCTCATTCATTTGGGTTCTTAATAGAAAGTATTCAAAACACCGGGTAGGTGTCTTTGGAGAATTATCATCTGGCAACCGTCACAGGACCTAACTGAAGATAATGGATAAAGTAGAAAAGGCGTTATTATTTCATCGAAATTCCTTCAACCGATCATATGAAGCTGTACTCAGTTTGTTGAATGAGCAAGTCGTAGACCTAATTGATGTTCGAGGTAATATGTGTCTTCTGTAGCAGAAAACCGACATAATCACTGACTTGGATCGACAAATGTTGGAACATTATTTGGCATCTGATAAGGACACAGAATCAATTGATATCGAAGCGGCTTTAGCTGACGAATACGGCACCAAATATCATAAGCTGAAGTTGAAAGTTGAATCGTTGACAATATGTCAAGACAATCATGAAAGTATCCGATCTGGGGCGTTAAGTCAATCAAGAAGGAAGATGAAACTCCCCAAAATTGAGCTTAAGAAATTTGGAGGAGAAATTAAAGATTGGCTTCCTTTCTGGAGTCAGTTCAAGCGGATCGACAGTGATGAGCAGATGGACAACGAAGATAAATTTCAAAGCTTGACTCATCGTTGAAAGCTACCCGCCGACTGCAGTTAATTATCCGAAAGTCATAGAAAGCCTGAAGATCCGATTCGGCAGAAACGATATATTGGTAGAATTCTACGTGTGAGAACTGTTAAAGTTAGTATTGAATAATCTCTCTAGTAAAAGTATCATGAGTTCTCTTTACGACAAAATTGAGTGCCAACTAAGAGCTCTCGAAACTCTGGACGTGAATACAGAAACTTGTGCTGCAATGTTACACCTGTTGGTTGAATCCTGCCTCCCAGAAGAGTGTGGCAAAGAAGCAGTTAATATAATGATAAATCTCCACTCAAAGATCGATTGGAAAAGTTGATGTCATTTCTGAAAAAAAAGGTCAATAGTGAAGAACGAATTAACTTGGCCATTTGCGGTTTTGATATCAACAAGAAGAAAAAAGACCACTCTTTCGAGAAAACTGTTTTACCTTCAGCGTGTGCATTAGTGGATCTGAAATCTGAAAGAAAGTGCATTTTTTGTCTCCAATCACACTCGAATGCAGATTGTCAAGACGCACAAAAGTGGACAATCAACGATCGTAAAAAGAAGTTGGTGGAACGAGGATGCTGCTATATTTGTCTTAAGTTTGGACATTTAGCCAAAAAATGTCGAGTATCTATAAAATGTTCCAATTGTAACGGCAGACATGCTACTCTCATGTGCCAGAAGACTAATTCTGCAAAGTCAGATGATGCCAGAGTTGAAAGTTCACTTGCAAATAATATGGGTGTTATTTGCAAGTGAACTTCCTGCAAACTTTGAAAGTGAAATTGGTTAGTGATAACAAAGTACGTTATGCTAGATTACTTTTCGATACTGGTTCACAGAAATCATATATAACAAAGTCGGCCATATCCGATATGCAGTATAAACCAGAACGGGTGGAGAACATGATGCATAGTCTATTTGGAGGCTCAACAAGAGATACTGTCAACCATTCATGCTACAGAATTTGACTGAGAAGTATCGATGAAGATTACTCCTGTAATTTCGAGGCCTTAGACCAAACTATTATCTGCAACAACATCGCTTGTGTTAAAATGGGTCCCTGGATGGATGAACTTACTGGATTCGGAATCCAAATATCAGATATTGAAGATGGACCAATCGATATTCTTGTAGGAGCAGATATATGGGGAAAGTTGTTCACTGGCAAACGCCAAGAATTGAGTTGTAGTTTGGTTGCCTTTGAAACACTTATTGGTTGGACTTTATCTGGAAAAGCCATTTTCCCGAACTACAGTATTTCCAAAGCCCCTTCGAATTTAATTTCAGTAATGGCATTATTTTGCAATGATATCAAAATAACAGAATTGTGGAATCTTGATACTTTGGGCATTACTGATCCGACTGAGAGCAAATCTAGAAGAGAAATCGAAGAAGCTGTTCAGAAGAATTTTGCAAATACCGTGAAAATTCGAGAAGATGGCAGATATGAGGTTTCCATGCCGTGGATTGATTGTCACCCTCCAATACCTGACAATTCAAAGTTGGCTCAAAAGAGGCTGGAAAATCTCACGAAAAAGTTGGAGAAAGATGGATATTACGAAGATTACAATTCAGTGTTCAGAGACTGGCTCAATGAAAATATAATCGAAGAAGTGCCAAGTGACGAACTGAATAGTTATGGGCATTATTTACCCCATCGTCTCGTTGTGAAGTTGAGTAGTCAAACCACCAAAATCAGACCGGTGTTCGATGCTTCTGCTAGTGAAAAAAGCCAACCATCGCTCAATCAGTACTTAGAAAAAGGAGTGAACTTCATTGAAAAAATACCCTCAATTCTTCTCAGATTCCGCTTCTCGAAAATAGGCGTGATATCTGACATTAAAAAGGCATTTTTACAAATTTCATTGTGCCAAAGTGACAGAGATTTCCTACGATTTTTTTGGTTCAACGAAAACCGTGAATTGACAGTATATCGACATGCCCGAGTTGTTTTTGGTGTAACGTGCAGTCCGTTCCTCCTTGGTGCTGTTATAGATCATCATTTGAAAAGAGAACTCGAAAATTCAGACTCTGTGTACTCCAAGATATCTATCTCCAAACTCATGAAAAGTTTTTATGTCGATAATTGTGTAACAAGTGTGGACAATATCGAACAGTTACATCAATTCATTGAAGAATCGACAAATGTAATGGCTGGTGCGAAATTTGAGTTAAGAGGATGGGAGCACTCAAGCATTGAGTATTCTGCAGCGAAACAGACAAGTTTGATACCAGTTGTAGGACTCAGTTGGAATAAAGACCTGGATACTCTTCAAATTTGTTCGAATTGGTGTGAAAACATTCAAACAGACTCGATAACTAGACGCACCATTTTATCTGCAGCTCACAAGTTATTCGATCCCATAGGATTTTCATCTCCTGTTTCTTTGTTGCCCAAATAACTTTTGCAAAAATCCTGGAAAACTAAAGCTGGCTGGGACAAAGAAGTAGATAGTGAGCTGAAAGAAAAGTTTTTGAATTGGTTGGAAAATTTACCGCAACTTTTCAACATGAAAATTCCGTTCGATAGAAGATGCAGCTAACATGTGTTTACCGACGCCAGCAAAGATGCCTATGCCACAGTTATCTACATTAGAACTGAGAATTCTGGGGAAATTGAAGTTCAACTAGTTCAGTCACCTTTGAAAATTATGAGCATACCCCGATTGGAACTACTAGCTGCAACCATTGGAGCTCGATTATCAAAAGCAGTTTTAGAAAATTTTGATTTTGATTTGCCTGATTTCTACTGGACGGATTCAACGACGGTTTTATCTTGGATAAAACGAGAAAGCCAATGGAAAACATTTGTTTGGAACCGTATTGAGGAAATTCGAAAACTCACACAAAAAGAAACGTGGTTTTATGTTCCAAGTAAGCTGAATCCAGCAGATATTCCCTCCAGAGGTTGTTCAACACAACATTTGATCAAATCAAAATGGTGGGAGGACCTCACTGGTTGAAAGAAGCTCCATATCTATGGCCCCAACAACATTACGATTGTAACGAAGAAACTATTATTGCTGAAAAGCAAAAAGAGATAGTATCCTAATTCTTGACATCTGCGGAGAGAGATGGTAGCTGGTACCACAGTTTTTCCTCAGACTATAGCAAAATCGTCAGAGTTTTGTGTTTGGTGAAGAGATTCATTGCAAACTGTCGAAAACGAAATTTTTGAAAACAAAATGAATTGAAAATATCAGAATCACTTTCAGTAGCTGAATATGTCATGACTGACAAGATGATTGTCAAATTAATTCAATCCGGATCATTTACTGGAATAGAAGATAAGAAGTTGCAATGTTTTCGTCCATTCAAAGAAGGAGAAGTCATAAGATTGAAAACCAAAATTTCTGACAGAAATGACACAATGCCTTTTCGCTGCCCTGCTGTTTTGCCAGCGAAGCACCCGGTTGTTAGGAAAATAATCGAATACGAACATAAACAATCCTGTCATTCTGGCGGTCAAAATCTTCTCAGTATTTTAAGAGAACGTTACTGGATTATAAATGGAAGAAAAAAGTGAGGTCAGTCATTTTAAAATGTGTTACTTGTCGGCGATTCAATGTGAGTTGATTGGAAGTTTCCCCGATTCCATTACCACAAAACAGAGCACGGGAAGCTTTCGTTTTTGAAGTATCTGGAGTTGATATGGCTGGACCTCTCTTTGCCAAATATGGAGACAAGTGTTGGATATGTTTGTTCACCTGTGCAGTATACCGAGCAGTCCATCTAGAATTATTTTCATCATTATCAACCGATGCATTTCTTCAAGCATTACGAAGATTCATTTCTAGACGAGGTAGGCCTTCTGTTATATATAGTGACAATGGAACTAATTTCACTGGAACAGAAAATGCATTCAAACATTTGAATTGGGACACGATAACCTCGTATAGTTCTGCACGAAGAATCAATTGGAAGTTTATACCACCAACAGATTTGATAGCGTTAACCCCAGCTATGTTTCTTCAAGAAGTCAAAGAATCAGGTGTTCCCAATATAGATGATAGCAATGCCCACTCCTTGACGAAACATCATAGGTACAGACTGAAACTGAAAGAAGAACTACGGCGACGCTTCAGAAACGAATATCTCGGCGAAGTGGTTCTTTATAATCGTAAGAAAAAGGGAGAAGTGAAGGTAGGCGATATAGTATTGATCGAAAATGACAAAAAGAAGCAGATTGATTGGCCTCTAGCTTATGTTGAGGAAACAATACTAGGACGATATGGTGAAATTAGACAGGTACGTCTGAAAACAGCGGATGGTCATCTGCTGAGGTCTCTTCAGAGACTACTTCCTGTGGAGTTGAGTAACGATGCGGTAAAACTCAAAGATGAAACCACTGAGGATTCAGAGAAATGTTCCCTAGTATCTACTGATGCAAATAAGGAAGATACTTTCACAAGATATGGGCGTAGAGTCAAATTGTCACAACGATTTGAATCATGATGATTTAAAGATGGGAGAATGAAGACAATGAAGTCTCAGGGTATCCATATCTACAGTTTTTGTGTTTTGATGTTGTTTATGAAACAATTTATTATTATTCGAATCTTGTCAATTTTGAAAGAATATACAGTTTTTGAAAGGAATTAATTTTATTATCTATTTGGCTTGTTTGCCTTATTCATTTGGGTTCTTATTAGAAAGTATTCAAAACACCAGGCACCAGACAATAAGAAGCGGATTGATTGGCCTCTAGCTTATGTTGAGGAAACAATACCAGGACGAGATGGTGAAATTAGACTGGTACGTCTGAAAACAGCGGATGGTCATCTGCTGAGGCCTCTTCAGAGACTATTTCCTTTGGAGTTGAGTAACGATGCGGTTAAACTCAAAGATGAAACCACAGAGTATTCAGAGAAATGTTCGCGTTATGCGTTATGCGTTTTAAATTGTGACTGTCAAGGAATTACTGCTTGATAGAGCATATTACAATATGAAAGAATTTTATTACAATGTATTTTGAGTATTTATGTCTTCATTTTCATGTGTGTGACTTTATAGATTTACGTGTGTATATTATTTGTTTTAACCTTCCAGTGGTGGCGCCAAAGATTGTTGCACCAGTGGTTGCGCTGGTGTCACATACCGAATGGGGAGGGGGTGGGATTTTCTTCAAATAAATTAAATTACTTTCAACAAAAGGGTCATTCAAGAAAGTGTACTACAATTAAAAATTAATTTTTCCAAATTTACTCGTCAAAAAATTTTCTTTTTGATTGTTTAAACAAACAAAAAGAATTTTTTTTGAAAAATTAATTTCTAATTGTAGTACACTTTCTTGAATGACCCTTTTGTTCAAAGTCATTTGATTTTTTTGAAGAAAATCCCACCCCCTCCCCATTCGGTCTGTGATACCAGCGCAACCACTGATGCAACAAGCTTTGGCGCCACCACTGGAAGGTAAAATTGTAACTGTCAATGAATTACTGCTTGATAGAGCATATTTCAATATGAATGAATTGTATTACAATGTATTTTTTTCCAACGAGGAGGTAATAAGAGCAGGAAGAAACATTTTTTGAAAGGTCTAGAGACGTTACAGGTTCGCTGTAATAAATTTATCCAATTGAGAGGAGAATATGTTAAGTAATAAAATATTTTGACGTTGACATTTAGTTTGGTTCTATAGTAGGCTAAGAATTTGTCAATATATCCTCGTATGCCTGTAATAATACTAGCAAATCGGGTAATTATTTGATAGAGGAAATGTCACACTGGGTGTAATATTTCGTATAAGAAATTTATCTTTGGGTTTGGCAGTACAATTTGGTCAGCGATCTAAGATATGTTTTCATCTTATATCCAAATGACGTCCAAGAGAGAGGGTGGGAGTGAAGTTTTCAATTATGGCTGAAATCACTCACTGTATGCATATACTTCCTGCGCTCCTTCGTCCTCTTCAGTTTTTTTTAGGATCACAAACAATGGGGACGGTTACGTTGTCCATCATTTCGAGACAGTAGTCTTCCAAATTGAAAAACATGTTTTTACTCACGGCAAACAAAGATCCGTCAATGTGTATCCTATAAGCGCTTTCATTGGGATACATCGCGAAACTTTCTTGACTTTCAGAAGGGCAACCCGTACCATATATCAGGTGGAAATCCTCGAGTTTAGTATCGGCGCTAACTTGGGTTCCCTTGTAGAAAGTTACGTCGAACGTCATCCCGGAGTTTGGTATGCAATCTTCCTGTTCACTCAGCACCTCGTCCTTAGGGCAACACTTCCTGAAGCAGCGACGCAGGTTGAAGATGCAGCCTCGAGGGACACCATCTGTATGAACGAGATGTTGTCTTCATCGATAGTCACGCTAACATCTGATAAATCGACACTTAGTGAAACCGGACAAGGCTGATCTTTGGCGAAAACTTGGTAGGTCAAAACACAGAAGATTACCCACTTCATGTCGGAGCTCATTCTCTATTAGTGCTTCGTGAAGTACAACGCAGTTATTTTCATTTCCGAGGTGTATCCCGGTAAAGTATAGGCCGACATAAAACCTCAAATTCCACGAAAATATTGGCATATCAAACGTTATCGAGTAACTTCCTTAAAATACGCACCTTAGGAACTTTTCTAGCTAATGGGGTCAGAGTCGGATTGTATCTAAAAATTTTCTTGCTATATCATCATCATCATCATCATCATCATCATCGTTTATTCACATGAAGTAGTACAACAAGCATAACAAGACTATACATTGGTAAAACCACAGAAACAACAGGTGTCGCTTGTACGTGGTAGAAAACAGATAATAAATTCTAATAATAATAAATAATTAATTAACCACTTTGGTACATTAGGGTACATACGAGGATGTATTGATATCTAGTTAGCCTAGACCAGATCCCTGCATAAACAAAATATTGCGTTACCATAGCAACGAACTATAACTTATTAGAAGTGTCAGTGTAAAGTTTGACGTCAAAAAAGTAAACCAGAGTTACGCAATAAATTGAAAGAAAAAATATGTCCACCAAAATTGTGAAAATCGAAAAATTGGAGTATCGAGCCATCATCAAGTACCTGTATTTAAAAGGGTTAAGAGATAAGCAGATCTACGAAGATATGCTTAATACCCTTGGTGATCAATGTCCTTCGTATGCTTCAAAAGAGGTAAATTTTCCATTGAAGATGATGACCGATCGGGAAGGCCAGTTTCTGTGTCAGTCCCCGAAAATATCGATGCAGTTCATGACATGATTTTAACAGACAGTCGAATTGGGCAACGGGTATCTGAAGCACTGAATACCAAACCAAGTGAAGCTGTCTTGTTGGTTAAGAAATCAGACGATACCGTGTCAAATGCCTTCGATAGATCGAAAAACAGACTGATAACAAGTTTATTAGCGTGAATTTCCGTATAAATGAAATTGAGAAAATGGTAAGTTGCTATTTCGATAGAATGGCTTTTCCTGAAGCCATGTCGATTATTACATAAGAGTTTGTTTGCTTCCAAATCCACCAACCTGTTAGCTACTACTATCTCAAATAGCTTGGACAAGGAACAAATGAAATAAATTTGTCTAAAATTATCAATATCACTTTTATCACCTTTTTTATAGAGAGGTATTATAAAGCCTTTTTGAACTCAATCGGAAAATATCCTTGCATGTAGGACTGATTCATCAGATAAGTAATAACTAAAGAGATATTAATAATAAGTATAAATCTGCATAAAAAACTAGTTTAAAACATTTGCAAAGCGGGTATAAGAAATAGGGTATGGTACAGGTGAATACAGTGCCCGTCTAAAGTCTGTTCCCCTCTACTAATTATTGAACCACCTGGTATATCGCAACGAAATTTGGAGGGCTATAAAGGGAGATAAAAACCTAATTTTTTATGAGAAAATTAAAGCTAAAAGTTTTTAAATGGCGGCTGAGCGCCATCTTCAATATTTTTTTTAATAGAACACCCCATATATTATTCCATTTTCGAAATTTGCTCATAATTCTCAACAGTTTCCTCTAATACACTTTACTCCTACATTCAATTCTTTTCGATATATTAACGTTTGAAAGGAGAAATTTTGTTCATTTCAGACCCAACCAAAAACACTAATGTTGCTTTCAATCGAGTTTGCATTGGAGAAAATCGTCGTCGCGGAAACGTCTTGTTTACTGTCAAATTAACTGTAACTGTCAAATAGTCCGTTGACCGCCTCAATCATTTTATGAAAAGTGTGATAATGGCTCGTAGTTTAGACGATAAATTTGAAGCAGTTTTGATATTTGGAGAAGCTGGAAGAAATTATCATCTAGCAGTCCGTATGTCTAATGATAGATTTCCCGAGAATCCTATTTCGAGGATATATTTGCGCAAATTTTAAATAAGCTCCAAGCAACTGGTACGCTGATTGATTCTCCAAGATCAGGAAGACCGCCTCTTTCAGAAAAAAAAGGTAGAAATTGTTGCTGAAATGGTAATCAATCCGACTCAGTCGACGTCTGCAGTTGTTGCATCCTGTGGAGTAAGTTCAAAAAGTGTCCAAAGAGTCCTAAAAAAAGAAAAGTTTCATCCCTATAAAATGAAAATCCTGCATGCTCTCACGGAGAATGATCCAGACCGGAGGGTTCAATTTTGTGAGAGGTTAACAAGAACAATTGAAGGAGAACGGGGCTTCCTTAAGCGTGTATGTTTCTCAGACAAATGCACGTTTGTTCTTAATGGAAAAGTCAACAAACAGAATGTACGATACTGGATTTTAGGCAATCGCGTTGTTGGGCCCATTTTCATCAAAGGAAATCTTTACAAAAATCTTTTAGAAACTGAAATTGAACCACGAATAAGGCAAATTGTATTGAACAATCAGAAAAAGTTTGAAAATCGTAAAATCATATTTCAGCAGGATGGGGCACCTCCCCATTTCGATCGCATGGCTAGATACTTCCTCGATACTAACTTCCCTGGGCGATGGATAGGTCGCAGGAGGAGTACAGAGTGGCCACCAAGATCTCCGGATCTTACACCTCTACATTTTTTTCTTTGGGGGTATCTGAAGTCAAAAATCTACGCCAATGAATGCCAAACAATAGAAGAGTTGGATCGCAGAATAATAGATACATGTGAAGAAATAGATAAACAGACTTTCATCAACGTGAGAGAAGCTATTTATAATAGGGCACTTTATTGTCAAGATTTAGGAGGGAGCCACTTTGAACACTTGATAAAATAATTGTTGGGGTTCAATAAAAGAGTTATTCAAAAATAAAATATAATTTTTTAGCCAACTAATTTGTTTTGATTGTGAATTTGCAGAACACATTCGTAGGCTTCGAGATTTTCCGGTAAGCGGTGCTGTTTATCTTTAATAAACTCTCTTTACGCCTCTTATCATTCGAAATAATTAAAAGATTTAACTTCAAATTAATAACAACGTGTAGTTAGCAAAATGTTTCACAGGAAGTGACCAAAATCCATACTTCATTTTTCAAACGTTAATATTACGAAAACGATTGAGTTTAGGAGTAAAGTGAGAAAACTGTTGAGAATTATGAGCAAATTTCGAGAATGGAATAATATACGGGATGTTCTATTTAAAAAAAAATATTGAAGATGTCGCTCTGCCGCCATTTTAAAACTTTCAGCTTTGATTTTTTTATGAAAAAGTTGGTATTTATCTCCTATTAAAGCCCTCCAAATTTAGTTGCGATATACCAGGTGGTTGTAAAATTAGTAGGGGGGGAACGGACTTTAGACTGGCACTGTATAAACATACGTTCAAAGCGAGTAAGAGAAAAGGCGTGTGATGTTTGTGTCTATGAAAATACTTGCAAAGCGGGTTTGAGAAAGAGCGTTTGATGTTTGTGCCTATAAAATTACTTGCAAAGCGGGTATGAGAAAGAACTTTCAATACATGTGCCTATAAAAATACTTGCAAAACGGGTGTGAGAAAAAGGCGTATTATGCATGTGCCTGTAATAATACTTATATATGTTCCTATGAAAATATTTGCAACGCGGGTATAAGATAGAGAGTTTGATATACTGTGCTTATAAAAATACTAAAGCGGGTATGAGAAAGAACGTATGAAACATGTGCCTATAAAAATACGTTCAAAGCGGGTAAGAGAAAGAGCGTTTAATGTATATGTGCCCATTTAAATAATTGCAAAGCGGGTATAAGAAACAGTAATGATACAGGTGTCTATAAACATACGTTCAAAGCAATTAAGTGAAAAAGCGTATGATGTTTGTGCCTATAAAAATACTTGCAAAGCGGGTTTGAGGAAGAGCATATGCTTATATAAATATTTGAAAAACGGGTATAAGAAAGAGCGTTTGCCTATAAAATACTTCCAAAGCGGGTAGCTGTTTGAGAGATGAAATGTAACGCTAGGTATAGTATTTAGTATTAGAGATTTATCTTTGACTTTTCATAATACAAGATGATTTGGTCAGTGATATAAGACATCGCATCTGCCTTTTATCCACGAAGAGAGAAGGCGAAGTTCTCAATCATTACTGAAATCACTCACCGCACGAATATACTATCAGCTCTTCTTCGGGCTCTTCTTCGGGCTCTTCAAATTTCGTAGGAACACAAAGGATGGGAGCCGTCTCGTTGTCGATTATATCGAGGCAGTAGTCTTCCAAATTGTAAAACTTGTTTTCGCTCTCGACGAATAAAGATCCGTCAGTGTGTACCCTAACGACGCTTTCTTCGGAGGTCATCGTGAAACTGCCGTGACTTTCAGAAGAGCAGCTGTTACCGTAAAGCATGTGGAAGTGCTCGAGTTTCGTTCCTGCGCTAACTTCGGTTCCCTTGTAGAAGGTTACGTTGAACGTCATTCCGGGGTTTGGTATGCACCCTTCCTCTTCGCTCATCACCTCGTTCTTGGGGCAACACTTCCTGAAGCAGCGACGCAGGTTGCAGATGCACCCTCGGGCGACACCATCTGAATGAATGAAGGTGTTGTCTTGGTCGATAGTCACGTTAATTTCTGATAAATCTTGACTTAGCGAAACCGGACAAGGCTGTTCTTGGCCGAAAACTTGGGTGGTCAAAACACAGAAGATCAACCACTTCATGTCGGGTCTTCTCTGTCAATATACTTCGGGGAGTATAACGCAGTTATTTTCATTTCCGATGATTATCCTGGGAAATAATAAACCGACATTAAACCGCAATTTTTATGAATATCTTGATTCAGGAAGCGAATTATCAAGAAAAGTCCATACGTTAAGTACCTTGAGAATATTTATAGCTAATGGAATCAGTGCCGTATTGTACCATCGGGATACCGTGAAATTCTGCGGAAGGCACTCACGCTGAGTCCCAATTTTCCTCCTTTTTTTAATCAATCAATCAATCAAATATACTTTATTGTCTGAAGATAGATACATATCATTGACAAAGTCTGGAATCCTAAATTTAAAAAGTTAATAGTGCCTATATACACACACATATGTTGAAAACAGTTTTTGGACAATACACAAGATAGTCAATCAATAATACAAATAAGTTGACGTCGATACAGCATTAAAAAGATATCTGCGCACTTGATTTTCACCGTACTGATGAGAGCGCTCGAAACACGTGTCTACGGTTGCACAACATTTTGAGGGTTATTCCCAATGACTTTTCCACTTATATTTTCATATATTGCCCCTCGCTAAATCACGCTGGTAGCTATAGCTGCCTCCGTGGCGACGTTATTTGTAGCCTTGTTAGTTCAAGGTCTTCTAACCGATGCCACAAATGTGTGGTAGGCTTCCTGTTGTTGACTTCCATTGTTTCTATTTGTACATCCAAGTGTTGCACATCTTCGCACTTGATTTTTACCGTTCTGATGAGAGCTTAAGCTCGAAACACGTGTCTACGGTTGCCCAACATTTTGAGGGTTATACCCTATAACTTTTCTACTTATATTTTCATATATTGCCCTTCGCTAAATCCATCTTGATTATATATAATGAGGAGTGCAATATCGTGTCTTAAACGTGTATTATATACTGAGGGATTGTTTATTTCATTTATTTCTTGTGAATTAGACATACTGTCTCTAAATTAAAAAGACCTGCGAGTGTTAAAATCTTTTGCTCTAAAAACAATGGTCTTCATGAATCGCGGCATTTGGATTTACATTAGCATCTAATGGCTCTTTTTTGAAGGGTAAAGACCATTTCGAACAGTTGCTGTGAACATATACCCCAAAAGCAAATGCCATGGCGTAGATGTTACTCGAATCCCGGAAAAAAGCGCACAGGAAAGGAGCGCACGGGAAATAAGCGCACGGAAAAAAGCGCACAGACATAAAAGCGCACATGAAATAACCGCACTCGGAAAAATGAGCACATCGTAAAAGCGCACTTGGAAAAAACCGCACGTACATTAATGCGCACATTGAAAAATGCGCACACGCAATAGTTTCTAATCTAACCTAATCTAACCTAAACAAACTAACCTAGCTCGAAAGTTGGGAGTTTGGAAATTGAAGAAAAATTCATTTTGAGGGTAGTATTTTATTAGTCTGGTCTAACCTGAACGAACTAACCTAGCTCGCAACTTATAGAAATATAGAAAACTTTACGCGATTGTAGCCAATTAATGAAAGTGTTAATGACTATCCGACAGCTTACTACACCATTTAGCAAATGTCTTTACCGAACAATTATATAAATTAATTTATTTTCACATATTATATATATAATACCTTTTCAACTTTGTTTATATCGCCCTTGCATGTGCGCATTTTTCAATGTGCGCATTAATCTACGTGCGGTTTTTTCCAAGTGCGCTTTTTACGATGTGCGCTTTTTTCCGTGCGCATATTTCCTGTGCGCTTTCTTCTTTTGCGCTTATTTCCGGTAACCATGTGACTCTACTATTGAAAAATGAACCTTCCTACCGTTCCTAGCATTAGCAATATGCAATTCGTGAGAAACACTACGTACAGCAAAGCAACCCGATGCTAATCTTTCACACAACTTGTTAATGTGGCTTTCGAATCTTAACTTTTCATCAATAAGTAATCCCATAAACTTATTTTCCGCGGCATTGCTGATTATTCCATCATCTAATGAAACCTCTCTGATGTCACATCTTAATGATACAATGTTCGTTTTATTGACAATGAATGATAGGAGATTTGCATCACACCACTCATTCACCCTTATTACATCTAAACTGATGTGACCGAATAGATCGGTTATTGATTTATCATGCCATAGGATTGTGAATTTCCCCTGGATGTCCAACTGATTCAAATCATTGTGTTATTTTTTTTTTCATTGCTGTTTTGGCATCGACTGCTATGGTCATTAGCCATGTGTTCTTTATAGGCCTTGTTACTAACTCCATACGCCACCTTAGGAGCGCAACAGTGAATCGAGCCACGAGATTTTAATAATTTAATAGGTTAAATTTAATAAAAAAATCCCAGCCACACCCGGGTTCGAATTCCGGACCTTTCGACTCAGAGTCGGGCGCTCTAACCACTGCGCCACGCCCCGACATGTGTGTTTGTTACATGGGAACAAATCTTGCAAGCTGAATTAGAACCACTTCCTCTTATCCTATGGAATTGAAATTTCACATGTTGGTTCAGTTTCGATGACAATACATTAATGTCGAAAAATTGTCCCCCCTGCTCCCAGAAAGCTAGATAGAGAACGCGTAGGGTTTTGGAAGTATTCTTGGAGGATTAGCACGTCAAAAATTACAGCGAAAAAAAAATCGGTAAGGGGGCTTGCCCCCTTCTCTCGAAAAAAGTAGGAAAACATGAGGAATAAAAATTGAAAAAATCCGTAAAAATAGCGATAAATATCTGACAGTTGGATATTATGGTTTACAAAAATGTTGAATTTTTGATAACGTTCCAAATATTTGTATATATGATTTCAATAAACAAAAGCAACTTTGATTTCAATGAATCTTTTATTGATGAACAAAAAACCAATAACAAATTAACTCTCTGGTTTCTTTTTAGATTTAGTCTTGCTATGCCCTTTCTCCTTTTTATTTTTCTTGGAAAACTTCAGGGGTTTCATCCCCTTTTTGATATTTGCATTCACTGCGTTTAACTTTCTCCTGAAGAAAAATAAAAATGTCATTCAATCAATATTCCTCAAGTTGAAAAGTAACTTTTATCAGCCGTTTCCACTTTAATTTGTCTACCGGTTTCGGGTTTGGCCCCCCATCACTAAAGAGTTGGTCACCAGCAATTGTTATCATTACTTGCAACAAATTTCTTTTTCAACAGTTTTACATCAACCAGATCAATGTTAGGTGGATCTAATTATAGAACAAATGCATCAAGACAAGTAACTATGGATATATTAAAAAACCAAACTTCTTTCCTAGCTGATTACACCAAATATTATAGATCAACATCTACAGCATTTACCTTTTTCCTCCTTTTATCCTATCAAAAAGTGGTTTGGTCGTTATATCATCTCTTTGGGGAGCACTTATCTCTAGTTGCTTCTTAACCTTTCTGGAGACCTTCTTCATCGACAGCATATAAGCAGGCACGTCGCATCCAGAGTCTTTGAGCACGTGGGCAATACTGAAACGATACAAAGAAAATAATTATTTAAAAAAAGGCAGGTCAATTCTGGCCTCTCTCTATCCGAGTGACTCCCACTTTCTCATTATAACTATTTCTTTCCTCATATTTATCCCTCCCTCTATCTCTCTTGATCTCTATCTAGTTTTGATTATCTCTATCTCGGCCTTTCTTGATATATATTTGTCTCTATCTATTCATTTATCTTTATCTTTATTCATTTAGTCGATCTCAACTGTCTATATCAATCTCTGAATCTCGCACTGTCACTTTATCTCTCCAAAACTTAATGTACCTATCTCTATTACCAAATCTTTCTCTCTCTTTCTTTCTCTTCATAACTTTATCTCGCCTTCTATATACAACTCCACGTCTCAATTCATCTATCCCTCTATATATTCCTACCACTCAATCTCTACACTTCTCCTACGGCTGTCAGCAGTTGCCAAAATGTTTATCGCAGAAGTGCAAGATGTATAACACTCAAACACTATCGCCTTTTCTCTTTTTTCCGATATTCTGAACAGTCATGACCTGGGATATCACCAGTTTAAATATTGTACAAGGTTTACCGGACACCCTGTATAAGCACCTAACCAATGCCAACGAGTGTATTATAGCCAAAATTACATAATCGAGTATTACCTACGAGAAGGCTGATACGTCATCCTTGTAGCAAAAGTCCAAAGAACCTATTTACAAATAAATCAAGTGTTTCCGTGTTCAAGGAAGCAATGCTATTTATAAAAACCGAACTGTAGATTGTTTACCTTTATTACTGATGGAACACTTTCACTGGTACTGCTCAACGAGGAGTATCGAAAAACTGTATTCCGAGAGCAAATAATATCGATATGATCGAAAAGTGATTGAAAATTTATTTCCACACTATGGGAGAGTTTCAATATTCCGAGATAGAATCGGCTGAATTAATTAGTAAATTCATATTTCCGTAGTTGGCCATGCCTGACGCATATGAAATGTAATTATCCGGAATCCCATAACGCACAATATATCCTTCAAACAATGAGTAGGTAAATACAATAAAGACAAATTTGATTAATAGTATGACAGCCACTCCTTTAGGCTAGCTCAAAATGATTCATAATAACTGAATACACTACCTACCAAAAATAAGTTTTAAAACTGTTCATATATTATAACAACGTAAGTATCTGAAGTAGTATCATATTAAAAAACCTTCAAATTCACTAATAATATTATCAATATTCAGGCTGCAGGACTCCGGTCGATGGCCTATTGGGTAACCAATAAAGTACTTTTATTATTATTATTATTATCAATAATATCACTGGAACATGAATTTAATTTATATTGCGTTAGATAAAATTTAAACTGTTAGAAAAAAATAATTTAGTGAATGAATACAAAAGTATTTATAAAAGTAATATTCCCAAGATACTAAATGTACTCAATTTGTGAACATAATTATACCAGAAAAAATCATAACAACAAAAAATCTATAATAGATTATGTCGTGACAAATTTTCATTTAGAAAGTACAAAATATCTAATTGAATATAAAGTTTACCATCTGTCTGATGATAAAGTAATAAATATAAAAATTGAAAAAATAAACAAAAATAGACACAAATAAATTGCGTGGTTATATTTTAAAACAATTAAACTCTCTCATTGATATTATATATAAAATATGCAAAGAGAAATATAGTAAAACCAAATAATTTAAAATACGAGATAACAATAACTGAATAACTAAATCTCTGATAGACAAAATGAAAATTTGATACAAACTATACAAACAATTAAAAAAATATCCAAATCATGATTACAACATTTATACAAAAATCAGGTTAATACATTATGGAGAAATTTCAAAAACACGAACATAAGAAACAATTTGAAAAGGCAGATAAAAACCGAAAAAAAATGGGATGCTATCAATATAAGTAGGAAAGAAAAGACTCAGTCCATAAATCGAATTAAAAGAAAATCTGGCACACTAATAACATTTGATAAAGACATATGTAAAGAATTCGTCAACTTTTTCTCAGAAATCTTTATCAAAAAAAATCAAAACCAAACCAATCATGTCATCACTTCGTAGTATATCTGTTTTTAAAACCAGTTTTGGAAAAAGAGATTCATGAAATTATAATATCTCTCAAATCCGATATTGCTCCTGGTGATGATCTGATATCTTCAAAAAACTTGGAAGATTTAGTTCATCTAATTAGACTATCACTAATTATTAGTAAATGTATTGAAGATGGTGTCTTTCCAAATTACCTCAAAAGAACCATATTAAAACCAATTTATAAGGGAGAAGGAAAGAATAATGTTTCTAACTATCGTTCAATAGCTCTTCTAAATGTTTTTCCAAAATTTTTGAGAAACTATTGAAAGAACAACTGATAAATTTTGTTAATGATAATTCTGCCTTTGACAAATTTCAATACGCTTTCATGATAAGTTCAAATACACAATCAGCAGTTTTATGTTATTTATTTATGTTGTTATATTTATACTAAATTTTTATACTTAAAAAAAAATCAGCAGTAACTGATTTAATGAATGATATTTTTGAAACTTTAGATGAAAGTAAATATGTCATTGCCATTTTTTTAAATATGAAAAAAGCATTTGATACAGTAATTCATAGAAATTTTAAGTAATTTCGGAGTGGGAACATTTTTGAAAATTATTTTTGAAATATTATTCAATATGTTGTTATTGATGTAAATGAAAGTATTGAAAAATAATCCATCGTTGGAGTTCCCCAAGGTTCAGTAATGGCTCCAATTTTCTATTTGATCTATGTGAATAATATAACCAAAATAAAATTGATAGGTAAACATTTCGCTTTTGCAGATGATATTATACTTCTTTATAATTCCTCCAAAAATACAAAAGTTTTAAGGACGTAATATTGAAAATGATATTCAATTGTTTGAAAAACTGGATAGGTGAAATGAATTTAACCATTAACTTAGAAAAAACTTTTTACATGATTTTCAAACAAAAAAATATAGACCAAATAAAATTTAGGGTAAAAATAAAATAATGAAATATTAAATGCAGTTGAAGAACACAAAATTTAGGCCTGATGATTGATGAAGTTTTAATTTTGAGTATCATATGAATAGAATAAAGAAAACATATTTCTTCATTTAGAGCAATAGGAACAATCGAATTTCTAATCATTCGAATCCAAAATCTCATTTGTAATGCCCATATTGTCTCGCATATTAGATATCTATTCTGATATCTTGTAATAAAAACCAAAAAGGTACGATTTATCGTTTAATGAATAAAGCAATAAAAGTAATTTTTAAAAAACCGAGGGAAATACCTTCTTCAGAAAAAATTTTTTATATTAGATGAACTAATAAAATTTGAATAAGCACAATTTGCGTACAAATTGACAAAAAATTTACGAAAAAGTAATAGTTCACAAAAAAAATCAAAATAACATGACTATAATATCAAAATGGCAAATAACTTCCTTCTACAATACGACACAGCGTTTAAACGTTCCCAAAAATGGTGTGAGGATAAAAGTGTAAAGCAACCCACAGAAATCATTTTACTGGCCTACTCTCAAAAAAAAAATCAAAAGTACAAAAACCGTCGTCATTACGGAGTTAGTACTCGATGATGTTATCCAAGAACGAAAACGTAGACATAAGCAGGTACATTCTTGAAAAGACTATAAGAAGGATACAAACCAAAGAAATCGCATATTTTACAAAGGAAAATATTGAAGCGTTTTTGACAAGAGCTGAAGATGAACGTTTTTTGAAGGTGAAGGTAGGTCATCATTATTACAAAACAGTTTACTTATATGAATTTTCTTTTAAGGTCGTATTAATCATTGGATAAGATGAGTTATGTAGAATGATGGTGGATGATATTGAGGATAGAGGATATTCGTATCATTTTACTTTACAATACAGAAAGACAAAATGTTGAGAAGACTTTGTCGTTGGTAGAAATGATACAGTGCCATTATTGATCTGGCCACGCCCGAGAAACAATGTACAGTATTCCTCGCATTTGGGAGTAGGGGGATTCCCGCATTATCTTCTCATTTCCAATCAGTAACTTCATGACTCACTTCGATATATATTGAATTACGCTAACCTATATCTAGGTGTTCGGTAGTTTACAGGTGATCATGTTGGCAACATTCGAGCTTATTTTTTCAATTCCGTTTGCCATCATGATGTTTATTTCCAAAACTGATATCTAAATCGCAAAACTTTTCATAAATCGTCGATTGTGTCTGAGGCTGTAGGAATCAGAACACACAACAAACAGTTCAAACTGAGCAAACAAATTTAAAATATCTTATCTGTTACCAATAGATTAGGTTTTTAAACCATATCTAGATAGGCCTCACCCCAAAAAATATATAAATAAATAAAAATGTCACAGGTGATGGAAAGAAGTCAGACTTACATTATGTACCAACGTGATTACTACTGATAATAAAACTTCACAATTTATACAAAATGCCATACCGAGTAATTCAAATTCGAGGACTACCATTGGGATCGAAAGCTAATGGAGATACAATGATGGGTAAATTGGAGGAAAATTGAGAGTTCATGTGACTGACAAAAACGACGAAAGCTCTCTTCTGGTTATTATACAGTGAGAGTTGTATCGAATGAATTAGGATTTTTAGATTCTAAACCTTTCACATATGCGGTGTATAATAACATTTTGGGGAGTTTGTTGTGGTTATCGATTTCGGAATGTTCTAATTTTGCAGAAGGGTGCTCTGCGATATTCATGCAAAGCAAAGTATCAGGGGATTCATGTCGTCTCATTTTAAAACATAAAATTTTAACAGTTGTTGCAATTTTAATACTTGAAACTTTGTGTTTGATATACAAGCACAAAATAAAATTCACTATTGGTAGATCATATTACGAGACAAAATAATGAATTGAAATTGCCAATCCCTAAAAGTACTCTGATTAAATATTCAATAATTTATAATGGATCAAAGATGTTTAATCACCTTCCATCAAACATCAGAAGTATCAAATTACGATTTCGGTCATCAGAAAGGATGTAATAAAATGTTTGTTGTCTGAAAGAGTTTCTATAATGATGGGTTTTGAAAGTTATGAAAGCATGAATCTAACATAGCTGAATTCAAATATATTTTGTTGTTTCCACCTGAACCACTCTTTGAGTAATATGTTTTTGCCATAATTCCATGTGCATTCAATTCACTGATAGACTGGAACGTTTTCACCAAATGCTGCGGCTGGATTGGCAGAACATTGCAGAAATCCAAAAAAATTCAGATGGTTAAAAACATTGTTACAAAACCCATTCTCTTTTTTCAATAAAGAACAAGAAATGAATGCAAATTAGAGAAAAATGTATATTTCACACGTTTCATAAACTTGTTTAATAACACAAACAAAAAATAAAAAGAGTTTTTAACTGATGGTGTTATCGCATACGGAGTCAGTTCTGTTTTAGTTCAAAACATGTTCGCCCATCCGCATTCTCTAATTGAACCATGCTTGTGTCCGACCTCTTACTACTACTAGAGACGTGGCTCGCTCGAGTTCCTCTAGTTGTTGACAAATCATGAGCAAGACCAGGCTTTCCGATGTAAATGTAGTATCTGTAAAAGAAATTGTCACTTAGACAGGGTCTCTGGTAAGTATGGAAACGATCTAATAGTTTCAAGAACGATAGCTAGCGAAAAAATTGTCCCACGTTTAAAGGGCTGTAAATTTTTTTTTTGAGCTGAAAGATCGAATAAAAGGATGTTTGTTGAATTTTATGCTGTTGAGTCAAAAATTTTATAAACTGTTAAATGTCAACATTATTGACGTACATTCCTATTTTTAAATGGTACACCCTATATATCATCAAATATTTACAATTTTTTTTCTGATTACGAAACTATGCCACACTGGCTCTTTCCTTCCATTACTTCAGCGCAAATTGGTGTAAATATGATTAAAATTGTAATTTTTCTTGAACATCAAGATACCCACGTTTATCATTTTGTTTCCAAAAATGGTCATGGTTGTTAAAGTTATAGTTCTTAGGCATTTATTATGATATAGATGAATTTCTGGCTCATAAACTTACTAGCCGAGTAAATTACCCCAGCCTAAGAGCAGCAAATTTATTGAAAAATAAAATAAATCCAATTTACAAATAGCAAACAATTTGAAACAATTAAAATAATTTTTTGCTCCACTTGACATCCTTCATTTTCAATGCTCGTAAGAGATCATTTTTATAACATCTTCAACATCCTCCAAGACAAAGTTAAAATCATATTTTCGATATCAACAAAAAACCTCATTTTGTTAAATTCCTTTTAATATTTATCTATGACTGGAGTACATACCGGATGACACAGCAGACATGTAGCAGCCTGTAGTTTTCTTATTTGAATAGATAAAAATTTGAAATTTGCAGAAGTTACGTAATCAATGATAGCGCTTCATATGAATCTAACTACAACTTTTTTCAACTACCTGTTTGATCGGCAGTAACTCCAACTTCTTTTTTTTAACGACACCCTGTACATTTATCTAGCCTATCTTACTTGTCTTGAAATTCTCTATTCAACTGTGTATCACAAAGTAGCATTCGTTTCTCAATTCGCAGATGAATTGCATTTTATTGAAAAACATCAAGTTGGCTGTTACCCGAATTCGATAATCTTTCGATGCTTGTTAGGCTTGGAAATCCAAAGAGTATCAGTTAAACGATATAATTTCAGTTTTTTCCATACCTGATCACTTCCTACAGATTGTCAAAAATTTCTTTATTAAAAAGAAAAAACATCTGAAAATAACTCACGATATTGCGAAAACTGAGATAGGAACATATTTTTTTCAATTTGGCTACTTATGAAGAAACTATCTGTCTTTCTCTTTGGCCATGTAGCCATATCATGATCCCCTGATCCACCAATTCACAATTCTATTAGTCTAGATATTTGCAATAATATTTTGCCTAGTAGGCGGTGTACACAAAATGTTTTGTGTTTGATAGGTAAACATCATTTGATTGCAATGATTATCTCAGTCAGTTTTATGCCGATTCAAATTGCATCGTCTAATTAGATACCAAATATGTATTCAAAGAACGAAAAGGTCGATATGTTGTTGATATTCGGAGAGTGCAAGAGAAATTGTAGACAGGCTGAACAATTGTATGTCAAAAGATTTCCGGAAAGACGCCACCCACCTGATAATTATTTCGCTAGAGAAAAAGAGCAGTTCAGAGCAGTTCTTTTCAAAACTCTTCTAGCGGTCTCTCGATTCACGCCGATTTCGTCCTCAATTTGTCTCAGTGATATCGTCGGATCTGCATGTACTATGGCCAAAATGTTTACTTCCACTTCCTCGTCAACAATGTATTGGAGATTGTTTTGATTTTCCGGTTCTCTTCTGAACTGCTCTTCTACTCTAGCGAAATAATTATTAGGCGGATGGCGTCCTTCCGGAAATCTTTCGACATACAATTGTTCAGCCTGTCTACAATTTCTCTTGCACTCTCCGAATATCAACAACATATCGACCTTTTCATTCTTTGAATACATATTTAGTATCTAATTAAACGATGCAATTTTAATCAGCATAAAACTGACTGAGATAATCATTGCAATCAGATGATGTTTACCTGTCAAACACAAAACAGTTTGTGTACCTCGCCTACTATGCAAAACATTATTGCAAATATCTAGACTAATAGACTTGTGAATTGCTGGATCAGGGGAACAATTTTAATTTTATGTTTCCAAAAGGAAATATCACGATATGGCTACATAGCCAAAGAGAAAGACAGATAGTTCCTTCACAAGTAGCCAAATTGAAAAAAACATGTTCCTATCTCAGTTTTCGCAATATCGTCAGTTATTTTCAGATGTTTTTTCATTTTATTAAAGAAATTATTGACAATCTGTAGGAAGTGATCAGGTATGGATAAAACTGAAATTATATCGTTTAACTGATACTCTTTGGATGTCCAAGCCTACCAAACGTCGAAAGATTATCGAATTCGGATAACAGCCAACTTGATGTTTTTTAATAAAATGCAATTCATCTGTAAATTGAGAAACGAATGCCACTTTGTGATATACGGTTGAATAGAGAATTTCAAGACAAATGAGATAGGCTGGATAAATATACAGGGTGTTATTAAAAAAAAGAAGTTGGTGTTACTGCCGATCAAACAGGTAGATGAAAAAAGTTGTCGTTAGATTCAAATGAAGCGCTATCATTGATTACGTAACTTCTGCAAATTTCAAACCTTTATCTATTCAAATAAAAAAACTACAGGCTGCTACATGTCTGCTGTGTCACCCGGTATGTTTTAGTATGTTTAACGTATTTTGTGTATTTATCAAATATTTTTTTGAATGTGTATAGGTGTATAGATGTTGTAGGTATGTGTATTTGTGTTTTATACATGTGCAGATATATTTTTTTATTTTCTTGTGACAAGGGTTCAAATGCCCAATTTGTGAGAATATGTTGTATTGTTTGACAACTTATTCAATTACTTGAAAATGTATATAGCCAAATGAACTAAATATAGGATTTATATATATATATATATATATATATATATATATATATATATATATATATATATATATATATATATATATATATATATCTCCTATCCGAACTAAAGAACGAGAGGTTGACGTACCCCTGTTCTCGAATCACCCTGTATTAAAAAAGTTATGTCAGTCAACTTTGACCGAGATTGATGGAGTTCATTTAGGCTAAATTGAATTTTCAATTCTCATCAGAGGCTGGTTTGTTTGAAATTAATCGAATTGGATTTTTCTCTGTTCACCATGTTATAGAGCACGGAACGAAAAAGTGTGTGATGAAAACGAGAACAAGGTGACATTGTACTATCATTGAGGCATGGAATTCCCAGGATAAATAGGCGTTTTGGTAATTCTCAGAATTGTTGAAAATTCTGAGAAGAAAAGCTTCATTTTTCATCTTTTTTTTGTGCCCATGGACACTTTTGCTGAGGAAGTCAAAATCTACAACATTCCAAAAATTCAGGGAATTTAACCGAAAGCCATTATCCATAAGGATAGTGCGGGTCCTCTACAGGACTTCATCACTAGGTATTGTTGTTATTGTTATTTCCGTCAACCGTATAGTAGTGTAATTTTGGCGAACGTGCTAAAGCGACTTCATCTCATAATTATTAAGAGATGTGAGATGTGATTGAAATTCACTGCAGAATTTCAACTTTCAAAACAACACTATTCCCTAAATGTTTATACATGTGGAAGAAAATGGGGTCAGAACAGCCGGTCACAGTTCAAAATTTTTAAGCGGATTGTGAAATGAAAGTGCATATTCTACTAACCAAAACCTAATTCAAATTATTCCCAGAATTTTCTTATGTTATTGTCCTTCATCGCAGATAATTCAGAAGCTATAGGTATTGACAGATATCTACTTCAGTGAATCTGCAAATGATTGGCATAATAGCATTGCATCTTGGATTTGGGTTTTTTCTAGAACGTGTATTCAAATTCGGTGTTTAATAAACATTGACAAAACTATGAATATATAAATCCTCGTTGTTTCTGTATTTTTTCAATGAACTGAATTATTTATAATATCCACAAACAATAGATTTTCAGTTAGAACTGTGATGGTTGAGAGGGGAAGGGCAGTCTAATAGGTATAAATTACCATTTTATAAAGAAGCTATATTATCGAATGACTCCAAAAAGAGACAACAGAATTACAATGTTCCGTAATTGGGTAATAACGGTAATTTCGGAAAATAGGTTGAATATACATTCAAAGACCTCATAATATATGAATATTTCAACAACATAATTGAAGGATTGTCGTATATATAGTCGGCTATTTCCAGAAGATACGCTTATTCCCAATACTTACCGAACAGTGCCGTACTACCTAATTCATATTAGTTTAGTAGAGTGAATTAATGAAATACTGTCCACAAAATAGAGTTTTTTTATTTATTTTTCTTCTTTGTTTCTCAAGATATCCGGTGAATTTTTTTCCAATTGAGGGTTGAACCCGATAGACGGAACACTAGTCCACAATTCCTACATATTTTTTTGAGTGTTTCTTTCCAGCATTTTATGAAAAAGTCTTCCTATCCTGAATCTTATTATAAATGGAGGAATGAATTCTATCAAATTTGACACCATTTCCGAACAATAGATGTTTGAAAAAGTGTTATTAATGAAAATAGATTATATTCCGGATTAACCTATACAATAGGTATATTCGCCGGCATGTCTCTAACAGAAGACAACTACTGTCCCCTACGACCGTTGAATTATATCTGTTGAATTCTTGGCAAAGTTTTCTACAAGAACTATTCTGCAATGCTCTTTTAAACTACAACGTGAACCACACGATGAACCAGCAGAAGATGATGTGACAAAGATAGAGTGAGAAATGCCGAATTTATTGACTAAATGGCATAATTTTAATAACAATTATTCAACTGCAAACCGATTGAGTAGTAGCCTTACATTTGTAGTTCAAATTCAACTAAATTTATAAACATCCCGAAAGTGACGAAACTCAACATAATACGTAGCCCTTCCACATTTTTGTTGACTTACCCTTCACAAATAAATTCATCGTCTCAAAGAACATGTTCATTGATGGAATGAACTGATTCATCACTCGATGATCAGTATATTGATATCATGAATTCATGTTGGCTCATAATAATATATTCGATAAATTCAAAGAAGCAATGGAATGTATTCGAACATTTTTCATCGTGTCAAAGAATCCTGTGTACGAATTTATTGTGTCAGTGAACGAAGAGGTAATAAACTGTAATTATCAATATGATGAAACATATTCTTTGAAATGGCCATTGTAGTGCTCTGGGACAATGAATTCTGGTTGTTGATGTAATGAAAAATTTCACATTGTTCCAGTGTGCCATTTTCTTTACCTCATTTCATTAGTCTGAGCAGCGATCATCATTTAATCAATAAATACCAATGTATTCCAGTGAATCTTCATTTATTGGCTTGATGACAAATTCACTTTGCCAATGAACGGGGAGGTAATGAACTGTATTCATTGATATAATGTACCATATTTTTTTCTGTGCGTGGTTATTCGTGCTCAACATAAGCTGTTACTCAAAAGAGAAAACACTAGCATGCAATGTTTTTCCACTCTGAAATATTGTTTCTAAAATATAAAAGTATATAGTGCGATTCTGAAAGTACCAAACAAATCAAGTCATCACGAGTTGTTTTCAACACATCAGAATCATTGAATTTGAACTGGTCCTTCTCGTCATTGGCAAGTGTGTAGTAGTGTTGACTTGGGAGAGTTATTCAATAATTATATTGGAACTCCAGAATCGCAACTGCATGTTGTTGAATAGCTATATTATGAACTTTTATACAGGACCGGAATCAACAAAGCTCCAACAATTTTCATTTTATTTCATATACCAATCTTACATTTTTCTGAACCTGTTTTATTTTTAAATCAGTAGGTACATATTGTATATTTTGTTTCACATCAGACAGCTAGGTAAGATTAGGAATAAACGTGAGTGGCCTTACATCAGGCCCTCCACCGATGCCTATGGCCTATTAATTGTGGCTCACTTTATGTTTATATTTCTCTCATCAGTATATACAACCTCTTAACGAAATTGAGTACATCGGGAGAACAATTTGCCAGATTTCCCAGCATTACTATATTGTATTGCCAACTATGAAAAGTCTAGCGCTTCACACAGCGCTGTGGTAAGCTAATGGCCGTTTGATGAAGCCGGTGTGTTACCCATCTAACGTCTGTCTCCAGAATCATATAAAAAGGAAGTACTCCCAGAATGGCGTCAATTGCTGCCGTTGGCCGTGGGCGAATGGCTTCTGTCATCTCCAGATCTGTCTCTGTAGTAAGTAAAGTATAACCTGGGCCATATTCTGTCAGCCTTTGCTACGTGAGACTACAGATCCATACTCTTCTTTCAATTCGCTATAAAAAGCACTCGTAATAGTGTTTTTCATAAGAAGCATTTCTTTCTTAATCACCCAAGATTCCAGAGAGAACCCCTTCAAGATCTGCTAAGAGCTTGTGCAAGCAAGGAAGATCCGGGACCGGTGGTAGATGGCAGGTGCTAAGATCTAAACCAAAGTCCTCTTCATGAGAAGCCAACACGCTACAAATAACTGTCATATGTAATTTCAATATCCGTCTTGGTATTAACCAGGAAAAGTAGTTCTCTCCTTCCAGATATTTGTCGTATATTTGTCACAATGTTGAAGTTTGAAGAAAACGGTTTTTCGAAGTTAACGAAATTAGGTAATCATTTCTTTTACACTCCGGGAAACTTTTCATATTCTATCCGATTCCTTGCCATTTCGTCTTGATATCTGCAGTCATTGCTCTCGAGAGGTTTATTTCGGCTTCAAGATCAATATTCGTCAAGCTCGTAACTTCCGAAAATAATATCAATTCGTACGTTTCTACCGTTATTTCCCAAGAGATTCCGTGAGCATTACAGGATTTTTCTCTTCATGTCAGCTCAAAAATAAAATAAATAGAATTTACAAGTATTTACACTGTATTTTAAAGAGTGGAAAACAATTTTGATGATAACTTATTTGGATTGGGTTTTGAATAGAATAGAAATGGTTTAGTTGGACGGAGTCACGTGACTTTCGCTACTTATCAAAAGTTATTGCTTAAACTAGGATTATTACTTTGAATTTTCAATAATTTTGAAGAGAAAAGTTGTTTCTATTCCGATAGTCGTAGGAGTATTTCTGTCAAATCTTTTATCATTCTGTCACTCTAGATTTGAAGTCGATGCCTGCAGTACTCATGAACTTTGTCTTAGTTTTCTGCAAGAACTTTGTGCTTTAAATTTCTTGGGCTCTTATTTCGACTCCCTAGACCCAGCCTCTGACTTCTCGAACCTCACTTCTGACTTGTCGTCTTGAATTCCTGAGCTATTTCGGTGACTCCATTCTAGAATCACTGTAATTGCTGGACTCACTGTTCTTGTTTTTTGTATTACGATTTGTTGAAGAAGCTGTTTTTATTAATTTTTTTTCCGTTGAATTTTTGTTTCTTTGGTGCTTGTTTTTTTTCGACCTCTTTCCTATTATTCTCGTTTCCTTTCAACTTCTTGTTCGCCTTGATTTTGATTTGTTATTGAAGCTCTTCTTCTTTCTGTTTCCTTCTGGATTCTTGTATTCTCTTGGTTTCCTTCAAAAACTGAAGATGTTTTCTGTTGTCGGCATTTGGTCGTATTATTGGCTAGAGTAATCACCATCAAATAATGAAAATCTGCTTCAATCTACTTTCTTCAGTATTACTCGTTCCGCCGCTATCACCAAATGTTGCGTTTTCGAGTTATAAATGAGTAATACGACACTAGACATCTGTCTTCATTAACTGAGGCCGAAAATTTTGTTTGACAACACTTTACTACACTGTCACTCAAAACATTTCAATTGTCTCAATTCATTTCGACCAACACATGTCAAATCTCACAAATAGTTTCCTTATATAGATCATCTCACGATGAAAGGGACATAGGTAGAATTAGACCAATTGATAATTGTCCGGCGCTGAAACCACGGTGGCAAACAGCGTTGACTAATGTATACATATCATGCGAATTTAGCTGTTGTTCAGAAAGAGTTGTAGACTTTAGGGTTGTGATTCATAATTTGACAAAATCGTACCAACGTTTCATCGACAACAAGTGCTGTTTTTCATGAAAGTGTTGAACAATCGATGGTGGGGCCAAGGACCAGAGGGACAACCACATAAAAACAAGCAAATATTTGCAGTGCACTTCAGAAGAGTGAGGGGTATTGTATTATGTATTTGTTTGCAGTGATAGCTTCAAAATATTTTAGCTTTGATAATTTATGTCACCTCTGGAATATCAGAATGAAATTTGGTTCACGTGAGGTAGTCAACCAACAATTAACCATTGAAACTGTAACGGAAAGGATAATTATGACACAAAAACAATTCTTGAAGTATAATCTAGATTATGATACATGATACAACATTGGTATAATACCTTGATACCAAATGAAATTGATTAAATTTCTTTTTAACACACACTCAAATAATGTTCTTGATTAAATTTTGTTCTGTAACGATCCGTCCACGAACACACAATTTTATGTTAGGAGATGCTCAAACATCCCACCTTCTTGTGCTAGGCAGTATCCCAAACGGTCATAGAATGCTCTGCGAACCTCAGCCAACATGTTAGGGGTAATCATTTGGATAGCTTGTTCAATTTTTATTTTCAAGGCATCTAAATTAGTTGCCCTGTCCTCTTGGAATCTATGAATTTGTGATTTTAGATAGCCTTAGATCCGTTGATCTTGCAGTCCACAAAATGGTACCTCGTCCTGATATCAATCTATTAGGAAATATTTCATCCAGATACTGTGAAAGAATGGCACGATTATGGGCAGGGCATCCGTCGTAATGAAAACGACAGATCTAGAAAAACTGTTATACTTCACATTCCTATTTTTCGTTGGGTGAATGGTGTTATTCATCATTGCAATTCTAAATCAGTCAATCATTTGGGTTGTCTCGTATATTTTCTTGTGTTGTGTAGGTTATATAATCAGCTGCTGTGACAGAAATTGGGGTTATGATTATCTTGTGGCCGAAAAAGATTTCAGTACATACCCACCGTGATTATGCTGACAAAGTAATTCATTGCTGTTCATTTCCTGTTATTGTAACAGATGAAGAATTTGAGTTCATATATATAAATTCGGCTTTATACTCTTGCAATCATTGTTGAGCTTAAGCTCGAAACACGTGTCTACGGTTGCAGTACATTTTGAGGGTTATACCCAATAACTTTTCTACTTATATATATATATATATATATATATATATATATATACATTACTAAGTTCATGGGTTGAACCGCGTTGAGAGTTTATAACTCGACGTTTCGGCTCCTGCTTTGGAGCCATTTTCAAGAGTGTGACTGCGAGTCGTGGTCTTGAGAGATATCAAGGTCTCAACCTGCCTACTCCTTGATCTCAAAAGACGATCCGATGTTGGTTGCACTGTAGTATTTATAGGTGGTTGGCTACCTGGAGGTGGGCGGGTCTTACGGGTTTTTTTCGTTTGTCTTGTCTGCTGGTGCCTGCTGTGTAGTTGGAGTTAATGGGATAATAATTGATTGCGGATAAGTTTCACGTGGCCTAGTAATTACGGTTGGAAGAAGGGGCTTCCAAATGGGGTTCAATTTATGGCTATCATCTTTAATGTTCAGGCAATCAGGCCGTTTTTCGATTTCGCCTGAACATTAAAGATGATAGCTGTAAATTGAACCCCATTTGGAAGCCCCTTCTTCCAACCGTAATTACCAGGCCACGTGAAACTTATCCGCAATCAATTATTATCCCATTAACTCCAACTACACAGCAGGCACCAGCAGACAAGACAAACGAGAAAACCCGTAAGACCCGCCCACCTCCAGGTAGCCAACCACCTATAAATACTACAGTGCAACCAACATCGGATCGTCTTTTGAGATCAAGGAGTAGGCAGGTTGAGACCTTGATATCTCTCAAGACCACGACTCGAGGAGTAGGCAGATAGAGGCCTCGCAGTCACACTCTTGAAAATGGCTCCAAAGCAGGAGCCGAAACGTCGAGTTATAAACTCTCAACGCGGTTCAACCCATGAACTTAGTAATACATATTTCTGACCGCGGAAACCTTTCCGAACATATATATATATATATATATATATATATATATATATATATATTACCATCGTTCTGATAACAATCAGTTATTTTTGTTAACATTTTCAGTATGTTGACTTCAGGGGTTATGTCTCGACCTTCAGACATGTCACCTCCCGATCAAGAAAGGGAAGAAGACTGATAGTTACTTATGGAGTATCCAATTTCTAACGGTGTAATTAATTCTTTGAAGTTTTGTAATCAGAACAAATTTTAATTGTCCTTGGAAAACTGTGGGCTAGGAGAATTTCCGCCGAATATGTGTTGGTCTATGATTGATGTTGAGTGGAGAAGTATGCAGAAAAAAGTTAGAGTGAAGATAAAATCCTGGATTGGTATCACTTTTCCTTGGTTGGTCGTGGCAGTTCAGCCGGAGATCTTTTCAATATTGTACATAGTTTAATATTGTAATTTCCACTAGCGTTTGGATTAATAGAAGAAGCATCTCAATTTTTGAAAACCCATATTTTGTTGGATGGAAATCCTGCCTCTGTCGAGGGATATAAATTGGCTGAAAATCACGTGGCTGGTACTCTATTGATTCACTCGGAACCCGCACACCATCACAGGTATTGTTCTCTTTCATTGTTATAATTTTCATATTGTTTTCTTAGAATTGTGGTCATTCCCTCTAGGGTTCCTTTTCGGGACTTCAACCCATTTTTAACGAGACTTCAAGCTCTTTGTTGCTGGACGCCAAGTTCCTTTTTCAAACAGTATTTCAAGTTCACGTTATTGGACTTGCATTGGGCTCTATGCAGTACTTCCATATTACTCTCATCCTGCTCTCCGGTTAGGATGCCTGTTGGGGCCTAATGTACTGCAGAAATTACACCTACCGCCACACTACACACCCTGGATATCACAAACAAGTGATGAAAAACCTCCAACTCCAATCCTGGTGAGTTCGTTCCATGTAAAAACGTGTAATGATACATTACTACCAACTGCGGAGTTCCAGTTATTCATTGTTATCATTTTTCATGAATTCATGAAGTAAACTTCATCCCCTTTGATTTAATATTAAGATATTCGATTTAATAGCATATCACACTTGGAATCCAAAGTGCACTGCGGTATAGTTCTTGTAATCATTCTATAAATTGTTTAATTGAAAGTGTTTAAACACTATTTTGGGTATATAAGTAATATTAGGTACTTTTTCTTTTTGTATATGGATGTTATCATCTGCTGATTTAGGAGTAGTTATTTTAGTCAGAATAATCAGTGAAATATTGATAGTTACCAAATAACTATTGAAGAAATAGATTAAATTTGAAGAATATTTTGTCACATTTTCTAACATTAAACATATTCAGTCTTGTTAAAATTAACGATTGAACTTAGCCTAACGAACCCACCCATTTGTCCCGCTGAACTATCAGTGTCTAGTTTCTACGGTATCCAAACTGGACAATTAAAACACTTCTTTTCTGTACTCAACTACATTTGAGATTTAAAATATCAAGTAAAACTCTGGCAGTATACAACAGCCACTCATATCGAGATCAACCCCCTAGGAACCACAAGATTAACAAATGTTCATTGCTATTTATGGCTTCCATAACTGTTTCACAAAATGCCATTCGCCTAATATTGTCCGTTTCGAAAATTTCATGAGTTTTTGTACAAGCGATATCCATTTTTTTCAATACCCTCCCTACGGTAGCTCTACTTGAACCTAATTCATCAGCAATTTCAGTCAAAAAAGAGTAGGAGCTTCTTTGGCTATGGCACAAATCATAATATTCCTGTGTTCCTGGTCATCCTCAAGTACATGTGGTTGTTTATGACAATCTGGGGACACCCATGTTCATCAAAATTATGCACTATCCTGTGTATGTATGACAATGACGGTGAATGTCGATTTTCAAACGATTCCTCAAATAATACTTCAATCCAACGATCTGTATGTCATTGAAAATACCATTTGACAATTTGCCCTTTCTCAACAGTTTCGTAAACCATTGTAGCATGTATATTTACTCTACTTTATTTTGTCAATTTTTTAGAAAGCTTTAGAGCAATGTAGACTTCACCCTGTGGTGACCTACTTTCAATGAGCCTTAACACTACAAACATATACAGTGTGTACATAAAGTAAGGAATAAATTCATTATTTCTGAATGTAAAGATATTTCGGAAAAATCCTCGGACAGGTCGATTTTCTTTTCCTATGGGCCAATTTTTGAACCCCACCCAAAATATAAAGGGTTATCCGCAATTGAGTAAAAATAACTTTGTTGATATTTTTGAATTGGACACCCAGTATATTTTTCCATATTTGGTTAGGGATCGTCATTACGAATCTAGTGATACCAAGTTTGATGGGAATATGTCAAACGGCTGCGGAGATATGGCCAAAAAACTTCTTCATATCCCAATGAGTGCGACAGAGACTTTTAACCTTCTGAATCGTGTGGAGTCTCGCAGTCATACTCATTAGACATACGAGGAAGTTTTTTGGCCATATCTCCGCAGCCGTTTGACATGATCCCATCAAACTTGGTATCACTGGATATCACTGGATTCGTAATGACGATCCCTAACTAAATATGGAAAAATATACTGGGTGTCCAATTTAAAAATATCACCAAAGTCATTTTTACTCAATTGCGGATAACCCTATATATTTTGGATGGGGTTCAAAAATTGGCCCATCGGAAAAGAAAATCAACCTGACCGAGGATTTTTCCGAAATATCTTTACATTCAGAAATAATGAATGTATTCCTTACTTTATGTACACACTGTATGTTCCTATTTGGTTGTCTAACGTCATTTATTGAAATCTTATCAACATTCCCATGGTAATTTCCATTCAAAACCACATTTAATGATCAATTCACATTTTACAAGCTACAAGGAGAATAATTAAGTTCTGGATGCACCATCTGAATAAATCATAACTTTTCGATTTGTTCTCATTGAAACTGCAAAGGTTAGGGTCCTGTCTGGCTTTCCAAGTAGTGTTTGTATTTCTGCTTACTAGAAAAGTGTGATCTGTTTTACGCTTTGCAAGTAAAAATGATTAAAGGTAAATAAGAATTTCTTCGAAAGAAAATATATCCTACTCACTTTGACATCCAATGTTGTCTTCGAACTGGTGCTTCAAATGTATGTCTCAGTTCTGGTTATTGAGAAGGTTCATAAGGAGTGTCTTCGAATTATTGTCTCTGTTTTAATTTTTAGATGTTTTGATTGCGTTCATGTTCACGTTTATTTTTATTTGTCAGCTGTCCGATGATATTTCAACTGTCAGCTGTCAACTGTGTCATGTTTAAAATATCAGTGTAGCCAACTTAGCTTTTGAGGTGTCTGATCAGTGACAACCAAACACATCATTATTTTCATGCTGGTCAGATTGGTCGGTTATGCATGGAACATAACTTTCCATCTAACTAAATTTAGGGACTTCTTCAAAAAAAAGTACCCCGTCCGACTATATAGGCCATTTATCATCTTTTTTGAAACAAAACTCAAGGCAAAAATCGAAAGTTTCCAATATAATGCCAACTTTTTTGAAGACACTATATATGTAGCTTGCTAGTCAGCTGGAAATCGTCGAAATTAGATTGACGAAAATGTGTTTATCGCAATTGAATTTTACTCCGAATCCCTTGATGTAATGCTGAATGAAAACTTCACAACACGATCACGATCAGACTTGCGAACTCGGGAAGTTTTAATGAATTTGTCCCAAAAGTTAACATCTATCAGCACTGTGTCGTGGAGATCCTTTCTCGACGGCCATTTTTCTTTGGAACAAACCCCCGATAAGGACATAACGAACAAAGGTCAGTGGTCACTCCTTCGATTCCCTCTCATCTTTTTTGGATTCCTCGCCTATTTAATTAGGCTTAACCGATGAAACAGAATGAACTTAGTAATCGATGTAACATTCAAGGCAGGCATCCTTGAAACGCTACATTAGTGCTCTATTTCTGTTCCCATTATCTATTTATACCCCTTTCTCCCACGAACAGAATTCACCACATTTTAGTGTAATTCACATGGAATAATTTGTTTCTGAAGGATGGATTAGCTCTCTTTGGCTGCCTCATGAAATGATCGCTTCAATTAGGCCAGCTCTCAGTCAGTTCAGTATTGAATAAAAGGGATTTATTAAAATATTAGATATTGGATAAGTGTTCGCAATTATTTTGTACATCTGAAGGTTTGTACAGACTTTCCGAATTTGTAAACGTATGAAAACAGATCGTTGAAAGAGAGGGAGAGTAAAAAAAAATTGTAAAATTTGTTTTTACGAAACTCCCAGGTTTTCGGAGAAAACCCCTCAAAAGCAGAGCTTGTGCGAGCAAGGAAGATCCGGGACCTACAGTTTAAATAAAAGTGGAATCCGAACCACTTCAGCTCAGTGACACACGACCGGGGATCGAACCCGGACCGTCTGGGTGGAAGCCAAACGAGTGGGTAGGTATTGCTGTTTTTCATCAATTGAATATGATTTTATTTCAATTTTTTTCATATTTGTTATATGACTTAACTGGTAATGATTATAACAATGCCTAACGCAATCAGATCAGGTGGGGTGGCCATATTGATTAAAACCAGTATACAGCGGTATACTGGTTAAGATCCCTCCCAGGCAAAGCTCAATTGAACATGCCGGGATTGAGCTAGAGGATGGCACGAAGGTGTTTGCTATATACAACCCACCCAACAATAAATTTTCGGCACAAGATTTGGATATTCTTTGCAACGTGGGCCACAGAGTACTAGTTGCAGGGGACTTCAACTCGAGGAGACCAGAGTGGAATTATGTCAACCAACCCAATGCTAACGGAAGGACTTTGTGGGACTATTCCCTGGACAACAACGTCTTAATCGAATTTCCCGATGAACCGACGCATTTTCCATGGAATGGACGTACTCTCAACCATCGACCTCGTCGTAAATAAAGGAGTAGCAGAATTCAAAAACATTCACACGGTTTCTGAACTCATTTCCGACGACGATCCGGTGCTCTTTCAGTTTGGTAGAGGAAGTATATCCAAAAGAAACAAAGTAATATACGAATACCAACTGGAAAGAGTACAGGGCGGTTCTAAACAGGAATACTCACCTGACACCAAGTCTGGTAAAACTGGAGGTCGATGTAGAAGCTCAGAAATTCGTACAAAACATAGTGAATGCAAGAAATGCGACGAGGAAGAAGGTTGTGAGAGAGTATCGTGATCTGCTTCCTGAGATGATCACGGACCATATTAAGCTGAAAAACTCAGAAAAAAAAGGTGGCAGATTACCAAAAATCCTATCTATAAGGAAAACATGATCAACCTTAGTAAGGAGGTAAATCAGCTTATTAAGGCCCACAAAGATCGTGTCTGGAAGCAGAAACTAGAGAACCTGTACGTGGACGATAACTCTCCATGGAAGATGTCCAAACAAATTCAAGAGTATTCCTACTGTAGAAAGAGATGGCAAATGTGCTATGTCTGAACAAGGGAAAGCGGAGTTGTTCGGGAGATACTTCCACGAGTCCTTCCAAACATCACAAGATAGCACTCCAGAGCAGAAAGAGGTTTCTATGACCGTCCATAATCAAAGGAGTGAGGAAAAGGTCAGACTAAGTGGTCGGGCCTTCTCCAAACTCATGACCAACTATGATGAGGTAGTGAAAACGATTGAAAGACTGCCCACAATTCTGCTCAAAAACCCCCCAAGGAAGTCCCAGGTGCAACTCATATACATCATCAATGGCATTTTTAGATGGCAAAGGTACCCAGAGTGTCTCAAACGAGCGGAGATTATGCCTATTCTGAAGCCCGGAAAGATGAGCGATTCGGATTTCGAAAGGGACATTCAACGGCCTCGCAAGTAGCGAGAATTGCTTACGGAATAAGGGAGGGCTTTCAAGCAAAACTAAACACAGTAATGGTTCTGCTTGATATCAAGAAAGCGTTTGGCACCGTCTGGATAGAGGGATTCGTCGGTAAGATGCTACGGGCAGGTATGCCCAAACACATGGTCATTCTTTCAAACTCATATTTGGTGAATAGGACTTTTCAGGTGAGAGTGAACAATGCCAATTCATAAACATATTCAACCGAAGCAGGAGTGCCTCAGGGATCGAGCCTGTCGCCACTTTTGTATTCGCTGTATACGTATGACTTTCCTAAATTCCTTCAAACACAAACAGCCGGGTATACGCGGATGACACAGCTATATATAATGCATAAGAGCACAGCAATACGGCTACCAGAAAAGTCTTGATACACTTGAATAGGATCGTAATACCATATATGGCGAATAACAAAATAGTGATCAATCCGGAGAAGACAGAACTTATAAACTTCACAAGGAAACATACTCTAACAAAAATATTTGTGGAGTTTAGGGTTCTTGATCAAAGGATTAGGGAGGCTCCGTCCGAGAGGTACCTGGGAGTCCAAATGGACAAGCGTATGAATATGAGGTCTCATGTCAGTCTGGCGATCCAGCGAGCTTCGGCGGCGGTCAAACAAACCTATCCGCTCATCGCGAGGAACTCTAGGCTGTCGATGGAAAACAAAATTATGATATAAACAAATTATCAGACCTGCCATTACAGACGCTTGCCCCGTGTTCTGCGGCCTCCCCACTTATCAGATGATGAGATTGGAGAGGATGCAAAATAAGGTACTCCGTATCGTCACGAACAGTGACAGGTACATTCGGCTGGAGACGTTACGTGAACTGGCTGTTATCGAACTCATCGTAGACTACATCAAATCACTATCTGAAAAATTCTACCTCTATTTCATCCTGGGAAGCCCTTTGATCGGAGATATATCCGGCATCAGAGCCCATAATAATGTACCTAATATTAAGCATGGAGGCCTCATTTATCAAGCCCCGGATATCTACCATGAGATTACAGAATAAGTCAATACCGTAGCCCAGTTTTTTCGCGTTTTTCTGGGATAACCCTCTTGCAATTACAACATCAACCATAGACTCAGACAACTTGATGATCTGAATTTCAAGAACAGTAAAGTTCCCCCACATAATTGAGAGGATGTGGGGAAGGTCCTAATGTCTATATAGTCAAAGGTACTGACGGATAAGGGTGAATCTGCAAACATCGCAGAGGCGGATACAAAAATCCCCTGGGATACGGTACCGCTCTAACCACATGATCGAATTTCCCTGTTTCCTTCCCCCGGATGGGAAA
Source organism: Chrysolina oricalcia (assembly GCA_944452925.2). Lineage (NCBI taxonomy): Eukaryota > Metazoa > Arthropoda > Insecta > Coleoptera > Chrysomelidae > Chrysolina > Chrysolina oricalcia. Next base: position 23,594,410 of record OX101814.2, on the reverse strand, counting down.
CATAATTTTCATCGTGTATATATATATTTATTTATAGTAAGTGTGGCGTATTTTTGATATTACACATTTTTATATATACAATGTCTGTTAGTACACTTCCTGTTTTTATTCAAGTAATTTGATGAATAAATGTATTTTGGCTTTGGATTATAACAATGTATTTTTCGGTGGTTTCAGTCCAGCGGATGGTGAGATTGGATTTTCTCTAGATTAGGGACCCACGTTTGTTGAGAATAATGAAAATTGTAGGAAATCTAATAAAGAGGGAAATATACGTAGACTGTAGTAGTTGTTTGTTATTTATTTTAATTACACATGAATACAAATTATTTACACTTTTTATACACAATATACACAAGTAAGATGCCAATAAGGCAGAGCATACAATAATTATTTTTAGTTTCAGTTTCTACTTTTGGAAACAATAATTAATTTTTATGCCTTCAACTTTCAAGAGACATGTTAATTGGTTCGAGTTCATTACGTAACTGCCTAAAACAATGGCGGTTTTCCACCCTCTCGCATGCTCTGTCCAGATATAGGGCACTTACGTCCAAATGTCAACACGAGTTTCGCGCACTTTTTTAAATGTAACACAGATCACATTTTGTTGGATCATGCTTCCAACAAAAATGACTGCCTTGTATGATATTTTCATTGGGTTGGTTGTTTTAGAAATACGGAAAAGCTTTTATTTAAATGAGCTAAAAAGGAAAATTTAAATTTTGAAATGAATTAAACCCATCATTTTGTTACAGTGTGAAACTTTAAATGAAATGAAAGCTTATCGCGGGAAGTATCTATGTATTTCGTTTTTTATATTGAATTTAAAATTACATCAAGATTCATTCTCGCGACAAAATGATGGGTTCAATTCACTTTAAAATAATTTTTTTCTTTTTAATGCATTTAAGTAAAAGCTTTTTACTGAAAAGTTTTTTTTTATAAGTTGACTTATTTATTTCTGTTTTAGTTTTCTTTTGATATGTTTCTTAGTCTGTTCATTTCAATCAATTCGTCATTGTTGCACGGTTGCTTGTATGTTGATTCACTTCAATCTAGTTCTTCAATGAGGAGACGAGGGGGCGAGCACTCCCTACCTAATGTGTTTTTTCATTGTATTTTTGGCTTCCAAATATGTCAAGAAAACTTCCGAAACCCTACGCGTTCTCTATCTAGCCCCCCATTCGTGGGGAAGGGGTGGACAATTTCTTTGATGCATTGTCATCGGAACTGAACCAACATGTGATATTTTAATTCCCTAGGATTTATACTCAAGTATCACTTCCACACACACTGAGCAAGTTGAATAAAAGCTTTAAAAAAAATTGAAATGAAGATTTCCTCTTCGATAGAGAAATATTTTCTGAATTCATAAGTAAAAGCCCATAATTATTTTCAACTGGTTATGGGTCCAGATGGTTCCTGCTCTATGTTAGAAAGTGTTCAAGGAAATCAACTAAATTCAAGTGAGATAAACTACCTGAACAACAAAACTACGTCAAAATCATACATAACAAAGGTGTGGAACAAGGGGATAAAAAATATCTTGAATAGTATTACCGATACTACTTTTTGAGAGACGAAACATTGCATTCAATTCACAGATGGCGCAGGGGGCAAATTAACTTGGGAATTTCGAAAGGCAAGGAGATCAAAATTGTGGATATCGTATTAACGAACATTTTTGAAATATGCATATGGTTGAAAAGCGATTTGAATTTTTTTTCAACGATGTGTTATTTGACCCCCCATGCTACTTGATATTTTTGAATTGATGTGCCCCCCACCTCCTTTATAGGGCAACCACAACGTCTATTATTTAAAAAAGTTGTATCGTTGATATTATTTTTCAAAACGGTTTTTGTTCCATATTTGTACTTTGAACCGTTCATAAGTTAACAGGTCGGGAGAGGGGGGGGTTAAAAAAGCCGCACTAGATACTAGCTGAGTACTCACAATTATAGAACCAAACTTGGATAGACATTTTTGTAATCACTACTGGCTGAAGCAACTCGGTCGATGGCTATTTGGTTTTATTACCAATAAAGAACATTTATTATTATCATTGCAATTGCCTTTGGCATCAACAAGATACCTTGAACTTTTATACACAGACATTTGTGGACACATCAAACCAAGCACGTGGAATGGTGAAAGGTACTTTCCAACCTTTTTCGAAGATTACACGCATTTTCCTGTTGTAAGTCTATTGAAAAATAAGAAAGGATGTCATGAAAACCTACCTAAAAGAGTACGTTCAAGCAGCTAAGACATAAAAAAATATGGAAATTAAAAAAAACGATGTGATAACGAAGGAGAATATTCAAGTAAAGGAATACAGAACAGGTATAAACATTCATTCTATATTGTTCAACATGTCATCAATCAAATGCCAAAGCAGAACGTTCGAATCGTTCACTCATGAAAAAGCCAGAGCTCTCATTTTTTATTATGGTTCAGACAAAACATTTTGGAGAGAAGCAATATTTGGTGCAGTATAGCTCCCAAATTAAAATCCTACTGAATGTAATTATGGACCACCCACTGAAAAATGGACTGGAAGAAAACCACATTCGTCACAACGATTCGACACCTTGTGTGCTATTTTTCATGGATTGGTCATTATAGAAATATGAAATGTGGTATTTTGGAAAAAAGTCAAAGAAAAAGAAAAATGTCTTGTATTTCGATAGAGAAATATTTTCTGAATTCTTAAGTAAAACCCATAATTTTTTCCTACATTGTTCATATTTTGCATTTATCTCAGCTCGAGTCAACATCTATTGAAATTTCAGCAGTCATTCTCCTAACATCCTGATTACAGAAAACATGTTTCTGCAAAAAGCATCGCAACTCAATTCAGTCCTGACCTTGTTTTATATTTTCTCTTATCTGTATCATATCCGGATGCTGCAGAATGTTGACAATTCGCCAGAAACCCCTAGAGCATATTTATATACATCTTGTTTACATATCTGATGCATGTTCTCATTCGTCAGAGTTATACGAGAAAGTGACAATCCAATATTGTCTCACTTCCCGTATATTATACGTTAGGAGACCAAGAGTGGAATGGTTTTATCCACTCAAATTTTCAGCATAAATTCAATCTAAATCATTCTCGTGAGAGCTATTCATACCAAACATATTATCTTTAGATGGATTTTGTTTTCTGTTATTCCCTTTTTGATCCTTCAGCAATCAAAAAGTACTTTGTATCCTACATAGTAAACATATTCGGAAAGCTGCGTTCCATTCAATTTTTGTTGTGACACATATATTCGTAAAACTGCTTCGAGCGTTAGGATTTCGAAAATAAAAGAAGTACTTATGGAACTTGTAACAAATTTTGGATAACGTTACAGCGACTGAGATCATGTGTACCTGTGGTAGACTTAGAAAAATCCTCTGAATTTTGAGACAGCTCTAAATTGTGAGTCAAAGTGTTTGAATATGGATTACAAAACGTTTGGTTTGGTATATTATAATTGTCGAACTGCCTGGCCTCTTTCTGCTCTGCATTGTATACTAGTAAAAAGACAAACACATTTTATGATTACAACATAGTTCTCTGGGAATTATAAACAATTTAAAAAAATTTACAGGAACAAAAAATGTACAGGGTGTTGGTACTGTACACACCAAATAAGTACACAGGACACTTTTTTCCTGCAATAAAGGAATGACATAACTAAAGTTCAACTAATCCATGTATTCATATAAAGTGCGGCTTTTTTCAGCCCTCTTCGTTAAATTTTGAACGTTTTGAAGTACAAATCTAGAACAGAAACCATTTTGAATGATATCAGCAAGACTACATTTCAAAATAGTAAACAATGAGGGGACAGGGGAACACATCAATTTAAAAATTTCATATCGTTGAAAAGAGAATTCAATTCTCTTTTCAACCATCTAAATGATTTTTTTTGATTACGTTAACATTTTCATTACTATATGCACTCAAAATATCAATTTCAATTTGCGGATTTGAATGATACCCTTATTTGAACAGTTTGATGTGGTACAATAGGACTAAAACTATTTTGAATGGAATTACCGATACTACTATTTGAGAGAAGATACATTGCAATTACTCCACAGATGGCGCTAGGGGCACTTCAACTCGGAAATTTCGAAAGGCAACGAGATCGAAATTGTGAAAATATGTATTAACGAAAATCAGAAAAAGTTAGTGCTGAACAATTGTTCAAATATTACCATCACTAACTATTTTTCTAATATTTCATAAATACAAACCAAAATGTACCCAAATATTTTTGTTGACTGTTCAATAAAATGTTTTCTCTTTGTGCGATACACCTTTCTCATATGCTTCTTTAGGTAATTGAATTGGTTTCCTGTAAAAATGATTTGTGAGTAGGTATAATACAGTCATGAAAAATTAAAATCCGACATACCTATGGTATGTCGCAAAAGTATAGTATACAACTCGTGCGGAAATTGGATATTTCATACGAGTTTGACAAGATTATGAACCACGAGCCGTTGGCGACTCAGTTTGTGACCATTTGCTGGTTTCACATTTTGGTAGATATGGTCCTGTACATACCTTCTGCCAAGTTTGACAAGCGAACAAGGTCAAGATCCAGAGTTATGCCAAAAACGGAAAATCACTGTTTTTTTTAGGAATAACTCTGGATCTTGACCTCGTTCGATAGTCAAACTTGGCAGAAAGTATGTACAAGACCATATCTACCGAAATGTAAAACCATCAAACGGTCACAAACTACCTGGTTTTCAAACGCCACTCCATCCCTCTCCTTGACCTTGAACTGGAGAAACTCGAAAACTACATCCAGGCGACTTGGGGCAACACCAAGAATAATGTCATGCCCAGCAGAAGGTTCCTTCATCTGTCAGTAAATTATATAGGCAGCTCACTAACTATATGTTCTTTATAATATTTATGTTTACATCTTGTCATCATTCTATATCAAGGCCGAGTACATACCTATACAATGATGACTATCTGTTAATATAATATATTTTATTCTCTAATGTCCTGTGTCGTCATATTTTATCTATAATTTGGGATTTGTATGTATACAGGGTGTCCGGTAAACCTTGTACATTATTGAAACTGGTAATAGACCAGGTTATGACTGTTCAGAATATCGAAATTTCACCTAAGTAAAAAAATCACCGTTTTCGAGATAATGGACATTTTAAGAATTTCTGGAAAATCGCTACCTTACCTTAGATTTTTTAGTGCCATGTATACAAATTGAGACAAATTCAAATATCTTTGCTGCTGAAGATTACTGATGAGTGATGCTTTCAGATGTACAGGACAGTTTTTCAGAAAGTGAAAAAAAAAATCAAGAAATGAGGGTAAAATACAGATTTGAGTTTCATCAATTTTTTTTAAAAAAGTTTGACATTATTGTCTGAAAGAAACATAACCAATTGGTAGTGGACATTAATTTCAAAAGAATGCTCATTTTGTCTAGACTCTGCCATGGAATTAAACAAACTATAATTATTTTTGGAGGCTTCCTTCAATTTTTATACTTACGCCCCAAAAATTATTTTGTTTCGATTTTATCAAGATAAAATGTGGAAATGATTATAAATAATAAAGAATGGACTGCTTGGTAGCATTAAATAGTATGTCAATAAAATTAACTTTTCATGTAATTAAGCCTAATAAAATTATCGAAATGAAATGTCGATTATCCGACATGGCACCGATTAAAACGAATTCTTGTGAAAAATATCACAATTGTCCAACATCCAGATTCCAACGAAGATTCAGAGACCGACAGATATACAGGGTGTAACCAAATAAGTGCAAAATTTTTAGGAGGTACATCCTTGTCGAAAATCAAAAACTTTTCTAACTCCTGTGTTGTGTCCGTAGAAGCAATAGCTTCCTGATGAAAAAATAAAATACAGCATTGTGCATGAACGGATCTTCTGTAAAAGAATTGAAAAAATCTAGTAGGTGGCTGTCATATTTTGTTTGAACAACTTGTGACTTTTTTTCATTATTCCGCTTGTTTCATTCAGTGGTATTTATTCCTTTCTCATGCCGTTCACACGTTATACTTCCCGAAAATATGCGCATATGCACATCATTTATGGTGAATGTGAAGGTAGTATTACTGCAGCAGCAGCGCTTTATGCAGAACGATATCCGATTACACAATGCCGCTCAGAGAATCGCTGATTTGGGGGCTATAACCTATAACGCATTTGAAAAGGTTCTTCTTGAAAAGATGTCGTCTCTGCGTACGAGTGGATGGAAAATAACATTTTTGTAATATAATTCAGTGCGATGTTGAATAATCGTTATTGTGGTTTATAGTGTCTGTTGATTCAAAAAAACGTTGAATTAATATTTACTTCTTTACATCTCATTGAATGCTTCCTAGCAGTTGATTCGTAATAACGATAATAACATAATAACATAATAACGATAATAACATAATAATAATAATAACGTAATAACATAATTATTTAATCATTTCATCCTGATACGATAAAAATAAAAGATATTACTGACAAAGTCTACTGGAGTCGATTTTAGCTCAGAATAACATCACACTCTAATATAATCGAAATTCTACGCCAACCAAAAATAATTATCGTATCTTTTATACCATGGTAGAGTCTGGACAAAATGGGCATTCTTTTGTAATGAATATCCACTTCCACTTAGTTATGTTGTTTCAAACAATAATGTCAAACTGTCGTTGAAAAAATTGGTGAAACTCGAATCTGTCATTTTACCCTTATTTCTTGAAAAATTGTATAGTTTTCTGAAAAACTATTTTGTACGGCTGAAAGCATCAATCATCAGTAATCTTCAGCAGCAAAGATATTTGAATTGGTCTCAATTTGTAGACATGGCACTCAAAAATCCAAGGTGAGATAGTGATTTTCCAGAAGTTTTAAAATGCTTATTATCTCGAAAACGGTGAGATTTTTACTAAGGTGAAATTCCGATATTATGAACAGTCGTGACCTGGTCTATTACCAGTTTAAATATTGTACAAGGTTTACCGGACACCCTACCCTGTGTATCAAAGTGCCTGTACATCTTGTATTTACTTTATCGTTACTGTATCGATATACATAATTCTGTGACTTGGTCATGTAGCAAAAGGAATAAATAAATTATATCTATCTATAGAAGTTAGAAGCCAATCATTTTAGCATTTGAAATCAAAAATAGGGAAATATAGCAAAACAATGCAAACTTTCACAACTGTTCAATTTTAGTGTGCAATAAAAGTATAAAAATGTACACCCTCTTACAAGGTCGGAAACATTTTCGAAAATGTGAGTTACAAACAATTTGTAGAGAAAAAAAAGTCGCAAAATGACGAAAACAAAGAAAATATCATCCTTTATCGTTCCCCAATTTTTCGACCATTTCCAACTTTGATATCAGAGTAAACAAATTATTTATTCATACTTTAGTTGATAATGCTGCCGGAAAAAATCAAAAAGAGTGGCAAAACGCAAGATAACGCTCTTCTCTCTTTGTCATAAATTTCGCCAAAACTTTGCCACCTCCACCGATGATTGCATCATATTTTTTTCTCTATTTAACAATAAAAATTTCGTTTGCAACCTGAATTGATGACGGAAATAATACAAACATTTTTTGAGTTAGTCAGGAACGTGGGTAGTAGTTTCCCATGAAACATCACATAAATTTTGAGAACTTTGTCCAGTTTTGTAAGGAATGAAAAAAATTTATGATTTTTTTTTGACAAAGTTCCCCATAGTTCGACCAACTCCAAAAGATTCTGCATCATTTCAGCAACATATTTCTTTTAGTTTATTCTACACTGAAAACTTTTGTTCACAACCTGAATTGATTATGGAAATAATGCGAAAGTTTTTTAAGTTAAACGGAAATGAAGGTAGTAATTTCCTAGAAAACATATGGAATTTGTCACCATCACAGATTTCGGAAACTTTGTCAAATAAGAAAAAATAAAAACAATTTTGCATTTCTTTCATTCTTTTCAAATTTGACAAATTTTTCGAAATCTGTTGTGCTTGAAAATTTGAAATGTTCTGATATGTTCTGGAAAATTACTCCCTACGTTACAGACCAATACAATTTGCATAATCAATTCAGGTTGCAAAAAAATCTTTAATTGTAAATTAAACAAAAAAAAAATTGTTGTCGTTATCGGAGGAGGTGGCAAAATTTCGGCGAGACTTAGACATAGAGGGAAACGATTTTTTGCGTTAGCCACTTTTTCAGATTATTTTGGGCCCAGATATTGAAGAAAGTAAGAAGAAATAATTTACTTACTTGGATGCCAAACTTGGAAATGGTCGCAAAATTGGAGAACGATGATGGGCGATATTTTTTTAGTTTTCGTAATTTTGCGACTTTGTTGCAACCTTTCTCTACAAGATGACCAGAGTTGTTCATAATTCACATTTTTTACACTGTCACCGAAATTGCACGACGGCGCAAATTCTTATTGTTTTTAGGTAATATCGGTTCGTGGAAACCGTATCACATATTTGTTATTTTTCGTGGGTGACTTATTTCTATTGCAAAGGCGAACACTGAAGATAACTTTGATAAATAACTTTATTAATTAGCTTGTAGTATGTGTACATATAACTTAATGGAGTTTTTGGATCGCGAGTAAAAAGTAAAAAATGTAAGCTGAGGTTGACGGGTGAAGTCTTCGAACGAACTGTCCTTTTCGAAGGGCGAAAAGTGAAATTAAAATGGTCACACAGATAACCCTCAACTTTCTTAGAAGAACAACCATGCAATTGCCTGTTTTGTGTCCTCGGAAGAAAGTTTTAGTGGAGACTATTGAATAAGGGTTTTTTATCCTCTCATTCTGTTTGAAAAGTTTACAGAGAATTAGTTGAGGTGTCTGATTTTGTTCTCATACATCGAACGTGACCTGAAGTAAAAGTTACGGATTAGATCGGTTACAAATAGTAGATAGGTTGTAAATGAAATGTCTTTACAACTGAATTCACTAGATAAAGAAAAGTTTGCTTTCCAACAATGAACGTCTCTAGACTTGAATACAAAATATTACTTATGTACAGGGTGTGTAAATATTATAACATCAGAAATTTTCATGAAAAAATATTATATAAAATATACAGAATATATGTGGAATAGTTCCCCACAATACCCCCCTGCCAGTGAAGAAGCTTCAGGAGAAACCGACTTGCAGCCGATCAGGAAACCTTACTCTTCTTCCAGATCTTGTTGTCCTGGGACTGTAGTTGGGTCCAGAATGCGCCGCGGCGGGGCCTGGCATCTGTTGGATGGGTGTTGGTAACGTCGGGGCGGCAAGATTATTTTGAATAATGAAGAATTCTTGCTCCGGAAGTGGTGATGTGTCAGCGTCGTCTTCGAGTTCCTTTGATAGTATATAGGCTGGTTTAAGACGCTCTATTGAGACAGTTACATCGCGGCCACGCATATGTATGACAAAGGTCTTGTCAGACCTTTTTATGTCCTTGAATGGACCATCGTAGGCCTGCTGCAGCGGAGCTTTAGGGACATCATGTCTTAAAAACGCGAATTCTGCTGTTGCAAGGTCTTTGAAAACGAATGTTTTCTTGGATCCATGCTGCGTACCAGGTGTTGGCCGAAGTTCTTGCATGAGTTCTCGCAGCTGCTGTATGAATTCTGGAACGCTCTCAATTGAATTATTTTGCAGCACCTCATATTATATTTTATTCTGCGCAAAATTCGCAGATTTCCGTTTTTATTGCGATTTAATTCTAAGCACCCTGGTCTTCGTTTTCGACTCACTGAACCCTACCAGGCAGGCTTCTATTGAATTATTTTGCAGCACCTCATATTTTACTCTGCGCAAAATTCGCAGATTTTCATTTTTATTGCCAAATAATTCTCCGCACTCTGGTCTTCGTGTTCGACTCACTGAACCCTACCAGGCCGACATCAATTGAATTATTTTGCAATACTAGTACCTTATTGTTATTCCGCGCAAAATTCGCAGAATTTAATTTTTTATTGCTGATTAATTCTACGCACTCCGGTCATCGTGTTCGATTCACTGAACCCTACCAGGCAGGCTCCAAATGAATTATTAGCAATACCTTATTTTTTATTCTTCGCAAGATTCGCAGATTTTGTGAATATGCTCAGTAATGATATTCAGATTTGTTCAAGTTTTTTAGTGTTAATTTTTTTTTGTATTCACTTTTAGTCTTTTATCGTTCACCACTGGCAAGTGGGTACTGTAGGGGTTTTACCAACAATAAAACTCCGACATTATTTTCATTTTTCAAAGAAAATAATCTTTCACATTCCTAATTATTTTATATTCATTTCTTTCCTTCTTAAATTCAATGGTCGTTTGTCCGACTATTAATGTTTATTATGGGGAAATAACTGGGAATGCCATAGTTAAATTTCTGGTAATCGGATTACCTCCGATACGAAACTGCCAACAAGAAATAGTTTTATCGCCCTTCCGTAAGCCGGACGGACACTGGAAATTTTTGATTACTGGGTTTTTCCTTATCTCTGGCCGGCAATGAAAGGATGGAGTTTAAAATATGAGAGAAAATATTCAGTGGTTCTTGAGTTCTCAATCCGACATGTTCTCCGTTTTCCGACTAGCATTTATCTGGTCGAGCTCGATAGTTATCATTTAGCAATTGTATATACTTTAATTATTAAGTGTTTATGTAACAAGTGTAAATATATCGTTATCGTTCCTTATTAGCTGCTGTGTTCGTCATTTCATTACAAAAACTCACCCGTCACCCCAAACCTCCGACAGTTTCAATGAGCACCAAAATACAACTTTTATGAATTTTTATTGTTTTGCTATTTTCTCTCCATTTTTGCTAAAGTGATTATGCTATTAGGGCCTATTTTGTGAATCCTCCGCATGAATGCCTGAAAGATATAAAACTATGGTCGTGGTACAGTACTTGATTCCGTTTAGATCATCACCAATGAAATGCCAATTGTTGCTAACGGCTTTCCGTCAAGTACTGCCAAATCTCTCATCAACGATCTGATATCAACTATTATTTAAGAAGCACCTCAGTTTTTACTGTAATTTCTTTTCCTCATCATCAATCTATGAAAATCCACAAATTGTAATTGTTCATTTCAACAAGCATTTTTTCACTATCAATCACATCACGCATGAAAATTCCCATTGTTATAATACAGCAATTTTTCTTCTTTCAGCAGTACTTCAACTCCCATCCATTGGAATCGACGCCTAGTACTTGTACGTACTCTTCAGTCGGTCAGCACGAGTTGTACCCATTGTGACATCCCAGGCGGACCTTGAGGAGGATGCAATCCCCAGATTTCCCCACTGGATCCCGTAGATCACCCACTCATCGAGTCCTGCATTCATGTAGTCCTTCGCCAAGTTCATTGAGAATAACATGAAATAAGAGGGTGACATTCGCACAAGGAATTTGACAGACTGAGCATTCTGCGATGATGATGCAAACAGATGAGACATATTTTATTAAGATCAAAAATGTTAAATATATTATTAAGATATTTTTAATGAACTTCGAATAGAAACCACTGATATTATTTTGACAAAAATTCATAAGTAAATTTAAAAAAATTGCTGTTCATAATACAAGTGTGAAACATGTATGTTTAAAACGCCAGTATTCTAAACATACTTTTCACAAGTGTATCATGCTTTGAGATACCTGGTAGAAATTATTCAAATTCTAGATCAGCCTATTCATAGAATAGGAGTTACTGAGGTACCGATGATGGTTGGTATGGTTTGTATACAAACAAATATTGTTTCTTTGTGGTTATCCAGATCCCATACAAGAAAAGTTTTTGACCAAGATAATCGATTCCGAAAACACAGATAAAAGTTCAGAATCATATGGTATAAGAGGAGGATCAAAATTGGCAATGGATAACATTTCAGCAGAAAAATCCTGTGCACAATACGAAGCTGATTACTTTGATATCTTCCTTTTTTTAATGTATATTTTCACTTTAATATAACTCATAATAAAAATAGAATATTTATGAAATAAGTAAATAAGAAACTCCGAGGAAGACTCATAGAAAATGACTTATACAAAAGAGACTTGACATGGACACGGTGGTAATGTGAGACATACGGGAGTCGTTGTATACGTGCTACGAGTCTATGTAATGATCTCTACATATTCTCGTGTAGTATCACATTGTATTCCATCATAACGTCAAAGGAGAGAAATTATAAATCATCCTGAACTGCAAGATCACCGTAATGATTTTGGATTGACGTAGCCGTTACTTGATGACACTAAGGTAAACACGATAAAATTTCCACAGATTTTATTGTCTACGAGACATGTTTCGATACACAGTATCTTTCTCAAGCGAATGTAATACATTAAATTATTCTACGTCGAACATTACTTAAATACCTTTCTTATCAATTGAGGTAATTAGGATCTACCTATGATAAAAATAAAAATTGACAATACAATGTAGGTACCTGTAAATCTCAAAACATATCTACTACATAATTAGTTGAAAACGTTCAACAAAGGGGAACTATTAAGGTCCAATTGATCATTTAGTAAACAATTCGAATTTTTCAATTTAATGATTTCCAAGAATTTTAAATAGTTAAGTCTAATACCCTTATTTTCAACATAAAGGATTTCAAAGTTTTCATCGAAGTCATGGTCTTCTTCCAAAATATGATTGGCATATGTTGAATGTGTTTTATTATTCACATAATTCATACGGTGTTCACGTACGCGGCTTTTGAATGGTCTACCAGTCTGGCCTACATATACTTTGGAATAAGATCCACATTTCAATTTATAAACTCCTGATTTTTCAGATTTTTGTGTTTTATCTTTATTATTTTTGAAAAACCTTCCCAACGTGTTATCTGTTCTGAATGCTACTCCAAAATTTTGTTTTTTCAAAAATGACGCTATTTTTTTTGAAACGGGTCCTGAATAAGTTGAAGTTCTGTAATTATTGTCAAGGTTCCTCATAGTAGGGTACACTTCTTGGATAGCCTTTCTATGTAATTTTTTAGCAAGAATATTCTCTATTAAGTTGACTTGATATCAATTGTTGACATCTGTTTTATGATATTTAATTCTTTGCAGACATTTTCTTAAGAAAGAGGAATATTCACTAATCTATGTATCATACTATGGTATGCTGATATTTTGTGTATATATGGATGTATCGAATTATTATGAATGGTGATGTCAGTATGGGAAGGTTTGTGAAAAATAGGAAAACACCATTTTTCTATTTTTCATAAAGCTTCCCATACTGACATCACCATTCATAATAATTCGATACATCCATATATACATAAAATATCAGCATACCATAGTATGATATATAGATTAGTGAATATTCCTCTTTCTGAAGAAAATTTCTGCAAAGAATTAAATATAAAAACAGATAGCAGTTACCAATGGATATCAAGTCAAATTAATAGAGAATATTCTTGCTAAAAAATTACATAGAAAGGCTATCCAAGAAGTGTACCCCACTATGAGGAACCTTGAAAATAATTACAGAACTGTAACTTATTCAGGGCCCGTTTCAGAAAAAATTGCGTCGTTTTTTGAAAACACAAAATTTAAGAGTAGCATTCAGAACGGATAACATGTTGGGAAGGTTTTTCAAAAATAATAAAGATAAAACACAAAAATCTGAAAAATCAGTAGTTTATAAATTGAATTGTGGATCTTATTCCAAAGTATATGTAGGCCAGACTGGTAGACCATTCAAAAGCCGCGTACGTGAACACCTTATGGATTATGTAAATAATGAAACACATTCAACATATGCCTATAATATTTTGGAGGAAGACCATGACTTCGATGAAAAAACTAATTAAGTAATAGATATGTTTTGAGATTTACAGGTACCTACATTGTATTGTCAATTTTTATTTTTATTATAGGTAGATCCTAATTACCTCAATTGATAAGAAGGGTATTTGAGTAATGTTCAATGTAGATTATTTCAATGTATTACAGTCGCTTGAGAAAGATACTGTGTATCGAAACATGTCGCGTAGACAATAAATCTGTGGAAATGTAATCGTGTTTACCTCATTGTCACATTCGTAATATACAGAAATCGTACTGCAGAGGAAAAAAACGGCATAATCGCATTAAACCTCAAGGGCTCAAAAGGCAGAACGTACTTTTTCACAACGTACAAGGTCATAACGTACTTATAGAAATGATATACGATCATATTCGAAATGCATCCCAATTACATTGTGTCACAAAATCAACGTATCTCATCGCTAAAATTTAGAATTTGGGGCGCGTTGCGTTGTGCCCACATTTCATTACACCCACTTTTCGTGGCACCCACATTTTGTTTCGCCTAAATTTCGTAAGGCTACATTTCGTTTGGCCCACATTTCGTTATGCCCACATTGCGTTGTACCCACAGCTTCAGAACATAGCTGAATCAAACGCTGTTGCCAAATGCTGACATTCAATCCTCTAAAAAATTAATTGTGGGTCTAATGAGACATTTCGTCACACCCACATTCAATGAAATTGTGTTCTGCCCAAACTTGATTATAAGGTTATATGGAATAACGATTCAGATCGAAAGTGCTAAACCATGGAACACCACATAAGTAACATTCTTTCGTATGCTCTGTTACCGACTTACATTCGCGACGGTGAGGAAGGAACATCATTTAAGATACGTATGCCATTCATAGAAAACCTATAACACATACCAGCGAACTGTTAGGCAAGCCAACTATTTCACTGAATGTAAAATCAGGCCCACAATAAATTTTTTTAGAGAATTGCATTACAGAATTTGGCAACAGTGCTTGAATCGACTATGTTCGGAAGCTGTGGGCATAAAGAAATGTGGGCGAAACGAAATGTGGGCGCAACGAAATGTTGGTGTAATGGAATGTGGGCACAACGACATGCTCCCAGAATTTGTATTGCACACAATACGTACTAAATCATATACGTCTCGCGTAGGACACGTAGCTTTCCAGTATTATGGGCCATAGGCAGACACACCTTCTTTCAAATTGAAATAACCACTAGTGGAATATGTGATTACGGAGTTTATGCATGATTCTCGATAAAACTGAAGAAGATGTTATGACTACGGAAGCAAGATAAATCGCGCAAACAATTCCAAGCTTTTATAACCACTAGGTATCAATTAGGTTGAAATCAGTGAATGAATTTATTATTCATAATTCAATTACAGTTTAGCATTTACTGTAGGCGTGTGTTTAACTCTCTTTTTTTTCATGGAAAACCAAACTCAACATCGGTTCAATTGATGTTTCAAATTCTTATTCAACGTTATTCGATAGTATTGCTTTCAGATGAACGAGAAATAGTTGAAGTATGTTGAACTTTCATTGGTTTGGTACACAACTGACAGGTCTGGAGGTGACAATTTAAACCAACCAAATGCTATCATTTTTTGAATTCAACCCAATTAGAACTACACTTTTCGAAAACACTGTAGCCCGTGGTATTTTCAAATCGGTGTTTCGCTTTTTCCTTATTTATACGTTTCCATAGTTATAACAATTTCTGCGAATAGAGAAACGTCAGTTTGACGGTTCAACTCTTCAACTGACATTAATGGCACATGATGAACCGTCCCTGCAAAATGCATTTAGTCCATAATAATTTAATGTTTTCGTGAAATTTTCTGATCGAATCCCTTCAAAATGCAGAATTTTCAAAATGCTTTCACCTTGCCAATCGCTCAAACTGTGTTGCTGTACAAAACACCACTCGAGCAAGCTCTCGTGGTTTTTCTAAGCAACACAGTTTTCGTGACAGCAAGGTGAAAGTATTTTTTGAAAATTCAGCATTTTGTCAGGATATTACTACTGAAAATATCCCACTTTCTCATCAACTTTAGAAAAAGAAAGAAAGTTACTCTTCCCCCTATTAACTTTTTCCTATTTAACCTATTTTCATTGATTTCCATGAAATTTCAGTCATCGCTTGTTAGTTACTCGTGTTATGGTTTAATTCGTAAATGATCATATATGAGTATTGTGTTATTATGAAATCCAAGAAAAATGGGAAAC
The DNA here is from genome assembly GCA_944452925.2 of Chrysolina oricalcia. Classification (NCBI taxonomy): domain Eukaryota; kingdom Metazoa; phylum Arthropoda; class Insecta; order Coleoptera; family Chrysomelidae; genus Chrysolina; species Chrysolina oricalcia. Next base: position 23,578,340 of record OX101814.2, on the reverse strand, counting down.
TGGGGTTATTTTCCATTAGAGGTTCCATTATGGTGAATGGGACTTCACTACAGCCACCGTCTCAGAAATTAAGAATAATCAATGAATAAATATAAGTGTTCAATGATAACATACAAGTAAAGGACTCTGCACGAAAATATATGAGAAATTGGCTCTCGGTCAAATTGTCTGTAATTTTTTTATGGTATAGTAGGATGGGTCTTTAGAAGAAAAAGTGAGTTTGAATGATGTGTCGTTTTTGAAATATAAGTTCTTAAAAACTTCGTAATTGGGTAGGATTGACAAATAGCATAAATCTCTTCTGAGGTCTTCAATGGAGAAGAAACTTTTACTGCCGCCATTCTGCCCACAAAGTGTAAGCATGCGCAAGAACTATAGGATTGTGATAGAGTACGTTATGATAAATTATTGCTTTTGTGATGGCATGATATTGTGCTAGATTACGTTCTGGAACTTTACGATATGCCGCTGTTCATTTCTGTTTTGTACTATATGTGACCTATTGCGATTTCTACCGTTTGACGATATGATGGACTGTATGTCTGTTAGTTACGATTTCTGTACTAATCATTATGATGCTTTGGGGGTTACCTGTCTGCTATAGGTGAGCTTAGTATGAAAAGGTAATGCACATAGGTTGATCCAACAATGGGGTACATTGTCAGTCGGATAGTTGCTCAGATTTAAAATGCCGAAGGAAAATCAACGGCGTCACTCAATTTTACTATGAATCTATCTGCTGATTAACAGTGTTTCAAATGGAGCGAATTCTTCAATCGATATTGATTTCAAGCACTTTCTCCTTTTATTACATATTGAACATGTAGGTTCCTCAGTACCACCCGGAGTTTCCTCACTAGTGAATGAATTTTCTTTGCAGAATCTGTACAAAAACTGAACCATGATGTACATTTTAATTTGGATTTTAGTTGACCAACAAAGTATACTACAATCATGGAGTTGTCTATTTCAAGGATTTTGACCAAACCTTCTCTCCCTTTTCAGTATCACCCAATGTCTCCTTAATTGCTGTCTATGAGTATTCAGTTTCCTTAGTAATTCTATCTACGTCAGCAGGTAGACCCTACAGCAGGATCCTCAAAAATTCCTGAGCTCCTTGCTGAGCGTTAACGATAAAATGAGGTGCAAATCTTTGAATTTGTCTTTCTAATGAGTCTGTATTAACTACTTGATCTAAGGTGTTCTGACCATAGTTCTTTAATCACTCCCGCAGAGCAATAAAACTCCCTTTATACTATGTCTCTCATGTAGTCATCATTATGAGAATACTCTAAGAATCATCTTTTTTGGTATGGGTTGAATTTGTCGGATGGTAGAGCGTTCGCCTCTCAAGCGTAGGGTCGTGGGTTCGATTCCCAGCATGGCCACCGGTCTCGTGCATGGCATCACGTTAAGAGGTGAGGACTGCGTCTCTCCCAGCTCGCACAAGTCTCTCGAAGACTTCAGACGGTTGCGCCTAGGGGTGCAACAGGTTGACGGAAATAACAATTTTAGATAACACCATTCATGAAGCAAGAATTGCCAATATTTATTAAGCCTTTGATACCAAATGTCTTGGTACTGATGGTATTGAAACAGTTTTTGTGCTGCGTTCAATACTGCTATCATCTTCAGAGTAGTCGCTAATACAGAGATTGTCTATGTCATAGGTGCGACGATATTATCGAATCGAGTAAGGACTTGTTTGAATAAAACTTCAGCAAATGCTTCTACTCAGATTATTTGAAACAGATATTTCGTTGAGTTATATGATTATGAAAGACAATTCCATACTATGATAATTTGAGGGTGTAACAGAACTTATAGGTTTCAGTGTCCTAGCTTATGGATTTCATTACAAGGTGCCACCACTGGTATCATATCTCACTTTAAAATTCAAACACTTTTTGTAAAATCTTTTTCGAGTCGCCAGGACAGATAAAGAAATTTGTCGGTTTACGTTTGGTTGCTTCGTGTTCGCAAATACTACCAATTGTGTTAATTTGAGAGCCAAGTGGGGAATCTCCACATTTTCGTTATACGAAAATCCAAAGTGTCCCTGGTTTTAGGTAGGTACCTCTAAGATTTATATTTTCCGAATATTTTCAATGTTTCTCTTGAAATTAGTCATTTAAAATCAATACCTTTGTTTTAGATTTTCAACATTTGGTTGTTAAAAGCAATTTTTCTACTCGTCGAATCCCAATAAACGTTTCTGCTTGAAGTCCTTCGCATTTCATTCGCCCAGAACCTACAAATCCTGTACATCTGGCGCTCAACTACAGGGCTTTTGAAATTTGAAGAAAAATGGAAAATTCCAAAGAAAACTACCATTATAATACCAGAAGCAGGAATACAGGAGCAGTTCGTAAAGTACCACAGAACTTTCAGCAGGAAAATACCTCGACAACAACAATTCAAGGTAGGAGTTTTTTATCTCACACTAACCCCTCTCAAGAGCGGTACCAGGAGACTGCAGGAAGGGCTGCAGGTTCATTTTTGAGACCAACTAGTGCATCAGCTGCAGCAACAAGCTTCATGCAGCTTCAAACGACACCATTAAGTCACAGGGCTTCATTAAGGCAAGGGGTGCATAACCAGAGAGCAACACTTCCTGCTAAACAACCCATGAGAAATATTTGTTTTTCACCACCGAACTTATGGAGTGTCCCATATGGAAATAAGTTATCCACGAGTGAAACGGTTACAAAACCGTCATATTTTGATAACACAAATTCAGTATCGTTCACCAATATGCATGATAAAAACTCAAATTTTCAGAAAAAATCGACAACGTTGCCTATTTGTACCGATTTAGGAGCAACAAACTGTTTATCAAATTTTGCAGACTGTTTTACCACAAATAGTGTGAATTTTCCTATTTTATCGCAAAATTATAATAACGAAACCCAGCATCTTTTAAATAAAAATAATGCTGAAATAAAAAATCAAGATCTGTCTACTCAAGTAGCAGAACTGATTTCGAAATTGAATAATTTGCCTGTTGATTTCACAAATAATGTACAAACTAGTGACACTTTGTGTTCAACGAGAAATTTAGGGAACATGGAAGCGAGCAAACGATTGCCAGTATTCGATAATAAAAATAATATTCACCCTGTAGATTTTTTAAATCAGTTAGAGTATGCAATACAGATTGATAGAGTTCCGTTTGAGTATTTTCGTGTGTTTATAGCGAGCCTATTGAAGGGAGAGGCATATTTGTGGAGTCAAGCTTTTCTCGACAAATTCAATAATTTTTTAGAATTCAAACAGTCGTTCTTATGTCATTTTTGGAATGATGATATTCAGGCTGAGGTACACGAAAAACTGAGAAAATTTCGATACGAACATGGGTCATTTGTTCAACATTTTTTAAGGTGTATGACCATTGCAAAACATTTGAGTCCCCCAATATCTGAAGATCGGTTGTTGAAAAAATTTTCAAGGTTATTTCCCCCGAATATTTCAAGCACACTTATTACTGCTAACACTTTTTTGGATGCTCTCGAGCGTCTAAGACATGCTGATGGATTTTTCGATACAGACAAACGGTTAACAGCTTTGAAACCAACCTCTCCCGAGGTGCGGGATAATTCTCGATTCACTGGCAACAATAAAAATGACAACCGACATTTCGTTGGAAACAGGTATTCATCAAAACCTAATAAAATCGCGGAATTACATATAGAAAGTCCGGAAGTTTCAGAACATTCTTTAGATGGCCAAATTTTTTCGGGAAACGAGGGACAGCCTCACGACTTGTAGGTCCTACCGTGAGGAATATAAAAAACAGGACCGCCTTATTGAACAATCCCCGAGACGAATTGATTGCACAAAGCGATTCTGAAACCGAAAGTGAAATTGTACGAGCTCCAACTATAGAAATAAAAATGTATGGATACAGTTTTGTGGCTTTGGTAGATACGGGTAGCGATATTTGTTGTTTTAACGAAGAAGTCTGGAATCAGCTAGAACCATTTCAAAAAACTATTCCGACTTTTTTTTGTACAGGTGTTAAAGTTGGCGCAGCCTTTAAAGCGAAGCAACGTCACGTCAAACAGCAATCGCTTATCGTTTTTTCAATAGCAGGCCACGAATTTGTAAACGAATTTCTTTTGATTCCTGACTTGATAGTACCGGTTATAATTGGGATTGATTTTTTGCATAAAATTAAAGTACGGCTTGATTTTGAGGAAAACTGCATGTTTGTTAAATTTGATACAAATTGGGCACCATTAACCAAGATTGAAACCGGGAGGGAGTTTCCTGAAATAGAATCATTACAAATTCGAGGAATATGCCGAAAAAAAAATGAACAAATAATAAATTCCCGGCTAGAAAAAAACTGCGTATCGGTAGAGGAGATAAAAAAGGTCGTTTCAGATAGTGCATTGACTTTTGAAGAAAAACAGGTGTTGTCAGATTTACTATTTCGGTTTCGAGGTTTATTTTCTGATATACCGGGGAGAACCAAAAGTTATGTTCACGAAATTAAACTTACAGATCACAAGGAGTTTTTTCAAAAACAGTATCCAGTTCCTTTGGCATACAAGTCGGCAATTAAAACGCACTTAGAAAAAATGGTTGAGTGGGGTGTGATTAAGCCGATGGCTACGCCGTATGTGTCGCCTATGCTAGCAACCCTTAAGCGAGATAATACCGTCCGCATTTGCTTAGACGCTAGACACTTGAACTCGGTTATGGAGAAGGAATATGATACTCCCAGACCAATGGAGGAAATCCTTCATACAATGAAGAAGGCACGATTCATGTCGTCTTGTGATTTCAGTAATGGATATTGGCAAATACCATTGAGTGAAAATTCTCAGAAATATACCGGCTTCAAATTTGAAGGTACGACATATTGCTACTTAACCTTGCCTTTCGGTTTAGCCACCAGTGTCAGTACTTTTGTGCGTTGTATAAGATCGATCCTAGGTAGTGAGTTTGATGATTTTTTAGTAGTCTATGTTGACGATATTTTAATAATATCAGAAAGTTTCGAACAACACATGAGTCATCTTGAAAAAGTTTTCAACCGTCTTTTTGGGGCGGGTTTCACGTTGAAATTTCGAAAGTGTAAATTTATTCGTCCGGAAATGCCATTTTTGGGATATGTTTTGAATTCCTCCGGGATCAAACCAGACCCAACTCGAATACAAGCATTACGAGACTACCGTATACCGAAAAATGTAAAAGAACTTCAAAAGTTTTTAGGTTTGGCTCAGTTTGATCGATCTTTTTGCAAAAATTTTTCGGCTTCAGCGGCACCGTTGACACAATTATTGAAAAAAAAAACGCGCTGGAAATGGGCCGAAGTCGAACAAAGGGCTTTCGAACAGATTAAGCGAAATTTGTCAGAAGCCACACTGTTATATCACCCGCGAGACGATCTACCCTACTGTTTAGAGACTGATGCCTGTGACACTGCTCTTGGCTGTCAGTTGTTTCAGATCGTAGAGGGTGAACGTAAACCAGTGGCGTGGGCATCCCGCCAACTCCTCGATAGAGAAACGCGTTACTCGATAAATGAGAAGGAAGCTTTAAGCGTAGTATGGGCATTATCCAAGTTCCGTATTTACCTGATCGGGAAAAAGTTTAAAATATTTACCGACAACAGATCAATCACTTACCTGAAAACGTGTCGGCTGCTTTCGGCACGAATCTCAAGATATGCTTTAGCTATTCAGGATTTTGATTTCGACATAGAGCATATCCCAGGATCAAGTAATATTATTGCGGATGCCTTATCTAGGTATACCAATCCGAGGCTTTCCTCTCCTTCAGACAAAGGTTTCAGGATTCTTTCTGTGACAGGTAAATTACCACATGCGTTATCACAAGCTTTGAAGAATATAGGACGGTTGCAACGGGAGGATAATAAGCTGAGTGATATCATAAATAAAATTGAGGTTGACCCGGTTTTGCAACGGAGGTTCTGCATTTTTCGAGGAGTTTTGTATGTTCGTCAGAGTTTCGAAGAATACTATTTGTTATGTATTCCACGACCTTTGATCAGAGATTTCATCGAGGCTTACCATGTTTGCTTCGGACATTTCGGGTTTTACAAAACATGGAGAGCTCTCCGGACGGAAGTATGGTGGACTAACATGTCCCGAGATGTGAGAAAAGTGGTTAAAGAGTGTGAGTTATGCCAAAAAACGAAGAGTTGTATATTACCAAATCCCGAGTTGAATTCCATCATACCTTCGACAAAGAATGAACTCGTTGCCCTTGATCTTTACGGCCCACTTCCGAAAAGTCGTGGAGGTGTAACTTTTATTCTCGTTCTACTAGATGTTTTCTCGAAGTATGTTTCATTATATGCCCTTAAGCGAGCCACTACTCGTGCAATTCTAAATCGGATCATTCGAGACTATATTCCCAGCGTCGGCCCCATCAAACAAGTTTTGAGTGACCACGGAACACAGTTCACTTCTTCTCAGTGGAAAACCACTTTAGAAACTCTAAACATAACGGTTATTCATTCCTCGGTTCGCCGCCCCCAAGCTAACCCTTCTGAAAGAGTTATGCCCGAACTGGGACGATTATTTCGGGCGTTTTGTCATGACCAGCAGACTAACTGGGCAAGAGAGCTGCCGAACTTGGCCGAATTTTTGAACTCTGTGGTGCATGAATCGACTGGATATTCGCCAAAGGAACTTCAATTCGGAATTCCTCGGAAGAAATTACTTCCAAACGATCTCCAGGGTGCACCAGTCCCCGAGAATGTGGTATCGGCGGATAGTAAGCTCGTCCTGGCAAAGGAAACTTTGATGAGCCAATCTGCTCGTCGAAATATTCGTTTTCCGAGTCGGCCATTTACCGAATTCCAAGTAGATGACTTGGTACTTTTGAAAGCCAATCCTGTGTCATCGGCTATCAAGTCGGAGACGAAGAAGTTTCTTTTGTTATTTGAAGGCCCATACCGCGTTAAAAAGGTTCTCACACCAGTTACTTATGTTTTGCAATACCCTGAGTTAGAAAAAGAAAGGGGTATCTTCCATGCCTGTCATTTGAGGAAATATTACGGTAGGGAACTTTGACTCCATAAATATGTTCCTCAAAGTTTGGGGAGCAAGTTGTAACAGAACTTATAGGTTTCAGTGTCCTAGCTTATGGATTTCATTACAAGGTGCCACCACTGGTATCATATCTCACTTTAAAATTCAAACACTTTTTGTAAAATCTTTTTCGAGTCGCCAGGACAGATAAAGAAATTTGTCGGTTTACGTTTGGTTGCTTCGTGTTCGCAAATACTACCAATTGTGTTAATTTGAGAGCCAAGTGGGGAATCTCCACATTTTCGTTATACGAAAATCCAAAGTGTCCCTGGTTTTAGGTAGGTACCTCTAAGATTTATATTTTCCGAATATTTTCAATGTTTCTCTTGAAATTAGTCATTTAAAATCAATACCTTTGTTTTAGATTTTCAACATTTGGTTGTTAAAAGCAATTTTTCTACTCGTCGAATCCCAATAAACGTTTCTGCTTGAAGTCCTTCGCATTTCATTCGCCCAGAACCTACAAATCCTGTACAAGGGCTTTCATCAAATGAACGGGAGACAAATAGGGCAAATCTAGTGAGATTTGGAAAAAAAATCAATTACTCCAAGAAGTGAATAATGATGAGTTTTTTCAGTTGATGTATGAAAAACAATAAAGACTGACGTTTCTGTCAAAGTTGAAGATGAGAGATATTTTCTAATATCATTATGTCTCTCAATATCATCCTGTTTCTTCTGCTTTTGTCCTTCCTCCAGATGTTTTTTGGTTTCATTTCGTACAATTCCATGTATGTATGTATCCATTTCTGTTGTATCTAACCATACGAACAGGTATTGCTCTTATCTCCAATTTGTCACCTGAATTTGGTATTTCAAGTCCCCAAGCCTTACTGCCAAAGACTCTGAGTTTACTGAGCTCTATTTTGCCATAGTATATGTTGACTGGTAATTCATCGTTCAATGCAGTTGTTGGCGATCTATTAATTTGATATGTAGCACTACGTATGGCTTTTCCCCATAAATGTTTCGTTAGATTCGTTTCAGCAAATATTGACCTAACCTTACTCAAAAGTGTTTGGTTTGTCCTTTCACTCACACCGTTTTGCTGAGGTGCACTAGGCAGGGTGTATTTACATCTGAAACTTTTTTGTATGCAAAAGTTCCGAAATTCTGCAGCTGTGAATTCTCCTCCGTTATCCATTCTGATCCTCGATACTGTAAAACTTTTTGCCTTCAATTCTCTTATATAGTTCATGAGATTATAATTATGCTTCACTTTTACGTTTCAGTAAATACACTGTTATGAAGTGAGAATGGTCATCAATTATCGTTTGATAATACTTTTCATCATTGTTTGTTGATGTTCTAATTGGTCTTCCTATTCCTGAGTGAAGAAGTTCTCCAATTTTCTTTGAACTCGGCAATTGTTAGCTTTAAAAAAGTTCCCCCATTGCTTTTTCCTCTTTATATGGAATACATATTGTTTTAGGTACTGGCCATTTCATTTTCTATATGTGAGCCTCTGAAATATGCCCAAATCTCTTGTGCCAAATGTCACCTGTAACTGATACATTGCATATTTCATTCGAAAGTCTGAAACTTGCTACATATAAATCTCCTATTGTCTCCTACATTCTATGTATCTTTCATTTTCGTTCTCTATTATATATTTTTCTTCATCAAACAATACTCGGTTTCCTTTTTCATTAATCTTCTTAACAGGTAGTAGATTGAATGTCAAGTTTGGTAATATTAGAGTAGCAAATCGATTTTCATATTTTCATATTCTAGATCTAATTTTCCTTTCTTTCTTACTGTTAGTAAATTTCCATTGGCTAGTCTAATTTTTATGTCTCTATCAAGCTTTACTATTCGTGTATTATTCCATGCTTTCTGTTACCTAATGATTTGTCGCACCAGTGTCTGTTATATTAACTTTAGAGTTGTTGAACTGGACTTTCGGCTCTCCTACGATCAAAACTTTACTTATAAGAAATTTCTTCATCTTCATTTGTGCAAGCTTCCTCAGGGAAATTTACTCCTCTCCTACCATGACCTCGATAGCCCCTTGAACTACGTCCTCTGATTCTTCTTGACATTCCTCTGCTGATATATTGACTCTTATTGCTGTTTTTGGACAATCACGCAGAAAATGATCACCTCCACAACCATAACATTTGTTGTTCTGTTCAATCAACCTTCTGAATTTTATTCGAATAAAATACAGAATTCTGACTATTGATTGTTTCAGGTTGGGAATCCTTGAATTTCAATTCTGCGTAGAGAAGTCTGCTTTTCACAAATTCCAATTTATATTTGTCGTGACAGTTTCAATTGCTGTGATAAGAGTTTCATACTTTTCAGGCATCGTTAAAAGTAGATAGCAGACTTTGATCAAGTGTAGCTGCTGCTCCTTCTAGTTCTCGCAGCAAACTTTCTACTTTCATGAAATGTTCCTGTAGCTCATCTGTTGTACCTACACTTCAATTTCAGTAACTTTTTCATTATGTATAACTTTGAAAAAGTACTCTCTCTTTCAAAAACATTCTGTAGATTTCTCATCCTGTCTTGTGCTGTTTTTGCATCTTTGATGTACTCCAGATGCTTGTTTGTCATGCATTGCACAATGATACACTTTGCTTTCGTATCATTCTGGTCATGCTTAGTTTTATTGTCGACACTTAGTTTCTCATAATCCACCTCCTTCATCCTAAGCACTTCTTTCACGCCTTCCTTTTCCAACATAATTTCCACACAAAATCTCCAATTGTTATGATTGCAACTCGTTAGCTGGGGGAAAGGTGATATTCCATTTTTCATTTTTATTAGAATTTTCTGAGTACCCAACTCTCACTAGTTACTTTCAATATTGGGCATGAACTGGGCCCATAACCTATTGATTTTTGGTGAAAATTCTATTGATAAATGAATGAGAAAATGAAAATATCTCTTATCTTCAACTTTGACAAAAACATCAGTCTTCATTATGTTTTAATATTGAGTTTTGAAAATTATATTGAAAAGTGAATGACACAATGAAAATATCTCTCATCTTCAACTTTGACAAAAATGTCAGTCTTTATTATTTTTCATACATCAACTGAAAAAATCATACAGGGAACTCTGACAAATTAAATATATGATATACATTCAGATATTCAACACTCTTCCTCAAGGTAAATACTTGGACCAAATTTTAAATTGTGAATGAAGAATTACTTTGATTAAACGTTCAACTTGTTTCTGAAAAACTAAAATCTTTCTCTACAAAGTAATTTTGAAAAAAATGTCTGCCACATTTTCACTTGATGAAACGTACTTCATTTTAATAAGTCCTTCAACTACAAAATCTTTTATAAAATGAGCTTTGACGTCAATATGTTTTGATCTCTTGCTATTTTCAAAACTTTCGATTGAACGTAATGCGCTTTGGTTGTCTATCAATAGGATTGTATTCAAATTTTGTATACCAAATTCTGTACAAATGCCTTGCAAATACAAAACTTCAGAAGCGCTACGGCACTTGCTATGTACTCCGATTCAAAACTTGTCACTACAGTCTGTTTTTTTGAAATCCAAGACACCAAATTTTTCGAGTCAATTAATTATCGTACTAGCGCGCCAAGTTAATTATCTTTCACACTAGTGCGAAAAGTAACCGAATGGAACAAAGTAATTAACGTTCAAAGTAATCAGCTACTTGACTATCTACAAAATCTAGAAATCACGTTCACTTATCAATAATTTTCTCTCGTTCAGTTGAGATCATTTTACATGCAATTTTTATTTCACCTTTCAGAAGTGACAACCCAATATAGTGTATAAAGTTTTTACCCATGGCTAGGAATTTCTTCAAAAAAATCTCCAAACCGCAATTTTTTTAAAGAATGTTGATGTTGGGAAAGTTCACGTGTCCGTGACGACTGTGATGACTTGTTCTTTAACGATTATGATTGAGAACAATGACATATTACGGCTTCGTTATTTACATTACGAGTTGCGGTTACAATCTAAGCACAATTTTTATTGCCGCTTGTTTCGCGGCAAATAGTTGCCAGTCAACCCAAAAGTAGGCAAAGCTGAATTTCTGCTCAATTATGTGCGTATACAGGGTGAATCACGACGGGTTGTACATAGTCCAACCATAAGTACTATGGACCATGGCTATTTCATATCTGTTATTGAAAAATGCCTTGTTGCGATTTTGACGGATATACAGGGCGATATTTGAAAATATGTGAATAATTCTACGCTGAATATCTTTAAAAGTAAAAAACTCAGACTTGTGAAATTCGGCACACTGAGAATGCCCCCTGAGCTCAATAAAAAACTTTTTTTATTGGTTTTTTGAACACAACACCCTTTAAGCCAGATCAGACCATTTTTATTTTTCTCACATTGAAGCTTGAGGACAATACTAAGCAACAGTTGAAAAAATTGAACACGGAAGTTTTTGTTTTCTGCAGAAAGGAATGAAACTTTTAAAAATAGTACATCATCATTTTCAACAAACGTCATAAGGAAAGTTCATATTACTCGAGATGAAGTATTAATTAATCAACCGTTGAAATTCCAGGGCCGTATCTTTTTTGATCCTGTAAAAACAAGAAAGTAATTCCTCCTCATGTTTAATTAAAAATAAAACAAGTATGTTGTTAACTATGTAAATCTTTATTGGTACAATGTGGTGACACATACACTATTTTACTCTTTTTTACTCTTTCTACATATAATCTAATATAACAATTTTTCTTCTCCATAATTTAAATTAGCAGAAGATGAACCTATTTAGGTTCGAAACATGTACTACCTACTCTAAATAATACCGCTCAACTGACAGATAGTTGTCACTGTTCCACCTAATGCATAACCTTTAAGATTGAGATTAAAATTGTGGAGATGACTTTGTGTTTTTCTGCATCGTACATTAAAATTATACTACTTTTAGAGTTTAATTTTTTTCTGCAGTAAACAAAAACTACCGCGTTGATTTTCAATTTTTTTTTAGTTTTGTCCTTGAGCTTTAAACTGAGAAAAATTAAAATTGTCTGATCTGGCTTACAGGGTGTTGTTTTTACAAAACCAATAAAAATATAAGAAATAGCAAGTCCGGATCTGAAATAAAACCTTTTGAAAAACCTGTTTTATTACGGTCAGGGAGCATTCTCAGTGTGCCAAATTTCATATGACTGAGTTTTTTACTTTTAGAAATATTTAACGTGGAATAATTCACATATTTTCAAATTTCGCTCTGTACATCCGTCAAAAACGCAACACAGCATTTTTCAATTCCAGATATGAAAGGGCCTTGGTCCATAGTACTTATGGTAGGACTATGTACAATTCGTCGTGAATCACCCTGTATACAATGTATATAAGCAAATAATTGCCGCGAAACAATCGGCAGTAAAAATTGTACCTAGATGTGACCCTGTCTTGACCGCAGCTTGAAATGTAAATAGCGGAGTCTTACGGTAATATGTCATTGATTGAGAACATGGAAGACTGATATTCAATGTTCTTTCCTCAATAATGCCTGACAGTATGGCATCACTGCCTGATATTCACTCTGGCTTTCGTTCGAAAATGGCATAAATTTCCCTTTCAATTTCAAAGGTGTTTGCATTTTTTTAAGGCGTGGACTCTTATAATATTATTTGCAGATAGAAGGAGAATTCTACGAATACTGATTTCTATTATAAAAGAATACTCTGCGTTATTACGTCTACACATTTTATTTTCAATCATGTACTTATAGTTTTTTACTTCCAAATATCCATTTTCCGATAATTTCGTCCTACGTAGCAAAAGTAGCCTGATGGAAAATTATCTGAGAGTTTTATTTTTCGAACAAAAAATATATATCGGATAAAAATTACTCCCTGATGCAATATTGAGTGTTTGGTTTCCTGGATGAAAATTTAACGAAAAATAACTAATTGGAACATTCGATTTTGTACTGTAACGCGGATATCCTTATAGGAAAAATGAGAGAAAAATTCGTGGAGGAATAAGTAAGTAATAGAAAACACAGAACAGAATGATATATTACAAAACAACCAGAACTACCTAGTGATTTTCCACATCACTTCCAACAAACAAGCTGTATTGAAGCTTCATAATGAATTGTTACTGGAAGTGCAATATTATTGAGATAATTGATTTTATTGAAAATATGAATAGGATGTTCATAAAATCAGATGTGATCTGCGGCAGAAAGACAAACTTCAGTCGAAATTTTCCATCGTTCAAGATAACTTCTCTTGGAAGAGATTCATGTTGAAAAGCTGAAACCACGCTGGACATTGAACTACATCTAATAGATATTGTAAAAAAAAGTTTCCTCATTTATATCTTAGGTTTTTTCTATTTCATCAGAGAAGTCATGTTTTGTTCAATTGAGAATGTTTCCATTTTCAACATAAACAAGATAATTTTGTCAATTGAAGTGTCGGCTTTCACAACTAGAACATGCCATACTTTTCTGTTGAAGATATATCTTTTTACGTAACTGTTTTAAAAGTCTCTCAATCTTGTGTTACACCTAGTATTTCTACATGAGGAAAGTAGCGACTTCAGGTAGTATCACACAAGTTACATAATCTATTTGAATAATCACGGTGTCATAAATATTTTCCGAATTTGGGTGAATATACCTAATATCTCTTGTAATTGGAGTTACACATTTGGCTAAATGAACTTTGGATATTTCAAATAAAATTGTGTTTTGTATTTGTTTTTCAAGATGTTACTTTATGTGGGGTTATATTGAATTTACAGGGTCTTTCACGACGAGCGTTCGTTAGGAATATATGGAGAACGAATCAGAACAAAAACTTGAAATTTTGTGGTAGGGGGTTTTACAAAATGGCCTTCTTAACCAAAATATTTTCAACCTCCGGTCTCTTTCCGTTGTACCGGAAGTTGAGGGCAACTTCCTTATTTCAAATTGAACACCCTGTATTTTATTACATTTTTGAATTTCTCTGCACATTTTAGGCCTACTTTGTGAGATAATGCCTATACCCAAATTTGTTAGTTTTCGAGATATTGATTTTGTTCTGAAAAATTTGACAGTTACAGTACCACTCCGAAAAAATCATAACTCATAGACAGTAACAGTTGAGAATGCGAAATTTCACAGAATCACATCTCACGCATCAAGTCATGAACAGGTCCATCAAATTTTTGAAAATAATTTACAGGGTGGTCGAAATCTCCAACTAAAACATAACATCGAGATAACTGATGAAACACGATTTTTTCAAATAGAAACCATACACTATTCTATTATTTTTGGATACTGCGAAAAAAAAGGTATCAAGTTCATGAAGAATGTCCTATAAATAAAATACACCCCTGGAAAGATATATCCAATTATGGGAAATATTTGAAATGTAAATCATTCGAAGCAATACCATACCAAGCAAGCTTTGAAAACAAATGAAGTTACAACGAATATGTGTGAATTTGATGCGATATAATTGACGTGTATTTCGTAGTTTTCTATTTGTGTGCAAAATGTCTCGTTTGGGGTATTCTAATGAAGATTTCCTGAAAATCGTTTATGGCGAATGCAATAAGATAATGGACAGAACTTGTCGTGTTTTTGCAGAAAGATTTCCAAATCTACACAGACCCAATAAAAATATTCTGAGAAGACTTCTAAGAAACTGCCGTGATTTCGGATCTTTTTCGTCCTTCATCAACAGAAAAAAACTACTCGTAAACAATGAGGACATCGAAATTGTAGTTTTGGATTACTTCACAGCCTATCCAGAAAATTCGTTAAAAAAGGCGCAGAATTTCATGTTCGTCAATAAACCGGATTTTAATCAAACATAATCATAATCTGAAACCTCACGACTTACCTGCACGAGTGGAATTCTGCGAATGGTTTCTTATCAAGATACAGGAGAACCCTGAGTTCATGAAGAACATTATATGGACAGATGAAGCCAAATTTGCCAAAAATGGTATGTACAACCGCCATAATAGTCATTTTTGGGCAGCAGAAAATCCAAAGCTCGTTCGCCAGCGCAACTTCCAGGATTCATGGAGTATTAATGTTTTTTGCGCTATAAAGGAAGACCGAATTTTATGTTTATATCTTTTTAATGAGAATTTGAATAGAGATAGATATTCGCATATAATTAGGAATGTGGTTGGTAAATCCATAAGGAATGTTTCTGAACAATACCGTTCCAAGTTATGGTACTGCTACCGCTGCTGGGTTGTTGTATGGGATGTTCGAAGATCAGTGGCTTTGCTACAATGGGCCATTTAAATTTCCTCCTCGCTCTCCACACCTGACGCCACTGGACTTCTTGATCTGGGGATATATCAAAGAAAATGTTTATGCGTATCCTGTGAGTGATAAAGAAAACATGAAACGAAGATTTCTGAGAGCATTCAATAATTTGATTCCTGGCTCCATACAGAAAGCTACAAATAGTGGTATGAAAAAAGAATATATTCTTGTTTAGAACAAAACGGCAATGTCTTTGAACGTCTGTTGAAACCACAATATTATTCGAATTTAAATAAATTGAGTCAAATTCTAAAATTAAAGTAAGTAAATGTTCTGCAAGGCCCACCCACTTTCGAATTATCTGTCCTTTTTCCCTAGATTCTAGGGAAAAACAACGCATATTCCAAGAAATACACCTATAAATATACGTAAAAATGTTCTGATTTTTCCCTAGATCTAGGTACAGAATTTCAGAATTTTAAGGTCTAGATTCACAATTTCTTGACCAAAATCACTTCGGCTATATCCCTGGGGATCGCCAACTCTCATCCAAACATACATTCAAAGGATACGATGAGAGTAAACCGGCGCTATGCACGACGGTGTGTAGAGATACAAGAGGTTTTATTATATTAGTGGGTATCTGATTGATGTTATATGGGGAGTTGAAAGGTGGCGGGGTTTGGAATATTGAGTATTATTGATTTGATATGATATTGGATAATGAAAGAGGCTGAGTTCACTTGCAGGTATATCTTCCATTATAACCAATATTATTGAGCATAATTGAGAGAGTTGCATCGGATTGATCGTACTCTATACGGGTACACTTAGATGTCTAGTTTTGTGAAAGGTTCGAATTGTTTCCATACTGGGATTGATTGTAGTTATCTAATGTGATTATAAGTCGATGGGTGGAATTGTATAGATTATCTTCATCGTATCCATCGGTACTTGAAACAGAAGGATATAAAGTTGGTTTCAGAATTTGTGTAGAGGTAGGACTGCGGTAATGCCTGATAATTAATATTGAAGAGCATAAAGTAGCTCGGACAGTTGTCGAATAATTTAAGAAAGTGACGTGAGTTGTTGATATAAACGCAGGCAAAGCGGGCGGAAAAATGAGTATGTAACTGACATTTTACATTTCGTTTAGAGAGGGTGAAATAGGTTTGATGATTTAAGGTAGTGGGTAAAAGTATAGTCGATATTGGTATGGTGTTATCTAGGCTGATGGAAGGCATGCAGATATGAGCACTAATATCACTTGTAGAGGCTTGAATCAAATCTTCTGTTCATGATTCAGCTGATTCAATTAGCCCGCACTGAGAAAAAAAAAAAAAAGTTGAAATTAGAGCGCAGTTACCGTGAACTATGTTATCGTGATAATTGTGATAGATATAACAAAGAGTATTGATTCTTCTTTATTCGAGGTTGAAGTGTATTTGGTCAGCTATACTATAGAAAATTATGAGTATCTGAACATTATTCATAGTGGTACCAATTTGTCATTAATAACAGCGCATACAGTATGAAAAACGAAAAGTCATGGATCTTATGACATCTTCATGACTGAATTGGCACAGTAATACTCGAAATACAGCAAATTGTTTTTTTTTGTTGGTGTATGGGTACGTGCGCATGTGTGAATGTGCATGTATATGAGTATTTGGGCAGGAGAAGACCACCCATATCGAAAGTAATTGCTTCAAATCAATATAAAACAAGAAAAAGTAGAATGTCGTTTTGAGTTATGCCATCTTCAGTATCATGACAGCATGAAACACTGGAAAAACCCATACCGAGAACTACATGTCGGAATAGAATTACAATTTCATCACTAGAGAATACCAGCTCCTTTAGCTGAATAACCATACTGAAAATATTCTCATTTATTGGCGATCATCAGAAGAATGACATAACCTTCGTGAAACTTAGATTGATTGAGAAGAATTGCATATTTCTTTAATATATGTAAACAATATGATTCAAAAATTTTAGATTAGATCTCTGTCACTAATATATGTAAACGATATGATTCGGAAATTTTGGATGATAGCTCTGTCACTATAATATATTAATAACAAGAATATTTGAAAAATATTCATTTACTATTACGTTTTTGCATCCATATAAACATGAATCCTATGATTTGGGGATATTTCCGATAAGATATCAGTATGAGTGATTGAGCTTGGCGACAATGATAGATCAACAGTATAATTATACTTCATATCATCATAATCAGTCGTCCATATATCCATTCGTGAAAACATAATCGAGAATTCTCATTCTCAAGATATGTCAAAACCAAGCGGATTGCAGATAAATCACTTCAAAATCCATCACTTCTGTTTTTTTGCATTCAATCAACCAAAGGAGGTTATTTTCTCATAAGAAATGGAATTCCATGCTTGTTGAAGTCAGCGCAATAATCACACGGCAGGCTGGATTACCATCTAGCATTCAAGAAAGCTAATTCTCTAGGTACATCGGTTGGTCATTTCTCCAGCCATAAATGTTGAATATGTTCGTTCAGCTATGTGTCTGTTGAGGCGTATTTTCACTCAACTATTAGTTGTCAGACTGATAATGAACTTAGCTTCCAAACTACTCAAGAAATGTAGAAATGGGAAAATACTACATTAGGCCTACTAAAAATACATTATAAACTTGGGAAAAAAAATAACATTAGATATTCTCATGATGAGTTCGTAAATGATGATTTGAGAACTAACCATATTATTCTTGTCATCTCAAAAACTCATTTTGAAAGTACTGCTACAATATTGTTTGAGTGACGAAAATATAAATTTTGTATTCAATTTATCACTTTATTATTAGAACAAGATTCATATAAAAACATCCAAAGGGCCATATCAAGAAGCAAATTTCATTTACAAAAAAAACTATCAATACTAAGGAAGATTATTCGCTGATATTGAGTTCTATTGAAATCAGCGCATTGTGGACTTTTGTTCCCTTAACATTATACTGGGAGTTTTTGCATTCAATCAACCTAAGAAGCATTATGTTAGAAATGGAATTTAACGCAAGTTGAAATCTATACAATTATCAAACAACTGGTTGGCTATCCATCTAGCATTCAAGCAACGTTTGATAGATCTCTGTCTGCTCAGCTCTGTGTCTTTCAAGGTGTATGTCTGCTCAACTATTAGTTGACTACTAATGAACTCAGTGTCCACACCACACAAGATTGTTCTTTTTTTTCAATTTGTAAGACTCTCATTTCTACTTTTTACTTTGGATGTATCGCTTGTCACCATGCAAGCTCCCTACAACTCTCATTGTAGCCAATGTAATGGTCAAACTTGACATACTTTTGTTTAAATGATTGATTGAAGACATTTTGCGTTTTTGTCGATAACAGTATTTTTCATTTCACCATTTTAATTCCATATTGTGTCAAATTGTCCATAACTATCACGTTTTGTGGTTTCATAAGGATCTCTATACCAGAATTCGTGAATGAGTGTACGATTTTTTTATTTCTAACTGATGATAATGTTTGTAGAGTACTCACTGTTTAATTGTCAATTCATTAGGTGAGAACTGGAATTCATCGCCAGTTAAAGTCTGTACAATTATCAATTCTAACATTCAAGCAAGCTAACTCGGCTAGCTAACTCTCCAGATTCAAACTGCAATGTCGAATCAATCAACTATGTGTCTGATAAGGCGTATTTCTCTCAACTATTAGTTGTCGAACTGCTAATGAACGCATTTTCCACACCACTCAAGATTAGATATGCTAATCTAGGAGTATGAGTCACAGGCGCGTTGTCTTTTTTTTTCATAGTGGAAGTCTCCCCTGTAGGCATATTTCAAACACTCTTTTTTCCTTCTTCCTCAGTTTATCTCAATATATTTTCCTCTGATTTTTTTATTTTTAGGAGAACTATACGTTTGTTGCTGTTATGGAGTAGTGACCCCAGGAAAGCGTTGCATGTGATTTTGGGATGATATATCGCTTGTCATCATTTGAGCTGAGAGCAACTTTGTTTTGAATGATGGAATGCACTTCATGTTTTACTGATCGGATTGAATTCTGATTCACAGTCTTCTCTTCACAATTCTACATATCTTGAGTAGTTTGGAAGCTAAGTTCATTATCAGTCTGACAACTAATAGTTAAGTGAAAAAAAGCCTCAACAGACACATAGCTGAACGAACATATTCAACATTTATGGCTGGAGAAATGACCAACCGATGTACCTAGAGATTTAGCTTTCTTGAATGCTAGATGGCAATCCAGCCTGCCGTGTGATTATTGCGCTGACTTCTTATGAGAAAATAACCTCCTTTGGTTGATTGAATGCAAAAAAACAGAAGTGATGAATTTTGAAGTGATTTACCTGCAATCCGCTTGGTTTTGACATATCTTGAGAATGAGAATTCTCAATTATGTTTTTACGAATGGATATATGGATGACTGATGATGACGATATGAAGTATAATTATACTGTTGATCTATCATTGTCGCCAAGCTCAAAAACTCATACTGATATCTTATCGGAAATGTCCCCAAATCATAGGATTCATGTTTATATGAATGAAAAAACGTAATAGTAAATGAATTTTTTTCAAATATTCTTGTTATTAATATATTATAGCTACAGAGCTATCATCCAAAATTTTCGAATCATATCGTTTACATATATTAGTGACAGAGATCTAATCTAAAATTTTTGAATCATATTGTTTACATATATTAAAGAAATATGCAATTCTTCTCAATCAATCTGAGTTTCACGTAGGTTAGGGCATTCTTCTGATGATCGCCAATAAATGGGAATATTTTCAGTATGGTTATTCAGCTAAAGGAACTGGTATTCTCTAGTGATGAAATTGTAATTCTATTCCGACATGTTGTTCTCGGTATGGGTTTTTCCAGTGTTTCATGCTGTCATGATACTGAAGATGACATAACTCAAAACGACATTCTACTTTTTTTTGTTTTATATTGATTTGAAGCAATTACTTTCGATATGGGTGGTCTTCTCCTGCCCAAACACTCATATACATGCACATTCACACATGCGCACGTACCCATACACCAACAAAAAAAAATACTTTAGCTGTATTTCGTGTATAACTGTGTCAATTCAGTCATGAAGATGTCATTAGATCCATGACCTTTCGTATTTTTCATACTGTATGCGCTGTTATTAATGACAAATTGGTACCACTATGAATGATGCTCAGATACTCATAATTTTCTATAGTATAGCTGACCAAATACACTTCAACCTCGAATAAAGAAGAATCAATACTGTTTGTTATATCTATCACAATTATCACCATAACATAGTTCACGGTAACTGCGCTCTAATTTCAACTATTGTATTTTTTTCTCAGTGAGAGCTAATTGAATCAGCTGAATCATGATTAGAAGATTTGATTCAAGCCTCTACAAGTGATATTAGTGCTCATATCTGCATGCCTTCCATCAGCCTAGATAACACCACACCAATATCGACTATACTTTTACCCACTACCTTAAATCATCAAACCTATTTCACCCTCTCTAAAAGGAATGTAAAATGTCAGTTACATACTCATTTTTCTGCCCGCTTTGCCTGCGTTTATCTCAACAACTCACGTCACTTTCATACATTATTCGACAACTGTTATGCTCTTATTGTCATTCAATATTAATTATCAGGCATTACCGCAGTCCTACCTCTACACAAATTCTGAAACCAACTTTATATCCTTCTGTTTCAAGTACAGATGGATTCGATGAAGATAATCTATACAATTCCACCCATCGACTTATAATCACATTAGATAACTACGATCAATCCCAGTATGGAAACAATTCGAACCTTTCACAAAACTAGACATCTAAGTGTACCCGTATAGAGTACGATCAATCCGATGCAACTCTCTCAATTATGCTTAATAATATTGGTTATAATGGAAGATATACCTGCAAGTGAACTCAGCCTCTTTCATTATCCAATATCATATCAAATCAATAATACTCAATATTCCAAACCCCGCCACCTTTCAACGCCCCATATAACATCAATCAGATACCCACTGATATATTAAAACCACTTGTATCTCTACACACCGTCGTGCATAACGCCGGTTTACTCTCATCATATCCTTCTTTGAATGTATATTTGGATGAGAGTTGGCGATCCCCAGGGATATAGCCGAAGTGATTTTGGTCAAGAAATTGTGAATCTAGACCTTAAAATTCTGAAATTCTGTACCTAGATCTAGGGAAAAATCAGAACATTTTTACGTATATTTATTGGTGTATTTCTTGGAATATTTTTCCCTAGAATCTAGGGAAAAAGGACTTAGAAAATTCGAAAGTGGGCTTAGTATTTTATTTTAATCCATCCATTTTCATGTCGAGTTTGGGTGTAGGCATTGTCATACAAAGTGGGCCTAAAATGGGCTGAGAAATTCAAAAATGTAATAAAATACAGGGTGTTCCATTTGAAATAAGGAAATTACTCTCAGCTTCCGGTATAACGGAAAGAGACCGGAAGTTGAAAATATTTGTGTTGAGAAGGCCATTTTGTAAAACCCACTACCACAAAATATCAAGTTTTTTTTTTTAATCGTTCTTCATATATTCCTAACGAACGCTCGTCGTGAAAGACCCTGTATAGTGTACAATTCGCCTTCTGATGACTTGAACTTTTTGCGAAAAAGAGTAGCGCAATCCTCGGAAGAGTTCACCGAATCATGAATCAAATGAAAGGAGAAACGATTTACTAATTCAACAAATTATTTCCCGTATCGAGCATGCGTGGAAAAAACGAAATTAAGTTCGATAAGAGAGTTCATTAAATTTTCAAGTTACGTGGTAGACCGATGTCTAGACATAAACCGGATAAAACCAAATTAAATTAGATATTAAAAATATTTAAATTCAAAAAATATTCATAACTCATGATGTCCCCTAAAATACACTTACACAAATATATTGAACATAACAAAATATCAGATGTTTGTAGAAATATGACATCGACTGGATTTGGAATGATGATTTGGAATGTTAATGATGCAATTACTAATTTCTCTCTCGGCATTTCTTGATCGTTGCTCAATTACAAATTTCAGAATTGAATCATGAAATATGTCAAAATTGGTATAAACGATGTTTAAAAGTTTGCACATAACCAAAATTGAAGAATATCTGTTCGAGCTGAAGAAGGCCGAATTTCATGGTGTTCTAGGCCAGTTATTATTAATTTCAAACTTATTAATATTATAAACGTAGTCTTCTATCGATTATTGCATTTCATCCAGCCATGGGCATGCTTACCTCAACAAAATTTTCAACCTGCGAATATTTGAATATAAGCGGACAGTTATTCTTTCCGAAATAACACTGAAAATATTCGTTTACCATACTTTATGAGGCGCCGTTTGGGTAAAATACGTTTTTGCAAATATGTAAAATTCCATGTCAATATATTTATTAGTCGTTGTAATATTTTTTATTTTGCTTTCCAATATATTTATTATCTACCAAACACAATGTATTTACTTTGCAAGCGTTGCAAATATATTAAAATGTGAATGCCCATATATTTATGAATTCGACCAATTTCTTGTCGTCAAGAGATGGCGCAGCCAACGCGATTCAATAAACGCTTCAATTTTTTCAGTTTTAAGGTATTTGACTACAAATAATCGAATGATTATTCAATAAAACGAATGAAAAAATATTCTGAGAATATATTCTAGCGGCTGCGATATCATTCGGCGATTCGGCCGCTATATTCTCGAGAGTGTATTATATGGCGTAGGTAGCGCCATAAAATATATCGAATTTATAAATATAAGAGAATTCACGTTTTTATATATTTGGAAAGCTTCAAACGTTAATATATTGTGTTTGGTCAAAAAGAAATATATCTACATATTGCTACAAATAATGAACATATTGACACAAAATTTTATGTATTTACAAAAACACTTTTTACCAAATGGCGCCTCATAAAACCCAATCTGATGGACTAAAGAAGCCAAATGGTGACCTACTTACTGAGAGTAACAAAGTTGAGAGATTTAACTTCTAACTGAATTTCTGTACAAATAATTCTAGGTTATGTTGACAAATTCTCTCCAATTCTCACTCCATGCCTTGAATGTGTCAAAAGATCATTATTTCATTTGAGTATACTTTATAAAATTCAGATATCTATGTTTTATGCACATATCTGCAAAATTTAAAAGAGGAACATCTGATATGGGTTTTGAGCATCAAAATATAATCAATTCGAGGAAACAAAATCAAGTATGAAATATTTCTAGCATGAGGATATCCTGGAATGAATAACGAAAATGTCTGAGAAATACAACCCTTTGCTTTAAAACATGTCGAGTCAAACCAGTTCAAACATCCAAAATATTATTCAAAAGTTTGCCGTGGTAGAGTTTAAGTCTCGATGAAGTGTCTTCAAATCCCTCAGGTTATTCAGAAAAACTCTAGTTTCTGGATAAAAACATGCAAGTCAATAATTTATTATAAAATAGTGCGTTCTAGATAAAGTTGTCGTCGATATCTATAAGATACAGTTTTGGTTGAATGGAAAAAAGTTGCGTTACAGAAGCAACATCTAGATGGATGTATGGAATTTCAATAATTATCTCTGATTTTCAAATTATTTTTGAAAAATAAAAACTTATGTGTATTTTGTAGCGTTATCTTCAGAGCTAGAATACGATGGAAAATACTTCTTGACGGACACTTTTTATGAGCTTTCTTGTAATAATATCAATTTTCCTGTGTGACGTTCCTTCATCGAATAACCACCATCACAAATATTTTTCAAATACAGTCCTGTTTCGAAGGATACAGGTTTTGGAAGTACTTTCCTTTCAGAATTCAATGATGTATCACTTATGACCGTATCAACACGCTCCAGATCCATTCCGACCATGATCTTGCAATTTTCGAGAGATTTTCACCACTTATTTCACAAGCTCTTGATTTTCTTCAGAAATATAATATCTAACTCTACCAATTTTTTTCACAAGTCTGGTCCGTAATCGAAAATTCACTAAAAAATTCCATATGGTCTGACACATAATAAAACTGCTATGTGCGATACATTTTGCAATTAATAACGAAAAAAAAAAACAAAAAAATGGTAATTTGAGAATGAAATATTCATTGCAATGAGAATTCAAGAAAAAATTGTTTTGATAAAATACTTTGGAAATTAATATAAAACATTGAAATTTTTATATTTTCATATAAGAACCCTTCTATTACACATCTTTTTTCATTTAAACAAAACTGTAACTATAACCGTTTTAGATATCCCGCGGTGGACAACGTCATCACGGACTCACTGTAATAACAGACTTCAAGGTTATGTTACTTTCTTTCAAATGAGGTTTCAGTGTGATCTGGCGAAATCAAGATTTCACAGTATTATTTTAATACATCTTTCCATGCTTCTATTGATTTTATTTATACATATGTGATTTATTTCTTACAAATCTTGATAATCTGACAACAGTGTGCCAAGACATATTCCTCAGGGTGGCAAGAAATGGATGATAGCATCTCATAACCAAATGAATCCGTGAAAATTGCTGCATATTTGATACCTGGTAGGTAGTACTTTCCAGGTAGAATAGGGAAGTTCAGGTGTTGGAAGCAAACTATGAAAGGAACTTTCGATACTTACCCCAGAATTCTTTAAAATGATTATTTTTATAAATGTTGATATGCTATCATCCATTTCGAGCCACCCTGAGAACAATGTCTTGGCACACCATTGTCAGATTATAAGGATTTGTGAGAAATAAATCACATATTAGATGTAAATAAAATGAATAGTGATCACAATAATTGCTATCTCTGAGGAGACATGATTTTCTTAAAGCTCGTTGAGCCTCCTTATGAACATTTAGGAAAACATATTCTATATTATTGAACATCAGATATAGTCAGAATCAGTTATTATGGTCTCTCTTCAAAAAATACCCAACATATGTCGTTTTTTGAACATATAAATTATACTGGCGTTATCTCCTAGCATGAAAAGATGTATGGGAAATCTTGGAATTAGGATCTACCTCAATTCAAAGCCAGTGTGGAACAGAGTATGAAATTTTCCGATGGCGGTGCCTAATGTAACTGAGAAATTCCATTTCTCAGTCGGGTTCTGGGCGCCAAATTTTCAATTTCTATCCCAACAACAAATGAGAGCTCTCCGATTGATGGGCAAAAACCACAAAAATTGTAAAAATTCCAGTTTGAAAGCTTCATATGAGCTTTGTGTCTATGGACACTTTTGATCAGCTCAACAAGAACCACAACATACCAAAAATTCAGCCAAATTCACTGAAAACCATTTCCCATAAAACATGTGCAGGGTCCTTTATTTATTGCCCATCTACAATATATCATTTTATTTCCTTGAATTACCATTTTTTTCATTTCCAAACTGTGGAACTGAATTTCACACTTATTGTGAACTATTCAAAAAGCGCACATTCAAAGTTATCAGTTGAATAAATTTAATATGTCGAAGGAACAACTATGGTGGATAAGTCGGATCGTATAGGGTTGATTACTTCATCGTAAACAAGCAGTTAATTTCCTGTTCTCCTGCTTCAAAGTTTGTTTTGATGTGGTATAGTTTCCAGGATAGAGGCCCTAGTCATTTTGCCTTTATTGGCACCGTTTTTGAGGACATTTGGAGCACAAGTGCGGTAGGCACCTTCAGCGACGTGGTGTTGTCGTCTCGGGGCAGCGTTTTTTTGTATGACAAACAAACACAGTATGATTTTTGTTATGTCTGACAAAAACATGTTGAAAATCATATTGAATCAAAACCTCATACATTTCCATCACAGAATTGAACGTTTTTTTTTTCAAATATAAATGTTTTATTTCGCAACAAAGGAATAACAGACGAAATAATCTGCGGTAAAAATACAAATTCCATAAACAAATGCATGTTAAAACATTTAAGAGAGTATTCGTTAGTGTGGGGAAAGATATACGCTTTGACAAATAATTATTAGTGAAACAATTCAAATTAGATGTAGCCTTAGCAGTTTTCTAGTTAGAGAAATAACTATTCATGTTGTCATTGTTCTAGGAAGGGATAAATGCGAGAAACAAGTTTCTTCGTGAAACATCGTTTGAATCACGTTAAAATCGACTTGTGGTTTCAATTACAATTTTATTGCAGATACAAATTTCTCGTGGAAATAAAAGTTGAATACTATTTGTAGGTTAACGAGTGATCAACAATGATCTAAGGAGTCTTGGAATCCCACCACATCTTAAGAAATGATAAAATCTTGCATTTAACATTTTGAAATGTGTGCTTTGCAGTATTATACAAGAATGTTAAGAAAAGTCCTCACTCTACCTACTATACTACTAAGTACAGCTTGGCAAATGTGGCTATGAATGTCAAGAAACATAGATATGCGCGAATTTAGAATGAGCGGTGTTCTGTGATCTATCAAAAGCCTTTGACTGTGTAAATCACAAAATACTTCTGAAAAAGCTGCACACCGATGGTTTTAGAGGTATATCCATGCTCTGGTTTGAGTCGTATTTGGCAGAACGCTTCCAAAGTGTCATCCTCGCAAATGAGAACTCGAACCAATTAGCCCTCAAACATGGAGTGCCGCAAGGCTCTGTACTGGGACCCTTGTTATTGTTACTTTACGTGAATGATTTAATATCTATCGATATAGAGGGACAATTCACAATATTTGCAGACGACACCACCATCCTCTGGCATGGTAAGGGTAACAAAATACTAGAAGATATCATTAACGAAGACTTGAAAAAAGTCAAAAAATGGTATGATGCCAACTTATTATCTTTGAACACCACTAAGACAGGTATAATCAACTTCAAATGTGTAACCTATAACGTAGTTCTAGAAAATGTAGTCTCAGTAACAAACGAATGAATAAATTCTTGGGGTTGAATATTGACTCCAAACTACAATTTGAAGAGCATATATTTGCTTTAACCGAAAAGCTAGCGTCTGGCTGTTATGCAGTGCGAGTAACATGTAACGAATTAGGGTTAACTGCTGCCAGGAATGTTTACTTTGCACTCATCGAGTCTCATTTGCATTATGGTATTTGTTTCTGGGGCATGTGAGCGAACTATTTGTTCGAAAGAGTTTTTATACTTCAAAAGAGAGCTTTGAGATACCTATATGTGTAAAGCCAGCATCAGAGACTCATGTAGACCATTGTTTTCATTCCTTGGAATATTGCCACTGGCTTGCATTTTTATTTTGGTAACCATTTGCTTAGTGCGAAGAAAACACAAGGAACTCAGATTTGTGACGTCGGCACATAATACCCTCAGCTCTTCATTAAATATCAAACTTCCTATTCCC
Source organism: Chrysolina oricalcia (assembly GCA_944452925.2). Classification (NCBI taxonomy): domain Eukaryota; kingdom Metazoa; phylum Arthropoda; class Insecta; order Coleoptera; family Chrysomelidae; genus Chrysolina; species Chrysolina oricalcia. Next base: position 23,550,693 of record OX101814.2, on the reverse strand, counting down.
ACATCAACTCTAACCAAGAACTCACTAATCTATGAAAGCAAGAAATTATTCAATCATCTGCCCTTTCACCAAAAAATATTGAAAATGAGCACAAGTTTAGGAAATCTGTCAAAAAGTTCCTTATGGTGAAATCTTGTTATAATCTCAACGAATTCTATCAGAACACCTAACCTAATAACAATGTGCTCGACGATCAGAATTTAATTTATAGATAAAAAAAATTGAGTACATATTGATAAGTGGGTGTGATATATGTCAATAATCTTTGGATCGTTATCGTTTTTAGTTTTACCATTTATTACTTGTTATTTTGAGTTCCATTTTAAAAAAAAATTTTTTTTAATGTTTATACATAATATGTATAAATATATATTTAGTATTTTAATTTCTATTTTAGTTATAAGACCAGGCTTTGGCAGGATTTTCCGTTAGTCTGAGTTCGACTATGAATGTATTTTTACTTTACTTTTATTTGTTTTACTTTCATTTTTTTTATTGTTGTGACTGTGATACCTCGTGTACACAAAATTTTAATTTGTCTGTGAATTTAAATACACAATTATTTTTACTTATACTTTTTATTTATATTGACTAAGACTGAGTTTTTAATTGTTTTTGTGAGTGTTTTTATATACCACAATTTTACCAACCCATAATGTGTGAATAGTAAGTAAGAAACGCTTTTGTAAATGAGAATACTGTTCTTCGTACAATGAAGAATATTTTATTTGATTTGAGAAAGTATTCGGACGACAAAGAGGGTAGTATGATTGTACATTCAGTAATAAAAGTTCAAGGTGCGCTCCGCGATGCGACAGATACAATAGAACTGAGATAACAGCAACTCATACTTGTTTCGGACTGTACTGAGCTCTTCTGCTACCGTGCATCGATAGGCGTGGCGATTTCACATTCAGAGCTAGATTTACCAAGCTGTAGACATGATATACACAAGTAGAAGATTATAAACAATGGGGCGTTATCGCTTTTACTGGAAAGTAACAGCAAATCGAATATTTCAAATGGAACACCCTGTATACTGTATCAATCAGTATCACTTTCTCAACAACTTCATCAAATAATTTCTAATATCTATATTTTACAGTTTTCGATGAGAATTAGATTCAATTTAATTTTCTAGCATCATAACACCTCAAAAATTTTCGATAATTTTGGACTCCCACTAACAAGCTCAAATTTGATATTGAAATAGGCAAATCCTTGAGGCTTTTCGCATTATAGCCATATTTCACCAGCCCCATACAAGGAGAAACAGAATCACAAATTCTTATTGCTAAAAAAAAAGGAGTCGATTTTCTCAAATGAGACTACATCTATATTTTGACATCTTTTAGTTCTGCTATCGATTTTCGCTCAAAGGACTCCGCACCAAATATATGGAAAAATGTCTTTCAGACAACTTTGATAATTTTTGGAACATTGAAGTCAAAGTCACTAGAAGTTACACATGCTAGTTTGAATTAGTTTCCATGTCCAGTTTCGGAAATTTGTATTTTAGAAAATCCTAAAAATTGTTGTTTTACCAAAATATAGTAAGATTCACTCTTCCAAAAGTATTACTTCTTAGATGATTAGAACAAAATAATATCAATGCTACTTAGAAGCATTTCTCGGGCCATCAGAAAAAGTTGTGCAGTCGCTAGGGTTTGAACCTTTGACTGGCAGCCAAAAGTGATTCAAAGTCAAATGACATGTCAGTTAGTTGGTCGTTCAGATAAAAGAAGCCACCTATCATATAGCGCGGGTCAAAAATAGCGACAATTTAGCATATGTTGCCAATCTTCATCATCGGTACTGTTAGGAAATACCTTATCATTGCCAGTTACTAGGAAACGCATTATTAGTGACATTTGAAAAATATTCTGACATTAGCCGAGTTGTGTCAAACCAATATTTTTATACCTAATTCATCATTTAATTCATCGTTTATTAAAAACATATAAAGTACAGTCCATTGAAGTTATTCACCATAAAACCAACATAAAGTTTTGGTCCATTCGAGCCAGGATAACAGAAGTTTGTTCAAAATTTGGATTCAAGCAAGTCGGCCAACGACGTAGTTGAATTCAAGAACGGAAGTTCACGCCAAAGTTGAACTGGACCACTGTAAGCCAAAGAAACATCGAGTTGAGTCGACCAACGACGTAGCTGAGCCAGGGAACCGCTGTTCATGCCAAAATTGAACTGGGCGATTACCGATCACGACTTGATGTGTACGAGCGTATACGAAGCGACCGAAAGTTAACCTGACAGTTCGTGTTCGTGAGTCATTCCTTATATCCTTATATCCAATCCTATTTACCTATTGCATATTGGTTGAGATTTTAAAATGGCAACCTTAGAACGTACCAGAGGTAGTTTGAAACATAGATTGACTAATCTAGGAAAATATATTGATAATTTACAACAAACTAAACCAGGGATATCCGAAATGAAAAAATAAAAAATTTTGAAACAGTTTATGCATCTTTTCAAAGCATTCAAACAGAATTAGAATTGACATGTAGTGAAGAAGAATTAGATGATCAATATAAATATCGGGATGAATTTGAAGATAAATATGATAGATTCATGGGGTCATTAAAACAGTATTATAAGGATAATAATACTGCGTTGAACCAGATACAACCACAACCAAGCAGTGTTCAAAATTCACTGAATAATATTTCATTGCCAAAGATAAAAATAAATACTTTTAGGGGAGAGTTTGAACACTGGCTGGAATTCAAAACCACATTTGTATCTGTTGTCCATAATACCAATATTCCTGATATTCAAAAATTCCAAATATTGAGACAAAGCTTAGACGGTTATGCCAAGAGAATCATAGATCAAGTAGAGTTGGTTGATGATTATTATAATACGGCATGGAAGGCTCTCTGTGATCGTTTCGACAATAAAAAAATTCTCATAAACAAGCACATAAAAACCATATTCAACCTTGAACCTATCGTTAAGGAATCACCAAAACAATTGAGGGAATTATTAGACTTAGTTTCAGAAAGTATTACCTCTATAGAAGGATTGAAAGTTTCCAAAAATATTTTTTGTGATCTTTTACTTATTTATGTGATTTCCGGTAAATTGGATAAATCAACCTATAGAACTTGGAAAGAACATAAAACAGCCGAGGAATTACCAAAGTTAAATGAATTTTTTTGAATTTTTGAAGGCAAAAATTGATACCTTGGGAGAAATTCACGATCAAGGTATGAATTTTCAACAATACAACAAAAGTAATGCACGGTCTAATGCGCCCAACTATTCCAAGCGAGATTTAAACAAAAATTATTTCATTAATTCACAGTCGAAAAAGAAATTTTGCAATTTTTGTAAAAAAGAAAATAATTTGTTGTATAGTTGCATAGAATTTCTGAAGTTAGATGTTTCGAGTCGACGTGCCAAGATTGAAGAACTTCAGTTGTGTGAAAATTGTCTTCGCTCAGGGCATTCCAGTGAGCTATGTACATTAAAACCATGTATAAAATGTAACCAAAAACATAATTCTTTACTACACCTTGACATAGGAAATTTACAAAACACTATGTCAAAAATAAATCACATTAAAATGCCCAGTAATGAAATAGAAAATAATGAAGGTTGTTCAAAAACCTTTTTTGTTAATGAAAAATTCAAAAATCATAAAGTTGAATCTCAAGTTTTATTGTCCACTGTGACATTCAATGTGAAAAATGAGTCAGGTAATTTTGTACAGTGCCGGGCTCTGTTAGATTCTGGTGCCCAGACCAATTTAATAACTGAAAAGTTTTGCAAAAAAATCAATATTGTGCTGATGCCTGCTCACATGTCTATTATAGACATAAATCAGGTAACTTCACATTTGAATAAAACATGTAATATCACAATATTCTCCCGCTACAATACTTACCAAACTGTAGCACCATTTTTTGTTGTGCCATATATTTCCAGTGACATACCATCTCCTGGATTTGATATAAATAATTTGAAAATCCCAAGTAATTTGCCATTAGCAGACCCTACATTCAACGAGTCATCGGAAGTAGATGCAATTCTGGGGGCCAGCCTATTTTGGGAACTGCTCACTGACGGCAAAATACATTTGGGGAAAAATATGCCCATATTGCAGAACACAAACTTGGGTTGGATAGTTTCGGGAAATATACCCAAGGTACTATCTAAGGCAATCTGTAATTTTACCAAAATAATTCCTGAAGATGAACAATTGAAAAAGTTCTGGGAAATCGAAAATATTCCAGATATTTCACATGCATCAAAAGATGATGCAGAATGTGAAAAACAATTTATTGAAAATACTTTCCGAGATACAAATGGCCAATTTGTTGTTAAGTATCCCATGAAGTCTTCTACAAATCTTTTAGGTGATTCATATAATACTGCTCTCAAAAGATTTGTGAATCTTGAGAAGAAATTCAAAATGAATAGCAATTCAGAAATTCAGTATAAACAATTTATGCAAGAATATATTGATCTTGGACATATGGAAAGATTCCCTATGGATCCATCAAGTGTTCAATACTTTCTCCCTCACCACGGAGTGATGAAAGAAGACAGCCTCACTACAAAGTTGAGAGTCGTTTTCGACGGTTCCTGTCAAACTGACAGTGGATGGTCCTTAAATGATTTACAACTCTGTGGGCCCAAGATCCAAAATGATATATTCCATATTCTACTGAGATTCAGAATTCATACTTATGTTGTTTCATCTGACGTCTCCAAAATGTACAGGCAAATAATAATGAACCCAGTACATCGTCCACTCCAGTGTATACTGTGGAGAAATTCTGAAAGTGAACCAATAGATATCTTTCAATTGAACACCGTAACTTATGGCACCACCAGTGCACCCTATTTAGCAATTCGTTGTCTAAGACAATTGGCTACATACCAAAATATTTCACCAACCCTTTCCCAAATTATCTCAGATGACTTCTATGTCGATGATTTATTAACAGGATCTAATTCCATGGATGAATTGTCTGAAATTGTAAAATCTCTGTATGATCACCTCTCATCTGCCAATTTTATTCTGAGAAAATGGTTATCCAATGATCCCACAGTATTATCCGAACTCAATATTGATAAAGAAAATTCTTTTGGTATTTTAACTTTGGGTGCTGATGAATCCTCTAAAACTTTGGGCATATGTTGGTACAGCCACAAAGATATTTTAAAATTTAAAATATCTAATCCAAACAATTCCATACTTTCAAAAAGACAGATTTTGTCTGAAATTGCACAAATATATGACCCGCTAGGTCTTGTTAGCCCTGTAATTATACTAGCAAAAATATTTATGCAAAGTTTATGGTCTTTGAAACTTTCTTGGGACGATCCATTGCCCCAACATTCATACAATCAGTGGAATGAAATCAGAAACCATATTGCCAATATCAAAGAAATAGAAATCCCAAGAAATACAGTTGGGAAAGATTTCAATATTATAGACATACACTGTTTCTGTGACGCTTCTTCTCATGCTTACGCATCTTGTGTTTATGTCAGATGTGTAAACGTGCACGGAGACAAGCGAATTCGCCTTCTTACTTCCAAAACAAAAGTTGCACCAACTAAAACCTTAACCATTCCACGTCTTGAGTTGTGCGCAGCTCTGTTGGGAGCACAGTTGGCCATCCAAGTTTCTAAGGCATTGAAAACTGAAGTAGATATTTTCTACTGGTCAGATTCTCAAGTTGTTTTACATTGGCTGAAAACTGAATCCAGCCTACTGGAAGTCTTCGTAGCCAATAGAGTTTTAAAAATCCAAACATTGACCAATATTGATAATTGGAATTATGTCAGATCAAACTGTAATCCCTCCGATATTGCTTCTAGAGGTATATCAGCCAAAAATTTGAAATATTGTGATATTTGGTGGAATGGTCCTACATTTTTGTACGATACTGACCCATCAGAATGGTTTGATTTATTTGGAGCAAACTTAGTGATAAATATTCAGGATTTACCTGAAATGAAAAGGCTGCATAAAATTGCATTCCATGCTACTGATCATGTAAATATTATATCAAATTTGATTAAAAAATTCTCTGATTTGCATATATTGAAACGAGTATTTGCATATTGTAAGAGATTCATTGACAATCTAAAAAATAAAGGCAATAAAATGAATGAATTATTACTGAATGTACAGGAAATTGAATCTTCTTTCAGACTTCTCATTAAAATTATTCAAATTAATGAATTCTCTGAAGATTATTTCAAACTTTCAAAAAATAAGGAGCTAGATAAACAATCTAAATTATTTTATTTGAAACCCTTTCTGGATGATTCTGGACTTATTCGAGTTGGAGGTAGACTCAAATATTCTTATCTACCAATAGATAAAAAACAGCCAATACTTTTGCCAAAAGATCATGTATTAACTGTGTTAATTTTCCATCATTACCATAATAATTTACATCCTGGTCCACAGTTACTACTTAGCCTTATAAGAGAGCGATATTGGCCCATAAATGGCAAAGTTACCTCAAAACGAATAGTTCGAAAGTGTATTACATGTCTCCGTCATAAGCCTCCTGAAAATCATATTATCATTGGCCCTCTGCCAAATGAACGAATTTGTCCATCCTTTCCATTCCAACATGTAGGTATGGACTATGCCGGACCATTTTACATGACCGATAGGAAAGGACGAGGAAATAAAATTACTTAATGTTATATATGTGTTTTTGTCTGTCTTGTTACAAAGGCTATTCATTTAGAGTTATTATCAGATATGACCACAGAGTATTTTCTAGCCTGTTTCAAAAGATTTATTTCAAGGCGCGGTATTCCAACCAATGTTTATTCAGATAACGGCACAACTTTCAAGGGTGCCAATAATGAACTGCTTGAATTATCAAAATTTTTTAATTCAAATAAATCAGCAATACATAACTATGCAGTTAAACTTGATATTTTATGGAAATTTACACCTCCTTACAGTCCCAATTTCGGGGGTCTTTGGGAAGCTGCTGTGAAACAGATGAAATTTCATCTTAAACGCACCATGACTGATACTCATTTAACATATGAAGAATTCATCACCTTACTATACCAGGTTGAAGCTATTTTAAACTCTCGGCCACTTTATGCATCCTCTAATGCAGTGTTTTTCAACGTGTGGGTCGCGACCCCCTGGGGGGTCGCGAAGCTTCTGTAGGGGGGTCGCGTCGCGAGAGGTCAAGAAGAGAACTACCTCAGTAAAAAAATCAATAAAGTTTAGAAAGATAGATTTATTATGAAAATGTTAACAAAAAGTATATATTCGTAAACATTTGTATGTTACAAACAAAATAACAAAGAATAAAATCCTATGACTACTCGTCCATCCTAATGCGAAGGTTGCGCTTGTTTTTGATTAATCAATTTCTCCCACCGTGGATCCGTTTTTGCTACATTGAGAATTAAGTCGTTTTCTAAATTTAAACGATTTCTTTGCTAACTTTTTATTTGGGCCATTGATGAAAATGTCAACTCGCACAAATACGAAGTGGCAAATGGAATCAAACACTTCAAGGCCTCAGTTGTTAATTCCGGGTACTCTGTTTTTCTTTTCAACCAAAAGGTATCCAAATTGGCAGACTTGAATTCCAAGTGTAACATCCCATTGGCAGATAATTCCAGAAGATTTTCTTTGAGCTTAGTTGCCAAATTTGCCTCATTTATAGCTGCAGTTAAAAACGGATTTAAGACCCACCTATGTTTAGTGTTTTCCGATATCTCTTGCTGAGAGAAGTAATGACAGAATTCTTTTTTCAAATTATCCAACACCAATTTCATGCCAGGTATATGTGCCTTGATGTTTATCTCACATTCGACTTCTTCAATAAAATACTTTGTCGACAAAAATGAATCGAAGTTGCTTTGATTTATAGACGATGACCACAAGTTAATTTTTTTTGTAAAGCCATGGATTTTGTCTTTTGCAGTGATGATATTTTCGTTCCGCCCTTGAAGACTTTTATTCAAGGTATTTAAATGCTCAAATGTGTCAGAAAGAAAAGCTAATTTCAAAAGAAATTCCGGGTCGCAAATGAATTCAGAGTATTCTGACTTGGCCTGTTGTAAATATAGTAAAAGTTCAGCTCGGAGTTCAATAACTCTGGTCAGTACTTTGCCTCTTGACAACCACCTAACCTCTGTATGGTAAAGTAAATTTTGGTGGAGTGCCCCCATATCTTCACAAATAATTCGAAATAATCGTGTCTGCAACGCTTTCGCTTTAATGGAATTTACAATTTTTATAATAATATTTAGAACTTTTGTGTATTCCTGTGGCAAAGTTTTGGCTGCAAGAGCTTGGCGATGGAGAAAGCAATGCATCCAACAAGCGTTTGGCATTTGTTTTTTCAGTCTAGCAATAAATCCACTCTTCGCACCAGTCATAGCTTGTGCTCCGTCAGTACAAATAGCAATGCATTTTTTTGCCCAATCAATATTCATATTTTGCGTAGCTTCAAGGAAAATGTTATGCAAGCACTCACCTGTAGTATTTGAGGGAAGTGCTCTGCAGAATAGTATTTCTTCCATTATTTTTTCATTGGATTCAAAACGCACAAAAGCTACAAATTGCGCACAATTCGCAATATCCGTAGATTCATCAAATTGCAAGGACACAAAAGTACTTTCTTTTATTTTTTCTATGACTTGATCTCGAACGTCAGTGGCCATATCGCTTATCCTGCGTTGAATGGTATTGTCAGAGAGAGGTATAAGTTTCAGCTTTTCGACCTCTTCTTTTCCAAACATAATCTCTGTTATATCTAAAGCCGCTGGTAAAATCAAATTTTCCGCAATAGTGTGAGGTTTTCCTGCTTTAGCCACACGAAGAGCTACTCGATAACTAGCAAGCAACGCTTTCTCATTTACGTTGGACATTTGTACAATAGCAGTTTTTTGATGTTGAAGAGCTTTTAATTTTCTTTCAAAAAATTCCACGGGTTTATTTTTTCACTTGGATGTTTTGAGTTGAGGTGGCGTACCAACTTCGATGGCTTCATGCTTTCTCTTGACAAAGTTTCAAAGCAAATAACGCACTGCGGTTTCTGCTCAATCACAGTAAACCCGTATTTCAAATAATTGTCATCATAAAGACGTTTTTTCTTTGCTTTTGTTCCACTACTCCCGCTGGAAGTTGACGGTTCTGATAATCTTTTCAGGAATTTATCCATTTTCATTTATTACAAATTACTTCAACTAAATACGTGAAAACAATGACTTGCGCTCGCCAAACCGGCCAAACAACTGAAAAGCCGACGATCGCACGTGGTGTGAGGCTTCGTACCCCGCCCGCGACGCCCCCGCCTCACCCGTTATTCTTTGTGTCTCGCTCGCTCGTCCACTCAACAACTCGCATGCATCGGCCTTGGTCGTACGTACCTATGCGCGTAAATTGCGTTAGTTATCAATTGGCGACATATTCGTTGTAGGTAAAAGAATGTGTTTTACGTAGGTACTTCATTATGTTCTTATATCCAAATTCTAATTATGAAAACATAAAAATGTTGTATGGATTGAATATTGGTAAAATAATAACATACATGAAAAATACATACGCTTGAAAAACATTACCCTCCTTCTGACGCAGTCGGGTAAAAAGCGAAGGGTCATGAAAAAGGTTGAAAAACGCTGCTCTAATGATCCTAATGACCTTCAACCCCTCACACCATCCCATTTCCTCATTCATCATAATATTACCTCAATCCCAGACCATGACTTCACAATCGTTCCTATGAACAGACTAACAAGATACCAACATATACAACAGCTTTACCAACGATTCTGGAAGCGATTTTCCACAGAGTACATCAGTCAACTACACCAGTCCTATAAATGGTACAAAGCAAGTGCGAACTTAACTGAAGGTACTCTCGTTCTCATTACAGATTCAAAACTTCCACCTTGCAAATGGAACTTGGGAAGAATAGTGAAAACTTTCACCGGTCGAGACCAAATCATCCGAGTTGCAGAAGTCAAGACGTCAACTGGGATGGTCACTAGATCTGCGAGACATTTATATCCACTTCCACTACAAGAAAATTGAGCCTTTTGTTTTGAAGACCTCTTCAAAGGCCGGGGCTATGTTAGGAAATACCATTGCCAGTTACTAGGAAACGCATTATTAGTGACATTTGAAAAATATTCTGACATTAGCCGAGTTGTGTCAAACCAATATTTTTATACCTAATTCATCATTTAATTCATCGTTTATTAAAAACATATAAAGTACAGTCCATTGAAGTTATTCACCATAAAACCAACAGGTACCATTAGGGAGACTGAGCATTTTTCATTAGGAAAATTCCTATTGGGATTCTCTTCTCTTCTCTAAAAGTTTCGAATTATCCACAGCACAGTGATTTTTATTCAAATGTTTGTTTTTTTTTACTAAAAAGAAAGAAAGAAAATCTTTCTTTCATAAGGGATTTTCTTAATGAAAATTGCTCAGTCCCACTAATGGGACCGAAGATGAAGACTGGCAGAATATGCTTAATTGTCGCTATTTTTGACCCACCTTGTACAATAGGTGGCTTCTTCTATCTTAACGACCGACTGACTGACATTTCACTTGAATTTCTTCAAACCAGCAATTCTATTATTTTGTTACTAATCATCTAAATATTAAAACTTTTGGATAAGTGAACCTTAATATGTTTTGGCAAAACAGCAATTTTTATGATATTCAAAAATTCATATCCCTGAAACTGGACATAGAAACTAATTCAAACTTACATGTGTCCTTTCTGATGACATTTACTACATTGTCCCAAAAATTATCAAAATTGGCTAAAAGCCATTATCTCATGTATTTGGTGCGGGGTCCATTCTAGAAACAACTTATAACTTTTTTCTACATTTATCTACCACTCCAATGATGCTTAGCATGTCTGAATTTTTTAAAATTACGAGTTGCAATTACAATAATCAGTATGAAGAATCATGAAATATACCTTATGGATGTGAACAAAGGATATCACATGGATGTCCATGAAGGATATTCTATGGACGTCTCTAAAGGATATCTCAGAATGTCTTATGGATGACCATGGAGAATATCTCATAGACGGACGACCTTGAAGAATATCTTATGAACGTCGACGAAGGATATATAATGAACGTTCAGATTAGTGGCATTAAAATATTCATAGGACATTCATAGGATATCGTATGGATAAAAAATGGACGTCCATCGGATATCCAATATATCCTTTATGGATATCCATAGGATATCCACTGGATGTCCATGTGTTGTATATATGGACATGCATAGCCAAAGGAGTAAAATTGAATACTCTTTCAACAAAAGAAAGATAATTATTCGTTATCATTCAGAAACTGTGTTAAAATTCCAGATAATCAAACTGAACAAAGGTGCGACAAATTGAGAAATAGTATTCAAAAGAAGGCATCGGCTTTCTCGAACAAGAATCAAAATAATGCCAATTTTTAGAGATTTGAAATCTACTTGATAAAAATCAGTTTCGTGGGTCACAAAATGAATTTTCCACATCTGTGATGACTGTGATTCTACAGAGAGACGGACAAAACGTTAAAAAATTGAATTTATAATACAATAATTTGGAAGGAAACAGAAAGTGAAAACTTGGAGTATATCCAGTCATGTTACAATAACTTGCATATTTTAAGTTCATGCAAATAGTTGTAGTTGAATCGAAGAAACTAGTTTGTCACAAATTGGTATGCACTATATAGTTCGTGACCACTACTAAAGTGTTATTTTTCGTTAACTATAGCCACTTGGAAAAAATACTTGAAATAAGGTTTCCAAAGTGTTACCCATATTTTTCGTCTGATATTTCCACATTTGGTTGATAATTTCTAAAAATTATCATACCTAAATAAATTCAATATTTGTATTCATTAGAGATTAACTGTACAAAATTTATTGATTTTGCCACGGATTTTTTAAAATTCCGAATTCAAACTCAGAATTTTATTAAATTCTGAGTTTGAATTCGGAATTTAAAATGATTCCGAGTTTGAACAATATTATATAGGGTAATATCAACGTGTATTATAAAATTCCGACACCAAACTCGAAATTAAATTAAATTCCGTCTTCAAACTCGGAATTTTATCAAATTCTGACTTTAAACTCAGAATGTTATAAAATTTCGACTTTAAACTCTGAATTTTATTGAATTTGACTTCAAAAATTAAATTTGATTACATTCCGAGATAAAATCGGAAATTAGGGAGAAATATTCAAAAATATTATGTGGCCCTTCTACGCCGTCGTAGATTTCTGCCCATCAACCGAAATAAAATATATGAAATAGATGCTGTCTGAATGGTATTTTTGAGTGTTCAAAAAATATTTGTTTACATTTCATGAACATCAGAAGTCAGGTGAATTCAAATTAGGAATTATCAATACCTACAAGAAATATTCATACACAATTTTGTGGGTTCATCCGAATTCATACCTTACCCAAATGATTAGTGATTATTCACATTTTATATAAAATGAGTCTAAGATATATTCATAACTATTTTAGTACAATTTTTTTCGTCAAAGTAGTGTGACAAGCAAGATTTGCTTTTTATTTTCAAGCTGTGATATTAAATTTAAGTATATATGTATATCCAAAAAATTGTAAATAATGTTTTTGTTATATGTAAATTTTATGTGATTTTGTGAGCTATAGATTTACTCCAAAATGATCTAATTAAGCCATATTCTAAAACTGTATATGGATCTCTAATTAGCTTGTATTCATAATCATTCAGGTCACATAAAAATTTTCCATAGGAAAATTTGACGCATGACGTGATAATGGTTTGTTAGGAAACTCATATATATTTTATGTATCCTTTATTCAAAATTGTTTTGTGAGATCTCATTTACTGACAGATCATTTCATGTGTGTATATGTTGAAAATGTATGTCATAAATTTTCAAACATGAATACTCTTATCAAAATCCACACAAAAAGTTCTGATTTCATTGAATGTTGATTGTTTAATGAAAATAAAGTTTGTGAGTAAAATTGCAGTTTCTTTTCCACCAGACTCTAGTAGAACATACATAAAAATGAAATAAATCTTCCCCGTGTATATCTGTCCCCAAGTTTTCAGCATTTCCCGATATATCTCCAATCGTCCTGTACGAAAAATAATCATGAGATGGACCCCATCTTTCTGTCTTTTAGATAAATGAAATCTTTTTTCTGTTGAATAATTTATTACCAACACCACAAAAGTAATATTACAACTGTTTCAGTTTATATTCATTGTTTTGACAATTTCATCCACCAAATGATCTCTGTTGTTCTGGTTCAGCTGAAAAATAATGAAGTTTGTAGTATTTTTCGTATTGTTCTGACGCGATAGAACAGGTAGAGAAAATGTCAATTGATTGTGAGCATATATGATATTAGATGAAAATGTATATATGGAAAATATTGTTTGGTTGTATCTACAGGATGGGTTGAGAATTACATTTGATTTGCATCCAATTTACACAGTTATTTTTTGAAGAGCCGCTTACAAGTGTATCTGAATCTATCACAACCCATCATTCTACACAGAATCATCGTGCACCCCAAGTAGAAGCGTAAAAATTATTTTTTACTTCAAGGATAATCTTATTAATCAAAAAGATATTCATGACACATTGATTTAAATGAAAACTCAACTGGAATAGATGATTCCATAATAATTGTAAAAGTATAATCGACATTCTCATTGAACCTCTAGCATATCTACTCAATCAGTGTTTTATACAAGGTGTGTTTCCAAATGAATTCAAGAAGGCTCTGGTGATTCCTCTCTTCAATAAAGAAAATCGCCATGATGTTGATAACTAAAGACAATTTTCTCTACCTACTTCACTATCTATACATTTTGAAAAAATTATTGCTAATAAGATGGCCGGTTATTTGGAAATGAACCATCTATTTAGTAATCAACGAGGTTTCAGAAGAAATCATTCCATTGAGACAGCTACCTATCAGTTACTAAATCATCTAAACAGTGTGCCTTTTTTGGTCCCACACCCCCCCCCCCCTCCTAACTTTTGAAAGGTTCGAATTTTGGAATTACAGACATAATTTAATTGAATCACCGACTCCTTTTTGAAATAAAAGACATTGTGATTACTTGATAGAGGGGGCGGGGGGCACATTTATTTTGATATTTCAAATGGTAAGGGGGTCAAGTAACACATAGTGAGAGATAATTCAATTCTCTTTTCACTCACAGGTATCTACTACCTGTTTAAAGTGGACAAAACTTGATTGAGAATTTTGATACAGTTCTACACATCCATTCGTCTTGAAATTTGGCAGTTGTCTATTAAATTCATTCGGGTTCATCACGACATTCACAAGAGAAAACCACAAGATAGCGATGGGTTTTTATGATTTATTTTCCAAGGAGAGTTGGGAAATGTGTGGAAAATGTCGCTGAAAGTTGATCAAAACACTTCAACGTGCGTTCGAAGTCACCCGAAGTCGAAGTGAAGTTAACTCGAGTTGAGTTCGGGCGTCTTCGGGTGCACTTTGAAGCAATTAGAGTAACTTTCAGTGACATTTTCAACACATTTTCCACCTCTCAGGTGAAAATTCAAAATATACAAATTGTACATATTGCCAAATGCCGTTTACAGAATTTGAATGAGCTGATTTTCCTCAAATCGGTGCATTTACAAAGATTTGCAATTAAATTGTCTATAAAGCGATTGTGCAGTTTCCGCAAAATTGTGGGCCCAGCTTCAGATTTATAACAATTATAAATTTTTGAAAAATGGCCTCTCTTCTGAGATTTTTCAGGATTCTCTCAGTGAAAAATGCACCGATCTGGTCGTAAAATAAACCATTTTGTAAGTTTCATAATTCTCTACAATAGTATATTGTGTATCTAGTAGTAAAACCAATACATTCCCGGACGACAATGTAAATTGTTGGCCGAGGCGTTAAGCCGAGGCCAACAAGCATTGAAGTCTGGCAATGTGCTTTCACTACGAGGCACACATACTATTTTTCTGAAATCGCAATCAGCATTATCAAAAACTAAGGAATTCTACATATTGTTTGCGTGAATTCAATAACTGTCTAAAATGTAAACAAGCCGGCAAAAATTTTCCCTTATCGTTTTCGATACGGAAAAGTACTCTTTCGGCAACCATCCGGAAAGTGTTCACTTCCCGGACACTTTTTCTTTGGGAAAGTGGCACTTCCCGGCCTAGTCCGGGAAGTGCTCGAATTTTAATACAAATATTAATACAAATAAGAATTAGAATGTTTCTATTGGTACCTATCTTCTGTTCGAATTTCAATATATAATACAAATAAGAACTGAAATGTTCGAAATATTCAAATTTGGAATCGTTTCATCCAGTTAACAGATGGGTGAAAGTCGACCGCTCTTCGTCTCTTAGACTAAATGCGTCTCATTGATTTGTTATTCTACATGATTGCCGAAAAAATAGTGTACGCAACAAGTCTGAAAACAGTTTTTTGGACTCGTAGACTTCCAGGACTCGCTAACGCTCGTCCTAGAATTTGGTCTACTCGTCCAAAAAACAGTATTTTCTGGACTTGTTACGTAAATTACAATTTCCGTACCGTTTAGGACCAAAAAAGGTCCGGGAAAGTTCGTTGCTTAGCAACGGACTAAAACACTAGATTAGCGTATTTTGAGGCCTGAAGTTGTTCCGACAAAGTGGGCATTCTTGAACGATTTCAGAAAAAAGTTTTATTAATTGTAAAACGATTCCTTCGATGCTTTTTGAGATATTCGCAAAAAAACAAAAAGGTGTAATTCTTTTCACTTTTTTTTATTCCACAAAACGATTTTTCTGGGGCGAAAACCGGGGTTTTCATTTACGAACCATTTTATAAAAAATGGTATAGGTCGTTTGCGTCTTTTATTTTGTGTGAAAAGAGCCTCTTATTTTCATTTACAGCTTGGCCTATTTACAGGGTGAGTCAACAAGATTTCCGTTGTCGATTGCTCCGTTGTGAATCACTATTTCGATTTCTTATATTTTTTTGCCAAACGGACCATTTAAGACTATCTTCCAAAATTATTCTTATTCATACAGGGTGCATCATTGAAGCGTGGCTGACCAAAGTTGGTCTTTTTCAAATGAAACACCCAGTATATTTTCATATATTCCAATCCGCTCTTTCATTGGCTGATCAACACTTTTTTCAATTTTGAATTCCATAGCGACGTTGCCGAGTTATCCAAAAAATATCTATTTTGCAAATTTCTTTTTGAAAAATCTGCTATTTCACGTTTCGAAACATTTACGAGGACATACTGAAAAATTCTTAACCTACTATAGAACCAAACAAAATATTTTATTACTCAACATATTCTCCTCTCAATTGGATACATTTATTACAGCGAACCTGCAACGTCTCTAGACCTTTCAAAAAAAATGTTTCTTCTTGCTCTGCAAACCAGACCTGTACAGCTTTTATTACCTCCTCGTTGGAAGAAAATTAACGACCTTTTAAACTTTTTTTTCTGTTGAGGAAAGAGATGATAGTCGGACGGAGCCAAATCTGGTGAATAAGGGGGGGTGTTCTAGTAATTCAAACCCTAAATCACGAATTTTTTGCATAGCAACATGATATTTGTGTGAAATGGCGTTGTCCTGCAAAAACAAAACACCTTTGGATAGCTTTCCGCGTCTTTTCTCTTTTTTTTTCCCGTAGAGTGGTCAGTAATGTCGAATAGTGATCTCCAGTTATTGTTCTACCCTTCCAAAAAATCAATTATGATTACTCCGTGGCAATCCCAAAAAAATTAAGCAAGAACTTTTCCAGCAGATTTTTGGACACGAAACTTCTTAGGTCTTGGAGAACCAGAGTATCGCCATTCCATCGATTGTTGCTTTGTTTCTGGATCGTAGAAACCTTGCAGTCCAATTTTTCACGGTCGCATACGAAGGACATTGATCATCAAGGGTATTAAGCATACTTTCGTAAATCTGCTTACCTCTTAACCTTTTTAAATACAGGTACTTGATGATGGCTCGATACTACAATTATTCGATTCTCACAATTTCGGTGGACATATTTTTTATTTTAATTTATTGCGTAACTCTGGTTTACTTTTTTGACGTCAAACACTGACACTTCTAATAAGTTATCGTTCGCTGCTATGGTAACGCAATATTTTGTTTATGCAGGGAACTGGTCTAGGCTAACTGGATATCAGTACAATCTCGTAGTGGAGATAATTCGGTAATCGATAGTCGAAATGGTGGTACAACAATACAAACTTGGCCATTTTCAAACATCAATATTTTGATGTTTTCAAATAGAACACCCTGTATATTATCATTCATATCAACTCCTTTTAAATGACTCTTCAATTTTTATTCTTGATGTCATGTGCCTAATACAACCCGTTTCCGAGATATTCGACATGCTAAAGATGGGGGTCTTTCCACAGAAAATATTGACAATATTCGTATTTTGTATCATATTTGGAATTAAACTTAATAAATCATATTAACCCAATAATAAAACAAATTATCATATTCATTCAAATCAGAAGAAAGAAAACAACAATAATTAATGCAGCAAATGTTCAATAAGCTTGCCATTTTCACTAATACACAGTCTCAATCTATTCTGGAAACTATTCTCCACAAGTTCCAGCAAGTCTGAAATTTCCCTGAAAGCAGTCCGAATTCTTGCTTTCATATTTCCAGGAGTTAAAGGCGGAGTTTGGTAAACAAACCATTTAATGTATCCCCATAGAAAGAAATCCATTTTTGTGAGGTCCGGTGACCTGGGAGGCCACTGAACTGGCCCTCCTCCTGAACTGGCCCTCCTCTACCTATCCATTTTCCACGAAATGTATTGTTGATGTATTCCTGTACAACATTCTGGTAATGTGCAGGTGTACCATCTTGTTGGAGCCACATTCTCTGCCTTGTTGCCAATGGCAGATCATCTAATAAATTGTACAGCAGTCGCAAAAACCTTAGATATTCTCTTCCATTAAGATGACCATTGAATAAAAATGGCCCTATCACTCGCCGTCCAATGATACCTCCCCAAACATTCAGTTACCAACGTTATTGGTGATTGACATATCTAACGAAATGGGGATTTTCAGTTGCATAATAGTGCATATTATGCCTAGTCACATGGTCATTGTTGTGAAACGTGGCTTCGTCCGAAAATAGAACATACTCAAAAAAATTATGTTCTTCTCTGATTTTATTTACGCCCCATTGGCAAAACCGCATTTGCTTTGGAAAATCTCTTTCAGTTAGCTTCTGCATATGATATGTAGAGAAATTGCCAACAATACGTGTACTCACATGGGGATTCTCGGTAATTTGTAATGCAATATCAAGAATATTTTCATCATTCGTTACAGGACGGGCACGTTCAAACTTTTTGTGAAATACTTTTCCTCAAATCTTGTTTTGAGGGTTTGAAATGTTCGCATGTCTGGATGTCTTTTCTCAGGAAACTTTTGTTGGTATAATCTAGATGCCATAGTAAACAGTTACCGTCTATTTCTGCCAAAGTATAAACCATTCGAACCATATCCTCTAAACAATAATTCATAATGCCACATTTGTCAACACAACTGGATTGTAGTTTGACAGTTACCTCTATTTACATATGCCAATAGTCATTTTTTTCAGAGGTAGTCATGGATAAATAAACTAGAAATAATAGTTACTTTTCCAAATTTCATTTGCTGTGCTAGTTATTCGTAATTTTTCAAGAATGCTCTTGAAGAAGGATGAAATAATCAAAACGGCATTCAAGGTCAGTATTTTCTGTAAAGAAACGTGTAGGTAAAAAATATGCAGGATTGTTGATTTGCCATTGAACAATTCCATTGTAAACCACAATATCTCGGAAACGGCACATGACATCAGGAATAAAAATTGAAGAGTCATTAAAAAGGAGTTGATGTGAATGATAATATACAGGGAGTTCCATTTGAAAAAATCAAAATATTGATGTTTGAAAATGGCCAAGTTTGTATAGTTGTACCGAACATCCTGTATAATTTATACAATGTTCACCGTATTCACAATTAACTTCACCATTTCAACTATCGATTCCCGAATTATCTCTACTAAATATTTCGAAACGTGAAATAGGAGATTTTTCAAAAAGAAGCCTGCAAAATAGATATTTTTCAGACAACTCGGCAACGCCGCAACATAATCCAAAATTGAAAAAGTCGTTGAGCAGCCAATGAAACAGCGGATTGAAATATATGAAAATATACTGGGTGTTCCACTTGAAAAAGACCAACTTTGGTCAGCCACGCTGCAATGATGCACTCTGTATGAATGAGAATAATTTTGGAAGATAGTCTTGAATAGTCCGTTTGGCAAAAAAAATATAAGAAATCAAAATAGTGATTCACAACGGAGCAATCGACCACGGGAATCTTGTTGACTCACCCTGTATATAGGCCAAGCTGTAGATGAAAATAAGAGGCTCTTTTCACTATACTTTTCTTCATAAAATGGTTCGTAAATGAAAACCCCGGTTTTCGCCCTAGAAAAATCGGTTTGTGGAATTAAAAAAAAAGTTAAAAGAATTGCGAATATCTCAAAAAGCATCGGAGGATACGTTTTATAATAAATAAAACTTTTGTAGAGAATTATAAAAACTACAAAACGGTTCATTTCACGACCAGATCGGTGCATTTTTCACTGAGAGAATCCGGAAAAACATCAGAAGAGAGGCCATTTTTCAAAAATTTATAATTTTTATAAATCTGAAGCTGGGCAAACAATTTTGCGGAAACTGCACAATCGCTTTATAGACAATTTAATTGCAAATTTTTCTGAATGCACCGATTTGAGGAAAATCAGCTTATTCAAATTCTGTAAACGGCATTTGGGAGTGAAGATCAATATCTACAATTTGTATATTTTGAATTTTCACCTGAGAGGTGGGAAATGTGTTGAAAATGTCACTGAAACATACTCTAATTGCTTCAAAGTGCACCCGAAGACGCCCGAACTCAACTCGAGTTAACATTAGTGCGACTTCGGGTGACTTCGAACGCTCTTTGAAGCGTTTTGATCAACTTTCAGTAACATTTTCCACACATTTCCCACCTCTCAGGTGGAAATCCAAAATATACAAGTTGTAGATATTGATCTCCACTTCCAAATGCCGTTTACAGAATTTGAATGCGATGATAGGCGCATCTTGCAAGATGTGCCCTTAAATTGTTTATAACGTGATTGTGCAGAAACAACACATCGTATAGAAAACATCTTGCGCACAGTTCTATCAGATCTATCAGTTTCTGCAAAATTGTTTTTCCAGTTTCAGATTTATAAAAATCATCCGTTCATATGAAAATCCTTTTGTAGGTTTTATGAATCTCTACAAAAGTTCCATTGACTGTAAAACAATTTCCTTGAATAATCTTTAAGATATTTCCAAAAAACCAAAAAAATTTTTTTTTTACCGTTGCTTGTTTAGAAAATTACATTAAGCGATTTTGCTGCGGCGCAAAATAGGGGTTTTCATTGACGATCTATCTTATACAGGGTGTCCGGTAAACCTTGTACAATATTGAAACTGGTGATAGATCAGGTCATGACTGTTCAGAATATCGGAATTTTACCTCAGTAAAAATATTCCGTTTCGAGATAATTGGCATTTTAAGAATTTCTGGAAAATCGCTACCTAACCTTGGAGTTTTGAGTGCCATGTATACCAATTGAGACGAATTCTAATATCTTTTCTGCTGAAGATTACTGATGAGTGATGCTTTCAGACGTACAGAGCAGTTTTTCAGAAAGTGAAATTTTTTTTCAACAAATGAGGGTGAAATGACAGATTTGAGTTTCATCAATTTTTTTAATTTATTTTGACATTATTGTCTGAAAAAAACATAACCAATTGGTAGTGGATATTCATTTCAAAAGAATGCTCATTTTCTCCAGGCTCTACTATGGTATAAAACAAACTATAATTATTTTTGGAGGAAGTGATTTCCATTGAATTAGGCGTGGGTTTATTCTAGGCTTCCATCAACTTTTGTACTTACGCCCAAAAATTATTTTATTTCGATTTTATCAAGATAAAATGTGGAAATGATTATTAATAATGAAGAATAGACTGCTTGGTAGGTAGCATTAAATAGTATGTCAATAAAATAACTTTTCATGTAATTAAGCCTAATATAATTATCGAAATGAAATGTCGATTATCCGGCATGGCACCGATTAATACGAATTTTTGTGATAAACTGTTCAATATCCAGATTCCAACGAAGTTTCAGAAACCAACAGATATACAGGGTGTAACCAAATAAGTGCAAAATTTTATAGGAGGTGGTTCCTTGTCGAAACTTAAAAACTTTTCTAACTCTTGTGTTGTGTCCGTAGAAGCAAAAGTTTGCTAATGAAAAAATAAAATACAGCATTGTGCATGAACGGATCTTCTGTAAATAGGATTGATAAAATCGAGGAGGTGGCTGTCACATTTTGTTTGAACAACTTGTGACTTCTGTCTTAGTTTTTTTAAACTATTCCGCTTGTTTCATTCTGTGGTATTCATTTCTTTGTCATGCCGTACACACGTTATACTCCCCGAGAATATGCGCATATGCACTACATTTATGGTGGATGTAGAGGTAGTGCTACTGCTGCAGAGCGCTTTATGCAGAACGATATCCGATTGCACAATGCCGCTCAGAGAATCGCTGATTTGGGGGCTATAACCTATAACGCATTTGAAAAGGTTCTTCTTGAGAATATATCGTCTCTGCGTACGATTGGATGGAAAATAACATTTTTGTAATATTATTCAGTGCGATGTTGAATAATCGTTATTGTGGATTATAGATTATATTGATTCGAAAAAACGTTGAATCAGTATTTACTTCTTTACATCTCATTGAATGCTTCTAAGCAGTTTATTCGTTATTACTCATAATTATTATTTAATCATTTCATCTTGAGAGGATAAAAATAAAAGAGATAACTTACAAAGTCTACTAGAGTTGATTTAAGCTCAGAATTACATCACACTCTAATATAATCGAAAATCTACTCCTTCCAAAAATAATTATCGTATGTTTTATACCATGGTAGAGTCTGGACAAAATGGGCATTCTTTTGTAATAAATATCCACTACCACTTGGTTATGTGTTTTTCAAACAATAATGTCAAACTGTTGGTAAAAATATTGGTGAAACTCAAATCTGGCATTTTAACCTCGTTTCTTGAAAAATTGTATCGTTTTCTGAAAAACTATTTTGTACGTCTGAAAGCATCACTCATCAGTAATCTTCAGCAGCAAAGATATTTGAATTGGTCCCAATTTGTAGGCATGGCACTCAAAAATCCAAGATGAGGTAGAAATTTTAAAAATGCTCATTATCTCGAAATCTGTGAGATTTTTACTAAGGTGAAATTCCGATATTCTGAACAGTCATGACCAGTTTCAATATTGTACAAGGTTCACCGGACACCCTGTATAAATCAGTATAGACCAGTTGCGTTTTTTAGTTTGTGGGGGAAAAACCTCTAAAGCTTGGTCTAATATATTCATAATAATTCGTATGAGTGAATTATGAATTTTTTCAAATTTTCTTCAGAATTCAAAATTGCGGATTTGATTCATGGTAAGATTCTTTCAAAATTATTAGTACCTATACAGGGGCTTATTGTGATGAAGACCAATCGGAATATTTGATATGGATGACAAATTTTGTGATTCATCCGAATCCGTCCATGATAGATATCCAGAATTATTGGGGTAGGACAATAAAAAATTCCAAAAGTGTTGGTACCTTTAGGGCGGACATGTTCTGTAATTTATGGTTCGATTTTCTCAACAATTTAAAGACATATAAGGAGTGTCTCAAAGGATGTTGTCACCAAGAATCCTTCATATGATGAAGAAAGGCTTCTCTTACACAGAACTACAATACATATTTGTTGTACAAAATGTATTTTACTCACCACGATCACCGGGGAGATGGAGAGAATTACAAAATACATTTTTCTACCACAGTCGTAAGCTAAGCTTTCACGCACTGCTGATAGTGCATAAAGTAGTATTTTTCGTACAAGTGCGTAAAAAAATCACATGTGCGTAAAATCATCAACTGTGCGTAAAGTAATTTTTCACACACTGTTCGTACATTTACGCATTTTTGAAAAATACAGTATTTTGCGTCAAATATAAGTCGGAAGTCTTTATTTGATAATACGACGACAATTTATATCATTGAACATTCAAATTGATGATATAGTTGATACAACTTGGCAATATAATGACTGTCGAAGAAAAAACTTTCTATGAAACACTTTCTTAAAAGGCTTTTTTGTACTCGCGTGTTTGTTCCACAAACTTCACGCTCTTACAGAATGGTCCTTCTTTACAAACTTGTATCACAAATAGCTACTTTCTATTCTATTTTCTACGACCACAGTATGAAACACTTTCGTAAAGGGATTTTTTGTACTCGCGTGTTTGTAGAACTTGGCTACGCCTCATTTAACAAACTTCACGCTCATACAAAATGGTCCTTCTTTACAAACTTGAATCATAAATAGATATTTTTTACGACCTCAGTTTACGCACTGTTCCCATTCTTTACCCTACGCATTCGGTCAGCCATATTCAGGTGTACACATGATTATTGAATATTTTATAATACAGAGAATTGTGACTTCTCAATATCGGGAAGTTTTTGTTTTCCCGTGTCACTCTTGAAAGTCAAATTCTTGGAGGTTGAAAAACCGTTGAAGTTTTTGGATTTGGCAATGATGGAAATTTGGTCAAATGAAACATTTTTTGACAGGTGACTTGTTCATCGTTGAAATTTTGTTGAACTAATTTTTTTCTATATCTATCCGAGGAAAATTAACTGATGTTGAAATATTTCATTAAATAGTGATTCAGTATGTTGGTTACAATGTAGATTCACCTGATTACGTGAGATTGGCTATTGGGATAGTTTATATCTTGTCTAATGGATTTTTCCCTCTTTCAAAACACAAAACACAAAACACGTAAAATGATTTAGCGATGTTTTACTATCTGGATCGCGTATAAGCCAGGAATCACACTGATCGACCAGGACCGACCGTACACCTACAATCAAAAATTGAAGTAGATCAATGAAACCTTTTAAACTCACATTTAAAAGGTTATGTCAATTTTCTATTTATTTAACGAAAAAAAGTTAAAATCATAATTTCAATGCTTTTGTTGTGAATAATGAGTAGGAGTGATAGTGAAAAAGAAAGAATTATGATAGTGTATGATTTTTATAAACGATTATTAAAGTAAAGTAAAAAAGTGTGTGGAATAGAGTAGCCAACATCATTTTAATGTTGTGCTTAAATATATGTTAAAAGCGAAAGTTGAAACTGTTATATCAAATGGCACTATTTATACAACAATGTTAAGTTTATGCTAAAAAACTTTGATGTTACCGTTATGTTTATGATAATGCTTGTGTGAAAGTTGACTAAATCCATCCTTTTATAGGGAACAAGACGGTGAATTTTGAACGAATTATCCCAAATTACTGAAGGGTCAATACAGTTCCAAAGTACCTACTATTGAATGTCCATAAATTACACCAACAGAAATTCTCAATGAAAAGAAGGCCAATTATTTATTTGCTGGGCATTACTTCCCGATGGAGCACCAACGAATGTCTCCTTTTTCTATATTAGCACGTTAATTCTTTAACTATAAAAAACATGTAAGTTACTATTAGTTGAACATTACTGGTACTAAACATTTATTCTCTTGCGTTAATAAATTCCATCAATGACTTCTGTATTGCTGTAGTTAGGATTACTCTGATTTAACGTGGCTCCTCGCCGCTGATATTAAAATATTCATCTCTGCGGCGGTCCACACGGTTCCTGTAATGTTTCGCTGCTTTAAAAACAGTAAAAATTTGGATGAACTACAAATTATTGTAAATATAGTACTCACGAATTTCTGACTCAATCGAAAATATATCACTCCACACGAATAATATTAAAATTTTCGTTTAGGTGAAAAACTGTTGAAAGTGTATCACAAACATGTGTCTAAATGATAATTTAGTGTATGGGCATTGAATCACAGTAGTCTGAGGCCTACCAAAATTTCCTGCAGGATGTAATTTCAAACATGGTCTTTGAAAACCGGTCGTGGACGGTCGAGGATGGTCGAACAGTGTGAGTTGTGCGATAAGAATATACGTGTTGGAAATTTTGGTCGTTGGTGGACGGTCGCGGACGGTCGGTCCTGGTCGACCACTGTGATTCCTGGCACGTGTGATTCCTGGCTAAATGGTTATATTCAATTCATAAAGTGTAAATAATTTGAGGTGCACAACTGTGAAAATATGTTAAGTAAATACAAAAAACTTCTATTTGCACATTTATGCCGTTTTAACATTTCTTCTTTATTTTGCTATTGAAAGAGGGACGTTTAGGAGATCACCTATTTTCTCAATAAGAAGTTAGACTACTTGGGTTGATGAGTAAAATTACTCATGAAGACATTGCGGCATTTTCAGTCCCCCCCTTTTAAATTTTGTACGGTCAGCTTTACAAGCATTGTTCACAAACCGTTTTGAATGGTATCACCAATACTACTTTTTGAACTGAATGACATTGTTATTGATTACCAGAGGATGTGGATACACCAATTGAAAAATTTCAAATGGCAAGCGGGTCAAGTGACATATCGTTGAAAAAAGAATTCAATTCTCTTTTCAACAATCTAGTTTTTTTCGAATTTCGTTTATATCTTTTCCACCTCATGCACTCAAAATATCAAGTAAAAGTGGAGATCTGAATGGTACCTTCATCTCGATAAATTTGAAATGTTTGATGTGAAGCAATGGGACAAAAACATTAAGAATGGTATTAGTGATACTACTTTTTGGGAGAAGATACGTTACAATTTCTCGACAAATGGCAAGATGGTAACTTGAAAATTTCGAAAGGCAAAGAGACCTAATTGTGAAAATACGTATAATCGAAATTTTAAAAATTGTATAATATGATTGAATAGAGAATTGAATTGCCATTTGAAATTTTCAAATGTTCCCCACGGCTCCCCCTATCAGACAATCGCAATGACAATTTTTTTCAAAAAGTAGAATCGGTGATACTATTCAAAATAGTTTGTGTTCCATGTTTTTACGTCAAACCGTTCAAAAGTTGACACGGTTGAGGGTAAAAAAAGCCACACTGTGTTTATGAATAGTTCCTGTCATCATTACCGTGTGGATCTTGGAAAACTATTGTTAGAAGTTTTGGGTAACGTGCACAACAAATATAGAAAAATATTCAATAGTCAAAAACTTTCCAATTACCAACATTCAATATGGTTTGTCGAGTAGCACATGAATAGGAATATGCCATACTTTTCAATATGTAATTCAATTGTTTTGGTTGACAGCTCGGAGGTACAACAAACTCAATCGTAGAAAAAGAAGAAGAAATAACCACACTTTTCCGTTTGCTTCTGTAATTGAAAAAAGTTTTTC
The DNA here is from genome assembly GCA_944452925.2 of Chrysolina oricalcia. Lineage (NCBI taxonomy): Eukaryota > Metazoa > Arthropoda > Insecta > Coleoptera > Chrysomelidae > Chrysolina > Chrysolina oricalcia. The sequence goes on along the minus strand of OX101814.2, from coordinate 23,524,172 downwards.
GCATTTTTTTCTGTTACTGCCGTGTTTTACTGTTTCTGATGTGTTTCTTTCTGTTTCAGCTGCTTTGTTGAAATTCAGATATAATGGACTTTACAACATATTACTCAAGTTTGGATGATGTTCATCGACAACGGGACGAAGATAAACTATCAGCTACTCTGTGCTATCAGTAATAGACCTTGATCCATATCTTCTGGAAGCTGAAGAATTATCAACAGATATTTAACTTTTTTCCAAAATAATGTAATTTGATCATGTGAATTATTTAGTGGACACGAAGAATGCTTTCACAATGGATAAAATTAAAGTATTTTAAGATTTAGAAGCGTAAAATATAACAAATTGCTCAGTGGAAGTGATTTGACAAAGCATGTAGTCTTGAAGTGGCAGGGAACTACTTCAGTAGAAGGAATCCCTTCTCAAAGTGAAAAAGGCAGTTCTAATGCACATTTAAGTTCTTCGATTTCTTTTACCAATTTAGAAAGAAATTTCACTAGCGCAACCTCAATGTCACCAAAACTAACTCAAAGATCGTCAAGGGTCTCTAGAGTACCCTCCCGCATGGACCTGTAACTCAACCTCAACTATGCCTGTTTCCTTAGTAATCAGCTTATTTGAGAAGGAAGAAATGTTGAATAATAATTGTTAAGCTTTGATCATTTCTATCAAAGGCGAAATTGACCTGAACCATGAATCATATTTAAAATATTCATCTGTTACTAGGCACACAAATTTTGTGACATTTTGGATATGAATGTCAGAATAAAATCAGTTATCTGAAAAAGTATCCAATTTATTAAAATATAAAAACAGGTGGAAAGGTTGACATATCTTCAACTATTAAAGAATGTAAACAAATTTAAAGAGCAACTTGTGAGTAATCAAAGTGCAAATCATGGTGCAATTATTGGGCAGGAAGAGTCACTGCATGTAATTTCTTATTTAAATATCTCTAAAAAGATTAAATATAACAGAACTTCTTGTCGGATTCTATTTCTTCTGCCAAAGATTCTGAAAATGGCCTGAATATAGAATGAAGAACTGCCACTTTGGACTCGCCTTTCTATTATCTTCAGTAAAGTTCAGACACTTGGGATTTGCTAGATTTGAATCCAAAACTCTGCAGGGTTCAGCTGACTTATTAAATGCTTTTTTTGCTGTCAACGTAACGTACTTCTGTTTTCTTGTTATCTCGTCTATAGAAAATAACACTGTAGGTTCATGAGAACAAATCTCCCCAAACCTGCTGAACAATCACAATGAGCACTAACAATACTGTCATCTTCAAGAAATTATCCATGGTGTTAATAATTTATCATACAATTTTTGAGAATGCTCACCTAGAAAAATTTCAACAATAAGTTATCACTATTTTTATAGTATGATGGTTTTTTACCTTTTCAATCACATATACTTCACATATACTTTTTTCACCCACACACAAATTGCTATATTGTGAGCTTCTTAATTTTCATATGCTTCCATTTCATTCATTTTAAAAGCACTCTTCGTTTCGACTGAATAATTAACAATATCAGTATACATTATTTTTGGGAAAAGTGAAATATCTTCAGCTTCAAGAAAATATGGATCAATACCGATTACTGATATTTTATTTTATCCGTTGTCGATAAACATCATCTAAAGTTGAATAATATGTTGAAAAGTTCATTATTCTTAAATTTCTACATAACAGCAGAAACAGAAAAAAACATATCAGAAACAGTTATAACACAGCGGAAACACTAAAAAGAGGGCAGAAATAGGGACCGGCAGCCGATTGGTTAAAGCGATATTGTTTCAATCGCTTTGGCTGCCAGTTGGTGATGGTCCAAACCATGGCGACTGCAGAAATTTTTCTGATGGCCCGAGAAAGTGCTAGGAATCGCACGTAAAGAGGTAAAACCTCGTTAATCCTCGGCTCGCACAAGTTTCGATTTCTGAGGGCTGTCGTTCGTAAGGCTGGTTAAGGAAAAAAACATTTTTTTTTTATTGAAAAAACTCTGAAAACGTTCTTTAACTACAAAAGCAAACAGAAAAGTGAGGTTCTTTCTTCTTCTTCTGAGTTAATTGTAACTCCACGCTGTCAGTTACGCACCAATCCAATAAACAAGTTTCATGAAGCACCTGAAATGCTGATTATCCTAATCTATAATTTAATTTATTTCAATTATCTAGTTTTAATCAATGCTTTCGAATTCAATACAATTGCAATAATACTGTGATCACGTACTGAAATGTATCTACAAAGTGAATTATTAGTCTGTAATTAACTAGAAAGTCATTAATGAAATAACACCGACACTCAAAATATGGCAAGTGAGCAGCAAAAATACATTTGTTCGCAAATATGATAGGATTTTCGTCACTGAACAAGAGTAAACGTTCAAAAAATTATTTATGAAACGGAATAACGTAACAATCTGTTCCAACTTCGAGAGAAGAAAAAATTGTGGCTATTAGTCTGATTAACAAGTTGAAAAACTTGTTAATTCTTGATCAAGCTCCTAAAAATATTAACGATGGCTCATTCGATTCGGAATGATGTCTACACAAATATGTCGAAATAGCTGTTTATGATACCAGTTCGTGAAGTAGGACTTCTTTGTATGAGCATGAAGTTTGTTGAATGAGACGCAGCCGAGTTCAACAAACACGCGAGTACAACAAAGCCCTTTGCAAAAGTGTTTCATACAAAGTTTTTTCTTCGACAGTTATTATATTAAATGAAGTGAAGTTTTGTATAGAAGTGTATAAATTCTCTTTATTGCAAAGCGCTTTCGACTTTCGTCATCTTCAGTCGAAAGCGCTTTGCAATAAGGAAAATTTATCCACAATCACCTTATAATTGAAGTTTTATCCACACTTATGAATCGTATAAAGTACCACTTTATCCACTAGTGGAATAATGAAATTACTTTATTCCACTAGTGGAATAATGAAAAATACAATCTTGAATATCAATCATTAAACATTCTTGCGCAAATAAAATGATATCTAAAACACTTATATAATAAATAACTATTATACACTTCTATACAAAACTTCGCTCCATTTACTTAAACAAGTGTATTCAGCTTCACGCATTTATTCAGTTATTATATTGCCAAATTGTAGCAATTATATCATTAATTTGAATGTTTAATGATATAGGGTAAAGAATGGGAACAGCGCGTAAACTGTGGTCGTAGAAAATAGAATAGAAAGTAGCTATTTGTGATACAAGTTTGTAAAGAAGGACCATTCTGTAAGAGCGTGAAGTTTGTGGAACAAACACGCGAGTACAAAAAAGCCTTTTAAGAAAGTGTTTCATAGAAAGTTTTTTCTTCGACATTCATTATATTGCCAAATTGTAGCAATTATATCATCAATTTGAATGTTTAATGATATTAATTGTCGTCGTATTATCAAATAAAGACTTCCGAGATATTTTTTATAAATGCATAAATGTATGAACAGTGTGTACAAAATTACTTCACGCACAGTTGATGATTTTTGGCACAGGTGATTTTTTTACGCACTTGTGCGAAAAAGTATTACTTTACGCACTGTCAGCAGTGCGTAAAAGCTTAGTTTACGCACTGTCGTAGAAAAATATGTATAAGCACATAAAAAATTGCAATTGTAATTAACAAATTAAGATGTGAAAAATAGCAACTCGTTTTTTCTCAATAACTCAAAAATTATTGATACTAAGATAATTTTGAAAGAAGATTCTCAAAGAGGAGGAAATTTTCACGAAAAAAGTTTTCACTGCCAGAGCTCTATCTCTATTATTCATAATTTTAATTCAACGCCGAAAATAGGGCTCCGCCCAGCCGTAACGACATGGGCGCACGACCGCTGAATATAGTGTACCTACCACATAAAATAATTTTATTTAGTAGCAGTTAAAAATAATTTAAAAATTTAAATAAATCACGGTATCATCTAGACACTTGGAAGAATAAATCTCGGTTGGAAAAACATCTTCAGGTCAATTTTTACTATTGTTAATTAATATTTTTTTTTCAATCTCTGTTATCTTCAATGACTACATAAAAGTTTAAATAATATATCTATAATTTTTTTTCTTAGTATACACAACAAGATCACACAATATAAGTGAATTGAAGTTCATTATTTTGTTTTTAATGATTATTTGAATTTGACAAAAACTGAAAGGTTGAAGAAATGTTGTAAATAAAATGTTTTCAACCAAATATTATTCCATTGCTGTTTTTGTATCTAACAATGGCATTCAGTTACGTTGGAAAAATAAAATTACATCATATGTTACACCATTTTTTGTAAACAAATGGAAAAGAATAATATTTTTTTATAAAAAAAATTCACCACTCTTTTGTCTTGGCAATATAATTATCAAAAAAAAATGATTTTCTGGCATGAATTTTTTTATTGATTACAATAATTTTTTTAATTTTTTGGTTGTTTAAATAATTAGTTAGATATGATTTTCTCTTTAAAAACCATAATAGGGATTTCTTCATAAATTATCAAAAAAACTTGTTTTTTTATACATAATTTCATTGGTTGTTAACTTAACAATTAGTTATAAAGAAATTTTAACAATCATTATATTTTGTTTTCTACAGCTAAAAAAAAATTATATAAACAGGCATATTTATCAAAGTACTAAAAAAAGATTATACTATTTTTTATAAAACTTTTTAATATTACACCGAACCGAAGTTGTACCGGCAGCATGATTTGTCAAGTAACAAATTGATATAATTTATAAACTATTAGAGATACGATAATTAATAGAACAAACGACTTACCTGTAGGAAGTTCGTTCTATATTATATGAGATATACTCGTCCAATTAGAATACACACGTAGTCACACAATCGTGGCTTTGTCGAGCACAATTTCTTTAAAGATCTGACTAATCTAAAAACAATGAACCACTTCTTATCGCCGCCGACGATACCCATGATTCATTACACTGTATCAATAACAAATTAGATATATTAGCTTAGGGGAGGGCAAGGGTGGTATTCTAATTGGACGATTATATCTCATATAATATAGAACGAACTTCCTACAGGTAAGTCGTTTGTTCTATTAATTATATTTCGATATACTCGTCCAATTAGAATACACACGTAGTTATTTAAAGATCAAATATAGATAATTTGGTTTTTCAATGATTTCTGAGTACACATTTGTAATTATCTCATGAAACTGTGGAATAGAAAAGTCAAGGACTTTTTTTTATATGTTCTTTTTTTATCATTTATGTATTTATTTTTTATTTTAATATATTTTTTTTAATCGATGTATCTGACCCCAAAAGTGAACAAAACACAATTACTTAGAATTAGATACATTTTAGAAGATTACCTTCTTCTACCAGTGGACGATTGTAAAATCTAGCAATACCTCGGATTTTTTCGTCCACTTAGCTGCATTTTTCATTGAATCAATGTTCATACCCGCTCTATAAGCCGCAGATGAAGATGCATACCTAGTACTATGACTTCTGAATATTGATGTATCTATTCCGCTTGATCGCATTACATCCTTAATCCAGCTGCTTAAAGATTTGAGTTGAGGTTTTATGAAAGGGTTTCCAATAAGTTGAGATTAAATATTCTTCTTCGTTCTTTAAGAGAGACCTCTAAATATTTGACTAAAGCTACACATAAGTCCGGATGATTGTCAAAAAAAAACTAAATTTCAATACAGGTTGTCTTCGATTAAAATTTTGACGTTTTCAACATTTCCGTGAAATTAATTTCCACACCATCTTCACTAATTTTAACATTATTTTCTATAATTTTAGAAATCTTCTGAGTTTTTTAATTTTTTTTCCTGACGATAATACTAATACATACAACTAAGTTCTTAACCAACTTTTTCTAATGTATTTCAAAACATGAACTGGACCCACGTTTCTTTGTACCTTGGGAAACTGGGTCTTTCTCTTTTTACGGAATGCTCCTTTCAACAATCGTTTCAAAAACTTTCCATCAGTATTTGAAATATCTATATGTAGTATTATAGCGAATATGGACTTTGGTTTATTTTAATGTAGAATATGAAAAAAAAAAAATCTTTTCCTTTATAAAAGAAAATTAAGTAACCTACACTTACGGAGTACACATCTATTTTTTGTCTGTTACAAAATGACCACCACTTACTAAGTGTTCCGTATTGCTGACGCAAGGTGGAATTATTTATTGATTTTTTCAAAATTTGAAAAACATGCTCGGAAATCCCGTTCCTTATAAATGATCTCCGGATAATCTCGATACCACTAGGGGAAAGTTCCTCCACAATGAATGGCTGGTGCTAAAGGGCGACAAAAGTAAATTCTCAGTAGGTTAAACAAAATTTGGCTCTCCTGTACAGAGTTTTGAAAATAAAGAAAACCATGGCTGATTATGCCAGTGTAGGTTAGGTTAGGTTTGAACGTGAGTGGGACCGTATCAGGCCATCCACTGCGGCCAATGGCCTATTGTGGCTCTAGACCAATGTAGGGGAGAACTGAAATACCCACTGCCTTGTCCCCTATAATTTTCCTGAAAACGCGTTCAATTATAGGAAAATGTGGAAATGCATAAAATATTGGTGATTTATTCCATGTGAAGGAAAATGTATTTGAGGTTAAGGCTCCCGGGTCTCGAAACCAGGAAACATATGTGTCACATTTCTTGTTTGATCTCAAAGCGAACAGATCTATTGGTTTACCAAGTTTTGAAACGATGTTTGTATATATTTTGTTATTCAATGAATATTCTGATTCTATAGATTGAATTCGTGATTTTTTATCCTCCACCACGTTATCTTTCAAAGGAATATAAGCGTATAACATTATTTTACGTTTTTCACACTAGGTCCAAATTGTATTCAACGAATGATGGGGAATATGCTATAGCTGTTTGTTAATAATACGCAGAAGAATGTTTAAGCATTCTGCTTCGGATGCGAAACATTGTAAGGCATAAAAAACTGATCATAATTCAAGATTATTCATTTGAAATCTTGCTTCCTGTCTACTCCAAAATCCCCGGGAAACCTTATCCTTACATAAGGCTCCAGGTTTAGACGCATCTGTAAAAATTACCTAATTATATTTCTGACAATTGATTGAATCGAAAGACTGTCTCATATAATGCTTCCACCAAAAAAATTCATTACGAGAAACCTCTAAAATAAGCGTTGTTGAGTCGTCGAGTCATAACATCCAATGAAAATTTTCAGTGCTAGGTATTTGTCATGTTCCAATATTTTTGTGTGAACCCAGCCATATTGGACCGCTGGACAAACTGAGGTTAAAGTACCAATAATTTTTGAAAAATCCCTAATTTTACAGCTTCTCTTTATTTTTTTAAATTTTTTTTAGTATGGATTCTTGTTTGTTGTCTGAAGCGTGTATGGCCATATTACCGCTTTTATTTATATAAATCCTAAATACTCACAAATTTGTGAAGGAATCAATGAATCAATTTATTACGAATCCTAGTCTAGGTAATGTAGTCAAAACACTAGCAACATTTACAAAGAGAAACATTCTGAATTGAAAATTAACGACTAAATTCCAACTTTTAGTCGCAGATGATTCCTCAACTGACTTTATGAAAATCCTGTTCATATTTTGAATAAAATCAACTAGCAACATTATTTTCAACCTCTAGATAAGAACTCCCGAGTAATGAATGTCGTTTAAATAAATTAGGCATAACATCTCCTGTTTTCTAAAATGATGAAATACAGGTTGCAGACGTTTCTTAAAGATATGGAGCTGTGGCTAAACTCGTAGGCAGAAAATTGTCCAAACTGAAAACGTAGAAATATTTTATGTTCTGCATATATGTGTATCATATATGCGTCTTTCAAGTAGATTGTGTTTTGTTTTGTAATTGAATCTTTGACAGTTTCATAATTGTCTAACTTGAAATGAGGTGTAGTTATAAATCTGTTAGTGCCCTTAAGATTGAGAATAAACTCAATAGTTCCGTTAGCTCTGGGGACCAGAAAAAATGGAGAGAGAAATTTATTCTTCACTGGTCTACATTCACTTATAACACCTTTCTCAAGTTCTTAATTCTGAGATGACAGGTAATAATTTGATAATTTCTCAGTTTTGTAATTTTTGACTCGAATACCTATGTCAAAAAGGCTTTCGAATAAATGGAATTCCGTAGCCCTTAATCCAAGACCTTATTTTCTGGTCTCACGAGAAGAACTGCCAGGCATGCGCAACCTGTCACCGTGAATGTTAGTATATACCTCTACTTCACATTGTTGCCTGTTTTTAACTAGCTGTAACTTCTCTGAATTTATCTGCAAAGTTTTTTTCCACAGAGAAATTTATCAGGTTTGCTTTCCTTAACGAATTAACGATTTTTCTGACTGTTGAAGTCGGATTAGGTTCCACCTGATTCTTCCCATTTGTTGAAACTACATTTTTTTTTGCATTTATTGTAGACTGCTTGATGGCTATAGACATTGAATGACTGTAATAGGACATTCGTATCATATTAAAATAGCATCTATAAGTACGTTTTGCTGAAGCCGAAAGAGCTAAGGCTACATGGCCATGAATGGTAAATACATATTTGTCGCCTTTGCGACCTTGTTCTACCAATGAAAATTCCAGTTCAGGGTTTAATACAGGTGCCTTCAAATAGGATACATTTCTGGAAATGGGACTGTTGTTTTCAATAACGTCTTTTTTACTTCTCTAAACCCATAGGGTGAGATATTTGGTCCAACCTGATGTATGTCATTGCCAAATATTACCTCGCTACCGGGTGGTCTTCTACTTACTTAAAAACTTCAGGGTCCTGCTCTCCTGGTTGCTCCTTGTAATCGATTCTGGATTTTCATTCTCAGAACCACATGATGACCGTGAAGTCGTAGTGGAATTAACTGAGAAACTGATTGGTATTACCCGAAAGGAAAGAGAAAATAAAACATTCTTCACTTTTTTCGGAACCACCCTGCAGGCATTTTACATAGTACCTATGTAAACATTGGAATTATCTGAACAATGTGAAACATTGTCCATAGAACCAACTAATTACCCAACTGTGATATAATAACATGCTTGGAACCAGCCTGCTAAGAATGGGCTTAACGGTTTTGCCCAAAAGGGAACCAGAAACATGCTTACTTGCGGCTTTGTTTTCGTTCAAGGTTATCCAACACCTTCCGTAGCTTTCTCATTTTTCTATCTAATCCACTAACATCACTATCATCACTACATTCTCTACACTTTTTATGCATTTTCACTAAAATTTTCAATGAAGAGTGACAAGAGTTTACTGTCTCGACAAAGAACAACAGTGTAATGAATCATGGGTATCGTCGGCGGCGATAAGAAGTGGTTCATTGTTTTTGGATTAGTCAGATCTTTAAGAAATTGTGCTCGACAAAGCCACGATTGTGTGACTACGTGTGTATTATGAAAATCCTGTATATCGAAATATAATGGACATTTCGGTTGTTCTTATGGAAGATTGTTTGATACTCAAAATAAGCTAATGAACGAATTGATAACTATTGTTTATCAGCTTTAATAAGCATTTGTTTATAAAAATCTGACATTTTTTTGCATTTTCCTTTCTTTCACGACTTATAACTTGTTAAATAATGAAAATACAGCTATAAACCTCGATACAATTTTGTTCAGTGATGAAATATCTATAAATTGATCTCCACACGATATCTGTATCTCATATAGTTCAGATTAAATATGTGTTTTAATTAATATTTACCATAAACTTGTTCATAAGCTTACTTTGAAGATAAAAAAAATCCTTCATTGGAACAACCTCAATGTCCATTATCGTATCTTTATATGTTATATCAATTTGTTATTTGACGAATCATGCTGCCAGTTCAACTTCGGTTCGGTGTAATATTAAAATGTTTTATAAAAAATAGAAGAACACTCCTTCAGTACGTTGATATATATGTCTGTTTTGTAATTTTTTGTTCTAGAAAAAATATATAATGATTGTTAGAATACGTTTATAACAATTTAGTTAAAAAACAATGGAATTATTGATGAAAAAAATATTTTTTATGTTCATCTATGAAGAAATGCCCATTATGATTTTTAAAGAGAAAATAGTTTCTTAACTAATGATTTAAACAATAAAAAAAATAAAAAAAAATATATTATAAACAACAAAAAAATTTATTATTAGTGGTAAATTTTTTTTTTCGAAAAATATTAATCTTGTCTATTTGTTTATAAAAAATGGTTCAACAAATGATGTAATTTTTTTTCCAACGTAACTGAATTGTTAGATACAAAAACAGCAATAGAATGACATTTGGTAGAAAAAAATGTATTTACATCATTTCTTCGACTTTTAATTTTTTGAGTTTAAGAGTTTAAGAATCTTTTTTCAAAATTCCTTAAATGTTAATTATTTTTGAGTTATTAACAGAAAACGAAATGCTATCGTTTTTCTTCTTAATTTGTTAATAACAATTGCAATTTTTATATGCTAATAAATACTTTTGATGCATTTTTCTAGACGTCATTTCGAATCAAATGAGCCATCGCTCATATGTTTAGGAGCTTGATCATGAATTAACAAGTTTTTGAACTTGTTATATAATCAGACTATATGGATCTTTATGGTACCCTTTTCGAAGTAGCAGTGGTGGTCCGTTAGTTGGTTGTTCTGTACAATTTGTTTTCCTTGAAAAAGGCCATTTTTCGAGCCAAATCGAATCGAATGCTCAATGACATATGACCATTGGACACAATTCACATCTCGTCTCTGGAAACGGGAAATTCAGTTCAATGCATAATTAAATACTACCAGAAAAATTATAAATGATTATCAAACAGTGCGTATAGGTTCTAATGACATATTACGGATAGACTTTGTTATTCACATTTCGAGCTGCGGTCACATTCTAAGCATAATTCTAATTGCCCTTATTTCGCAAGAAATAGTTTCCCAAAAGTCGGCAAAGCTGAGTTTCTGATAAATTATCAGATTATATACAATGTATATAAGCAGATAATTGCCGCAAAATGAGCGGCAGTAAACATTGTGCTTAGAATGTGACTCTGTGTTGACCGCAGCCCGAAATGTAAATAACGATAATATGTCATTGGTAGGTACTGTCCAGAGACTGGAAATGATAGAACCTTACCAATTACAGGTAGGGTAAGAGGGGTAGTTATTGGCCTCATAAGGATTTGCTCAACGGCTATTTCGTTTGAAAATTACATAAGTGAAATTTTTTTGCATATATCTTATTAGTTCACTTGGTAACTAGTTCTCATCAGAGAATCAGGTGCCAATATTCAGCAGTTTTTTTATTATAAGGCAGTAATTAGGATTTATCAAAAAATGCAATAATTGGCCTCTATGACATAGTTATTGGCCACATTGAATTAAAGTAATTGGCATCTCTAGATATCTTTAGGAAAATTGATCGTGGTTCACTTTGCCAATGAAAAACAATTTTACAGGTGTCATGAGATAATTAAAATATCAAAGGTAATTGGCAAAATAATTTCAAATAAATAATTTCAATAAAATTTATTTTTCAAACACGTTAGGAAAGTGAAAACAGGTGAATTAGATTTGTGAAGTTGATGTTTTTCAATACATTTTATGTGAAAGGTTCTCATCCACCTATCACATTTGATAACATCAATTTTAAGAGTGCAGGAGAAACAGATTCCCATAAGTAACTGGGGGTTATTGAAAAATGTGATATGATTCTGGATCTCATTTTGATCATGAATTTCCTGTCTTCTTTCTTCTGACGATTTCACAAAGGGTTTTTGCATTATGCCTTCTTCAAATATATCTTTCAAGACGTTTCTTTTTACGTTCGCCAATTTCTCCTCAAAATAACTCATTCTTGGTTTCATTATTTCTTGAGACACTATATTTATTTTCTTCGCCTCCTCTTGAACCTTGGCGACTTTCATAACTTTTTTTTCAATGGTTTCGGTTTTCTTTTTCTCTCCGCCATATCTTGCTCTCTTTTCAACTTTTTCAGTTCTCCTTCTTTTATTTTGTTTTCTATATCTTTTACTTTTTGCAGTTTCTCTTCTTCTTTCTGATCCGTACTTTTTTTCAAGTACTAGAAGTTATTTCATATGGCTTTCTTTCACAATTCCTTTTTCCTTTTCTTTCTGGAGTACCAGGCCAGAACAAATGATTTTCTATATTTCTATCAACAATCTGGAGAACTTGGTTTTTGGACTGTTGATCTTCAGTAACAAGTAAACTCATGTTCTCTTCCAACACTATCAGAATATTCATTATATTAAGTTCAGAAGGATAGCATCCACCTACTTCATTGATGTTTTGGTCATCAATATCTACACTGTCGTTTTCTATCACATGTCAAATCCGTTAAACAAAGATCAGCCTGTTTTTCGATGTCGATCACAACTTCTTTGCTTTCTGTTTCAGTAACATCCAAACTCACTACGGTCACTTTATTTGTTTTGCGGGTTCCTGTTTTGCTTCCTGTTATATCGACGTCCAAATCGATTTTAATAGGAGCACTTGTTTCCCGTTCCTGTTCCACGTATCTTTCAATCTTAGATGAATTATCTTCGAGACTGCCTCTGCTTTGTTCAGTCAGGACGTCTTCGTTGTTGTCATGAAAGTTGGAAATTTTTTTCTTAAATTTCAGCCAGAGATTGTGAATTACAGTAAGTTCATCATTTGCTTTCGATACATCAAAATCAGCCGCATTGAACTCATTGATTCTGTCTCTTCCTACTATTTTTCTGAAGATATCATAATGGACTGACACATATTGTTCTTCCGTATCTTTCATATTTTTGTCTTTGCCCAAACATTTGGTAAAATCTATAGCATTAGGGTTCCATGGAAAAATACCACAAGCTCTGAACCCATTCTTGATTATATCTGGTCGAACAGATTTGTTTATAACACATTTCAATAGTGATGCAAATTCTTTTTTCGTTAGGTCTTGTGTAGGATGCTCCTTTCGCCATTCTATTACTCCCCTCCTCCACCCATCTTCTAGAGGCTTGAATGTCGTAACGTCAGCAGGTTGCAGAATTCGAGTGGCGTTTGGATATAGGGAGACTAGAATAATTCCTATATTGGAACAGAGTTCACTTAATTTTCTATCCAAATGAGTTTTATGTCCGTCAACAAAGAGGATAATGGAAAATTCTACATTTAGACTTTTCACGTAGGGATAGAAAGTGTTGCCTATATATTCATAGAATATTTCTGTTTTCATCCAACCAGTGTCACTATAAGAAATACTGAATTCATTTGGAACTAATTCAGCTATTTCTTATGGTAAGCGTTTATAAGAGTAAATGATTAAAGAGGGAGTCCTGAGACCTGATGGGCTAAAAGTGAACATTACAGTCAAACTACTCTTTGCCTGGGAACAATCAATCTCATAAAGATTCTTACTGCCTCTGGGTGCTAACACCTTTCTGTTTTGAGAACATAGCTGAAAGTGTGTCTCATCTCTATTGAAAATGCGTTCAGGATATTTGAGAATATTCCGAGATATCTTCAAACCATTTCTTGATGTCACTTTCACTAATATGTGAAGAAGCTGCAGAAACTGCCTCAGATTTCCTTGTAGCCATATCCGGATGTCTTTTCATGAATGCCCTATACCTTCTTTCTCCTGGGCAATTATTTTTGAAAGGATTTTGTCGTGGTTTTTCATCGAGAAATTGTTTCACAGATAACTGAACATCTTCCTTACGTCGTGGAAATCCTTTTCTATGACATTCATTGATCCACCTTACTAAAGTTGCCTCCTCTTGTGTGCTGAGAATGGGTGAGGGGCCATGCGATACCTTCACAAACTTGTCAGAAGGCCGAAATTGTAATGTCGCCCTCGGATTTAGGTATTTCTTTGCTGCAACTCTCTTTGGCATTCCATTTTTTATATCTCTTATAGCACTCAGCAGATCTTCTTCACTGTATTTTTTTGAGTACATTTCATTTTTAGCGGCTTTTGGCATTCTGAAAAAATAAATACGTTCTGATGATGTTCTATATGGGACGAAACCTTTGGAAATTATTATGACTATTGATGTAAATATCAGTTATTGGCCACGGACATATCATAGTTATTGGACGTGGCCAACTACTGGTATAAGGATATACTTTAAGAATCGTCACCCTAAGAACGCATTACCGTTATTGAATATAATTCAAGAGATCACCATCCCACAAATGGTTCCGAACTGAAAAAATACAGTCATTGGTCGTGGGCCAATAACTATGAATAATCGTGATTCCTTATACCCAGTTATTGGCCTCCCATAATATTTGTAAAATGATCAAAAACTGAGGTTATGAGGTTTAGATAGTCAATTGAGACATAATGGAACGTGATACATATCATACGAAGTATTAAAAATCTATAGATTCAATGCTATTCAGTTTAAAAGTAATTGGTGTGCTTACCTGATGTATAACAAAATCACAACCCAACGCAATATTTATTCGGACATTTGACTACGAAAAGGTCAAGGTTGAACTAACAGGGTTGCCAATTAACTGTAATGTTGAAAACTTCTTGAACTATGGATTCGCATCAAAATATGTATTATTGCAACAGTGTAACGCTTATTATTCGTATATTAATATGGAGGGGCCAACAACTGTAGTGTCTACCCTAGTCATTCCGCTTCAGGAAATTTGAATTTTTCAATACAAATATGTTTAGATCATGCAATCAACAATTTTTGAGTGGCTCTTTGAGTGCAGAAAGAATAAACCAACCAAGTTATATGTGAGTGTATTACTGAAGAAATAGAATATTCTGATTATGCATAATTTGAAGGTAATTTTCCGGCTTTCAAAAAATAGGCTAAAGCTATTTGTGTATTTAGAGAGCAAAGTGATTGATTCGACAAAAAGAGTAATGTTTGGAAAGCGGCACTGATACGTTGTGCTCGAAATACACAAAGGATTTTTTCTACGAACGCATCAGCTCTTAGACAGAGAAACGATCGACACTTCCTTCAACAATTGGCACTTAATATTATAGTAATCCCAAATATATAAGCTATCCAAATATCCAATAATTTACATCTTTAACGAAAGGAAAATAAATTGCTCAAGGAAAAAAAGGGTTCCAAATGTCGAGATCGAACCCAATACCTTTAGGTTTGAAGCGAGACTCTCAGGGCAAATTTTATCGTGGGATGTAACCTGGTGTTGCAGTGATGGTTGATGAAATAAAACTCCAACAATTTGTGGGACCACCAAAGCAAACAGTACTTTATTCCAAGGTGACGACTTCAAGGTCGAGCTAAAAGGACATTAAAGGCTTAAACATTGTTTAGGAAGAATTTAACATTCGTTATATAGTTTCTCTTAAACATGAATAAAATGACTTCACAGTTACACAAGCACTGTTTTCTTAAATTTACAGAAAATGAAGAGTAGGGTCAAACGAGTGTGTGAAAATTATTAGTATTTCTGGAATTAATACAAAAATGCACTAGAGAAAATACATACCTAAAAGGCAGGCGCATTCCAGAGGAATTCTCTAGGAATTAGGAACCACGGCACTTTTAACTCGTGGAACGTCCCTTTTCAAACAGCAATCGTTAATAAAATGCTCAAAGTACCTATCTACTCTTCAAAACCACGAAAAACAAGAAACTCAGTTGTTTTTCCAACATCACAAAAAAACAGGTGAAATTTAAATTGGGAATAAATAACTGAATGGGCATATTAGCGCCATCTATGATTCAGTAGTTGAATCTCCAAGCGGTGAACCTACAGGTACCTAAACGTAATAACACAGAATATATAAATAAATCAAGAAACTTTATGACAATGAAATTCATGAATGTTTTTCTCGAACCAATTACAAAAGAATAAAAGAAATGTCGAGCACAGCTTAATCTACAGCCGTTTTGCTACAGGCTATACATTTGATCTAGGCAGTGACCTAATCTCAGCGCCACCGTAGTCGCTCAGAGAGCTTCGAAGAGTTTTTCTATAGTTTCCATCATGCAAGAATAGGTTCATTTCCACAAAAGCAATGGAGATGCTGGCAATTTTTCAATATTGTCGCTCTACAGCGAAAAAGCTCTCACAAAATGACATTTCATGGAAAATGTCAACTTTGCGTTGGGATCTGAAAGCGCCAAAAGCTACTCTGGTAAGCGGTTGTAGGAAAATGTATTTTAGTCATCCGACAATCACTTAACGAATTTTGAAAAAATCTAACAGAGGTTCATGGGTGCATTAGTGAAACAATACATTATTTTATTATTCAGCATTAAAACGTAACTTTTTCGCTACTGAAAAATTGGAGGATTCACGACAACAATAGTTTTGTGATGCTACAATAATTGTTAAGTTGATTTTCAGTTGCAGAAAGAGTTAACCAAGCAAATTATGTGAGTGTGACCTACTGAGAAAATGTATTTTTCCATTAATCACTATTTGTACATAGTTTTATATTTTAAAAAATTTGGAGTTTCATCGACTAATGTGTTTTAGTCATTCGCCAATTGTTTTGTGAATTTTGAAGCCTAACAAAAAAAAATCATCAAAGTGAACTTATTCCTGGAAACTGAATTTCTCTAATTGTCACAATAAGTTTTTCGTTTGTTTCAAAGAAAAATGTATAACCTCTATCTATTTGACAGTGATTCGAAGAATATAGCATAGTCGTATATGCATGCGGTGTTGCCAATAAAGTAAAATTTCCGAGTTTATCAAAGATTTCAATATAAAATTCATAAATATGCCATAAAAAAAGGATTTTCTGCATTATTTTTCCAAGACAAGACCAAGACAATCACTCGACAATTGTTGGTTACCACAGTGATGAAGTTTGATGTTTAAGTTATAACGATGGCGTGTTAACTTAATATAAAGATAGCACAGCCAAACCAACAAAAAAACTAACATCAAATAGGAAAGCCAGTGCAGTTATAGTAGATATCATATGTTTTCAGATTCAATCTACAACTTATTAGATTTTTGAGAAATCAGAAATGCATCTGATTTTTTGAAACGGCTCTCAGTTCAATAGGGCAAATGAGATACAAATTCCCATATTGGCAAAAATTGGATAGGTATCATCTTCAAAAGTCATGAGATTGGTAAGGCGATAATCACCTAGATTCCTCCACCGTCACTGTTGTGAAGCTTTGATCGTCTATTTTGTCAACTGAAATGAAATTGTATTGTGTTGAAATTCATTTTTGTGATTTTTTCAAACAAACGCTCAGTGAATTTTAGGAATTTTGAACAAAACGATATTATTCATATCAATGTACTGGGATGTACCTTCATTTCCATAAAAAAACATTGTGAAAACTTGAGATTATGAGTCCCTAGAGGTATACCAAGTTTCTGATGGAATTTGAAGTAACCTTCTGAATTTTATCAATCATTGTGTAACCATAATATTATTGCAGCTTCCTTCCCCCAGTTGTATATTGAACTGAAGATGAAAATACATATGATCGAAATATGTCTTCAGATTAGGATATCTATCCAAATCTATAAGAATTTCACTATTTGTGTTATTTTTACAAAAAACTAGGTTTTTCACTTCGAGCATGGACTATTACCATCCCATATTAAACATTTGAACTAGGGACATCAGTCTTTCTGCAGAAGGCAACGGTTCTGAAAATATTTATTGGGATCATATATCCCCGTCTTCCTAATGAGATTGTATCGAATGAAGAAATCTGAATTGTTTACAATGAGCGCTTGTTAAGAAAGGAACAAGGTGTTCTGCCTTACCAGGACGGTTCTAATGTATAGGATTATGGCAATGACCACCGTCCTGGTAGAGCAGGAAAACTTGTTTTTTTTTGACAAGCGCTTAATGTGAACAATGCAGATTTCTCTATTTGTATTGGTGGTTTCAGTAATCACGCACCTTTGGGTATTGCTTTATTTGAGAGGCTGAAGCTGACATGGCGCTCGTGGTTAGTGAACGCTACACTTCGAGCTCGGTCTTAGCTTTTGTTTTGACATGGATTATTGATTGAACCATTTGTTGCAGACATTAGTTATCGTCATCAGATACCTACCCTATACAGATGAGGGGCAATACCCCGAAATCGATCTATACGTGGTCCAAATGTTTCAATTGACATTTCCATGGAACTAGCAATAGCAGAGATAGCCTTGTAGGAACTCTGCACGGAAATTAATTGGATGGTATTCAACGTTCATCGTAGTATTAGCCAGGAAAGTAGTTGTTTTTTATAGATTTTCGACCCAATTTTTCCTATTGTATAGGATTATGGCAATAAGCACCGTCCTGACAGGGCAGGACATCTTGTCTCTTTCTTGACAACCGCTCATTGTGAACAATGCAGATTTCTCTATTTGTATTAGTGGTTTTAGTAATCACGCACCTTTGCGTATTGCTCTGGTTGAGAGGCTGAAGTTGGGATGGTGCAGGTGGTTTAGTGAACGCTACAATGCGAGCTTTTGTTTTTTTTGACATGGATTGTTATACACGACTATAAGGAGTGTATACTACGGCCGCTCAGCCGTACCACACAGGGGGCCTAAAATCTTTATTTGGAGTCGTAGAGCCACGAAACAAAAACCAAAATGATCTTCGTCAAAAATCAGGAGGGTGGTATTTAATAAAATTTTGATAATAATAATATTTCCCTGTCAAAATGACAGAGTAATATAAAAAAACGCTATAAATTTCTTATCGAAATAGATAGAGGAAAAGTGAATTGGAAAATATGATCTCCGTCGAAAAATATGTATAAATTTTTTTTCCGATCGGAAAATTCGGAAAATTTTTACGGCATTTTTTCGTTTTTCTCAATTTCCCTCGATACAGGTCAGGCAAGTGATTTGATTCATTTCAAATTCCTTGAATGTATACTCCTATATGTCCTACAGAACTTTATAGTTTTTGAGCAAGATCGAAAAATGCGTACAGGTTTTCCGGGCGATTTTCCGAAAAGTGAAAAACTTGAATAAAAACCGCAAATAATTTTTTTCCTGAATTTTGAAGATAACAATGGATAGAGCTGAAATATTCAAACATATTTTCCCTCTTTGAAGTTTTCGATAAAATGATCGAAAAACTGGGAAAACTTGAGAAAACTGACTGAAAAAACTTGCGTTTTTGAAAAAACGAAATATACAACGAACGGTTTTTTCGGAAAAATCAATAAATATTTCAAAAAAACGGAAAAATCGATCTATTGACCGTACTAACGATGAAATTGAAATTCTTAAAATCGCCTCGAATACGTCTCTACGATCTCCATTGACGCTCCAAACTGTTTTTCTCCGACGCCATTAGAAAATGGAAAAATGATGGAAAAACTGAAAAAAAATAAACAGTGTGTATTTTGTGTCCAATATCGCCAAAAACTCGAAAACGGTGCTGGATATTACAAAAATATAAAAACACAGTTTGATGCCCTTGAATGGTTCTACAAGAAAGCCGAATCAACTTTTTCCATAACTCGATAAATAAGGTCGTGAAAACCGAGTGAACCTAAAAAAATGACCGTTTTTTGACGGGAAAAAATTTTGAAAAAAAATCAAAAATTGAAAGATATCAAAAAATTTATCTGAACAATTTTATTGTCCTCGAAGAGATTAACAAAAAGTTCGGATGAAATTTTTTCATATTTCGAAAAAAAAATTGAAATGTGGACGTGGATGAAATTTCGCCTTTTTTTTGGGTTTTCAAACACCAAAAAATCGAGAACGAAACAAGATATCGAAAAAATGTATATAAACAGTGTTATTGTACTCAAACAGACTAACAAAAAGTGTCGAAGGAGTTTTTTCATATCTTGAAAAAAAAAATTTTAGATGTGGACTTATAAAAAATTTTGAACAAAAATAAAAAACTGAAAGATATCGAAAAATGGATCCAAACAATTTTATTGCTATTGAACTGACCAACAAAAAGTTTGGATGAAATTTTTTCATAACTTGAAAAAAATAATTTGAGATGTGGACTTAGAAGAATTTTCCTTCCAACTTGGTTTTTTAATCACCAAAAACTCGGAAACGAAACGGGATATCAAAAAAATTTATATGGACAATTTTATTGTACTCAAGAAGAATTTTTATATATCTTGAGAAAAAATATTTGACTGGGGACTTAAAAAACTAAAAGATATAAAAAAATGGATTCTAAAAATTTTATTGCCCTCAAACGACTGAAAAAAATTTCGGATGGAATTTTTTCATAACATGAAAAAACAAATTTGAGATGTGGACTTAGAAGAATTTTCCGTCTGTTCTGATATTCGATTACGTCGAGTGCCGTAACCAGTCGTGTATCCAATTACTGATGACCATCAATTATAGTTTTAAACGAATTCCGCTTGAAGTCGTGTATTCATATTATTGATTCCGCTTGAAGTCGTGTATTCATATTATTGATTCCGCTTGAAGTCGTTTATTCATATTCTTCAACTTCCGAGCTCTAGGCGATGCGAGCACTCACTTGTTAATTGAACCATTTGTTGCATACATTAGTTATTGTCTGCAGAGACCTACCCTATACTGATGAGGGGCAACACCCCGAAATCGATCTTTAGGTGGTCCAAATTATTCAATTAACATTTTCATGCAACTAGTAATTGAAGAGAGAGACTTGTAGGAACTATGCACGGAAATTCATTGGATGTATTTCAACGTTCGTCGTGGTAGTAGCCAGGAAAGTAGTTGTTTTCTGATGGATTTTCGGCCCAATTTTTTCTATTGTATAGGATTATGGCAATGAGCACCGTCCTAGTAGGGCAGGACACCTTGTTTCTTTTCTGAGATTGAAATCACTTTTCTATTGATGAACACTACATGTAGTCTGATACTATTTTGAAAGTTATAATAATCTTATGAATGCATATGTAGTCGTAATAAAAACTGAAAATTCCCCATTGTCTAAGAACATATTTCACGTTATTCAAATGGCGTAGGTACTGTATAATCTTATCTGAATTCGCAAAGAGTTAAATTATTTGAACTTCACTGCTGCATGTCTGGCAGTCGTTCTGTTCGCAGAATTCACAAAATTGAAGAATTCGAACGGGTATGTTCTCTATTTTTACCTAATCTACATATACTCTATATTTGAGGAACAACATACTTACTGTTATCAATTGGCAGTCTTTTCTTTCTTTCAATTGTCTCACTAGAACTGGGCCTCCCTTCAGAGGGACCGTAGCTATTACCTGTATTGTTTTGTCTTCAAAAACTCCAGCAACGTTTTCTTGAAACTTCTTGCTGAACATTTCGATTTTTCCAATTTCATCTATTATCAGCAGTTTTGTCGGCTGAAATTTTTAAGAAATGTTATCAGCATATGTCAACACAACGAGTTACTTCAATAATATGCTCACATTTTCGAACACAGGCAATGCGAGTTTCTCAAAGTCCTCGACAAAAACTGCATATTGACCAACTAAAGGTTTATTTGTTCTATTATGAGGCAGACTGAAATAGAAAAAAAAAGATAAATAAAAAATTCCTCCGTCAAAGATATTGAGCAAAAGTGAGCAAGTTTAACTCAGAATTTCTATCAAAAATGGGATACTAGACGCTTCCCAGGTAGCATAGGTTAGTGAACTAACGTCGAAGTGACGTCTCATTGAAGTTCCTTTTGGTCCGTTACATCCTCGACTACAATTAGATCTCAAAATGACGTCTTATTTCATAACGTCACGTATTTCGTGGCGAAATTTAAGAAAGGAGAGCAGTGGATATGCATTCATTTTTCACGCCACTAACATACACAGGAGCTCAGTTTGGGACGTGGAATCGATCATTAAAATTGATTTCGATAAGATTGAAATATGGAGTTTAATTTTCTGGAGCGCAACGGATTTATCGCCAGTGAAAAATCTGAAACCACCCTGATGGAATGGGACAACCCACTGCACTAATATTACTAAAATATTAAACAATAGATACTTATAATGGTATAAAAATACTATGTAAATATGTAGAGGTTTTGTCTTCCCCTACGCTTGAATTACTTGGACCAGAATAAAAGAAATAGTCATGATCGTCACTAATAAAATATATCAATTGATGTTACACACACCGTATGTGCACAGTTCGGCTCACAATGCCAAATGAAATTAATGTAAATATGGCACCACCAAGATGAATTCAAGTGTATGCTGTGATTGAGAGTAGTGTATCGTTTAAATATATCAAAATTGAACTTCCAGTGAGGGCTATGCCTGTGACATCACGATGATAGCTAACAATTGCCTAAGGGACAAATTCTTAACCTAAACTTATATGATATTGTAAGTAGAATTTCTCAATAATGCCAGTTCACCAGTTGTAGTTCATGAATCCATTGCCTTGGTGAATACCGGTGTGTGCAGTGGGTGCGTCACAATCGAAAGAAGCATGTACAGCTGGGACAAATACCATTAACGGGGAATACCAATTATAGGGGACGAACAGCAGGAATACTGAACCATAGATGAACAGTGGAACAACCACAGTTGAGCAGGAATAATCACAGTAGTGGAACATTGGAAATACAACCGTGGAGCAACGGAACAGTAGCGGCGCACACTAGAATAAACAATAGCAGTCTGACTTCTAATTACAATTGTATGAAGCCATAAGTAGAGCCCAAATGCGAATACTAACCTCTATTAAGTGGGAGGGTTCTTGTAACAGCTTTGATGGTCTGTTTGCTGTCTGATAGCTAGTTTCTTGTTCCAGTGGTTTCACCGATGAAGAAATGACATAACCCCAAAAATCCGCAAAGCAAAGAAATTTTCTCCAAAATATACAGAGTCAAATATCGCAAACAATATGAGAAAATCTCCAGATATGAATGTTCCCAAGATCCATCAACGATGATCTAACTTGAATTGGAAATCTTCAAAATAGGTCAGTCAAAATGTTACTTATCAAATATCAAACCGGAAAAACGTCAATTAAAAAAAATGACCCACGTCCAAGTCAGAAACTGTCACTATCAGACAAAGCGTTTCCTTTTGTTTGTTCGTGGTCTGTGAGATCGGACCAGGAACTACCTTGAGCTACTCGGAGCTACTCCTTGGGACAATTGGACAACGATTCAGGCATTGTTAAAATAGAAGTAAGATAGTCAATGTCTGTGAAAAAGGTATTGGACCAAACGGGAGTGTCATATGAATATTTGACGTCATCTTAATGCAGGTTTCTTCAAAAAACCCCGATTTCAATGCTGTCCCATTGTTTCAATCAAGTTACGACATGACTTAGAGGCTAGATCACTGAAGTTACGACATGACTTGGATGCGAGATCACTATCGCCATCTACATGTCGCATCCATTTGATTCCAATAATGATCCCATAATGTTGGCTAACTAGAATTAAACAAATCACCTAAAGATTTAGTGTTGCAACTGAACAAAGACGGAAACGTTAGCCTTTCAATCTCAGAACCAAACACAAACAAAGTCAAGTATTCGAAAGTAGAGTACCTCAATGGCACAGAATAGAGATAGAGAAGAAATGGGTTTTGGGTTATAAGCACAAAACAATAGACTAACCAAAAGTATGTTTACAAAATAACGCTGTCATACTGCAAAATAGAACAACTGATAAATGTCATTAGCTTAAGGCCAGTTCATATCCACTCGAACTAGTAGGACAAAGGCAAGTACTAACATTCAAAAAGAGCTGTATATGACAACGATCAAGTTATTATTTTTATTATTTTGAAACAGTGGCGTACAGAGTGGAAAATTTATATCAATGATAGAGAATTTTTGATGTT
This sequence comes from Chrysolina oricalcia, assembly GCA_944452925.2. Taxonomy (NCBI): domain Eukaryota; kingdom Metazoa; phylum Arthropoda; class Insecta; order Coleoptera; family Chrysomelidae; genus Chrysolina; species Chrysolina oricalcia. The sequence goes on along the minus strand of OX101814.2, from coordinate 23,500,453 downwards.
ATTGTATTAAAACAGAAAGGGTTTTCTAGTGCAAAATAAACCCGTAGCAAGGTCGTAATGACGTCCCTACGAAGTCAACTGTCTGTCATTCGAAAATTGTCGACTTAAAGAGTCCGTTACTGAGAATTGTTTCAGAATTCGTGATAACAGAAATCTGGACCCCTCCTGTTAGCAATTCGGCAAAAATGATGTAGGGCCGGTTGTATAAAGCGTCCCGACTGAAATTTGGATAAATAGTTGTTACACTGTAACAAGTTTGTATGGTTATTCTGTTGACGTAACGTTAGTCAGGTTAGGTTGGCTAGTAATTGAAGCATTTTCAACCTAGTTTGCATGAGCTGTCTTGTCATTTAAACTTCCCGCTATTACAGAGACCAGTCGCTGAGTTGCTACAGTCGAGACGTAGACGCTTGTTGAAAACACCAGTTGCCGAAAGCAGTGGTAGCGGACAACGTTGCAAATACTGAAAAATATTCATCAAGAATCAAAGATTCAAGATAACTTCCAATTAGAAAACAGAAGAAACTTAATGAATTGTTGACGAAATATGAAAGAGAAATAGGATGATGGAGTTATAGACTAAAATTTTAGAATACCGTCAATAATAAGTACGTTGTGGATGACAAATTTCAATGAGATGAGTAGTCTCTTTCATAATTCCCAATGTCAAACAACGAATTGTTATAAATCATGGAATATTTGTGTCTGGAGGTGTAAAAATGTTCTCGAAAATGAAAATAATATAGTTGGGATCGCTGAAATTATTCACATGTGTTATTGATATCCATTTGATTCCAAGAACATTTTACTTTTGTTTTGCCTCTAGATGGTAGGTAGTCAAATATTTTTGTTCAATTTTGTAATTGAATTCTAATTACAAAAAGGTTTTCAATGAATCAAATCTGAAAAATGTATTGATAATCTTGAAAAAATTTGGTGGAATAAAATGATGGTTTCTTTGACCTGGCAACTATGTCGCAGCAGCGTGGGTTGTCGGTTGATCTCGGCTGGATTCGGCCCGCCAGTCGTCAGCTGTACGGCTTGCTGCTCTGGGATCATGTTTTACCTCTTCGATTGTCATTGCCACAGTTTAGTATTGCTACTAATGAAGAATACTTCGTTACCGAAATACGCATCTATGAGTGAAAATACTTATTAGCAATTCGCCAAAAATGATTTAGAGCCGGTTGTATAAAGCGTTCTGTTACATTGCGTCTACATCTCGACTGAAATTTGGATAAATAATTGCTATATTGTGACAATTTTGTATGGTTATTCTGTTTACGTAAGGTTAGTCAGGTTGGGTTGGCTAGTAATTAACGCATTTTCAACTTAGTTTGCATGAGCTGTCTTGTCATTTAAACTTCCCGCTATTACAGTGACCAATCGCTCAGTTGCTGCGGTTATGACGTAGACGCTTGTCGAACACACTCAGGCCGAAAGCCGTGGTAGCGGACAGCGTTGCAAATACTGAAAAGTATTACTCAAGAATCAAAAATTCAAGATAACTTTTAATTAGAAGAACAGAACAAACTTAATGAATTCATGTTGGAATATGAAGAAGAAATAGGCTGCTGGAGTTCTAGACTAGAGTTTCAGAATACCATCAACAATTAGTACGTAGTGGATAACAAATTTCAATGAGATGAGTCGTCTTTTCCATAATTCCCATTGTCAAAAAACGAATTGTCATAAATCATGAAATATTTGTGTCTGAAAGTTGGGATGGGTAAAACTACTCAAACGTGCTATTGATATCCATTTGTTCCCAAGAACGATTTATTTTTGTTTTGTCACCAGATGGTAGTCAAGTATCTTTTGTTCAATTCTGTCAATTAAATTCTCATTACAAAAAGGTTTGCAATGGGTCAAGTCTGAAAAAGTTATTGATAATCTTAAAATAATTTGGTGGAATGAAATAATGGACGTCAGCGGTACGGTACGGGGTAGCATATAGCTAAAATCTCTTTTCTGGTCTGCTGCCATATTGGTTAGTTTGCTGGTTTGGTGCTACATATTTGTGTTTTTTGCTGTTACTCTCTCGGATCAATCAACAAATAATGTCTTACGTATTGGTAGAGTTCTACAAGAAGGACAAAAGGTGGCTAAATCTAAGAAAACGGGAAGCGTTGTGGCCGCCATTGAAAAACCAAAGGAGTTTCGATAAATGTATTTAGAGGCTGAAGAAGATTGGAAGTTCCATTGAACCAGTCGATGTTTGTATGGATCAGGTTAGTTTTCATGAACAAAAAAACACCAAAAAACTGCGATTCAGATATAAAGTAGCAGCACCCAGGATTGTTGAAGTAATGAAGTGTTTGTGATATTATGAAAACCAAATTCCTACAAGAGAATACAAATTGGTGATTATTCTTTCACAACTATTTTCTAAGAGCTATCATATTTTATGCACTGTTAATTTATATTGAATGTAAGTTTACATCCTGTAATGTTTTATAATTGAAATTTATTGAAAGTAATATTGTATTTCAGTTCATTTTATTATACTTTCCTAAAACTATCAATTTCCACATGAAAACTAGGGACTGTGGAAGTCCTTCACAAGACGTCATTTATTGGTCATTCGGCTGACGTCTTGTAGATCTTCAAAATGATGTCATTTATAGTCTTCTTTTCAGACGTCAGAATGTCCTGCTGATGATGTCCTATGGCTGTGACATTTTGACGTCTTTCCAGAGTCTCTGAGACGTCTTTTTCTGACGACAGTTGGTCAATTATTTGCCCAAATTAGGAGTCATTTTGACAACACCGTGCTACCTGGGTAGGAGTGTTGATTTATTATCTACGAAGGCATGCCCTTCAAGGAATATGAATATTAAATTGGATTATCGGTAAAAAAATTAGTTTGTTGGATTGGTACCCGGTCCAAAAATGAAAGTGCCATGCGCTCTGCTGTTTGGAATGCCACCCAGAAATACAGAGGACAAAATTCACTCGGAAGAAAAGACGTCTGTAACATCGTGACAAGCGACGAGCCAAATCCAACAAAAGTTCGCGCATGAAGTACTTCAAAACGAATGGTCACATGTTTTTTCAGAAAAACTGGACATGTCGCCACAGTTCTGTTAGAGCAACGCAGAACGATCAATTCTGAATGGTACACCAGCATATGTTTGCCAGAAGTGTTCGGAAAAATCAGGGAAACCAATCGCAGAAGAAGAACCTTTCTCGGCCACGACGATGCAAGTTCATACACATCAATCAGCTCAAACAAAAACGTTTTTGAGCAGACAAAACATCGAACTTATGGGTCATCCGCAGTATAGTCCTTGTTTGGCACCTATCATTGTTCAATAATAAATTGCGAGGTCAACGTTTTTTGACGGCTGAAGAAGCGGTTGATGCGTTCAAATCACATGTTTTGAAGGTACCTCAATCGAAATGGAAAAAGTGCTTCAAGAATTGGTTCAAACCATAGAAATATATATTATATACTTACTCTAGAATGCTAATCCCGCCTATTTTCACGGCGAAAAGTATGCCGCGTATGCGACCCGTTTTTGATGTGCGCATGCGCGTCATCAGTGTAGTTTGGGTAGACCGTTGCCAAGTTTGAAAATAATTTGGTGTTCCAATTCAAAATTTTCTGTTATGAGGTAATAAAACACATGTCATTTGAAAGAGAGAAATTTGACAGCACATTTAAGACTTTTAAAAACCGAAAAGAACATTTTAGAGATAGATTACTCCGAATTTTAGGCGCGAAAGAAATGTATTCAAAACAATAATGTACCCTATGCTACTGTAATTATAATGACCGTGCATCAGTGCTTTTTCATCAACAGGGAGACTTGTCACTAAGATTTGTCACTCTTGTCAGATACAGAGACGGATTTTAGAATTTCAGATTTTCTCTTGTTTTGTGTGGTGTTTATGTTCGTTGGTTATTCTTTCATCTTTCGTGAATTTGCATTAATCTTGTTTCTTTATAGACAATTTCTAATGATGCCGTTTCTTCCTGAATATAAATAATGAACTGTTTAGTGTTGTTTAAAGGAAAAATACCTGAAATAAATCAGTTTTGCTCAAAATAGCTTAAATATTATTTTAGCTTGACAAAAAAGGCATGATTTTTGGTTATTGTTTTTAAGGAGAGACCCCAGCAGACCATTTGAGTGAGAAAATTGTGATTTGTGGCAGACATTTTCCTCATGAAGATTCATGTGAAAACGAAAATAGAATAATTTGAAACCTAGTGCAGTACCAATACTGTGACTGATGCGTAAGCATGAATGGCGAGTGATACAACTTTCTACAACAAGTACTAAACATACACAGAATCGCACAGAAAATGAATGTCAATATGAAAGTGCTTTTCTTTGATGGTTAGGAAAATGCTTCTGGCTTCATTTTTTCATGCACCCCCATTGTGGAAATTGCACTAAGGTAATACAACCAGAAATACTCGTAGAAATAGCATGTTAATCTCTTCAAATGATTTAAATTAAATGCAGTTGCATATTTTGACATGAATCGTTCTAGAAAAAAAAAATCGAGCTTCCAAGCATCCAATTTTATAAATCCAATTTGAGTTGAAATTATTCATGATATCAGCTGAAATAAATTTTCATAGTTTTTTGTACTTTCAATTTATTTTCCAATCCAGTGCTTCCTTGAAATTCGCACCGACGATTTGGGGTGGTTCCGTAGGTTTTTGTTGGTTAACTACAGCTGAAAAGTGAATGTGATACCAAAAATCAGTCGCTTCAGAGCGGTAAATAATAATAATAACCGTACTCTACTTTATGATGGCCTTTGCTGAATATTCGGGATCATAAATATGTGAAAATATGTATTCAAATCGGCTAAATACAAATAACAGGTATAAGCACAATGAGGTTTCCAACCTTATTCTCCAAGATTCAGAATTAACATTTGTTAATCTTCACAAGTACCATAATATTTTACACCGGGCCTGTTACAAAAATTACTAATGAAGCGCATGCGCATTGCGGATTAGCCTGAACTTTCTACAACACTTTTGACATGGGGATTAGCATTCTAGAGTAAGTATATAATATATATTTCTATGGTTCAAACGCATGCAAAATCATATTGATCTTGATAGAGAATACTTTGAAGAACAATAAAGCCATTTCTCATCATACATCTTTGTTTATATTTAACTAAACTACTTACCAGATAAAGTGGGACAGCCGAAAAATTGCCTAATTTTGAATAGCTATAACTTGGACATTTCTTAGCCGATGTTGGATTATCAACCGATGGTAGAAAGCGTCATTCTTGGTCTATGCGTCATTGGCGTCGGCTTTAATTTTTTGCAATTCGTCCTCTTTGTACTGGGTGGGAATTAAGAGCCGAATACATTTCAAATTTTTGACCAATAATTTGGGAAATGTGAGGGCCCCTGAATTTTTTTTAGATGTGAGGTGAAGTGTGAAATTCCGTTTTTATTTTGAAATGTGGCCTTTTTAGTCAAACGATAGCAGCCACCATCTAAACTGCAACAAGGGATATTTGTACTAAGATAATTATTAACACCAGTGGCGAGCAAAAAAGGGGTTTATGATATTTAGAAAAGGAAATTCATTTTTATTGAAAAAGTTCAACAGTTTTATTGATCGTTACAGTTGGAAAGGTGCCATACCTTTAATTAGCATGATGCTGACAAATTCAGAGGCGTGCAAAACGGGATTCTGTAATGTAGACAAATTCCAGTGTTATTATTTTTTTTACTTATTTATCCATGTAGTTCATTGGCGTATCAAACAAGGCAATCCAAAAAGTTTGATTCATATGGAAACATTTTTAATAATTGTATTGAGTGTTGTTCTTTGTTCGCCCAGTGGAAAATTTCTTAATTGTGGGTATTTTTGACGAGCCTTTACTCCCTGACCATGTACGGGCCTACTGGTAGTGTCTGTAAGCAGTAGTAGGTACCTTTGTGAACTTCTATATTTATCAATTCTGCATTGGAAAGTCGCAACATTTCTTTCGAATTGAAAATAATGCAATCTAAATGTCAAAATAAAAAAAATCCCTGTCAGGACCGAGCAATAGTACGCACTGCAATCAGAAATAGGGTTTGGACCGCCAAAATAATCCAAGCGCACCCGCAGTTAAATGTTTCAGCAAACACTATCATAAGGCGCATACATGACCAGGGATTGAATGCTCGTCGTCAGGCAAAATGCCCATTTTTAACAAATATTCACCGGGCCAACAGAATATGGTCCGAATAACACATGCATTGGCATCTTCGGTGGAGAGACTGTCTTTTCGCTGATGAATGTTGTTTCACCCTGTATAATACCGACGGCCGATTGTTAACTTTGAGGAGCCGGAAAGAACGTTTCTTAGAACAAAACATGCGTCCCCAAGTTGCATTTGGCGGTGGTGGATTGACAGTTTGAGGCAATATTCAATACAACGGAAAGAGAACTCTTATGTTGTTTCGAGGCAATGTTAACAGCAGAGTCTACCTGAATGAATGTCTGATTCAGGAAGTTCTTCCGCATGCTAGAAATTATGGCGAAGATTTTGTTCTTGTGGACGATAACGCTCGGCCTCATCGGGCAGTATTAGTCAACAGGTATCTACAAGACCAAAATGTTAATAGTAGTGAATTGCTTCCCAGATCTCCAGACATGGATCCTATTGAGCACGTGTGGAGTTGGATGAAGTTGAAGTTTTCCCAAAGGGAACGTTCCTAAAGAACTAATCAACGAATTAATTCCGAGCATGCCAAGTGGTTGCCAGGCACCTATTCAGGCTAGAGGGGGGCCAACGCCTTACTAAATAGGATCAATATTCTTGTTCAGTAAATATTTGGGGTTTCTTTTCAGTTTTTTAAATAACGTTTTCTTATGTACGTAAACATATGGATCCTTCTTTGTATGCGCCGATGAATTCATCAAAGAGAAATTAATTACATACAGTGCGGTCCAAAGGTATGGAATAAATTCATTTTTAGCGTTATTATGTATTTTATGAAAAAATCCTGAAACAGGTCAATTTTTATTGGCAATTTGACAATTTACAGTATGAAAATATTACCCCCTTTTTGCACCCCCTCTGAATTATGAGCACCCCCTCAAAAATTTTAAATGAGAAGGGGGGTCGTGTGGCATCTTGTTCGAAAGGGATTTTCATTATCTGTTCAGCAATACTAAGTTTTTCATATTTGGTGCAACCATAACTGAGAAATTTTTTTATTAAAATTTAAAAATATTGACACTGTAAATTATGTATCCGTTGAAAAAACCTGAAACAGGTCGATTGCTATTCTCAATTTGACAATTTATACTTTCTTATCTGTCTTGCTAAAAAAGTCAGGAAAAAGTCGTTGGACACCAAAAAATTATTCACAAAACCCATAAATAATATAATGTCAATCTAGTAAACTACTGTTATTTTGATATTTGTGAGTTGCTGGCAGACGTCGGTGTATTGAAAAATATTTTTGTGTGTATTCGATTCATCTATGGCTCATTTATCCGAAACTCAAAGAATAGACATTTTAATTATGCTTGGATGCGGTAATAAAACACGAACTCAAACGGAAGTTTGTGAAATGTTCAATAATAAATACCCTGGTCAACACGTATCACAATCTACAGTTAGCAAAATAGAAACAAAATACCGTGAAACTGGACATGTAAAAACTCGTCAAAAACCTTGCTTATTGTCAAGAAGTGAATGGTGGTCATTTTGAACATTTAATTTAACTGTAAAACAAATTGAAATATACTTCCTGAACATTATGTTACATTATTTCCATCAGTCTATCAACATTTTACATATTCAGAATAAATTTTCTCAGTATTGCTGAACAGAGAATGAAAATCCCTTTTGAAAAAGGTGCAACACAACCCCCTTTCTCATTCAAATTTTTTGAGGGGGTACTCATAATTCAGAAGGGGTGCAAGAAGGAGGTGATATTTTCATACTATAAATTGTCAAATTGAGAATAGAAATCGACCTGTTTCAGGTTGTTTCAACGGATACATAATTTACAGTGTCAATATTTTTAAATTTTAATAAAAAATTTTCTTCGTTATGGTTGCACCAAATATGAAAAACTTAGTATTGCTGAACAGATAATGAAAATCCCTTTCGAACAAGATGCCACACGACCCCCCTTCTCATTTAAAATTTTTGAGGGGGTGCTCATAATTCAGAGGGGGTGCAAGAAGGGGGTAATATTTTCATACTGTAAATTGTCAAATTGCCAATAAAAATTGACCTGTTTCAGGATTTTTTCATAAAATACATAATAACGCTAAAAATGAATTTATTCCATACCTTTGGACCGCACTGTATATGCACCTTGTAATAAATGAAAAGAAAAATGAAACTGGAATTTTAATTTGTCTACATTACAGATTCTCCTTTTGCACGCCTCTGAATTTGTCAGAATCATGCTAATTAAAGGTACGGCACCTTTTCAACTGTAATGATCAATAAAAGTGTTGAATTTTTTCAATAAAAACGAATTTTTGTTTCCAAATATCATAATCCCCTTTTTGCGCGCCACTGGTGTTAATTAACTCCAGTAGAAATATTCATTGTTGTAGTTCAGAAGATTGATTAACTAAAGAAGGCCACATTTTAAAATATAAAAGATATTTCATAAAATGGCGATATTTCCATAGCAACGCAATTTATCAATAATATTCCAAAGATATCTCGAGGTATCGGCCCAACAATTCAACCAACATCTAAAAAAAATTCTAGGGTCCTCACATTTCCCAAATTATTGGTCAAAAATTTGAAATGTTTCCGGCTCTGAATTCCCACCCTGTACAAAGAGAACGAATTGCAAAAAACCCGACGCCAACATCGGCTAAGAAATATCCAAGTTATAGCTAGTCAAAATTAGGGAATTTTCTGGATGTCCCACTTCATCTGGCAAGTAGTTTATTTCAAAAACTGAGTTTCAACCCTCGAACAACTATATTACTCAGGAATTAGTGGGCAAATAAAGGGTACCTGTTATAGAAGATTCAACTGAGATAATTTCTTTGTTATCTTTTATTTGTTACCCAAGCACTTCAACGAAATATACCTACGTCAGGTATATCATTCATAAGTTTGAAATTAGAAGCAATTAATTGTATTGAACCGGGCGAATACATATTCCAGCTATTATTTCCGTTCTACCCTTTGTTCAACAAACTAATCATGACGATAGCACATAATTGAATTGCATTCCATTGCGATAACAGAAACTGGTATTACGTATCTGAGCGTAGATTCTGGGCATCGCGATTCTTCGAAATAATCTAGCTGTATACCAAGAAGACTAAAAGCAAGGAGTGATTGATTTCCATAAGACAATGGGAACACTAGTAGAAAGAGATGAAAGAACATTTGTGACGAAATGTGACGTAGTTATACATGTCATGGCCGCCGTTCTCTATAGACAGTGACGGACTAGCTCTTGGTATATGAGAGTTACTGCTGACAGTTTTGTTGCTGGATTCGAGTTCGACTCTGTACTCATACCCAACTACGTCACTATGACGCGTTGATGATACAAGTTTCTGATTGGCTAGAGCTTATTAAACCCTCCTTGTTTTTAGTCTTCTTGGCTGTATACCACTTTACCTATAGATGTGAATTAAACTTTCAACAATTTTTTTGCGTGATTGCTCTTTCTTGTAATGTCAAATAGTGTGATGTGCAATGATTTTGAAAGAACAGGGCACAAAACCTCATAAAAATGGCTTTCACTAAAATTTAATAATTTTTTGATCTTTTATTCGGATCAACACAATTTTGACAAGTTATAATAGGATCGTATGATTAGGTGAGCTGCTATACATCGCGATTTACGTAGGTAGTGCATTAGAAGTTTTTCAACTAGCAGTTGGACTACAAACTTGAAATTTGGTATGCTGCCATAATTGATCATGTGCGTTCAACCTCAAATGTTTTTAGTCCTACAACTATACACGGTAGGTATGCCAAAAGTCGGTACCAACATTCTTATTTTATATGGAAACCAATTTTTTGGTTATGATTTGATTGGCCATCTGATTATGACTCAAGACCACCTGAGTTATGTCAAAACCTATCTATTACAGATTTTGAGATATGTTCATTTTTCTGAAAAAAATTACTGCTGTAGTAGTATACGAAAACACGTGTATCCCGTAAACCATTCACAATTAGGAAACCAAATTTATGGAGCAGTTAGCTGGTAGTCCAGGCTAACACTTGATGTCCCACCAATGGTCCCATTTTGTATCATATGGGCGCAGCCGATTTTCGAATGTCGCGTTATGAAATTGTCAAAAACTCATATTTTTCAAATGGCACCTACCATTTTATTTTCAACCATTCAAAAGAAAATTGAATATTAGGATGAGTTATTTCAGCTTCCTCTATACCCGAGTTCAACCTCTATCGAGTTATTCGATAAAAATCAAGAAATACCTTATCTTGCCGAATTCCATGGAAACAAAAGCAAATTGTAATAATTTAATCAAAAATATTGCACAAAATTGACAGAACTCTAGCGTAAATGTTCAATATGACCACCATTGTTGTTCAAACATTCTCCTATTCTAACTTAAAATATATTGCGTAGCACGTATGAATTCGTTGGGATTGAGACTGTTATAAGTCTGTATTATTCTAAATCTCAACTCATCTATATTGTGAATGTGAACTGGTGAAAAATAGACCGAAACTTTCCCCACCAACGGTGCTCGAACATGGATGTCAATTTGCTATACACAGTTCGTGTATTGTGCGGCGGTGCCTCATCCCTGGTACCATGAAAGTGCAGCTCAGTGGCAAATCGTCAAGAAATGTTTCTACTACGTTTCGAAGAATTCGTATCTGTCATTATTCAAATTTTCATCGTACATAAAATAGCGTACCTCTTGGTTCATTACCAAACAAAACACATTTATTCGAAATTCTACTTGATTTTCATAAGCCCAAAAATGTCGATTATGCCTATTGTAAATTCTCTTCTGATAGAACTTTGCCTCATCACTCCAAATTGTGTTGTCTAAGAATCCGGCGTGCTCTTGTATTTTCAAACACAACTTCGTTTGAATAATTTTCCATATTCGAATTCGAATTTTATTTAAGAAATAGCACGACTCGTTTTTACTTTGACAGAATACCACCTTCTCATCTACCGTTGTTTTTTGTTTCCATGGCATACTTGAATAAACACAGTCGGTAAATAAGTCATTTCTTGATTTTTATTGAATAACTCGATAGAGGTAGAACTTGGGTATAGGGAAAGCTGAAACAACTCATCCTCAAATTCAATTTTCTTTTGAATGGTTGAAAAAGAAATGAAAGGCGCCATTTGAAAAATTTCAGTTTTTGACCATTTTATAATGCGACATTCAAAAATCGGCTGCGCCCATATGGTACAGAATGGGACCGTTGATGGGACATGAGATGGTAACCTGGACTACCAGCTAACTGCTCCGTGAATTTGGTATCCTAATTTGGAACGGTTTACGGGCTGCAGCAGTAATTTTTTTCAGAAAAATGAACATATCTCAAAAACTGTAACAGTACTCAGGTTATCTAATGTCATAATCAGAAGGCCAATCGAATCATGACAAAAAAAGTAGGTTTCCATTTAAAATAAGAAAGTTGGTACCGACTTTTGGCATACCCTGTATAGTTGTAGGACTGAAAATATTTGAGGTAGAACGCACATGATCAATTATGACAGCATTCCGAATTTCAAGTTTCTAGTCCAACTGCAAGTTGAAAAACTTCTAATTTAACTGAGGTGAATGTAGCGTAGCTGACACAATCCTGTATTTATCATGCAACCACCTTACTGGTTTAATTTTAACGTGTTTATTCTTGAATACTGTTATTGTCTGTTATTTTTTTTTATCCCTATATACTAAGAAAAATGTACTATGCTATTTTGTGACTTGTGTAATGATTTTAGTATCAAAAAACACCAATAAATTCTATTCTACTCTATACGTAAATCGCGCTGTATAGAGGGAAGCAAAGTTGAATGGTCTAAAATGCATTGTTATGATATTTTCCATAGATAAATCACGATTTATTTGATTGCGATGCATTTTTTAAGCAACAATCTTTTTGAATCAAGGGTCACTAATATTCTCATGTATACAGTGAACACCAAAACTCAATGGTATTAGTAAGGTATTAGTAATAACAAGTGAAGGAGATGAAATTTGAAAAAAAAAATACAATCTAATAATCAATAACAATGAGTTGTACGTAACTGCGGTGTTAATAACTGACACATCCGGTTAAGGAGAAAAATAGGTAGGTATAAAGATTTTTCTCTAGAAGAAGTAGTAGTAGTAATTAAAGGCTGGATATTGTTTTTAACGAGTGTTTATTTGAAAAAAAGTATGACATGTGCTCAATTATATAATGTTATTGTTTTTTTTTTATTCTCCTCAAATTAAATTCACCCGGTTCTTTTTTTGCAAGATACAATTGTCTGCAAATGGAAAAAGTATAACCGAATCATAGCAAATATCACTACTTAATACAATGAAAGACACAACAGTTGCATTATTGATCTCCCTTATCATTTTCTAGTTCAAAATCAATATCCCCATCAATACCCTTAATATATTCTTGTAGGGTTTCATAGACCATAAAGTTATTATAAAACGGTTAAAGGACAGAAGGAATTAGGTTCATGCAGGATTTATTATCATTGAGTGTATCTCTTGATATGGCGTTGCCAGGAGGCCACAATATTTCAGAGCTGTTACTGAAGAGGAGGCTTGGCGTTGGTCTCCTTGTTATCTTAATATTTATTTTTTTGTGCTTCTTGCACTCGTAGTTTTATAATTATGCTGTTCGGTTTATCCTTCACAATTTTTAAATTTCTGTTATGTAACCTTTCACTCTTGTTTTTCAACTCTTTTTGTTATTGAAAGTAAGTCTTCTTTAGTCATAAAATTCACATTGATGGATGGATTTTTTTAGCACGGTTTCATATGCCGATATAATCATTAGTAGAATAAAGTTTTTGCTGCTTTTTCATTGCACACTGAAGATCCCCAAAATCGTTTTGTGTCCTTAAACTAATAAATGAAGCATACTTTCTTTTAGGAAATCGTATTTGCATTTTGAAATCAAGTCACACTACATGAATTTAAAATTTTCACCTATTGATGCACATAACGTATGTTCTCAAACATGGAGCAAATTCTTGGAAAGGTATACAGTTTTTTTTAAACATTTTTCAACGAGCGGGAGTAGAAGCGTTTTGTCCATCCTGAATCTTTTGAATTCCGTGTTTTCATTTCCTTGTTTTGTCAAAAAAGAAATCATGGTTAATTTTTTTTGCTCCAGTCATATCAGCCTCTCGTAAATGCAAATCATTGTCATCAGTTATGTTCTTTTTCTCATTTGGATTCATCACGTTTTTAGTCTGTCCGTCATACTTGTTGCATCTGTTACAAATATCCTTTTTAGGATTTTTTGTTTGGTTGAATTACTTCAGAAATACATTTCTACAGTATCACCAATTTAAAATCGAAGTACCCTTTTGAAACAAACATTTTCTTATTACAGACATTTATTTTTAGGAAGACATTCAAAAAGACCACTAGGACACCAAATTTCATGAATGAGTCATCATATTAATTGGGCAATTATTCTTATTTTTTAAGATAAAAAACCCTAAAAATTTCTATTGATTTTTTCACGAAAATCTGGGCTCCTCTGTGGATGTGTGATTTTTTAAAATATCTTATGCCGAAATTACGTTGAAATGCGTGCACTGCACAAAAAATTATAAAACCAAATCAACCTGCTACTTTTATTTTAGAAATTTTATCCAAACTCTGACTTCCGTAATTATCAAGGTAGAATGATGAAACTCTCAGGACTCAAGGAAATTATGAAAATGCACCTAACGGTTCGATGGTGATGGCCTACGTGATATACACTGCCCGCCAGTCGCGATGGAACAACCCATTTTTACGATAAATCATATTAGGGGGCAAAATAGAAGCGAAATTTCATCAGATTCCTGATCAGGATCCCCACCTTATTACAGATACTTCTTTTTCCTGAAAAAAATTCAGTCCTGAAAAATCCGAATTTGTCTCACTTTTCATGGAAGTACCCCCGTAACTTCCGTAATTATCAAGGTAAAATGATGAAACTCTCAGAACTGGAAAAAATTATGGAAATGCATCTACTGGTTCAATGAATGATGATGGCCTTAGTGATACACACTGCCGCCAGCAACGATAGAAAAATGGTTGGTTCCATCGCCACTGGCGGGCAGTGTATATCACCATTGAAGCGGTAGGCGCATTTCAATAATTTTCCTCAGTTTTGAGAGTTTCATCATTCTACCTTTATAATTACGGAAGTTACGGGGATGCTTCCATGAAAAGTGACACAAATTCGGATTTTTCAGGACTGAATTTTTTTCAGGAAAAAGGAATATCTGTAATGAGTTGGGGTCTTGATCCCGAATCTGATGGAATGTCTCTTCTATTTTGCCCCCCAATATGATTTACCGTACAAATGGGTTGTTCCGTCGCGACTAGCGGGCAGTGTATATCACTTAGGCCATCATCATTTAACCGGTAGGTGCATTTTCATGATGTCCTTCAGTCCTGAGAATTTCATCATTCTACCTTGATAATTACAAAAGTTACGGGGGTGCTTCCATGAAGACTGAGACACACTGTAAATTACACTAAAATTTGAATTTTTTTTTGGAATTTTAGGAAGATTTTATTCAATTCTATTGTATTCTTCTATAGATTTTGATGAAATTCTAAGTGGTGATATTTCCTATCCTCCTGAATCCTGTGGTGTATTCAGAATTTTAATAAAAGGTCTAGAATTGAAGTGACGGGTTGACAAAAAAACATTTTTTGTTCTCTTGTAACATTTTTATTTTCAATAAGAAGTAAATTTGACACAATCCATTTGTAAATTTCATGATTCTCTGCAGATTTTGTGATTTTTTTTTATCTTTTTGACCATGAAACTAAAGACTCGTTCATGAAATTGGTTGTGCTTAATAGACTTTTTGAATGTCACCGTAATATAAAAAAAATCGACCTTTTGAAAAATAAATGTTCTATGGAATCTATAGGAAAGAACACCCCTGGAAAAAAACCGGGAAAAAACAGAAAGAAAAAACTAACAAAAACCTCCAGAAAAAACTCCTTTGAACAATATTGAGCTATTATATTACATATTTATTTATATTACATAGTATACAATAGTATCCCGTAACCTGAACGAACTAACCCAGCTCGCAAGTTGGGAGATTGGAAGTTGAGGAAAAATTCATTTTGTAGGCAGTATTTCATTAGCCTGATCTAACCTGAACGAACTACCCTAGCTAGCGAGTTGAAAGGTTATTATTGGTCAGTATATTAATGTCTCAGAATATTATTGGACTGGGGATTTTTGGCAGGATATTTTTACTAATGTTACTCCCTCGCCGCTGATGCGGTTTGAATCTGTAAATATGTACTATAGTAGCTAAAAGTTATTCGAAGGGATATTTTTTCCAGTTTTTTTTTGGGTTTTTTTCCGGGGGTTTCTTTTTTCGTTTTTTTTTCGGTTATTTTGTCAGGGATTTTTTTCCGGTTTTTTTTTTCGGTTACCGTTCTATGAGGGTGATTCCATTTTGGATGGGTCACACTGTGCATGCCGTCAACCTGAAAGGATTATTACTGTTTCCTCCCGGTATAATTCATACATCAATGTTACTGCATCTCCCATTGCTGAAACTTTTTGACTCTATTTTTATTTTTTCTGCAGTATTGCAACTTGAAGCGGGGAATATCGATGTTTTACAGACATTACGTTATGGCCACCCCATTTTTCTTTATTATGGTGAATTGCTAGACTTCTGAACACCTTGTTGAGTCATTGAGCGGACTGATTAAAAAGAGTATTTACTAATACTTCAAGTGAGAGCTTTTACTTCCTAGTATTTTGTAGAGTTTAATATTGAACATGAAGTAAATTCTTTGATGAGAAGTGTTGACTTAGGTTAGGAGTATAAACTGGTAGTAAATACTAGGACGTGTTTAACCTCAAATTTGTTCGATTGTTGGGAGTTCTTAAAAATACCTCAATTTCCGTTACATTTGATAAAGGTGCTTTTCTAATCTCAATATGATTTTCTAAGAACACTCTAGCTATCCATTCAAAATTGTTTGCATTTATGCTGAAAGTACAATGCTCAAAAAGTATCATGCTTCCTGAAATAATTGACTTGCCGAAATAATTTTCTATATTGTT
Organism: Chrysolina oricalcia; assembly: GCA_944452925.2. NCBI lineage: Eukaryota > Metazoa > Arthropoda > Insecta > Coleoptera > Chrysomelidae > Chrysolina > Chrysolina oricalcia. The sequence continues at coordinate 23,484,205 of OX101814.2, read as the reverse complement.
TCTTCCCATACGTTCTACGTTCACACATTTCCCTCTTTTTTCTACCATAATTCATGAAAAAAGCCATGATACCTTTTCAATAAAAAATGTGAAATTACTCTATGAGTAGCGTCTCAAAAACTACACCAAACACCAAATGAAGGAAATACTATACAACATTAGTAATTTCTGCAGTATTAACTTCTATATATCGAAGTAAGTAAAGCAAAGTACGAAGTAATTGCTCATAGTACTTACTTGAGTGTTAGGTTAAGAATTATGAGGAGTAAATGCATTAATTTTTTGAATTGAAAACTACAACATGGAGCATTAACTTGAAGTACAAGCAAATACTCTTTTTAATTATACCACCCATTGAGCGGTTACTTCAAGTAAGAGCTATTACTTCCTAGTATTTTGTTGAGAATAATATTTTACATGAAGTAAATTCTTCGATGGGAATTGTTGACTTAGGTTAGAAGTATAAACTACTAGTAAACACTAGTAAGTGATTAACCTCAAATTGGTTCGATTGTTGTTGTTTGTTTTTTGGTACAACACCTTGACTGCCAAGAAATTCATACTGACTTACCCATGGTGCCACAGAAAACTGGTACCGTGTAACAATGATATATGAGATTAGCCTACCATTCAGTTATCGCTTCATATAGAGATTTCAAATTTGAAATAGAGGTATAGGATTGAAATATATGAAATTTTATTTGAAAAGTTCATGACATAATCGTACAGGACGAGTCAGAAGTGCTGAAAACTTTTTCATAGAAAATTGCACCTTGTCTATTTTCATGAGCTCAACAATTTTCCAGGAACACTGATCAAAAAAATGTATGGTATGTTAAGATTCGTCCACTAGATCCCACTAAACATGTGATATTACAAAATATTGACAGAATATTACGTATGGCTTGCCATCGAAAAATGATAATATAATATTGCATAAGGCTCAATGATATGTTTAAGTTTTTAACATAACAGAAGAAACTACAGACAAGTTGTTTGTAAGTTATAAAGCAAGCTATTGATTGAGTTTCAAGTACAATGTTACATGATCCATGAAAAATCATTGTAAATGCAACAATACAGAAACTATCTACGAACAATGTGAGTGCAAGTTACATTTGGAACTATCGAAATAATTAAAATCGCAATGTTGCACTGAGTTTGAAATACCATGATAATTACAACCACACATGAGCTAACTACAAACAATATTGACAGTATTTAGAACACATAATACATTTTCAATTTTCGATTGCACCATCGCAGAAATATACAAAATGATACGCTAGGATAATTTTAAATGGTAAGTACAAAGAAACTTGAAATGATATTTCATCTATCAGGAAACCAACCAATTTTGAATTTCCCGGTCTTCATGAGATGCCACCTAACGGGGCGACACCCAGTCACGCGCCTATCGCCATTTTGCTATTGTGAATTGTATGTTGTTGTGTGTCTTGCTGTCGTGCCTTTGCTTTGTTAGTATTTCGTTTTGGATACTTTCATTCGTTCGTTCTTAACCTAGGTACCTAAGTAAAGTACATATTCTTCTGCAATTTTGTTTTTTGATAAAGAGATCAATGAGTGTTGAAGCAGCACAATGGATAATGCTAATGAATTTAAGGCATCTTCAAGGTAAGGCGATACATCATTTATTAGTTTAGGTTAGGATGGTCTGGTATGCTCATTCTGCGTTTAGGAGAAAAATGTTTTATTCTCCTTATATTGCGGATAAGTCTGGTAGTAGTGTCAATTTGAAAAGTACTTTTACATTTCGATTTTAGTTGCATGTTCTTCAATATATTGGTGGCTTGAATGAAAAGTCTTGTGTTGGAAGAAGTCTTGAACGTTTTTCACAAATCATTTTGCCATGTTTTGCAATTGGACCAGCAAAAAATACAATTCCAGAATCAAAGAATTGAAATCTATACAAATTTTAAAACTTGAGTCAATTCAATTTGAATATAAAGCAAATATGTAAGCACAATAGTGTCATAATCAAGGACAAGTTCAATTGAAATAAGACCATAATTGTTGAGTTGACTAATTACATATTTATTTATAATATTTTGGTTTCAGATGCAGTGAGAAATTCATTTCTATGCACCAGAAATGATGCATTTGAAATAAATGTGAGGGCTTGGCTACAATTTGCAAAAACACGTTACTTGTAGTAGTAGATCAAGTTGTCGATATTTAAGCTGCACATTCAATTCAATGATTATTTTGTTTCAGGTACCTGATAAGGCCAAACAATTTTTGTTTTATTTTGACATTTCAATATGAGTACTTATTTGTTTTTTTGTGATATTTTAATTAAAGGTTTCATTATAAAATTTTTGTCTTTTTGACCTCCAATACTTAAATGAACATTTAAATTAATAGGTATCATTTTAGAAGATTTTTTGGGTTTTCACTTGTTGTTCCTAAAAACTATAAAATGATGAATCTGATTTCCATAGAGGATACATCAATACTGAACGATATTTTCCAAGATATCAAAACTGATCTGTCTCCCATGAAGATTGCATTCATTTTCTATCAATATTAGTAGCAAGTAGTGAAAATCCAAAAATTCTTCAGTAGCGAACAAACCTACTGGAAAGTAATTTATGAAATTTTACTGTTATGTTATGGAAAGGAATATTCAAGATTGGTGGTAAGTTGCTGCTATATATTATAACAATATTGAATATGTTATTTTCTAGTAATTTATATTCTATGTTGCGGTAACCTAGCTGCAATTACTAATTATGAAAGATTACATCCATCAATCCATTTCAGTAGTTGCTGCAACATTGTTATAAGACGTCATTTTTGATATGACATTTGCAATTTTTCTGTATATTATATGCAATGTTACAGTAACCTAGCTGGAATAATTGATAATGGCATATACCATTTGTAATATTGCTGAACGTCCGTTTCAGTAGTTGCTGTAATATAGCAGAAAACTCTGATGTAGCATTACACATTACCATGAAAGGTTACTGAAATATTGAATGAATGTTACATTGCTTAGTGGGATGGAGCTGAAATCGAAAAAGTTGAATATTCAAATCGAACAATTCGAATATAGTGAGTAAGGTGTAGGGATGGATTCATACACATATTTCTGTCTTTTCAGCCCAAAATAATAATAATAATATTTTTTTTTCTCTGGTGTTTTGGCATCGACTGCTATGGTCATTAGCCACCTTTGTAATTATTGTAATAATAATAACAATAATTACAAAGGTGGCTAGTGACCATAGCAGTCGATGTCAAAACACCAGAGAAAAAAATAATAATTACAAAGTAATATTTATTTACTGCCAAATGTGAAGAATAATAGTTCACACAAACAATAGAATTCAAAACGTAAATAAATTATTGGCATGTAATTCAGAACTGACTTCTAATGATATAATGATGAATTCTGGTAAATTTTATGGACGAATAGACCAAGCCACGTGAACGCTTTCGAACATATTGAAAATTTGATTTTATGTAGACAATTCGTCTCCTGAAATTAATTTTGCGGGTTTGTAACCTTCCACAGTCTGAAAATGTGAGTTATTGTGAGATCAAGATAATCTATAAAAGTGTGAAAGAGCAAATGAGTAAATCGTATATTGTGCAACTGAAAGATATCCTACTTTGGAGTAAACAAAAAACTGGAAGTTTATGAAATATAATATCCAAATTGGCTCTTCATGTGGCGGTAGTGATCAAGTCAGCGGTTCAATCGTTTTTCAGTACAATGTTGCTATTATTCAAAAAAGTAAATTCACCCAGATTTATAGCTTATTCATAAAATTGTTAAAACATGTAAATGTCATTCATATTACGAGGAAGTAATGATTTTACATAAAGATTTTTGTGGATATTTAGTTTAAATAAATAACTAAAAATATTCAAGAAAAAAAAACGGAAAAAATCCGTGGGCTTCGACATCTGAATAATCCAAAAGAGATACAACATGATGATGAATGATGAACCAGAAAATTAAGAAGATATCTTCAATTTTTAAAATGAAATAACGGACGGATTTGAAGCCATTTTTCAGTTTAAAAACGAAAAATCTGAATGGCTGAATTCTGTTTGGTTACTGTAAAGAAACTCCCTTATAATTTTTTCTGTAATTCAATCATTTTTGGTCGAATAAGAATAGTACTTGTACTCAGTTAAGGCTTCATGAATGGACCTCAACCAATAGAAATGAAATCTAGGGATTTGTCAGACTCACAATGCATATAAAGTGTAAAGATCATATGCTACATGTTGCCAATTCCTTTCGAAAATGTTCGCTCCACAAATCATAACAAAGAAAGGATTCCAATACTTCTTGAGAGTATGTAATTTTTCATTTTTAAATCCATAAAATGAGATTCATAACTGGAAAAACATTGTGTAGGTATGAATAAATCGCCAGTTCCATTCATAGGACGGTTGATTATGAAGCAATATTTCCCAGAAAAGGCTATCAAGTATGGAATAAAACTATTCAACCTATGTTGTAGAAATGAAAATAAGTACCTATCTACTTAAAATTTTAAAATATATTTTGTGAAAGAACGTGTTTCTAATAAGTCGTAACAAACAATTCGTTGTTTTTGTCTGGTGAACTTTTATATTCCAGAAGAAAACCCATTGCTGATAATTTTGATAGTAGTGTATCGCTGGCTACCAAACTTGTTGGTAAAAGAACTCACTATATCATAATTTTTCAGGCACTTGGAAAAAGTACTCATAACTGACGAAATCAAAAACAAACATATTTGCGAAAAAATAATATTTGTTCAATAGAGAACGATCTCGTAATTTGTGTCCTTTAGTGGAAGGTTAACTAGGATATATTCTTTCTCAGTACCAAATACCGCCAAACACGGTATCAATTAGTCCGAAATTCCCTACTTAATAAAAGAGATATGGAAATCAATTTAGATGTGCAATCCATGAACCAGAAGTAAAATTATACAGCATAATGAAAGAAAATCTTCTGTAGATGTTTCTGATGAATCTGGCTATAATAAGCTACTTAGAAAATCACTGAATTCGTAAAAAAAATTTGCACTAGAACTCACTTTTGATATAACTCTAGTTCAACACAATAGATTTATTCTAAAATAAAAGAGCCCATCAAACAATCACAACTCCTACGTGTGACCCAAGAACAAGATACACCTCAATCAGTTATAAAAGATCTTTGTTATGTTCTATGTTCTATCGTGGTGGCAGATCTTTGTTACCCAATTCTTTAGTTGTAAAATGAACATACTTATATATTTTTCTGAAAAATCCATTTCATTTTGAACATTATCTATAGTAACAGACTGTGGACCTACCTCTTATTACCATTACCTATCTATCCTTCTCTACTATTACTTGTATTGTGAAGTTCACAATCATTTATAGTGTTCGACAGAACCCCTCCCCCCCTTTGTAATATTTTAACCAGAAAGATAGAGAATTGGAACAAAATGGAGTTGAAATGGGAACGGATTTTCACATTAACTTGAAATTTTGAAAGTGGCCAAATTTGCGAGCAACGTAAGCAACTTCCAATTTGAGCTTTCTAAGTCGACGATGTTCCATTCGGAGCATATAACAGATCGATACCGTTCTCTTTTCAACCATATTTACAAAAGATTCATGTGATAATAATAATAATAATAATATTTATTGGTCTTCAGAAACAAAGTTTATAGACACGTCACAATGAAAAAGTAGTTGAAGATAAAATTAAATTAAAAATATTTTAAAATATACTATAATATGTGGCAAGGATAACTGCATCAAATCTTACCTTATACATATTAAAACACTATTAAAATTGTATAGTTATGTAAATAGACATAGTATTAAGATTTTGACTAGTCTGGTCTGGTCTATATGTTCACCAGCAGGCTGAAATTGTGTATATGTTTGTTTTAGAGATGAATAAAGCTACTTACTTACTTAAAACAAACAAAGATAGATTATTGTTCTATTTAGGAGATACCTATGAGAGCGAGTCTATTCTCTTCAACAATGATTGATGATGATAGATGATTTATCCTGACTCAACACCTACAAAAAAAATTACGAGTTCAATATGACCTATATTCTATATCACCCAGTACAATTACAGAGTTTTAAGAAGTACCAATCTAAGATTAAATGTATTCGAATAGATTAGCACGACTCCTTTGTAGAAAAAGTGTTTAAAGCAGCCGTAGAAGAGGTGAATTATCGGCGGTCATTATGACCGCTATGGCACCACAGGAAAGTATCGTAGCGGTCATAATGACCGCTATGGCACTCAAGGCAATAATCATGAGTGAGAGTAATGATAGTGTTGAACCTGTCGATGTTGCTGAAGATGTGAAATTACACAATTTTTTGTGAAACTTCTTCGATTACTTTTGACACAGTTGTTTGATGTACACCGACATCCACACCCACTCCTTGATGAAACCCCGTATTACTTAGATAAAAATACCTACATTGTCGTTAAATTTGATAAAGCTGCTCCCCTCATCTCAATATGATTTCCTAAGAACTCTCTAGCTATACATTCAACATTATTTTTATTGAACCTAAAAGTACAGACCTTAATAGTAGTAATCTAGCTAAAATAATTTACTCAATAATTTTCTATATTCTACCTCCCCATACGTTCTACATTCACATATTTCCCTCCTTGTCCTACCATAATTCATAAAAAAGCCATAACTCCTTTTCAATTGAAGATATGAAGTTAGTCTATGAGTAGCTTCTTAAAAACTACAGCAAACACTCCCAAATGGAGGAAATACTTGACAACATTAGTAATAGGGAATATGCAAGTGATTTAAATTTACTTGATTTTTTAACCTCCGATACTTTATTGTCTTGAAATTACACCTAAACCATTAGTTTATCATTCAGTTTGTATTTAACTCCATAAAACTTCAATAAAAAAGTGCATAATAAGCGCGCGGAATTCAAATTTGCGAAACGCATCACCATTGGTCGAAACAAAGAATGACGTCACATGGCACGTTATGAAATTTATCTGTGTTAAAATTCATACTGTGCTAGTCGTCTTTCATAAAAAATTTGTTTTTATTTATATATTTGTAATGTTTTCCATTACATAGTGCGATTTTGGTATAGTGACAATTGTAAATTATCAAGAGCAATGACTGAAAGTGGTTTTGTCAAAGCACAATTCGACAATACCTGAACTGATAAGTAGTAATAATTTATCAATTATTGATAGTTTACCTTTTGTAATTTAGGTGAGAAAGGTATATACAAAACATTTACGCATACAAAACTTACTTCTGATCAATTCACTTCATGTAAACTATCGAAATTCAATGTACTCACATTGAAATGATCTTCACAACAATGTAAAGTTGATATTGGAGATACTTCGCCTCTTCTCATAACCTCACACCATTGTTTGCGTATTTTCGCATCTCTTGGAACAGAAAAAAATACTTTACTTGGTGGACTTATAATTGTGTTTTGGCATTCCGGTACTAGACAATACCTATAAAATGATTTTTTAGCATTTTCCATTATCGTAACAGCGATTAAAACTGCAAATCCCTAACCTAATTAATAACTGCCAATAGTGTAAATGGCCATAACTATAGAAAGGCTTGTTCATTGAAGACTGCTCTGGTTGATCGAGATCACTTTCACATATGTTCATCTCTCTCTAACACTTGTACTGCATTTGTCTTACTTTTTTATAAAATATCAACTTTAAGAAAGTAGAGCAACCAGAGTACCTCTCAACGAACGACACTGAAGAAGAACAACACTGATCGCGCCATGTGACGTCATCCACAGCGCGCGAAAATGGAGGCGTTCAAATAGGTAAAATTCAATCGGTATTTCATATTTTATTTTAAAAATTAATTCCAAACTTTCAACCGTATTTATATTTTTTACTATGTTGTAACGAAGTAAAAAATTGATTAAACAAATAATAAAAAATTTTGCATATTCCCTAATGCTGCAGTATTAACTTCTATATATCGAAATAAATAAAGCAAAGTATAGAGTAATTGCTACTAGTACTTACTTAAGTGTTACTTCAAGAATTATGTGGTGTAAATGCTTTGATTTTTTGAAGTGAAAACCACAACATGGGGCATTAACTTGACCCAGTATTTACACTTTATGTTAATATCCGTAGTGAACGTACAAACAATAAATTTGAAATCAAGTATTATTCACTGAGGATACATCATGTTAACAAATACCAAATTTGTACACTTATTAGTATGATCAATTTTAATTAATTCTTCAAATGCCTTAAGTCTTCCCAAGATTTGGATGGAAACAAATTCAGCATAGCCTGAACATCCTCATACAACACTGACATTTATTGCTAACAATTGTTTCGACACACTGTGTCTTCTTCTGAGAGAGTTATAAACTGACTCGTTTAGTTTATATCTCGCTCAGAAGATGACACAGTTTGTCAAAACAATATTGTTAGCAATAAATATTAGCTAGTGTTGTGTAAGTTGTGAAGTATATTATTTTCACTCAACCCATTCATTCAAAACAATCAAGAATATGTCATTCTACAAGTATAGTTTCTGAAATGAACTAGTATGTTATTGTTAATTCATCCTAAGTATTACTTTGTAACGTTCATTAACGTTTCTGTACAGTAACAAATTCGTTAGGTACTGATAATGTGTCAGATTCATGGATGCAATGTTATTTTGGAAACACTAAACATATGTCAGACATGTGAAGGACATATCCAAGGAGGCGGAAATTTGACGTTACATGCAAGATACATTAACTGTACAAATTACATGTCTGCAACATCGGACGTGAGCAAGAAAATGTATTTGTCACGTATCAGACATGTATTTGTGTTTGCTGGGGATATCCTGTTAATAAAGAAAAACCTCATTATGTAAATTAAAAATACTTACCTACCAATAAGTAGCTATTTTGTCTTCCAAAACTTCACTTTCTACGTTTTTTTGCCGCGCATCGAACTGTATATTATCTTGATCCACCACAAATAAACTGACAAAAAATAGTGATTGTTTTTAAGGTTTATATAAAGTCATATATTTCGCGTTTCTGAACTGTAAGATGGCACTGACAAGATATGTTTTTCATACCACAGTTACAGAGATCTTTCATAATATTTCCATATAAATCACAGTTTTCTGCAACGGTCAACCGTACTACTAATGCACTGTTGCCAAATCTCAACATTATTCGGAGTACTGCGAATTAGCTCACAGGATTATAAATTATTATCTGGTGTTAATTGTGGTAATGCGGTTCAATGCATTATGTAGCTATATCACGGATAGCCGGATTACTAGTAATAATAATGATTATTACAATTCATGTTCGTTGTGGAGATGATTTTGTGATTTTTTTTTATTTATTTATTTATTTAGCGTTGCTAATACAATATCGTTTTATCACATAAATAAAAGATGAAGTATGTTAACGTGTAACAAGACAAAAAAGGAATATTAACATATACACATTAGTAAATCTATAGATATATAAAGTCTTATGAAATCCTAGTTGTTAATTAAAATAAAGCAGTGGCGGAGCATAACACAGCTTTGAAAAAGATCACTATACCTACATAAATCTGAACACAACAAATAGAATAAATTACATTACTGGAATTGATCATGTAAAATATATTGACGGTTATTACTTTTGAAGATATTTATGTTAGGAAACAATTTAATGAAATCAGGTAAGTTATTATAAATTACCATTCCAGCGTCAAAAATACTTTTTTTCGTACACATCAGATTAGTCTGACGTACGTTTATGTGGTTTTTTGGCGGGTATTATAAGGGTGTATTTCATTGCGAAACTGCAAATTTGTGTACAAATATTCTGGCAATATATTATTTATAAGTTTGTGAATAAAGATCATTGTACGAAATGTAATTCAATTTTTTACTGACATCCAATTAAACTTTATTTGCATTCTGTTAATATTTTCATATCTGTTGGTATTTAGTAAGAATCTCATACTCCTATTTTGCAGAATCTGTAGTTTATGAATATCTGAATTATTACACATAAAAAGTAAAGAAGAACAATATTCGAAATGTGGTTTTATTATACTATTATATATTAATTGTCTAGTGTATTGAGTTACTGTTTTGCTAATTCTACATGCAAAACCTATTTTTTTAGATATTTTCTTGGAAAGATAATCAATGTGCTCACTAAAAGTGATGTTTTCATCAATGATTATACCTAAATATTTAATACTGCTCACTTGTTCAACATCTCTTCCGTCAAATTGGATTTTGCAATCGATTACTTCTTGCATTTTTCGTTTATTTTTAATTATCATATATTTAGATTTATTTACGTTAACAACGATCTTATTATCATTGAACCAGTCGCAAATTTTTATAAGAATTTGGTTTAATTTTCCTATCAAGTTATTAATATTCTCACCCATAATGTAAATTATAGTATCGTCTGCGCATAAATGTGCTTTGCATTCGCCCAAATCCAGGTCTAATAGGTCATTAATAAAACATATGAAAAGCATAGCACCCAATACACTACCTTGTGGTACTCCAGTTAAAACAGTTCTTTTTTGTGATATTTTATTATTGATTTTAGTTTTTTGATACCTATGTTCTAAATATGACTCGAACCATTTGTATGCGGATACATTTACTCCAAAGTAATATTTGAGTTTTTTTAATAAAATTGACCTATTTATAACTTCAAATGCACGACGTAAATCTAAGAAAACCGCTACAATACATTTGCCTTCATCAATAGCATATTTAAAGTCATTCACTACTTTTTGCAGTGCGGTTTCACAAGAGAATCCGCTTCGAAAGCCTGACTGGTTTTGGTTAAGCAATTTTTGAGTATCAAGATATGCTGTGTATTGTTTATAGTTCGACAGCTCTAATATTTTTTCCAAACAAGGTAAGGTGTTAATAGGTCTAAACTCTTCAATATTCCCAGTGCTGGTTATCTTTGGTACTGGGATTACAACTGAGGTTTTTAAATTATCGGGAAATTCTCCGACCTGTAAAGAGGTATTAATGCAATGTAAGAGAGGGTAACCAATAACGTCAAAAGTATTTTTTATTAATTTAAAATTTATTTCGTCTTCTGAAAATTTATTCTGCTGCTCAAAAATAATGTTTTTGAGTTCTCCAAGTGAAAGTTCTTTGAAATTGTCAAGTCGATTATTTGGATGTATCGCTCGATTTTCGAAGTACGAAACCTCGGTCATAACAAATTCACCATTCATTAAGTCGCCTACAATCTAATCAATACTCAAAACAAAATAATCGTTGAATTCATTTTCTATATTTTCATAAATCTCAACATTATTTTTGAAAATAGTTGTTACTTGATTGAGGTTTTGTATTTATTAATGATTTTAATGTTCTCCATAGTAATTGTGAGTTATTTTTAACATTATCAATTTTATTTTCATAATAAGCTTGTTTAAGATTACGAATGACCTTGACAACATCATTTCTCTTTCGAGTATACAACAGCCAATCATCTTCAGAATTAGAAATTATGAATCTGTTATAAGCACAGTTACGGTCAAATATAGCATTTTTGTCAGTTTCATTAAACCATTCTTTTGATTTTATGACTTTCCGGGTTTGCTGAGGATATTCACTATGAAGGGATTCTTTCATATTTGACATAAGATTTGTGAAGACTTTGTTTACGTCGACACAATTATAAAGCCATTCTTTTCAATAAATTTTAGACTTAAATTGTGGTAGTCAATTTTTCTAAATTGGTAGTAATCCTGGATGATATCATAATCATGATGTTGAATACACAATGCTAATGTTTCATGGTCAGTAATTTTGTTATTTGTTTTATGTACTTCCACATCATAGTTATTAGAAAAAACTAAATCAATCGTACTTGCGCTATATTCTGTAACTCTGGTATAAAATGCGACAAACTGTTTAAAGCCGTATAATGTGAATGATTGTTTCAATTTCTTTGTATAAATGTCATTAGGGATATCCCAGCGAATATTAAAGTCCCCAATAAATATATAATTTTTACCAAAATCGATTTCTTCTAAGATTGTATCTAAATATGTGCAAAATTCAGCATGACTCGCATTTGGAGAATGATATACACACCCTAGCTGCCATACTTTTTTCCCCACAATGAATTTAATGAGAATTATCCAGTAATTCATTTCATAACTTATATTTTTTAATACTTCATATTTTAAATCTCTTCTAACATAGATGATAACTCCTCCTGTATGCCTACTTACTGAGTTACATCTAATGATTTCATATCCGCCAATATAGATTTCTACATCACATATATCTTCATTTACTCTTGTTTCAGACAGACACCACTATTGGATTTTCGTCCAACACTAACTGGGATATTTCGTCATAATGCGCTAAGAGACTTTGGCAATTTAAATACAACACGTCTTTACTAATAATATTCTTTTGAGCTTTGCAGCTATATTGTTGGGATCCTAGGCATCTTCCTCGGCTACTATTGAGCCTTGTCGTAAAAAACGAGAGTTGAAATGATTCACCCCCACATACTCCGGCCATATTTCGGGATCAGTAAATTGTTTAATAAGATTCGCAGGTACGAATATTTTAAATGAAGTATAAATATCTGGAAATTTCGATATCATTTTTTCGCATTTAGTATTTGAAATATTATTTGTCTTTAGGTAATTTTCAAGCTCCACTGAGGTCATAACCTGAGGGCGCGAGCAACAAATTTCCTGAAATTTGTTGACAGAACACAGCAAGGGACATTGAAACCAAATAATGAGCACTACACCTTTCACCAAATTCACGGACAATACTCTTTTTTCTTTTCGTTTCTTTCTTTTTTCCTTATCTTTTCCAGCTCTTCGTATAGGCTTATTGTTCTGTGGTCTACAAAATATTTCAGTTTTACAGTATCTCCGTCTTTTTTGTGAATGTAGACTTCGCGGGCCTCATTACTGTTGATTAACGACATCTACAGAGCCTTGTCAGTGAATTTAGTGAAACTAACAGGGCCTCTAGTTTTTTGTGGTGGAAACCTCGGGGAAATAATTTTTCAAGATCAGTTGAGTCCTGTCTGTGAATTTGGTGGAATCCACAGTGCCCCCATAATTGAGTGTGGAGACCTCGGGGACCTCGATTTTCGAATACTGTGAGCCTCTGCTGAGTCCTGTCTATGAATTTGGTTGAATTTGCAGTGTCTTCGCTCTTTTGTTGGCTGGAGACCTCGGTGACCTCGTTAATCGAAATAGGTGAGGATTGCAGTGCCTCTGGTTTTTGTTGGGTGGAGACCTCACTTCGTTTGTTTTTCTGGTATTCGGGGTTGCAGTGCCCATGGGTTTATTATAGATATAGTCAGTCCCTCCTTGATCTTGCTTGGATTAGATTTGCTTTTAGCACAAACAACATTATTGTTGGTAAAATTCAAATAGAGCAGCTAATATGAACAACTCCCTATAATTTGTTTTAATCAATATTTTTCAAATTTGTAAGCTGAACTCCGCCTATTATGCCGTTATTTTTTTATGTATATAATATAATGTTTTTCAAAAACAACTGGAATGGACAATAAAGACGCTATTATGATTATTATTATCATTTTTCAATTCTGTTTTGCGTCCTGTTTTATTCACAAAACTGATATTTTAAATCGCAAAACATAAAACTTATTACTTACATACTTCTTCAATTGTGTTCAAGGACTTCAAGGCTTTAGGCGGACTAATCCAACATCCAACTGATGAACTGACAAACCCCTATCGAAGTTACTTTCTTTTTCCAAAAATTAAACAAATTACATCGGTAACCGCTGTCTAGAACTATTGGCAACGCTATACAGTAAAAATGACAGTGACAATAACTCTGTGCAATATCTTGTGGACAGTAGTACCATTGTTAAAAAAGAACATAGTTAGTCAATGCCTGTGGAAAAGGTATTGGACACAAACGCGAGTGTCATCTAGCGTGATTAGTTACAAACATGAATATTTGACGTCATTTTAATGCAGGTTTCTTTTAAAAACCCTGATTTTGATGCTTTTCCATTGTTTTAATCAAGTTACATGACTTGGAGGCCAGATCACTGAAGTTACGACATGACTTGGATGCGAGCTCACTATCGCCATCTACATGTCGCTTCCATTTTGATCCAATTATAATCCCATAAGGTTGACTATCTTCTCTATATAAACAATGGTAGTACCGTTTTTGTCTGAGGTTTTGAAAATCATTATCAAAAATATAAATCATTTGATTTTATGTTTGAAAAATAGTATGAATAGTACCTCAATGTTCAGTCTTCTAAATTTCATATAAATATCACTTGCAAATACGATTCTTCTCAACTATCTTTGATTTTATAACAAGATTTTCAGAATTTTTCTAAATTGTGAGGAAACGTTGAAGTTGAAAATTCTGAAAAAATCGTGAGTATCTTTTACTTTCATATGGAATCTGATGAGTGGTTTTTGGGACAACTTAAAAAACCTCTAAAACTTAGGTTTTTAGTTTTTTCCTCGAAAACAGTTTATCAGATTTTCTTCTACATCTCTCTAATTATTCAATTTGAATGCCAAAATAACTCGAATTTTTTTCAGAATTTTTAACCTTGCCGTTAATTTTTTCATGGGTTTATATGAACCTTAAGTTAGAATTTTAGCAACTGCAACATTTCATAATTATTATTACACTATTTCTTTCCAAGTGCCAAGACACTTATAATTTTGCCCTTGCGGACATTTTATTGAACTCCAAGGTAAACTCCCGCCATTGTCTAAAGAAGAATAGTCAAACAATCCCTGTGCAAAATGCATTGGATGGCCGTCACCTGAGACATCTATACTATTTTACTGGAAACATTGAAAATGTATCCAGTAATGTGGCGCCGTTATCGGATGGCACGCAAAACTATACTTCTGTCTCTTTTTAAAATAGAACGCCAGTTTTCATTCGCTTCATTCAGAAATGTGCAGAATTTTGTCATTGGTGAGATGTTTAGCAGAATAAAAGACGAGTCAAAGTTTGCATTCGGATGTTTCGAATATCAGATGATGATCAGTGGTAAAATTTTATATTGCTGCAATTAAGCCTTATATTATATTTAATGAAACACGTAATGTAGCAATATTCTTACTGAAAAATGATCCCTAAGTATAGGTACAAAAAAATGTTCTATTACGATATTATATCGCAGTTGATATGTTTTGAAAACACATAAAGAATATTCATTAGTGCTTGAAGGCACCCAATATAAGTAGGTAAATAACAATATATCAGTATTATTTGTACAAGCTTTTGTTTAGTTTCACTCACACGTAACATGTATGGTATCTACTGTCTAGGTATAACGGGGTCAAAAGTTCAGTGGAAATTTTGAGCCAATTTCACTGATCCAATCATCTTTAAATTTGGCAGGTGTCCATTAAATTCATTCAGGTTCGTTACGACATTCACAAGAGAAAAAAAAAACAAAATAGCGAACAGTTTTTGTGATTTATTGTCCAACTATTCATAATGCGAATCTCGAGTAGTTTTGTATTTTTTCAAAATTCTAAATGGCGAATACGATTTTTGATTAGATTCTTTCAAAATTGGTACCTATACAAGGGCTTGTTGTGTTAGAGACCAATACGAACATTCAAGATGATGGAGGACAAATTTTGTGATTCATGTCCGAATCCGTCCAAGATAGATCTATAATTATTTGGGTAGGACAGTTCAAGGACAATTCAAGGAAAATTCAAGTGTTGGCGGACAGGTGTTCTTTAATTGATGGTTCGATGTTATCACAATGTATATGGACATATAAGGAGAGTTTCAAAGGAGGTTGTCACCAGAAATCATTCATCTCTTACACGGGCCTAAAATACATTTTTTTGTTGTACAATATAGTTATTTGTGTATTTAGAGCGCGAGGAGCGCGGTAATCTTTGGAGAGCGGCAATGGCACTTTGTTTTCGTAATAAACACATGTTTTTTTTTTCTTCAAACGCAGCTTTTAAACATAGAAACGATTGACAATTCATTCAACATAGGCACCTAACATTACCCATGAGAAAATAAACACTCAATAGTAATCCCAAATGAATAAGCTATCCAAATATCCAAAAATTCACATCTCTAACAAAACAAGATAACTTGCTTGAAAAAAAAAGTATGTCGAGATCGAATCACAGGCCTTCAGCTTGATAGCAGCTATGCTCTCAACACCACCACAGTTCCTAAGAGTGTTATGAATTTATTGTCTATACTAAACATCATGCACTAATAGGTTCGTTTTCAACGAAAGCTATGGAGATCGACCGTTTCTTCAATATTTTCGCACTAGAGCGAAAAAGCTGTCACAAAACATTTCTGAAAAAACATCAGCTTTGCGTTGAGATCTAAAAGGTAAGCGGTTGTAGAAAAAAATATAGTTTACTGACCATGCACGATCATCGGGGAGATGGAAATATTTATGGTTTTACGCAGTGTCCACGTGCATAAAAGTGATACTTTTCAGGACACATAAGTGAAAAAATCAAATATGCGTAAAGTTATGTTTTACGCATCGTTCATATAATTCCAAAAGACAGTATTTTGCGTCAGATTTTACTCGAAAGTCATAAAATGAAAACTTCATAGAATAAAATATACTCAACAATTGCTACAATTTGCCAATATAATAACAGGCGTAGAAATAAAATTGTAGATACATTTTCATAAAGGGCTTTTTTGTACTCACGAGTTGCCACGCTCATAAAAAAGTACTAATTTACGAATTTTTGTATCATATATAAATAATCATTTCATCTTCTTTATATGAGTTTTCTGTGCGTATTGGTCATGAAGTCATAAAGTTTCATTTTTGATAAGGATATCCACTTATAGAGGTTATTTCGAACGATCGACTGAAACTTCAAATTCAGTCGCAGATAATGCCATTATATCAGTACCTAATTTCGAAAAAAAACCCTTGTTAGGTTTTACAACTTTAACTTCATGGTAAATAAATAAACCTGAAAAAAAAAAACATTTTAGAGAAAAGTTTCTATTTAAATGTACTAAAAAAAAAAAAATTTTAAAGTGAATAAACCCATCATTTTGTTACATTATAAAATTCTAAATGATATAAAAGCTTGTCGCGAGAAGTATATATGTAATTCTTATAGTATATAAAATTCAAAAATTACCTCAAGATTTATTCACACGACAAGCTTTTATATCATTTGAAATTTTATAATGTAACAAAATTATGGGTTTTTCGCTTTAGTGCATTTAAATAAAATCTTTTATCTGAAAAGGTTTTTTAAGTTTATTTATTTAAATTTTTTAGATTTCTGTGAATAGGTTTCTTAGTCTGTTCATTTCAATCAATGCGCCATTGTTGCACGGTCGCTTGCCTGTTAATTTACCGTTGGAAATTTTTCCTAATTTCTACGTGTTCTCTAAATAGCTTTAGAGGGGGGCAGAGGGGTGAATTTTTTTAAAACCGTTTTGTTCAATGGCCAGATAATTTTCACTATTTTTACGGATTTTTTTGATTTCTATTCCGCGAGTTTTCCTATTTTTTTGTGACAGGAAAGGAGGGCGAACCCCCCGATCTATTTTTGTCTTCATCATTATTTTCCATGTCCGAAACTGTTGAAAACATTTTCCGAATTCCTTTGCGTTCTCTACCTAGGTTTTGAGGGGGGAAAGGGGAGGCGAAGTTTTTTAAAACATTATTTTCGACGGTCAGATATTTTTCACTATTTTTACAGATTTTTCCGATTATAATTTCTCGTTTTTTCCATTTTATTTTTCGAGAAAAGAGGGAGGCGAGTACCCCCCTAATTTATTTTCCTTGCTGTAATTTTTGACGTCCAAATCCGTCAAAAAAAACGTCCGAAAACCTTAGCGTTCTCCATCTAGCTTTCGGAGGACGGGGGGGGGGACAATTCCTTTTGATAAACCATAACATTCGATTGTCAAATATTTTTCACGATTTTTAGAGATTTTTCCGATTTTAATTTCACGAGTTAGTTTTCCAACTTTTCGAGAGAAGGGGGCATTCCCCCCTCCCTACTTATTTTTTTCGTTGTTATTTCTGACGTCCAAATCCGTCAATAAAACTTCCGAAACCCTACGCGTTCTCTATCTAACTTTCGGGGGGCAGGGGGGACAATTTTTTCGACATTAATGTTTTGTCATCGGAACTGAACCAACACGAAAAATTTCAATTCCATAGAATAAGAGGAAGTGGTTCTAATTCAGCTTGCAAGATTTGTACCCATCTAACACAGAGAGCAAGTTAAATAAAAGCTTTCAATAAAAACAGAAAATAATATGGTAACTGTCGGAAATGGCATTATCACCTTCATAACTTGGAACCAATCATCGGTTGTCATCAAGAACGTTGGACATCTTCCCCCAAACATTAGTCAAGAGAAATCACCCTGAAAATATCTATGTGAATTCGAAAACTGACAGACCTAACAAGACAAAAACAATGAAATGCCAAACACCACGAAAGTTCGCTACTTTGCTCTCTCGTTTACATGCAAATTGCAAGTGGCAGGTGGAACGGACACTGAGCCAATCAAAAACACGAAATAATGTCCATTCATTATTCACTTTACGCGATTACTACGACACTTTCCATTTCATTCGTTTGTCTCCTTTTTGGGGGCAATCGTGCTGGCGCCATCTACTAATAAACCCCATCGTCATCCAATAATAATCCCATAAGGTTGACTGACAATACTTCTTTAGACAATGCTCCCGCATTAAACTTTAAAAAATCTCTGATACTACACCTTTTTCAATTGTAATTCAGAAAGTATAACATGTATTTCAGAAAGTATAATTTGTAATTCAGAATAGTAAATTGTAATTCAGAAACCGTAACATGTAATTCAGATTAGTAAATTGTATTTCAGAAACCGTAACATGTAATTCAGATTAGTAAGATGTATTTCAGATTGTGTGACTTGTAATTCAGATTAGTGAATTGTTAATCAGAAAGTGTGACATGTAATTCAGAAAGCGTGAGTTGTAATTCAGAAAGTGTCAACTGTAATTCAGAAACCAAGAACAACTCGTATTAGACGGAGAGCTGACTACGGAGAAATACGGGTGACTCGGTGCAAAGTGAAATTTAGCATTTATAGGTTCAAGTATCACCAACGTAGCGTGAGACGGGCCGCCAGAAGGCACCCCGGAAGAATAACGCGAGGGTAGAGGGTTAAATATGCATTTTTTACGTAAAATAAGTCATAAGGTGCAAGGCTGGAAATTGGCAGAATAATCGGATGTTATACAAATAAGGTTAGAAAAAATTGCCAGAGGACTAGGTGGAAGATAAAGGCCCGCCAGAAGGCGCTAATGTCGTGAAATTTTTTACAAACTTTTCGATATCTCGTTTAATTTTTAGATTTTGATGCTTTTATAAAAAAAGTCCCGTTTTTTTTCGATTTTATTTTTTCCCCGCCCTGTTAACAAATTCTAAAAACTGAAATTTGAAGAGTACGTAGGTTTTGTCAAAAGGTATTTGCTGCAAAAAACAATTTGGATTTTTTCAATAGTATGGGAGATCTATCGATTCCCCGGTTTTTTTGGATTATTTCACGGTACATTGATTTTATGGAAAAAATTCATTCACATTTTTTGTAGATTTTCTGAAGGCAATCAAAAAAGATTTGTTTATAAATTTGGAAAATTTTGTGCGTTTCCGAGAAATTTCGAATTTTAAAAAATTTAAATTTTTTTATTCATATTTTCAAGTTTCCTCAGTTTTCCAATCATTTTTTCGGAAATTTTCAAGTGACATGATTTGTTTGCATTTTCCAGCACTATCCATTGCACTATTAAAAATTTCATTTCAGTTGTCGGTACGGTTTTTATTCGTGTTTATTTCTTTTCGGAAAATTGCCAGGGAAATTGTTATGCAATTTCCGATCCTTCTCAAAATCTATACAGACCCTCATTGCATATTGACGCATATCTCAAAAAATCAATCAAGTCAAACAAACAAAACCCTGAACCTTCCTCATGGAATTTATGAAAAACTAATGAAGACCACGGGTGTGAAAGCAGCAACGGTTTTTCCAGCAACGATTTTTTTTCTTTTATTTTTCGATTCAAGTATAGCCGTTGCTCCAGGTTTTTCGACGGAAATTAACTATTGTGAACCTGCTGAATATTTTCCATGGGGTTAAATAATTTGTGAATCAAAAACTACCCCTCCATACCCCTCTAAATTAGAAAAATCTTGAAACAGTTTAATTACCCGTTGCTCGAGGTATTTTGACGGAAATGCATTATTCTACAGTTACTGATCACGCTCTGTAGGGTGAAATAATTTGTGAATCAAAAACTACCCCTCAACAACCCTTTGAAGTTGAAATATCCTGAAACACTTTATAAACTCGTTGCTCGATGTTTTTTGGCGGAAATGCATTATTCTACAGCTACTGTACACGTCCTATGGGGTAAAATAATTTGTGAATCAAAAACCACCCTCAACAACCCTCCGAAGTGGAAAATTCCTCAAACAGTTTAAAAACCTGTTGCTCGATTTTTTTTTGACAAAAATGAATTATTCTACAGCTTACTGAACACGCTCTATCGGGTGAAATAATTTGTGAATCAGAAACTACCCTCAACAGCCCTCCGAAGTGGAAAAATCCTCAAACGGGAAGTCGAATTATCTGATCAAACAGTAAAGGAGAAGTGATATGCAACATTTTGACAAAATCTGTTAGTGCTCCGACGACGACTTCACTCATAAGTCGAATTTTTAAGATAAGTGCTAAATGCACCACCTGGCTCCCCCGATAGTAGGGTTGAAAAATCCACCACGGGATCCCAACGGACGTCAACAATTCTCTAACGGAATGGTCCTTTTACAACAAAAAATGGACATTCAAAATATGTGTATGCTAGAACCAATTTGAAATGAATATTCAAAATTTTAGGGTTGAAAATTTCAATATAATCATAATAGCCCCCTTTTGGTGTCTCCGGGGTGTCCCGGAGATTTCGGCTGCTATCTTTGGCCGCCCTTTTCACACCGGTCAGATCTTTGATGGTTTCTGAATTACAAGTGATGGTTTCTGAATTACAATTGACGCTTTCTGAATAACAATTCACTAATCTGAAATTCAAGTTACACTTTCTGAATTACAACTTGCTAATCTGAATTACATGTTACGGTTTCTGAAATACAATTTACTAATCTGAATTACATGTTACGGTTTCTGAAATACAATTAACAATTCTGAATTACAAGTTACGTTTTCTGAATTATATTTTACTAATCTGAATTACAAGTTACACTTTCTGAATTACATTTGAAAAAGGTGTAGTGACACCTACCCTACAAAGTGATACTCAGGATGCTTACTTAGCGGTTACAAAACGGTTTCTTTACTACAAAAGATCAATACAGGCTACTTGAATTTTCAGTTGGGTCTTCTTACACACAGACGGCACAGATACCTACATTGTCAAAATATTTAAACATTGCTAGCGCTAGCTATTTACGTTGGATCTTTATCACAAATAAGTATATGAAACACACATTCCGGACAATGAAAAACCAACTACCTCTGTTTAGTAAACTTTGTCAATTGAATCCTTATTGCAAAGGGAGGTTCAACTGTGGATACGTTCCAATACTCACTTTTTTCTCGCCAAAATTCCCTTTTCTCCCCTCAGCGTTACAATATCGAATCCGATTCTTGAGTTATAACTTCTTACTTCTTCTGTGTAAAATCCTTCACATTCGACGCTCACAGTTTTTAGTTTCTCAACTATTTTCTTTATCAAGGTAGTCTTCCCAACACCTACAAGAATTTAAAACATTCCTTTCTACTATTTTTTTCACTCCAGCAGGGTTTTGCTGTTACTTACCTGGTGAACCGGTTATTAGAATATTTTTCATTATTCCAAGTTTACTTTCTCAGAGACTCTGAAAATATATATTCCCCTGGAGTAGGTATAAAATAAATAGGTGAAAATATAACACATTTAAGGTTATGTCGTTGCTCTACAGTCATAATATATTACATTCAACATCTAGATAGATCAGCGAAATCAAATGAAAATCATTACGTAGACATTGTTGGGGTTTGATCAAATTCATTATTTTTGATTTATCATATTTCGCCTGAAACGAGAAACAAATTTCTCTGAAATTGTGAAATTCGAATTTTGCTCCATTATCCGATCGAATCGAAAACACCCGAAACCATTCCTCATTTGTGACGTTGTTGTGATAGAAGTGTCTATACTTCCGTTGGATGCATGGTAAGGAAAGTAGGCTACCACAAAAATTTTCAAGTAATAACAAACAGAACTCATGCAGTTTCTTGGTGATTCCAGGAAAGACTTCAAATGTAATAACCTACTTCTGATGGTTTTTGTAAAAATGATTGATTCAGTTCTAGAAATATTCACAAACTGTTTTATATAATAATGACTGTTGCCGACTTCGTAGACACTGCAGGGCAATCCCGGCATTGTGTATATTTATGCAGTCCTACAAACTACTATGGCCATCTGCCGGTAATTGGCACAAACTTTCTGAAACTGAGAAAAGGTTGCTGCTGCTCGGTCAGTTTCTTTCATCGCATCTCCATTGTTTGTTTTTATTTCTCTGAGATGGCGCCACAAATCAAGAAACGATTTCAGACAAAAAGTTATATGAAAAGAATATCGGTTTTGACTTTTGAGGAAAGGAGGAAGGCTTGCAAGTTGCCAGGCGCCAGCCACTATTCTTTTTCTATAGTAAAATTGATGTTAGTAATAATAATTAATATTCGTACAGGTATATTCGTTCTAACATGTTCACAGAAGCTGAAATTTTTTAATTTCTTCAGGTAAAAATAGTTAAAAATGCTGCTGTACTACTGGCAGAATTGGTGCCTAGACCTGATAGGGTCTCCAAGTATACCTACGTCATCGTCCATAGATATACTAATAAGTCTGGTAACTCCTTTGATGTGGTCGAAATGTGCCGCTCTTTTTGTGAGTGGTCGTAAATCATACGGACATCGTGGCTATGCGAACTGTTACCACAGCTTATCTACTGCTGTGCTGTTACTGGCTAGACCACCAGGCCGGCGCTCAAACCAAACAGACATGGCAAGGGACGCGCGAGGACCGGAGGGGATGATTTGGGTCGCTTGCAAGAGTGAGCGGACTTATTAGTATATCTATGGACGATGCCTACGTCTTCCATAAAAATATAGAGATAATCGCGGTGGTATAGTTTTCATTTAATAGGCCAAGCTGTAGATAAAAATAAGAGGCTCTTTTCACGCAGAATAAAAGACGCAAACGGCCTATACTACATTTTATAAGATAGTTCGTATATGAAAACTCCAGTTTTTGCCCTAGCAAAATCGCTTCGTTTTTTTGCAAATATCTCAAAAAGAATTTGAGGAATCGTCTAACAGTCATTAGAACTTTTGTAGAGGATTAAAAAAACATACAAAACTGTTTTTATACGACCAGATCGGTGCATTTTTCACTGAGAATGTCCGGGAAAACCTCGAAAAAGAGACAATTTTTTAAAAAATTCATAATTTCCATAAATCTGAAGCTGATAACATGTGGTTCAACTGTGCGCAAGATGGTTCCCGTCCGATGTGTAGTTTTTGCACAATCACGTTAAAAACAATGCAAGGGCAAATCTTTCTAAATTCGCCGATTTAAGGGTAATCATCTTATTCAAATTCTGTAAACGGCATTTGGAAGTAGACATCAATATCTACAATTTGCATATTTCGTATCGTCACCTGAGAGGTGGGAAAATGTGTTCAAAATGTCACTGGAAGTTACTCTAAATGCACCCGAAGTCGCCCGAACTCAACTCGAGTTAACTTCAGTGCGACTTCGTGTGAATTCGGACGCACTTTGAAGCGTTTTGATCAACTTTCAGTGACATTTTCAACATATTTTCCACCTCTCAGGTGAAAATCCAATATATACAAATTGTAGATATTGATCTCTACTCCCAGATGCCGTTTACAGAATATGAATACGACGATTTTCCTTAAATATGCACATCTTGCAAGATGTGCCCTCCAATTATTTATAACGCGATTTTGCGAAAACTACAAATCGGACAGAAAACATCCTGCGCACAGTTGAACCACATATTATTATATACCAGTTTCCGGAATATTGCTAGTCCGGCTTCAGATTTATTGAAATTATAAATAAAAAAAAATGGACTCTTTTTCGAGGTGTTCCCGGATTTTCTCAGAGCAAAATGCACCGACCTGGTCGAATGAAAATCCATTTTGTAGGTTTTATAAATTTCTGCAAATGTTCGATTGACTGTGAAACGATTCCTTGAATAATCTTTGAGATATTTCCAAAAATACATAAAGGATGTAATTTTTTCACTGTTGCTTATTTGAAAAATTCAACAAAGTGATTTTGCTGGTGCGAAAACTGGAGTTTTCATTAACGAACTATATTATAAAAATTAGTATAGGCCATTTGTCTTTTATTTTGAGAAGGGAAGAACCTCTATAGCTTGGTCTAAACGTGATTGCTGACTATATGCAGGTGACAATAAATATGGGTGTATCTATGACGAATTTAACTTTTAAACCTGATTACAGTTTTTGTCCCATAATTTCCTTTCCACCTTTCGTGTTAGAATTTTTGATACTGATACTGTTTTGTCCATAAAACTGAAAAACTTTGGATTATTCGCATTTATTTGCCATAATTTTGTTAATGTTTCAATATATTGATGAACAAAGATTGCCAAATCTAGGAATGAACATTATTATTGGGTATATGTAATACCAATGTGAAAAGTTACATAAAAATTAGTATAAACTATCAATATTCTTCCAGGTTTTCCATATATTTACTCTGCAGAAAATGTACCGAAAGGACACTGATTATTATTTTGATAAACGTTAAATAACGAATTGTCTTTTCCTAAGGAGTATTAGCGAAAAAACAAGCTCAAGCATATGCTTTGAGTTCCATATTTCTTTATGAAAAAAGGAATCGAGTTCCTGCACTATCTCCGTTGAGGAATATTGTACAAATATCTGACAGAAGTGGTTCAATTGTAAATTGATTAGGGTTCAGGTGTATACCTGTCTCCAAAAAAAACCCCGAAAAGTACCAATATATTACCTACTGATTATTTCATTCCCACATGGCTGCACCAATAAAATTTCATGATTGAAGTAACATGATGTGTGATATCAGCGGTATTTAGGTAAACAAGCGGATATTTAGGTAAACACGGCTATTCATGTAAACAAAGAAATATTTGCGGCTCTCTTTTATCTGTATAGGTGTCAAAGTTTGACATAACTCAGTCACTTAAGATTAAAATGACTAGTTTTGAGTTATCTGCTACTACAGAATGGTTGTTGAAATACGTTTTGAATTAATTGTGGAAACGTACCTATATATGGATGATTGTATGGTGTTCATGAAA
This sequence comes from Chrysolina oricalcia, assembly GCA_944452925.2. Lineage (NCBI taxonomy): Eukaryota > Metazoa > Arthropoda > Insecta > Coleoptera > Chrysomelidae > Chrysolina > Chrysolina oricalcia. Next base: position 23,458,765 of record OX101814.2, on the reverse strand, counting down.
TAATCTTCCTGAATATCACTCGACTATGACAAATAGCGACTGTTACTTTCTTTAATTCATCCCGAGTAACTTATATTTTGTGACAATTCCATTCGACCATATGAACATCAATAATCAAAGAATAACTCCCTCGAAATAAAGTTCTCGGGAGATCAGATTAATAAAGTTCATATGGTCTCATCAAATCGTCAAAATACAAGATACTCTCGATAGAATAATGGAGAAAATACTAGTCTGCTATTTGTCATGGTCTTCAGATATTACCTACGATTATTTCGTTCACACATGGCTGCACCAATAAAACTTCATGATTGGGGTCACATGATGTGTGATATGAACGACTATTTAGGTAAACAAGCAGCTATTTAGGTAAACACGGCTATAAATGTGAACAAAGAAATATTAGCGACTCTTTTTTGTTTGTATAAGTGTCAAAGTTTGACATAACTCTGTTACTCTAAATTGAAATGTCTCGTTTTGAGTTATCTACTACTACAGAATGGTTGTGAAAATACAGTTTGAATTAAATGTTGAAACGTACAAAGATCATCTCACAACACTGCGAATATAGGAGATAATATTCGAGGTCAATTTACTATTGCCGAGCCTAATGAACAACTACAAGCAAAATAGCTATATATGTACCAAGTGCGTTATAAGTATAGATCCTAACGCCTCGAGGGTAACATTCACCCGAGGGCCTTTGGCCTTGGGGATGAATGTTGCCCGATGGGCTTTAGGATCTAGTAAAATTCGTGGTGCACACAAGAAAAAATTATCTTGAACGACGTTGTTTACTTCATAAATTCCTTCTCATAGTATTTACTGCGTTCTGGTCGGCAAATGAGCACAAGTGAGCTTCTATGCAATTGCCTTGGAAACATTGTAGAGGTTGCTGAGGGTTCTTCATTTAATAAAATGACGCTACATTTTTGTAAGAATTGACAAGCTCATCGGTCAACTCACAGAACTTCAAACTTGGTACTAATTTTTCAGGAACGAGATATTTTCACCAAAAACTTCGTACGATATTGGTTTATCGTCTGACAGTTTTTGATTCCTCTGATATTTTATTTTTCACATGTTGGCAGTGTTGTGAGAAGTACTGTTTAAACGTGTATAATATGGACATTGTTTAAAGAGAAAGAAGATAGTTAGTCAGTCACTGTGGAAAAAGCGTTTGATGCAATCGCGCATGACATCTAGGCTCTTTCAATAGAACCTTGCAAGAATGGCATAATTTGAGTCACTGTACTATTACGCCACCTAGATGGAATGTACAACTTATAAGGAATTTCTTGCACATTTCCCTAGCAAACTCATAATTTTAGTAATTTCTGAAACATCTATGATTTGCTTGGACAGGGTCGGACTTATATGTTTGAAATATTAAGTAACAAGTTTTACGAATTTTATTTTAGTAATTAGGTAGGTACCTAGAAGAGTTTATAAAAAAGATGCATACCATTTTCACAAGATTGTATTCAACTTGCTTGTTTGTTTGCATGTAATGTTTGGTAAGGTTAGGTCAAATATTGCAACTGAATTTTGAGCCACTTCTAGTTGACCGATTTACTTGAAATTTTATCAGGTGTTCATAATTCCAATGCCAACGCATTATGAAATTCATATTAGAGAAAAAAAATTGAGTCTCCAATTTGGCGGTTTTGTGATCATGGTCTGATTCGACTCATTGGTGTGTTGGGGTTTTCAGGGTCGGAGATTATGATTTTGTTTACCAAAATCATAAAATCAATATTGCAACATGGCAGACGAGTTTTGTGATTATGGTCAGATTCCATTCATAATTGGTATCTAGGTATGGTATCTTTATACCACAATATCAGATTATATCGTAATTCTACGACTTGAAAATATTGGAAATATTAGTTGTCAAAATTTGATTTATTTACCTAAATTTCAAAATTACAAAATCATCGTCATGGCATCTTAACAAAATGCATTCTCTTGCTAGTCTTCATACTGGGTGAAATGTGTGTGTGCCAATTTGTGGTATCTTAATACCACAATATCAGATTATATCGTAATTCTACGACTTGAAAATATTGGAAATATTAGTTGTCAAAATTTGATTTATTTATCTAAATTTCAAAATTACAAAATCATCGTCATGGCATCTTAACAAAATGCATTCTCTTGCTAGTCTTCATACTGGGTGAAATGTGTGTGTGCCAACGCGCCACACTAGGTATATGGTGTCTCGGGGTAGGAGTATATGATTTTTTTTTTGGTAAAAATTGGTACATTTCAGCGGTTTCACTTCAAGTGTATTGCTAGCAATATGAGTTGCCAGCAAAAGTCTACATCGTACTTCGTACCTACATTGTTGCAACTAATTTCTGGCTTGTTGGAAGTATTTTTGGAAATTTTCGACTTTTGACGTATATTGAGATGAGACACGGACATGAACTCGTGAATGTTATATGATAATTTTGTGTCTACCGACATTAATTTGACAGTATCTGCTAAAAAAATCTAAATATATTACCAAATTGCGAGGAGTTGACCTTGAAATATAGAATTGTTCCTATAATTTTGTCAGCCTTTTTGTTGCAGTCAAAAGTCTGAAGAGCATGCGCAGTGCTCACGAGAAAAGAGCTGGGAATGGAATTGCTAGCAAAAGGCTGAAAATGGAGCCATTTTACAACAAGATAAAATGGCGGATGGTACGATTTTATTGATAATTAGTATGTTAGGGTTTTGGCCTAGTTACTTTAACAACAAAGAATGGTAAATAGAACAAGACATATAGTATTGTTAATAGCTAATTTCCTACGACTTTCAGGGCCGGTATTATAGCTCGAGCAGTATATTTCACAACTTTATCATTATATACTGTGTCACATTAATATCTCAGTATGTCAATAGAAGTGGACTGAGGAAAAAACCGCATGGTCAAAATAATTTTTCTGGGCTGGACACCCGATTTCATTCCGGTAATATTTCTCAACTTTCTCATTATGGAGTTATCTGGGACTTACCTATAGGTGAAAAGACCGGCCCTAAATGAATTACCTATAAGTGTCTTTGCTAGATAATTATTAGGATGTCACGATGACAGTTATTGTCATCGTAAACAGCGAAACCGAAAACGGCGAAAATTGAAGGTATTGGACTATAGTTAATAGTATAGTATCTATGAGATTTGGTCTTCAAAATCCTATGTTATATTATGGAGGTTCATTCTGATAGTTTTTGGTTCTTTTTGGGGTGGGGGGAACAATCAGAGCGTCGCTGGTCTGCCGTTCTGCTGTGACGTGTCGCGATAGATCCCTTAGATTGATAACAATTGTCCAGTGCCTAGCGCGATAGCATCATCGGCAATAGTCGGATGGGGTAGGGGAGATCGGTAGTAGTCGGTTACGTCGCTGGTCTGCCGTTCATGTGGGTATCGGGGAAAGTGTGTGTTAGAGTGGGAGGATGAGGCTAAATGTGGTAGCGAGTGAGATGGAGAGTGAGTTGTTGGCGTTCATCGAGTCACGATAGATCCGTTAGATTGATAACACTCCTCCAGTGCCGAGCGCGCGATTTGAATAATATATGAAAAAGAGATTGAAAGTGAGTATATGAAAGCAATATGTGTATTTTAGATTGGTTTCGATCATGAAGAGCGTGCGCAATGTTGTCGGTTGTAAAATAAACTTCGGTGTTAGAGGAGAAAGAGTGAGAGAGTGTTGCCGTTTTGTGAAATTTGTCTTGGAGTTGGGGAGATCGTCGGACTTGAATGAAATTTTCGCTGGGAACTTTATAGACGGGGTCCATACATTTCAACGTATGATCATTAGGTGAGTGGATGAGAGAGAGAGAGAGAGAGATGAACATTATTTTTGAATTCAAGAGGAAAAAACGTGGAATGTTATACAAGGTGTACCGACATGTCAGTTAAGAGAAAATACAGGACGTCTCATCATGTGTGACGTAGTCGAGAGAGATGCAGTTGGATGATAAGAGTGCGCGAAAAACAATAATAATTGTAGTGAGAAATATTCGATGGAATTGTGATGATGATAATGTTTGACAAAAAAACATGGCGGCCGTCGAATTTGGTATACTGGGTGTACCATCTCGGCATTTAAGAAAAAAACAACAGGGTGGCTCAAAATGCATCATTTTAGAGAAAAAAACATGGCGACTGGTTGTCAACGTATATACAGGGTTTCTCAAAATACAACGTTTGAGAGAAAAAAACATAGCGGATCATTAAGGAAAAAAACATCGACTACGATGAACGCAAAGACAAGCAGTCATCTTTTTTCTATTTATGATTAGACAAATGACAGAAGCTGCCATCTATTTTCCAACAGTTATGATGTTTAAATCAAAACGCCCTGTATATATTTTCCTCAATACCCCCTCCAATGGTACGTTTTTTTTACAGTCATGAGGATTTTGGATCACTCTGTATATTTTCTCTCCCAGATGGAAAAATTTGTGAGACGTCCCTGTACAACTATAATGAGCTTTGACCGATCAGACGCCGCCATGTTTTTTTCCCTAAATGAACAGTCCAAACGTCCTCTCATTACACAAATATAAGTCGGAATAAGTAATTCAATCTCTGCAAGGGCAAGTAGTTGTTTCGAATCTCCATATGCCCATTGACGCGTTCTTCCATCACTCATGCAGCCATGTTTTTTTTCCTTAATGATCCGCCACGTTGTATTTTGAGACACCCTGTATATACATTGACAACCAGTCGCCATATTTTTCTCTTAAATGATGCATTTTGAGACACCCTGTTGTTTTCTCCTTAAATGGCGAGATGGTACACCCAGTATTTACCAAATTCGACGGCCGCCATGTTTTTTTGTCAAACATTATCATCATCACAATTCCATCGAATATTTCTCACTACAATTATTATTGTTTTTCGCACACTTTTATCATCCAACTGGATCTCTCTCTCGACTACGTCACACATGATGGGACATCCTGTATTTTCTCTTAACTGATATGTCGGTACACCTTGTATAACATTCTACGTTTATTTTCTCTCGAATTCAAAAATTATGTTCATCTCTCTCTCTCTATCTCTCTCTCTCATCCACTCACCTAATGATCATACGTTGAAATGTATGGACCCCGTCTATAAAGTTCCCAGCGAAAATTTCATTCAAGTCCGACGATCTCCCCAACTCCAAGACAAATTTCACAAAACGGCAACACTCTCTCACTCTTTCTCCTCTAACACCGCAGTTTATTTTACATCCGACAACATTGCGCACGCTCTTCATGATCTAAACCAATCTAAAATACACATATTGCTGTCATATACTCACTTTCAATCTCTTTAACATATATTATTCAAATCGCGCGCTCGGCACTGGAGAATTGTTATCAGGGATGTATCGCGACTGGATGAACGCCAAGGTCGCTAAGCAACTCACTCTCCATCTCACTCGCTACCACGCTTAGCTTCATCCTCTCACTCTAACACACACTTTCCCCGATACCCACATGAACGGCAGACCAGCGACGTAACCGACTTCTACCGATCTCCTCTACCCAATCCGACTATTGCCGATGATGGAATCGCGCTCGGCACTGGACAATAGACTACGTAAGCGTGACGCCAAAGTGGGTGAAACTTGGTAAACCTTTCCAAACATTGAAATTCTTTTTTTCGGCAAAATGTTTCAACTAACTGAGTCTTTATTGAAAATAATATCTATTATCATTATTTCCGACGGAATTATGCAAAATCATCAAATCAATAATTTCTTATGGGGTTTTAACACGTATTACCAGTTTGTTTGGAAAGGTTTTATAAGCTCCGCCCACTTGTGACGACAGGACTTAGGTAGTCTATTGTTATCAATCTAAGGGATCTATCGCCATCACGTCACAGCTGAACAGCAGACCAGCGACGCTCTGATTGTTCCCCCCACCTCAAAAAGAACCAAAAATTACCAGAATGAACCTCCATTTAAAATAACATAGGATTTTGAGGACCAAATCTCATAGATAATATACTGTTAATTAGTCATATCCTCCCACATGTTCGCAGTGCTGTGAGATGATCTGATAATGACTGATAATAATTTTTGTTTATCATATTATCGGAAAAAGTAGTAAAACCACAAAACACGTCCGCCATACTGTTTTTTCCTCAACAATTTCATAATGCATTGTCACCAGTATTATGTACACTTGCCAAATTTCAAGTCATTCGGAAGTCTGGAAGTGGGTGAAAATTAATTTAAATGATTTCGTTACATACATATCAAGCTAAAACCTAAAAAAGTCAATACGGTACTGAACTTATTAATGAACAAAGCAAACGACGCATTTGCAGATTCCTTTGAACTCAAAACTCTCAAAAATGCCATCTAGACAATTTTGTTAGTACTAATATCGTCGCGCCTTGATTTGGGCACAATCGAACTAGTGACATCTAGGGGTGGTGCCCATTTAGATCAAATCATTGTACCCGTAAGGTTGACTAAAGGCCGATTCTCACTAGGGCGGTGCCGAGCGGCGCGGTGCCGCGCGGCGCGGCACTGGACGAAGCAGTTTTTGTGCAGGCTATTCTCACCTGAGCGGCATTTTGTAGCAGCAGCGGTGTGCGAAATAGTAAAATCTATATAAGTAGGTTGGTATTTTGAGTTTTGTAAAAAAAGTGATATGAGTTTGGGAATCACAGAAGAGGATCCTACATCGTCATCATCAGACGATTTTGTTTTTGTAGCGGCAATATGTCATGAATACGAAAATAGACGAAAAAAGAGGCGACAATATTGTTCAGGATAATCATTCACTAATACAATTAATCTTTCTATTTTTTCCGCTTCCATATTTGTTTGGTGTGTCTCTGAAATTGTGTTAATTTCTACAAGTCGCAGCTTGCTTGTGACGCGACGTGATTCCCACTTGTCCGTCAACAGGCGGGAGGAAGCGTTTCAAAGCGGCAGTGCCGCGAGCCAATGCTCCCGGAGGCGTTAGAACTTTGCTGCCTACGAACGCGACGCTCTGCTCCGCGCCGCTCTGCTCAGGTGAGGACGGGATCACTCAATTACATGCAAAGAATTGCAAGCAACTTTTGCCGCGCCGCACAGCGCCGCGCCGCGCCGCTCGGCACCGCTCTAGTGAGAATCGGCCTTAACTATCTTCTTTCTCTTTAAACAATGATATGGATTATTTTGTGCTGCTCATGAATTAATCTTCTTGAATATCACTAGACCATGACAAACAGCGACTATTATTTTCTTCAGTTCATCTCGAGTAACTTGTATTTTGTGACTATTCAATTCGACAATATGATCATTAATTATCAAAGAAAAATTCTCTCGAGCTAAAGCTCTCGGGATTTATTCAGATTATTGATGTTCATATGGTCTCATTAAATTGTCAATATACAAGGTACTCTCGATAGAATTATGAAGAGAAAAATAGTCGGCTATTTTTCACGGTCTTGATATATTACCTAGGATTATATTTAATCTAGCATTTCCAGGAAAACATATCAAGTGCGGGTGAATTATTCAGTTCTAGTTGATCATTAAGTAGGTTCTGAAAATTTGTCCATAATTTCTAAAAAATTCAACCCATGCCCTTGTTTTGAACATGAAGAATCTCAAAATCATGGTCGAAAGTATGGTTTTCGGTTGACAAATCGGTAGCATATGTTGAATTTGTTTTTCCATTCTCAAAGCGGTTTCTATGTTCCGTTACACGATATTTGACGGTTCTAGCAGTTTGACCAAGATAAAACTTTTGATAAAACTACCACAAGTTAATTTATAGACTCCACACTTTTCTAGTTTTTCTACTTTGGCTGTGTCAAGTCACCGGTCGAACAAGGCACGCGCGTTCAGTATGAAGTATGACGATGAGTCGGACCGATCAGATGATTGAAATTATTGGTCAAATATCAAACGTGCCCTCGACGTTTACGGAGTGGTCACGGTCAGGTAAAGTAGGAAGAAATGATTGTTTCTTAAAATTATAACCTAGAAAAATTCGAAATATATTATGGCAGATAGTTTCAATAAAATTTAAACAAAGTGAAACTAAAAGGGCAATTCATTTTTCGTTTACTTATCGTAATTATGAAATTGAAACGGCTGAGAAAGGTTTGTTAACAGTATGAACTGAAAGTAGGTATTCATTATCCATTTTAGAATCATTAGATCAGTACAGTAGGTACAGTAACTTCAGCAGTCTAGAAATAATTTTCACCGATTTCTCAGCTGGAACGATAATTATTAATAATCCCGTGTTTCTTGATTATTTCTGTTAAACTACTAAAATTTCCAACTTCATATAGAAAGGTGTAAATAGAACAGGAATATCGATTGTAATTCCTTCAATGTCTCAATAATAACAGGATCATCATCTTCTAGTGCATACAATAGTATTATTGTCGATAGATTGCCACCAAGATTAGGAACTGCCATTAGATGAGTACTCAAATCTGGAATAACTAAAACAATATCAAAGCATGTAGGTACAAACGCTACACACGAACGTGTATATCACACATAACTCAAAGAGTTCTGTGGTATAGCGATAATATCCTTTGATAATAATTGATTATTGTAATTATTAACCAGTGAACATAGTAAACATAAATAACCCTTTTATAACTGTAATTTCAAATAGTTTCAAGGTCGTCAAGTCAACCAAATGACCGCGCCGGTCTAACCATATTGGTCAGACGAGAGACTTGACTCAGCCTTTTTATCTTTCTTGTTTTTAATATGTTCGCCAGAAGTATTGTCTGTCTTTAAAGCAATATTGAAACGTTGTTTTTTCTTTTCAAGAAATTTTATCACTTGGTTCACCGATATAAGTAATTGTTTATAACAATCGTTGACTGCATCAATCTGTTTGATAATTTCTAGTTCTTCAATAAAATTTGATGTGCTGAGAGGAATGTTAACTAATCTATGTATGAAACTATTCTATTCTGCTACTTTATGTTGATATGAGTGTGATGAGCTATCTCTATGATGGTTCATGGAAAATAAAAATATCATGTTTATTATTTACTTCAGTTATTGTTAGGTCTACAAAATTTAATGAATCATCTTTTCCTGATTCTTCTGAGAGGTTGATTGGAGGATGAAGAGAATTAATAAATTCCAAGAATTCATTCAATTGTTCCTTTGAAATCTACCAAAATATCATCAGCGTACCTATACCAATATAAAGATATAAATAGAAAATTTACTGGGTATAGCCCTCAAATTGTTGTGCAACCGTAGGCAGGAATCACACTGATCGACCAGGACCGACCGTCCGCAACCGTCCACCAACTACCAAAATTTCCAACACATATATTCTTATCGCACAACTCACACTGTTTGACAATTCTCGACCGTCCACGACTGGTTTTCAAAGACCATGTTTGAAATAATACATCCTTCTGGAAATTTTGGTCGGCCTCAGACTACTGTGATGCAATGCTCATACGCTAAATTATTATTTGGACACATGTTTGTGATAAACTTTCAACAGTTTTTCACCTAAACGAAAATTTTAATATTATTCGTGTGAAGTGTTATATTTCCTATTGAGTCAGAAATTCGTGGGTACTATTTTTACAATAATTTATGGTTCATCTAAATTTTTAATGTTTTTAAAGCTGCGGAACAATACAGGAACCGTATGGACCGCCGCAGACATGAATATTTTGATAACAGCGGTGAGGAGCCACGTTAAATCAGAGTAATCCTAATCACAGCAATACAGAAGTCATTGACGGAATTTATTAACGCATGAGAATAATTGTTTAATACCAGTAATGTTCAACTAATGGTAACTTACATATTTTTTATAGTCAAAGAATTAACGTGCTGGATAAGAAAAAGGAGACATTCTTTGGTGCTCCATCGAGAAGTAATGTCCAGCAAATAAAAAATTGGCCTTCTTTTGATTGGGAATTTCTGTTGGTGTAATTTATGGACATTCAATAGTAGGTAGTTTGGAACTGTATTGATCTTTTAGTAATTTAGGATAATTGGTTCAAAATTCACCCTCTTGTTCCGGATATAAATGAAGTTCTCTATTCCACACACTTTTTTACTATATTTTATTAATCGTTTATAAAAATCATACACTATCATAATTCTTCCTTCTTCACTATCACTCCTACTCATTATTCACAACAAAAGCATTGAAATTATGGTTTTAACTATTTTTCGTTAAATAAATAGAAAATTGACATAACCTTTTGAATGTCAGATCAATGCCAGATTCACAATTTCATTTTGGCGGTCGGTCGTAGATGGTGAATCAGTGTGAGTTTAAAAGTTTTCATTGATCTACTTCAATTATTGATCGTAGGTGGACGGTCGCGGACGGTCGGTCTTGGTCGATCAGTGTGATTCCTGGCGTAGACACGTGTTTCGAGCTCAAGCTCTGATCAGTACGGTTAAATCAAGTGCGAAGATGTACAACACTTGGATGTAAAAATAGAAACAAACGAAGTCAACAACAGGAAGCCAACTTGACTTCCTTTGTTTCTATTTTCACATCCAAGTGTTGTACATCTTCGCACTTGATTTTAACGTACTGATGAGAGCTTAAGCTCGAAACACGTGTCTACGGTTGCACAACAATTTGTGGGCTATACCCAATAAATTTATATTTTTAATTATTGCCCCTCGCTAAATCCATCCTAATTTATACCAATATATGAATTTTTTCAACATTTTATTCCTTTTCATTTGAGTTTCTAAATTATCCATGAGAATATTAGCTAATGAAGGGCTTAGGGGATTACCCATAATCAACCCTTCATTAGAAGAATAGAACTTATTGCTGAGCTGAAAATAATTTTGACTCAAAGAAACATCGAGTAAATCCAATATCTCCTGTTTAATGACGGGGTTCACATGATTTATATCTAATAGCTTTTCTACTAATAATGTTGTTTCGTTGGGAGGGATACTAGGAAAAAAGTTTTGTGCGTCGAATGTAATTAATTTGGTGGTAATTTAATATCTTCAGTATTATCAATGAGTTCGTAAGAATTTTTCACACTAAATTTTGATTTGAAATTGCAATGACTTTGGACTTTGGAAATTTTAAACGATGGGGATGTTACAAAAGAGACTTCTGAATATACGTTGATGTCCAAATAATTTATTTTGTTCGTCATCGTTTCAGTTTGATAAATTTGAAATATTGAATTAGTTATATAATCTTCCTGACGTTGGGTTCAAATGGTGTCTCAAACTCATATTCATGCATCACTGTTCACTGAATAGCTGTTCTATAAACAAATCATAAAACACAAAATAGAACTTCATCAACCCGAACGCTAAAAATGTAAATGTAAATCTGAAGAATCTCCTGCATATATGTATGAAAAATGGTGCTGCTGCTCGAAAAAAATTACATACACGGTTTTCGAAACAGATGAATTATGGGCATCCCAAAATGTTTCCAAAGATTTAGGAAGTTTCAGCTCTCATTCTGGCAAATTCTGGCAATTTTTCACCTAACTCACTTTGTTTCCAAAAAATAAATTTTATGTGAAGGGCTCCATCTGTAATAATTATTCAAAAATATAAAAAAGTGAAAACTGGACCCCTTTAGAAATAATATGATGTTTCGAATGAAGTAATATTGAAATTCATCATGGTCAAAGTCAAAATATACTTCAATGTCAGCAGTTTTTCAACTTATCAACAAAGCTTTCAAGTATAAATAAATATGTACATTGAATTAGGTATGTATTATATAGACTATAATGGTGATTATCTCCCCGATCTGAACATAAGTGCAGACGAAAGAGAGTACCACCACCATTTGCGCTCTCGGGCAACTTAACAAAAAAGGTGGCGTATTTGCTATTCCAATAGCATGTAAATGAATGATAATAGAAATACAACATTAACGCTCATAATCATACATCAATTATCACTTTAATGAAACGAAAGGAACACACTTTTGTCTTATTTCCACTTGTTTTTTATATTTTCACGACCGGTTTCGGGTTTTATCCCATTATCAAGTATAAAAACTAACTATACTTGATAATGGGATAGAACCCGAAACCGGTCGTGAAAATATAAAAAACAAGTGGAAATAAGACAAAAGTGTGTTTCTTTCGTTTCATTAAAGTGACCATGAATTTCCACAAAATAAACTAGTCATCAATTACACAAAATACATCAATGACCCCTTCATTTCTGCCATCTTCCGCCAGTTCAGCCGCAACACTTGGGAAAACGTTCCAGTCCCCAGCAATGACGAGAATGTACATGAAATACTAGAAAAAAAAACTTAAAAAATGTTAAGAATTCAACTATTTTCGATTCATGCTTGATTTATGCGTTTCAGAACCCATCATTCACACAGTCAAAAGCTTCAGAAAAATCACAAAATATAGCAGCTGCCACTTCCACTCCATTAATTTGCGAATATATCTACTTCATATTATAAAAGAGATAGGATTGCATCTCCTGTGTTTTTACTTCTCTGAAAACCGAATTGCTGGTTGTTGTTTAAATTATGGGATCTCAAAAATTCAGTCATTCTCGAATGAATCCGTTTTTCAATAATTTTTGCTAAAATAGGTGTGAGTGAAATTGGACGAAAGTTAGATGAATCGCCGATAGCACCACCTTCATATATAGGAATAACAAGAGACGTTTTTAGAAAGGGTGTAAAAATGCCATTGTAAAATGAATTATTTATCGAACAGCAAGAGTACTTAGAGCAGATTCAGGAAGATTTTGAAGAGTTTTCAGAGTAGTTACATCTAAACCACTAGTCTTTTATTTTTGATGTTCTTAATTACATCAATAATCTCATAACTGTCTGTATCTTGCAGAACTAGGTGTACCTCAACATTAACATCTTGGGGATAACTCAAAGGATCATTTACCGAAACAATAGAATTTGTCAACTTCTGAGCAATGAAACGATAGAAGTCATTCAGAGTATCAGGACAAAATGATGATTCCATATGATTTTTGTCGTTTTTTCCTCTGAAATTATTAACTATATCCCAACTTTCATTTGATGAAATTTTAGCTTCCATTATCCTTTTCTTATAAGTACCTTAATTTTTTGCGATATCGATTAATGTATTCATGAAAAAATTCACAAAAATTCACAGTTAGAAAAAGTTATATTTTTCGGATCTTAATTACTGCATATAAATTATAATCTATGGTAGATCATAGAAATTGACTTATTTGGGTACCTATTCGACTCAAATGTGCATTTTTAAATTGAAAGAAATGAGAATATTTGTAAGAAATTGACACTTGTAAGAATTATCATCATCAAAATTTATATTGAAATCACCAGTTAGGGTAATTGAGTTCAACTGGCAATCCTGATACTGCTATCTTTTTGAAAAATAAATGTACATCAGATATAGGTGATCGGTACGAAGAAACAATATACATATTGAGAGATTTACAAAAACATAATGAAAATTCGAAAACTTTCTCTACCAAAAGCTCATCAAATTCATCAATATTGAAGAACGGTGAATTTACCATCATCGAATCATTGACAAGTATAACTGTACCACCATGAATTGAACTTGGTCTACAATATTTAGAGACCACAGTTTATCCCGGAATGTATGATGTTTCATTATTCTTTAACCAATGTTCTGTTGAAGAAACTATACTAGGAAACTACTACTAGTGAGTGTATCTACCTATAAGTATAGTTTTAGGAATGTTTCATGTAGTAGATCCTTGTAGGCCATTATTACTTATTTGGTATAGGTAATATTAATAATAGCGTTTATTGCCCAACAGTTTCCTATTTACAAAGCAATTTACAAAAAATCACAATACAAGCTTATTTAGTAGTACCCATTTCTAAATATGAATGAATGACAATCACAAGTCCTATTTGAATACTTCAATTACAAAAATTCAATGATGCGCACGAGATTTATTCTTTAGCTAACAAACACTGCAAGAAAATATGTCACAGACACTAGAAAGTTTGTTTGCAATACTTACTTCACATAAAATTGGTGCCGTCAACATTAACTTTGTTTTAGCTCTTTTGCATGGGAAAGTATAGTGTTGTGCCTAGATGTTATTCTTGAAACAAAAATATCCAATTGCGACAGTAATGTCGGACAGTCAATTTTACCATTGAATAATTTATTTAAGCTTAAAACGTAAACTTGATTTCTACGTTTTTTCAACGATACAAAGTCAAATCTATGCAACAAATCCGCCGTGGTGGTAGAACGTTCGCCTTTGGAGCGAAGGGTCGAGAGTTCAAAGCCTCGCATGGTCATCGACCATTAAAAGGTGAGGGCTGCGTCTTTCCTAGCTCACACAAGTCTCTTGAAGACTTCCGAGGGTTTCGCGTAGGGGTGCAATCGGTTGACGAATAAATACAAGATAATTACAACCTCTTGGAGGTTAAATCGTGCACACAAGACTATAAACTTGATATTATATCAAAACTTCAAACACCGTTTTTTTAGAGAAAATTAGTCTGTAACACTGAGACGGTGCCTATAGCACGACACCATGCAGTATGCACCAAGCGACCAACAAAGGCGACTTAATGTTTCTGTTCCTTTGTTTTCGGCGAAAACTCTTGGCAGTAATCGATCTTCGTGTTCGTAGAGGGTGGAGGTGGTAATTTCCGTTGAAATATCAGCGAAACATCAAATAACCACAGCAACGTAAAGAAGTGGGTTCATCGAGTCATATTTTAGTGGCAGGTTGACACCTGTATTACCATAAGAGGGTGGACTTCTAAGTGATTGTTCACTTATACCAAGCAAATACCTCACAGCCACAGGCATATAACATGCTAGTTATTATTCAGCTATAAAATTATAATTTTGTATGAAAAAACTCACTGTCTCAGACTGACTGTCTAATAGCGATAGCAGTATACCTTTTTGTGGCAGAAAAATCACCTGCAGCAAAATCGTTTTCGCTGATGTAGGATTTCAATGAGCTGCTTCTATTCGAAAATTTGTTACACTAAAGTATTATTAGGGTAGCATGAAATATCTTAGGAAAAACTTTAATAACACAGGTTTTCTTATTCATCTTATTTATCTATAATGCTCTGTTGATTTTAAATTGTCTTTTGTTGCCACAAAGTGCCCAAAAATGTTGCATTATTACTGTAGAAAGTAACCAAGAATCACTTTTTCATGACTATGACCAACTGAAAATTGAAAAATTGGGAAAAATAAATTATGGATTTTTTAAAAACTGAGCCAACATCATATTCTGGATCAGAACACTCTGAAACATTCCAGAATTCCTAAGGAACTATATAGGGTGTCATCTATAATATGGCAAAAGTTCAACTCCTAAATTGACTTAGTTTGAAAATTATTGCACTTCAATCAATCAATTTATTCAATTTATTCCTTTTCCGCAGCTGCAAATTCACATCAATTTATGATATTGGTATTTGCCGATGACTCGGAGATCAAGATCTAACAGCTGTATGGATAGTCAATCGCCATCGACTCGCCAGAGTTTCGCCGTTCGCTACACAAAAGGATTATAATGCACAGTCGAGCTCAAAAAAAGTGACAACTACGCGATAAGTCACATTTTTGACGAAACGCCGGCGATGTACCTCTTTTTTGGAGCTCGATTGTGCATTATAGTTCTTGTGTAGTGAGCGGCGAAACTCTGGCGAGTCGCTGGAATTGACAATGCATACGGCTGTAAGAGTTTTAGAGTATTTTGAACCCATTTCTGATGTTAGTTCAGTGATATATTTTTCACTTTTTAGCTGATCATAGTTAGCCATCGAAAAGTGATGCTTGTTTACATTCTTCAGAATTGATGGAATATTTCTGGACTCTTTGTCACAACATAAGAAATTTTCAAAATCCTCCCGAGCATTATGGATGAATAAGTGTTGGTGATATTGCGAACTACCCTGTATATTTTAATAATTCCAGCATTGAGTTCTGGGGTTCTGGGACATTCCACAATCAAGAGTTGGAGTTAATGTTTCAATAAAAGATCTCCAATATATTTTTTCCCAATTTTTCACAATTCAAGTGGTCACAGTTTGCCATGGAAAAGTAGTATTTGATTATTTTTCGCATTATTAATTAAGGGTACTCTGAAACAGAATTTGATGTTAATTTTGTGATGAAAAAATCCATAATATGATTTCCTCACTTTTTCAATTTTCACTTGATCGTAGTTAGCCGTGGAAAATAGATATACGAATGTTTCATCAACGTCAAGGTAGGTATTCCTGATTACTATAATATAAAAAATATATAATTTCAAATTATTTTATTCTGAATGAAATATGCGGGTGTGGCTGCTCAAAGTGGGACACACCTTATATACTGAAGAATCGATTTCGAATTATAGTATATTTTGATTTGATTTTATTTGAAACAGATCAGGCTATTTATATTTGGACCATGTTCCGAGGATACTGTTTCAGCTTTCTGTTTTCTCCTTAGATTATTACTCTAATCTAAGGTTTTCTCTAATCTCTCATCGTTTTAAATAATCAGGATACACTTTAAACGGATTGCATCTTTATATCGTTACGTTCAGTAGTATAAATATACATTCTATTATGAGTGATCCTAATCTATAACAGTGACTAGAATGCATAAAATTCAATATCGTGAACAAAATCTACTTGTCATTGGCGGTGTCCAAAAAACTCTCAAAGTCAGTAAGATTGTCCGAATACTTATTTTTGTCTAGAACTATTCTTCCTGGGCTTCTAGACCTCCCCATTCCCGAAGTTGTTGGAGACTGGAATATGTCTTCATTACTCTCTTCATCTTCATCTTGAGCTTAAAAGTTTAAACCAATTATCAGCAAACATGGTAATCGTTTTTCGCTTCTTTTACCTGAGAATGTAGTATATTTCATTTGATTTCTCCACATTTGGAAAATGACGTAACCTCCAATTCCTAGGAGGACGAGTGTGATAAGAACGATCAGTATCTTGATAGTATTCATCTACAAAAATTCATATTTTTCTGAATGTAGGAATATAACATGTTTTCAGCTGACCAACAAATAATTTCCTCAATAAATGGAAACTAAATAATTTTCAATATCTCAATATGTTTTGTGATCAACATTGTTGGTAGTTGATTTTTTTGATTTGTTCATTAGTCTTATCAACCGGAGGATATTAAAAACGGGTAGAAAATAAAACCAATTATATAATCGTATGTTATATCACAAGACCTATAATCGATCAAACTATCAAAATATTTTGAGCATGATTTTGTTTGGAAAATAGTCGAATGCACAATTTTTATGAAATAGAAAATGGTCTAATGGTTCACCCAAAATTTATCCAAAAAACTTTAATAGTAACAAACTAATTTATAATGGCCATTCTTGACCTATGATGAAAATAAGGATGATGAGAATAAGAATGACCACTCGGCTAGCTCAACAATTTGCAGGGGGTGGGTATGGAAAAATGAATCCACCTGAGGTGTAGTTCAAGAAATTTTACAATACTTTATTAACAAATTATATACGAAGAAAAGCATAGATACATAAAACATTAAATTTCATGGGGTTCAGTAATTGATATTTATGGGAACGGTTATGATACCTACAGACTACTCACTACGGACAATAATGGTGTGATCACACGAATTGTTTGATAATATTTAAAGCTATTCTATACAAAATTGTTCCTAAAGTTATAATTGCAATATAGACTATCCCGACAAAAAAATACGTTCGGGGGGTGCCTCAGCGTTCTGAAGCCGGCGTGGAAACAGAAACAGCGTCTTACGTATTAGCAGTACCTATGTGAAGCACTATCGGCGCAATTATTAGCGGAATAAAGCACTAGCGGTGATTATAAGCGGTATGAAGCACTAGCGGTGTAAGTCACTGATGAAACAAATAAATACCAACCACTAATATAAGATATGTGTGCAACATGCAAGCAAAAAAAACGTGTGTAAGGGTGTCTTGAAGTGTCTTTAGGTTTCGTGATGTGCGAAATTATTGTGAAACTACAAAGTGAGCAAGCTTCTATGAGCTATCACCAACTCGTAAAATTTTGTTCTACGAGGAAAGCAAGGTTGCAGCAAGCAGAAATTGAAGAAGCGATGAATCACCCCTGGCCTAATTTGATAATTTGTACTTATCTGGCACGTAGCGTTTTCTCTGAAGGGTTATGAAATCCAATCAACTAACTGCCTGTCGTTCCGCGGCAACCTGTTCAGCTAGTAGAAAATGGCTCTGCCACAAGAACCTAGACTGGAACTCTAAATCCGACCTCCTGTCGAAGAATTCGCAAGGTAACCTCCTGTACCTGCTTATCACTGGATCTACTCCACTTGAAACCCAAATCAACTTGGATAACGATAATTAACACAATTTATCGCCAAAAATGTAGAGAAGACATCTTGTTCTCTCGTCTATCACTTGTCGAAAAGCCTCGTCCTTCTTTCTCTCCTGGCCACCTCCCCCTTCATTTCCGCCTTTTCATTTTGTTCCTTTGAAACCACCTTGAGCCAACTCCTTTTTTTCCTTTAAGACTTGACAATTACCCCCATGCTCTCTACAAGAGTTCATAACGGTCTGCCATTACGTAATACCCGCCAATCGTCCTTCAACTGCTCCAAATCAAATATTGCCGCCAGGAAGTGGAATCCGAACAGAGGGCTAGCGATAGATTACATAGTAGGGGTGTATGTAATCTGTGGCGATACGCCTGAAACTTTGGACTGAGCATGCGCCAAACTCGAATTTAAGTGATGTACAACAAGAGGGTCATTTAATGGCGGAGAAGCAAAAAGAGGAAGGAAAAACAAGATTGCAAACCGTGTTGAAAATGCGTGAATTTGTTTTTTCGCTCGCAATTTACACAGAAACCTAACCTGAGCAAGCTAACATAGCTTGCGATTCGAAAATTCGTTGAATTAGTTTTTCGCTCGCAATTTACACACAAACCTAACCTGAGCAAACTAACCTAGCTTGCGAGTCGAAAATGCGTGAATTATTAGAAAAACCAAACCTGACTACATTCATTTCTTTAATTTTTCTCTTTCTTAATTTTTATTTTTCTTTCTATTCCAGGTGCAGCTGTAGAAACGAAATCAAAGGACTTCGATAGGAAATTTTTGATGTACGTATGAAAACCATCACGAATTCATGTTGGTCGATTAGTTTTTACCAAGGCACAGTCAAGGCGCTCTACAACCTGTTGTTGTGATAAGGATTACGAGAAAATTGGCTATTTCACAGTGAACATCAGTTTCTCGCTAGAGTTCGACCTTGCTGTATGGGTTCCTGATTTCGATAATTCCTGAGTGCTCCCTCACTGAGAGTGAATGTGATTCTATTAGTTATTCTGTGATTATTTTATTTTTGTAAATAAAGTAGCAATATTTCGTTTTCTTTAGAATTGATAACACAGTACAGCCCTCATTTCATTAAATTCCATGAGTAGGCAACTAATTATACACCTTCGCCAAATTTTAGTTGCATATCGCCTCGATACTATTGACAATAAATATTGGTATTTTTGAACAATTATTTTATGGTGACCTGGGAACATGAATTTGCTAAATTTTATATTTTGTTACGTGCTGAAGATTTGGCGTAACAGTGCATGAAATTATTTATCAAAAAGCACAATCATGCAAAAAATACTTTGATAGTTTAATCCATTAAAATGTATAGGTCGTGTGATATACCTACAACAAGTTTATTTCTGAATGGGGTAGATTGAAACCAACAACAAAGAATTTTATTGATAATAAACACCGACATTTTCTAATAATTTCTTTATTAAAAAATATTTTTCCCGCTGCCGACACTGTAACCCAGGTAACACATACCTCTCTGCGAAATCTCTAAGAGGTTATAATTAGGATCTTATGCGATCTCCTATTGCGAGGTCTCGGTGATCGCAATGTGCTGTAACTATACGAAATTCTCACTAATGTCCCCATTAGAAATCTTGGAGACCTCCGATTGCATTTGCCAGGTTTCATCTCATTGCGACTTTCTATAGATATCCCTAACGTAACCCGAATAAAAAATTCTCATTGCGAGCTCCTATAAAGTTATCCCGAATGGAACCAAAACAAGAAATTCTCAATGGGAGTTCCTAAAGATATCCTGAAGTTGTCCCGAACGTAACCTGAATAAGAAACTCTTATTGCGAGTTACTAAAGTCATCCCGAATGTAACCAAAACAAGAAATTCTCAATACGGGTTCCTAAAGTTATCCCAAACGTAACCTGAATAAGAAATTAGTACTTATGCACGAGACGTAAAAACATTGCACATTGGGGAATTCTATTATACAGAGAGGGATAAATGGTGATCGTGAGTCGTAGAGATCCAACATTTGGGACGATCCTTGTCGGTCCGGTTCGTCTGTTCAAGAACGTGTTTTTTAGAGCATAGCTGTACCACAGACAGGTGGTCTGTGAGCTACTCTCTCTGTTGAAGTTCAGGCGTTGACGTTGTGCAAAGTGATTGTTTGTCTTTTATGTAGGTAGGTATATGACTATTTGTATTGAGTGTTTAAAGAAGAGTGGGGATAGGTAAGTACTGTTTTTTACCATGTTTCCTTTTTACGTAAGGTGTTTTTGTTGTATAGGCCCACTGATAGTGTATAAATAGAGGTACCTTCCGTTAACTTGTTGCGACCATTTTTCACCATCCTGATACCCTGAACCGCCGAAAAGAAATGTATTCATTTAAATATGTCATATCATGCATTCTGGTTTATTCAATCAAAGACGGTTTGATAAAATATCTGAATTGCGAAGCTACTTCAAAAATTGATGAAAACTTCCGTATATTCAAAAACGTGTATTTGACAACTTACATCAAAATTCTTCCCCTCTTTCTGTCAATCGAAAACAAGTCAATACATTCGAACATTCACAAATACCGAGGGTAAAAACACTTGGCCTCTTAGAATATAGAAATAAAAGTAAAAATATCATGTAATCCTATTCATTCTTCCGCCCAGACAAAATGATTTCTATGAAATACATTTTGTTTTAGTCATAAACTTAATCGTTTGGGCGTTCTAACAACTCTTCCAGAACGGGTAACTCTCTTTAGCTCATGATTTTCTTTGTTCGGTTGACCAGTAGTTGGTTCAGGTAAAGCAGGTAAATGAATTGGCTCTTCATTCTCTGTCTGCTCTGCAATTTTGTCTTTCAGGATCTCCACTTCTTCATTTTCAGAAACTTCCAATGGGTAAAATCTTTGAATTGGCCTCAGGATTTGATTGCCCGATGGAATTTTTAAGCGAAGTAATCTTATAACACCATCTTTTCCTGGTATCACTTCTTGTATTCGTGCTAGAGGCCATTCAAATCTCTTGGAATTTTCTACTTCTATGAATCCTAAATCTCCTACTTTAGGAACGGATTCTCTTGTTGCTTTTTTTCGATTTTTCATATGGAGAGTACCAAGATACTCATTTCGAAATCGTCTTCTCAATTCATCTCTCACTTTCAGTCTATACCGGTACCTCCGTCTCAAATACGTAGCTTCTATACCATCTAAATCTGGCACTCCGTTTTCGGTGATATCTTGCAAAAATGCTGCAGGTGTCAATGTTCTCCAGTCATCCGGACTTTCTGTTAAACTTGTTAATGGGCGTCGATTCACAACCGCTTCACAGTCGCATACAATCGTCCCCAGTTCTTCTGATGATAATGACGTTCTTCCCAAAACTTTTCTCACCAATCTTTTCAAAGTCTTAATTAAACTTTCTCACCAACCACCCCACCAGGCTGCTGTTGGCGGATTAAATTTCCATTTTATTCTTTCAACAGTGGTTTGTTTCGAAATTTCTCCCCAGTCTAGGTCAGCTAAAGCATTTTCAGCTCCAATGAAATTGATACCATTATCGCTGTACACAACTGAAGGGCGTCCTCTTCTGGCAATAAACCTTCGAAGAGCTAGTAGAAAACAGTCTGTTGACATCGACGTGATCATCTCAAAATGAACGGCTCTGTAAATGGCGCAGGTGAAAATCAGTATCCAAATTTTTCCCTTATCTCTTGATACCAAAGGACCTGTTGCGTCTACTCCTATTATTTCAAAAACTGAGGCATCTCTCACCCTATTCCTTGGTAGTGGGACTTGAACTGCTTCGAGATGCCTTGAATGATGTCTTTGACAAACCACACATCTTGAAATGACAGCTCTTACTGATTTCTTTCCTCCTAAAATCCAGAATTCTTCCCTAAGATTTGCTAAAACAGTTTGAACTCCAGCATGCAACAGTTTGACATGTCTTTCTTTGATAAGGTACTTCACGACTGGGTGTTTTCCTGGTAAAATTGCTGGATATTTGAAAGATCTTGTGTCATCTCTTTCGCCAATCTTCGTTTCTATTCGTAAAATCCCAAACTCATCTTCTCGTAGTTTGAAGTTCGGCATCTTCGATTTCTTCTACTGTCAATTCTTTGTTCAAATATATAGGTCCACATCGTTTGGTTTTCCTAATAGCGAAATTTCTAATAGCGAAATTTCTAATAAAACGCATCATCCAAGTTACTATTCTTATGATAGTTTTGTAATTCGCAAATTTTTCGAAACTTTCCGTAAACCATGCGATTCGATTTTTGTTCCTATTCACCATTGACGTTACTCCTTCTGATTTTTCTCCTAGAACAACTTGCTCGTTAACATCGTAAAGTTGGTTTGGCCTATTTTCAGGAGGGTCCAGTAATCATTCAGGACCGTTCTACCACTTACATTCCAACAACTTTTTGGGTAGACATCCTCTTGACGGTAAATCCGCCGGATTCATGGCTCCTGGAACGTGTTGCCAAGATTCTCGTATGGTGAGTCGTAAAATTTCATGGACTCGGTTTCTAACAAAAGGTTTCCAATTCTCTATGCGTTTGATCCAGCTCAAAACCGTTGAAGAATCAGACCAGCAATATACAGGGATGTCAATATCAAATTCTGCTCTAATCGATGCCAAAATTCTGGAACCTATAGTTGCTGCCAACAACTCCAAACGTGGAATTGAAAGGTCTTTGATAGGTGCCACTCTATTCTTCGATTGGATTAACATAAGCTCTGTTGTACTTGAAGATTCCACTCTTAGAAAAATCACAGCTGCATATGCATGTTTGCTGCCGTCGCAAAACAAATGAAGGCTCTCATGCTTGCAGTGCTTTTTCACCTCTGGACGTATCCATCTGGGAATTCTAACGGAGTCTAAGTAATGAATTTCATCAAACCAATCAAAAAACTTTTGATTGATATCATCAGGTACTCTGGAGTTCCAAGATAACTTCAGTTTACAAGTAGTTTGTAACAATACTTTCGGGATGAGTAAAGCTGGAGAAATAAAGCCTATCACATCAAAAATTCTGCTCACAATAGAAAGAATCATCTTTTTGGTCAGGTTTTTCGTAATTGTACTATCCTGGAGACTTTTTAGTGAAACTCCCAGCGTATCAGTGAATTTGTCCCATTTCAATCCTAAAACAGATGTCAAATGCGTGACATCCACGACATTCCCAACATCTCAAATCCATCTTTGCTTCCATCATCGCTTTCTGAGCTTCTTCTTTGAATTTATCTATTTCTTCTGGATAGTCGAAACTAATGATACTATTGTCGACATAAAAACTTCTCCCGAGGATGGTTAGAAATTTTTGAGCAAATTTAGCATTCTCAGCTAACACTGACTGAAGGTGGTGCTGAATGACTGCTCCGAGTAAAAACGGACTGCAGGTCAGACCAAAGACAACTCGAGTGTGTCTAAATATCATCAATTCGTTTTCAGGAATGTACCATAAGAACTTGAGAAAGTTTCTGTCATAATGATTAAGGCTAATTTGAAGAAAAGCTTTGCGGATGTCTGATATCACTCCATATTTGCATTGTCTGAATCGGATTAAAATTGATGGAATCAGTTCTATAAAATTCATTCCTTTTTCCAAGCATTGATTTAATGATGGACTATGAGAATTTTCTTGTGCTGAAGCATCAAACACGGGTCGCAATTTGGTAGTAGCACTATTTAACTTCACAACATGTCGATGTGGAAGGTAATGCCCTTGAAATTGGTGATCTTCTACAGTAACTTCTTCTATGATCCCTTCTTTCAGCCATTCCTGCAGTACTTCATCATAATCTTCACGATAACCATCTTTATTTAATTTGTTCATCAATGAATCTAATCGTTTTTTGGCAACGTGAAAATTCGTAGGTAGAATAGGGTGGTTTTCTTTCCATGGGAGACTAACTTTATACCTGGAATCATCATCTCTCCCGACAGTCGATTTGAAATATTCCATCGTTGCTTTTTCGGTTTCTGCTCTTGCTAATTCTTTGACTGGGTCATTGATACCAAGTAGTTCGAGGTTCCAAAGGTTGGACACCATTTTATCATTTACGAGCATGCTAGTACCAAGTGTGCAGCTAGTTTTTGGGACAGTGACATCAGTTGGCGTTTTACCCATCAAAGTCCATCCCAATTTCGTTTCGACTAGTACTAGACCACATGTCAAGACGTATCGTGCCCCAGTGTAAAGTCTGCCAATTACATCTGCTCCCAACAAAAGTTCTATAGGGCCATCTTCCGTATCAGATATAGTGATACCCAGGTTTTTGATTTCTTGATACCAACAACCATCATAAATACTGGCAATATTTCCACAAATGAAAACTTGGTCATAGACTTCTAATGAACATGAGTATTTTCCATCTAAACTGTCCAACTGGGTCTTGTAACAGTCATGGTTCACTGTATCTGTATTGTATCCACCAAAGAGAGAGTGCATCATCTCTTCAGTTCTCACAACTTGCATCTGCATGCTCACTGCTGTTTTTCTCAAAATGTAAGATTTTTCAGAGCCAGTGTCGAGTAAGGCTCTTGCTCTTTTACTTTGACCATTGTGAACAATTTTAACAGCTAAGGTTTGTAAAAATACATGGTTGTTGGTCTGATTTGACATTCCTGTAGTCACTATAGTATCTACCAAAGATTCAGTTTTTGTAGATGCATTTTGTGTAGGAAAATTTTCGTTTGGACACATCATCGGAACATGTTTTCCACCGCATTTAGCGCATTTGAGTTTGGAAAACATGATACATTTTCGTGATAAATGGCCTTGACGTAAGCATCGGTAGCAGCATCCATTTTGTAGGAGTTTCTTTTTTCTCTGTTCGAGTGACAACTCCAGTGCTTGTTTACATGTGTTGCTTTGGTGCTGTTCTCGACAAAAACTACATTTTGGGTTCTTGTTGAAAAATCCAGTTGCAGAAGGCACACTAAGTTTTGGTTCTGGTTCTTTCTTGCGGTTTTTCATTTCAAAATTGGTAGCCAAGGATATCCTTTCTTCATTTTCAACTTCACGTTTCAAAAATTCCATAAGTTTCTTTAAACGTGTCTTCAAGGGATCAATTATGGAAAACTCGGAATTTCTCTGCCATGTTCTCAATATTTCTTCGGGTAAGCACGATTCCAATAAGGGGTACAACATTGCTGCACAGTTGTCAGTAGTGACACCAAGAGTTTCTAGTGCCCTTAACTGAGATTCCATTTTATCGTACAGTGATGTTAAATTGTTGGTTTTATTGGTGAGATTATTGAAGACCAGCTTTAGAAGTTCTCGTACGTAATACTCTATAAGTAAGTCATCTCTACCAAATCTGGTCTTAAACTATCGATTGCCTTGTTATAATTATCACCTGTTGGTGGATAACTCTCAATCAGCTGCCGTGCCTTGGAATTTGGAATTGTTGATTGCAGTAAATATTGAAATTTGTCATCGTTTTCCATATCATTATCATCGTGTATTCGCTTGAATAAACTCCAAAATTGCAGCCAGTCTTTTATTTCGCCTCCAAACTTTCGAAAATCAATTTTAGGTAGGTTAAGTTTGGGTCTGTTCAAAGAAACAGAACTAGTCTTCTCGTGATTGGCTACCATAAGCTGTTCGACGTTGAAAGCGAGAGAACTAAATCTGATCATCGCTTGGTGCGAGTCTTTCATAACTTTAGCTATAGCGTCTTTGGATTTATTTGCGCTAAGCATCGAATGAATCAGTTTGTTAGACTCTTCTTCAAATTCATCATGCAATTTCGTTAATAATTTTAATGTACCTTGGGTTTGAGCTATATCAGGGTTCGGTTGCTTTAAAGCTTGCTCCAGATCAGTACAGTACATTTCGAAAGACGTCTTTAGCAGCTCCATGGCTACAGTGTAGTCGCCGTTACCCAGCATAGTTTTCAGTCAGCAGCTATCTCGTCGGGGCCTCCAAATGGTTTATTCAATCAAAGACGGTTTGATAGAATATCTGAATTGCGAAGCTACTTCAAAAATTGATGAAAACTTCCGTATATTCAAAAACGTGTATTTGACAACTTACATCAAAATTCTTCCCCTCTTTCTGTCAATCGAAAACAAGTCAATACATTCGAACATTCACAAATACCGAGGGTAAAAACACTTGGCCTCTTAGAATATAGAAATAAAAGTAAAAATATCATGTAATCCTATTCACATTCTATCAACTAGTTCCTACGTGCTTTGATTGTATTAGATTATATTTAATTCCATCTCATATACGGGGAGTCCGCCCCTATAACATTTCTGTTCCTGAAGATAACTAAATGAAATTTGCAAGATCTGTATAGGACATAAAACTTAATTTTTTAACAAGTGACTTAGGTTTATGAAACTTCAGGTTTCTCCAGAAGTGGCATAAACTTTCCATTTTTAAATGGAACAACTTATTGTATATATTTCCACTTCTTTTTTGTCTTTATTTGACATTCTGAATACAACTATGTATCACTTGCCAGTACTAATTTTATCAATTAAATTTTGTGGAAAACAATACTTTGTGTTTGTCATATGAAATTCAATACATTTTATTACGATTAATTTGATTTAAGGTTTCAACCAAACTTCCTTGAAAACTTCCTCTAAAAGATTACGTTGAAGTACATTTTTTTCAACACATCCATAATTCTATATTTTAGAGCCCTGAAGATAGGGAGATATATTGCTGAAACGTTGGTTGACTGAGGAGTCGTGGTTTTTCTATAAGAGACCTCACCCCAACAACTTCTTTTCAATATAAATATAAATGGTCGAATCATCATCATGAGTAAAATTAATTTCTGCTGCATATGCCTGTTAGATACCTCAGCATTCGGAAAAAAAGTAATATATCTCTACGTTAGTTTGGATAGTAATAACTCAGGTTAGTAACACTGGCAATTATTTCAAACAGTAGAAATATGACCGGCACCTATTGATGAAATTTCCGTGAATCTAGTTATGATTTATCAGATAATAGGCATTCAGCAGAATTTGCAAGAATGGTTGTTCGGGTCGAGTATTTCCAAATTTGAAGTAAATAAGTTATTGAAATTTTAGGTCACTATTTGTAACATCTAACAGAAAAATACTACTTCCTTGCTGGACAATCAACAACATCTGGTAGATATTTTGAAATCCTTAACTTTAAACCTGAAAAAATCATAAACGTGAAAATTAGGATTTTTATTCAGATGTTTGATTCAAATACTTTTTATCCAGTTTTGATCGAGAAAGTTTTTCAATCAATATCTGAATGAAAATGCAAATTTTCACTATCAGATTTTTTCAGGAGAAATGTTAGGGATTTTACAATCTATCACATGTAAATGTTAAGGGTGCCACAGAACCGGGGAATAGTAGTTTTCAGTTGACATCGTTTCCTTTTTCAATGCGTAAAATTATCTTGTACAACTCTTTATGCGAACTCTTGAAAACCACGCCAGAAGCACTTCATGCGAATATCAGGAACCGATCTCACATAGAACTCAACAAAAGCAGTTGAATTGAATTTCTCAAAGAAATCGCCAAAAGGCTATATATGCGAATTTCCCACAGAACTCGCCAGAGGCACTGCCTGCGATGATCACAGAGCTAGCTTCAATGCGAGTTCACAGAGACCTCGTCATGAGCAGTACATGAGAATTTTTCAAAGTACTCGCCTCAAGATTTTGCAGAGAACTCGCCACAAGATTTCGTAGAGAACTCGTCAGAGTGTATTGTTAGAGAATTTCCACATGGGATTTAGCTAAGACCTCGATGAGAATATCCCGGCGGCGGACATTTGGAGGAAATATAGCGCTCTGGATAACATCTCACAGAACTAGCAAAAGTTGTCACAATATCCTAAAAAGAGGTCACCGGGATATCTTTAGGACCTCTTTGTGTTGCCTGAGAAATAGTTCATACATGCTTAGCAACAAAACAGGTAAATTGCCTATATCATTCGTTTTCTGATTCATCCTGACAACGGAATGTAAATAGTGTCATTTACATGCCTAGGGTAATATAATGACTTTGACTTTGACAAGTAACAACTTCAGCTTCATTTATGTCAATACTTAGGTTATGAGACTTTTTGAATATTATTGTTGTCTTTTTGTTCGGTAACTTAGTTACGCGCACAAGCAACTTAGAATGAAATAGCGGAACGAATAATCATGAAGAAAGTGTGAGAAAACAAACGGTATTCACTCTGTTTTCATCTTTCCAATTCAAAAAATGGTCATACTCCTTCTCGTATAAGTATTTGGATTTCACAGGCAGTAAATTTCCTAACGCTTTTTCAGCTTTGAACGTCACATTCTATGGGATCTCCATAATTATTATAAACACAACCGTTTTTAGTTTCCTCCACTAACAAGCTTGTCAATTCTTACAAAAATGCAGTCATTTTATTAAATAAACAACCCTTAGCAAACTCTTCAATGTTTCCATGGTAATTGCATAGAAGCTCACTTGTGCTCAGTTGCCGATCAGAACGCAGTAAATACTATGAGAAGAAATTTATGAAGTAAACAACGTTCGTAGTGGCCGTGCTGATGGTGGAACGTTTGCCTTTGGAGCGAAGGGAAGAGGGTTCAAAGCCTCGCATGGTCATCGGTCTCGTGCATGGCATCACACGTTAAAAGGTAAGGGCTGCGTCTTCCCTAGCTCACACAACTCTCTCGAAGACTTTAAAGGGTGGCGCGTAGGGGTGCAATCGGTTGACGGAAATAACAATTATAACAATTATTAAAAATTATAAGAATATTTTCAATAAAACCAACATGCCATACCCATGACAGGTTTAATGTCAGAAAAATATTTTCAAGATGTCACCGCACAAGAAATAGTCCAACAATTCCATCATTACAGTGTGAAACTGCTTCTGAAGAGTATGTTTTTCAATTCTTCCGACCCCCCTGACGATCTTAGAAAAGTGAAATAGATTTTTGTCGACCAAAATGTATTGGAGGCCTAGCGAAAGAGATGCAATTCACGCATCAATGAAATGAGCGATTGTCTGTGAGTGATACTTATGAATAACATTCTACCTTATCTCATTTATAGATAAGAATCTCCAATGGAAACAGGACATTCAATAAATGATCAACTATCTGAATGAAAATGCAAATTTTCACTTTCAGATTTTTTCTCTCAAGTTAAATAGGGTCTTTCTCAATATCCATCAGATGTAGTTCAATGTACAGCGTGGCTTAAGCCGGGGAAGTAGTTGTTTTCTGTAGATATTAAAAAAATAAACTTCGATTTTATCGTAGGTTTTTCCATTTCCAGAGGTGTCATATATTGGTTCAATTTTCAATTGAGAATGTTTCTCTTTACAACATGAATTCCTTCCAATAGAGGTTATCTTGTACGATGGAAAATAGCAATTAAATTCCAACTTCCTGTCGCAGGTGATTCCACAACTGACTTTATGAACATCCTGTTCATATTTTAAATAAAATCACCATCAATCAATGTTATAACATTTGCATACAACTTGGGTGGGCGAATTAAGTCGTATTCGAAGTTCAAGTTACGTCATTAACCAATATGTACAAGTAGGAAATGCAATCTCGCAAGATAATTTCAATCCAGGTGTTTGCGGGACTGAACCATCTTAATCCCGCTGGATCCAGGTGTTTGCGGGATCCAGCAGGGTAGACTTAAACTTTTGAAATAAATCGTTCCATCATGATCATGAATACATTGACTTATATTTTCTTCGTACATATATGGAACATGTAAGTATAATACGCTTATTTGCAATCCCGCCAGTCCAGCGGGATCCCGCTGAATTTTAAACCGAGATTAGTCCCGCAACGTATGTATGCGGGATCCCGGTATTTCGGTGATTCGGGATCCCAATATCAGATAGATTTAGTTATAATGAATAAAAAAATGGGGTTTGCATATGAATTCATTATGAGCTTACGATGATTTTGCTAAAGTAAGTTAAATTTTTTTAGTTTATCAAATATTAGAAAAAAACTGGCAGTTTTCGAGATTTGGACCTTAGAAATTGGAGTTTTTCCATTTGATCATTGATCAGAATAGTTAATGGTTTTCCTCAGTTGTATTGGGTGTCAAAATCGTCAATTTTGTATACACTGCTCCATACTGGCCATGAATTGAAATACAAATTCTAAGATCTCCCATACATCTATTCATTCACGAAATAGCTCGCCAATAATTTTAATTTTCGAAAAACGACTTATTTTGATTATATTTCGAAGACAGATGGAACTAACTAATTCTGGTGTCAGTTTTATTTGGTCTCTCTTCAAAATATATCCAAAACTACAATGAAAATTATTGTAGTGTTATTTCGTAGCATGAATAGATGTTTGGAAGATATTGGAATTTATATCTTATTTCATTGCCAGTGTGTGAAACATTTTCGTTTGCGGCTCCTAATGTAACTGAGGAGGACCATTTGTCAGTCTTATTCTGGGTGCCAAACATCCGAAATCTATCCCAACCAGAAATTGAAGCTCTCCAATTTGAGCAAATATCTCAAAAAACGGACAAAATCCATTTTTAAAGCTCCTCATCTCTAAAACCGTTCCTTTTCGAGTTTTCTAGCTATAGATACTTTTTAACAACACATCAAGAACTACAAAAACACATACAAAATTAAGCCAAATTCACGGAAAGCCATTTCCCATCAGAAATGTGAGGGAACCTTTATTGCTACTCATGCTAGTTTTCGAACTTCTATTTCATAAGTAAATAGTTACTTACGTGGATTTCATGTACTTCTGAATCTTCCCCATTCTGTTTCAATATCATTTTTATTTTGTCCACCCTGATGTTATTTCCTTGAACTGCTCTGGATACACAACTGTAAATTCCTTCCTCAGTTTTTGAAACTCCCTGCCAAAATACATTTCTTTGTCTGATCAATTTCCAATTTTGGGTGGTTGCAGATAAAGCTCAATTCGCTCAGATTTTGGGCGGGATAGGCCAAAAATCAATAGTAGGATTTATCATTATTATCATATTTGCCCATCTGATTGCTGCCTGAAAACAACTTACCCTTATAATCAGATTTCCTGACAAAATTTCGTAATTATATCTGGTTTTGTCATAATTTTCATTAGCTGGTCCAATGATAGCATCACGGCTTTCCACTAACCAATATTCAAAGTTATGGTTAAAGTCATTACTTCTGCATTTCAAAACCACCGTGTCTCCGTATGAAACTTCTTTGAGTATAACCTCATCACTAGATAAGCTGACGGTAGCCAAACCACTTGTTTCATTCAAATAGTTAACTAGGATTACCAGGAGAACTACTCCAACATATCCGCGCATTGTGAATATGCCTTCATTCATTAATAATAACACCTTTGTTATAGTTGAACAAAATATATGCACATTGTTTTCCAAAACTTTGGCAACTGGCTAGAGTCAAACAGTGTATTTATTCATTTTTATTTTTGGTTGCAGATAAATTTAGAAACAATACGTCACAGACGAGTATCTTGATTCAGGCACAAGGTGATATATGCAACTCTGAATGAAATGTTATGTAGGTTCGACTAAACCAAAAATCCTGAATATTTGATACTGTTCAGAGTCCATAAACAGGCACTTTGAAGTACTACTTAAATGATTTACTCGGTAATAGTTGGTTGAAGACGCCGAAATCGTACGAGTTAGTACATTTTGCTTATTTCCTTCAAATCTCTTGTTGTCTGCTGACATATATTATTGTGTTGTTTAAAGAGACGGGTTCTATAGGTGAAAAAAATAATAACCATCAAATACAAATTCAAAATTAATGTTACAGCACTTTTATTGGAACCCTACAATCAATACAATTTGGAGTCATGGGTTTCTGAATCGTACCTGGGGTATTTAAAATCATACCATTGTATCATTCACAGCTATTTTGTTTTGTGATTTACATGTAATTGAATGGAATCTTGTAACGCAACTTACTTTCATCCGATGATTGTTTTGTTAACTGCTTTTATTTTGACAGGAAATGAAGTATTAAACCAGTTATCATACCCATTTTGGTAGATTCATCAATTTCTTTAATGTACAAGTTATAAATAAAACGTGAGTGCCTTGGAAACGATTACAATCATAGTGAAAACGTTAAAAAACAAATATTAAAAATTAAATTATTTTTCACAAATGTATATCACATATGTAATGCGTTATTATTGTAATTGTTTTTTCCGTCATCTGATTGCACCCCTACCCGCAACCCTTATATTTTAACGTGTGATGCCGTGCACGAGATCGATGACCTTGCGGGAATTTGAACCCTCAACCCATCGCTTGAGAGGAGAACGCTCTACCAGCACGGCCACCACGACCAGCTGGAACTGGAACTGGAAGAACATCCTGTTACTTCGTCATGTGCCCATTTTTGACAAAGAGAGCAGTGTATCATCTCTTCCACAACAGACTCGCAGCACAAAAAACAATTCCACTCATTTTCATTAACTTCTATAATCACATTTTTCCCTGGCTATTTTAATTTCTTGGATTTTGAGATTCAGTTTCTTCATTGCCTTTTTCATCAAACATATTTTTCTTCACAGGCGCTTTCCTTTCATCCTGTTTATTTTCAAAAATGATTAATAACAGGCTGAATCTTCCTGAGTAGTTTTATTTTGCCGAGACATCCAACTTCTATTTCTACGAAAATTCTCGAAAGTGGTAGCTAATAAAATGCGCAGGCATCAATCATGTCGATTTGGCGAGTGCAAAAAAGTCATTATCAACAGTTAGTATTTCAGTTGAACCTCGAGATAATTTGATAAAGTACTCGAAGAAACTGTTGTTCTACAAAATAGATGGTAGAACTGAAGAGTCCTTCACTCCCAACATTTACCAATGACGTGGTCATAAGAAATCATTAGTAATCACCGGATTTCATCACCGTTGCTTGATTGATATATTGTATAATTGAATATTGTCCTACAAATTGAACGGTAGGTGTTCCCAGTCCGACGCTCCGAAATTGTCCATTCCATGGTAAATAAAAAAATTATCAGTAACAGGCTGAATCTTCGTGAGTAGCTCTGTTTTGATGAGACGCCCAACTTTTTCCTCTACGAAAATTCTCGAAAGTGGTAGCTAATAAAATGCGCAGGCGTCAATCATGTCAATTTGGTGACTGCAAAAACGTCATTGATAACAGTTAGTTTTTCAGTTGAACCTTGGATAATTTCATATAGTCATCGAAAATACTTTTGTCCTACAAAATGGATGGTAGGACTGAAGAGTTCCCCACTCCAAACAAGTATCAATGACGTGGTCATGAGAAATCATCAGTACCCAGCTGATTTTTCTACCGTTGCTTGCTTTATCTTTGTATAATTAACGCTTGTATGCACCGTAAGCTAATTTCGCGGATTAGTTACGCAAACCTGGATTAGATTATTGTTTATTATGAACCGCAAGGAAAATCTGGTTAAATCTTCAGATTGTCTGAACAGTCAAAGAAGCGGGGTTTAGCGAACGGCGTTCATTTTTTGAGACCGATTTTTTGAGTGTCGGAATTTCTTTGCAATTGTGTAATTATTTCGGGTGGAAAGATTGAAGATTGAAGATTTAAGCTGGATTTATAAACTTTCCCTTCCGTTCGCCGTTCCGTTACCAGTTCAGTGCATTGAAATGCATACGATCATTCATAAACTCATGCGAGCGGTGGACGGCATCGGTCAACGGAGTTTATTGATGGTCTTATGCATTTCAATGTACTGAACTGGTAACGGAACGGCGAACGCAGACGGCAACGGTAACGGCGAACGGAACGGAAAGTTTATGAATCGACCTTTAGACTTACAAAACCAACAGTTCTCAGCTTCCTTGATAACTGTTAGATTTCGATGGAAATATTGGTTTTTAAATAAAAATACTTTTTGACGTGTACTCAATTCAAAGACATATATTTGACAATCACCACAACAACATTTTTTTTATTTACAAGGTACTTAATTCTGGATACCGTAAAAATAATAAATAATATAGATAATTCCCAACATTCTCCCCCCTTTTGCAATTTAAACACTATAAAAACTCAAAATATAATTGCAAAATAGTGATCTCTGCTAAACTAAATGAAACCAAATCGCTTAGGAGCATGTACGGTCCTTCCCAATCTCGTGATAACCGGTTTATTCTCTTCTTTTTTTTTCAAAATCTCCTTCTTCTGATTATCTTTTCTCTTCCCAACTGGCTCCTCTATTTTCTTTTCTTCATCTCCTTCTGTCTCTGGGTTCTTTGGATACTCAAGTCCTATGTTGTTTTTTTCGCCAGAAATCTCCAATGGGTGAAGTCTTTGGAATGGTCGAAGGATTTCCCCATTACAAACTTTCACTCGGGCAATCCATCTCTACCAAGTATTACTTCTACAATTCTTCCTAGGGGCCAGTTCAATCGTTTCACATTGTCCGAAGCAACATAAACAATGTCTCCAACTTTCAAGGTACCAGGTTTTCTATGACCAGACTGCACTAATTCTGCCAGGTATTCCTTTCTGAATCGAGTCCTGATGCCATCTCTGATCTTTTGCAAATACCGAAAACGTGATTTTATTTGGTTTCTATCAATGTTGTCCAGATCAGGAGTTTCATTAGAAGGTAAGTCTTGTATAAACATTGAGGGACTTAAAAGTATAAATTCTTCGTTTTCAGAAATATAAGTTAATAGTCGACTATTAATAATGGACTCACAATCACAAAGAATTGTCATCATTTCTTCGAAATTAACAAAAGATTTTCCCAAATTCCCCTTCAAAAATTCTTTGATAACCCTAACCAATCTTTCCCACCATCCTCCCCACCAGGCAGCGGTAGGAGGATTAAATATCCATTTTATCTGTTTTGCTGAAGAATATTGTTCAATTCGATTCCATTCAAATTTTTTTAGCAAATTATTAGCCCCCACAAAGTTCGTCCCGTTATCGGAATATATTGTGGATACTCTTCCTCTTCTCGCAAGAAACCTCCTCAAATCAAGAAGAAAACTATCCGTCGAAAGTGATTTCACTAGCTCTAGATGAATTGCCCTATATAATGCACAGGTGAATAAAACAATCCAAACTTTCTCACCTCCTTTCAAGAATAAGGGCCCTGCTAAATCAACACCAGAAATTTCGAAAGCTGCAGTTTTATTAATTCTGTTTCTTGGGAGTGGTGCAATTGGTGTATCGACGGACTTACTAGTGAATCTCTTACAGATTATAAATTTTGATATAATTTTCTTTACAGTTCGTCTTCCTCTCGGGATACAAAATGTTTCTATTAAAATACAAAAAAGTGTTTTAACTCCTACATGTTGATTGAGTTCATGCTCTTGAAATATCAATTTGTCAACCAAAACATGTTCTGATAGAAGAATTATTGGATATTTGAAATTATATGGGTCTTCTCCGAGAATTAAACGTGTTTTTACCCTCAAGATCCCTTCTTCAATTTCAAAAAGTTCCAAATTCTGAATTTTAGGATTATTTTTGAAACTTTCTTTTTGTATCATTCTGAGGATACAATTTTTGGCATATTTAATTTCATCGTATATTAGATGTCCCTGGCTTTTCGATTGACATTTCTTTGAAATATTATTATAAAATCTCCAAATCCAAGCAATGGTTCTAATAATTTTGGAAAATTTAGAAAAATGCAATAACCTCTTTACGAAATCATTTTCATGTATGACATTACTCACTGCTGTCCTTTTCCTTTCTTCCTCCACTTCATTTTCTGGATAGTCGAGTACTGAATTTGGCCAGTATTCCTGACTTTCTCTCAACCATTGCGGGCCTTCCCACCATTTGTTTTCCATTAGGGATTTGCCACTACAACCTCGAGAAGCCACAACAGCAGGATTTAGATTGCCAGAAACGTGATTCCACTGTTCTACATTCGTAACAGAACGTATTTCTATTATCAACGAATGTTTTCCATGCACCCACAGTTTTGATCCATGTCAGGGCTACCATGGAATCAGTCCAATAAAAATATTTCGAACTACTGAGTTCCCGGACTTTTTTAACAGCTTGGCCTAATCTAACTCCTATAACACAAGCTAATAATTCTAGTCTAGGAATCGTGATATTTTTCGTGCGATTCTCGACTTTGCCTGTAACATTTGCACATGGAAGATGTCATCTACTTCAATTCTTATAAAGACACAAGCTGCGTACGCAACTTTGCTAGCGTCACAGAAAATATGAATGGTAGAATTCTCAACAAGCAATTGTTTTTCAAAGCTTAGTGATCCAGGGACTTTACACAAAGCAATGAACTGAGTCTGTTCCAACCAAGTATTGAGTCTCTTTATCAAACTCTCTGGTAATTCCTTGTCCCATCCAGTTTTCAACTGCCATGTATCTTGTAATAAAATTTTCGGAATCAGAGTAAATGGACAAGTAAATCCTATAGGATCAAAAATACGCTGAGCAACAGATAGTAAGCCGCGTCTTGTTTTCGGAATGTTGTGTAACTTACTAAACGCGCCCTAGTCACAAGAAATCGAGTCATCTTTCTTGTTCCATACCATTCCCAATACTGAAATTACATTTTCCTCAGAAAAATCACATAATTCATTATCTATATTTGATATCCAATCTCTGAGATTGAAGTTACCTGATGATATCAATTCTTTTGATTCTCTAACAAATTTTTCTAATTCTTGTTCGTTATTGAAACTAGTAATACAGTTGTCGACATAAAATGATTCTTTCAATTTTTCAGCTGTATCTTTCAAATTATCTGGTGCTTTTGACAAAAACGGGCTGGGTTTGATACCAAAAACTACTCTGCAATGTCGGTAGATTTTGCGTTTATTTTCTGTATGATTGTGCCACCAGAAAAATCTCAAGAAATCCCTGTCATGAGGAGAAATACTGATTTGAAGGAAAGCTTTTTCAATGTCTGCTGTTACCCCTATCATTCCTAATCTAAATTTCAGTAAAAGAGTTGGTATAAGCTCAATTAAATTCGGTCCAGTTTGTAAACAATTATTCAAAGAATTTCCAGTCTCGTCTTTTGCCGAAGCATCAAAAACTGGACGAATTTTTGTAGTATTACTAGATTCTTTGAAAACGGCATGATGAGGTAAGTAGTGTAATGATTTCTCTCCAATATCTTCCTCTTCTCTGATTTCCTCTATGATACCTGATTTTTCCCATTCAATCAATACCTGTTCATAAGCTCCAAATTTTCTGAGGTGTAACAGTTTCTTGGTGGTCGAAAATAGTCGGATTTCTGCTGTATGCTCACTGAAGAGTTGTGAATGGTCTGGAATCCATGGAAGATGAACTTCATATCTGGTGTCCTCGTTTATTGAAATTGTTTCATTGAAATATTCTATGGTGCCATTTTCTAGATCCTTCTTGGTTTTCATGTCGACTGGATCTGTTATCCCTAGAACATCCAAAGTCCACAAATCTGATAAAGAACAATTGATGACACCTGAAAATATCATTTCGTTTCTAAAATTTGTTTGCTGCCCCATCACAGTCCACCCAAGATGTGTTTCGATCGCAAAAAGATGATCATCTAAATTTTCAAGATATCCTATGAGGAGTTTGCCAAAAATGTCAGCACCTAATAGTAACTCGATATCTCGTGGAGCATATTTGACAATGATTTCGTTTAGAATTATGTTCTTTCGTTTTTTATATACAAGGTACTTAATTCTGGATACAGCAAAAATAATAAATAATATAGATAATTCCCAACAATAACATAGAAGAACGAATTGAATTCCAAAATTATTTGTCGTTCACCTACCTTCCTGTTATTTTCAGCATGTTTCTTCCAAAATTAATTTTTTTTGTTAAGCCTTTCTTATTGCTTTACGGTGTATTTGCAGTGCTTTTGAATTCTCTCCTTACTCGTTTCCAAGCTTGAGATTTATCATCATTGGAAACTTATGACACTGCTTTTCTCCAGGGGAAAAATTTGGGATTATTTTGTGTTTTCACCAAGATTTCACCATGAATCATTATGGAAAATCCAAAATCTGAAGGGACAATTATGACGTTTCATCATCTCCAACTGCCAAAAATCTTACGATGTCAACGTTGTCAGATTTCCAATACGTATCATTTAATCTGGTGACGGTGAATAGCTACGTGCCAAAGATTGCAAAAACAGAATTGGGGAACTAGAATTAGAATTGACAAACGGTGCATCTAGGTGTAAATGATCACTTTGTCCTAG
The DNA here is from genome assembly GCA_944452925.2 of Chrysolina oricalcia. Lineage (NCBI taxonomy): Eukaryota > Metazoa > Arthropoda > Insecta > Coleoptera > Chrysomelidae > Chrysolina > Chrysolina oricalcia. Next base: position 23,420,315 of record OX101814.2, on the reverse strand, counting down.
ATAGGTTTTCTCAGTCCTACGTGCAGAAGCCGTAGTATACGAACTTCAAATGGTGAATCTTTGACAAATTACAGAATCATTTTTTGAATTCAAACCAATGAGAAAAGGACTTTTCAAAAACACTGTCTCCAGCCCGTGGTATTTTCAAATTGGTGTTTCGCTTCTTCCTTATTTACACGTTTCCATAGTTACAACAACTTCTGTGAATAGAGAATCGTCAGTTTGAAAGTTCAACTCTTCAACTGACATTAATGACACATGATGAACCGTTCCAAGGTTCTTGGATCAACACAACTCCCAAGTTTGTCCTGGCGAACACCCTCGATAAGGCGGCTGATGCCCCCTTAGCGTGATGAGTATTCACCTGGGCAACTTTGACTTGGGTAGCCATTGCTACGGGTGAGTTGGAGGGTTTGCCTCCTCATCGTCCAGCAGTATTTGCTCTTCTTCGCTGGGAGTCACCGTGATGTCCTGGTCCATGCTCCCAGTTGATTCGACTTCGCTGACCACTGTATCTTCTACAGCCCCAGGGGCTGGTATCTTGCCCGCCTCTTCTTCCTCCTTCTTCTTGTTGCTCGAGTCCTTGCGGAGGCCGTGAACGGGGATTTTCCGGAACCTGAAGAAAATGATGATGGCCTCGCAGGACTCGTCATCAATGCCGATATTCAGCAACTGACCATTGCCCTCCTTCTTGCTCCCTAGTATCTTCCACAACTGGGTGTGAAGCCCCATGTTTTGTGTGCAACTTCTCCGTATCGAAGTCTGTGCTCCTGGGGAAGAACACAGTGATGGTATGCGCCCTTGGGATATCTTCTCCGAGGCACACCGTCAGCTCCGCACCCTTCCAGGTGCTCAGTCTGCGAGCATTTGCCCTCAGCCAGTCTGCCGTCTCTTGGGTGATGCAGTCTACCACAAGCATGCTTGGGCGAAAGTGAATATCACTGGATAGTCCGTCGTAAGACTAATGCGCATCATGGGCGTGAACATTTTCATAATTGCAGCTATGTTTTACTTTTTTGAGGTAGCTCTGACCGGGAATTGTTTGACCTGACAGTGATCATGAGAAAAACATCGAGAATACGTGTAATGTAATTAACAGCTGGACTTGTTAAAACAGTGGCAACTAAAATTGTTGAAAAAAACTGGAGGCCACATTTAAAACAATAAAGTAGACGATGAAATTTAATGAACAGAACGTCGCATTGGAAATTGGTTCATATGAGATTATAACAAATATGAAACAGTATTGAAAGTTCCTCTGACTTTTTCCAAAAGTACACTGACGGGAATTGTAGGACCAAATATTGATGATTATTTTCTAAAAAAAAAAACGTCGAGAAACACATATATTGTAGTACATAGCTGAAATTGTTATGAAAGTGGCTACAAAAATCGATTTGAAAACATTAAGTTGAAGATGGAATCTAATGAACTAAACGTCGCATTGAAAATTATTTCATATCATATTATAACAGATACGAAACATCAATGAAAGTTCCCCTGACTTTTTCTTATATCATTCGAAATGGAGGCGGTAGAGCCATGAAACAAAATTTGACAATTTCAGTTTTAGACGAATGTATCAAAAACAAACATTGATATTTGAGATCTTAAAAAAGATTATTATTGCTCCACAAAATAGGAAACTTTTGTCTGATTTAACCGACCTTATAGGTCTTTCCATTTTTGAGATAGCAAAAGTATATTATATTTTGATCGATCAGCTTCCATTCTGATTGATGGTCAATGATAAAATCAATCAACTTATACACTCGTAGGCGAATTCGTACACTGGAGAATTGATTATATTATTGACTACCTTCTAGAAAAACAGTTTCGTTTTTTCTGTACTATGAAACATATTTCTCACGAATGTCAGTAATGCCCAGTCGCTCACTAGTACAATATTGGATTTGAATGGTATATCGATATACGATCGAGTAGGGCAACTGGAGACTTTTACTCGGAATAGCTCCAGCTACAACATACCAAAAATTCAGGCATCGTCACTGAAAGAATTTTTCTCATTGAATGTGTGCGGGGTCCTTTGATGATAGTTGCATGAATTGTTGTTCAAAGTTGATTTTTGCGTTAACCAGATGTCGTTCCCTTACGAACGACAGCCCTCAGAAGACGACCTTGTTTCTTTCTTGAAAAGCGCTCATTGTGCACTGTTATAAATGACTTTTTTGCATTGACCAAATCGACATGATTGACGCCTGCGCAGTTTATTAGCTACCATTATCGAGAATTTTCGTAGAGGATAAAGTTGGGCGTCTCGGCAAAATGAAGCTACTCAGGAAGATTCAGCCTGTTATTAATAATTTTTGAAAATAGGCGTGGGATCCTGGTCTATTATTGTTTCTGTTTTCTTTTATTTCAATATTCTCTTCTAGTTAATTTTTGTAAAGACTAGATGTTATGACAGTAGTAGCCTTCTGAGCGCCTGTGCTAAGGTGTTTAATATGTTTTTTGTTGTCTTAGGAAGAGGGTTCATTTTATTTAATGTTATTAAGGCCTCATTGTTGTGAGAATGACGCCGTCAGCAGTCAATAGAAGGGTGCACCACGTGCCTAATTTATACAAGGTGTTTCCTAACTACGGTTCCTAACTGCAGGGGGTGATTCGTTAGGTCATTTCAAGACGAAAAGTTCCTTTGTCCATTTGTTCCATATGTCTGGAGTTCCTTCGTTTCTGAGATACAGTGTTTTTACACTTTCTTAAAGTATAGACTGAATCATTGCTCCCTTGGTGCAACCGAACCATTCTCTCATTGTGAATTTGAAAATAATGTGAATGATTTCAAATAAAATACGAATGATCCTTCTTTGAATAATAAATTACTGTAAACTGAGGGCAACTGAATATTTTAATTGGTGTATCCCGATACCAAAAATGGAATGAAGGCTATTGAAGGTACGACAATAATAAACCGCTCAAAAGTGAGTCATTTGATACGTCCATGTAATGAACTAAAATAACTATAATAATCTAAAAATGTTTAAAAATTGAAGGGGGAAACCATTAATTACGTATTACATGTTGAAACATTGTTAGAAAAAAGTTAAAAAAGAAGAATGTTGTTACATTATATCATTTGTCATTGAAATTAAATCCTCTGAGGGAAGCTTAAAGCCTTCAGCCAAACTAAAAAGGCTATACAACAGCATGTGGTAAGATAATTAATTTTTTTTTTAAATAAAATGTATGCCATCATTCAAAACACAAACACAATCAGTTGGAAGCAGTATTCAAAATGTATCTTTTCGGTTGAAACGCACTGTGTTGATTCAAAAATACTTCTATTTACAGAGTTTTATCAATTTATAAATGAAAATAATACTCAAAGATTAAAAATGAAGTAAAAACTTGGTAATTATTCAACAGACATTTAAAGCAATCATTTCGAATGGCTAATCACATCATTTTAAAGACGTAAAGGCAAAACAAATTTTGCGCCGTTGCCAATGTAAATTCAGATATTCAGTTTGCGTATTAAGTCTCGTTCATATCCCCGCGAATTTCACGATTTTTCGAAGAATAAAATGGCTGCCGACATGATTCTGCTTCAACGATTGGTCCGGCATGACTGGCAGCTATTTTATTTCCAGAAAAATTGCGAAATTCACGAGGGTATGAACAAGTTTCTACATGGAATATGGAGAATGGGTCATAAAAAATTAGCATAGATATAACAATTACTAATTTGCAACAACACATTATAACTGCACATTTGAAACGTTGGGGACGTATGCAAATCGGCTAGATCCCGGTTAATTTAGCTAGACCCGACTATTTCAATACATTTGTACAGCTGCTTCTATTATAACATTTTCTACATTGCTTTCAACCGGAAGTTGATTGAACAGGGAAGGGGGCGACCGGGTACCGATCCAACAAACCACTTTTTTCCTAATAATCCAACTAAATCTTCATATCCCTTGAAGGGCATATCTTCGTAGATAATTGACACTTCTAGTGTCATGGGCTAACGGTCTTTAAGGTGAAAGCTTTTTGAGAAATAAAAAATTCCGGTTATAAACCAAAATAATCAATGATCTTGACAACCCAATAGATAAATCAATTTATTGCAACAGCTTCTGATAATCAATTTCTACTTATTAAGGTGAGTTTAAAGCAATGTGATACTAATTAGTTTACCAATAGAATTATGTTTACAAACAGGTTGCATTGATTTCTGTATATCAGGGGCATGACGCAAGCAAAATTACTGTAGATGACATTGAAGATCTAGGTTCAGCAACAATAGTTGAGATTGAAAATACAAAAAATAAAATAGAAGGAAAATTTGATGAGAAATATAAAAAAATATGCTGAATTACGTCTGGCAACCTTCGAAAAGAGATTTTTTCTAAACTATCAGAACCAAAAGTAAACCAAGCAAGTGGTGGATATCAACAAAATGTGGTCTGAACCCACGTTAGTAGCAATATTTTCAAAACTTGAGAGTCCAGAAACTTACACCAGTCATTTTCTCCGAAGATCCTCAGAAACGATCCTAGTAGATGCAGGAGGAGATATTACCACTCTCAAGAGATATGGAAATCATCTGCTGCAGCTGAGAGGTAAATAGATGATTCTCACACCAAAAGAATGAACACCGCCAATAAAATTGTTAGCGATGTGCTTGGAACTTCGGAATACACTGATGCTCAATCAGCCATAATAGAAAACATAAATTTAAAACCCTCAACTACTTCGATGAGCCCAATAATTACAAGCAGAATCTGAGAAAATATTGAAACGAATCTTTCGCAAACACCGTTACAATTTACAAATTATAACAATAACCAATTTACTTTTAATTTTTATGGTTCCAAATAATTCAATTTGTTCCCCATTTGTATTTAATAATTACTCACTTAGTCCCATTCCAATTTTTTCAAATAAACGGTATTATCGACAGTTCTTCATTTCACTATAAGGGTAATTGTAATTTGATATGCACTTCTTATAGAAACAATGTTCAAACTATCACAAATAAAACGCAAGGTTAGTCAGGCAAATCAATATACACGATCTGATATTTACATATTGTTTATTGAAATGATCACCTATTGTACAGTGTACATTACTTGTGCGAAAGTGATTTTTTACACTCGTCGGATTGCCGCACTCGGCTTACGCCTCGTGCTACAATATTTCCCACTCTAGTGAAGGATGTCACTTTCCGCGCTCGTAATGTAATATATCAATACATTACTTGTGCGAAAGTGATTTTTCCAACCCCGTGTGAAAAATGTCAATTTGCGCACTCTTAATATAATATTCCTTTTCAGTCCAAATGTAATTTCCATTACCGACTACCGACAAAGGAAACTGTCGAAAGAAAAACATATTTAAGTAAAAATAATTTATTATCACATAAAAAACTTACAAAATTATTTTAATAACAATTCAGCTTATGTACAAATTTACATGTTTGTAGCAAAATAATTCAATTCTATAAGTGACCAATACGTTTCAATACTACTAAAAATGAAACAGTTCAGTTTTATCAACCAAATTCGTATTTGATTCATTCAGAATGTGAATGCTGATAACTAATGATCCGACGTAAATTAAATAATCTAATATGAAGATAAAGAGATATCATCAATTGGATTTAACTTGTTTGGAGAACAAAGCCACAATATTTCATAATCCTCATTGCAGAAACGGTGTTTTAGATTTCATGGCTCTATATTCATCTGTGCTCCATAAATCCAAATATAAATGAATCCTGAATATTATTCACATTCGTATTGAACTGAAAACATAACACTATATTGAGATTCCAACTTTTGATTAGTCTACTGGAAGAGTTTCGTGCAACCAAGTGCGACTTCCTCCTTCCGCAAAGTCAGCTGCAGCGTGGTCAACACCATCCAGTACCCATTTAGTGGTCAAAAGACCTTCAACTCCGACAGGACCTCTGGCGTGAATTCTGGCAGTGCTGATACCAACTTCAGCTCCAAGTCCAAATCTGAATCCATCTGCAAATCTCGAACTGGCGTTATGGAAGACACAGGCACTGTCGATCTTTTTCTGGAAGGTGCTAGCATTTTCCTCTGTAACAAAATGAGTTCTGAATTATTTCATGTTTTGTTCATTCAAAACATTGTTTACTCAAACAGAATTCATAAATTTTATGTAATAGCAATATGTGTCTCATCTTCAATATCTGCAGTGTCGCAGTGTCGTAAGAGACATATGCAAATATACAGGGTGGGGAACCGAAAACGAAACAGGTCGAATATCTTCAAAACGCATCTGTTGTGAATAAAATGCAAAAACACGTCGATTTTCAATACAATTTTAATACAATCTTTCTATCATAACCTCAATCAAGTGTCATACCTCTCTTCCCACCCCTTGGGCACTATCACCCAAACAATTTGAATAGGGAAAGTAGTAAGTGTGACACATCATTGAAAAGGTAATTTCATAAGGAATTCATCCATGCCAATTTTTGCCACCTTACTTTTTATTTTGGCGCCCTCTAGCGGGAAAAACAACTGTTCCGTATTCCACATTATGATACTGCATTTGCAAGCTATTTTGACATAAATTCGGCGTTTATGCATTATTGAATTTTTCCAAGAGAAAAGACAAAATGTCGGCTCCAAAATGGTGGACATGATTTGTAATTATGGTCCTTTTCGATTCAAAATTGATTCGTGGTAGTTTTCAAGGTGGGAAATTATGATTTGTTTGTCAATGCAAAAAAACAAGATGGTGGTTCCAAGATGGCGGACGAAATTTGTAATTCTGGTCTGATTCGAATCAAAATCAGTATGTGGGGATTTTCAGGATAAAAAATGCAAGAAACCACGATGGTGGACGAAATTTGTAATTGTGGTTCGATTCGATTTAAAATTGGCATATGGAGGTTTTACAAGTTTTCAGTATAACTAAACTGAATTAATTAAATCGATTTAAAAAAGGCTTTATACAAATGCTCTAAAAAAGAAATAATATATTTTTTCAGAAAAAACAAAATGACGGCTCCAAAATGGTGGACATGATTTGTAATTACGGTCTAATTCGATTCAAAATTGATTCGTGGTGGTTTTCGAGGTCGGAAATTATGATTTGTTTGTCAATGCAAAAAAAAACAAGATGGTGGCTCTAAGATGGCGGACGAAATTTGTAATTCTGGTCCGATTCGAATCAAAATCAGTATGTGGGGATTTTCAGGAAAAAAAATGCAAGAAACCAAGACGGTGGACGAAATTTGTAATTGTGGTTCGATTCGATTTAAAATTGGGTTTTACAAGTTTTCATTATAACTAAACTGAATTAATTAAATCGATTAAAAAAATATTTTATACAAAAGGAAATAATATATTTTTTTAGATGTGTGACGTAGGTTATTCTATGCGTAACAGAATCAAAATTTTACCGCGTAAAAATACCTATTTTGTACTCGCTCAAGCTTTCGAATCTGTTACGCACAAAATAACCTACGTCACACATTAAAAAAAAAATTATTTCCTTTTTAGCGCATTCGTATAAAAGCTTTTTTTATCAATCATTCGTTATAGCCATACTGAAAACTCGTAAAACCCCCATATGCCAATTTTGAATCGAATCGAACCACAATTACAAATTTCGTCTACCATCTTGGTTTTTTGCATTGACAGAAACATCATAGTTCTTTACCCTGAAAATCCCCACATACTGATTTTGATTCGAATCGGACCAGAATTACAAATTTCGTCCGCCATCTTGGAGCCACCATCTTGTTTTTTTGCATTGTCAAAAAAATTATAATTTTCGTCCTTGAAAAACCACCACGAATTAATTTCGAATCGAATCAGACCATAATTACAAATCATATCCACCATTTTGGAGCCGCCATTTTGTTCTTTCTCTTAGAAAAATTCAATAATGCATTGTCACCGAATTTATGTCAAAACAGCTTGCAAATGCAGTATCATAATTTGGAATTCGGAACAGTTGTTTTTCCCGCAAGAGGGCGCCAAAATAAAAAGTTAGGTGGCAGAAATTGACATGGCTGAATTTCTTATGAAATTACCTTTTTAATGATGTGTCACACTTACTACTTTTCCCATTCAAATTGTTAGGGTGATAGTGCCCAAGGGGTGGGGGGAGAGGTATGCCACTTGAGGTTATGATAGAAAGATGTCCCCTTTGTATTAAAAATCGACGTGTTTTTGCATTTCATTCACAACACATGCGTTTCGAAGATATTCGATCTGTTTCGTTTTCGGTGCCCCACCCTGTATAAGGATTTTTATATAGACCACATGAATATGGTGAACGAATGAATTATATTCTCAGGTACCTCACGCCAGGCCCTGCTTCGTGTGTCAGGGACTTTTGTAACGAAGAAATTCTCAGGCTCATTTTCCCAAACAATATCGCAGAAATCAATCGTATGCCTTTCCATACTATTTCGCTGCAATTTCAAAATCTGTTGTAAACGGAAAGCAATCTTTCAAGTCAGAAAATAGAAGATGATATCTTGTGCTGATTATATCTACTCAAACATGGAGTTTTGGTCTCATTTCACTTTTTATGATAGGAAATAATTTTTTGCTGAAATTCAATAGTTTTTGTGTCTTCTGCAACGACGGCCACCACTTTTCATGTGTTTTACAATGAAGGCCAACCGATGGTATAAAAAGTGGAAGCACATGAGAATCTGCCTCTTTTGGTGCCGACAAGTGAAGAGAGCAATACGCGATAATTGGAAGTAAAAAGTTTTTGATACTCCAGTTCCGAGGGTAAGCTAAAGTTATACTGCCTTGCCTCCTGTAGACTTTTCTATTTATTCACTCTCTTCATAAGTACCTACTGATAATTTTCGATGTCTTGTAGATTGAAAATGTGCTGTTATTTACTATTAACTTATTGCATATCCTGTATCTTATATTAAATATTTACGTGAATGAATTTATTATTATAATTATTATCATTGTTTAAATAGAACATAGTTAGTCAATGCCTGTGGAAAAGGTATTGGACACAAACGCGAGTGTCATCTAGCGTGATTAGTTACAAACATGAATATTTGACATCATTTTAATGCAGGTTTCTTCAATAAACCCTGATTTTAATGCTTTTCCATTGTTTTAATCAAGTTACGACATGACTTGAATGCGAGATCACTGTCGCCATCTACATGTCGCATCCATTTGTATCCAATATAAATCCCGTAAGGTTGGCTAACTATATTACTTCTATATAAACAATGTTATTATATATATGATTAGGTGATTTGAAATTCCCGAACAGCGATTATGCTTTTTATTTAGAGACCGCAATTCAATAACCACCGTTTTGATTTAGGTACCAGAACTTTGTAGTTAAATTACTGGTTCCAAAAGAGTCTGGGCGATACGACCTTTTGGAATTTAGTTTGTATACTAGAGTCGCACAAGTTGCTTATGTGAAACATTGAATTACGAGTCGAGTCAACCGAATAAAGTCTGTTCAGTAAAAGGTTCGAGCACATTGGACACCCTCCATTCCAGTCAATATAGTGCCACGCCATACAGTTATCCACAAATTTGCTTTCACAGGAGTGGAGAATGTCTCGTTTGAAATCAGGCACAAGAAACCGTTTGTTGAAGTTCCTTTTTATCCGAAAAGTACGGCCTTCCTGCTCATCGGAACTAGCTGAACTCAACGAGCCTATTTGTCAAATGAGACGTATTGAAGTTTTGGTCCTTTCGGTAAAGCGTATTCACTCACCTGTTTCTCTACCCAAGACATACTGCGATATCTTGATCGAAAGGAACGGAGTTACAACCAGAAGGGACAGATTTCGTTTACAACGAGTACGTAGATTGCGATAATTAAATTACGCATTCCGAAGGGTCAGGCCGATAGTTCTCTCCGGAATTCGTTTGGCATTTATATTCGATATATAGTCGGTTAGCCAGGAGTGGGTAAAACTAATTCGGGACTAACTGTTATATGATTGATATACTGTGTCGTTCAGAAGTTCCAAAGCGCGACCATTATACAGGGAAACCAATACACCTCCAACGCTTCGTAAGACGTTTCCGTAATCAGTTGTCAGTGGCCTTATACATAATGTATTCAATTCAGTACGTTTTACTGGTACGATTGCTTTCCCGTACGCATGTCAAATTCAACTTTCTCCAGTGCTCATTATTTTGGGTGTAAATTTCTTTCATAATGATAATCACTATAATTTCATTCAGGGTATAGGGAAAAAAAAGGATTATAATCTGATAAACTTCCATAGAAGGTTCAGAGGATACAGCCGGTATTCTGACAGTGGTGAGGGCAATTAATGCCTGCCACTTGCCATAATCCGAAACGTGGTCGTAACAACTGACCCCTGGAATACAGTTTTTTCACTGTCGCTATCCTGTGCCTCCCATTAGTGTCATCTGAGAGGAAGTGTTATCTCACTGGCGCCCAAGAATAATATTGGGTGTTACACTGAGTGTACCTTTGTCTAACACACCCAGTATCCGTAAGCGTCATTGTAACGTCCGAATAGGGGAGAAAAATACGTTCCAACCTGACAAAGTCAGACCAGTCTGTTAAAGACGAAAGTCAGATGTAGTATTACGATTTAGACTCTTTGGAGACCTAATTACGCGTCTCAAAGTCAGTCAAAGTAGTATTGCTGAGGCTGCCACCGCTTCCAGTCTGGATCAAGAAGGAGGCAATGGCAGCCCATTTGAGGATGCGGGACCTGTCTGTCTGTCTGTCTGTCTGTCTGTCTGTCTGTCTGTTTGAACAATGGAGCGATGATAGGTTATGTAGAAATCACGAGGAGGACGCAGCAGGAGATCCCGAAATCCGCCTTCAGAGTGAAAAGCGCAAACAATAATCTACGATGGACTAGAGAGTTCACTCTAGGTATTCAGAATAGAGAACAATGGGAAGGAAATACGGTGGAGATTCGCACGGGAAGTTATATGGACGGTTCGCGTCTGAATGACAAACAGGTTTCGGGTGCAGGCATCTACCTGGAGGGGAGAGAGGAACTAGAAAGCTACGCTTTGGGTAGATATACAACAGTTTTTTCAGCTGAAGTGTTCGTCATCCTAACCCTAGCTACGAGGTAAGATGTAAAAGAAGGGCCTGGACCCAAGCAGAGAATGTATATCTGTTCGGATAGTCAGGAAGCGCTGACAACCATATGCCATCCTAATCCAAGTTCAGCATCCATACAGGAATGCGGAGATGCGCTCGAATAGCTAGATGAAACGAAATGAGTTCTGCTGATGTGGGTCCCAGGTCACAGAGGGGTGCGCGGAAACGAGGTGGCAAACGGACTTGCCAGATCCGGATCCGCAACGCCTGTAGGTGATAATGAACAATATTGGTTGATGGTTTGTCATTTCAAGTACCTCTCGCCCAGAAATTGGAATAAGGAAGTATTTACTTGAAGAAACTTCATCGTCGTTATAGTTAGAATATGACCTGGAATCAAAATTGGCTGGAAATAAGGTGGCCGGAAGTTGAAGACTAAACAATGAAACATGGAATAATCCACTTCATAACACACACTGTCGATATGGACGATAGTGGAGACCATCTAAGAGGCATCTGGAAACCACCGGCCTATGACTACTGGTGAAACTTGTCAAGAGCTATTCTTAATCCGACCACATATGGTTTATGTTTGTGTGTACTTTTCTATCATCTTTGAGGTCTGACTTTTTTTCCCGAGGCACACAGTTTGAGATCATTCACGTAAAATACAACGGCGACTAATCGAATTCTGTTGCTGTGGGTGCGCAGTTGCATTCACGAATCTTTCCGCAATTAACATTAGTAATGAAGAAATACAGGAAAGGAGCAGTCAAAGGAAGTGTACTTGAAACACGCCAATTCGTATATGAGGAAATCAAAATGTTACGCTTGTACTGCGTGGAGTCCTGCAATGATATATTTGTTCATGAGCAGGTTTTCCTGGCATCCAGCAACCTCCTTCTTTGAGCCTCTTTCTCTATATATCTGTTCGAATTAGGTACAGTGGTACTTCCCTTTTTGAATCAACGTGGCCATGAATGATTTGTCTTTTGTTGATGTGAGAAACCATTGTTCTAGTGCCCTCATGTTGGATGTGGAAAACGACAGTCGTTGCGATAATACTATTTTTAATTAATTCAGTTCAGATTTTATTATGTGAAATAGAATCATGAACTTTAAAACCCAATTTATTATTGTGGTGTAGCAACGCGATCAGTGTTATCATAACAAGGTCATTTATTGTTTATGTCACATAATAACATTGAACTCAACATAAAGTCTCGAACGAAATATTTGTTCAAGGTTCGAATCATGAATACAAGAAAATGTTTCTTTTTTATAAAATGTTGGTTTGTAGATCCGGTCAAACGCGTATCATCATTATTATCATCATGTTCACTGTTGCACTCCTATTCTTTGTTATATTCAACAATACTTCCACAGTCTCTTTCATTTAATACTTACATTCTTCAAGATTTCATTTATTTTCAACTGAATAAAATTGCCAAAAAACTGAGTAGAATCAGAATGATCAAGTGAACTATTCCATTCACAGTTAATGAGGGTTTTCGTTATTTTTTCTGACACCAGATGTCGCAACATAGGCGTCTGTTCTGAACAACTGTGGAATTGTACTAAATTTCATGCCGGTGGAAAGTTTTTACAGAAAATTAATTGTATTTGTACTGTTTTGAAATATAAAATAAATATGGATTACAGACAGAGAAAAGTAGCTGAACCAAAGATTGAGCTCAAACGCAGAGGTGCAAAATTGACGGTACGGAAAAACTCATCGAAAGGTAACTTATGCTGCCCATTTTGTATTCACTATTTACATTGGATTCTTCAACTATCGTTTTATATTCTTGTGAGTTGTTATAATTATCACTGATTATTTTATATTTCTGGCTGAACGGCTACGACAGAAAAAACAACTTTAAACAAAATCTGAATATTAATTGTAACTTACCAAGTTGCGATTTATCTCTAAAGTGTATCATGATAAACATAAAAAACGAAAATATTCTAACGTTTTTCAAATACTGAACCCTTCTGTAACTCATAATCATCCGCCGTGAAGTGGATTTTACATATTATTCTTCGTTGAAGTAAACCTGGATCTGCGAATGGCCACGAGCCACTGTTTTAATCGGGATTTATCTCTTAAGACCTCCTGTTTTATTTGCACACATAGGCACTACTATGGCATTTTATGAAAGAATGTTCTCTTGTTAATGATATAAGAGATAATGAACTGAAAGAATAATCGTAAACTACAAGACGCCCATGCATGTTGACAGATGATTAGATCTTACCATTGTTCGAATATAAGTGAGAGAGTTAGCCAACCTTGGCCAATATTGGATTCAAATGGAGGCGACATGTAGATGGCGTCATTGATCTGGCCTCCAATTCATGTTGTTACTTCAGTAATCTGGCATCCAAGCCATGTCGTAGGTAACTTGATTGAAACAATGAAACAGTGAAGCTTCTCTTAGGAGCTTCAACCGAATTTCGCCCTTTCACCACATCATTATGTATTTTATAATTTATTTAGCCCAATAATTTTTGTGGTGAATAAAGGCAGTTATTATTATTATTACTATTACTAAAATCAAGATTCCTTGAAGAACCCTGCATTGAAATGACATCTCGTCAAATATTCATGTTTGTAACTAATCACACTGGATGACACTCGCGTTTCGGTCCAATACCTTTATCGCACTATCTTACTTCCTTTTGAACAATGAATTCACGCTACAGTGCTGCCACCTAGTGGATCTTATTACAGAAAACCCTCTTTCTATAGGAATCTACATTAAATTGACGGCTGTTGCCGAAATCTACATTATTTCGTTACTTACTATTTTCAGTGACAATAACTTCAGTGTGTCCACTTCCAAACGTATGAATATGGTTGATAGCTTCGTCCATGTTCTTCACAACTTCGATGCAGCATTCCAGAGCTCCATATTCATGTTTCATTGTTTTCGCAAGAGGGGGGCCGAAAGTCAAAAGTTGGTTCAAAGCAGGACCCGCATGGATGTTCACTCCTTCCTTCTTGAAAGTGTTGCATACGTCGGAGAAGAAGTCGCCTTCCATGAGGTCTTGGTGGATCAAAAGAGTTTCCATGGCGTTGCAAGCGGCTGGATAATCGCATTTTGAGTCGCGTATAATTTTGATAGCTTTCGACAGATCTGCATCCTTATCCACGTAGACGTGGCAAATACCTGAAAAATTTTAGACTTGTTATATACTGGAAATTATGTTTTCCAATAGTGTGAAGTGGAAACAAATGCTTGCTCGGCAATATTGGGGTCATATTGCATGTTGTCTAACAGGATTTTTCTTTTGGTGCTTTTTCAAGAAAAAGAGAATCCTCATTGTCATGCATTTTGTCAACATATATTATTGTCAGTCAGTGAAGTGTCAAAAACAATTGTAACAGCTGATCCCTTTCAGTGCGCCACTGCTTGTGGACGCCGTTCAAATAAGATCACACTCAAGAACTAGCAGATTGGCATGTTTTCTAACGAAATAAGCCAAGTGCTTCGGATTGCTTAGTATATCCGAAAATACAATTCCATGTTTGTAACAGTTTGACGAATTGTGTATGGTAAGACGAAACCCGTCACAATGGTTTTCGAAGAGCATAAACTCATTCTATGAAGAAATATTTCTATTTTTCATGATCGTTGTGACATTTTTAAACCTTCGAATATGAGAAAAGAATGAGAATAACACAGATTATTACAGTTTTTCCAAACGTTATATTAGGAACTTGACGAATCAAACAACGGAACCGAATCGATTTGCCATAATGTCATATAATATTGATAGTTTTAGGGACCATGATAATGGTATTTGATTCATTCGAACGGATATACAAAGTTTTTCGGGACATTCTCTTTTCGAATTTGTTGAAATATTCACGATTGATATAATATATCATATGAGTATGTACGAGTATGTCGAAGGGCGTGGCCAAAAATGCATCATCCAATAACAGTCGCCGATAATGAAAGATAGTAACCACCAGAGAAAGTTAGTCTAGCATATTTTGAGAATCCCGAAAAATGTCAGTTGAACTTCAAGAATTTTTCTGGTCAGTTGAATTTTTATAATTTTTCAAGTGAATTGTAGTTGCATATAGTGTTGATTGGGCCTCGGATCCTGAACTGAGCAATACCGTGATTATTCATCAAAGTCAAGTCAAGTAATTAGTTAGCCGTCGTGTAGAAACGTGTTTTGATATTCATGTGTATTTTGGACAGCTAATTAATTTGAGAACAACCGGAGTCAATTGAATTTCTTTATAATTTGGTAGAATTTGAATCACGTCAAAGCAACCAATATCATCATAGTTATTGATAATATCAGTGAACCAGTGCATACGGTTATCCTTGCGAATGTGTATTCTTCGAATATGCCAGAAGACGTCGAGAAAGATCATTCGGTAAGTAGAATCATTGTTCTGAATGGGATCACATATGAGTGTTTTACAGCTGAATTAATCTCCACAAAAGTGTTATTCTGTGATTCTGTTCGCTAAATGAAACTATTTTGGACAGAATGGAGCAAAACTTATTATTTCACGACGCTATGAATTATGTAAAAAACTAAGGGGTGGGGACACTAAGATTGAATATTCATTCAAGACAGTACACGCCGCGGCAATAGCCAGAGCTATAGTACGGGAGAGTCATCCTATACTGATATGCAATCAATGAAATGTTCATGCCGCCTCATTAAGAACAGCTAGTAGCAGTAGTACACTACAAAAACGATAATGTTATTGTGATTACCGCCCTCTTCTATGTTAGCTCAAAAAACCTTCCGATGAATCAGTCACCACGTATTCAACGACTGGCTCATAGATTGCTGAGATACCAAATGGAATTATAGTAGTACCAGACGAGAATTACATATACTAGATACATTGAGTCGTGTGCCCATCATGAATACCATTGACACAGACTACTTTGATACCAATTTGTGAGATGTTGATATTATATCAACTTCTGTTGAAAATCTGATCTTTCTTGTGAGAAGATAGGATTGATTTTGAAACAACATAATCTTTGAGTTTCATTCTTGTTGTTGACTACTTAAGTAAACCAGATGTCAACAAATAAAGACTTTTTTGAAACCCACTTGTTATACTGAAGACGTGATAGATAAATCAAATACTAAACAGAATATTCAGAAGAAAAATCACAATAACCTTTATGAAAATTGCAGCCAAAACAATCCATACTGGTACAAGTTGGGAATGTACTGCACTGAAACCAGGAATTATTTTGAATGTCACTAGTTCGAATTATTCTGCTATAAGGGTCGATGATACAGATTACCTAAGACCATTTAGATTGCTATTACCCAAACGTGACATGGATCCTCAACCTGGAACTTCTACATCATGTCCAATAATGGTAATGGTAATGTGTGGGGACGCAAGTGTCAGCAACTAGGCCCCAGTGGGCCCGTTTCGCAATCTCCGGCATCTTCACTCATCCCATGGCGGATTCCTGCTCGAACCTCTTCGACCTTCCTATGAAAGTCAAAATGTCCTTCCATTGCAATGAGTGCAATTCTTCCTCCTCAATAGTATCAGCTCCGAAGACGTTTTGTCTGAGACTGCCATAAATACCACATTCGCACAAGAAGTGGAAGGAGTCCTCCTCCCCACCACATTCCGCGCATAGTGGATCTGCCTCAACTCTGATGTGAGCCAGATGCCTCCTGAGGCTGCAGTGGCCGGTTAGAATTTCCACCAAGACTAGGAGTACTTTGCGGCTTAGCTTCAGTATCTTAGCCGTCCTTGCCCTGTCGGGCCACGATGTCATCTGCTTTGACTGCCTGCAGCCGTCTATCCCTCTCCACTCTCCATGTCCAATAATTTCAAATAAAGAACTATCAACTGAACACACTCTTGTGGACATGGATCCAATTCATTTCAGGATGATTCACATACATTGACTCGCAGTGGTCGTCATGTAAACAAGGAGTGAAATTGAGTTTCTGATTCGTTTGATGTTTTGCTTTCATCGTTTGGTTCTTAATGTTTTCCTTTGAAAGAGGCATGTCATGTATATCATTTAGGTACATACTAAACGCTGTTTCACATAATGGCAGTAGCAGTGGCGTCACCTACCTCTAGTGATAACATAACCAATGGCAAACATGTTTAGACGAAGTTGAAAATTCAAGGTCACGCATTTATACTTTTTGCAGTAAAATCTAGTAGTGTTCGCATTTCTAACATTAAAATTTTCTTGAAATCGAGATCGTTATTATAATTCCTTTCTACTGCTTTTTACAAACAATTAGTTGAACACTTCTATTCCAATGTCATTCATTCAGATAACAGCGTCAAAAGGGGCGGAGTCACTGCCTCTTGTGCCACTGCTACTGCCTTTATGTGGAATAGCATCAAGATGTCTAAAAACCCTGGTGTGTCGACTCATATCTGCAAAACTGTGGGATAAAACGAGAAAAATTCGCCAGCTTGACTAGGAGGAAACAAATTAAGTCGTGATCTTTTTCCCAAATATTCCGCAATATTGCGTGTACCGCCTCGGTCGGTTTTTTAGTTAGGGTTGATTCACAAGAACAGAAGTTTCAAGTATATTCACGAATAAAATGAATTAAGCGACATAATAATTGGAAATTATACTATGTTTATACTTTTTTACTGAAATGCAATCGAATACAATAATAACCACGCATTTTATTCAGAATTAAGTTTCAAGAAAATTGACTATTATATGCTGTCAATAGTGTCAATCTTCTGCTAATATGAGCGAGAATGGCGGGTTTCCATGTGTGACATCTTCATGCCAGTGTTTTTTTTTTAAGTTTTCTAATAATTACCACACAGGATCATGTACCCTCTCATGATCCTGTGTGGTAATCTTCATAATATGGTGTTACTCACTTTCGGTACGGGATATAGATGAATAATTTTGTTTGTCTCTCTGATGGATTATCCACAAATGATACAAAAACGGAAAATGATCAAATTATTATTGTACAAACTACACAGAAAACGGTTCGGTATTCAAAAACTTCATCTAATCAGACATGTTCCGCTAGCACAGTAGCTTCTTCACTGTCTGGTTGAATGAAGTTTGTGGAAATTGAATAGATTTCTGTGTAGATTATTCAATTACTATGGATCTTCATCAATCAACGGCCAAGTCAACCAAATTTTTTTTATTATTATTTAATGAATGATGAAAGTCTAAGGATATACAACAAAATGAAAAACTACATTAATAATAGTCAAGAATACAAGGAAATTGCACCAAGAAATTTAAAATCCACCACAATTATTCACTTTTAATGGTATTTAAGTTTATTGAAATTCCATAAATTTAATTACAAGCATCGATCACCTTATCCCTGGAAAATTGACAGGACTATAATTTTATGAGTGCGCCATCTCTGGAACCGATTGAAGAAGCAGAAAACTATTTCATTTGTTTTATCTTCTGAAAAGTCTAAACAAGATCTAATCACTCGACACACCAGGGTTTTCAGGAATTGTCAGATATGTACTACAAAAACGCTAATGTCATTGTGTTCACTAAAAGGTAATTATTGTTGATGAGTTTCTCTTCGATAAGTTGTTGTGTCGAATTCACGATCTAGCTCATTACGAGTATACAAGAAAACAGAAAAACACTACACTCATATGCATTTGAACTACATAGTCCCTACATATGTAGGCCCAATTCTGAAATGCCTACTAGCCTATGTCTCATAATGGACAAAACGTCTCCATTTTGTTTCAATGCATATTCGAGAAAGGCGATGGGCATATTTTGTACAAATATTTAATGGTCTGAAAAAACGTAAATATCCAATTTTCGTAGTGTGCCAGATTTATTTGCGTTTTTAGTAATCGCAAAATTCTACTGCAACTAGTTATTAACGATTGATGGTTTGTTTACCTTCAGCGTGTCCCATAACTGGTATGTGACGACTTTGCTCTTGAATACTGCGAACTAAATCACTGCTTCCACGAGGAATGATCAGGTCAATGTGTTGTTCCATAGACAACAAATCACCGATTTCTTCTCTTGTTGATACCTGAAAAATTCATTTGTTATATATATATATATATATATATATATATATATATATATATATATATATATATATATATAGAGTAATATCGTTCATTCGCACAACAACATGCAAAGTAAAGCACAATTTAGAAATTTCGAATGTCGAAACGAAGAGAGAGCGGTACAAATATCCACTTTTGAAATCAAATTCCTAGTAGGATTCATCCTTTGTTCCGATGAGAGCTAATATATTTAATTGAATTAAAGAAAAGGAAAATTCAAATCTTTGTACTTCAGATTTATCATAATGACAAGTGAATGGTAAAATAATGAAAAGGGATAATTCACGTCACAAAAAAAATCTCAAACTTATATCTGTTTTTATTTTACTTGTTATGTTAGTATGTGATCAAATAGTATTGGTGATCGCATTCAAAATTATTTTTGTTTCATGTTTGTACTTTGAACCGTTCAAAAGTGAACAGGGTTGACCATAAAAAGTGGGGCTTTTTTTAGCATCCTCCTGTGTTAAATTTTGAAAGGTTTGACGTATAAACTTGAAGCAAAAACCAATATGAGAAGTATTACAAATACTACTTTTTGAAATAAAATACATTACGATTGCCAGATACAGGACGTGGCAGGGTACATCAATTTGAAAACTTTATATGGCATGGAGGGTCAAAGTCCATTGAAAAGAGAATTCAATTCCCTTTCCATCTATTTCCTTTTGATTTTTGTTAATAAGTATTTTCAGAATTTTGATCTCTTTGCCTTTCGTAATTCTCAAGTTGATGTTGCCCCAGCGCCATCTGTCTAGTAATTGCAATGTTTCTTCTCTCAAAAAGTTGTATCGGTAATATCATTCAAATTATTTTTATCCCATTGCTCCAATTCAAAACGTTCAAAAGACCCTGCACATTTCTTATGGAAAATGGCTTTCCGTGAATTTGGCTGAATTTTTGGTTTGTTGTAGTTCTTGATGAGCTGATCAAAAGTGTCTATGGCAACAGAGCTCAAAAATGAACAGTGTTCGAAATATGGAGATTTTTTTAATTTTTTGTGGTATTTGCCCATCAATCGGAGAACTCTCATTTGTTGTTGGGATGGAATTCAAATGTTCGGCGCCCAGAACCCTACTGAAAAATGGTCTTTCTCAGTTACATTAGGCACCACCATCGAAAAAATTTCATAAACTGCTCCACAATGGATGCGAAATGATGTACTCGATGATGATAGTTTATTTTTATTTTTTTTCAATATCATTAATTTTATTATCATTATGAATATTACCCCTACTATTACATTGTTTTTTATTGATCTACTGATTCATTTTGCAAACGATTATATTAGTAGATACTCATTTATAATTGTAAATTTTAATGCAATATTTATAAAAAATTTGTGTTTTCAAGAATTCGGGGGTGAATATCCAAAGTTCCATTCATGGTTTGCTTTCAACACCTGAACTTCCCTATTCTACCTACAAAGTACTACCAGGTATCAAAGATGCAGATATTTTTACGGATTCGTTTTGGCTGTGAAATGCTTCCATCCATTTCGAGCCACCTTGAAGAAAATTACACCATTATTAGATTATCGAGATTTGTGAAAAATGAATCACATATCATATGTAAATGACAATTGTTATCTCTGAGAACACATGATTATTATGTTTCCGTTTTCCCCCTTTAAACTAGCTGAGCATCGTTATGAATATTTTGGAAAATACATTTGATATTATTGGACATCTAATATATTCAGAATCTGTTATGATGTTTTCTCTTCAAAAATACCCATACGTCGTTTTTTGAAAATATAAATCATACTGGAATTATCTCATAAAATGAAAAGATGTATGGAAGATCTGGGAATTAGTACCTCATTTCATAGCCAGTGTGGAGCAGTGTATGAAAATGTTTCGATGGCGGTGCCTAATGTAACTTCGAAAGATCATTTTTCAGTCGGGTTCCGGGCGCCTAACATTCAAATTCCATCCCAACAACAAATGAGTGATCTCCTATTGATAGGCAAATACCACAAAAATTGGAAAAATCCATTCTGACAGCTCCATATCTTGAAAACTGTCAATTTTCGAGCTTTGTGGCTTTTGATCAGCTTATCAAGAACTACAAGATACCAAAAATTCAGTCAAATTCACGGAAAACCATTTCCCATAAAAAATGTGCGGGGTCCTCTATCGAGATAAGGGTACCATTAAGATCCACACTTATACTCCGATTGCATTTGGTTAAAAAAAATGTATTCAAATCCAAAAATAATTAGATTGTTGAAAAGAAAATTGAATTCTCTTTTCAACGATGTGTCACTTGAACCATCCAGACATTTGAAATGTTTAAACTTATGTGGCCCCCTCGCCCCTATTGAGCAATTACAATGTCATAACTCATAATTATTTGAGAGACTATTCATTTTATCTTTTTTGAATAAAGTGGATTCAGATAACAATTATTCTCAATCGAGACAAATTCAGTGAGTTACATTTAATTTCCAAAGACAACTTTCATCAACATTGACATTTCTAGAGTGATTCATACAAATTTGGAAATCTTTCTAATATTTTTTTTTCATGAATTCTTGTTTTCTTGTTTAACTGACTTCAGAAGGAAATTCAAATTATCTTATATTATTATCATGTCTCGTTATCTCATCTTATCTCATTATCTTATATCGATATGGTGTTTGGTATTTTTTTAATTCTTTGATTAAATGAGAAATTCTGGCGTCCAGCCATTCAAATTCTAAAAATTCAAGTTTTAATACACTTGTCTGCAACCTTAATGAATCAGGGACTGGCAAACAACTCACACCACTGACTAAGCTAAGTGAAAATAGTGCTTACTTCGTTGCAAATGAAACTAACCATAGGTGCGTACTACCAAGGTATCATTCATCTTCACCGCATTTCAATATTTTTTTGATAAACTGTATAAATGACTGAATGAAGGATAAAAAAAATATGTATTTTATTTTTTCAGGTGAAATTTGAGAAAAAGTTTTTATTTAAAGTTATTTTCATTGTTTTCAAATTTAGAAGTTTTGTGCTTCTCATGTTGACATGAAGGAATCAAAAAGAGAACTTATCAAACCATTTTTTCTTCACCAAAAAGTATTTTTCCAACTATACCAATAATAAGTTCCAGTTATCACATATTTCTTCGAGTCTCTCAACTATTTGTACCTCAAATTGCATTAATAAATAGACCTTACCAGTGAAATGGCATCAGTAGCTCCCACAGTAGCCAGAGCTTCCTTCACGAGATCCATAAGCGCTTTATTACTATGTGCAGCTTCTTTTCCACCTTTGAGCAACAATCCGTTTCCAGAAGCGATCGCTAGTGCAGCAACTTGAGGCAAAGAATCTGGTCTTGATTCAAAAATGACCATGAGTACGCCGATGGGTACTGTAATTTGCTTCAGCTCCAGGCCGTCTGCCAGTCTGGTTCTGCGTAGAACTCGTCCTACATTCTTGTGACTGCTGTCTGCAATTTGCTTCAGTCCGACGGCTAAGTTTCGCAGCTTTGCCGGAGTCAGGGAGAGTCTGGATAATAGTGGTTTGGCCAGCCCTGATTTGGTGGCTTCTTGTAGATCCTTCTGGTTGGCGTCCAGGATTTCAGCCTGTTTTGAAATAAGAAGATCTGCTAAGGTGTGTACGCAGGATGCCCTTTGCTCCGGGGTTATTGTCGCCAGAACACGTCCGCCAGCACGAGCTAGAAA
This sequence comes from Chrysolina oricalcia, assembly GCA_944452925.2. Classification (NCBI taxonomy): domain Eukaryota; kingdom Metazoa; phylum Arthropoda; class Insecta; order Coleoptera; family Chrysomelidae; genus Chrysolina; species Chrysolina oricalcia. Next base: position 23,397,516 of record OX101814.2, on the reverse strand, counting down.
CAAAGGGTGAATGATAACCACTTTAAAAACAATTATACTTTGAAATATGAAAAATAACAAAAAAATATTCGTTATAATTTTCTATGGTTTTTCAATAATTATAGCTTCCCCAAATAGTTTGAATTTTTTATACGAAATAGCATCCAAAATAACACCTCATATTGACTGAATCTTGATTTTATATTGGTTCAATATGTACCGGGTGACCACGAGGCGAGATACACCCCCAATTTTTCTACAGTTTTGATGATATGCAGGTTGGAAATTTTGACCTATGTCGTTTTAATACTTATCGCTAATTTTGATGCTACAACTGACAATTCACCACTTCCGATTTGAACAGAAGTGACGCTCAACTTTTTTTTGTCATATGCTAACCTGTATTTACTTTCAGATTATTCAAAATAGCTTCGACTTTGTGATTAGATTTTTTCAAAATTGAAATCTCCGAAATTGTACCTCTCATATTTTCCAACTATTATCAAAGTTTTTCTCTAAACGCAATGAAAGTTCACATGAACGAATGTTCATCTGTCATCTATCATTTCTCAAATAGCAACAAGCTCTTTCGACTTCATCATGATCAAAAATGATGAATTATTATCATATTACTCGAGTGAAAAGTTTTGGAGAATTTTAAAAGGAACCGAATTTATAAGATATTGTTACATAATAAATTCTCAAAATTGGATGTTCTCTAACGGAAGCGACTTTGAAAATAACATACATGTATTCTTGGGGCTTGACAGATTTTTTTGATTTTTAAATATATCATTCTAGAGGTCAAAAGAAGCAACTTCCTTCATTAGACTTTTTTTCTGGCAGTACACTAAATAATTGGGTTGAATGTCTAATGTTAATTGTGGAAAATACAGCCTGCAAGTTGATTTTTCTTGATTTTTGGGTATAATATGCTTTGAAAAAAAAAAATTATTGACTTCGAATGGTGTGCATACTTACAGGATTAGGCAGAATACGCGATTTTTCTAAAGCCTGTTTATTAACTTCTTGCCCAAGTGTGGACTTTTCTTTGAATTTTTCGGAGCCAAAAGTGCTCTCAAGGTTGCTCATGTTATCATTCTTGTTTTTCACTTGTTTGCACCCATATACAGTGTGTTTCACTACACATGGAAACACCCCCGTATCTTCAGTAATTTTTGACGTAGAATCATGAAATTTTCAGGATCAATAGATACACTAGAAATGAAATCACTGCAAAAAAGATGTCTTTTAAGTTATATACACTGCACGCCAGCAAAGATGGAACCATCCACTTTTCCGGAAAGTTATATTAGGGGTCAAAATTGGCCCGAAATTCCTTCGGATTCGTTTTCAGGATCACCAAATTACTACTGATATAGCTGTCCCTTAGAAAATTTTCAGCCCTGAAAAATTCTAATTTGTTTCACTTCTCATGGAAATGCCCCCGTAATTTTCCTGATAAATCTATGAAATTTTTAGGATCAACAGATGCACTATTAATGAACTCACTGCACAGTGCCAGAAGCGATGGAATAATAGGTGGTTCCATCGCTACTAGCGTGCAGTGCAGTGCAGAAATTGCTTCTATCGACCTCTAGAATGATATATCTGAAAATTTGGAAACTCTGTCTAGTCCCAGGAATACAGTGCCATGTCCTTCGATAACACATGATTTAAATATCATTTCACCGATATTCAACCTCGATCAAAATTGTGACGAAATCTTCACGCCAATTTTGAATTACAGTGCTACAATATCAATATTATGTTGTTGAATGTTGTAAAATGTATATTTTCATATTACTTATTTACTTCGGACCATTATTTCAGACAATTTTTGTTGCCAATATTACTTTTGAATATTTTACCAACATTTTCATAATATTGTACCAATATTATCAGAATAAGTATGCTAGCATAACACAAAGCAACCAACTTGGTTGAGATGGTTGCTATTGAGGACACTATCGCTTTTAGAAAATTCCGCCCATTTATCGAAATTTACACATTTTTTTCTTTTGGCCAATATAACGTTAAACTACTCTGCCAATATTTCCATATTACAGTACCAATATAATTTCTTTGGCATTGCTAGTTGTGTTCAACATTATCACTACATGACTCCTTTCAATCAAGTAGCTCAAAGGCATTTCCTTGAACACGAACATTTTGGAGAGTGGAAAGTGAACCTGAGTGGTCAACAATGTCAAAAAAAGAAGAATTAACAACATTTCTCTTCGAGTGAGTCTATAAGGCAGTACTAACTTCAACCAATACAAGGAAACTGAGTTTATATTTATACTTCATTCGACCTGATAAAAAAGGGAACTAAAGACGAACGCTTCGACGACCTTGTCCTTTTTTCAAAGCTCACTTTCGTTTGTATATTTGCCATTTATCCAAACCCTTCAGTTTTCTTCAAAAGACATGATAACGCTTGATAACAATGAACCTTTCATATTTCATACACTGATCCCTGCTTACCATTTTCAGCTACCACTTCCGTGGAAACACCACCACCTAAGGTATTCTCGGTGAAGAAAGTTCCAACTTTCCTTCCAGACAATATCGTTTTGATGGCCTTATCCAACATGCCATTGCAAATCACCACAGAAACACCCCTGTCGAGCGCCCACGTCGCAGAGTTGACCTTCGAGTCCATACCTCCAGTGCCGACTTTGGATTTCTGCCCAAACTCAATTGTGTGTCTCAAATCGGACGTGAACGTGTCCAGGAACTTAGCGCCTTGTTCCCACGGAGGTTTGTTGTAAATGCCGTCAACATCCGACATGAGGATGAGCAAGTCCGACTGCACCTCCGCTGCCAACATTGCAGCCAAGCTGTCGTTATCTTTAATCGCAATTCCTCTCTTACCAGCTTTACCGCCGATGGGTTCATCCACTTGAGGTGGAGGTGATACAGCATCGTTCGTATTGATAATGGGAACAATATTGAGGCTGATGAGTTCTGCTAGAGTACTGATCAGATTTTTACGGGTTTCTTCGTTATAAAAGTCGGGTTTCGTGACTAGAACCTGAGCTATCTTCACTCCGTATTGGGAGAACATGGCGTCATACAATGACATGAGACCTGATTGTCCGACTGCAGCTGCTGCTCTTGGTTCGATAATCATGGAGGCATCCTTCGGAAAAAAGTTATTTTGAAAAAAATGGTTAATTCTCTATCTAAAAATACGTCCTTACCTCTCTCGTATGATCTGATGGTGACAGTGTCTCTCTCATAGAGAGAGACATGAGTAACTCTTGAGTCAGCTTCTGTTTTCCAAAAGCCACTGCACCACTCGTTACCATTATGCATTCTCTGCCCTCAAGCTGGCATTCAGCCACCTGTGAAAACAGAAGATATTGAGACCCAGGCATTTTTATACTCATGGATAACCGAGAAAGTATTTGCTTCAGGGCCAGTTTTTGATGTTCGAGTTAAACTCCAAATAACTAAAAGTTTAGATGGTGAATGACATTCCTCAAATGATGTTGGAAGAATCACATTCTAACCATTAGTTAATTAATCTGGAGGTTAACTGGAACTTGAAAAACTTGCCCTCAGAGTAAAGATTTACATAATACACTTGTTTTGACCCAGACGAAAAGCTACCTGCATTTGGTGAGAAAACGTTTGAGGGCCAGTTCCAGTTAAACTGCGGATGAACACATGGTTTATAGTGTATTTGTATTCAGAAAATTGGTGTATAAGGCTTCACATTCTAACCATCAGTAGTCGATCCGAAGTTTGAACTGGATTGAACGAGTCCTAAATATATTATTCTTCTTATTTTCTGAATTTCTCAAAAGTTTTATTACTACAAACATGCAAACGGCGGCTGAGTCCAATTCCAAAATTTTTTGTTTATTTTCGTCTCATCGATTGGCAAAACATTGCCCTCTCTCATAAGCCACTAAAAAAATTGACCGATTGGGAAGGTCTAGATGTTTTTTTCAGCATTTCCCCAAAAATTCGTGTTTCTCTTTCAAAGATCAAACACAATACGCTGAAACGATTTCTGATATCATTATACTGGGGTTGATAATATATTTACCAAACAGATCAAGAAAGACTTTATTTAAAAAACCCTGATTCAGCAGCAACTATCCCAAAGCTGTCGCCTTCAGGCAGGATCTGACCGAATTTTTTTGATCGTTCTCAATGAATGTGTTCCCGAACTAACGCCAGTTCATTCCACCTCTTTGATGATTTGGGAACTGTAAAATTGCAAAAATACAGCCAATCTCCAGACAAAGAAAAAAGACCCTTTTCAGCAACTACAAACCTATCGCTTTGCTACCTATGATTTCGAAAAATATCGAGCTCATGAAATATAATAAACACTCAGAAATTGTGAATGACTCATAGATCCACGGATGACCCACTAAATTATGTCTCACTTTTATCTCAGCTATCTATTGAAGAATATGGTAAAACTCTGGCCGACGCATTGGATATCTCCAAGCCGTTTGATCGAATTTGGCACCAGGGTCTCCTCGACCAGCTTCTATCTCATGGTTTGTCTCCCAGTTGTGTCCTTGCTATTCAGCTTCCTCTCAAACAGATCTCCCCACTTGATGGTTGATGGCGTTTCATCCGGCACTCTGCATATTAAAGCTGGTGTTACGCAGAGATCCTTTCTAGCATCAACACTGCTTCTTCACATCAATGATTGGTTGGGAGCTACTTTATACCAATGAAGTTCTCCATTTGAATTCTTGGTATTAGGAACTTCCATACCTATCTAGCCATGAGTTAAAAACTCTTGCCAGTGGGCGGTAGATATATGGAAACTGTTTCCATCATTAGTTATGCAACCCATCAGGACCTGAGGCACTACGCCAAAGCTGGAATAATCTACGTTGAGTGGTTGCAGATATCTACAGATGTTCTTACAAAAGGTTTTCACTCGATTATAGACTGGCCGGTTACCGACAACACGTGGAGGCTTTAGAAATAAGCAAAAGGATTTGTCAGCGAACTTCTTGTTTTTTGCGATGCTTCTCGCCTCACTAGTTACTTGTTTTTAGCCACAAGTTTCCGCATCGTATCGAATGGTAGTGCAGTAACCATTATTGATAGGAAAATTGACGACTTTGTAACCAGAAGGTTGAAAAGTGATCAAGCTGTTATATATAGATGTTGCTTCCAAATTTCAGTCTAGATGTAAACAATGAAGTATATCTAGCAGAATCCATTGCTCTAGGAATAGATTCCATCATCCTGGCAGCATCACTCAAATAGTATTGCAAAAATAAAAATTGCAATGGCAATGACACAGGGTGTCCCATATATGGAAATCATCAGAGAGTAATGTACATCCCACCATGAGGAAAAATTATCGTATGTCCTATCGGCCGTGCTGGTCGTGTTGGTAGAGCATTTGACTCTCAAGCTCAGGATCGAGGGTCCAATTCCTAGCATGGCCATCGGTTCCGTGCATAGCATCACACGTAAGAAGATAAGGGCTGCGTCTTTCCTGGCTCGCACTAGTCTCCTTGCGCGTAGGGGTGCAACCGAATGACGGAAATAACAAAAAAAATAACAAAGATAGTTTGATGGTAAACAACACGCCTTGATTCAGTGTATGATGAGTGCGTCCAAATTTTGTTGCACTGCGGCAATAAAAAGGCCTATTGCATTTTATTGCCCAATTTCATTATTTTCATTTATTTCGTCTGCAACATTTCAGTCGGTCCCTAGCTTTCAAAGCTCAATCCCATTCGGAAGGACGTACTTGGTCACATAAACCAATGACCACTCTTCGCATTATTGTTATTAGTTCAATATTTTCTGCTAAGGACATTTCAGTTAAGCCCTGTCTCCAGAATCCGATACATCCGGTGGGCGCGCTATATAATTCACTCAAATAACCACTCCTCACATCCGTAGAGTAAGTGATTATTGGGTCCGTGAGTAATGTGCCCTGAGCAGATGAAGGGTAACAAGTATGACGGACTTTTGAATTGATCCAGCTGAGATTTCTGCTATACTACGGCAATCCGGTATAATTTTCAGATTTGAGAGCAATGTGTCTATCATTCCATGAAGGTCTCCTATGATCAGAACCACTATTTCAACGGATAGGTTGTGTAAATTCTGTGGAGTTCAAAGAGTATTTCTTGATATTTAGTCCGTTTTTCCTCCTACTTTCAAACGATCCGATGTTCGTTTCCGCCAAAATCTCAATGACAAAAATCGTCTCACTTTGGTGATCGAGGAGGACAGCATCAGGATTATTTGCTTATATTCACCGGAGGGTGCAAAGTTCCGATAGATTCAGCACTCCTCATTCTCCACAGCGGCCTTAATATTCCCCGTAACATTAGGCAACACTGGTATCTCGTCTATACCTTACGAGTGTCGTACATGGTAGTACAATACTCGTAGTGCCGCGTTATGCATGTAAATATTGGCTGAGACTGCACGAGCTGGTTGAGCTGACAGCAAATGCATCACGGTCAGCTGGACCACGACACGCTTTGCATATCTAGTGTCAGGGACCTCTATACCCACCACGCGACTATGGTAGACCAGGGCGTTGAAGTCATCATGAATTACTCGGTTTCCGCTTCAGCTAACTTGTCCTGAGGGAGGCAAAGGTCAAAATTTTTGATAAGTATTCAATGTTCTTGAAGAAGACCTCATGCATAGGCTGAACCTTATGTAGATATAGGAGAACCTCAGTTTCCGCAGCGTTCATATAAGCTTTTTGCTGAACGGGTTCTAATTCGGAGACAGAGTTTGGGTTCTCTCGTTCAGTGTCAAATACGAGACCAAGTTCATCGGCTGTACAGCCTGCTGCCTTACAAAGAAATGCTCCAATCCCTATATTTTTCATGATCGCGGTCCATGTAGAAAAGGGTATCCAAACTTCTGATGACTTTACAGGCTTCGTCCAGTTACATTTTTTTATACTTCAAACTCAAATGTCCACGACCTCACCATTGGCTGGGAAAGTATAATCGTGCAACGGATTAAGGAAGCAAGTAAGCGAGTTGTACCGTCGACTTGTCGCAGCTCTTCTTGAGCCCATTTCATCACTACAAATGAGTAGAGTAGGATCGAAACTGCAAGCATATTTGTTCTTCCCCGAAAGTTTTGATGGCCAGAACTGTCGGAGTGTTGATACCTGCCGCGGGGATTGTTTTTAACTATGGTTATCTCTTGGGAGCGACGTTGCTTCACCCCTAGGTAAGTATACGTCTCTTTAGCATCAAGATGATGTGGGATGCTTCCGTCTACGAACTGAAAATCCTCTCCGTATTCCTCCTATTGTCCTCTTCTCAGATGTACCCTGTTAGATTTGGTCTATCCTGATTACCAATCCGATAGCATGCGTATACCTACTGTTCTACCACCATCAAGGACTAATGTAGGTCCTTTTATACCGATGTAGTTTGAGGTAATGAAATGATAGGAGATCTTATACCTCAGGATGCTTGGAATGCCGCAGTTGTATCCACGGGTTTTGCGTAATGTTTTTCAATATAATTATAATTTTTCCATTAGAAATATCCCAGTCAGGCCCTGTTTCCGAAGCTCCGACTGATCCAGAGGGCGCGCTGGTGTCGTTTATCCCAATAAAAACTCCTCACATCCATAGTGATATATTAATATTGAAACCACCCTAGTTATTTGCTTTCTTTCTCTGCATGTATAAATTTGCAGCAAAATGTGACTTATAATGTCTCCATTCTTAACTGATGTTTTAACGTACCTGTTCAACAATAGACGCTAATCTTCCCAAAGCCAAACCATGTTCATCTTCTCTCGTGATGACAGCACTACCTAACTTCACTACCAACCTCCTTGCATACTTTAACTGACTTCTCTCGCTGAACGTAGATTGTTTCTTACCAACGATACCTTTTTTTTCGAAAGACGCCTGAAATAAAACAATCCCATTAGTATGGAGGTTCTATTATTTAACACAAACTGTTGTCAAAATGGGAAAAAAATCTTTGAAATCTATTTGATTCCTTCCAATATGAGTCTTCATTATACTTTTCCAATAAATTGCTTAACTGCAAAGAAATTTCATGAATGTTCTCAGATTTGAACCCACACCAAGTGAATGAATGGGATCATTTCCGAAAAACGTTGACGGTTTGGAGAATTTATATGCCTCCGTTACCAAAACTCGTTGTTAGCTCTCTTTTCATTACATTTGGAAAGAAGATTTTTCTTTGACTAAAATCAAATGAAATCTGATATCAGAAGCTGAGTTAAAATATGAATGATCCATTTTTATAGACTAATTGTGAGTCATTATGGAAGCACTTGCCCAAAATAATATCTATTTATGTACCAAGTGTGTTATATAGATCCTAACGCCCGGAGGGTAACATTCACCCGAGGGCCTTTGGCCCGAGGGATGAATGTTGCCCGATGGGCGTTAGGATCTAGTAATGCTCGTTTTCTTCATAAATTTCTTCTGCGTTCTGGTCGGTAACTGAGCACAAGTAATCTTCTATGCAATTACCATGGAAACATTGAAGAGTTGCTAAGAGTTGTTTATTCAATAAGATGTCGCTACATTTTTGTAAGAATTGACAAGCTTGTTAGTGGAGGAAACTAAAAACAGTTGTGTTCATAATAATCATGGAGATCCCACAGAATGTGAAGCTCAAAGCTGAAAAAGCGTTGGGAAATTTACTGCCTGTGAAATCCCAATACTTATACATGAAAAAGTATGACCATTTTTTGAAATGGAAAGATGAAAACAGAGTGAATACCGTAAATGGCATACTTCCAGAAACTGGTGAGTTTATCTCATGAAAAATATTAATATTTTTTATTCATTTTACATTATTTCAGTCTGAAAATATAGTGCAAATGGGCTGTGGACAAAATACTCACAGCTGAAATCAACATTGATTGTTAAAGAAAGCATTAATGAATCAGCATTTAGTCAACTGATGGCCTTTCTGAAAGTTAAAGCAAAAGGATACTTTCCTAAACAATCAAAGGTGTTGGAAGGTGGACAAGTATTACTTTTCATAAGAAAAGCTCCAGATGATACTTCTCTGCTACATAAAGTTGTTCTGGTAATGGGCGTATTTGGAGGCTTATGACGTGATGAAATGGTCAAGATAACAATTGACATTGAAGACAGAGGAGCCGTTTTACTGATCAAGGTACCAGAAACCAAGACCTGTAGCTCAAAAAGTTTCACCATTGTTGATGAAAGCGAAATAGGAGCCTTGAACTTAGTTAAAAAGTACATTTCAATAAGACCAAAAGGATGTAAATAATGTAGGTTTTTTTTGACCTACAGAAATAATAAATGCATTGAGTTACCCGTAGGTAAAAATACTATAGGGAGTGTTCCTTCTATCACAGCGAAATACTTTAATTTGGAAAACCCGAAAGGTTACACCAGACATTGTCTACGCCGAACTTCGTCAACGCTTCTTGTTCAAGGTGGTGCTTCCTTTGAAACACTAAAATTACATGGAAAATGGAAGAGTAGTACGGTAGTGGAGAGCTATATCGAAGAAAGTATCTCATCGAGGAACAAACTTGCTACAATGATAGACCATTCCAAAAAAGAAAATGTTATCGTTTCGAACGAAACCGAATTCACAACCATCTTCATCATCATCGGTCAACTCACAGAACTTCAAACTTGGTACTAATTCTTCAGAAACATTTGAAAATTGTAATTTCTATTTGAGAGAAAATAATTAGTATCTTTTTTATGTACAGTTATAAATAAAACTTTTCTGAGTAATTAATTTAATGAACTTCAGAAAAAAATATTCAGCGGACGTTGTGATTCATAATGCCCTCCATAACGCCCCAGGCGTTATGGGTCTGTTAATAGCAACCGTTGCCAAGGTATTATAAAGCAGTAATGGACGAGTGAAAGATAAATAATAATATAGTCTTGAAGATGATTCTATTAGTAAATTACAAATCATCATTAAGGCTACCTCGAATGAAATATTTCTCTTACTATGAAATGTATGCATTCAAAAATATAGATGATTCCATAATTCCATAATTCAATAATTTCATGATGGTTAGCAGGATATACCTATAGGGTGGGGCAATAGTGAGTCAGTTTTATGAGAGCAAGGAAGATGATGCAAAATTGAAAGTAAACAGTCTCTATAACTAGAAATAATATTTGAGAAACAGCTTTAGGCATGAATACATAAAATGTATTCGTATTCTTCTCCTTCATCACATTGTCAAGAAATATATGGGTAGTTCCATTTGAAAAACAATAGAAAATTTTAGTCTGTAATGAAAAATTACTTTTAGTCACTTTGTTCAATTTTATGGCCTGTGTATGGAACAGAAATATCACACGTCTGTCTATTATAAAGTATTATTATTATTATTTCCTCTTGAAGTTCTTAATCGTGACGTAAGTGATTTTTTCGGTATGAATCAGCAAAGCAATTATAATGTTTGAGGTGTTGGGAGATAGTCAATAACATTGAAGGAGTGGGTTGATGTCACTAAAATGCTTGAAAAAATGAAGATGCACACTTTTCCAAGTTTACTCTCGTTCTTGAATCATCTTTCTAGCAATCTATCTCAAGCAATCGGACTCTGATACAATATTGCCCTGTATGAGTATTTTATCATCAGTTCTTTGTGGTACTTGTAAAAGTTATTGTCAAGAAAAGGCAGATATATTTTTTTTCAATATTCTTCAATATTTTATTCTTTTTCAAGCAAGCCTTTTTGTTAATGTCACCTTTTACCAATGAAGACGAGTGCTGTCTCATCAATACATTGTAGTTGTAATACCCATGTAATTCCGCGTAATACTCCGTACTGAAGGCACTAAATTTCTCTCATACCCAATTTCCCGACTAATGCCCATTAATTTTCGGGTAATACTCCTACTTCCCGTCTAATACCAAATAATTTTCAAATAATACAACTCATACCCCTACTTCTCGACTAATACCTGAAAATTCTTAACTAATTCCTCTAATACCTCATTAATACCCAACTAATACCACTAATACCCAAGGCATGTACACCAAAATTCCCCAGCAGTTTTTCCCTCGTTTGAACCGCTGACCTATTATTTGTTATCAAGTCTCCTAAAAAAACTTCCAGCATGTTCACACAAGCATATTCTAAAGCTGAAATTTTCTGGCAGACTTGCCCTTTCATCCGAAATTTAGAAAAGGAGAGCAGTTAGTATGTGTGCAATGATGTTTCACGCTACTTACACACCCAGTAGCTCAGTTGGCGTGGGTTCGACAATAAAAATCGTTTTCGATAAGATTGAAATATGAGTTTAAATTTTCTGGAGCGCCACGGATTCATCACCAGTAAAAAATCCGAAATCACCCTGATGGAATGAGACAACCCACTGCACTAATATTACTAAAATATTAAACAATAAGGAATTATAATGGTACAAAAATAATATATGAATGTGATTTTGTCTTCCCTTATGCTTGGATAGCTTGGACCAGAATAAAAGAAATAGTCGTGTCCCTTATTAATAAAATATATTGATTGATGTTACACACATGTATGTGCACAGTTCGGCACACAATACAATATGAAATTAAATTAATGTTAAAATGGCACGCTATTATTGAGAGTAGTGTATGGTTAAGGTATATCAATATTAGCAGGTCTATTCACTATATTTCAACGATATCGTTAGTAGTCGTTATTAAGCGATAAGCCGTTAAATATTGACAAAATCACAGAATCTTATTAACTATCTGTTTCTTCATCGTTATATAACGATATATCGTTGCCAAAACATCGCTGAGCAGACGACACTATCTGGCTGTCGTAACTGTCAACGATAATAGCTCTGTTCAGCAAAAAAATTATTCTCACTCGTCCTTTGCCAAATTTAAATAGTAATCAGAGAGAAATGGATCAGTTCCAGCAAAACGTTTGGTTGTAATCCTGGAAGAACTGCGTAATAAGGATCATGATGATTTTTTAAGGTAAATCGGATCACGGTATCCGTTCTTCCGTGAAAGTGCAATCGGAAATTCAATAGGTAGTTTCTCTGAGGATTTCTGGTTTACTTGGTTCATACTTATTTGTTCGAAACCACTAGTGTTTTTTTTCCAATTCATCCAAATACACAGAAAACTGTTGCCTATATGATATACAATTTGGTAATATTCACCAATTTCCTTAGTTCCTTCAAATTTCCATCAAATGATCAAATAACTGAGATCGACAGTTCCAAAATCTTGTTTTCATCCATCACTCAATTACAAAACATGAATTTACGTGTACTACGTATACCCGTCTCAGAAATGCTGGTTTGTCGTTATTCAGTTGGTAACGACTCAAGAGGTAACGACAGTGTTTACAGAATACGACTTTCTAAATTGTCGTTCAGATTAACGTAATCGTAAATTGAACTACAATCGTTAATCAACGACTCGTTAAATAGCGACTTTATGCCTGTGACGTCACGATGATCGCTAACAATTATTAATATGCCTTAGGGGCACACTTTCAAGCTAGACTCATCTGATAGTAAATAGATTTTCTCTAGAAGGCCAATTCACCAGTTGTAGTTTACGAATCCAGTGCCTTGGTGAGGACAGGTATGCACAGTGGGTGCGATACAATCAAACGACGTACGTGTGCAGCTGGAATGAATACCATTAAAGAGGATTACCAATAATAGGGGACGGACAGAGAAGGAATACTAAACCACAGAGGAACACTTGAACTCCAGAGGTGCAATTAACAATAGCGAAACAGTGGAACAACGGAACACCAATAAAGGTAGCAGAAACACCCTAGAATACCAGTCTGACTTCTGATTACACTCGTAAGGGGCCAAAAGTAGAGCCCAAATGCAAATACTAATCTCTATTGAGTAGGTGGATTCTAGTAACAGCGTTGATGGTTTGTTTGCTGTCTGATAGCTAGTTTCTTATTCCCGCAGTTTTGCCGATGAAGAAATGACTACAGGCCCTAAAAATACATAACGAAAAAAGCCTGAACATCAAAAGACAAGAGTCAGTCAGATGTGTTTACCTCAGCCTTAAAAATCCGGAAACCGAACAGAGATTTCCTCGAAAATATACAGCGTCAAATATCGCAAACAATATGAAGGAAACTCCACATATGAATTTTCTGGAGCTTATCGGAGCTACACTCCTTGGTACAATTGAACAATGACTAAGGTGAACAGAACACCTGAAGATTCAGTGTTGCCAACTGAACCAAGACGAAAATGCCATCCGTGTTCACTCTCAGAACCAAACTCAAACAAGGTCAAGTATTCGGAAGTGTAGCACCTCAATGGCACAAGATAGGTATAAAGAAGAAATATTACTGTTTTGTGTTCTTAGCACAAAACAATAGACTGACCGAAAGTATGTTTACAGAATAACGCTGTTATACAGCGAAAAGCGGGATATTATTATTTAGTGTTAGCTTAAGGAGTTCATGTCTGCTCAAACTATGACAACGATCAAGTTATCATTTTGAAACAGTGGCATGCAGAGAGGGAAGTTAATATCAATGACAGAGAATTTCTGATGTTATTGTATTGAAACAGTGAAAAGTGAAAATTATGGAAGATCTACAAACAATAACACTGTTTCAACTGGTGAAAATGAACTTTATCAGTATTTCACGAACCAATAAGTGTAAGACAAACAGATATGCATTCAAATATTAAGAAAGGGAAGTCCCACAAAAACATAAATTTTACCCGTACCATCTTCAACTCAACCAAGCACATGCAGAGTATTATTTTGGAAGACGAGTTGCATTTTGTCAATGAGCATGAAATAAAATAAGAGAAAACTCTTTATTCTTTCAAAACGTGCTGTTCGGTGATGAATCAACATTTCACAGAAATAATTATGTTAATCGTCATGATATTATGCTACTGAAAACCCGCATGCATTTCTAGTTTCTAACTTTCTACATGAGGGATCGCTCAATGTTCGAAGGGGTATATTCCATATTGAGTTAATGGACAATTTTCCTTCGAGTAGCATTTGACCGGTGATACACTTTTACGATTTCTACAAGTTGATTTGTCTGACTTACTTCAGCATATTCCACAGATAATTCAACATTGAATGTACTTTCAGTTGCATACTATCATGAAGAAGTTCGCGACCACTTTGAACAACATTTTCCTCAAATTTAGTAGGCGACGATCAATTCAGTGGCCAGCGAAATCACTCGACTTGACTGGTACGGACTTTCTTAACAGGGACACGTGGATTCTATAGTTTATCGCATACCGACATGAAAGAAATAATCAGGGATGCATTTCAAAGTATAACACCGATCATGTTGTTCGACATAAGGGAAAATTTGATGATAAGAATGTGACCCCCTATACTATTAAAAATTTTCAAATTTATGTGATCCCCTACCCCCTTTATCGGGCAACCACAATGCCTTTCATGTCGAAAAGTCATATAAGTGAGACCAGTAAAAATGGTTTTTGTTTCTTGTTTGTCAAACCGTTCAAACGCTACTAGAAAAAAAAAACAGACTGGATTTCCAACGAGAAATAATGTGTCGATAATTGCTTGCTCTTTGGATAAAAAACTAAATATGAGTAATACCAGTGTTTATAGAGAAAGAAGATTCTCTATAAACAATGGTAATACGCTTGACTTTGGCTTGGTTTCTTGGATATTTTATTTGTTGTTTCATTTGTTCGTTTATTTTATCCATAAGCTCAATGAGTAGGAGAGAGAAACTCTTTCTGGCGGGTCCATCCAACTCTCTCTCTACCACTCATTGAGATTATGGATAAAATAAATGACAGTATCTCCATAGTCATTAGAGATAACACCATCAAACCTGGTATCGGTGGATTCCTCATTTAATAATATACAGGGTATCCCATTCGAGAATCGAAAGTTGATGTCATTTCCGGAAAAACCGATAAATTTGTTTAACAAATACGCCAAATAGTGCCGACTAGTAGGAATATTCAATGTTGTGAATTTCGGAAATAAAGCCAGAGAAACAAAGGAGAAAAAGGGGGTGTACTATGAATCTGTGTTACACGGAATAACTTCAGGGCTTTTTACATAAGGGAAGAGTATGCTTTTCAATATCCGTGATCCATATAACGCACTAAAAATCAGCCTGTGAAAAAGCATACTTTAAATAATCGTTCTTATATACTAGTTCGTTTTTACATGTTCCGTTGTTATAATTTCGGGGCCTTCTACACGAGAGAAGAGCATGCTGTTTAATTTTTGTGATCCATATAGCACCAAAAATTAGCCTGTGAAAAAGCATACGTTAAAAAATAGTTTTGAGATACCACTTTTTACATTTTCAGTTGATAATTTCGGGGCCTTCTACAGGAGATAAGAGCATGCTTTTTAATTTTCGTTATCTATATAACATAAAAAATTAGCTGTGAAAAAGCATATACTAAAAAATTGTAGCATTACTGGAATTTTCTTGCAATATTATTGTTCATACCAGAATTGTATGCAAATGAATATTCTTTATTATTATCACGTCATTAATAACTATTTCAAAAAGCATACGTTAAATAATTGTTCAAATGGCATAAATTATTTTGCAACTTTATCAACGTATGCAACCATGTTATACACTTCCGCAATGGATGCTTTTTGTTTTGGAGGCCCACTTACACAATACCTTTCAAATAGTTCCATTGCATACATTAAATAATTGTTTCGAGTTATTACAAAAAATTTGCGTATTAACATAACAATTGCCAAGCATGTGCACGCCGCGATTGTATGCTTTTTAAATTTCGTGATCCATATAACGCACTAAAATTCAGCCTGTGAAAAAGCATACGTTAAGTAATCGTTCTTATATACTAGTTTGTTATAATTTCGGGGCCTTCTACACGAGAGAAAAGCATGCTGTTTAATTTTTGTGATCCATATAGCACCAAAAATTAGGCTGTGAAAAAGCATACGTTAAAAAATAGTTTTGAGATACCACTTTTTACATTTTCAGTTGATAATTTCGGGGCCTTCTACAGGAGATAAGAGCATGCTTTTTAATTTTCGTGATCCATATAACATAAAAAATTAGACTGTGAAAAAGCATATACTAAAAAATTGTAGCATTACTGGAATTTTCTTGCAATATTATTACTATTCTTTTCATTGATGTTCATACCAGAATTGTATGCAAATGAATATTCTTCATTATTATCACGTCATTAATCACTATTTCAAAAAGCATACGTTAAATAATTGTTCAAATGGCATAAATTATTTTGCAACTTTATCAGCGTATGCAACCATGTTATACACTTCCGCAATGGATGCTTTTCGTTTTGGGGGCCCACTTACACAATACCTTTCAAATAGTTCAGTTGCATACATTAAATAATTGTTTCGAGTTATTACAAAAAATTTGAGTATTAACATAACAATTGCCACGCATGTGCACGCCGCGATTGTATGCTTTTTAAATTTCGTGATCCATATAACACCAAAAGTCAGCTTGTGAAAAAGCATACGTTAAGAAATCGTTATGAGAAACCAATTTTTTTTTTAATCTTCATTTAAAAATATCGGGCGTTCTACACGAGAGAAGAGTGTGCTTTCTGATTTTCGTGGGTTTTTCAGTTCAAACTGTCGGAAAAACCACTTTGCATATATTAAAAAATCAATTAGAGATATTTTTGCAAATTCAAAATTAGTTGGTGCCGCCACTGCATGCGAGCAGTCTTACATATTTGGTGAGAACATGAATAAACCTATAATAATCATAATTTTAAAGAAGTACACGCTAAAAAAACGTTTCAAGAAATGTGTCGTTACCGGCCGGTCTATAACAGGGGGGCAGGTGTGCTGAAAAAAGCCTATTGTTTTTAATTTTTGCTAAAAAATATCCTCCATTTTTGTTTCGATCTTTTCTGATAGTCTCAAATTAATTTCAATTGATATTACTTCCTTGTTGTGCGTTATTACCAGATGTTTTCTATTCTGGGTCATGTCAGGTTGAAGATATTTAATGATGGGTCATGTTTCGCTTTGTGCTGCTTTTGCTCTTCTTACAGTCTAAATATACAGTGCGGCTTTTAATAGTCCCCCCCCTGCTAACTTTTGAACGGTTCGACTTAGATACATGAAAAAAAAACTGTTTCGAGCGTTTCACCAATACTACTCTTTGAAATAAAAAAAATAGTGATTGCACGATAGGGGGCGCAGGGGGGCCCATCAACTCATAATTTTTAAATGGCATGTGGCAAGTGTTACATCGTTAAAAAGAGAATTCAATTCTCTTTACAACCATCTAAATATTTTTGAATTTTGTTTATAATTCTTTCCCAATTTCGATTTCTATACCTTTCGAATTTTTTTAATTAGTGTGCCCCCAGCACCATCTGTCGAGTAATTGCAATGTTTCTTCTCTCAAAAAGTAGTATCGGTAATATCCTTCAAAAAATTTTTGGTTTCATTGTTCAAATTTATCGAGGTATGAGTAGTATTCAGACCCGCTTTTAAATTTGATATTTCGATTTTGAATCACAAAAAAATATTACCGAAATTCAAAAATATTTAGATGGTTGTAAAGAGAATTGAATTCTCTTTTCAACGATGAGACACTTGACCCCACATGCCATTTAAAATTTTTGAGTTAATGGGCCCCCCTGCTCCCCCTATCGTGCAATCACTATTTTTTTTTATTTCAAAAAGTAGTATTGGTGAAACCCTCGAAACGGTTTTTTTTTCATGTTTCTACGTCGAACCGTTCAAAAGTTAACGGGGGGGGAGACTATTAAAAGCCGCACTGTATATTCCAAAGTGTCAAATTTTCAAATTTATTATTTATTTTCAGTTATCTAATAGAAATAATCGATATATTCATCCAACGAGAAATCAGCAAAAACTGCAAATTGATGGCGGTTACCGTCCAAAACAAATAATATTGGTGAACTTTCGAAATTACCAGTACAAAGTTCATTTCAATGAATAAAAGTGTATATCATTCAAATTCATTTAGTGTAAACCAAAGTTGGAATGTTAAAAACCAATTAAGCCAAAGTCTGTTTTGTGAATATGTTTACCACGAGCAAGAATTTTTTCAATTATTTATTGATCTATGGCCTCCTCGAATTATTGCAAATGTTTATGACGGTCGGCATTAGCTATCATGAAAACTTTTTTCCTCTCATTATCAACAGCTTTTTTCAAAATGTTTTCGTTAGTCACGTTCTGAAAAACAACTGTAGTGATCAGCAATCTTTTTGAACTTCGCGATTGTAATAGCCATTTATAGGATTACATATACGAAATGATTACATCGCGTGTCTGGCGACACTATTTCCTAATAATATAAAAAGATATTGACTACATTGAAGGAAGTAATAAAATGTATTTGAAATCTATTAAAGCGTATGATCATGACGTTTGACTCATTGTAGAAAAACGTGATCTGCTTTAAGTAAATTTATTCAATTAAGATATAAAACAGATACAGATTCGTCTATTACAGAAAAAGAAAAATATATGAATAAATAGATTACATAATCCTAGAATAAATGAAAGTTGCGGCTACCTAAGCAAGCAAGTAATTATAGCCAGCAAACAAAATACCTTTCAAGAGGTTATCCTGATCGATGGAAAATATCCAATAAAGTTTGTCTTTCAGCTAGAGAGGATTCCACATCTAATTTTATGAACGCCTTGTTCATATTTTCTGTAAATTCAATATTTTCTAATTCTATTCAAACAGACATATTGTATGATGGAGAAAGGAAAAGATCTGTTTTTGATGAGCTCTGAGAGGCATATATGATGATGGTTATTCATTATTCAAGTATCAGTGGAAGCATCTTATAATAATTGTTATCAACACATTTGTTTAGCAGTCTCTTGAATTCGAAATTGTTTCTCATACATTTCAATGGTGCAGGTGAAGTATTGTAAAATTTTGATCAAATAAACGATATGAATTTTTGATTTTGTTTGATTACGCTGTGAAAATGACCTTTCAGTATTCTCAAAAGTGTATTACCAAAAGTTCATTTACAACAATTCTGACAATTCTGTATTATTATTTTTTCTTTGGTGTTTTGGCATCGACTGCTGTGGTCATTAGCCATGTGTTCTGGATAGGCCTTGTTACTAACTCCATACGCCACTTTAGGAGCAGCACTGTTGAATTTTAACGCAACAGTGAATCGTGGAGGATTATTCCCAGCCGGCACGAGCCTCAATCATTCAGACTTTCACATTTGAAGATGAAAAAAGGTCTCACCGTCTGGGAATCGAACCTGCAACCTCTCGGTTACCAGGCGAGCGCTTAACCACTGCGCTAATCCCGCCCTTTCTGTATTATTATTATTATAAAAATTGAATGTTGGAAAAAGATTGCTAACATGAAACTTCATAAGAAACAATGATATATCAATAAATTCAAGCGAACTACACAAATAAGTTTAGTTAAAAGTTCGATTTTGTGGACAGAATTTCCTTTTCAACATGGTATTTTCGTTGTATTAACCTCTCGCAGTGTGAAAAAAAATTAAAATTCAAGGAGATGTATAGAAGTGTAAAAGGGAAATTCAATCAATTTTTCCGATAAATTACTGCGTTTACAAGACTGCTATCTTGAATAAATTTATGAAATGTTGGCAGTAAAGTATGGCATTCTGACTTTCCTCATCTTCAAAAAAATTATTTGGAATCAATTTAAATGTGCATCTCTCAAAATTTTATGCTAAAAACTTTATTTCTATAAGGTTTGGGAATAATGAGATCTTGTTTGATTAAGTCGAGACAAAGTCAAATGAAATTAGCAAAAAATTAAAGGATGTCTTGTAACAAACTGGACATATGTTATTTCAATAGAGAGTCTGAGGAGTTCTATGGTAGTATTGGCATTAATTTTTGTTCAAGTATTCCATGATATGACTTTTTCCATTTCCAGATATTGATTTCAAAATTTTAATATAATAAATGGAAAAATTACTGGTACAAAATTATCCCAATATATTCTCTCATCTGATGGAGATCAGATGAAGAAAGCAAATGTCACCATAATAGTTATTTGTTTTACTAGGCATAAAAGCACAAGATTTAATACCGCGGCTGGTGTTTCATAGCCGAGCGTAGCGAGGCTATGAAACCAGCCAAGGCATTAAATCTGCTTTTCTGCCGTGTGAAACATATACTTTTCTTCAAATTTGTTCCAATTCCACGCAAAATCGACTTTTTCATATTAAAATTGCGTTTCATTATCAAAATCCAAATAACTAAATTATTTTATCAAAGGTAACTGGGCCCTGCGTTACTATGTTTACCGCTGATGACGTTTGTTGAATATGTTTGTTTACTGTTTACTTTGTCATTGTCAATTTTGAAAAGTTGTCATGTTAGAAATGGATTTACTGCAAAGTGAGGATGAATTGGTGCAATTAACACCACCTGAGATAAGAGACCATGCGCGAGATAAGGAATTTAACCTTTTACCGGAAAAATCAAGAACTGTATATCAATCAATCAATCAATCAATTTATTTCATGAACGGCGGTGGTTACATAAATATGTACATGTAAAATGGTGAATTAGGTACAAGAAATAAACAAAAACCCTACAAAAGATAATCTTGTCCGTAGGGATTGATGTTAATTTTAATTTCTAATCCTGAAGGTGTTGTTTGTGCTTTCTCGAAAGAGTGAAATTAACAGGATTTCACTGCTTACATAAAAAGTGATAAATATTAGTAATAATTCTACATATATAAAATATGGTTAGTATGAATAATAAATCTAAACAGTAATAACACCTTTCACATGATAAATATTGAAGAAAATCATGCATATTTATATAAGTTATGGTTAGTAAGTAGTATAGCAATAAAACAATAAAAAGTAATAACACAATTAACATCATATATATTAACGACAAATTTACAAATATACGTTTATTTCTTATTTATTTTTTATGATTCATAGGCGTTTTTCATATCAATAAGGTCATGATGTTTCATTCGATCTATACTCGTGATATATTTCTTTAATTCTTTTTTAAATATGAAAAAGGAAGATGATTGTCTAAGTTCTGAGCTCAAGGTGTTGAAGAGTCTGGGTCCAAGGTAAGAGTAGCATCGTTGCCCAATAACTTTATAGGATAAAGGTATAGCTGAATTTTTGTTGGTGTTAGCTCTTGTCTGATAAGAGTGCGATACTAAAACAAGGCAGTCTTTATTTCTGTATTGGTGTATTAAGATTTTTTGATAGAATAGCTGTCTGATATCAAAAAGTTTTGTTTCATTGTAGAGGAGATCTGTGAAGTAACATCTATCTTTTTTGAATATTATTTTGATCAACATGTTTTGCAAAGTTTGCAATTTCTTTAAATGTGTGCTAGCTACGCCTCCCCAGCCTAAAATGCCATATGAGAGCCTGGATTCGACGAGTGCAAAATAAGTTGTGATTAACTCAGGGATATCCAGTATCTTTGATAATATTCTGAATTTATATATTAATCTCCTGAGGGAATTTGTAACGTTGTCGACATGTATACTCCATCTCAAGTGTCTATCAACAGTGATACCAAGGTATTTGATTTGATCAGTTGCATTGATTTCGAAAGTAGTTCCGTGATTGTTGAAAGATAGTTTTTCATAGTTGGGTAAGTTGGAAGCATAACAACTCAGCGGTAGAAACATAGTCTTTTCAAAATTGATGGTAAGTAGTTTGTAATTGAACCAATCTATCAGTTGACTGAAATCTTCTTCAACGATACGTTTCAAGTTGTCCCAAGAATATGCGCTATAGAAGATAGCCGTTTCATCAGCGTAACTAATGATGTTTCCACAGGTTTGCAAGGTGAGTAAGCTGTTTATGTAAATCACAAAGAGGGGTGGCCCGAGAACTGTTCCTTGCGGAACTCCGCAAAGTACAGTTCTTTCTTCACTCATGCATCCGTTTATAATTACGACTTGTTTTCGTGAGTCCAAATATGATTGAAACAGTTTCAAAGCGTTTCCTCTAATGCCAATACAATATGAACTCACATACAGCAGATTCATGGAATATAGGCAGAAGAAAAATATAGGATCTTTCTCTGAAAATGTGCTGATTGTCTATTTTTCCGATCTTTCAAAGAAATTGAACGAACTTTTTCTGCCTAGGCAGTAAAAGTGGACTTTTTCTGCCTAATCATTAAAAGTACAACTTCTAAGCCTGCCAAGTGTAATTAAAAGGCCGCTTTTAATGTCATTTGGAGAAAAATAATTTTTTTTTGGTAAATTTTGAAGATAATATATTATCCATAAGGAATCCTTATATTTTCTCATCCAAACGAGCATAGAAATGATGAATTTATTGAGTACAATATTAAATAACCGAACCATTTTGGGAAAAATATTCTGACAATTCGTGGAACAACTATACCAGCTACTATCACATCACAGCATATACATTTCATAAACTCAGAAGGGCCATGTTACACTGAAAATGATCGTAGATTCTATACGTGTTTTCAAAACCATCCGGAAATCCGAAACACAACTTATCAAGTAAATGACATATTCCACCCAAAAAAACGTTACTTATACCTAGAAAGGACAATCTCAGTACTTATGCATCGTAAAAAGGCAAGACTAGCCATACCTATAATTTCATGCCTCTCGATGCTAGGATCATCAGCAATGCCCTTTTTGGACGAATCATGTGGGGATCATTGCCAAACCTGTTTTCCTGAAAACTTTTTCAGTACCATGATGAACTTCCGGGCAGCTCTATCAATTTTTCTTTCCGTACAAGTATTATTCGGACTATTACGAAAGTTTAAAAAATGCCAAATCGGTCCAGCCTTTCTCAAGTGATGCCCTTACCAACGAGAAGCATTTTATTTTTATTTTAATAGAAGAAAAAGGTAGAGAATATATATTGTTATGTTCCAATAACAAGTGTATCCATTAACTTTTATGTACGGTTGTCTACATTTTCATGATAATCTGTCAAAATGTCCTCTTTATTTTGTTTTAGTTTGAATTTGAAACAACTTCAGAAAATCTGATTTTCCACAAGGCACGTGGAATCGAAGACCATACCGGTCTTACTTGAAGAGTTCAGAAGAGTTTATAAGCGTTGGGAAGCTTCGAGTGAAACTCAATACTGGAAGCGAACATACTGCCAAATACTATCACGTCAGTGTTTGTTAGGTCGTGATGCGATGGACCGCTTCATGAGCTTAGAACGTCAACAAAGACCACCTTCTCTCTTCAGAATACTCACATAAAAAATAAATACCAAATAAATACTTAAGACTGGTGTTTCTTTATTCTCTGAACTGTACATCGTGAGGCAGCAGAGGGAGAGTGACATGAATATATTCCTCAGTAATGAAAATCATCATTATCTTATGAATAATCTGGCAAGACTCAAAGGAGCCACATAAATTTGCTTTTCGACATGGTCTTTTCGGTGTTTCAGCCTTCCACAGTGTGAAAAAAAATTTAAATTCAAGGAAATATATGCAAGTATGGAACGAAATATCAATTAATTTTTCCGATAAGTTACTGCACTTATAAGTCTGTTTGTTGTCTTGAATAAAATTATAAATTTTTGTCTTAACGCATGTTATTCTGACTTTCCTCATCTTGATATAAATAATTTGGAATTACTGAATAAATACACTTCTCAAAGATTGACTTTTCAGAAATTACATCTATCTCCGTTATCAAAAAATGCTGAAGACTTTATTTCTATACGGTTTGGAAGTAAAAACATCTTGATTTCATTGAAAATATGAACAGGGTGTTCATAAAGTCAGTTGTAGAATCATCTGCGACTGAAAGTTGGAATTTAGTCGCTGTTTTCCATCGTACAAGATAACCTCTCTTGGAAGGGATTCATGTTTTAAAGAGAAACATTCTCAATTGAAAATTGAATCAATACATGACTCCTCTGGAAATGGAAAAACCTACGATAAAATTGAAGTTACTTTTTGTAATATCTAGCTGTTTTCTGTTAGATATTACAAAAAGTAACTTGTCAATTTTCAATTGAGAATATTTCTCTTTAAAAAATAAAAACATCTTGTTTGACTAAGTCGAGACAAAGTCAAATGAAATTATGAAAAAAATGTCCGGTTTCAATCAGTCACAATTCTCTTTATTTCTCGCTTCTTTTCTGATAAAAGGTAACCAGGTGCGATCCATTTCGATTGTATTTGTCGAAAAAAAAAGTTTCAATTCGTGATCCAGATCCTGGTTAGAATTACAATCAATTTTTGCTCTATCGTAAAGACATTTCACAATTTACTTCTTTACGCTGCGCTGGTGTGATGATTAGAGTTATAGTGGTGATATCTGTAAGTATGTATTTTCTTTCGATTAACAGTTGTATTTACTCGAAATGCTGTTTTTCTTCAAAACATAGTCGATAATAGAGAACTCATAGCCATACCAAATTCCTGTAAGTATTCCAAGATATGACCCCTCCCAATTTAGTTTTAGGATTGTTCCAACGTCTGAACTCAATATAAAATCTCTATGTTGGATTTGTAATTCATTCAGTTTTTCTAGGAAGTAGACGTGCTTTTCAGTAAACTTCAGATAGTTATTTCAAAATCTGGAACTGCTGTTGTTGCATATCGTTCCTTCAACTAACATATCCATTCAGTGAAAAATTAGGAAGCAGCAATCGAGATTTGTTGTAGTTTGAGACAAAACTCAATTCGGCAAGACACAAAGAAGCCACTAGAAAAAACCTAGGTAAGAGTGATAGGACAAAGTATGAAGGAAGGAACAAGCTTTCTCAAAAGACCCTAATGATACAGAGGAACTCGTTGCATTCCTTTCGAAAAATTGACTAGTGTTGAGTATCCCAAAAATAAGCTAATGGACCTTTACATTTATGAAAATTAAATTGCAAAACTCCTTTAAATCGATAGATTCTAGTCTGAAACGTCCATTTAACAAAGAGTTCCACTATATTTTTTTCATTTTGAAAGAATATCTCATTTGAAAGTGTGTCGCTGACGTCACATCGGAAACAATCCCCATAATCCATGTTCCGAAACATTCAATACCGTTCTCCTCAAAAATATAGATTCTAGCTTGGTATAAGCCATTGAGAAATAATTGAAACTTCGTCACTTGTGAAAAAATTCACATATTATCTACTTTTATTGTATTTGTAACTTTCAAATTTCGTGAACGGACCATCCTTTCGATGAAGAACGAGCATTGACAACACCGTAAATCATTAGGACAGTTCTCATGCAACAAAAGTGATCTCGAGATTTGAGGTTAATGTTTGTTTTTTTTTTAAATTCGACATTTAACTGATACATTCATTAATACTGTAGCGAGCTGTTATTATGACCGATCTGGTGTGAATTTATTTGAGTATTAAATGGATGGTGTTATGCAACACATTTTACAATGCGCTTCATAGGTATTTAGGAGCATGAAAAATTGTTTATTAAAATATTCACTGGTGTTCAGACAACCAGGTACGAAGCACCTTTTCGACATGTTCTGAGTTACTGCAGGGATACAGATACAGGAATTATGAAAAAAACTTAGAGCACAAACAACAAAAACATTCCAAAACTTTGAAAACTGCATTAACCTCAAAAAAGAAATCAAGTAGGGCCAGTTCGGTTGCAGCATACATATTTGATGGAACTGCTCTACTTGTATTAAATATTAAAGTAGGCAAACGAGTTAAACAGAGACAAACGATTCTTATATTGATGCTCCGTGAAACAGACGAACGAACCCATCTGGTATCAAATGGTATCAAATGACAACTGTCATTAAATTTTATTCAAATTAGAATTTGAGACTCCACGGTGCACAACTTTTACAACGTTGCCAAGTCTAGTTTTGATGAACGTGACGACACGAAACCACTTTTCTTCTGATTATAGAGAAACTAGCGGTCAGAAAAAATAAATATAAATTCCCGAGTGATATTATCGTATAAAATTTCTAATTATAGTGTACTCTTATATGTCGTGGAAAGGTCCATTGTCGTCACATGTGATGTCGAAGTTATTATCAGAGGAACTGATAGATCCATGCCACCATGAGAGATCTGACAGCTGTCTGATTAACAACTTAGAGGATGCCTTGTCAAATGGCTACAGTAACTGTATTGTACGTCCTGTTCACACCGACTCTGTGATGGCAAGTGTTTTCACTTGATGGCCTTGTGTTGCTTCTTGTATATGCAAAACATTTACTTATATTAATAATAATACTGTTTGTATGGAAATTTCTAACCCCCGCTTTATTCCAAATTTTCACGAGATGTGACACCCTATCTTCATTTATTTTTGGAAAAGTCAGGAAGAGTCACGACGGCGATAGAAAATAACGCTCACTGTGGAAAGGTTTCCGATATGATTATGCTCCATCATTCAATAACGAGAAGACGGGATCAAATTCAGCTCTACGATAAACGGTTTCGATCAATCAGAAGCAATTATTTTTTTGAAGGCCAATTGTAATTATTAAATGATGTTATCATTTAGTGGGGCAGCCACTAATGACTTGGAATAGTTTTAATTTACACTGGTTCATACCAAAAATTTCGTTATAATATTTATTATACACTGTCAATAAAGGTTATCGTCTATATACTGTTTCCGATATCAAGTCCCAAAACAAATAATTTCAGAAGATAAGCGTGCATTCCATTTCAACATAAAATGAGTGATGTCCGCATGAAAATATTTTTCATATTGTCATAATAGTATTTGCGAACTTTTGCATAACATGCGAAATTCACCTTATTTTGATATATTACATATACTTTGAGTCGGTAATAATATTCAGTGACATATTTTTAGCTTTATGGTGCCCAAGTGAGACAAGGGAAGATGGAAGGATATTCTGCTGCTCTTATTGGGTTGTTTCTGAACTACTGACTGACGTCACTGGCTATTATTTCCGTCTGACTCCGATTCTCAAATGTCTACCACTCTATGTCACATGCGAAAAAATATCTCTGTCTCTTTTCAATTCGTATTCGAGAAAGGCAATGGATTTTGTTTTCGTCGCATGTGACATAGGTTAGTATAGACATTTGAGAATAGGGCCCCTGATCTAGAAATATAGAATCAATATCTGTGAACATTTATTTAAACAGTTATTCCTCAAAGTGAAAAATTTTCGTTGTTCTCTACAAAGAGTTCTTGGTTTCAGAATAGCCCGGCAGTTAACGACAGAAATTTCCGGGGCATTTTCGTAAGCTTCATGTTTTTTGTATGAGTTATGAGAGTAATATGTAATAATATGAACGTCTGCCGGCACACCCCCAGGACAGGTGGTTACAAGAGGGTTCCAAGTCCTCAAATCATTTTTTTTCAAGATATGAAAAAATTTCATGAAAACTTTTTGTAGAACTGTGCTAGTACAATAAAACTGTTCATAAACATTTTTTCGATAACTCATTTCGTTTTCGAGTTTTCGGAGTTTTTTTAAAGTCCATATTACAATTTTTTTTTTCAGAGATACGGAAAAATGTCATTGTTATTTTTTGTAGACATGTTTGAGTGCAATAAAACTGCTTACATACATTTTGTCGATATCCCGTTTCGATTTCGAGTTTTTGGTATTTTGAAAAAAAATTCCTTTTCAAAAATTTTTTTTTCCTACATTTGCAAAAATATCACTGAAACTTTTTGTAGATCTCATCAAGAACTATACAACTGATCGCTTATAATGTTCCTATGTCTCGAGTCGTTTTCGAATTTTGGTGTTTTTAGACAAAAAACGTCAAATATTTCCATACCTCTATTGTTTTCCAAGATATTTGAAAACTTTGTGGAAACTTTTTATAGAACTTTTTGAGGAGAACAAAATTGTCTAGATACAACTTTCCGATATCTCGTTTAGTTTTCGAGACTTTGGCGATTTTATAAAAAAGTATAAATTTTCCATTATTATTTTAATTTTCTTAATATTTTTCCACTTTTTGTTTGAGTTGAGAACAATTTATAGGTTTTCATGAAAGCACCTTCGTTGTATTTCATTAGTGGCAGACTACTATTTTTGTGTTTGCTGCTATGAAAACAAGCATTTCTATTAATTTCATCCTTGCGCGAATAAGTTTTTTAAACGAGTTTTGTTGTAGAATTCACTAGGCAGACGATATTTTCTGAGCTAATTACGTTTCAACTGATTTTTTACTGCAAATTTAACCCTCCTTTAACCCCCTGTTGCGGGGATGAGGTAGCAGACGGGTATAATCACTATTGACACATAAAAATAAGCTTGAGGAAAGGGTGTAATGAAATCTGTATTTAACTCCCGGACCAGAAGGTATTTCATGTGACACAATGCAATCTTTCATTTTTGCAATGTTCTCAGGTTCTTGTTGAAAATTGGTTCAATATATCTTTCGCTAATGATGTATGGTCATCTATCGGCACACCGTTCATTTTATGGCATGACATATCGACAGACTTTAAACTACACTCGATTGCATTGGATTTTTTACCATTTGAGTGAAGATTTATCCCAACTATTTTTAAAAGTCATCAGGTCTGATAATATAGAGTCACTCTTGTCTCGTGAGACACTGAATAGGTTTGGCGAGATTACATTTCAAATATAAGATGATTATGCAGTTACTTTCAAAAATAAAATTTCTTCAAATCAACAGTCCTGATAATTCAAGAAATTTTAGAAAGGGAAGAATGCCATCAGATATGCCATGGAAGCTCAGAAGAAAATGTTCACGACTATCGCCATATTATCCATAGTCGTCAACATGTAAAGAGTAATTTACCTGAGCAGGCGTCCACATTCTAGTGGAGGATGAAGAAGCCCTTGTTCCAGATAGTACCGCGGGCCTAAGGGCAGCTACTTGGACAGGAACTTGAAAAAGTCCCACTCCATTTAAACCTATCAACTTGGGCCCCAACATTATGTAGCGCTTATACGTATCACCAGCCGACTTATACTTCTTCACACTTTCACTGTTCTGGAGTCACTTGAAAATGTTTTTCACCGGAAAATACTCTTCACTACAACAGTCGGACTCTGCCCATCGAATTTATGCTTTCACGTGTATTCCGGATGGATTTGTTTCTGTTATTACTTTTGATTCATGTAAATATTACGAGCTTATCTCTTTTACGTATATCTCAGTATTTCATAAATCTTCCTACTAATGAGTATAGCCTATCAGCGCGATAGGAATCAGTGTGTAAGTAATAACAACTTTGAAGAAATTTTTCAATATTGACGAAGCAAGCAGGTCCGTAGAGAAATTGCTGCTGCCTAGGGACGCAATCCGAATAAGGGGCAATAATAATAATAATGATGTTTATTTTATGATTCTTCTTCTGCAATATGAACAGTATATACAAACTCAGTAATAGAAAATAAACGGTAAAAAATGAAAAATTGGTAAAAGAACTTATCAGCCGTATTAGTCCAGAAACCAGGGGATTTAACGTGACACTAAAGCCAATAGAGATGATTTTTGGCACGCTATAGAGCTATAGCTATAGAGCAGTTTTTTGGGTGGTACATTTAGAAAAAAAATGGTTCTGCAAGCGAGCACCTATGGAACGTGGGTAAAATTCCCGAGAAAACTCGGAAAATCGGTATTCCATCAATAACTTGAAAGAGGTTGAAAATTTCGATATAATATATAAAAACAAACTTGTGGAGTGTGAAAATTCTCACAAAAAAGGTTTTCACACGTTTTTTCGAAAGGACTAGGCACATATATAAGAGGGATTCTAGGTATTGATAGAATTTTCTGAAATTTTAGTATGTTACACCGAAGGTAAATTAGATTGATAATTGCATGCTACGCAACCGCGATAACAATTGCATTAGTTGATATACATAGTATAATAGAAAATGGAAAGGGGTTTCTGGGTATCAATAGAATTTGCTGAAATTTTAGTATGTTACACCAAAAGTATATTAGATCAAAAATTACACTCCACTCGACCACGATAACAATAATTGCATTACTTGATATACATACAGAGTATAATAGAAGATATAAGGGGGTTTCTTGCTGAGATCTTAGTATGTTAAACCCAAGGTAAATGAGATCATTAAATTCGTTCTACGCGACTTCGCTAGCAATTGCATTAATTGATATACAGAGTGCAAAAGAAAATATGAGGGTCTGTCTTGGTATCCATAGAATTTGCTGAAATTTTATTATGTCACATCAAAGGTATATTAGATTATTAATTGCATGCCACACGAATATGATAACAATTGCATCGGTTGATATACAGAGTGTAATAAAAAATAAAAGGGGATTTCTTTGTATCGATAGCATTTGCTGAAATCTCAGTATGTTATACCTAAGGTAAATGAGAGCAATAAATGCATTATACGCGACCACAATAGTAATTGCATTAGTTGATACAGAGTAAGAAAAAATATAAGGGGGTTACTAGTTATCGATAGAATTTGCTGATTTGAGTATGTTACACTTGACGTAGATTATATTCACAAATGCATTCTTCGCCAGCACGATGGCAACTGCATTCGTCGATATACAGGCTTCAATAGAAAATTAACATTTCTTTTCATGCTCTCAAATAAATCAACTGAAACATTTTTTTCTCTTCCGGTTCGACTAAAAATACTATCAATCGGGAACATTTTCATATTATATAATTCCTAATATTTACCATATTTACTATTAGAATTTCGGTTTATACTATCTATAGAATAAATGAAATAAATTTTGGAGAAACACAATAATATTTTTTATATTGTTGCGGGTACATGCCCATTTGCTACAGTTGACCCTCCAGTAGAAGCCCGCAGGTTGATAGTTCGGCAAACATTTGAGGGATGGCACCACAGAACAAGATGACTGAAACTCTGTAATAACTATTTAATTATTGTAGGCGATATATTCCTAAATGCATGCTTCAGCGTATAAGCCAAGGGATGTAATCACGTGTGTCAGTACATAGCAGTATCTTCCTAACTATCAAGAAGAAAGAAAGGAGAAATAACACAGTGATTTATTTAAAACATTCCAGTATAATGCAACAACAATTCAACAAGTTGATAGTTTACAATTGACTATTATAAATATTTCGATTTCTCTTCCTGCGGAATTTAAGATATTCATATATAAATAATTATCGGGGTATAGGTACAATATTTTTTTCGTACCTTTCATAACCTAAGCACCATATGACGCTAGCAACGTAAGCACATACTTCAAGCGTTCTTGCACCTATTTTGCAAGTGCAATAAGTACCGCTTTTTGGTTCCTCATCTGGCCCTTGGTTATGATTATTGATCGGGTATTCATTATAACATATGTACAAAGTATGCTTTCTTGCTTGGGTAAATCGGGAGTACATCGTTCTCTTATTTATCACTGTTGAAATAACTGAGTCTTAAAAAGAAATTCGCGAAGGTACTCTACCACGACACAATGTATCTTGGATATATGCTGATGACATACAAACTAAAATATACTGCAGTGGCAGTGAAATTAGGCTAATTTTAGCCCATTTCTATCCACACACCTTCGCCTCGTCTCAAATGCAGACGTTCAACTCGTGAAACAAGTTATGAGTTTAAGCTAGTTGAATCATTCTTTGGGCTACAGCATTATCTGCAGTTTGTATAAAAGTGTGTTTGTGAAGTAAATTAATTTTGGCACAAGCGATTTTTAGAAACTCTCCCAAGTTAGAGGAATGTTGTATTGGAATATGTCCCGTACTAATTTTAAAATATTTTTTAAATGTCTTTTCCGCGACTCCACAATCCATCTGGTTTCAGTTACTAATCGTGATTGATTTGCCTCTTCAGTCGTAAATTGTTTTTGACCTCTGGCTAAAAATCTATAATCAATATTTAAATCTTCGAAAAACCCAAGTGCATCCCTGTAGTCTCGATCAATAATAAAAAAGTCGCCTTCCCGAACCCATCGTCTTAGATTTGCCAGATCCTCTTCCAGGCCATGAATCAGAATAGCAGCATCATTATTTCGGCTATCCGAAAAGTATGGACAATGTACATCCAACACATTGATATTATATTTTTATTTCCAGTCGAACCGGAAGAGATAAAAATGTTACAATCGATGTACTTGATAGCTTATTACATAAGTAGGAATGGAGCATAACGCATCAAAATTGTGAAATTACCACGGGAGAGGTGGAAGGTAACCCACCAGAGCGTGGACTGTAGCTTGGAATCATCCGGATCTTTTGGACTCAGTAGATTATGTTTGTCGGTAGGTCTCTCTTTTAGATTTTCTTGTGGTTTATTCTGCTTCAGTTCATTTCGGTTGATTGGTTCACTCTATTATTTCTTTTGTACGACAAAATGATCAATTTTACCCGCACCTATGAACTCAACCAATATTACGGTTTTTTCTTTCACGATTTCAAAAATGTCCTTTCTCAACTTTCAACTTGGAAGCTATTGCCAACTCTTCTACTGGTTCTGCGCGTCCACCTCCAACCGTCTCGGGCACACGCATTCAATCAACGAACCTCGGATTATCAGTGCCACATCGCCGCAACCCGTAAAACAATAGTGTTTTGAAATTGATATTTTTCTATTACACTATAACATTTTTTCTATTAGACCCCTTTCTATTTCCTAATTCACGCTGTATATCAACTAGTGCAATTGTTCTTGTTATCAGCAGATTTAACCCGAAAAAACAGTATTGAACTTGATGAAACAATTTTAATAATTTTCTTGTCAAAGTCAGTAATTATCTGACATAATACAAATACAGAATGCTCTGATAAATATGAATAAAAATAAGTATAATAGAATCGATCACTGAATATTCAACACTTTCCCTCAGTGAAGATTCTCCATAAACTTGACGCAAAATCTATTCAGTAAATCTCTGCTCAGTGGTTTAGTCAGCATATCAGCATAATTTTCTTTTGTACTGACATAAGCTATATCCACTTCTTTCTCCAATATTCTTTCCCTAACATAATGATAATGTACATCAATATGTTTACTCCGTTGATGAAGAGCAGGATTCACAGATATATGTATGGCAGCTTGATTGTCACAGAATAAAACTGCGCGACTATCATTTTTTAACTCCTTCAAAATATAGGTCATCCAAACTGCTTGT
Source organism: Chrysolina oricalcia (assembly GCA_944452925.2). NCBI lineage: Eukaryota > Metazoa > Arthropoda > Insecta > Coleoptera > Chrysomelidae > Chrysolina > Chrysolina oricalcia. Next base: position 23,364,509 of record OX101814.2, on the reverse strand, counting down.
CTGCAGGCGGCAGACAAAGCCATATACTCTGCCTCTGTTGTTGACACCGCTACACACTGTTGTTTCTTGGTTGACCAAGACACAAGAGCCTCACCGTAGAACCCGGCATATCCACTATACGATCTTCTATTGTCAGGACAGTTTGCATATGACGCATCGCTGAACATCGATATATTTGGTGAAGATGCATATTTGTATATTAGCTTTCTTGTCATTGTTCCTTTAAGATAACAAAATTGCGAGAGAACATTAACAGAGTAAGTTATATCTGGTCTAGTTCCCATCGAAAGATACAATAAACTTCCTATTTTCGATTGGTATGATGTCTTGTCAACTCTTCTATCTTCCTGTTGAGCTCTACATGGTTTAGCACTAACATCCATCGGGGTAGACATGGCATTACAGTCCAACATATCGTATTTTTCGAGAATTTTGTAGATATAATGTTCTTGAGATATTGCAATGTGATTATCAAACCATTCGATATGATATGACAAAAGATACTTCGGTAATCCAAGTACAGTAACATCAAAATTGTTTCGCAAAATGGTCTCGATAGCATCTATCTTTTCCTTGGTCTTAGCAAGTACTAGCAAATCGTCTACATATATGGCCACCATTTGTTCACGATCTTCAGAGATAAACAAACATGGATCTGCATTAGATTGTTTCAACAGAATTTCTCTGAAGACTCTCACTAACCTAGTGTTCCATTGTCGAGGCGATTGTTTCAATCCATATATACTCCTTTTTAGGCGACAAACTTTTCCTGATTCTGAGCTCAAGCCTTCTGGAATCTTCATATATATGTTGAAATCCAATTCACCGTTCAAGAATGCTGTTTTAATATCCAGTTGTCTTGCTAGCATTCTATTGTGGACAGCATGTGCAAGGAGTATTCGAATTGTTTCGTACCTAACAACTGGGGCAAAAGTTTCATCGAAGTCGATTCCAGGTTTCTGACTAAAACCCTGTGCCACCAGTCTTGCCTTATACTTTGGAATATTTGCCACTTCTGACCATTTTTTCTTAAAGATCCATCGACAGCCTACTGCTCTATTACTTGATGGAAGAGTAACTATATCCCACACATCATTTTTCTGCATTGACTCGAGTTCTTCATCAATTGCACGAATCCACATTTCAGATTCGGCACATGAAATCGCATCTAGGTAAGAAGTTGGCTCGTCAATGGCTAATTTGCATGATTCTTCACTATAACGGCACGGCGGTTTACTTTCTCTGTTACTTCTTCTTATGGTTATGGAAGTCGATGGTTGCATATCTAACATTTCTACTTCATTTGTCTCTTCAATATTCTCCTTGTCTATCACTAAGTCCTTGTTTTCCTCTTCAGCTTTCAAATTTTCTTTTCTTTTCTGTGGTGGAATGAAGATGAAATCTTCTTCAGGAGTGAACTTGAAATCTCTAGACAAAACTACCTTGTTACCAGTCCAGAATCGGTACCAACCTAATTTGTCACTGTAGCCTACAACCGCAGATTCCACACCCCGCGGAAGAAATTTACTACCAGGTTTCTGAGCTTCTGCAGGAATGTGAACATACGCTTTCTGTCCAAAATAGCGCAAGTGACTTATTGATGGTTTTTTTCCATGAAACATTTCGAATGGAGTCTTTTTATTGAAGGAATGAGGTATTCGATTCTTCGTATATACAGCATGTGCAACCGCTTCTGCCCATAATGACTGTGGTAAATCCGAATCAACAAGGAAAGTTCTGGACATCATCGTAATCGTTCTATTCATTCTTTCTGCTAGACCGTTTGTTTCATGTATTCTGGGGATGGAGTATTCGGTTTTGATTCCAACAGATCTGAAAAAATCTTGCAAAGATTTGGAACAGTATTCACCCCCATTATCGGATTTGAATGATTTTATCTTTTTTCCTGTATAACGCTCGATTCGTGTGATATATTCAATAACAGCTGCTTCCACTTCGTCCTTATGTTTGATGAATTTCACTTCAGTAAATCTGGAAAATTCATCAATAAAAGTTACATAATATAACTTTCCTCCTACTGATTTTGTAGAAAAGGGGCCGGCAACATCTGAATGAATTTTCTCCAAAATATCTGAACTTGAATTGGCAGGCTCTTTCGAAATTTTCCTTGTCATTTTTGATGTTTCACATGCCTCACAATCAATGAGCGGTCGATCTTTTGGCAATATGTCAGGATCTGCTACAGCCCGTCCCAGTTCTTTGAAGGAGGATATCGGAAGATGCCCCAATCGCCTGTGCCATGTGACAATACTGAGGTTTGATGACTCTTCATGAACTTCTTGGAATACATTTTCTTTGAATTTCGAAACTACCCAGCCAATAATCTTTCCATCCTTCCAAAAAGTTATGTCTTTTTCTCCTTTCATAGTTATTCCCTAGGCTTTCATCGTTTCCCAGGACATCAACGAACATTTTAATTCTGGAGCGTATAGGACATCGTGTAATGTTACGTTGAGTTTCGAACCACCAGGCAATAAAGCATTGAGTTTGACATTGCCTACATGGGTAACTTCTACTCGTTTGTCATTCCCTAATCGAATGAATCCAGCATATGGTTTGAGATAACAAAAAGCTTGCTTGTTCCCTGACATATGCGATGTCGCTCCTGTATCAAATATCCATCTCGATACATTGATGGGATATGTTGAAGCTGGATATGCTACATCATCATCTGAGTCAATAACCACATTATTCGCCATCTCCTTGTTTTTATTTCGACAATTTTTTATGGTATGCCCTCTGTACCATTTCTTTTGCTGTTTGCAATAAATACATTCCTTTTGCGGATTTTCACGATCATATCTATCTCTCATTATATAGGCCTGATTATCTTGGGACGAAGACGCCGCAGTAGATAGTTCCAACAACCTTGTACATATATCATCATATGTTACATTTTGTTTCGTTTTCAAATTGTCAATTACATTATCCAATTCTTCTGGTAGAGTGGTTAAGAAAAAAGAACCTTTAGCTTTCATCGAAATTGCTTATGGACGGAGGGCGGCTTCTAGTGAGTCATTTTCTTCATTGAGAGTTTTAGAAGTTCTTTCGACCAACCTAGACCACAATTCATTGTATTTAGCAATGTGATCTGGTATAGAGAACTTGGACTCGCATCTGATACCAACAATAGATTTGACTAAAGCGTGCAAAGAATATTCGTTTTTTCGATCGAATAAATCATTCAATACTCTCCACATGTCCCAAGAGTCTGAATAACATGTGATTTGTGGAGTAATATTGGTATCGACATTGAAAAGAATGAAAGCCCTTGATAGAGAATGTCTGTACCGCCAGTCCTCGCATTTAGAATCATAGATCCGCACTATTTCCGCAGTACTATCTTTTTCGGGTGGAAACTCTGTTGGATTCTTTTCCTCGCCAGTTACAATTTTATACAAATTATATAAATCCATATATGCAAAAACCATTATTCTCCAAGAATGGAAATTGGCCAGTCCATGTAATTTTTCGAATTTGGGAAACTTGTCTATGATACTTCGTACTTTTCAGAATGTATGAGTATTTCTGAGGTTGACTTTAATATCAGCACTTCGCAAGTCTTCAATTTACAATGAGCATGGGCCCATAACCTGTTATCAGCAGATTTAACTCGAGAAAACAGTATTGAACTTGATGAAAAAATTTTAATAATTTTCTTGTCAGTCAGTAATTATCTGACATAATACAAATACAGAATGCTCTGATAAATATGAATAAAAATAAGTATAATAGAATCGATCACTGAATATTCAACAGTTCTAACATACCTTCGCCGTAACAAACTGAAATTTTAGCAATTTCTATCGATACCTAGACACCCCCTAAGATTTTCTATTACACACTGTATACCTATCAACTAATGCAATTGTTATCGTGGTCCCATAGAATGCACTCATCAATCCCATTTACTTTTGGTATAACAAGCTGAGATTTCAGCAAATTCTAAAGGTACCCAGAAACCCAATTCTATTTTCTATTATACTCTGTATATCAAGTAATGCAATTGTTATCGTGGTAGAGTAGCGTGCAATCATTGATCTTTTTTACCTTTGGTGTAACACACTAAAATTTCAGCAAATTCTATCGATACCCAGAAAGCCCCTTCCATTTTCTATCATAGCATTAGAAACTATCACATGCACAGGATATGTTTGGTATGAGTAACAGCCTGTTAAAAGTCATTATAGAGAGCATGGTTTACCCATTGGTTGATCTTATAAATAAATGTTTCAGACATGGCATATTCCCAAACATTCTCAAATGTTCTAAAGTTCTACCTCTGCATAAAAATGAAAAAATTACAGACACGTCTAACTACAGACCAATATCACTTGTGCCAATTATATCAAAAATAATAGAGGCTCTAATGAAAAAAACGGTTAATTCATTACTTTGAGATGAACAATCTGCTGTCGGTTTTAGGCAAGGTAAATCAACAACGCTTGCACTAGTTAAGTTCGTAGAAATAGTAACAGCGGCAATAGAGGAAGGGAATTATGTTGATGTAAGCCTTTGTGACTTGAGTAAAGCTTTCGATTGTGTAGACCATTATTTAATGAATTTAAAATTGAAATATTACAACATTGGTGGTAAAGCTTTAGAGCTCATTGATTCATACTTATGTAATAGAGAGCAATTTGTTGACATATATGGACAACAGTCAATACATAAAAATACCAATTATGGTGTCCCTCAAGGATCTATACTAGGCCCTATATTATTTATAATTTATATTAATGATATCAACAACCAGTTACCAAATATTGATATTATTCTTTATGCCGATGACGCTACTTTCATAAGCTGTGATAAGGTAATCAATACTGTCCATGGACTTTCTAATGATGTAGATAAAGCAGCTTATATTTTTCGTCTATTAGACTAAAAATGAATATGGAAAAAACTCAAAAAATAACTATATCAATTAGACAGAACAGCACAAATACAGAACCAGTTAAATTATTAGGCTTTCATATTGACAGCAAATTGACATGGAATTCGCATATTGAACATCTGTCAAAAAAACTTTCTTCAAGTTTGTTTTTGCTGCGTCGATTGAGAATGTCTGTGTCTCATACTATGATGAGAATGGCGTATTTTGCATTCATAAATAGTCACCAACAATACGGAAGTTTGATCTGTGGCCACAGTGCCAACATAAAAACACTGTTCACACTGCAAAAACATGCAATACGAATTATATCCGGTGTTGGTCCAAGAACACATTGTAAAGACTTATATATCCAATATAATTTTCTTACCCTACCTAGCATGTATATATTGTTATGATATTGAATTTTACAATAGTAAATTGGTAAAAATTTGGAAAATTGATACTTATAAAAAAACTGCTATAAAGTATTTATTTTTTTAAACATTTTCATTTTTACAACTTTTACTATTTCAACCCAGCTCAGATGATCGAAAGTGTCTCATATATGTGGTTTCATAAATCTTTGATGTGTTTCGGTTAGTTTCGTCCAATACTGTATTACTTTTAGAAGTTGGAAGTCAAAAATCATAAGTGACATTAAACTTCATTCGTCTAAAAAATTTACAGAATTGTTTATGAAACATGATGTACTTTGGATACATGAAATATCAATTTATGCGATGACAAAAAGGAATAATTTTTTAGAGACATTTTGAAACATGAAAATAAAAAATATGTGATAGTTAAATGAGAAAATGATAGATAATAGGCTGTTTTATAGTAAAATAGAAGTAATTTGTGTGGACAGTTATATTTGTTTGAAATCAAGAAAGGGATTGGCGAAAAACAGAAATAATAAAATGAGATTTTTTGGATTTGAAGAGAAAAAAATGTTTTTTTGAAATTTTGATGAAAGAAAATCAGTATCTTTTTAAAAACACATTAAAATGGAATAAGCAAATACTGAGACAAAAACAAAGGTTGCAGAGTAAATATTGTGAAGAAAAGCAAGAAAATATTTTCAAGATTGATAGATTGCAATTCACCTACATGAAAATAAATTCGGTAGCTGATTTGAGAAGCCAAACCAGATGAGTTCCTAACAACACACTTACATCAAGGTAAATAAGGTAGCCGATTTGAGAAGCCAAGGGAGCTGAGTTCCGTCTACCCACCACATAAGGTAGTACCCGTTTTTAATTAACTTTCACTGTGTGTGTTGTGCACAAATAAAATTTTCCAAGCAGGCAAGCACTGATCGCAAATACCAAATACCCTCCAGAACTTTATTTTGCTGCATGATCCGTTCATTGTGGTTAGTTTTTACATTCTACCGACATAGACAATTATTTACGTCAGAACATTATCCCCTGTCTTCCGTGTTTACGTTCTGTGACCTGTAACCATAGAACTGAGTGCGTTTCTTTGGTTCGATTTGTTATTACACAGGGGCGTTTATTTGCGCAATGCAGTAGACTTGTTAATTTCGAATTATGGGAATATTATCATTTGAAATTTTTAATAACTGTTATATTATGATAACAAATTTATTTTTTAAGGTAGTTATCTCCAAGGTTAAGATAATAATAGGAAGTTTTGAAATATTTTCATGTTTTGAAAAATCAGTTATGATTTATTGGTTTTATCTTCACATTAAAGACATTCTATAAAAGAAAAATTTAATTGTTCAATTTCATAAATTGGTAATTTCATTGCCCAATTTTACAAATTGGTAATTTCATTGCCAATTGGAACCCGCTTATATTTCCTGTATATTTCCCAAAACGCATCAGAATTCTTCTGATAAGTCTGGCGAGTTTATCTTATCGACTATAGCTATATAAATGCTGAAATCTGTAGTTGAGAATCTGCTCTTCCTCGCGGTGTCTTTTGTTTTTTTTTGTTGGAAATCTCAGTCCAGTTTTATTTTGAAATTCAAAGCGGCAATTTCCCACCTCGGGAACCGAGTCTACACAAATGCTCGCGGGGCGCCACGGTCGACTTGATCTGTTGATGTCTGCTCCGAATGACGTGTTGTAAGCAAACAAGTCTGTTTGTTTGGTGATGTTCTTCTGAAAAACTTCATTAAAAAATATGACAAAGAGTATACATATCTGTGTTTTCATAATGTGTAATCCCGTGAATTGTTACATTAGTCAAAAAACATTGAAAGAGGGTAAAGTAACCACAGTACGTATAGGTATGCTGACTCTGCGCATTGTTGCTCTTGAAAGAAATAATACGAGATACATAGCCAGTAAACATTTATCATAGTTGGAAGTGCACCGTATTTGTTATCAAAATGATACCAAGCGTACCAGGCATAAAGCACTACAGCATAATAATGCTGAAATTCCTCCAGTCAACCCAAATTTTTCATGTTGTCCACCCAAAAAGAAACTAAGGAGGAGTGCTGGTGAATTTAATTTTCAACAATATTGCATTCTTCTGTGTTGAAAACTTGGATGAGCAGAATTCAGTGAAAAGGAATATCCAAAATGATTTTAGATCGTAGTGCAGATTTTCAGACGACTATTTCGTCAGTTTTGAAAGATAAGAGTGATGAGTTTGCTTTCAACGTTAAGGGAAGGATTATTACTGCAGATCTTTTGGCTGTTGAAGCAAAGTATCATTCTAATTTTTCTCAAAAAAAGTACTTTGATCAATATAGTGGAAAGAAAACTATTAAAAAAAAAGTCGACCAGTGGATGATAAATTGTTGCTATATATGGACAAAGTGTACACATTCGTTGATGAGAGACATGATGATGTTTCTTTCATGGAATATCTTCCTGATGCTTCAGGTAATTGAAAATAATATTGTTTTTAATAATACCGAAATGTTTTGGAGCTTTTTCAGTTAACTGTTTTGTCTTGAACAACTCAGAAACTGTCGAGAAGAACTAATTCCTATAATTCTCATAAATTTATGTCAATTGTTGTCCGTTAAAATACCGTTATAGTTATCAAAGTTACAAGGCCGATATGTAGCAAATAACGGATGATGTTGAATACTGTAATCCGAGGCGCAGCCGAGGATCATAACAACTGAATCCGTTATTTGCGTATCGGCCGTGTGTCGTTCAAGAATTTTCGTAATCCCGCTTAAAGATTACATTTTGATTCTGAGGAAAGAATAAACTACGTACCTCGTAATTCTACAGAAAAATCCCAAAATATTGTTATCATGGAACAGCTTAACAATATCACAACAATATCATAAACAAAGACAGTTTTTTGTGTTCGCGAGTACGCTTTAACAACAACCTTGGATATTGAAGAAATTGAGGAACAAAATCAGATTTCTTTAGAAACATTGGGAGAATCATGTGCGGCGAGTGTTGGTTCAATTACGAAAATAACTCAAGAGCGATATTAAAAAGAATATGGAAATTTTGAGAAGTGGCGTAGAAGCAAGAATGTAAAGGTGGTTAATGAAGATGTATTATTATCCTATTCGAAAGGAAAATCAGAGGTTTATTCTCCTAACTCGCTGTGGACCAAGATTTCAAAGTTGAAATTTGCTTTGAAAGTTTATGACAACATTGTCATTTCAAGGTTAGTTATTTTGAATCGTACACCATAGAGAGTATTACCTACAGAAATAGTATTTCCAGATATGGAAAATCATTTTTGTTCTTGAGTTGATGGATACACCAAAGAAACTAAAAAATTTTTCTGAAGAAGGAGTAACTAAGTTTTTGTTGGAGGCAGATGATCATGCATGTAGACGTGACGAACTGGTTAAGCTGACTGTGGATGATTTTGAAAGCACCAGTTTTGGTTTCATTGAGGTATACTAAAAACAAAAAGAACAAGGTATTTGTCATTCCCAAATAAGGACTTCCTTTTGATGCCTATGGTTTATATAAAAAATACGTAGATTTGCGGCCTTCAAATTTGGAAAATCGGCGATTCCTCATTGGTTATAAATAAGTTGTGAGCATCCATACTATTAAAGCTGTTCCAAAAAAAATGCAGCATTCTTAAAATTGGAAAATCATCAGGTCTACACACGGCACTCGTTTCGCAGAACCTTGGCTACTATACTTGTAGAGAATGGTGGCGATCTACTATCGGTGAAAGAATTTGGAGGTTGGAACTCCTCTGCGGTGGCGGAGTCGTATATTGAGAATTCAGTTTCAAAGAGAATGAAGATAACGATACAAATATTTCATAGTAATGAGGCCACACCGACAACAAATTCAAATACTAGTGCTATAGATGGTAAATCTCTCATCGATGGAATAGAAATTTTAAATAATTGCAATTGTCAAATTACTTCTCAAATTTATAAAAATTTGGTATTATTATACTTATTGTTATTGCAAGCAGAATTAAGTTTTGAAAAAAGTATTTGAACAAGTGATTTCTTAACGGCCGCCGGCCGTTAAAACATCTCAACGGACGGAGAGTGTTAACATTAACTTTTCAATCTCAATACCGTTGGATCAAAATAGCATTATGGGATTACGAAAAAAAAAATACAATCGGTTAAATGATTGCAACTCTCGAAGCTGTTCTTAGAATTTGCGAGAGAATTCCGAACTTTCAATCATTTATAACTAGCAAATGAACTTTATAACAAACAATTACCATGCCAATCTGAATTCAGTCCACTCAAAACTCGAAATCACACGGTTACAGCCTAATTATTTGAGCTTGCGCGTTACCCACTTCGATCCAGGGTCCTATCACCGATAAATCACAATTCATGGCCACGTAGAAGAAACATGTCGTCATCTTTTTCGTGAAGATTTCTATGTCCTACAAGTTTGTTTCTATACATTATATTTTCATATCACTTGCAAGTTATTGATGGAATACCGATTTTCCGAGATTTTCCCCACTTTCCATAGATGATTGCATGCAGAACAATTTTTTTCTTAAAGTACTCTTCAAAAACTGCCCGTGTACCAAATATCATTCCTATTGGTTCCAGTGTCAGGTTTTAGTAACCTTTTGGCCACAGCGGCTAGATTATATTGCAATTGGTCTGCGATTTGTGCATAGAAAATTTCCTCATACATCAGAGAGCGAATGATAAAAATAAATAACAACAGCCAAAAATAAAAAATTCTGTATTTATTTAATTTTTTGCTTTTTATATGATTTATGTGATATGAAAATGGGTTATTCATTTCAATTCAGCTAGCAACAGGTTATACAGGGTGTCAATTTGAAAACTTCCCACCCTTAATATCTTCCTTCCAGTAAACAATATGAGTAATCGAAAAAACACGGACTATTTGTAGCCCTCGTAGTTCAACCCCCTAGGAGGGGTAGATGTTACCCTTAGAATTTTAAATGGGAAGGGGGGTCAAGTGGCACATCATTTTGATGGGCGTTCAATTCTTGTTCCAATGGTACCCTGACTTATTATTTTGTGATGAGCATTTTCCGAAAAATTGCGTTCTAAACTAACAGAAGTAATTATTAGAACGCCTATAATGAGATGCATTATTGTATTGACTCCCTTTAATAAAAATGGTTAGAAGGGTAGGTGGCACCGCTCCAACCCTTGAATGACAGGAATAAATTTATTACGCATGGGATTTTTTATTTGGTGGTTATTTTCCTTCTACACAATAAAATTTAATTTGCGAGAAAGACATTTCCAACATAAAATCTACTTACGCTTATCTTATTAGCTGTTCGAAATGTTGTCCATTTTGCTCTAAACAGTAATACAGTCTGTTTTCGAACTCCCCTCTAACATTACGGAAAACTTCACTAGGAATTGACCGGCATGCTGCTGTAATTCGTCTTTTAAGTTCTTCAATATCAGAAGGTTGTGTTTTATAAACAACGGATTTAAGATGCCCCCAAAGAAAGAAATCTAAGGGTGTTAAATCCGGTGATCTCGGAGGCCATTCAACTGCTCCCCTTCTGCCAATCCATCTACCCGGAAATCTCTCGTTTAACCACTGTCGGACGGGAAGAAAATAATGAGGGGGAGCACCGTCCTGCTGGTAATGTAACAGATCCTCCTGCAAAAGTTCATTACCTTCTGCATCAATTTGAGTTTCTAGCTCGTGAGTTATAAGATGATCGATAGTCTCTTCAAGCATATCAAGGTACAGATTGCCAGTCAAGTTTTCTTCCAGAAATAATGGACCAAGAATGGCATTTCCAAGAATACCAGCCCAAACATCAACTTTTTGTGGGTGTTGTGTATGCCCTTCCCGAAAAATATGTGGGTTTTCGTCACTCCAATAGCGACAATTTTGTCAATTAACATTGCCATTCAGAAAAAATGAACACTCATCGCTGAAACAGATGTTTAACAGAAGATTAGGGATGGTATTGACTCGATGAGACATGATTTCACAAAACTCTATTCATCTATCATAATCATCCTCGTGGAGCTCTTGAAGAATCTGCATTTTATATGGATGAAATTTATGCATTTTCAATGCTTTTCTTATAGTCTCGCGTGACATTCCCGTCTGTTCTGATACTGATCGTAAGGAGCTCGTGGGCTCTGCAGCAAATGTTCCCAAAACTTCAATTTGAGCTGCTTCATTTAGTACTCTGGGGTTATTTCTTTTTTTATTTGTCACTGAACCAGTTTCGTAAAACTTATTCACCAAATCAAGCACATACCGGTGACTTACATTACAATTTGGATGTCTTTCGTTAAAAAGACATGCCGCCCTTCGTGCGCACTTTCCAACTTCTCCATAAATTACAATCATTTCAATTCTGTCTTGAAGAATGTAAACCATTTTTACACTTTTATACACTTATTAAAGTAATTCCTAAACAGCCCAACAGGTACAACGGTATTCACAATACTACCACATAGTTCAAATTTGCTAACCAATTTTTTGCCGGAAAACAGAAACTTTTTACAACAGAAGTAGCAAAAAAGGAAGGCTATCTGTACAATTTCTGCGATGACACTTAAAAATTCAGCATTTAATAAACACAACTTTACTACCATCTACGTTTTACTATTAGACTACTTTTTTATGTAAAGTGTTTGGAACTAATGGCTAATGTTACCCCTAATAAAGGGTTGGAACGGTACCACCTAATATTCTAACCAGTTCTGGCCAAACCATGCATCTCAGTATAGGCGTTCTAATAATTACTTCTGTTAGTTTAGAACGCAATTTTTCGGAAAATGCTCATCAAAAAATAATAAGTCAGGGTACCATTGGAACAAGAATTGAATGCCCATCAAAATGATGTGCCACTTGACCCCCCTTTCCATTTAAAATTCGAAGGGTAACATCTACCCCTCCAAGGGGGTTGAACCACGAGGGCTACAAATAGTCCTTGAAAGTGTCCCCCTTGACAATAAAATTGACCTGTTTTTTCGATTACTCATATTGTTTACTGGAAGGAAGATATTAAGGGTGGGAAGTTTTCAAATTGACACCCTGTATATTCTGGGAGCATGAGAGAAGTAGATTGTAGGAGTATCGTACAGGCTATGCGGCTTCACAAGCGATTCGACTTCTTAGAAGGAGGAGTGGAGTGGAGAATACGGGCGCACTCACGTTCAAACCTAACTTCTTTGTGTTATAGATTTACAGTCTCGTATTACCCCTATTTCAGCGCAGCACAATAGGCCGAAGATTTAGCAAGGTCCAGAGGTTGAACCGTTTGGTAATAACGGGCGCATTCACAACGACTCCAACCGCAGTGTTGGACGTACTACTGAGGCTGCCACTTCATCCAGTCTGGATCAAGAAGGGGGGAATGGCAACCCATTTGAGAATGCGGGCTTTGGGAGTCTGGGTGAACGAAGGAGTGATCATAGGCCATGCGGAAATCGCGTGGGCGGAGCAGGTGATCCCAATCTCCGCCTTCAGAGTGGAAAACGCACAAGATGGACTGCGATAGAATAGAGACTTTACTCCTACTATTCCAAACAGAGAACAGTGGGAAGGAAATACGGTGGAGTTTCGCACAGGAAGCCTAATATATTTTACAGACTGGCAAACAGGCCTTAAGTGCAGGCATCTACCTACCTGGAGGGAAGAGAAGTACGAGAAAGCTACGCTCTGGGTAGATATTCTACAGTTTTCCAAGCTGAAGTGTTCGCCATCCCAACCGTAGCTATGAGGCAAGAGGTGAAAGAAGGGTCCGAGCAGATAACTTATATCTGTTCGGTTAGTCAGACAGAGCTCAGAGCCATCTGCCATTCTAAACCAAGTCCGGCATTTGTACAGGAATGCGGAGATGCGCTCGAGTAACTAGCTGAGTTAGGCATGTGAAGTGATCAGTAAAATTGAGAAATTGAAGTGACCGATCTTCACTTAAAATTTTGAAGAATGATTATTTTAATCAAATTGAACATAAAATGGACGTCAGTCACGTTTATAGTGCTGGATTCTGCGTCAGTCAGGCTTTCAAAGTCGAGGGCAGTGACCAGCTTCCTTTGACGCGCTGTATCTTATGCAGTTCGACTGACGAATATGCCATCGGCATCGTGCCGGTTGACGATTATTTATCGAATGTGCATAACAATTACTGGTTTAGTCGAGCTTACTCCTAGCTTTTTAATTTTTTTTTAGGGGAGGGTCAATCGACACGTCAACGTATTTCTAGGCGTTTCTTGATCACCACTTATTTTTTTAATATTTTTTGGTTTTTTTTTTCTTTAAAAATCCGCAGACACGCGCACAGCCTAAACGGACGGTCGCATTAAATGAAGTTGTTCCGACAAATTTTTCTAGAATGAACCAAGGGTGTGCCAACCACTATTTAAAAAAACAGGAAAAATGTATTTCTCCTTCTTGAAACAAATACTTTTTTGCCCCTCCTCCACCCCCCGAAAAAAATTCAAAAATCAAATTTTTTGTTTTTTTTTCAATTTTTTTTTCTGGTTGGTGGGTCGTATTTCTAACCGTTCGGTGATCATTCCTGACACTTTTTATATTTTCAGGCTATTATTTTGATTTTTTTTATTTTGTATCACCTCCTCCCCCCGCACTCTCAAATTCTAAATGATGTCTAAAAAAATCAAAAAAATCCTATAAATTCAAGAAAATATCCAAACTATTCCGGACACGCACACGCACACGCAAAAAATTAGAAAAATTACTTGCCCTTCCTTGATTGAAACCAACATTTGTTCCCAAAAAATAATCACGTATTTTGTGATATTCTTATAAACTGTATAAGTACTAGAGAATTTATGCATTCAATGAAAACAATATTTTAATTTAAGAGAATAGTGGTAATAACTATTCATAAGTTGGATATAGTGATTTATATCACTCTATAAATAAAAACTAAACCAGTAATTGTCATGTACATTCGATAAGTAATCGTCAGCCGGCACGATGTCGGTGAAATATTCGTCAGTGAAACTGCATCAGATGCAGTGCGCTAAAGGAAGCTGGTCACTGCCCTCGACTTTGCAAGCCTGACTGACGCAGAATCCACCACTTTAAACGTGACTGACGTCCATTTTATGTTCAATTTGATTGAGATAATAATTTCACAAATTTTCAAGTGAATATCAGTCACTTCAATTATCAATTTTTCCAACCAATTCAAACGCCTGACTGACGATGTTTCTCCCATCGGGAAAGTGACTGACGCCTATTTTCACTTATAATTACGAATAATTCACATTTTAACAAAGTTTCACGTGAAGATCAGTCACTTTTTTCGAGATATTTCTGGCGAGTTTCACCTCCTCTCACGCCCACACCCACCGCTATTGGACTGACTGACGAGCGGACCTCATATGTACAAGTGGCGAATTACTGATGCCGAAAAATTCGTGTGAAGATCGACCACTAGTCCAAAAGTGACAGTACCTCCCGGACTATACCTGTCGATAAGAAAATAAAGTGTCTTTACCAGTGTCACCCCGGCTACGTTCTTCAACCAAGTCCATAAAGTCGACAGGGAATGACATATGTGGTGGAGGCGTCGGACACATACTCGGGCACATATTTGGTGGATGCACCGTGCACATATGTGGTGGAGGCGCTGGGTACAGTTCCCTGTTGGTTTTATCGGATTGATTGGGGAACGTAGTCAGGGTAACATTGGTATAGACTCTTTTTCTTTCCTAATGTAGCCTTGAGGGCTCGATCAGTGAAAGTGTCAAAACTGCACGAAATACTCTGGGGGTGGAAACAATACGTGGATTAGGAAATATGATTAAACAAATTTCATTCAAAATAATCACAAATATGTTTACATTAACAAACCGCTGAATCTGTCTCAATACACCCACCACACTCTTATTTCTCTCTTAGAGACGACCCTTCTCGTCTCGAAATTCGACCCATAATGATGATTATTTCCCCTGGACCTTCTTTCAATGTGTTTTCTGCTGACCTTTCATCTTTCATGAAAATAGCCCTAATCGAATGACGAAAACCAAATATTCATAATTTGTAAGAGGGCTCGAACATTCCAGCCTTTTCACTGCAAGTGAATTGCTAACAACTCCGAATTGCCAGCAAAGGTCTAAATCGTATTTCGTACATTGTCGCAACTTCATCAGATTGTTTAGACATTTGTAATTTGTAAGGTTAACTTTTGAAAATTAGGATATTCTTATTTCTTACTTACAGAATGGATTTGGCGATTACTAACAGGGCAAGATCCCAGGGCCATGAGACGTTACTTATTTTAAAACGAACGAAATGTGTACGATTGATTAGTGTTGGTATGTACTATGTTCGCATGCTCACCTGCTCGCTTGAACAGATGACCATTCTTCGGATATTGGGATTCAAGGTAAGTAAAAACATTACTCACTCAGTTGAATTGCCAGTCTACAGATATATTTCCGTACCCACTGGTGGGTTGGTGGACAGAGTCACTAGCAACCACCCCGGAGCTCCGAGTTCAAATCTCGTCTCCAACATTTTTTTATTTTTTAACCCAGCAGATGCATTTCACTAGGGTCAGCCATCTCGGCTGGAAATGGCTTCGACTCTGGGAGGATTTTTGTTTAAGTAAAATCCCAGGGCCTTCAGATATAACTCATTTTTGAAAAGATGAAGACTTAGGTTCTGAATGGTGTCTCTTGTACTTTTAATACCTGCTTGCTTGTGGAGTTCGCTCTATGACACCTGGGCAGGTACCAGGTGAGAAAGGTAACTAATAATAAGAGTTACTTAACTCAAATTTGCGTGGATGATTTTCATGTATATTTTGTAGAATATCACTCTGAAGTAATTTCAAAAGTGTCAGACGCTTTCCATGGACCCGAACTTTCGTCAGACGCTTTAAAGCTCCACATAAAATGAATTGTTGTCTTTAAAAAATATTGTCAAAATTGTTATTTCCGACAACCGATTGCACCCCTACGCGGAACCCTCAGAAGTCTCCGAGAGACTTGTGTGAGCTAGGGAAGACGCAGCACTTACCGTTTAACGTGTGATGCCATGCACAAGACCGTGCGTTCGCTCCAAAGGCGAACGCTCTACCAGCAAGGCCAACACGGCCCATGAATTTAATTTATTTTTAAATGTCAGATTTTCAAATATGTTATTTAGACAACTATTACAAAGATATATTCAATTAGTCAGACAAATTTTAATGAACAAACATCCCCTTTACACACAAATTAATCAACTAGAGAATGAGTGCGAGAGTACTATGCATGTATCAGACCGAATAATGATTTGAATTTATGGTTATATGCAGGCACCAGGAATAACAAAAGATACATTAACTTAACAAAAGTTTACGAGCATTTGGGATCGTCTTTGTGTAGAAGTTTGTCAGGATTTCATGCATTGACTGGTTGCGACTTTATTCTACAAAATACATATAAAAATCAGCCATACAAATTTAAGTTGAGTAACTCTTATTTTTAGTTACCTTGCTCACCTGGTACCTGCCCAGGTGTCACAGCGAACTCCTCAAGCACGCAGGTATCAAAGGTACATGAGACACTACTCAGAACCTAAGTCTTCATCTTTTCAAAAATAAGTTAAATCTGAAGGCCCTGGGATCCTACTTAAAAGGAAGTCTTAACAAAATCTTTTTACTAAATTCTGTTTTCAAGTAAAATTTTTGTTTGAACAAAAATCCTGCCAGAGTCGATGCCGTTTTCAACCGAGATGGCTGACCCTAGTCTGATGCATCTGGCTGGGTTTGAAAAAAAAAATAATAATAACGAGATTTGAACTCGGAGCTCCAGGGTTGGTGCTCGTGACTCTGTCCACCACCCAACCAAGGGATACGGAAATACATTTGTAGACTGGCAATTCAACTAAGTGAGTGATGTTTTTACGTACCTTGATTCCCTAATATCTGAAGAATGGTCATCTGGTCAAGCTAGAA
Organism: Chrysolina oricalcia; assembly: GCA_944452925.2. Lineage (NCBI taxonomy): Eukaryota > Metazoa > Arthropoda > Insecta > Coleoptera > Chrysomelidae > Chrysolina > Chrysolina oricalcia. The sequence continues at coordinate 23,347,279 of OX101814.2, read as the reverse complement.
GGAAGGCAAGCGAACATAGTACACACTAACACTACTCAATCGTACACATTTTGTTCGTTTAAAAATAAGTAACGCCTGGCGGCCCTGGGATCTTGGACTATAACGTCAATAATAACAATGACTGCTGTTCTGGACGGTTATCGAAAGGAGAATACCTCTAAAATCGTAAAAAGAGAAGTTGTTGAAAAAATTTCTTATATAATTAGGAATTATGTGATTTGGATATTAATAACAAATTCAACGAATGTGATAATATGCGAGCTCATGAAAATTTCCTTTGAAGTCACATTCGATAAATTACTGCTGCAATATCTGCTAAAAACACTATAATAAAACCATATTGCACGAATTTGACCTTGAAATATAGAATTGTTCCTGTAGCTTTTTCAGCCTTTTTGTTGCAGTCATAGGTCTGAAAAGCATGCGCACTGGTAACGAAAAAAAGGTTGGAATATTCTAGCGATTTAGGACATAACGCAATTTTGCTGATACTGAAATGAATTGAAAGGTTACTGAACGAAACTTTTCACATGAAAATATGACAATTTCACTTTCTATGAATGAACCAAAGCTGAATAATTTCCAAAGTCATAGTTGACTATAGTATCGTTCTCATATATGATAATGATTCGTTTCTGTAAATTGATGGATGTAGCCGTTACTATGAGGTAGGAAATCATCACAAAAAATTTGAAATAAAAATTTGCATGGTTTTTTACAACTTCTATTATTAACCAACGTTAATGCATTTTCGTCATATATGGACATTATCAGACGAAAACTATAAACTGAATACTAAGAATACAAATACTGTAAACTCAGTTTATAGTATTCGTTTGATAATGTACATACAGGACGAAACTGCGGCAACATTGGTTACAAACAGAAGTGGTACAAAAACATAAAAAGTTTTATTTCTCATTTTTTGTGATTCTTTTCTGTATATCACTAACCCATCGCACTTAATAATTGTACCTTTATTATAAAGTCACTTATATCCTGTCATATTATGAGTGTTGGGATCAATTTCTTTGAGCACAACAATCTGTAAATCATGTGTCCTATTTCAGAATGCGAGACTCAGCGAGCTGGCGAGAAGAGAGATACACAGGGCACACCGAAATCGCTGTAGTAGAGGAGAACGAAATCCCACTATCCTCTATCAAAATGATATAGGCAGATGATAAAAACATGTGCAAATGACGATCTCGCTAGAGATCCCAGAGAGGAGAGAGTGGAAAGAAGAAAGGGTGATTTTTCCCCCAGAAAGCCTGTTGTGTATTACAGATGGGTCCAATCTGGAAGAAGGACAAGCCGGAGCGGGAGTTTACTTGGAAAACGGAGAGAAAGGAGCCTATGCGCTATGTTCTCTGACAATAGTTTTCCAACCAGAGGAGTATGCCATCCTGGAGGCAACCAGAATGGAAGAGGTGAGGTCCGGCCCAGAGAGACATGTATGTGTCTGCTCGAAGAGTCAGGCCCGCCATCAGAGCTCTTTGACGCTGATGTAGGTCCCGGGCCATGCAGAAATTGAAAGGAATGAGACGGCGGACCAGCAAGCCAAGCAAGGAGCCAGGCTCCGCTACTGCAGACCCGAACCCGCACTTGGCATAACAAGGAGAAAAGTAACATAGGCACTGAATGAGTGGACAGTTGATATATTAGGAAAAGAGTGGAGAGTGATGATAGACGGCTGCAGGTAGTCGAAGCAGATAATATCGGGGCCCGACAGGGCAAGGACGGCCAAGATACTGAAGCTGAGCCGCAAAGAACTCCGTCTCTTGGTGGGAGTTCTACCCGGCCACTGCAGTCTCAGGAGGCACCTCATCAGAGTTGAGGCAGACCCACAATTCGCAGAATGTGGTGGGGAGGAACTTCCAGTGCGAATGTGGTATTTATGGCAGGCTCAGACAAAACGTTTTCGGAGCTACCACTAGGTGCAGAAATTGCACTCATTGCAATGGAAGGACATTTCAACTTTCGTAAGAAGGTCGAAGAAGTTCGAGTAGGTATCCGCCATGGGATGAGTGGAGATGCCGAGGATCGCGAAAAAGGCCCACTGGGGCCTGGTCGCTGACGCTTGCGTTCCCCACCCATACCATTACCATTACCAAATCATGTGATAAATCATTCAACAGTGTCTTTAATTCATTCATTCTCCTTGTCCTCCAGTGTTCATATGACGTGAAATGAATTCGATATTACGAGGATATATTGAAAATTTCTTAGCCTACTATAGAACCAAACAAAATTTCAATGTCAAAATATTTTATTACTCAACATATTCTCTTCTTAATTGGATACATTTATTACAGCGAACCTGCAACGTCTCTAGACCTTTCAAAAAAAATAATTATTCTTGCTCTGCAAACCAGACCTCCACAGCTTTTATTACCTCCTCGTTGGAAAAAAATCTACGACCTTTTAAACTTTTTTTCAATTGAGGAAAGAGAAGATAGTCGGACGGAGCCAAATCTGGTGAATGAGGGGGGTGTTGTAGTAATTCAAACCCTAAATCACGAATTTTTTGCATGGCAACATGAGATTTGTGTGCAGGGGAGTGGTATTGCAAGAACAAAACACGTTTGGATAGCTTTCCACGTCTTTTCTCTTTTATTTTTTCCCATAGAGTGGTCAGTAATGTCGAATAGTAATCTCCAGTTATTGTTCTACCATTATCCAAAATATCAATTATGATTACTCCATGGCAATCCCAAAAAACTGAAGCAAGAACTTTTCCAGCAAATATTTGGACACGAAACTTCTTATGTCTTGGAGAACCGGAGTGTCGCCATTCCATCGATTGTTGCTTGATCGTTTTCGAATCGAGCACAGATCGAACGCGATGCTACTACCCTTGCACGCTTTTGGTCAACATTCAAACATTTGGGGATCCATTTTGCAGCAATTTTTCTCATGTCCAAATTGACGTGAAGTATATGATGAACGCGTTCGTATGAAATATTCAGTGCTTCAGATATCTGTTTTAGCCCAATTCGACGGTCTGTTAAAATCATGTCATGAACTGCATCGATATTTTCGGGGACTGACACAGAAACTGGACTTCCCGATCGGTCATCATCTTCAATGGAAAATTTACCTCTTTTTTTCACGGTCGCATACGAAGGACATTGATCACCAAGGGTATTAAGCATATCTTCGTAAATCTGCTTACCTCTTAACCCTTTTAAATACAGGTACTTGATGATGGCTCGATACTCCAATTTTTCGATTTTCACAACTTCGGTGGACTTATTTTTTCTTTTAATTTATTGCGTAACTATGGTTTACTTTTTTGACGTCAAACATTACACTGAAACTTCTAATAAGTTATTGTTCGTTGCTATGGTAACGCAATATTTTGTTTATGCAGGGAACTGGTCTAGGCTAACTAGATATCAATACATCCTCGTACTGTGGTCAAGGAATAGCTTTTGAAAATGGATCATGGATAATTTTTTTAGTTGGGAATATACAAAAATGGTTATGAATTCTTTATGAATAACGTTTTTTCACCTCTTGATAAACAACACAACATCAGTGTTTTCATACCTCTGAAGGCCATAAAAACATCACTACCATCATATTGAGTTCTCAATTGAAAAGAAGGCAAGAAAGTAATACTTAATTTAGTGAGCGTCGTTAAAGTTATTGGAATTCACAAATTGTTGATTTCCTATTGCTGGTTGATGTCGCAATACCTAAAGAATTTTCACAATTTCCAGGGCAGGGCCCCTTTGGTAGTGAAAATTTACAAATTGAGAGCTTAAAAACTCTAGCGTCATTAAGAGGATCCAAATTTGGATTTTTATTCACTTTGTTCACTTCCAAAACTTCCACTAAGTTCGACTTCCTGCCTTTATCACAACTACAGAGAAAACCCATGTTATCTTGATTTATCGTGTTTCTTGCAAATTTCCATATATCCCTGATTTTTATCTGAGAAACCATGTTCACAGCCTCTTTGATAAAATTCACACAAGACTCATCAAAAATTCAATATTGTTCTCAATGCATCTTCTAAAATCACGCCTTCAGAAGAGCAGTGGGTTATGAAACTTGATTTGAGATAATATTTATAATTTTATATGAGGAATTATTATTAATAAATATCCAGTGAACCCAATTGAATCAAATTGATTGTCTTACGGATTGCGGATGGAGTTTCAATAACGACTTATTTTTCTTAGTATTAATAAATCGAAGTTTCGGATAAACAATGCGATCAGCGGTATAATATTCAAGAACGAACGACGTCATTTCACAATATTTATATATTTTACGTTGGTAATCATCTGGGTCATTAGGATATGATAAAGGGGTATCGACAATATTCTCCAATGGCATTGACCAAAATAATCTAGGAAGAAGATAATAAGACCAAGGACGAACAAGAGGGATCAAAAATTCCCCGTTTCGAGCATTTTTCATATCATATACTGCGTTAACTGTTCGATTATATCTCGAGAGTTCAAGAAAGATTTTATGTCTGGTTGAGGCACTGTATAAATATTCTCAAATCTTCTGAATCATTTTCTTGGGACTAGCCTAAATACGTTGAATTTTTCACCGTTTCAGTAAAAATCCTTGCACTGTGAGTTGTCATAAACAGTGAACATAATTGACAATCAGTACAGAGACTCATCTCATTGTTTTGATTTTTGTTGGTCGTCAGTAATATCCCAGTCAGGCCCATTCTCTGAAGCACTGATGCATTCGGAGGGCGCGCAGGTAACATTGAATATTAGGTCCGAGGATCATGTGCCCTGAGCATACGAGGTGAACCAATAATGACGGCCTTTTGAATTGATCAAGCTAAGATTTCTGCTGCCTTACGGCAAGCCGGTATGATTTCAAATTCGAGAGCACCAAGATTCCCAATGATAAGAACAACCATTTCTATAGAATGTTTTTGGTAAAGCATGCAAAGTTCAGAGAGTAAATCTCGATATTTTTCCTGCATCTAGTGTCAGGGACACTCTATGCCCATCACGAGACTACGGTAGACACAGCCTACTTGACATGAGGAATAGAGAAGTAAAATTTTTGGGTAAGCCAGGGTCTTCGATATTCATGAAGAAGATCCATGCATTGGCTCATCCTTATGTACCTGCAGAAATACCTCAGTTTCCGCAGCTCTAATGTGAGGAATGTGGAAAATCATAATATCTTAACATTCAAATTGTGAATTGGTCAATCATATTGATTCCAATTACTATATTGGCCATTAGATTTGATAATAAGGGTTCTCGTAATTTTTGAATTGGTTGGATACCAACCAGACTCTGCCTGCTGCCATCATAGGTTTTTTTCCATGTTTTTCATTCTTCTTATAGCTTCTACTTCGTACGAAAATCATATTAATCTCGATTTGCAGGCAGAAGGTCAAGTAAGTCACCAATTTTTCAATAAAAAGGTAAAATTCGCTCACAGCGTCACAGCATAGCCGGTTTGGTATGTTCATTCTTCTGAGTTAAAAATGAACTCATAAGACTTGCGAATTTAAAAAAATTGTGTTGATATGACAGAAAGATTTGTTTCATGTTTACTGGATAATATTGTTTGAATGTAGATATCATTTGTCTATATTATTTCTGTACCTGAGAGCCAAACTGTATTAACTCACAAAAATGAAATTTTACAGCAGAGCGATTTGAAAATTTTTATAGACATTAAAATTGATACAAAATATTTATGAAATAACTATTAAAAAATAAATTGAAGTCGATAATAAAATGTGGATATCCTTAAATTTTCCTTTTTCTAATTTTGAAAAATTTTCAATATTTTTGCCGAAAAAGTTAATCAAAAGTCAATTAAATATGGAGTTAATACCATTTGGTCCTAATACTTCGGTTAGAAACTGTATTAAATACTTATTTTGAAACCTGAAAATGGAGTTATTATGGGCAATGAAATACTGTGAATGTATTCTGAAATTATTTATTTATTATTTTTAATGATTGCTCGGTGAAAAAAAGTACAAAAAACTAAAGTTAAGTACTGTTGATTATTAAATATCGTCCGTTGTCTTATCAGAATGAGTAATATTTTTATAAAAATCGTGAAAAATGCTTGGAATCCAGGGCAATAAAGACTCTAGGTGGTTAAATTTCTTGGTCGAAATTTCATTTGCCTGCTCACGAATTTGAGGTAAAAGCTCAAGAAAAACAACACGCCTGCCATTTCTTTTAAGATCGACACATTCAAACGTGGTTGCCTCAAAATTTGTTTTAAAATACAATACACCTATATTTTCACTGAGTACTTGTAGATGAACTACGTCTGACATACGAAAATCTTCACTTTCCTCAGTTTTCTTACGTACAACAAACGGTGAGCTATAATAAGTGTACAAAGATTTAAAATCTTTAAAATCGGGTACTTCCATATTAACAACATTAAAAGTTTTTGACCGACAACACAGCCTTGCGAGTTGCTGCCAGTCCCAGGGCGTCATCACTTTCAAAAATGGGGTTCGTTTTCGTTCTCTCTCAATTAAAGAATGATCACCATCGACCTCCATATGCGTATGGCCACGTAGCAGAAATTTGTGATCAATCTTTTTTATATTTGGATACTTTGTTAAGATCCAAAAATATGCCATTACCATAATCATGTTACGGTTTTGAGACGGGCAGTTGTCTGACCAGATAGTATTCTCTTGTACGCTGTCACTCAAAGTCTCAGCCCATTTGAGAATGCCAGAAGCCATTTCGTTTGCCCCACGTCCTGACTTGGTTTCATCCCACATAATACACGTTGTAACGTTTCCAGCAGCATCTGATATAGTGTAGTTGTATGTCCACAACTTAAGTTTATAAAAGCTTTGTTGGTTTGTTAGTAGGGGCGTTGGGAGACATTTTTGTAGATCTACTGTAACAAATATTAGTTTTCCATCACTTTGTATAACTGTCTCTTTATCTGTTCTTTTTAACGCATATCTTTTACCAGCTTCGTCGAGGTGTGCTTGATAACTTCTGTCAATATTATCCCGATTTTCTGTAGATTGAGTTTTTGCTAACAAAAATTTATCACACTCATCGCAGGTATCATTATATGGCAACTTAAACGAGTAATTGAACTCCGTATTAAAAATTGTCGAATATAGCCAACTTTTGGCAATATTTTCTTCAGCTACATTATTTTCATGGCAGTCTGTCCTATAGAGTTCATACATTCGATTTATATTCAATTCATTTCCCAAGTATTTTCTATCCGACCGTTCTCTTGTATAGTGAGAATCTACTACAGGAAACTTCTGAATATGATCTCGAACTCCTTGTTTTACGAATTCAGGAATTTTGTTAACTGAGATGTGTTTGCCTCTTTGATCATCTTCTATTATTCCACCATCCGATTTCTTCCTAACAGCCGATGTGACAAAAGTTTCTGAAATACTCAAAGTTGAAAGAAAAAACTTTTGGCAAACCTTTACTCTAATATTGTTGACATCAAAAGAGTAGTGTCTGGTGAAAGGCCTTTTAGCAGTTCGCTTTCCATTTGCTGGACGTATACGCATTATTGGCACACACTCCACCATAGAGGCAACAAACTGTCGTTTTAAGTCCATACTTTTATCAGGATTCCAAAACATCGAATGAATTGCCTGTCTGTGCTGTTCAGAAACTTTTGTCGAACATCGTAAATGGCAGGTATCTTTACAGGGCAGACCGACTTGTTTTGCATTCACAGTGCCGCATTTAGTTTTTCTCTCCAGACCTCCTGTAACCTTCCTTTTGTGGACATTTTTTTGCCATATTTTAGGATTTGACTTTCTCTTCTTTCCTCTTGATTTAAGAGCTTCAGTTGGTTCTGTTTGATCTGCTTCGTTTTCGGAATGGGATAAAAATCGTGAAAAATGCTTGGAATCCAGGGCAATAAAGACTCTAGGTGGTTAAATTTCTTGGTCGAAATTTCATTTGCCTGCTCACGAATTTGAGGTAAAAGCTCAAGAAAAACAACACGCCTGCCATTTCTTTTAAGATCGACACATTCAAACGTGGTTGCCTCAAAATTTGTTTTAAAATACAATACACCTATATTTTCACTGAGTACTTGTAGATGAACTACGTCTGACATACGAAACTCTTCACTTTCCTCAGTTTTCTTACGTACAACAAACGGTGAGCTATAATAAGTGTACAAAGATTTAAAATCTTTAAAATCGGGTACTTCCATATTAACAACATTAAAAGTTTTTGACCGACAACACAGCCTTGCGAGTTGCTGCCAGTCCCAGGGCGTCATCACTTTCAAAAATGGGGTTCGTTTTCGTTCTCTCTCAATTAAAGAATGATCACCATCGACCTCCATATGCGTATGGCCACGTAGCAGAAATTTGTGATCAATCTTTTTTATATTTGGATACTTTGTTAAGATCCAAAAATATGCCATTACCATAATCATGTTACGGTTTTGAGACGGGCAGTTGTCTGACCATATAGTATTCTCTTGTACGCTGTCACTCAAAGTCTCAGCCCATTTGAGAATGCCAGAAGCCATTTCGTTTGCCCCACGTCCTGACTTGGTTTCATCCCACATAATACACGTTGTAACGTTTCCAGCAGCATCTGATATAGTGTAGTTGTATGTCCACAACTTAAGTTTATAAAAGCTTTGTTGGTTTGTTAGTAGGGGCGTTGGGAGACATTTTTGTAGATCTACTGTAACAAATATTAGTTTTCCATCACTTTGTATAACTGTCTCTTTATCTGTTCTTTTTAACGCATATCTTTTACCAGCTTCGTCGAGGTGTGCTTGATAACTTCTGTCAATATTATCCCGATTTTATGTAGATTGAGTTTTTGCTAACAAAAATTTATCACACTCATCGCAAGTATCATTATATGGCAACTTAAACGAGTAATTGAACTCCGTATTAAAAATTGTCGAATATAGCCAACTTTTGGCAATATTTTCTTCAGCTACATTATTTTCATGGCAGTCTGTCCTATAGAGTTCATACATTCGATTTATATTCAATTCATTTCCCAAGTATTTTCTATCCGACCGTTCTCTTGTATAGTGAGAATCTACTACAGGAAACTTCTGAATATGATCTTGAACTCCTTGTTTTACGAATTCAGGAATTTTGTTAACTGAGATGTGTTTGCCTCTTTGATCATCTTCTACTATTCCACCATCCGATTTCTTCCTAACAGCCGATGTGACAAAAGTTTCTGAAATACTCAAAGTTGAAAGAAAAAACTTTTGGCAAACCTTTACTCTAATATTGTTGACATCAAAAGAGTAGTGTCTGGTGAAAGGCCTTTTAGCAGTTCGCTTTCCATTTGCTGGACGTATACGCATTATTGGCACACACTCTACCATAGAGGCAACAAACTGTCGTTTTAAGTCCATACTTTTATCAGGATTCCAAAACATTGAATGAATTGCCTGTCTGTGCTGTTCAGAAACTTTTGTCGAACATCGTAAATGGCAGGTATCTTTACAGGGCAGACCGACTTGTTTTGCATTCACAGTGCCGCATTTAGTTTTTCTCTCCAGACCTCCTGTAACCTTCCTTTTGTGGACATTTTTTTGCCATATTTTAGGATTTGACTTTCTCTTCTTTCCTCTTGATTTAAGAGCTTCAGTTGGTTCTGTTTGATCTGCTTCGTTTTCGGAATGGGATTCATCTAAGGGTTCTTCTGATTCAAGTGGCTCATACGTTTTATCAGCCACCGAATCATCGGAATCAAAGTCGACAAACGTAGGTGTATTATTTTGTGATGGCTCTACAAAAAGGAAAGATTATTGTTAATTCAAAAAAAGCAAAATTATTATTTAAATCTAGAATATACCTTTATTATTGTTGGTCTCATTCACTTTGGCAGGGTCACCGTGAGCTGTTCCTGAGAGTTCTATAGCGTCTGGTCATTTTCCATTAAGTTGGGAAAGTAGTTTTGGTGGGAAATATATTGCAGGCCACCCTGGTTTGCATCGGTTTGACCGCCAATTTCAACGTGGATTTCGCCAAATAATAAATATAAATGTGTAGGTACAAACATTATACAACTTCAGGCCATCGTTGGTTTTATTTAAACTATTTTTATAGCAAGTAAATCCAACAAATCCATAACGACTAAGTAATTTCAAAAGGTTTTTAAGGAAACCCTAACTCAGAGAACAAAATTCACCAGATTCATACCTGACCGGATTTTTTGTGCAAAAATATCGTCAACAAGTAAACCAAATATATTTCAAGTTATTCAAACTAAAAAAATCAGTAAAATCCCAACCTTACACAGGCAGCTAATCATTTTACTTAATTATTAACAGTATTAACTCCAAAAAAATATTATTTACCTTCCAGTAACAGTATTAACTCCAACAGAATGTTATTTATCTTCGAATATCAGTTTTAACTCCCTCCCACAATAATAATTTTAGCATTAAAAGTATCAAGTCAAAATATTTACCTCAAACAACTATAAAAACAGTATTATAATTACTATTACTTATTATTTAAATAAAGAAGAATGGTTTTGACTTACCTTTTTGGAGGTTAGGAACTGCAATACCACTATTTCCTCGACTTTCCTCAATAATATCATTTTGCATGGTTAGCAATTCATATCGGGATTGTGTTTGCGAAGTTTTTAAAGCGATTTCCAATATTTTTCTTGCCCTATTTGCCATTTTTTGTGCGGAATACAAAACACACGTGCACTGCCACACAACAATATCAACGCACTGAAAACTGTATTATGTCCACACATGTCAAGTTTCTTTAACAATATTAACTCCATAATACTCTTTTGCTCGAAAAAGGTTAATGATATAATACTGTTTAACTTTGGCTAACTTCAAAAGTATATCATATAGGACTTAATACTATATTCCATGTAAAAAAGCGAGTGTCGTTTGGTAGGAAGAAGACTTAATACCGATTTGAAAAAAAATGGAGTTAATACAGTTTGGCTCTCAGGTACAGATTTAGAGTTTGAGTTTCTGACGACATTTATGATATGGTTTTATTGAAATGTCACATAAATTACATTACATTACATGATAATTACCTGAAAAATATATTTAAGGAACATTTCAAGATAATTTCCATTCCAAGTCTTAGGTAGGTATACAAATGTGGGTAATGTTTTGATTGAATAAAAACATCCAATAAATAGCATTACTACTCTGTCTGAGATATATCTGGGAAACATATATAATCAACAATTCATTCATTATCTATCTAATCAATAGTATTTGTTTCATTATTTGGATTTTATTATATATACAAATAGCTCAAAACATCAAAATGGAAACGTCATGAAAACATTTTATGTAATGTTAGGTTGCATGCAAATATCACGAAAGTTATCTCTGGAAAATGTTAACTAGGCAGTCGGCTAATTTTAATTTTTTAGCGACTAAAAATGAGATACCCTGTATAGGTATATCAACCATTGATGACACACGGAGAAATCCAATATAAAATTTTGTGAAATATAAACAATGTTATTCAACTTGTAGTAGTATGAACCAGAAAAGTACCTACAGGTAGTTTTTTTTTCTATTGCAGTATACCGAATGGGTATAATAATTTATCCTAAATCTATAAGAGGATGGAAGTTTCCACTATCAGATAATTAATTGTTTTATCACTGTTTCATATTATTTTTGGAATGTAGAGTTAGGTATTTATAGTTCATATTTGAATATATTAGATACCTACATTGGTAGGTCTGTCTCTTGACGCTAATGTTCATATATTTGGTCTTCACATCAAATCTATTTACAGGGTGTCCCAAAACTCAACGTCAGCCTTTGGAGATCTGACAGTCCAGCTCATGACTGACCAGAATAATAAAATATGACTCTAATAACTTTTATGAATTTGTTGAAAATCTTACGTTTGATCAGTACTTCGAGTGCCGCAGGCACAAAACTTCATATTTTGAGATGAAATTTTTGTTATGCAACCCTGAATAACCGTTCTATTGATTAAACTTTGAAATAACATCATTAGTGACATACCTTTGCAGAAAAAAACATATTTGTCCGATTCATGAGTTCATTTATTCCATTAACTTACTTAGACTGTTTTTACCATACTGTAAACAAAATCACCACGCTAACCTGGCAAAAAAAACTCATTCAGTGTAGTTTTTGACAAGATACCATTTTCACGATCTTCTACATGAGAAAAAATATATAATGCTAGTTCACTGCAAAAGGAGCTTGTTGTGAAATTATTTTTGCACTTCCTTCGGCACTTGTCATTAATACGACGTCTCAAATCATAATCATCACCTTCTCCTTCATGCAACGCCAGTACAAAAAATCCAGCGAGTATGAATCTGGAGACCAGGAAGGCCACAAAATGGGACCAAGACAGCCGATCCATCTCTGTGGATAAGTTTGATCCAAATGGCTTATGGCTTATGGCTAAAGGTAGATCCTCCAAAAGAGTAGGCAGTTTATTTTCTAAAAATCGCGATAAATTTCCACGTTTAGAAAGGTCATTCAAAAGGGCCAATTATTGTATCGTTCAAGATGCTGGTCCACGTATTCACTTTGAAGCGACATTGTGACTTTTGTTTTCGCATTGTATTGAGTTTGTGCATGTTCAAGAAGCCATCTTTTGTGAATGTGATTTCATTTGACCTTAAAATGTTATCTTTAAACTCTAGGTCTTCTCTATGTTCATGCAGCATTCTTTAGAAACACTGGACATGTTTTGCATATTTTCACGAGGAAGCAACTTTTGCACTGAGTCCAGAAGAAGGCTAGGTCAGTCTAATACAATCAAACAGAAACAAGAGTCCAAAATCCTAAGAAAAACCCGTTTTACCATATGTACTAGAACAATACAAAATACGATACACAGCAAACGAGGTAGCATGATATACTGCCAAACAAATCTCACTGCAACTCGTGTCAAATAAGGTAATTTCATAGTCGTGCAACGGTAGGATTACACTACGCAAGCCCCTCAGACTAATTACTGAAATTATTTCATGATTGGCTCCTTTTGCAGTGAACTAGCAGTATCTTACTTTCTCGAGTGAAAGATACAGAATGTTATACCATGTCAAAAGCCAGACTGAATATGCAATTTCTCAACATTACGCGCCAGGTTAGCGTAGTGATATTGTACACAATACACAGTATGAAGAGTCTAAGTAAGGCAATAAAATGAATTAACTTGTAAATAGGATAAATACGTTTTTTTTTCTTGTAAAGCTGAGACAGCATTAATTTTATTTTGGACTATAATCAAGAGAACGATTATTCAGGGTTGTATAACAAAAATTTTAACCCAAAATAAGAAGTAACTAGTATCTTCAAAACTATCAATATTTTACTGAGGTCATATTTATTGGAATATATTTCTTATATCAAAAATTCATTCCAATATGTTGCGCCATCTGTTAGTCATAACTTGTACTGAACTGTATTATGACGTCACATATTTTATGTTGTTACTTTTACTAGATGGGTAATATAGCCAGTTTGGTGCAGTAAACTCGTCGAGTGTGTTTGATTCCCCTATACCCCTGAAGATTTAACAGGTTATGGGCCCAGTATAGTCAGTTTCGCGGATATAAGTAGTGAAAATACCGTCGTTAAGTTGCACAGAACTCAAGAAAATGGCAGTGAATTATATAGCAAGTGTACCGAAACTTTCCGGTCGTGAGAATTACGAAGACTGGGCATCTGCAGTTGAAAACTATCTTGTGCTCGATGGACTGACGAAAACTCTCGATGGCCCAGAGACTGATACTACCCTTATTGCCAAAGCAAAGGCGAAATTAGTTTTAACGCTGGATACATCCTTATATATCCATGTGAAGTAAGCCGCAACAGCCCAAGAAATATGGGAGAAGCTCAGGAAAATGTATGCCGATACCGGGTTTACAAGAAAAATCAGTTTGCTGCGTACACTTATTTCCTTGCGACTTGAATATTGTGATTGAATGGAATCATACGTGAATCAATTGGGTGAAACCTCTCAGAAATTACGAAGAACAGGGTTCAAAATAGACGAAAATTGGGTGGGGTCCCTTCATTTGGCGGGATTGCTCGACAGCATTGTTTAAAGAGAAAGAAGATAGTCAGTCACTGTGGAAAAAGCGTTTGATGCAATCGCGCGTGACATCTAAGTTCTTTCAATAGAACCTTGCAAGAATGGTATAATTTAAGGCACTGTACTAGTACGCCACCTAGATGGAATGTACAACTTATAAGGAATTTCTTGCACATTCTTAGCAATCTCATAATTTTAATAATTTCTGAAACATCCATGATTTGCTCGGACAGGGTCGGACTTATATATTTGAAATATTATTTATGTAACAAGTTTTACAAACTTTATTTTAGTAATTAGGTACCTAGAAGAGTTTATAAAAAAGATGCATACCATTTTTACAAGATTGTATTCAACTTGCATGTTTGTTTGCATGTAATTTTTGGTTAGGTTATGTCAAATATTGCAACTGAATTTTGAGCTTCTTCTAGTTGTCCGATATACTTGAAATTTTATCAGGTGTTCATAATTCCAATGCCAACGTATTATGAAATTCATGTTAGAGAAAAAAATTGAGCCTCCAAATTGGCGGTTTTGTGATCAAGGTCTGATTCGACTCAACATTGGTGTGTGGGGGTTTTCAGGGTCGGAGATTATGAGTTTGTTTATCAAAATCATAAAATCAATATTGCAACATGGCGGATGAGTTTTGTGATTATGGTCTATCCCCAAAAAATTAAAAATTGTCTCCATGTGGCCCACCCTACCCTACTTACACAAATACAAATAACTGATGCACTTCCAACTTCACACACTGAACAAGATACTTGACTCAACTAACTAAGTATAATCCAAGCAATAGGGAAAAATGCGTGCAAAAATTAATATCCGAAAAAAAATATATGTGCGTATACAGGAAATTGAATTTTGATCGTGATTACCGAACATAACCTAAAATATTGGCAAAGTTGCGAAAAGCGGTTTTTCGTTGATAACTAAAAAACTGCTATTAAAAATAGCAGGTATTATAAATATCTATCAATTGAATGACCTATAATTTATCGATATCATTGATACTTTTCGAGTTATATTGGAAAAACCGTGAAAAATCGGGTTTTCTATAACTCGTTAACTGTAAGGTATTCAAACTTGTTACTAACAGTTATGTGTAGCCTATGACAAGCCAAAAAAATATTTCTTTGAAAAATTGATAAATATTGATTATTTTTCAAAATATATGAAGTTTTCTCAAAAAAGATGCTCTCTTAATATGACTATACTCTTGCTCGGGGAATGATGCTACAGTAACGATTCATGGCTTATTTTTTTTCTGTAAGAGTTGTTCTTTCATATTATCGAATAAGTATATTGATTTTTTTTTATTTTTAGTGTCAAAAAATGACAAAATTGTACAATTTTTTTACGTTTTTTTTTTTTAAATACATTGCTCAATTTTGTTTTTATATAAATGACTTTTATGAAGATGGATTCCTAGCATGATTTTAAGCGTTCTAAAAAAAAAAAGAATTCCTATTATCATTAGGAGCCGAGATAATTTTTTTATTTCAAAAGAATCTGAAAGACGCAATAATCATCGTACAGCAGTCACCTTCATGGATATTAGAATACCTATATTTTCAATGAAAAAATACTAGGATATGTCTAGTTCATTTGCAGTATTATTAATTGATGAATAAAGTGAGGCGTGCAAGCGCGGATCGCGATAGCTGTAGCGGGTGGCGGAGTGGGGATAACACTGAAAACTTATTTCGTGCGTACAAAGTGGCTCGCGCTTGAAAAATATTGAATATCTCGGCTTCTGGACAACGTGCATCTCCATTTTTTTATCACATACAATACCTACTTCTTCATTACTCTCTGCCATTGTATGTCAATATCAAAAAATAATTCAGTGATCTTGAATTATGTTTAATGAAATGAGTACTCACCATCAGAGGCAATAAAATAACTTGTAACTTGTTGTTCACGTACGTTTTTTTTGCAATATACACTAGTACTTGAAATTGAATCAATAACGACTTTTCAATAACACTGTTGGGACGAAAGTGTTAATGTCAACAGGAATTTGTGCCACCCGCTAGAATTGCATCGCTCTGCGCCTGCACGCCTCACTTTGTTCATGAATTAATAATACTGCAAATGGACTAGACATATCGTAGTATTTTTTTAATGAAAATATAGGAATTCAACCTCAATATCCATGAAGGTGACTGCTGAACGATGATTATTGCGCCATCCAGATTTTTTTGAAATAAAAAAATTATCTCGGCTCCTGTGATCGTAGGAATTTTTTTTAATGCTTGAAATCATGCTAAAAATCTATTATCATAAAATATGGATAAGATATGGATTTAGAAAAAACATGTTACAAAAATTGTGTAATTTTTTTAAGTATTTTTTTGACATTTAAAATAAAAAAAGACAATTTACCTATTAGACATAATGAAAGTACAACTATTACAGAAAAAAAAACCCCGAATCGTTACTGTAGCATCATTCCCCGTGCAAGAGTAGCCATATTGAGAGAGCATCTTTTTTGAGAAAACTTCATATATTTTGAAAAATAATCAATATTTATCAATTTTTCATAAAATGCTTTTTTAGTTTGTCATAGGCTACACATAACGGTAAGTAACAAGTTTTAATACCTACCTAACAGTTGACGAGTTCTAGAAAACACGATTTTTCACTGTTTTTCCGATATAACTCGAAAAGTATCAATCATATCGAAAAATTAAACGTTATCCAATTGATAGATCTTCTTAGTTCCTACAATTTCCTAATTTGATTTTTTTCGATAGGAGTTGTAGTTTTTCACTTATCAACAAAAAACCGCTTTTCGCAACTTTGCCAATTTTTTAGGTTATGTTCGTTAATCAGAATCGAGTCGCATGAAATAGAAACTCATCCTGAATTTCAATTTCCTATACGCTCATATTTTTTTTATTCGGTTATTAATTTTTGCACATTTAACATTGGGTCGCTTCCTCGTTTCTTGGACTAAAGTCTAAACTTTCAAAATTGTGCTGCTTTTATGCCAATTTCCATCAGACGTCCCCTCTGTGTAGTAGGCGTGGTCTCGGAAGAATTCTTTGTAGCTAGTCCTGCATTCCTTCCTTGCGGCGGAACAAAACTCGATGCAGAATACTTCGTAAATTTATTGATGACTATACAGTACTTTTCCCAGGGCAATCAATATAGAAGAGATAATTGTCTGGCCTATTTGCAAACTTTTCAACAAATAATACTTTAATCTGACGCAAATGTACGTCCTTGATCCTTGAATATACCAAATGTTATTACGTCTTTAAATTTGAATGAACTACCTATAGTGTCTTTGTGAGATAATTATTAGGATGTCACGATGACAGTAAAGTTATTGTCATCGTGAACAGCGAAACAGAAAACGGCGAAAACTGAAGGTGTTGGACTATAGTTAATTAGTCATATCCTCTCCTATTATATTATCGGAAACAGTAGTAAAACCACAAAACACGTCCGCCATACTGTTTTTTCATCAACAATTTCATAATGCATTGTCACCGGAATTATATACACTTGCCAAATTTCAAGTCATTCGCGGAAGTCTGGAAGTGGGTGAAAATTAATTCCAAAGATTTCGTTACATACATATCAAGCTAAAACCTAAAAAAAGTCGATACGGTACTGAACTTATATTAATGAACAAAGCAAACGACGCATTTGCAGATTCCTTCGAACTCAAAACTCTCAAAAATGTCATCTAGACAATTTTGTTAGTACTAATATCGTCGCGCCTTGATTTGGGCACAATCGAACTAGTGACATCTAGGGGTGGTGCCCATTTAGATCAAACCATTGTACCCGTAAGGTTGACTAACTATCTTCTTTCTCTTTAAACAATGTCGACAGGTTTGCTCCTATGATAATGGATGGCTATAGAGCACTCTGGCATCGCCATTACTACATATTCCATCAAATCGAAGTTGATAGATATGGATGCAGATGGCAGCAGTGGCAGAAAAGCAGGCAGCGCTTTTGCTACGAAACTCAAGTTCAAGGGTCAAAGTCGAGATGGCAGAACAAGTTCCACCAAGATGGATGTTAGAAAACCTGTTAGATGCCAGGGTTCTTATGATAGGAAGAGGTTAATAAGTGAGCATATAGACAAGGGGAAGACTGAGGAAAGAGAGAGAATACGTCATAGGAGGGAAATTAAGGTGGCTATCCTGAAATTGGTAATTTTGGTTATATTTACGTCAATTTGCGAATAAATAAATTTAATAAAGCCCGTGGCTCGTATGAATCACAATAATAAAATCATATGCATTTCTTGTATTTTGTAGTTGTTAATTACTTGTTTGATATTGTAACAATACTCCTACTTCATACCATGATGATACATTCTCGTTCCAGATATTTCCCAAGAATAAAACAGTAAAGCAGCTATGGAATCAATTTTGGTAGTAATGGATAACTCTACCTATTGTTTTTTTCCAGGATATGTTCAAACTATTTTAATAAAAGAGAAGTCAAGACAAAGGCTTAGGAAAAAACGGTGAGATTAAACTGTTCTAATGAGAAACAGAACTCGATTTGGTTTTGGATAGAAACTGTTGAAAGTCAATATTTTTGCTATGCCAGTATGATATAATGTTGGTGTTCCTTTTTAGTTATTCCTACCAAGACGTGTTGGTAAAAATCTGGTCTGTCCACTGTGATATCCTATCAATCTATGACATTTCAAGAAGCCCTTGTAGTTCCATTGGATATAGAGAGATGCTTGCTAGAATCTTTACCCATGGCCGATCGTTTACCATCAAATAATGGTTTGTACATTATATCATATTCCTGGTGCTATGAAATGATTGATATTGATAGGTCTTTATGCCATTTCGGATGAGGATTCACAGTTTCCTTCCACCCGTTGTTTACAACAATTTTACGAAGAAAGAGAAAAACTCATTGAATAGTTCTGCAATAACACTATTGTACAACAATTATCAGAAGGAAGAAATAAAATTGAAAGAAGAGTTCCCATTACCAAGGTTAAGAACTATCAAAATTATTATGGAACGTGGAACGTTGCAAAAACAAATGATATGTTCAGCTCAAGATGGTTCAGCTTAATTTAAGATATTAGATATGCACAATTTTACTACTCGCCATTTAATTAGAATTTTAGGTAGATAGGGTGGCTATGGAAGTATTGCCTGCCGAATATCTCAGTTATTGTATGAAGTAGGTTTGTGAAATTTGGAGCGTCGATATAATGACTTAAGAGCTAGAATTTGAGCATATTGACATGTCGAAGTTAATTTCCGGTCTGACCGGAAGTAACATCAACTTTCTTATTTTAAATAGAAACCCAATTTTTTTTTCTTTTCACTTTATTCAGCATTCAATTTCCTTTCTAATGACATATCACAAGTTGATATCTAACCAGAAACTAGATCAGAAAAAAATTATTATTGAAATTCACCGAGTAGGTCGTGGAAGCAAAATGAAAGCCAAAAATTGAAAAGTTTGCTATGGAAACCATACGTCACTTGATAACAGTTGCTACTACTGTGATATTTTATTTTCATTCGTCGGCGTTATAAAAAGCCGCCAAAAAAAATATTGGAAAAATTGGGAAAAAAACAATACTCTGTAGGTCCATAACTTAAATAGGAACATACAACTTTTTCTTGCCTGTACTATTCAGCATAACCATTCCTTTCTAATGATATAATAGAAAATAATTTTTTGAACTGAGATACCGAAAAATCCAATTATTATTCTTCAAATAAAAAAACAGATTATCGCCATACGCAAAAATAAAATAAAAAATAATGTGGAATGATAAATTATATCCTGTAGGTTCTGGGTTGAATAGGAACATAAACGTACTTGGTCTTTGCCATCGTCCATAGATATTCTAATATCTACCTATGGACGATGTTTGTGCTATTCAGAATAATCATTCCATTGCAATAATCATTCGAACCAAAATATTAACAAGTAGGCTGATTAAGATGTATTTTGGCATGAAACAAAAAAGAAATGAGAGCTGTCACGAACGCTGCTATCCATATTATTTTGACGTTCGAAGTAGTGTTTTTGATTCTGCCATTTTAAAAGGGTTTGGATATCGAAATCAGTTAGTGGAATATTCAAAAAATGCCCCGTTATTCACGAACCGAACAAATTGACATGCATTTATGGTGAATGTTTAAAAAATTCTTATGTCGCTGAACGATTGTATTTAGAGCGATATCCAGGGAGGCAGCAACCGTCAAGAAGGTATTTCCAGTGGCTTGAAGAAAAATTAAGAACTGAGCCTGATGTTCACGAAGACCAAGAAGCATTTGTTATTAATGAGGAAACTGAAATTAATGTATTAGCTTTAGTACAATATGATAGCACAATTTTCTCAAGGCAGATTGGCGCCAAATTAGCTATAAGTAAGGACTCTGCTAGGAAAATTTTGAAAAATCATCGATTGAAATCCTTCAAGTATCAGTTGCATCAACATTTGTATGAAAATGACGATGAAAGGCGCCTGGAATATTGTAATTGGTTTCTTCGACAAAATGCTGAGAATCACCTATTTAACTATTATATCTTGTTTACGGACGAGTCAAGATTTACCAACAATGGATTATTTAACAGGAATAATACAAGGTAGGTACTGTACTTTATTTGGATTATTGTCGATAGTCGAAGTGTAAAGTGCTAAAAGTGTGAACGGTCTTTTGTTCCAGGTACTGGCGATAGCAAACGAGCACCGGTTTCGACAAGGCGGCTTCCAGGAGAGATTTGGTGTGAATGTTTGGGCAGGAATAGTTGAAACTCATATTGTTGGCCCCATTCTTTTTCAAGGCCAACTAACCGGAGAGAGATACTTTAATTTTTTAACGAATGAAATTTCGGAATTCATTAACAACCTACCAGCGGAAATAACTGAGAGAATGTACTTCCAGCAAGATGGCGCCCCTCCGCATAATTCAAGAATAGCGAGAAATTATCTTCAAAATCGCTTTCAAGAGAGACTTATAACAACCCATGGTCCAGTCAGGTGGCCACCAAGGTCACCTGATCTTACTGCGTGCGACTTTTTTCTATGGGGGCATCTTAAAAATAGGGTGTATTCCACACAGCCTACAACTCTACATGAGCTAGAAGTAAAAATTCGTAGAGCTTTCCAAGATATCACGCCCCAAATGTTGAGAAACGTTTTACATGAAAATATCACCAGAGTCAATAAATGTATTGACGCTGAGGGAATGCATTTCAAACATTTGTTTTGAATTTATTTTATCTTTAATCCTATCAATTTGAATTTTTTTTCGATAAATCTGTTTTTTCGTTATTTGAAGAATAATAATTGGATTTTTTGGTATTTCATTTCAAAAAATTACTTTCTATTATATCATTAGAAAGGAATGGTTATGCTGAATAGTACAGGCAAGAAAAAGTTGTATGTTCCTATTTATTTAAGTTATGGACCTACAGAGTATTGTTTTTTCCCAATTTTTCCAATATTTTTTTTGGTGGCTTTTTATAACGCCGACGAATGAAAATAAAATATCACAGTAATAGCAACTGTTATCAAGTGACGTATGGTTTCCATAGCCAACTTTTCAATTTTTGACTTTCATTTTGCTTCCACGGCCTACTCGGTGAATTTCAATAATAATTTTTTTCTGATCTAGTTTCTGGTTAGATACCAACTTGTGATATGTCATTAGAAAGGGAATTGAATGCTGAGTAAAGCGAAAAGAAAAAAAATATGGTTTCCATTCAAAATAAGAAAGTTGATGTTACTTCCGGTCAGACCGGAAGTTAACTTTGACATGTCAATATGCTCAAATTCTAGCTCTTATGTCATTATATCGACGCTCCAAATTTCACAAACCTACTTCATACAATAACTGAGATTATCCGTAGGCAATACTTCCGTAGCCACCCGGTATAGAAATGTTAAATTTTTCCTACAAAAAGAAATTGTAAATTACTATTTATGAAACAATGTATAAATGATACCGAATTTTATAAAATAAAACATTGATTCATATCATAAATAATAGTATTTGACTACCTACTCATAAATTATTTCTGAAAGTATTATAAATGTTGATGAAATGTGAGTTTTTGTTTTGTGAACTAGGCAGAGTGAATGACACTGACTAGTCTTATAAGTTTTTATATGTATTTGAGTAAACTTTAGGGATGAATAAATATTTATCTGTTTATCATTTTAATCATTTACCGCATTTCACATTCACACATTTCAGAATAAAATCAAGCATATTACAAATCACACTTTCTTCTTGCACCTGAGGTTCTGGAATAATATCAGAGAGTTTTAAAGAGAAACATTCTCAATACATGACTCCTCTGGAACTGGAAAACCCTACGATAAAATTGCAGTTACTTTTTTGTAATATCTAACAGAAAACAACTACTTCCCTGGCAAAAGCCACGTTGGACATTGAACTACATCTGATAGATATAACTTGAGAGAAAAAATCTGATATATTGAGATTAGTCTTTGAATCTTTGAAATATATTTCAAATCTCAGATGATGTGATTCTTCCATGTTTTCTTTTCTAAATGCTCAATACTTTGTATAGAATTTACTTTCAAATCAATTTGATAATTATTCAGAATCTATAAAAAATGTTAAAAAATTGTTATTTTCTTCATCTTTGAAACTCTCAGAAGTCTTCGAAATACTTGTGCGAACTAGGGAATATATTAATAACAAATATGTTTTAATCACTCAATTTACTCCCACCGATTGGTTTCGAATTCAATTCAACAAAATGGGATATTTTAGTGTAATTTAAATTTGCCGCCTCCAATTTCAGGATAGCCACCCTAATTTCCCTCCAATGACGAAAACAATATGACCGACAAAATCGATGACATTTCATAACCCCCCTATCAAGGAACCCTGGTTAGATGCTTTAAATGTAAACAAATCGTCCATTTTATGAACAAATGTCCAACTAATCTGTCTGACATGTTCTGAGTCGAACATTTAACGATAGTGACTGGTACTTGGATTCGGGTGCAAGCTTGCATTTAACGGCAAGAGAAAATTGGCTTGAAAATATCAGCTATGATATAAGTCCGACTAATATCATAATAGCGAACAAGACTATTTTCCCAGTTGTACGTTCTGGAGAACTGAACATGAAAACTATAGTCGGTGATAAACAGCAGAATGTAGTCATCAAGAATACCTTCTACGTTCCTGAAATAACCACAAACTTACCATCTGTTAGTCATAGCTGGTGGAAAATGGCAATACAGTTATATTTGATGATAACTAATGCAATATATTTATAACCAACAGAATGAGCTAATAGCTGAAGCTGAAAATGTAGAGAATGTCTATAGGTTGAAATTTGAAATTCCAAAACAGCAGTCCCTAGCAAATTTGACAGTAACAAGTGATGTTTTGCATAGAAGATTTGCGCATCTAAACTACAACGACTTGGAGGTTGATGCAGCAAGGAGCTGTTGAAGGACTTGTTTTTAATGGAAACCTGGACAGCAATAAAGTATGCGAAATCTGTTGTGAAGGTAAACAATCCAGATTACCTTTCAAAAACAAGGGCAACAGGGCCAGTTCGCTTTTAGAAATAGTACATGCTGATTTGTGTGGTCCCATATAGAATTTCCATCTCTTGGGAGATCCAGATACTTCCTGTTATTTGAGGATGACTTCAGTAGAATGTGTTTTGTATACTTCCTCAAAACTAAGGATCAGGCTATAGATTTCTTTAAAGAATTTAAAGATTTAGCAGAAAATCAAACCAACAGAAAATTAATAATCCTCAGGACTGATAATAGTGGTGAATTTTGTAGCAAGCAGTTTGCACAGTTTCTCTACAAATCTGGCATCGTACACCAAACTACAAATCCCTACACTCCTCAACAAAACAGTATGGTTGAGAGAATGAATCAAACTATTGTCGAAAAGGCCCGTTGTTTACTTTTTGACGCAGAACTTGATAAGTGTTTTTGGGCCGAGGCTGTTCACACCGCTGTATACCTACGTAATCGTTGTGTTGCAACAGAGCTCAACAAGAAAACACCATATGAAGTTTGGACAAACAAAAAACCAAATGTTAGTCACATATACATTTTTGGCAGTGAAATAATGATGCACATTCCTAAGGAGAAGAGGACTAAATTGGATATAAAATCAAAGAAAATGACTATTTTTTGTTTTTGTGACAATGTAAAATGTTACAGACTTTTTAATCCAGAAGACAAATCCGTCATCACCAGTAGGGATGTGATCATAATAGAAAAGATAGGAAAAGGTGCTCTTTTCCTTTATCGAATGTTTAAACACAGGATGAATTACCAAATTCAGTGGGGGAATCTGATGAGTTCAGTGAAGAAGTGTTGGAGACACCAACAGACTTTATAGTGGATTCTGAGTACTATACAGATACAAATGACAGTGATTATGTCCCATCAAATATTGAAAAAGTACCATACCAAGATGGTATATCTTGGTATATCTTGGTGAGAAGATCAGATCGGAATAGAAAACCAAAAATCCTAGATGATTATGTCACATATATATGAGTATAGGTGACACGGATCATGAAGATGTGCCAGCTACGGTTTCTGAAGCTCTTTCCAGATCAGACGCTCACTGTTGGAGACAAGCTATAGCAGATGAGTTGAGGTCCTTTGAAGAAAATCATGCATGGGATTTGGTCAAACCTCCTGAAGGTGCTACAGTGGTGGAGTGCAAGTGGGTATTTGAAAAGAAATGTGATAGTGAAAGTAAGATTAGTCATCGTGCGCGTCTAGTAGCGAAAGGTTTCACGCATTTGCTCCTGTAATTAGAATTTCTAGTCTAAGATTACTTTTAGCTTTGTCTTTGAAATTGGATCTGAAGGTTACACATCTAGATGTAAAAACTGCGTTTTTAAATAGTTATTTAAAAGAAAATGTTTTCATGCGACAACCTGAAGGTTCTATTGATAATTGTAATCGAAGTAAAGTTTGTAAGTTGAATAAAGCCGTTTATGGCTTGAAGCAATCGTCACGAGCATGGAATCAAAGAGTTGATCAAGTACTGCTCAAGCTAGGTTTTAAAAATTCAGACTTTGAGCCATGTTTATACACACGAAAGAAGGACAACCTCCGGACTGTCATTGCTTTGTATGTGGACAATTTCTTGATTTTTTCAAATGATACTGAAGGGAAAGAAATTTTGAAATATAATTAACACTTGATTTTAAAATCAAAGACCTTGGTGAAGTGGAACAGTTTCTTGGCATGAGAGTTCGTAGAGATTATAAAGAAAATTGTATGTTCTTGGATCAAGAAAAATAAATTGATCAAATACTCAAATAAAGATTCAATATGGTGGATTGGAAGAGTGTTAATACTTCATTGGAAAATTTCAATTTCAATGCTGGCATTTCAAGTACCTAGCAGTGTTGACACGCCCTGATATTTCTTTTTGTATTAGTTTTTAAGTCAGTTTAACACTTGCAATACTGAATATCACTGGAAATGTGCTAAAAGGGTTCTCAGGTATATGCAAGGTACAAAAAATTATCATATGACATTTAAGAATGATAACGTTGATCTGCGAGGAAATGTAGATGCAGACTGGAGTTCTGATAAAAGTGACAGAAAGTCATATACTAGTTTTGTTTTCAAACTTTCTGGTGGCTGTACGTGTATCCTGGAAAAGTTGTAAACAAAAAACTGTGGCCCTCTCCATTACAGAGGCCGAATACATGGCCCTCAGTGAAGCTTCCAAAGAAGCTATATGTATCTAAAAAACTTGATTCTTGAATTAACTGGACAATCGGATTGTGTAATAATGTTCAACGACAATCAAAGTGCCCAGAAATTATCTGTCAACCCAATTTTTCATGATCGATCCAAGCACATTGATATTAGACATCATTTTGTCAGAAATGCTGTAGTAGATAAAATAATAAAAATTGAGTATCTGCCTACCAATGAAATGATTGAAGATATTTTAACCAAAAGATTGCAAAATGTTAAGTTTGCCTAATTTGTGAAATGTTTAGGGCTAGAAATCTAAAGTTTTTATTTTGATACAGTTCAACTTGTTTACTATATTTCAAATGGTTGTTATTTTTGTATCAAAATTTCATCCTATATGTTGCGCCATCTGTTAGTCATAACTTGTACTGAACTGTATTATGACGTCACATATTTTATGTTGTTACTTTTACTAGATGGGTAATATAGCCAGTTTGGTGCAGTAAACTCGTCGAGTGTGTTTGATTCCCCTATACCACTGAAGATTTAACAATATTTTGATAGGTATTCTGGTCAGTCATGAGCTGAACTTTCAGCCTTCCAAAGCATGACGTTGAGTTTTGGGACACCCTGTATACCTATTACATTAAACGAACGTTAACGTCATGAAAACACCGTGAAATAAATGGTCAAAAGTTTATCAGTAGTTTTAATTACAAGGATGTATTTTGATCTTTCATTGAGAGTTTTCAATATGTGGTTTTTCCCACTGGAATATAACATTTATAGATTATTTTTCAGTGGTTTTTCCAATCAAGTTTGTGGAAATAAAAGAACTACCTATCGATGATTATAATAGTAGCGATCATTAAAATAATTGAAATTAAGGATTGTGGTAGCGTCAACGACATCATCAACTTCTCTTCGAATGCGTCATTTGAAATATTACTTTAAAATAATAATAATATACCTACTCACTTTGCACAAGATATTGGTGCGTTTTGTTGTGTCATTCCAGAACTGACTGAATGAGCTGGCCCAAGAAAACGGGTTGAAAGACTGACATTTGACGAATATCATTATCATTCTGCTGTTTTGGTTTTTGATTTTTGAACTCATCGAAAACCCTCGAAAATAAACTGAAACCCGTTGTCAGTTTTCCTTGTTGACCATCATCAGTTTTAATAACTTTCTCCGTTCAGGGGTTCCCGTTCTCGTTTCATCGCTGCCCAGATAACACACGATATCCTATGGATATCCATTTTATGTCCAATTCTGGTCAGGATATCCTTGGATCTGAAATGGATATTCATGGGATATCCATCGAAGGATTTGAAATATGGTTATCCTTCAGCAAATTTCCTATGGATATCCATAAAATATCCATAGTTATTATGGATGTTATTGAATTGCAAGACTGATTTTGATATTATCAATTTCTGAGTTTCTTCCATGCTCGTACACAAATAGAAGCATTTCAAGAATACTCTTATCTTTCATTTTCCGACTGGATCTGAAATGGATATCCATAAGATATCCGTAGAGATATATTATATGGATATCCTATGGATATAGTACAGGAATATCTTATGGATATCCTTGAAGGATATGTTATGGATGTACAGGTTGGTACCCCCCGAACATCCACTGGACGTCCATAGTATATCCTTTAGATTTTTTCCATAGTACATCCCACATATCCATAACAGATGTCCAGTGGATATCCATGTGTTATCTGGGAAATGTCGAGCTGAATATTGGATATCGATGTTTTTTTCTCTCTTCAACGTACACAAATTGTATCTTTATGAATATAATCTTTTTCCTGAACCGTTGGAAGATATTCTACAGATGGCCATAAAATATACGAAGCAAATATAAAATAATGAATGTTTTGCATTCTTGAGTTCTGTACTAAAATGCACTATATGAGAGCTCCTATCAACGCTGCTTTTATTACATAGACAAGAGTTTAACAATTTTGGAAGAATATTCGATAAATCGCAAACATTATATCTACGTAAGCTTAGTCAGGATAGGTTAGGTTGACTGGCGATTCACTCATTTTTAACTCAGTTTGCCTTCTTCTTGTCTTGTCATTCAAACTCACCGCCATAACAGTGACCAATCACAGAGCGCGTATGTCGTGCAGTTTATTTGTCGTCAGTTCTGTGATTGCTGGCTAGCTGGCTGTGCGATTTGTGCGAAAGAGAAACTTAACCTTACTTGCTTACTTTTGAGGTTTTACTGGTTTTCCATTACAGAGTTAAGTTTGTCTCTGATTCCCGGTTTAATTCACGTGGATTTTGAGGATTTTGGTTTTGGGCAATTGGTTTTATTCATTCCTTCAAATACATTTTGATGGTAAGTGGTAGAAATATAATATTTTAACTATTTTCAATAAATGCATTTGTGCCAATTAGGTGAGAGAAAATGGATAACATCAAGAAATATTAAACAAAAAGGCTGATGTACTTATAAAAAATAAAAATTGGAATCCGAACGAGTATTATAGTGAAAGAGTCTACAAACTTCACTAATGATGCCTGTTCCATCTCGTCAATGGTCGACATCAACATCATGCATTCCTGATAATGAAATAATGTCTATTGAAAATAGTAATTCTGATTCTTCATCAACTCTTGATACAGAATTTGATAGTTCTGCAGACGAGGTTTCCTCTTTGGATAATGGATTCGTATTCAATTCAGTTACAGAAAATTCTTTTTATGAAACTAATAGACTCGCTAACAGATATGAAACATGGGAACAGATAAGATGAATAATATAACTGCACCATGTAGGGATGTTTTATTGATATTTGTAGAATTTGATCAATTCCATATTGATTCCTTGAGAAAATCAAACAATTGGTGGAGTATTTGGACAACAGGGAGAAATTCAGAGCTGTTGTGAGTGAATAATATTTTCCCTATCTTTTTATCAAAAATATCTTTTTCAGGTCGATGAAGTTTCAAAAATTGGAGGTTCATCATTATATGATTTTATAAAACGTAGTCTTTCATCCAATATAACAAGTGATTTTGCATCAGAATATAGCTGGTGTGGGTCAAAAAAAAGAGTTTTTGTTGAACTCAAATTAGCTGAACTTTTACTAGGTAATGAGAATATATTTCATATAAAAGTTCTGCCTCTAATGAAGAATACACATAGTAAATTCTTCAATATAATTTGATTTTATTCCCATTCTTTAGAAAATTAATTCCTTATTCCGGCTTGAATTTTCTTCACTTATGTGGTATATAGGATTAGTGTTTACTCAATTAATTTCAGACGCAGCTAATTCCAATGGTCTGGCAGTAAATATAGGAAAATGTCAGAAGAGGCAATAAAATGTTGGCTACGAATGGCTAAAGAAAGACATCTGCTAGCTTCGAAAAAACAGGAAAAACCCCAAGAAGAAACCGAGATTGTCATTCTCTAGTGGCCTGTTTTCAATTTATTTTTGGTTTCAAAGAGAACATTTTATACTTACTATATAATATATTCCCAATTTTTATTCTTTTAATATCATAATTTGTTATTTCATCAATAGGAGTATAAAATATTTGTTTTATTCTCTCGTTTTCATTCAATTGAAGTTATTATTGTTCTGTCATAATTGTAATTTTTATTTATTTAAAAAAATCCCTAAAAGATATCTTTTTGGATATCTGTGAACAATATCTTATGGATATCCTTCTGGATATCTTGTAGATGCCCCTGAACAAATATTTCATGAATATTCCTGAACGATATCTTATTGATATCCCAGAAGGATATCTCATGGATATCACAAAGGGATATCTCATGGAAGTCCAGCTTGTTCCACTCGGAACATCCACCGGACTTCCATAGAATATCCACCGGATATCACCTGGATGTCCTCTGGATATCCCAAATGTCCACGATAAATTTCCATCGAATGTCCGTGTGTTGACTGGGTGTAGATTGTTATTGTTAATGAAAAAGTTCGAAATTTATGTTCTTTTGAAATTTTGTTTTCAGCTGTCACATTCCACGTTACTGTCATTAGTGTCATTCCAATTTTCGAACCATATCTTTAGGAGGAATGGAAATAGGAGTGGGAATGGTGTTGAGTGCACAACAAAACGAATATATAGTAGACCATAACTGGGTTGGGTTATGGAACAACAAAACGCACCTAGAATGTAACCCAGATAACATTGATGGTTGGCCCGGCGTTTTAAAAGCAATCGTTCCCCGTCATTTCAAGTTCTGGTCAGGCACTTGAAAATAACGCTTATCCGGCATCCCGGTGTCCAGGCGGCCGCTAGCCGCCCGTGATACATTCTACCGGCAATTCAAAGTACCTCAAAAGTGCTTCAACGCCAAAAAATTTCAGTGCACGATTGATGCCGGTCAACTATGCTTCAAACATTAATATTTCTCCATTTGACAGTAATTCAAATTGCACTTCTAAAGCATTTAATTTTACATAGCTGAATTCGGAAACCTCACCATAATTATAATTTTTCAGTAGAAATAAAAATTCGAGTCAAAAATTATATACCGGGGACACATTTCGACAAATTCATGATGTTCAAATGAAATCAAGCTTGAATATGCCAAAATGTACTCCCTGTATATAATTTTTGACATGAATATGTTCATTCTTACTAAAATGCATTCTGGAGGAGTCTAAAAATCACACGTGTTTATTACACGTTTCCATAGCTAGAATCCAGGTACACAAACTCAATATTCTTGAAAAAAAAAACTGAAATTAACATAACGCATATTTATTAAAACATAAAGCAATGTTTCAAATAATACACAATATTGTGTAATTAGATATCGATAAAAATTATCATTATTTTACAAACATGAATTTTTGAAATTCACAATGAACCGCTCCTATGTTGTACTAAAAAATGGTTCTGTTTTGCATTTGGATAGAATGAATATCAGAATAAAACAAACTGCACCAAATAAAAAAATTCCAAAAATTCTGCATTTCTAATTGAAAATGAGATTCGTATTTGAATGTGTATTTTCAAAAGGAGAAAGAAAAAAGTTGGGTTAAATTCAAATCATTTTTATTTATTAAAATTTAATCTCAGAATAAATCTGAAAGGACCCCGCACACCTTATATGGGAAAATGGCTCTCCGTCAAATTTCTTGAATTTTTGATATGTTGTAGAATTGATCATTCCGATGAAATGTTTCAACGGGCGCAACACGATCCTATGACTAGTTTTCGAGATACAGGGTGTTGAATATGAGAAACATTCACTTTTCATCACTCTGTATCTGCCAAGTTACGATTTAGTTCGGATTTATTTTTTGTGGGATCATCATCACATCCGTGTATGATGAATTCATGAGAAATTCATTTCCAAATCTTTTCGTAGTACAGGGCGATTTCACTTGAAAACAATGCTATTTTGAGACTTTCATAATTTAGTTGTTTTATAAAGAGAAAATGCGAGAAAAGGTAGAATTATCACATAATATTATAAATTCATTTCATCTAGCATCACAGTTGATACAATTCATACAAGGTGATTCACAAATATGGAAACAAAACGAATTTTGGTTTTTGGGACACCTTGTAGTAATAAACCAACCTAAAATGACAAAATTCACTTGAAGAATGTTAAATGATATGTTCCATCGTATACAGAGTCGAATGATATCAATTTGAAAAATTAGTTATACTTTAATAAATAAAAACCTTGATTTTTTAAATCACCCTATATCTCATAAGGGAGTCCGAAAAGTATTCAATATTTTTTCATGGGAGAACTCGAAATACTTTCATCCATATTGTACAAAATTTTCAGCGAAATCCCATAACGGGTTTTTCATATACAAGACGAAAAATGTATGAAAAAAGCATCTGTACATTTTCCCATTGCTATATTTTCAGTCCAGTTTTCGGCGGGTTTGCTGTAGTTCTTCCTCGTCCGGCCGCTTTTACTCGAAATAAAAATATTTCAATAAAATAGTTATCAGTTATTATACCGTACAATAGCGTACCGCATCCCTCGAAAAAAAGTCATAACTCGAATTATTATCTGCACAAGCATCGTCTAGTAGGCGATTCAATGGAAAAGTTATTTTTTCATGCTTAGTGTTTCTCAGAAGTTATATTATCTATACTTATTACATCCGCAGAAGTTCGTTTTTTCGAATTTTCACTCTATAAAACAATAAAATAGTGAAAGTCTCAAAATAGCATTATTATCAAAGGAAATCGCCCTGTACTACAAAAAGATTTGGACATGAATATCTCATGAATTTGTCACATAACGAAAATACCACATAGGATAAATCAGAAAAAAATCATAATTTGTATGTAATTATTTCTATCGGCTTATATAGATATATATTGAATCAAATTCTCGGCATATTTTTACACCAAATTAACGTTTTATGTTTCAATTATGTTCTTGTATCTTCGAATCGTATATATGTTTGTATATAGTATATACCCCCTTTCAGAGAACGTTTCTCTTTCTTTTTCTTGTATTTGAAACATCATCTGAATCATCTTCGAATACCTACTTATTAATATATTCCTCTTATTTCGTAGTAGGCATGGAGAACAATTCAAAGAGGATAAAATCAACAAAATTCTTATGTCAATAGTCGTTTTCTTGTTGTCATAAAGCCCGAGAACTCTTTTTGGGTTATTGGACTAATTGAAGTTTCTTTTTTACTGTTCAAGTTTATGTGATTTTCAGTGTTTGTTGAACTTTGCTGAACAATATGGCCTTCGCAAATAGAGTGAGTTGTTATGTTTGTGACCGAAATGTTATTCCTAGACTCTCAATGCGTTTGAATAGAGGAGATAATATTGATGTTTTGCAAATTGCAACATATCGAAGACAAACTGCGGGAAATCCACCTATTGATATTCAGGATGTTACAAAAATATGTTTCAATTGTAATAACACAGTAATGAATGACATTATTGCTATGGAAAATAACCCGAATTGCCTTCGTCTCAATGTGTTGTCCCGCGTATCAAGTCGTGCGTGCATTATTTGTAATGCTCGTCAAAATATTCAAAGACTTTCTTTAGAATGTAGAGTGGATATTTTTGTTGCTTCTGATATCTATGTCCCAGATTTCTTGAGAATTTGTGGTCACCATCTTGATCATCAAGGTTTCCTTCCAAATTACTTGCATGGAGGTTTGAATTTTGTGAATAAACCATACATAATTTCCAATCTTCAACATTTTCTTCAAAGAATGAGGACATTTGCTAATAGAAACAGGCCACTCCGTAACTGGGAAGATATCAATTGTTTCACTGAAGACGAATTTAAGTATCTGACATCAATCTCAAAAAATCATTTTCGACAATTACTAGAATTTTGTGATATTGTTGAACAAGGTGGCAAGAGAAGAAATGTCGAAAGAAAACATTTGCTGACATTTTTGATCAAAATGAAACATGGAGTTTCAGATGAGTTTTTGAAAATATTGTTCAGTTATCCTTCTCGACAAACAGCAAGCTTCATTATTTCTAATGTGAGATTATCTCTTTTTACAAAGGTTCGTACCGAACAATATTGGATTTAATTCAATAACAAGAGAAAATTATATTAACAGTCATGTATCCCCTTATACGAATCAACTGTACAATCCCACACCAGATATTCCCAAAGCAATAGTTTATATAGATTGTACCTACAATAAAATAGAAAAGAGCAGTAACTTCCGGGTATTGAG
Organism: Chrysolina oricalcia; assembly: GCA_944452925.2. Taxonomy (NCBI): domain Eukaryota; kingdom Metazoa; phylum Arthropoda; class Insecta; order Coleoptera; family Chrysomelidae; genus Chrysolina; species Chrysolina oricalcia. The sequence continues at coordinate 23,313,838 of OX101814.2, read as the reverse complement.
GCAATCATACTGTTTCCACAAGAATGAACACTTGGTCAAATCAGAGATCATAGTTGCCCCCGATGGATATATCTTAGCAATCAACGGGCCGTACTTCGCAGATGCTAGGAATAATGATGCAAGTGTTCTAAATCACGAATTACAAGTTGATTTGAATGGAATGAAAACATGGTTTCAAGAAGGAGATATTGTGATAGTCGATAGAGGCTACAGAGATTCAATCAATAGTCTACAAGAACTTGGCTTGCATTACTATATGCCACCATTTCTACCGCCGAATCAAAGGCAATTAACGACAAATGAAGCCAATCAGGCACGTTTAATAACCACTACTAGATGGATTGTTGAAGCTAGAAATGGACATTTTAAGTCAATTTTCAAATTTTTTCGTCAACCCATAACAGCAATACATGCTGCGAAGCTACATGACTATTACCTGATTGCTGGCGCTCTTATAAATAAATTCCATCCATTGATAAATATGCCTGGAACGTTGGATACGGCCACACAAATGTTGGTTGATTCCGATGATGTCAACATTGTTCAGGCACGAGTTGAAGCTGAAAACCTCCGAACTAGGAATGGTCGATGGATTCGTTTAAATCAATATCATATACAATCGTTTCCTCGCCTTGATATTGAATATTTAAAATTACTTACTGGAACATATCATTTACACTTGGCTGCGTCATATATCCAAGATACAACTCGTAGAGATGGTGAAGTAGACAACATTTTAGAAGTCGATGAGTTACATGGGGAACCCAATTTCCTAAGATTCGGAATATTTTCTCGGTTCAGGAATGCTGCTAAACACATGCTTTGGGTTGTTTTCACTGAAAGAGGTGACGAAAATCTAGAAGATCCTGCTCTCCCCATTACGGGGTATTATTGTACTTGTAAGTCCGGTGCTAGGACTTTAGGAACTTGTGCGCATGTTGCTAGCGTGATATGGTTTTTGGGGTACGCTAGATATCAAGAAAACATACATTTTCCATCCAATCGTCTTTTAGATTCCATAGGAGATGCTGCAAATAGAATGCTTCCAGAGGACATGGATATCGGTCCAGAAATAGTTTAATTTTATTGGTTATTGGTAAGAATCTCCTAATTCGTATTTGATAATGTTTTTTGATTAGGGAAAAATTCAGTTATCCATCATGTATTTTCCTTGTTGTATTGTCATGCACATGCTCGTGCCAACCCAATATCCGAAAGATATATCACATCCCGTTGAACTTCTATCAATTTATGTATAGATTATATATATATATATATATATATATATATATATATATATACATATATATATATATATATCTATAGAAGTAAATAGAGTGATTTATGTTTTGATTCCGAGAGCCACCATCATCTGTCGACAGCTGTTTCGTGGTTTCCCACTCATCAGGACAGCTTTATGGTTGCTCTCGATTCCATGGTTCGTGCCAAATTAAGTTTCAACTAGTGACTGTAGATGTCACAAGTTACTTCCTGTTATATATATATATATATATATATATATAGAAAAGTTATTGGGTATAACCCCTCAAAATGTTCTGCAACCGTAGACACGTGTTTCGAGCTTAAGCTCTCATCAGTACGGTAAAATCAAGTGCGAAGATGTACAACACTTGGATGTAAAAATAGAAACAAAGGAAGTCAACAACAGGAAGCCAACCACACATTTGTGGCTTCGGTTAGAAGACCTTGTGCTTACAAGGCAACAACTAACGTTCCACGGAGGCAGCTATAGCAACCAGCGTGACAATCCTACCCAGGAAAATACAAATAAGGATGGATTTAGCGAGGGGCAATATATGAAAATATAAGTAGAAAAGTTATTGGGTATAACCCTCAAAATGTTCTGCAACCGTAGACACGTGTTTCGAGCTTAAGCTCTCATCAGTACGGTAAAATCAAGTGCGAAGATGTACAACACTTGGATGTAAAAATAGAAACAAAGGAAGTCAACAACAGGAAGCCAACCACACATTTGTGGCTTCGGTTAGAAGACCTTGTGCTTACAAGGCAACAACTAACGTCGCCACGGAGGCAGCTATAGCTACCAGCGTGACAATCCTACCCAGGAAAATACAAATAAGGATGGATTTAGCGAGGGGCAATATATGAAAATATAAGTAGAAAAGTTATTGGGTATAACCCTCAAAATGTTCTGCAACCGTAGACACGTGTTTCGAGCTTAAGCTCTCATCAGTACGGTAAAATCAAGTGCGAAGATGTACAACACTTGGATGTAAAAATAGAAACAAAGGAAGTCAACAACAGGAAGCCAACCACACATTTGTGGCTTCGGTTAGAAGACCTTGTGCTTACAAGGCAACAACTAACGTCGCCACGGAGGCAGCTATAGCACAAGGTCTTCTAACCGAAGCCACAAATGTGTGGTTGGCTTCCTGTTGTTGACCTCCTTTGTTTCTATTTTTACATCCAAGTGTTGTACATCTTCGCACTTGATTTTACCGTACTGATGAGAACTTAACCCATTAGTACCCAACGTTGCGTGTACGAAACATTTTTCAATCTATTTTTTTGTGAAAATGTCATTGAGTTTATTTAATTTTCACCCATTATATGTTATTTCAGGCATATTTATTTATCCTTTGGCAAGAAAATTTAGTGGTTTATTGAGAAACCCTATTTTTGGTATACTTCTCAAAGGTACTCAAATATAATTTTCAATCTGTCCCATTTTGACTGTACCAAAAATAATATCGAGGAAGAAAATTTATATTACAGTTCGCAAAAATAACTTAACATACTCCTAGTATGAAGTATCATACTGTCCCATTTGTTAAAATTCTATTAGTTTTTGTGTAATATACCATTTTCAATAATGTTGCGTTTACGCAACTTTGGGATTACTGAGCATTATAGTTCGGCAAAATTCGGAAAGGGAGAGACACGTGACGATCGTGATAATATGGATCCACCCGGTTGATTCCTGTGTAGTGTGATTTGTTTGGTCGTGAAGTTGTGCTCAGTTAGTATGCTAGATTGAATAATTGATATTATATTGGATCGTGAACTGTGTATTTTGAAACATATTGTGAATTATAAAATTCAAGTGAGTATTTTCATCTATTGCAATTGTGCATGGTTTTATTCTTATTGGTTTTTTGATGGTTATGTCTTGGGAAAACAGAAGACCGTTATCTACTGCAGAAATGATGGCTTTATTAGAAGAGGACGACGAATTACAACAAGCTGACAGTATTGATGCCGTGTATATACCACCACCGGTTGATGAACTGACAGACGAGGAGGAGATTGATGATGGTATATCCGAGAATGAACTGGATATTCCAGACGTAGCTGGAACTTACGAAATCCATGCAAATTATCTTGATGAATCTCAAGGAGTTGATGAACAACCTATCCCATCATGTTCAAAAAAAGTAAAGGTTTCTTCTAAAACAGACAAGAATGAAACAAAGAAAGAAAAGGCAAAGAAAGCTAATCCAAAGTGGAAAAAAGAAAATTCTACGTTTACCAGTGCACCACAAGAGGAAGAACATATTAGACTGGAGGAAATAGAAAGTAAAATTGGTGGAAAATCTCCTTACGAAGTTTTTTCTTTGTACTTCACTGATGAAATCTGGGATAAAATCGTTCATTTTTCAAAAAAATATGCGAATGATCATAATCGACATTCCTTTGAACTAAGCAGGGCAAGTCTGAAGCGCTTTTGTGGTAGGTATATTGTTCTTTTCCGGTTACCATACCTTACCAGCTACCAAAATGTATTGGTCAAAGGACGAAGACAAAGGTATACCGCTAGTGAGAAGTTGTATGAACAGGAACAGATTTGATTCCATCAAACAAAATATACATCTATCAGATAATGATCAACTGGATGCAAATGATAGATTTTCGAAACTGAGTCCTATTTTTGATATGATAAACGAAAAAAACATGCAATTCGGAATTTTTTCCCATAATTTGTCTATTGATGAGGAGATGGTGCCATATTTTGGTCGGCATAGTTGTAAGATGTTTATAAAAGGCAAGCCAATCAGATTTGGATTCAAATTGTGGTGTCTGTGTAGTTCCAATGGATATTTGTATAAATTCATTCCATATGGCGGAAAAACCAATAATGAAAGAAACGACCTAGGGTTGGGAGAAAAGGTTGTCCTGGATCTCTTGTCCGTTGTACCTCAGCCTTCTAAACATCGTGTGTTTTTCGACAACTTTTTTTCTTCATACAAACTATTCTGTTCATTGCGGGAAAAAGGTTTTTATGCAACCGGAACAATCCGTGAAAATCGGACCTGTAATAATACATTGGAAACCGTGAAAGTCGTAAAAAAGAAAGAAAGAAGTTTTTATGATTTTTCATTTGATAAGGATCAGGAAATCCTCCTAGTCAGATGGAATGATAACTCTGTTGTAACAATGGCAAGTAATACCTGCGGCATTGAACCCCTTGCAGCTGCAAAAAGATACGACAGAAAAGAAAAGAAGAAAATTGCAATTCCTCAGCCAAAACTTATTGCCGATTACAACCAGTACATGGGAGGAGTTGATCTCCACGATAACGGTATTTCAAACTACCGGATTCATGTAAGAGGAAAAAAATGGTGGTGGCCTCTCTTTATAAATTTGATGGATAGTGTTATGGTAAATTCCTGGAAAGTATATAATATAGCAAATAAACAGAAAAAGTCACAGATAGAATTCAAATCGTACGTTGCGGTTAGTCTAATGAAAACAGATGAAACTAGTCAAGGGAGTGAGGAAATTGTAGGACCCAATGGGCTAAATAGTGATTCCGTAAACCCGACCTGTGGAAGACCGTCTAAAAACGCATTACCTTCCACTTTACGCTTTGACAATGTTGGCCATGTGATAGTTGAACAGGAAAATAAGGCCAGAAGAAGGTGCCGACAGTGTAAAAGCAATACCATATACATGTGTTCAAAATGTCAGGTACATCTCCATCCTGACTGCTTCAAACGATTTCACCAAGTTTAATCAACTTTATGTATCCCGCAAATCCCAAAGTTGCGTAAACGCAACATTTTACTGCACCTTGTCTAATGAAAAAAAAATATTTTTTTTGTTATAACTGGCTATTCAAATATATTCTTATTCATAATAAATAGTTAAATCACCCAAATAGTTTCAATTATCACCTTCGGGAATTAATGGGTTAAGCTCGAAACACGTGTCTACGGTTGCAGAACATTTTGAGGGTTATACCCAATAACTTTTCTACTTATATTTTCATATATTGCCCCTCGCTAAATCCATCCTTATTTGTATTTTCCTGGGTAGGATTGTCACGCTGGTAGCTATAGCTGCCTCCGTGGCGACGTTAGTTGTTGCCTTGTAAGCACAAGGTCTTCTAACCGAAGCCACAAATGTGTGGTTGGCTTCCTGTTGTTGACTTCCTTTGTTTCTATTTTTACATCCAAGTGTTGTACATCTTCGCACTTGATTTTACCGTACTGATGAGAGCTTAAGCTCGAAACACGTGTCTACGGTTGCAGAACATTTTGAGGGTTATACCCAATAACTTTTCTACTTATATTTTCATATATTGCCCCTCGCTAAATCCATCCTTATATATATATATATATATATATATATATATATATATATATATATATTCACTGTTTATAGAACTCATTAAATTAAACAGCTGTTTCAGATTACTTATTACTAAGGTATCAACTGATAACACTAGTATCCTACGACATACCTCCATAATGACATGTGCCTGAGATTTATCCACTTGAAATGTTCCTTATATCGTTACATTCAAACTATTTAGCAGACATCTTGAACCTCCTGCATTATCCATGACGGGCATCTTTAAGACAGGCATACATTATGCAATTTCCATGCAATGCAAGTTTGGTGCTATGCAAGAAATTCTTGCATAGCTATTGCATATCTCTTGCCGCGCACATTACATTATGCTGTTTCAGTACAATTCTGATTTGTTTTGACATTTTGACATCACTGAAATTAATGAACATGTCATGTTTCGTCCCTTTTTCCAGATGATGACCAAAATCACGTAATTAAGATGCCTGGTTACACGTAATCAATAGAGATACACTCTGCCCAACATATCAGTCACAACACAATGAAAATAGCTAGAAGATAATAACTGTTTTTGAAGTTCACGTTGGTGACGCTGTTACCACTAGAAAAATTACTAGAATTGCATAAAACTTGCATGAAAAATAGAGCAGATGCTATTTTCAAAACTTGCATGGAAATTACACGCGCGCAAGCGCGTTAATGTAGTTTGGACTTGCATGGCACTTGCATTGCACGGAAATCGCATAATGTATGCCTGTCTTTATTATTGGGAATTCAAAATTAGATGCCAGCGCCAAAGTGGCAAAAAATGGAACCTCTTTCGCGTATTTATGTCGAAAGAACATAACCTCGTTGTCCTTTGTGCTATTGTTGTAGAAATGCTCAAAATGTCAAAATCATAGTTTCAACCTCATTTTCACGTAAGTATAGATTCAAAACCCGACACCAGAGGGAGTATCCCTTATCTTGAATTCCCAATAGCCATGGGATACATATTATGTGTGCCATCTGAATTCACTGAATTCCTTACTTTTACGTTTTGAATAAATGTCAAATAAGTATCTTCTCAATCACATCAGGAGACTTCAATGGATAGGTAGAGTGGTCATTTATTAGCGTAAAATAGTGAAATATATGGACTTTTTCAGAAATTGTTCGCCTTGTATATGAAAAACCCGTCATGGGATTCCGCTGAAAATTTTGTACGATATGAATGAAAGTATTTCGAGTTCTCCCGTGAAAAAATATCGCTATCTTTTCGGACTCCCTTATGAGATATAGGGTGATTTAAAAAATCAAGGTTTTTATTTATTAAAGTATAACTATTTTTTTAAATTGATATCATTCGACTCTGTATACGATGAAACATATCATTCAAAATTCTTCAAGTGAATTTTGTCATTTTAGGTTGGTTTATTACTACAAGGTGTCCCAAAAACCAAAATTCGTTTTGTTTCCATATTTGTGAATCACCTTGTATGAATTGTATCAACTGTGATGCTGGATGAAATGAATTCATAATATTATGTGATAATTCTACCTTTTCTCGCATTTTCTCTTAATAAAACAACTAAATTATGAAAGTCTCAAAATAGCATTGTTTTCAAGTGAAATCGCCCTGTACTACGAAAAGATTTGGAAATAAATTTCTCATGAATTCATCATACACGGATGCGATGATGATCCCACAAAAGATAAATCCGAACTAAATCATAACTTGGGAGATACAGAGTGATGAAAAGTGAATGTTTCTCATATTCAACACCCTGTATCTCGAAAACTAGTCATAGGATCGTGTTGCGCCCGTTGAAACATTTCATCAGAATGATCAATTCTACAACATATCAAAAATTCAAGGAATTTGACGGAGAGCCATTTTCCCATATAAGGTGTGCGGGGACAAAAATTCCCCAATGAAAAAAAAAATTATTGGAATTGACAGAAAAAATGTTTAGTTACATTTCATCTTATGATATTGCTGGGTTAATTTCCACTGATTACTTTGTTGAAATTTTCAGAACAAAAACTTTTATCTTCTGCAATTAGCATTCATAACCAAAAAATAAACAATAGTTTGAATTTAAATTCACATACTAATATATTCATGTGGAAGTGAAATCCAAAACTGGAAATACTCCTAACTAAAATACTATGTACTTTCTATGTACTTTCCACTATATTCATAACATCTTTTTATTACAATTTTTGAAATCACAGGATTAATTGATCAATGAATTTCACTACTTGTTGCTTACTTGAAGTCCTGCAGATCAGAAAAAAATCCTACTTGCTCCTGATATCAACTCCCAATAATAACCCTAAGTCATAATTTTAATCATTTTCTGGATTATTTCTTCAGTCACTTCCTTCATCTCTATCTGATGCATTCCGAAAAAATTATCTGGTGGTATTTTCCATCTGTTGTTGAGTGGTATTTTCAGATAATGGGTTCTCCTCACTGAAAGTAAAATCAAAATAGTCATCACCCAATTCCACAACAAAAAATGGAAAAATGATCATGTTAGGAAATTATTTCAATTTCATATTGAACAAACATACAGCTAAATATTTATTAAATATGCAAGTATAGAATGGAACTACCGCCACTACCTGACTTTAGCTAACAAAAACATGAAAAAATATTCTTACCCATTTAGTTTTATTATATTGGTCAGTGAATAACTGAAGTTGTTTTCATTATTTCTTCTTGTCCAATTGTTACTGACAGCCGAGTCTGTATTTGGTTTAAAATCCTCCCTGTAGTGACAACTGAATCTTTTCCACATACTGTCTTCAAAAAGTTACACTGAAATGAATAATACTAAAAATGATTTGGTAACAAATTCAAATATTGTACAAAATGGTAGCAATTATGTTAATGGTAATATGGTTATATCTTACCATGGAGGCAAACTTCTCGTTGTCCAGTTGAGAATGAGTTCTTGTTTTATAGAACATTTCCCAACATTTATATACTAGTAAGTACTTAAGTATTTATTTATTCAGACAGATGGTATATCATATTGACAATCATTGTACCCAACTAACATAACAGTTTTGTAATATAGATTACATACATATCATCAAGGTGATGCCACCTAAGCGATGCTTGTGTTGTGGACATACACTTTTCAATATGTATAAAATACGTGAAGGTACTACTTATGATAAATTTGTTATGAGTCATGAGGAGATATGAATAGAGAGAGTGTGAGAGATTGAGAGGAATATACGTACATACTTACACAGAAAACTGTAAACAGTAACGGAGGTTTCAGTTTTCGGAAATTGAATTAAGTTGGTTATAATTGGTTTTGATAAATATCTTCAATTCTTTTTTCAATCTATTTTTATTGACGATATTTTTCAAATTACAGGGTAAAAGATTAAACAGTTTGGGGCCAATATAGGAAATAAATCTTTGATTATGCGATAATCTACATCTTGAAACATGAATGACTTGATTTGTAGTTGTACGGGTATGGTGAATATGAGATACATATGTTTTAGTTGAAAACATCATAAATAATAGGCAGTGATAAATATATAGTTTTCTTAGTGAAAATAATTCATATTCGGTGTAAAGTCGATCAGTTGAGTATCTTCTATTCTTCTTTAGTAATATTTTCAAAAGAGTATTTTGGACAACTCCAATCTGAAGAGAGGTTTTAAATGTCCCGCCCCAAATAATGATGCAGTAGCGTATTATGGATTCTGCCAGAGCATTATAAATCATAAGTAATTTTTTTTTGTTTAAAATGTTTCTCAGGTGATAAAACTTATATGTCAGCTTACGGAGTCTTTTTACAGTATATTCTACATGGTCATTCCATCTCAGAAACTGATCAACCATAATACCCAAGTATTTAATAGAACTAGTTTTTTGTATTGTTAGGCAGGTGCATTCTGTGAATTCGGTGCAAGAATTTTTATGAATTTTCATTTCGCTGGTAGTTGGTTGGTCTGTAATTGTTGATTGGTTATAAACTTTGTTTTTTGTATATTGAGACTCAGTAAGCTGTAATTCAGCCAACTGAAAATTTTTTGCAGCCCACGTTCGGCGTTGACGTGAGCTTCATCACATGATTTCCCTGTGAATATGACTGCAGCGTAATCTGCGTAAGAGACTAGTTTACCGTTTAGGTTACTGATATTGAAAATATTGTTTATATATAATAAGAACAGGATGGGGCCCAAGACAGTGCCCTGTGGAACACCCATAGTTACTTGTAATGGATTACTGTGTGAGTTATTTATTCTAACCACTTGTGTCCTGTTGGTCAGGTAATCCCTGAAAATTTCCAGAGCTACCCCTCTGATTCCAATATTATACAGGGTGTATCTTAAATGATGCCTTTAATTACAGGTGGTGATTCCTTGTCATATTTCATGACAAAAAGTTCATATAAACGTGTGTCCTAACTTGCTCCGTTTCCGAGTAACGGGGTGTCCAAAGTTTAATGAAATATCGGTTTTTCATGAATTACTCAAAATACTGTTCGCCGATTTTGATTAAATTTCGTGTGTTTTTTACTTGTAATACGAAGCTTCTTTTCATGGAAGTATATTTTGATTTTTGTTTCCAGTGGTGTGGCAGAGGGTAACCTGATTGATATTTACGATAATAACTATTGTACGCTAATGTTGTCGCTGAGTTTGATATAATTCGAATTTAATAGCTGAACTTCATGCAATCAAAGTCAGTGGCGTAGAAAAGGGGGGGTTATTAATTCGTATAATAGCTTCTCTATTATTTTTTTATTTTTTTTTTATTTTTAAAAGTTACCGAATATGTAGTAAATAAGGGATAAAAATCATTTACTTTCGAATTAATTACATCTCAAACCCGACAAGGTTGAAATAACTTGTGACATTATTACCGAAATTACATTAAATGATTTACCCACGCCACTGGTTGTACGGAATTCTTGATTGTTTACATGATGTTTATAGGTTATGTCAAGTAAGCTGTCAAGTATCAAGTAAATATGAACAACCGCGAATTAGCTGAGATAGAGATGCATTTTGTTTATGGACTTGCAGATGGAAAAGCTGCAGACGCCCGTCGACTCTATCGAGAACGATATCCTAATAGAGATATTCCAACAGAAAGAACTTTCATCAGATTACATGCTAGACTGTGTGAAACTGGATCTTTAACTAAACATGCTGAGCGTCCTGGTAGACCGAGGACAATAATGACACCACAGTTAGAGGAAGCAATTCTTCAAGAAGTTGACAACAATTCTTCAACAAGTACCCGAAAATTAGCCTTACAGTTCCATGTCAGTCATCAAAGTGTTTGGAAAGTTCTGCATACGAATTTATTGTATCCATACCACAAGCAACGGGTGCAGGCACTGTTACCAAGAGATTTTCCCAGACGATTGGAGTTTTGTGAGTGGTTTCGTCAACAAATTGGAAACAATCCCAATTTTACGTTATTCACAGATGAGGCAAGTTTTTCACGGGATGCCATCATAAATTGTCACAACAATCATTCTTGGGACTACGAGAATCCTCATGCCATTGTCGAAAGTGGATTTCAGCAAGAGTTTTCGGTGAACGTCTGGGCGGGAATTTGTGGCGATCATCTAATGGGGCCGCATTTTCTTCCTCCTCGACTCAATGGTGTGAGGTACAGACAATTTCCAGAAGACACCTTGCCAGAATTGTTACAGGATGTACCTTTGCTAGTAAGGCGAAATATATGGTTTATGCACGACGGGGCACTGGCTCATTACAGTGTAACCGCTCGTGAATATCTCAATAATACGTTTGCTCACCAGTGGATGGGTCGTGGGGGACCTCAACCGTGGCCACCAAGATCTCCAGACTTGAACCCTCTGGATTATTTCTTTTGGGGATATCTTAAATCGCTTGTTTGAGCGATACCAGTTGTCGATGAAAATGACTCGAGGAATAGAATTATGAATACTTCTAATATCATACGCAACACCCCAGGTATTCTTGAACGTGTGCGGCAGTCAATGCGAAGGAGACTAGATGCTTGTATTGCAAGTCGGGGTTCCCATTTTGAGCATCTGCTTTAATTATTGTTCATTATTTCCTATGATGTTTTCCGAATAAAATAGAAATAAAATAGCAGTTTGAAAATCAATCAGGTTACCCTCTGCCACACCACTGGAAACAAAATTCAAAATCTACTTTCATGAAAAGAAGCTTCGTATTACAAATCACAAACACACGAAGTTTAATCAAAATCGGCGAACAGTATTTTGAGTCATTCATGAAAACCCGATATTTCATTAAACTTTGGACACCCCGTTACTCGGAAACGGAGCAAGTTAGGACACACGTTTACATGAACTTTTTGTCATGAAATATAACAAGGAATCACCACCTGAAATTAAAGTCATCATTTAAGATTCACCCTGTATAAACGCTGAAATAAGATATCATGGTTCACGGTATCGAACGCCTTCGTTAAGTCTAAATACACAGTGATACATTTCTGGTTATTTTGAAAGTTATTGAAAATAGAATCAACCATTTCAAATACTGCCTTTTCAGCCGAAAAATTTTCTCTGAAGCCGAATTGGGAGTCAGATAAAATATTGTTTGTTTCGCAGAAAATTACTACTCTACTTTTAAGACATTTCTCAAACATTTTTGCGAAATTATTTATAACAGTAATTGGCCTGTAATTAGTTGATTGTGTTTTCTTTCCAGACTTGAATATTGGCGTTGTGTTTGACTCTTTGAATCGCTGGGGAATTTTTCCGCTTATAGATATACAGTTGAAAATATGAAGTGAAGGATCCAATATGTATTGATGATGTTTCTTGATTGTGAAAGTGGAAATTTCATCTGAGCCTGGAGAAGTCTTATTTTTTAGATTAGATATGATATTAATTAACTCGTTCTTACTTACTGGGTGAAGATACAGAGAATCTTTTCTCAATGTGATTTGCCATGGATTTTCCAACACTTACAAAGAATTGATTAAAGTGGTTGGCTTTATCTTCATCTGATGTAAGCGTCTGATTATTATCATCCATAATAGGTTAGTTTTTAGACTTATTGTTTTTACTGTTCCTATTTGTTATTTCATTTATGTTTTTCCAAACCTCTTTATAATTATTTAGTGCTTCTTTTATTTTCGATGAATAATATTCATTTTTTGTAGTTTTGATAAGGTGGCCAAGGGTATTTCTAAAATGTCTGTATTCGAATGCATTATTGTCTGTATATGTTTTATTCAATTTTTGTTTCAAGTAATCCCTATGCCTAATTGAGTTCAAGAGACCTTGAGTCATCCAAGGTTTCAATTTCATATTTTTATTTTTAGTTTTGAACGCGATTTTACTGCTTTTCTTTATATAATCAGAGAGTGTATCCATGAAGATATTATATGAGTTTTCAGGTTCATTACAAGATAAAACTGTTTCCCAGTTCTCTTTGGCTAGTAGGTTCCCTAATTTTTTGTGATCAATAAATAATGGTTTTGTGGCATTCGATGGGTTGCTTGTACTTTTTTCTGATTGATATTTCAATTCAATTAGAAGCGATATGGTATAATGATCAGTAAGATCAGTTTTGAATATACAGGGGTTGAGTTGAATTTTGTTATTTAATTTACCTGTCAATTTGACATATATATGATCAATTAGGCTGGATGATGTTTTGGTTTCTCTAGTTGGCTTATTTATGAAGGAGAAGAAACCTAATTGAGCAATCATACACACATAGTCGTTCACTTTGTTATCAGTTGTATCTAATAAGTTTATATTCACATCACCTACAAATATCTTAATATCCGCTTCAGGTTGAGCTGAGAAATATGTTTCAAGGTCTGAGAGGTACATGTCTAGATTTGAGGCAGGAGGTCTATATGATGCAGTTACTATAAAAGACATGTTTTCCAAATTTAATGACAATTCCCAGGTAGCACATCATATTGGCTGAATCTTGGTTTCATATTGGGCCAATATAGATATATTGTAAATGAAAAAATAACATTGATCCAATATGGGTTGAATATTGAAAAAACAATATTATATTAAAAATATTGGTGGAATATTGGTTCAACCTATTCGGAATGTAGATTGTTACATATGATATTGGGCCAATATTGGTTGAATAATTCATACCAATATCGATAAAACAATATTGTCTACATATTGTTTTCAATATGTAGAATAAATATTGCAATCCCAATATTCCACTCATATCGATTCTAGGGATGAAAAACTATATTGTAAATTCGAATTTAATAACATATTGGTTGAATATTATTTCAACTATATTCAACAAATTGTATCAACTCATGTTGGGTCAATATTGGTTGAATGATATTTACCAATATCGATAAAACAATATTGTCTTCATATTGTTTCCAACATCTAGAATTAGTATTGCAATCCCAATATTCGTCTCATATCGATTCTAGGAATAAAAAACTATATTGTATATCCAAGTTTGATGTCACATTGGTTGAATTTTATTTTGCCAATATTCAAAGAATCGAATTACCTAATATTGGGTCAATATTGGTTCAATAATATTTACCAATATCGTTAAAACAACATTGTCATCATATTGTTAGAATCCATATTGAAATATATTATGATGAAACCTGAATAAAAACCCGCTAGGTGGCTCTACATATAGAACGTATTCTTAAACCTATGGAAACATATTAAATACTTCGAAAACTTATTTTCAAGACAACTCATACTACAGTGGTTATAACGACCAAAAGGCAGACTCTGCTGTCTTCTGACTTGATTAACTGAAGAACTGTCATTGTAAAAGTTCCGAGTTATTCAACATTTAATAATTCACTTCTACCAATATATCCAAATGATATTGTACCAATATCGCTTAATGTTTTGAGGCCACTATTGCCTCAAGAATATTTCACCAATATCATTTTCCAAATGTTTAAACAATATTTGACCGATATCGCGAAATATTCACATTTTATTTCTCGACAATATGACTTTCGAACAATTTGCCAATATTGTACGAGCTACCTAAATTGAAGCAACGTTGCTGAATATTTTGTGGCCATTATTGCATCGAGATTATTTCGCCAATATTATTCAAGTAATATTCGACCAATATCGCCGAATGTTCACATTTTTTTTCTCGCCAATATTGCATTTCCAATATTTTGCCAATATGTTCACAATATTGTAACAATATTCTACCAATATAGGTGTGCTACTTGGGTTCTAGCAATTTTAGCTCTGATAGTTTTATAACTGAGTGGCAGCAATTTAGTTCTTTTTTTAAATATATTATAATTCCATCATTTTGATTATAAGTTGATTCGCTATAAATCATTTCGAAATTTGGTATCAAGTTCATTCAATATCCAAGTTTCTGATAAAATGATTACATCAATGTTTTCACTCTGAATAGCTTCGAGATACAGGAGCAATTCGTCAAAGTTTTTCCGAATACTTCTAATGTTGAAATGAAAAATATTGAAGGGGTGATTACCACTAAATAGGTTGATATTTTCATTTATGTTCTCATAAATCATGGCTTCTCTCTCTTCATATCTCTCTAGACTGTCTAGGTTATTCAACATAATTTATATATTAATAAAAAATAACAATATTCGTACAGTAAATTATAATTATATGTGCAGATAAGAATGTTAATGGACACATTAACATTCGAGAAAAATATGAATAAAGTTAAATATAATGAAAAACGAAAGTAATGCAGTGACAAACTGTATTCATTTAAATTCACTGAGAGGGTTTCTTGTATTTGAGGATATCATCGTAACAGAATAGCTTCAGATATTTATTATCAATTTTTGTGACTATTTGCCCGTTGGAAGACCATACTTCCTTCTCTCCTAAAATTGATTTTGCTTGTTTCAGCAACAGTCTTCTCATGCTCGTCAGGTCTTCTGCTATGAATATCCCTTTACCTTTGAACATTTTTGAATTTCGGAGAATGTTTGACTTAATTTCTAAGTTTGGCAACTTCGGTATAATAGGCCGGGATTTTTCCAAATCGTTTGATTGTTTCCCAATTCTGTAGCAGGTTACTATATCTTTATTGAAATTTATTCCGGTGTTCGCGTTGATGAGTTGTACTACTTTCGAACCTATATTCTCATCGGATTCTTCCGATACTCCGTATAAACAGATATTATTCACTTTCAAGAGCTGCTGCATGTTATCCACTTTTTGTTCTCATTTCTACATTAGAGTAAAATTTTGTATGACATCACCAATATTCTCAACTTTGGTGAGTAGCAGTAAACCTGAAAAGCAAAAGCAACTATTATATAGGTACCTAAATAAAAAATAATAAATAAAAATAGTAAAAATATTATTAGCAGATAGAACATAATATATAATATCAAAATAATTATAAATATCTGCATATCAAGGATGAGATGGTAAATGTAGTTAAAACAGATCAATTTGATAATTAAAATCAGTACAATAATCACGAATATTTTAAATGACTAATGTTCTTCTCTAATACAGTAATATCCATTATTGAACAATAGCAGCAACACTCGTGCAAACATGCAGATTACCGCGATCATGATAAGGAAACACTACCAGCAAATAGAGCAGGCCCACAAGGGAGACCCCGCACGTGGGTCGCCCGAAGCACACAAACAACAAACAACCATCACTCGTATCATGAATCGCCGGAATAAGCAGACAGACTATTCTTATACAAATTTATACAAAGTAAAGTTGATTAACATAGAGATATTTACCATCACTGACCAAGCATTAATGCTGAAATTACAAATGCAAATATACTTTTTGTTAATTACTTTTCAAATTTTGTTTATTTTTATAAACTGCGGGATATTTTCAGAAGAATTTTTTCTATAAGTTTGTTTTTAATTATTTACCTACTCAACTAAATTCGACATTTCACAACACAGGTATTTTCCAGTTATAAAATCTCAATGCGAAACATTCTTTTGAAAATTTCGTTTTCTCTGTTTACTACTCAATCGCAGGTAAATTTTTCTGAATAAAAATCATTTAGGAAACAATACTGTATTCAGAAATTAGGTAGATAATAATTTTTGTCATAATACGAAAAACTATATTATACTTCTTTATATAATTTGCTTGTGCCACATATCAAGAAATTGGTCATTGAAATAAGATGTTTACTTCACGTTACTCATGTTTTCATCAATGTGCAGTCAGTCACAATTCCTTATTTCAACTAGTATGTTTTCTTGATTGCAGAACTTTTGTTTCGACCATATTTGATTTATACACTAGGAATTAGATCTGATGTAACTCACTCAATTGTTGTAAGTACTTACCCAGTTTTTGAAATCAAAAGTGGAAAGGATAAAACCGATAAACCGCACCAATAACCATTAAACAGATTGGAATACACAATATTTACACACAGCATCGCAGCGATCCAAACACGCCAAACAACAAAATTTCCAATATGGCAGAAAACACGACAAAGAACATTGGAAGACGTCACACTAAAAAAAAAGATAGGGCTTATAGCTAATCAATATTTGTTTGGATGCCTTTCATTTACAATAAATAAAGAAAAGAAAATTTTATTTTGTATTAGGTAATTTTATTTAATATTAATAAACGCGATAATATAATTGACTAATAAAAAATAAATAGTTTGTTTGAGATCGATATGTTTATAATTAACAATATAAATTTATTCCTAATGAAATAATTTGTTGGGTGATATTACTAAATATTTATTCATTATTGATTTTAAGTTTATTTAAAGTGAATAAGTCATAGTACCAGATAATGAATATTCATTGAAAATACTGCGCTGACCATTATTATAAAATCTGCGCGATAGGTGCCGTTGTTGGGCTCGCTGATGGGCCACGTGTCACGTCGTACGTCGGGGTTTCATGTTTCGTCGTTTGTCGTTGAGTCGTGTGTGCGCCATTTGGGTGGTGTAGGTTAATTCGTATGTTGTAATTATTTATTTTTGTGTGATTGAAGTGTAATTCAAAATCAAACACTCTCTTCATAGATATAGAAGACACAATAACACTAGTTTATTAATTATTAATTAATGGTTTGTGCATCTATTCTCTAATATAATACAATCATAGATTCTGTTGTAAATGTTTCAAGTAACGCATCAGTTCATCAAGACTGTGGACCATGTTCGTGAGCTGGAAAAGTTTTTGAAAGACAATAGTTTTATGGAATTAATGAATATATGTTAAGGTAATTTTGTATAAACGGTAAATTGATTCCAATTCCTTCCTTATTGATTTTTAGATTTCAGAAGGCTCATATTGCGTCCCTATTGGTTTATTGATAAAAGACAATATTTTTAATAAATATTCTTCATTTAATTGGAAACAAAGCTGAGATTTTTTATTCACAAATGTTCATTTTCAAAAAATAAAACATATTAATGATAAAAATGTGTTTATATTTTGTTAATCAAATATATAATATCAATAAATATTCTTTATTTATTATAAATACTATTTTATTTAATGTTAATAAATCTGTAGTGAGACCTATATTTATTAGAAATGAATTTGAATTAACTGTTAATGAGGTAGATATATTTAAATAATTTGAATGCATCATTTGTTTCTAATAAATAAACGTTTATTCCGCAATATTCGAATAAATCATTTTTTTGGTGTTAATTAATTTAGTTAACTATGAATAAACTGTTTTTTCAGAGCAGTGCGCAGTCCCAAATATGACATCAACGGGGCACTTAGCCAGCAACGGATCGGAACTCTCAAATGTATATTTGTGAAATAAGTTTTGAAAGCGCTTCTCAAGTACTCGTATCTTGCCACAAACTGCAAAAAATAAATTGGATAGTGGTTTATAAAAGTCACTTCTGAAGTACTCCTGAAGCACTTCTATGAAGTGCCGTAATTTCACATAGTCGGCCGTTACTTTTCAGGAAGATCGATGTTATCTGGGAACGCAATAATCATGGGGAAGGATCTATGACGATAAAGAGCGAATACGTGAATGTTCCAGATTTAGAGAATCCTCTAAACCTTGGAAGAACTCCGGTATCCAAAGTCTGGATTCAAATGTCACTACATATTTTTTCTAGTAACTGAAATGTTTAATTATTTTGTACAAACAAGTAAAGGACCCCGCAAACTCCTTATGGAATTTGGGTCCCGGTGGATTTTTCTGAATGTTTTGTATAATGTAGTCCTTGTAATTCTCAACCGTTACCATTGAGCCAACCCAAAAAAATTAACAGTTTCGCTGGTAGGGGGCGTTGAAATCATCCCCTTGCGCAGATTAGACTATTTATATGGTTTTTGATTTTTGAACTTATCGCTTAACCTCGAAAATAAACTGAAACCCGTTGTCAGTTTTCCTTGTTGACCATCATCAGTTTTAATAATTTTCCCCGTTCAGGGGTTCCCGTTCTCGATTCATCGCTGTAGATTGTAATTGTTAATGAAAAAGTTCGAAATTTATGTTCTTTTGAAATTTTGTATTCAACTGTCACATTCCACGTTACTGTCATTAGTGTCATTCCAATTTTCGAACCATCTCTTTAGGAGGAATGGAAATAGGAGTGGGAATGGTGTTGAGTGCACAACAAAACGAATATACAGTGTGTCCCACTTACCATGCTCACCATGGGTATCTTTTTAATGGTAAGAGATACGAGGTCGGTTAAATGAAACCAAATGTGGAGTTTATCAAGGCCAACTATACTGTGAAAAAATATTTTGATAAAATCTAATCGTTTTTGTTTTATACAGAAATAACAGATTTTGATCATTTTCATGTCTCTTACACGTGAATTTTGATCCACTTCTGGCGGTCCTAATAACTTGAAATTTGGCAGATGTTCATAATTCTGGTGACAATGCACTATGGAATTTTTATTGAAATAAAAAATAGAAAATGGCGGCTCTTCCAATATGGCGGACGAGATTTGTGGTTATGGTCCAATTCCATTCAAAATTGGTAGGTGGGGGTTTTTGAGGTCGGAGATCATGATTTTTCTGTTAAAATTTATAAATTCAACATGGCGACTTCAAAATAGTTCTTGTTTTTGTATAAATGACGATAACTCCGTTGTTATCAACAAAAAGCTATTACTGTGACATATCATCTGTAAGAGAAAAAAAGTTATTCTTAACTAAGTCATAGTGAGCTATGACCTACATTTGGAAAATAAAAGTTCGTGCTGATATCTCAAATTCTAGAAGAGTTGGTATGAATTTCATATTTTTTTCGAAATCTCATTGAAAAACTGCCATGAGAATGTGAAATTCCTATTCAAATATTTTCATAAATAAAGAAGTTACGGACGAGACATGAAAATGATCAAAATCAGTTTTTTGCGTATAAAACAAAAACGAATAGATTTTATCAAATGTTTTTTCATATTATAGTTGGCCTTGATAAACTCCACATTTGGTGTCATTTAACCGACCTCGTATCTCTCACCATTAAAAAGATACCCATGGTGAGCATGGTAATTGGGACACACTGTGGGTTATGGAACAACAAAACGCACCTAATAGGTATGTGGTTATTTCTATTTAGTATTTCTGCAACATTTTACATCAGTCAGATTGGCCGAGCGGTCTAAGGCGCCAGATTTAAGCTCTGGTTCCCGAAAGGGAGCGTGGGTTCGAACCCCACATCTGACATCTTTTTTTATTGCATAACTAGCATTTTTGATTTTCATCTACTTCAAAATTTTTATGGATACTTTTCAATATTGCCCAGGGCTTTGTTTGTTAATTATTTATTGTTTTATCTTCAATGGAAATCCACTATAATACCGTGCAATACTGTCGATGAGGCCGGTTCTGCTGGTTGGCAATCACAAAAGACACTGGAGTGAAGGAATCAATTACTCAAGTCCCGAAGAACCCACAACAAAAAAGTATGTTCACGATGAGAAAACCATATAGAAATATTAAAAATAAATATCTGGGATGTTATACAATCATTGATGTTACGAAGCACCCTTTTCAGACATTAATTATTTCTCATTTTTTCGGATACCATACCTATATGAAAATAAATCATAATAACCATAAAATTATGACCTTAAGTTATAATTATCGTCTTCTGAAGTCATAACAACACGATTATGTAGTTTTTTGCTATTAGACACCTTTGACTGTTTCACCATATGAGAAAAAATGTATTTTGCAAATTTGAAAATTTATGTTTAACTGCATTTGACTACCGATGCCTTTGCATATGTTGAAAAGATTTTTTTACGAACATGAGGAATTTTAGAGAAATTGTAACAACCTATATACAGAGTAACACATTTGAAACTGAGACGCCGCTGTAACTTTTTTATTTGTTGTCCAATTTAAATGTTTTCCTTTTTTTCTAAAGAAATGAGCTTCAATAACTCTATCTTACCCCCATAAGTATTAAATATTCAAACTGTCAAGGCCTTCTTCGAATTTTTTTTATAGCAAAAAAATCCAAATATGTTATTAATAGTTTTAAAAAATAGAATATGATTATGGTTCTGAATTAGTTATAATTTCAAATCGCTATAACCGAAATTACACATAAAAATTATATTATTATAAGCCATAATGTATACTTGCGGTACAATAAGCTTCAAAACTGACTCGATGAATTTGACTGGTTTCGTCATATGTTTTGCTAATTTATCATCTATAGCAATATCAGTTTTGATCTCTTTTTATTAAAAATTAGTTTTTCAATATGAATCTGTATTAGAGACGATTGACAATACTATAGGAACAACTGTTGACTAGAAATGTTCACAATTCAAACTGAAAGTATTGTTAATTACAATATTTCACACTTTTGATATACAGGACAATTATCCGAATAGAACATTTCGATAACTTTATTTTCATTTTACTATGTGTGTTCCTGTTAGGAATCAGTATTTTTAACAAAATTTCGGTTACAATCATTTGAAAATATTGCAAATCCAGTGAAGTAATCAGATTTCTTTTAAAAAAGTATCTTTGGAATTTTTGGCGCTAGAATAAATTTAAAGGGTGTCTTGGAATTTTGAATATCATTTAGAATTTATGGCACTGAACTGAAAGTATTGATGCTCTCTCCATTTAAATGTAACTTTTGAATTGGATAGTAAATAACAATTTCATAGTAGTACCTCGCTCCATTCTATAGTCTTTCCAGTAGTCCTTGCTATCTAGCTTTCACTCCGACAGGTGTCTCCACGTGGTAGTTGATCGAGTTACATCCGACACTCTACCTACAAATGCTGATGTTCCGTGGAGATCCATTCTAGCACCAACACTGTTTCTTCGTCATATCAATGATTTGTTGGGAGCCAACTCATGCCTAGTGCTTTGCACAGCTTTGAAGTAGGTATACTACCCTCCATACCGCTTTCTCTTCCAAAGTCCCGATATCATGTGAAATCTGAGAAAAATTGGAAGGAACGTGTACGATTTGAATATAGCCAAAGCAAACATTCTAGAATGGGGATTCAACAGCAGTAACCTGTCATGAAAAAACAATGTGGGGTCAATTTCAAAGATTTGATGAATCTATGAATTGTGCATATACGTTTATAAAAATCGTAGCAAATCTAAGAGGAGTCAATACAACAAACAATGGAATACACAAAAAATGGAAGTATACGTGTACCAGATGCACATCGTTCAACGTCATATCAGAAGTCGCACGTTTTTATGGGTAGTAAAAGGTGTATAATATGCTTCACACTTCTATTAAGGAAACCTCCAAAATAAACATTTTCAAGTCTAGACTGGATAGAAACCTTATTGATAAGACGTTTTACACTATAGATGAGTTTTTTATATATTTAATGAACTAGTTTTAAGTCTGTGGTTAAATAAAATTCGAAAATAAGTTTATGGCATATCAGACGGGAAAATGAAAATCGGAACAGAATTACAAAAATGTGTATCAACCGGGTTTCGAACCCGGGTCTCATTTTCTCCGGCAATGTTCGTTATTCCAACAACGAGATCCGGTTCGAATCCCGGTTGATCCACATTTTTTTAATTCAATTCGGATTTTCATTTTCCCGTCTGATATGCCCTAAACTTATTTGCGGATTTAATTTAACCACAGACGTAAAACTTCTTCATTATTTATATTTACTTGGCTGAATAATACATACTTGAAATTTCAGATGTGAAATCGGTCGATGATCCTATATGTGACTGCCACCAGCTGATACATCAATATGGTTTCACTAGGTGTGTATGAGAAAATGTTTCTATCTTTTCGTTTCATCCTCATCATCTCATACTAACAAAGAGCTGAATTTTAAGAGTGAATCGCCGGTTTTTGAATGAGGTTAATTTTTACGTCTGATATGCCATAAACTTATTTTCGAATTTTATTTTAATTTAATATTTACACTATATATTGAATGTATTTTATCTTTATTGAATATTACTGTATTTGTTTCTTCTTTCTTTACGCTTCATGATGACGTTTTTGCAAAGTGTCACGTCCTTATATACTGTATATGTTAAACAAGGAAATAAAATTTATTATTATTGCCAAAAGTGACTCCAAAAAATTTGGTTTAATGTTTTGTACCAAGAGCTATTCCACTTCGTATCAGCTGATTATGTACAACAACTAGTAATAATTGAGAGTATCTGCTCTGAGAACCCATCACTGACATCTGATAATAAAATACTCCCTCATAACCACTCGAAGAGTGCACCCAAAGGCATAAGCCTGTGCGGGTAGAGGGCGCGCTATTATTATTTGCCGTTGCGCCCCGGGTCGACCAACCGATTTTTGGTAAAGTAATCACTTTTTAGCTGTAGAAAGACCCGGAAAACCCACAGCACCACCCCGGCTGGTCAGTTGCACACTTCAAGCAATTACCAGACGTCGGGATTGGCATCTAGGCAACTCACATTGCACTTGCATGATACCGATATACTTCGCGGATTCGAATCGGGTCAGATACAAGCGGAAGATTAATCGGCCAACACATCGAACAAACGACCAATGCATCAAACCGCTGAGCTACGACCACCGCAAGTTGTACCACAAGGGTAAATCATAGGACCAATTCTCATTACAATTTATACCGATCAGCTTGTTGAATGCGTGAAATATTGCAAAATCCACCTTTAGGCAGATGACTTACGATTTTATTATTATTTTGCTATTAGTAGCGTGAGAGATGCTTGTTAGCGGATCAACCAGGATTTCAATAACTTGTTGAATTGGCTTCGACTTTCCATTCACAAATTAGTCCTCAAATTCAATGTTTTGATTTTCGGATTAAAATCCACTAAAAACGGAATTGAACAACAGATCAATAACGAAATGAATGAAGCTCCTCTTGATACAGTGGAATACAGAATATAGACAGCTAACTTTTCTATCAACTCAATATAAGGCAGTAGAACCTTCCTACCTCTGAAAACGAAAATAATGTCGTTTGGAAGCTATTGGTATTGTCAATATTCAACTATGCAGGTTGTTTGTACGGCCCAAGTCGTACCAATAAGCCGAAAATACAGATGGTGCAAAATTCTTGTTTTAGGTTGATTTTTGGTATTCGCAGACGCAAACATATTTCGCATAAATTACGTGTTGTAGGATGGTTGAAAATGGAGAGTCAGAGGTTGTTACACTCGTCATGCCTTTATCATTACATTAGTGAGAGTAAAAGACCAATATACATCTACAATAAAATTAAGTCTTGTACTGATGTTCATACATTGAATTTGAGATCCAAAAGACTCCTAACATCTCCTATTCATGGAACTGAAAAGCTCAAGTCTTCCTATAGTCACCAGACTACGAAGGTATATAATGATATTCAGAATAACTTGAATAATTGAATGATTGAAAACAAATAGTTACAAAAGACCCCGCACTTTTTATGGGTAAAATTGTCTGAATTTTTAGTATATTTTAGTATTTGATGTACTGATTGAACGTGCTGAATCGCAAAGTTCGTTGATGGAAAGATTTTTAAATACAGGGCGTTCTAATTAAAAATAAGTAATTTTTATTTAATAATTTTCTCGGGATTTGAAATAAGTGCCAACTTAATTTTCTTTCGTTCTTATCATCAACGTACCTTCATATTACTGAATATCATTCAGATAGTGCAGATTATATCATTATGTACAGAGTGAAAAATAAAAACATTTTAGTATTGTCTGAAAATTCGATGTAATAATGAAATATTATTAAAATGATTTTGGTATGCAATATACTATTCTTATTCCATCATTAATCACAATTCATACATTTCGTACAGGGTGATTTAAAAAATTGGTGAAATATATGGCCGGTTCTTTCGTACATATCCTGTATATTCAAATGAATTATCATCCTCCGAAGATAGCTGATACCGTATAAACATGATTTCGTTGGGATATATAGGGTGATCATGAAAACTTTCGATGATAAAAATGACAAAATTTCAACGTTTTAGAAATCACCCTGAGAAACTTATTACCATATGCATGACTAGTTGAAGGAACTTGTTCACGCGTATACATTCCACTAGTGGCCGAAATTTTTCACAAATAGTGAAACATGAGAATGTGGAGATCAAAATAAATGTTACATTATATGCAGGGTGATGACCAATGACGGTCCATCCAATTCCATTTACCATTTAGGAACTGACTGAATATAAGACACATCAGTTACAACTCATGCATGAGCCAGATAAAACTCATAATGCTTGGATAGTTTGACTCGCCCAATCGAGTATGAGGCCCCGGTGCGGGAAATCACTTATCTCTGAAGGTGACAAGGAACATCCTTATCTAAATCTACCTCCCCCGTTGCAGCGCTACGGTCCTCATACAACAAGAAAACCCTATTGGGTACATTTTGATTCTGTAGTTGACGGAAAGTGAATGAAAAAGAAAAAAACAATTAGTTCCATCACTGATAATTATTATTACCTTTACGTATTGAATTACCTATATTGATGAAATATAATAGATATCTATGAGTTTCTATTGATAGCCAGCAAATATAAAAATCATGGAAACCTCTATTCGAGTGGAACATGCATTGGAAAAAAACCGTTGCTGTCCAGATTCGAATTCTCCTATTAGAAATAAAAGCGTTCTATCAATCATTTTCAATTTTCCAATATAGTTTGTTTTTTATTCCGAGGAAGCTTAAACAAACAAAATGCACTTAACTATCTGTACCTTACATAGTTAAATTCATATATCTGATTTGATTGTTGTCTCTAATCTTCACCCTTTTTCACATTCATTACTATTTGAAACTAGGCAATTGCTGTCCCTCGGGCCACAGGACCTAGGGACGCAAACTTTGCCATCGGTAATTAAGGCCCTTATAATTCCCTTGATACATGGATAACTATTTTTCCTAAATACTCTATTCATCATCTCATAATGATATGAGACCAATGAACAATTTACCAACAATGGTAACGATCCTTGAAAAAACAATGGAAATTCAACTTTGCAAACACTTGTTGGAAAATAAAATAATTTGCAAAAACAAATAAGGGTAAAAAAAATCATAGTTGTTATACTGCAGCTATGGAGATTACTGATGTCATATTCAGGAAGAATGAAGAGAGAAAACTAACGCTATTGGTTCTGTTAGATCACTAGAAAGATTTGGACACATTGAATGATCAAATAGTTGGGGTTATGAGGGAATTTTGTGGATGGTCATTGAGTGAAACTGCCCTTTGAATCGATTATTTTAGTAACAGAATACAAGCAGTGAGTTATAATTATAGATTTTCTCAGTATTTGATCAATAGCATAGGTGTTCCACAAGGCTCAATACTCAGAACGTGACTATTCCTTCGTAGATTTCCAATTTCACAAACATATTCTTATGATGCAACCATCATTCTTACGCAAATCATACTTAGTTATATACATACAAATGTACATCTTACACTATATAAAACTAGTCATAGTAGGAAACTGAAATTTTTGGAACAGTGTTGAGGAGAGAATGATGAATATACCAAATGATAATAAAGGAATTTCACCGAGTTGATCGTGAATTACAGGGTGATTTCTGAAACGTTGAAATTTTGTCATTTTTATCATCGAAAATTTTCATGATCACCCTATATATCCCAACGAAATCATGTTTATACGGTATCAGCTATCTTCAGAGGATGATAATTTACTTGAATTTACAAGATATGTACGAAAGAACCGGCCATATATTTCACCAATTTTTCAAATCACCCTGTATGAAATGTATGAATTGTGATTAATGATGGAATAAAAATAGTATATTGTATGCCAAAATAATTTTATCAATATTTCATTATTACATCGAATTTTCAGACATTAGTAAATTGTTTTTATTTTTCACTCTGTACATAATGATATAATCTGCACCATCTGAATGATATTTAGTAATATGGAGATACGTTGATGATAAGAACAAAAAAATGCAGTTGGCACTTTCAAATCCCCAGAACATAATTAAATAAAAATTACTGATTTTTAACTCGTATTTAAAAATCTATCCATCAACGAACTTTGCGATTCTGCACGTTCAATCAGTACATCGAATACTACAATATACTAAAAAGTCAGACAATATCACCAAAAACTATTTTACCTATAAAAAGTGCGGAGTCCTTTCAGTTAAAGGAGAGGTTGCTGACGAAACAAATATTCCCATTGAGTTCCTGCGATTGTGTTTTTTACCAGGTTTTTCTGTTATTTTTTTGTGAATTTCAATTTATTTTTGATCTGTTCAATTATACCTGCTTTGAGGTTGAGTGGAATAGCGGCCCCACTTTTTGTTATAATTATTACTTTTCTAAATGTCATATGTCATATGTCAAGACGACCAAATGTTTCCGGCCTTATAATGTATTTCAGTAATGAATACCTTGTATTGGGCTATTTATTTAATACTTTCGGGAGTTTTTCCGAATGTCGGAGATTCAATATTTTCGTGATGATCCGTGAGTCATTATGATAGTATTAGATTTTTGGTGTGACTACGTCATGGCGACATGAAAATAATAGAGAAGAGAAACAGTTGGCCTTCTGGGAAAAATGGTTACCTAAGCTTTGGAAGGAAAGAACTGTTTTGGGGTTTTCAGTCAATATTGTGTCCGACAATCATGTACTCTGAGCAGACGGAGCGAACCAAGGATGACGGCATTCTGCATTCGTGCTGCTGAGATTTCTGCCATATTACGGCAAGCCGGTATTTTCTTCAAGATCATTCCACCATTTTGTTTGGTTTGGTTTGGGTAGAGCCTATGGGGTTTGGGTAGAACCTGTGGAGTTCAAAGAGTAGATCTCGATTATTATTTTTTTTTATCATCATTTGTAAGACACATATCCAACTTGTCCTGGAATACTGTTCCCAAATATGGAGTACAGTACCTGGTTGGTTGGTTGGTTAAAGGCTGACGAGCGAGATACCGCGTTTACCTTCAACACTGAGACCAGCTGGGGTCTATTGTATTGTTCTGACGTCAGTGGTTCCTAGTTAAATAGGCCTGTATTTTTCACCAGATTTAGTAGTGTATTTACTAGGTGTTTCAAGTTCAAGCCTGTTTCTAGGTTGATCTGTCCGAATATTCTCCTCCTCGTCACCACAGAGTCTACAGTCCACGGTTTCTCTATTTATTCCCATGGTGTGTAGGTGTTTCCTAGGGCCGCAGTGTCCGGTTAGTAAGCCGGTGGTCGTGCGTATCTTAGATTTGTTAAGGTTGAGTGTGTCAGCCGTCAGTGTTTGGCTCAGGTGCCTCACCATTGCTGTGCTGTATCGATGCCATTCGATTTGGTACCAATACGTTTGGTGTTTTGATTTCTTCCACTCATTGATTAGGTTTCCGCATCGGGTTTTGCTTATTCCAAACGCTGGTTCTGGACCTGTGAATCGTGAATCAGATGCTTTCTTCGCAAGTTGGTTTGCTTTTTCATTGCCTTCAATTCCCCTATGTCCAGGCACCCACACAAGTGTAACCTTGTTGCGTTTTGAAAGTTCATTGCTTTAACTTTATTTGTATTGAGTTCAGAGCTTTTATAGCGCTCTGGCTGTCAGATAGAATGTAGATGTGTTTTCTTTCATACCCACGGTCTAGATTCATCTGTATCCATTTTCTTATGGCATGTGTCTCTGCTTGAATTACTGTGGTGTTGTTGCCAAGTGGGACTATTACGTTCCTTTTTGGCCTCACCCCGTATATTCCTTCTCCTGTTCCTTCATCTGTTTTTGAATCATCTGTGTACCAGATAATGTTTCCAGATGATAGTGATTCTACTCCCAAGTCCCATTCGTTCCACTTGAGTTGCGTTTTGAATGGTTTTTCGTACGAGTATTGTGGTAGCATGTAGTCTGATATCATTTCCAGTTTGGTAATGTTGACTTCGTGGATGATTTTGATGTGCCCAGTTTGTGGTTGGGTTATCCAATTACCTGTTTGTTTGAGTCTGTATGCACTTATCCTCGCCTCCCCCATGACTGTGATGTCTAAAGGCGGGAGGTCTTATGATCGCGGTGCGTAAAGCCAGTGCATGACTTTCGGTTTCAGTCCACATGTTTTCCCAAAAGCTCTACCTCGCATCATGAACGATGCTTTGTTCTTGTTGAGTACATGTTGTAGATGCATGTTCCAGGTTAGTTTCTTGTCCAAGATCAGCCCTAAATATTTGACATGATCAGCAACTTGTAGTGTTGCGCCAGAGAATTTGGGTGACTTCATGTCCTCCTGAATCCTTTTGCGTGTGAAGGGAATAAGTGTGGTTTTGCTGGGGTTTGCCATCAGTCCCTCTCTTTTGCACCATTTATCTACGTTCCTCAGTGCATTTGCATTAGCCCCTACTTTTACATTAGCCCCTTATTTTACATTATTATGTTCAAAAAGGGCTGTTTATCTCGTCAGTGATGCTCCGCCTGAAAGCTTGCTCACTTGTCTGAAACATCGCAGGAAGATTGGCTATCTTTTTCTGATTTGAAGATATTTTTATGGACAAAGCTTTTCTGAATCAGCATCAATCGTTCTACCAATAGCAATTCTGTTGAAACTGACTGCCGAGCATCTATCTTCCAGGACACCTTTCTTAGTTCGAAGAAGAATAACGGCAAAGTTTCGGAATTCACTTCCTCGGGAGAAGCTCCCTGGGGCATATAGCCTGCAGAAATTCAAGAAGAACTCCAATTCCTACCTACTTTCCTTAGGCTCTTTCTGAACATTACAGATTATTTCATTCACATATTGCTACACCAATGAAATTTCATGATTGAAGTCACATGATGTGTGATATGAGCGGCTATTTAGTTAAACAATCGGATATTCGGGGGTAATACCACGAGTGCTCGCAATACTGTCTATAGTAATTCTGTAAGAAATCAACGAGATCAAATTGCTTGGTAACACCACGAGTCCTTTAGGACGAGTGGTGTTACCTCAAAGCAATTTGATCGAGTTTAAGATTTCTGAAAGAATTATAGATAGTATTGTGAGCACGAGTAGTATTTATTGAGATAATTTCACGATTCAACAAAGTAAAAACAGTTCCAGTGTCGTGAATTCTTCAATAGTTATAGATAATGCCTGATAGACATGAAGTCTATATCAGACTGACATTCATATTAGTAGCAAGATAATATTATATTCTTCGTTGTTGATTGGCAGGGACGCGCCG
This sequence comes from Chrysolina oricalcia, assembly GCA_944452925.2. NCBI lineage: Eukaryota > Metazoa > Arthropoda > Insecta > Coleoptera > Chrysomelidae > Chrysolina > Chrysolina oricalcia. The sequence continues at coordinate 23,283,666 of OX101814.2, read as the reverse complement.
TCCATATGGGCAAGGTCGTGCGGCGCACGACGGCGCCAAGGTCTTAAAGGCGCCTACGGACGTTGAATTTTCAACACAATTAAAGCCGGCAACGGACATTTATGTAATATATATTTTATCTCACATATTACAAAAATATCGCTCATCATTAAAAAGAACAATTCGCCGCACACGATGCTATAATATTATTACCATAGCAAAGGGATTTTCTCGTGTCTGGAGAAACAAAGCTATAATATATATTACAGTATCGCTCATCGTCCGTTACATTATCCGCCAATACAGACCGCCGATCTGCGACCAGTACCAGTGGTGAAATTTTTCTACTCCTATTCCTGTGGCCTGTGGGGGCGCGAACATCCGCGTAGCTTTCGACACGCAGGTTTGAACTTGCAAAATTATGCGTGTTCGTAATCGATGTAGCAGGTTGATTTTTCATTCTTGTCTTGATAAGCGCATAGCGCATAAGACATACAGACATTTGCTATTACGTATCTACCGAAATTGTGAAAAATAATTACAAAAAAGGTAAGTAAACGATAATTAACAGGGATGTAAACATGGCAAATAATTGTTTTCCTTTTTAATGACTTTTGTTTATGAAAAAAATAAGACGCGGTGTTTAATAATTTTTATTTATTTTATTTAGATGGCCAGAGAAGAAAAAAAGAAATTGTCTGGTTACCAGAACTTGCTTAACAAGCGAAAACGGGAGGAAGACTTGGAGAAAACCAATTTCAAAATTAGTCACTTTTTTCGAAAGACTGCACAAGACACTACTTCTGATAAAAGTAATTTTCTACAATCAACACAGTCAAACTTGCCATCAGAATTAAAAAAGCAAGCTTATGAGGCTGAAGATTCTGAAGAATTAGATCTTGATACGTTGCAGTCAGTGTCGGTAACATCATGTTCGAGTAAGCAAGACGAATTATCCGAAGAAGCGCCCCTTTCTTACGATTCAGGTCTTTGGCCAAGTGTATTGTCTTCAATTCAGGTGCAAGAACTTGTCGAAAAAGGGCCAATGCAATATCAAAATAAAACTATGTATCAGTATCCAAAAGACAAAAGTGGACGTAAGTTTTCCGATATATATTTTAGTCGAATTTTGTTAAATGGTGAAAAGGTTCAGCGTCATTGGTTGCTATATTCTAATGAAAAAAATGCAGTTTTCTGCTTTTGCTGTAAAATATTCAATGACCCCAACAATCCATTGACTTTTAAAAACACTAAATTAAGTAACCAAGACGGTTTCAATGATTGGCATCATTTGAGCGAACATTTGAAAATCCACGAAAAAAGTAAATCTCATTTTCAAAATTTACGTGTCTGGTCAGATTTACTAGAAAGATTAAAAACGAATCAAACCGTTGATTCGGGCATGCAAAATTTATTAAAAAATTAAACCAAACATTGGCGCAGCGTCATTGAAAGAATAATTTATACTATTCAATTTCTGGCTGAACAAAACTTGGCTTTTCGTGGTCCTAGTAACAAATTATTCGAAAGAAATAATGGAAATTTTTTAAAATGTATAGAAATGATAGCAAAATTTGATCCAGTCATGTCTGCACATATTAATAGATCTCAAAAAAATATTCCACTTTATCTTGGGGATAAAATTCAAAACGAAACCATTAAATTAATAGGTGACAATATAAGAAATAATATTCTACATGAAATTAAAGAAGCGAAGTATTTTTCTATATTACTTGATTGTACTCCGGATGTGAGCCGCCAGGAGCAGATTTTTAAAAAACAATAGATTTAGTGTCGAAGAACGTTTTTTAACATTTCATCCTGTGAGTGATACAACAGGTGAAGGTTTAACCAACTTTTTACTAAAAACGTTGGAGAATTATGGTTTAGACATTTATAATATGCGTGGCCAAGGTTATGATAATGGTTCAAATATGAAGGGTAAACATCAAGGTGTACAAAAAAGAATGTTAGACATTAATCCACGAGCAATGTTTGTACCTTGTTGTAACCACAGTTTGAACCTTGTCATAAACGATGCTGTGAAATCCAACATTTCCAGTATACATTTTTTTTCAACTGTTCAAGAATTATATAATTTTTTTTCTGCCTCAACCAATCGGTGGTCTGTTTTGAAAAGTAACATTTCAAGTCTGACGCTAAAGCCTTTGTCGGACACTAGATGGTCAAGCCGAATTGATGCAATAACCCCTCTAAGATTTCAGTTAGGCGAAATTTACGATGCTCTTTTTGAAATTTTATCCGGAAATCATTTTGACAATAGTACAAAACATCTAGCTACCTCCTTAGGTAAAAAAATTAAAAATTATGAGTTTGTGTGTATGGTAGTCTTGTGGTACAAGATTCTAAATAAAGTGGATGTTGTTACTAAAATTCTGCAATCAAAAACATTTAATATTTCCCAGGCTTGCGAAAGTTTGAATTTGTGAAACAATATCGATCTGACAAGGGCTTTATTGACTTATTAGTAGATGCCAAAGAACTAGCGTCTTGCTTGGAAGTTGATGCAAAATTCAAATCCGCAGAAATGTTAAGGCCACGAAGGATTAAAAAAAATTTTTCTTATGAAGGTGACGACCAGCCGATTGAAAATCAAGAAATGAAATTTAAAGTAAATTGCTTTTTTTGGAGTGAAAGATTTAAATTATTATCGTGTCATTCTGATGTTTTCAATTTTTTGTGGAATGTTGAGGATTTCGGCAAATATTCTGACCAAGATCAATTTAATTTTTGTAAAAAACTGGAAGAAACCTTAACTGACAAAGATCGAAACGAGAAAGATATAGACGGAACAGAACTTTTACAAGAATTACAATTTCTGCAAAATGGCGACAAAAAGGCGACGTCTGTAGTAGAAACACTTAATTACATTGCAATAAATAACCAAACTCACTCATTTCCAAACATTATGATTGCATTGCGCATATTATTAACCATTCCAGTTTCTGTAGCTACAGCAGAGAGGTCATTCTCTAAATTAAAGTTGATTAAAAATTATTTACGATCTAGAATGGACCAAGAGCGGTTAGAAAATCTTGCTATTATTTCTATAGAATCTGACTTTTTAAAGAAACTTGAAATGGAAGATCTTGTAAATGAATTTGCAAAAAGTAAAGCTAGAAAAGTCCAATTTTTGTAAATCCTCTCCATCATGTATCATGATCATATATTAGATATCTGTCTTAAAACAATCGTTATTTTATTTCTAAATTTTTTCAATAGTTTGTAACTTTAATACTGTTTTTGTTTTGTTACTGCGTTGTTTCATTTTCTATATTCTAATATTTTCTGTGTACTCTTCGTTTGTCACAAATAAATATAGACATTAGTACTAAAAAGTATAAAGTTTTCTTCAAAAATTTCGACAGTAAACTATGAGGGAAGGGTGGCAATTTTAGCTCAATATTATAATATTGGTGAAAGGCGCCTATCATTATTCCGCACGACGGCGCCGAAAATACTTGGCGCGTCCCTGTTGATTGGATACGTGGTTGCCATGACAAAGTGGTATTACCGGCTCGAAAGCCAGGAACTGCGTATTATCGAGGCATACGTCCCTTATTGGTCCTAATATTGCAGGAAAGGAGGGCAAGATAATAAAATTTGAATGCGATTTGAAATGTATTTAGATAAAAAAATATGATCTCGAATGTATTTTAAGGAGATTAATACACAACTACATGATACAAAAAGTATTTTGAAATAAATTTCATTCATAAATAACAACTGGTAGATACTTAATAATATTTTAAATATACTGAAAACTTATTAAATATTAAAACATTTAAAAAAATATTATGAAGAATTCGACTGAACCTCACTAACATACATTTTCTGAACATTGAATATGCAATGGTTATATTACAACCAGATTTTTTTTGCATGTCATTTACGTGTACTGTAGTCAAATTTTCTTGTATAATGTTTACAACGCCTGATGTATCTATTCCAGAAGGTCCTCGTCTCAAGTTGTTGATTAAACTAGGATGATGTTCCTCGTCTAACTGTAAATAAGGTCCTAATGACTTGGCATTTGCATGTCCAGTCATTTTGATGAGCTGTTCTTCCGGGACACCCGATTTGGCAAAATTTGTTACAGCACTTGATCGATTTGAATGATTCGTGATCTTGTTTTTCAGAGTATCAATCCCTATTTCTTCAGCTGATTGTTTCATCCATTTCCCAATCTCATATAACCCATTTGGCATATTTTTGTACCATGCAGAAGAGTATTTATTTCAATAGGGATTAAGAGTCAACAATAGACGATCTGACGTAATTTTGTCACGGCGTTTTGATAAAAGTATTTTGAATAATCTTACTGGGCACACATCGAGATTATTTTGATTAGGCGCTAACCACGTACTATGCGATAATTTTTGAGATCCTCCCTGGCGTGTTTCGGAAAATATCGGGTTGTATTCAATTCTTCCGGTTAGTTCACCGTTTAACTTTTTCTCCTCCTTGAAAAAATGCACTTTGCATCCAGCTGCCTCGCCCCCTCTCCAGGCTAGTTCAAAAGCTATTCTATGAAATAGCTTTTTTTGAAGTCCTTCTCGACAATGTTCGTTCCATAGATACATTATTTTATATCAATCTTCCTTACATAAAACATTCGAACTTTGTTTTCTTTTCCCGAGAATAGACTGAAGATGCTTTCGTTTCGCATTTTTCGCATCCTTCGCTCCTTTGAATTCAATATCTGCGAATGGATTGAATTTTCGGCTGTACTCTTTATAGTATTTTTCTTAAAGGCACTTTGCAGTAACGTTCCACATGGTCTTTATGACACATTCTTTATAATCTTCACCATCAAGTCTCTTCATATTGAAAGCCCAATCTTTCATGATTAGCCCAAGCTCTACGTTTGAAGTCGTTTCTCGAAGTTCATAATGCTTCTCTTTCAGAAATGTTTCGAACTGCTTCCATATAGACTTATGGTTTCTTGGAATAACAGTAATTACAGTTTTTTCAATGCATTTCAATGATTCGTGACCAAATCTTGCCATTTTATCTTATTCTAACAACTCGAAAATAATATGACAGTTATAGTTGTCAAGATAGAAATTTGAACAATGACATTCACGGCGTGCTTGATTACGTGAGCAAGGTGCATATTTATCACTTATTGGGAAAGCTAGGTAGGTTTTTATCACTGTAATCAAGCGTTGAATGGTCGATTTTAATAAATTGAAGTAATTTCATAGACTGTTAGAATAGGCGTGAATTAATCAAGTAAACTCGGCTATTCATGTAAACAAAGCTCTTTTTTGTCTGTACAAGTGTCAAAGTTTGACATAACTTGTCGTTCATAATTGAAGTGTCTCGTTTTGGGTTATCTTCTATAACAGAAATCAATGCATATACCGGTAAACCTTGTACAATATTGAAACTGGTGATGGACCAGGTCATGACTGTTCAGAATATCGGAATTTCACCTCAGTAAAAATATCACCGTTTTCGAGATAATGGGCATTTTAAGAATTTCTGGAAAATCGCTACCTAACCTTGGATTTTTGAGTGCCATGTATACAAATTGGGACGAATCCAAATATCTTTGCTGCTGAAGTTTACTGATGAGTGATGCTTCTAGATGTACAGAACAGTTTTTCAAAAAGTGAAAACATTTTTCGAGAAATGAGGGTAAAATGACAGATTTGAGTTTCATCAATTTTTTTTAAGAAAGTTTGACATTATCATCTGCAAGAAACATAACCAATTGAAAGTGGACATTCATTTCAAAAGAATGCTCATTTTGTCCAGACTACCATGGTATAAAACAAACTAAAATTATTTTTGGAAGAAGTGGTTTCCATTGAATTAGGCGTGGTTTTAATCTAGGCTTCTATCAACTTTTATTCAAGGAAAAAAGGAAACTACCCAACACCAAAACTACGTCACAATCACACTCGACGCGCGTTCTGCCAACAAATTTAGCATCTTCAGGAGCTAAATGTAAGCTTTTAAGATTTTAAGTTTGTGACGTAGTTTTGGTGTTTGGGTATTTTATTTTTTTCTTGAATTGTATTTACACCAAAGGTTCCAAAACATTCATTTACTTGATCAACTTTTATTATTACGCCCAAAAATTGTTTTATTTAGATTTTATCAAGATAAAATGTGGAAATAATTATTAATAATAAAGAATAGACTGCTTGGTAGAATTAAATAGTATGTCAATAAAATTAACTTTTCATCTAAATAATGTAATGTAATGTAATGTAATGTAATGTAAATAAAATTATCGAAATGAAATATCGATTGACCGACATGGCACCGATTAATACGAATTTTTGTGATAAATGTCGCAATTGTCCAACGTCAAGATTTCAACGAAGTTTCAGAGACCGACAGATATACAGGGTGTAACCAAATAAGTACGAACTTTTTTAAGAGATGAATCCTTCTCGAAAATTAAAAACTTTTGGTTGAACAACTTGTGACTTCTATCGTAATTTTTTGAAATTATTCCGCTTGTTTCATTCAGTGGTATTTATTTCTTTGTCATGCCGTACATACGTTATACTCCCCGAGAATATGCGCATTTGCATAACATTTATAGTGAATGTGGAGGTAGTGCTACTGCTGCAGCAGCGCTTTATGCAGAACTATATCCGATTGCACAATGCCGCTCATAGAATCGCTGATTTGGGGCCTATAACCTATAACGCATTTGAAAAGGTTCTTCTTGAAGATATGTGGTCTCTGCGTACGAGTGGATGGAAAATAACATATTTGTGATATTATTCAGTGCGATGTTGAATAATCGTTATTGTGGTTTATAGTGTATGTTGATTAAAAAAACGTTGAATTAGTATTTACTTCATTACATCTCATTGGATGCTTCTAAGCAGTTGATTCGTTATTACTCATAATTATTTAATCATTTCATCTTGATATGATAAAAATAAAAGACATTACTGACAAAGTCTAATGGAGTTTCAGCTCAGAATAACATCACACTATAATATTATAGAAATTCTACTCCTTCCAAAAATAATGATCTTATGTTTTATACCATAGTAAAGCCTAGACAAAATAGGCATTCTTTTGTAATGAATATCGTGTTCCACTTGGTTATGTTTTTTCAAACAATAATGTCAAACTGTTATTAAAAAAATTGGTTTAACTCAAATCTGTCATTTTACGCTCATTTCTTAAAAAAATTGTATCGTTTTCTAAAAGACTGTTCTTCAGCAGCAAAGATATTTAAATTCGTCCCAATTTGTATACATGGCATTAAAAAATCCAAGGTGAGGTAGTGATTTTCCAGAAATTAAAAAAATTCTCATTATCTCGAAAACAGTGAGATTTTTACTAAGGTAAAATTCCGATATTCTGAACAGTCATGTTCTGTATTGTACAAGGTTTACCGGACACCCTGTATAAACGAATCCATTCCAGAAAATACAGTGAAGAGAAAGGAGTCTGTCTGGAGACAATTTATACCTTTTGGTCAGCAGAAAAAATATGATGATCGCCGAAATCCTCAAAGATTGTGCATGGAATATGCATAAAGAAAATAGCAAGGAATATAACGAGCACAAGGTTGAAGTAATGTGGAATTCAACTGCGAAAACTTTCCAGGAATTTTACTTCAATAAACATAAACGTAAGATAAATCCATTTGAAGATATCGAAATCCAAAGTGCTAGGAATGCGCGTAATGCTAAAAGACGAAACCTGCATTCTTGTCCTCGAAAAAGGAAGGAAAGTTAAATGTTGAAACGTATATGATCGAGTACGTAAATGATTCGATGCTGTTCATGAAATAATGTTCCTAAATATCACTCGACCATGACAAATAGAGACTATTATTTTCTTTAATTCATCTCGAGTATTTAGTATCTTGAGACAATTCAATTCGACCATATGTACTTTAATTATCAAAGAATAACTCCCTCGAGCTGCTCTCGGGAGTTATTCAGATTATTAATGTTCATATGGTCTCATTAAATTGTCAAAATACAAGGTACTCTCAATAGAATTATGGAGAAAATAATAGTCGGCTATTTGTCATGGTCTGGGGATATTACCTACTGATCGACAAGCGTAAGGATGCCTCCGAGAATTGGTTGCGCAGTAGACAAAACCCTGGAGTGGGGCAGGAGCTCAATCGCTCTACCTTATTAAACAGTAGTCGATCTTTGTCGCACATCTACTCACGCTTTCTATCGTTTGCGCATCTCAGAGGCTTGTCGATCTGTACAAATATTACTTCCCATCAGAAACAGAACATGAAAAATAAGATAATACACCAGTCAGCCTGGTGTTGGCTTGAAGTGTTCACCGACCACCCGGGATGGTGCTATAGGTTTTCTGGGTTTTACTGCTGAAAAGTGAATACGTCACCAGTAAGTTGCCTTGGAGCGCCACGGCAAATATTAATAATAGTCGTCCTCTACTCGCATAGGCTATGTCATTCAGATACACATTTCGAGTGTTTATGAGGGAGTATTATTTTCATTAATTCATCTTCCAACACTACTGATACTCCCAAGTTCACAATGGTCTTACTGTACAACGTCATTATTGAATTGACCAGAAAGTTAGAAGGGTTAAATAATTTTTGAACATAGTTCATTGTGATTCTCGCGGTATTTCCGAGTCAATATTGCGATGTTTTTTGTGTCAAAGAACTAGATATACGCAAATTTGAAAGAAACTTTCATGGAAATATTCAATGATTTTGTGTTTAATCTAAATATGAAATATACCTCGTTCTTTGAAAATAATGGCCTAAATGGGTCCCAGCTTAACCCTATTGCTTTTAAGAGCGATAACGATATGCTATAACGCGGTGTGAATGTACCTGTCCGAAACACCTGTTTAAAACTGTATAACCACCCGCTTGCTCCAACCAAGCATATGACAGCCAATAGCAAACAGATAAATCACCGTTAAAAGCTCTTCAGTTCCCTCTTCAATGCCCACTATGTTCGCGAACTGTTTCACCATTTGATACTCGGCTTGTAGTACGGATGGATTATGAAATTATCTATTTCTTGCTTGCGAACATTTTATCAATATTACAGCAGATCTAGAAAGACGTGTTGTGATGACTCTTGATATGATGTACCTACCTCACCCAAATGTAGTACGCATACTAATCTCATAAAAAATGTTTCTGAGCAATATCATCATACCGCGGTTTAATTCAATTCAATTCATCATTAATCCATTAAGAAGAGCAATTGGACAAGTCAGTACATATCAAATTCAGATATAAAAAAATAATAGAAATATATGAAAAACTCATTTATAAATAACAAAAAAGTATCGAAACCATCATAGCCCGTCAGCCCGATGCCAAAATTTGTAATGATTTTATAACGTGTGCCCTTTAGGGTTTTCGTAGTTATGAATATAATGATCAATGAACAAGCAAAATCAGCGCTTGCCTGAGAAACAATAATACTCTATTTTCTCAAAGGCATGCATAAACAAGTATAGAATCTACATTTCCCTATTTGAGGGCATTTGGTGACTCTTCGGACCAACGCGACACGTATGCCCATCGGTTTCCGTCTGATTTTTATTTAATAAAATATCGTGTGCTTAGCATACGCTAAACTATCATCAAAATACGTGTTTTCTTTATACAATCAACAATAATCATCTAGTTTCTGACAAATTTTAACCGTGTTTATGCATTTATTTGAGGAAAAAAAGTATTATTATCATTAGTATACTTTAATGAAACGAAAGAAACACACTTTTGTATTATTTCCACTAGTTTTTTATTTTCACGACCGGTTTCGGGTTTATCCCATTATCAAGTATAAAAACTAACTGATACAATAATGGGGAATGCCACTACATTTCGATCTCGTCATGAATGTATAGCTTTTCCAAAAGTGATATGTATTTTGTATTTTATCACTTTTTCATTATCTTTGTTAAAAAAGCGAAAAATCAAATTGTGACGTCATATGTAGTAAACCCACATTTGGCAACATCGCATGCCGAAAAGATGTATTCTATCAGTTTTGACCATAGAAATATATATTATATACTTACTCTAGAATGCTAATCCCCAAGTCAAAAGTGTTGTAAAAAGTTCAGGCTAGTCCGCAATGCGCATGCGCATCATCAGTGATTTTTGTAACAGGCCCGGTTTCAGTAAAATATTATGGTACTTGTGAAGATTAACAAACGTTAATTCTGAATTTCGGAGAATAAGGTTGGAAACCTCATTGTACTTATACCTGTTATTTGTATTTAGCCTATTTGAATACATATTTTCACATATTTATATGATCCCAAATATTCAGCAAAGGCCATCAGAAAGTAGAGTACGGTTATTATATTATTATTTATCGCTCTGAAGCGACTGATTTTTGGTATCACATTCACTTTTCAACTGTAGTTAACCAACAAAAACTAACGGAACCACCCCAAATCGTCGGTACGAATTTCAAGGAAAATAAATTGAAAGTACAAAGAACTATGGAAATTAATTTCAGCTAATATAAATAATTTCAACTTAAATTGGATTTATAAAATTGGATGCTTGGAAGCTCAAGATTTTTTTTTTCTAGAACGATTCAGGTCAAAATATGCAACTGCATTTAATTTAAATAATTTGAAAAGATTATCGTGCTATTTCTACTAGTATTTCTGGTTGTATTACCTCAGTGCAATTTCCACAATAGGGGTGCATGAAAAAGTGAGACTAGAAGCATTTTCCTTACCATAAAAATAGCTATTTGTGTATTAAGAGCGCAAAGTGATATATTGTCGATTGACAAAGAGAGTTACTGCGCGACGCGAAGCGGAGCGCGGTAATCTTTGGAGAGCGACAATGACACTTTGTGCTCGAAATACACACAAAATTTTTTCTACAAACGCAGTTTTCAGAAAAAGAAACACCAGATGCTTTATTCAACAAAAGTACATCACATTATAACAAACTTTCATAATGTATATGCTAACCAAATTGCACTTAATTCAAAAAATACTAATCGCTTCTCAAACTACTAAAAGCATGAAATATTAAAATTTACCTTTTTAGTAGATTTTCTCCATCGGGCGCTTCTTGTAAAAATTTGTGAATATCTTCAGTGGTGAATGTTTGGACTGGCACCACGTCATTAATTTACCGTATTGTAATTCATATTTCTTCCTTGATTTCTCTGGTAGGAGATTCAAAGGAACAATTTTTGCACTTTGTGCTACATCAGGAGGAGTGTTTGATAATTCGCTGTCACTATCATCAGTCATCATGCAGAAATACGTTGGAGAAGCGAGCGTTTTCGAAATGTTTTCGCTCTAGAGCGCAAATGCTGTCACAAAATGGCATTTTTCTACAAACGTCAAAAAATGACAAGGTTCGCGCATTGACAAGAGTATGCGAAGTGGCACTTTTTTTCATTTTCATTCGTTACCATGACACCGTGCGCGAAGTAATGTGCGAAATATATTTCGCACACTGCATGTAAACTATATGGGATTTTCATATTCTAACCTATATGGTCCTCAACTCCTCAATCAAGCAAAAAACAAGAAATCGTTTATTTATTAATGTAGAACAATAATTAAGGCTTTCAAATTGTGAGAGATATTTTTCTGGCTTTATTTGCTTCACACCACTCTTTAAATTGCTGATATGCATTTTCATACTGCCGCCTCGATTTCTCCGGTAAAAGGTTGGAAATTACGGAATTGGCCGCATCCATCAAGTTAGGTGGGGTACTGCTTAGTTCATCGTCGCTCGAAATTTCTATTCTTTTACAATAATAAATATCACGTACGAAATTGACGCGAATAAAAAGTCACTCCAAAATAATTATCAATAACTGTCACTTTGAAATAATTGTCAACAAATGCCATTTTATTTCCATAGTTACAGTAATTACTTGATTTGGAAAAATTATTTAAGCCAGTTCAATACTATTTTTCATAGTTATTACTTATTTTAGAACAATATTTTTGACGTTTGTAGAAAAAATTTTGTTTGCATCTCATGCGCGAAATACTTTGGTAATCTCGACTATTTTTTTTAACTCGGCTGCGCCTCGTTAAAAAAAATCAGTTCTCGATCACCAAAGTAGCATTTCGCGCACTAGATACAAAAATAACTATTCACGGATAACGTCAACTTTGCGTCGAAATCTGAAAATGTCAAAGGCTACTTTGTTAAGCGTTTGTAGAAAAAAGCACTTCCATATTGACATTTATTTTCTGATGCGATTCTGTGTATGTTTAGTACTTTTTGTAGGAATCTAGAACTCGTAATATAAGAGGTGTGGTAGAAAGTTGTAACACTCGCCATGCATGCTTACGCATACACAGTATTGGTACTGCACTAGGTTTCAAATTATTCTATTATCGTTTTCACATGAATCTTCATAAGGAGAATGTCTGCCACAAATTACAATTTTCTCACCCAAATGTTCGGCTGGGGTCTCTTCTTGAGAACAATGACCAAAAATCATGCCTTTTTTGTCAAGCTAAAATAATATTTAAGCTATTTTGAGCAAAGCATATAGGTACATAAAAAATTTCATTGTCTACCAAATATGATTTATTTCAGGTATTTTTCCTTTACACAACACTAAACAGTTCTTTGTTTATTTGTAGGAAGAAACGGCTTTATTAGAAATTGTCTTTAAAGGAACAAGATTAATGCAAATTCACGAATGATGAAAGAATAACCAACGACAACAAACACCACACAAAACGACAAGAAAAAATCTGAAATTCTAAAAACCGTCTCTGATCTCTGACAAGAGTGACAGATCTTAGTGACAAGTCTTCCTGTTGATGAAAAAGCACTGTTGCACGGTGATTGTAATTACAGTAGCATTGGGGTACATTATTGTTTTAAATAAGTTTCTTTCGCGCCTAAAATTCGCTAAAATTCGGAGTAATCTTTCTCTGAAAGGTTCTTTTCGGTTTTAAAAAGTCCTAAATGCGCTGTCAAATTTCTCTCTTTCAAATGACATGTGTTTTATTGCCTCATAACAAAAAACTCTGAATTGGAACTCAAAATTATTTTCAAACTTGGCAACGTTCTACCCAAACTACACTGATGACGCGCATGCGCACATCGTAAACGGGTCGCATAAGCGGCATGCTTTTCGCCGTGAAAATTGGCGGGATCAGCATTCTAGAGTAAGTATATAATATATATTTCTATGGTTTTGACACCATAATTCTTGTTCCGTGGTCGCTGACGAGTGACAGTAGTGACACACATTTGGTGACATTTGATTCGATTCTTACTTTGTTTACGGTTGACGCTTTGCATTGTGTTGTTTAGTGATTTATATTTTTTTGTGTGGTTCTCTTATTTCATTTAAACAATGAAAAAGTGTTTTGTTCCAAACTGCAAAAATAATGAAAATATTACTCCTACGAAAATATTTATACCAGTTCCTAGAAATCATGAAATAAAAAAGAAATGGTGTGAAGCTGTTGGAAGGAATGTTACAAAGTCTATACTTCATTGTTGTAAAGATCATTTTAATGTTAGTTTTAAATATATAAATAAAATACGGTGCATTTATTTATTCAATATTCATTTGCAGTTAAATGAAGATAGTAACAATTTTGTGAAGTACAAAATATCAGGTAGAAGACTGAGTATGAAATCCAGTACAGTACCTCATCTACATAAAGAAAGACCTTCCAGTGAGATAGAGTTCAGCCAAAATGTCGCCAGAAATATATTACGTCTGGAGAGTCTAAGGATAATGGACCACCTAAGAAGAAAATGAATATTGAATGCCCCAGTACGTCACATATAGAAATGGTACATATTTCTTCTACAGAAGAAGTTTTTGTGACACCCGTTAGGAGGCATTTTAAAGATATTATAACTTCTCCTGTGAAATCAACAACCACAGAAATGTCATCATCTTCAACAGATTTATCTGCCTCTTTCTCGGGGTATATGCCTGCAGAATCTACAGAAAAAGAATTAAAAGAAATAAGTAAAAGAAGAATTTTTGTTATCTTACAAAAATATAGTAGGTTCTTCTTAGGACTGCCGCAAGACATATATTTTGTTGTAAAATACGTTTCAGAAATTAATCCTCTTCGGGTTATAGGAATACTGATAACACTTAAAAAAATGCGATTAAATGATCAATATTTCCGACTTGCAATAGATTTCGGAATCAGTAGGAGTTACGTAGGTTCTTGTTTTAGGAAATCACTTAAGATATTGGCAGAAGTTTTTTACCAATTAATAGTTTGGCCTTCATCTAATATAAACAAAAAATTTTTACCTATAGCATTTCGTAAACGCTATGCTACTGTTGATTCAATTATAGATTGTTTTGAAATTTCTATCGGGAAACCATCAAATCCTGAGCATCAGGCACTGACTTGGTCTAGTTACAAGAATGCAAATACAATTAAATATTTAATTTCTTGTACTCCATATGGGTTAATAAACTTTATTTCGAAAGGATTTGGTGGACGTGCCAGTGACTTAATCATCGTTCAGCTCTCTGGATATTTAGAAAAACTTCCTGAAAATGTAGATGTAATGGCAGATAGAGGTTTCAAACATCTAAGTACTATACTGTATAAAAAAATGTAATTTGATTCGGCCTCCGAGTGTACCAGAAGGCCAAATTTTAACAAAGGAAGGTGCTCTCGAAGGTAAACGAATTGCAAGTTTACGAATTCATGTGGAACGAGTGATTAGTCAAATTCGAGAGTTTCATTATTTGAGTCCTCATGCAAATATTGACAAAAAGATTTACAATAATTTTTTTTTTAGAAAATAGTTGTGTTTCATTTGTTTTTCTAATAAACCATTACCTACATATTTAAACTCAAGGAGCTCCAATAGTAATTGATGTTTGATCTTTTGCTAGTATACACTTAGCATGTGCTCAGATAGCAGAAATGGATTCCTTATTAATTAGATACTGATAGAAGTTTATTCTTTTGAATAATTTATAATTAAAAAAAAAATAAAAAATCACTTGCTGGGGGAATGAATAGAACTAATTTTTCCAAGATGTTTATATGTAATATTTTTAACGATAAACCTACATATTGACGTGGTTTTGAAAGTGTCAAGTATTGGTGTTGTTTTATATCAAGTATGTTTCTATTGTTGTATTATATTGTGTCTTGACTGTATTGTTAATATATTATATTTATTTTATGTGTTAAGTGACCATGACTTTCATAATAATGTTTTTAGATTTTATATATTTTTGGTTACAACATATTATTTTTTACAAACTTATGTACTATTAGCAGTTCTGCTAAATAAAGGATTTATAATAATTAAAAAATAACAATATATATCTGTGTGATTGTCAAATAAAAAAATGTGGTGGATAAACTAGGTATACTTTTATATAGTGAATAGGAAGCAACCTCACTTGAACAAAAAGTTGAAAATTTCAAACAAAATAAGGTGGTACTTTCTCATACTAACTAAACCTCCAGTTTTATTTTGATTTGTTTCAATTATGTATGTTGGACCAGATCATAAAGTACACTTTAGACTCAGAGAAAACCTTATATACCATAAATACCTGTTATAAATGAATAAAACCCTGTAATACCACTAAAATATTGTTTTTATTTTATAAATTTTGTATATATACATTTTTTTCCAAAATTCCATTTCATTTTCAATCAAGTTATCACAAAATTCTTTATTATAATCTACATTATACAGGGTGTTTCTTAAGTACGTGTAGAAACTCCAGGAGCATGTTGCTGATGTCGAAATAAGAAAAAAAGTTTCCATAAACACATGTCCGCAAGTTATTCGTTTCTAAGATACAGAGTGTCAAAGTTTAATTATTATATTTGTTTTTTTGTGAATAAATGCCAACATACTTGTGATATTCGAGTAAAGTTCGGCATCTGGGATGATTTTTCAAAAACAAAATCAAATTTCATGTTAATTGTGAAAAAACTAACTTCTAATTGAATTTATTTCAAATTTAAAAATCTTGCAATTCAAAATCACTTGCATCGATTAATTCAAATCTCAATAACTCGAAAACAGTTGCTCTAAGTGACCTCTACCTAGAATATATTTTTTACACAAACTAAATAATAAATATTCCCAGATACCAAACTTTACCCAAATATCAAAAATATTTTGAATTTATTCACAAAAAATTAAAATAAGAATTCAACCTTGATACTCTGTATCTCAGAAACGAATAACTTGCGGACATATGTTTATAGAAACTTTTCTTCTTATTTTGATATCAGCAATACGCTCCTGAATTTTCTACACGTACTTAAGAAACACCCTGTATACACTAATTTGCGAATTTTCTTCAAATTTATAGTCAGCTACAACAAACAGGCCTAAACGTTTATTACAAAAATGCATTTGCAGCTGAATTTGTGAATAACATTTTGGAGAGATTTTATCATCTTTAACACAGTTGTTTCTTTGAAAGGACATTTAATTTCTACAACATAGTCTTTTGAAACAGCACCTGGAAAAGCCCCAAGGGCTGGATATCTTTTATTTAAAACTAACCCGCTACGTTCAAATTTAAGATGAGTCTGTTTCGAAAGCACTGACAATACTTGATCTTCTAAGATGAGACCTCGTTTCATTGCTGTTGTTTCAGGAAACTTAGTTGCACCATATATTACCTCCACCAAACTTCCATCTTCGACAGAACATCTGCTTGCTTCATGGACTCGGGACGCAGTAACTCTCTCATATTTTAGTTCATACCAAACAGGTGATTTCGACTGATGAACTGTTGCTTCATTTGCAGCGATACAATCTTCATCGGACATTTTATCAGAAGCAAATTTTAAAAAAATCATCTGCAGATTTGGCATTGCTATTTTCTTCAGTATACTTTATAAATAAATGATATAGTGAAACACGATCTGTTCTTGGGACTTGGTGTATATTTATTAATAAAAAATCAACCTTATTAGGTGAATTAATAATATAATTTAAAAAAATCTGTTTTTTCAGATACTGGAACATTTGCCGATGAATCCATATCACAATGTAATAATTTTTTTACTGGTACCCACTTTTGATAAATCTGATTTTCTCCAGTAGCATATAGTAGTTACAGATGGTTCTTCACTTCTGCGATGTAACCAAAATAATGATGCCACGCCATGTTTACAACCTCCAAGTGAAGCTGGACAACTTTCACAAGTGATAATTTTAATTACATTTTGGGTTTCATTGATTATAATTATTGTTCTGTATGATTTTTTAGATACCTTGTGCTCAGGAGTAACCTGAGCAAGAACGGAACACAATGATCTTTCCCGTTTTACTTGCACATATCCAATGGCACTATCTCCGTATGTTTGCTTAGATCCTCTGAAAAGTAAAAACATGAAGCATAATAGTTATTTATGTATCAAGAGCGTAAAGTAGGCGTTTATGGCCTGCGGCGTGGATGATGGCCCGATGGCGTTAGCCGAGGGCCATCACACGCCGAAGGCCTTAAACGCATTTTACGCACGTGATACATACAAAATTTTATGCACTAGCGGTTTTATAGCGCGAATCACAAATACTGACTTGAATTGCAATGGTCTACACGTTTCATACGTTATGCATGCAATAATTAAGGGTAACATAATATGAGGAATGTGAAACTATAGTAGCTGAGTGATATATTGGAGAATCTATTTCAAATAAATAGATCATCACCGAAAAAATTACCAACGATTATGAACAAATGTTAGAAAGAGTATTGCTCTATTGAACTGAAATGTTTCTAATTCCTGTTAGGAATTGCATGAAATGATGTGAGAGTATAGACAATTTGAGAATTTTGTCTACTTTACGGCCCGCCGGGCCATAATGCGCCCACGGGCGGTAAAATTCCACTTTACGCTTGCTGAACTGGGCGGTAAAGTGTACTTTACCGCCCGCTAGTGCATAAACATATTATATTACAACTTTTAGTGCTTACCGTGCAGCTTTTTGACCCTTATATCAGCACTAACATAACCAGGATTATTTGAAAAAAAAGCCAATATTATTTCATAATCTACAACAGGTAAATTATTTGAATTTCCTTTTTCAAAATCTTTCTCCATTGCAGATGACAAGAACGCTTGTATTAAATTCGCAATTTACCCAAAAACAAATAGAAACTAACAAATTCAACACAAATGAGTTTAATTCGCTGTCAGCTGTCTATATACTTTAAATCAAAAAATTAATTATGCTATGCGCGTGCGCGAACTAACCCGAACCGCAAACACGGTAGGCACCGTTGCCATATTTACTTTGTGAACAAATGACGTCACGTGTAGTAAACAATGTTTATTGTTTAATAATGAAGCATCGCCTGAAGAAAATAATTCAGTCGTTATTTCAATGTCTTCTTCCAATATATTCAATTTCTAAAAATCTTTTATCAAATGTGGCATTCCCCATTGAACTCTAAAACCTAGTTATAAAACCCGAAATATAGAACCCTCAATGAGCAACTCGATTTATGTAGGTCTCCACTTATGAATTTATAATTTTGACAACCCGGGTAAGTTCCATAACCTCCTTATTGAATTTATATCATTTCACCCCTGTTCATTCAATTTCATTTAATCACCTTTCCATCCAGTTTACCTGCAAACTCCCTATATAACTAGGTTTTAGAGTTCAATTGTATTAGTTAGGTTTTATACGTTATAATGGGATAAAACCCGAAACCGGTCGTGAAAATATAAAAAAAAAACTAGTGGAAATAAGACAAAAGTGCGTTTTTTTCGTTTCATTAAAGTGATCATAAATTTTCACAAAATAAACAAGTCATCGATTACTAGTATAGTTATGTTCCACGGGCAAGCGCTAATTTTGCTTGTTCATTGATCATTATATTTATAACTACCAAAACCCTAAAATAGACTGGTGCCTTTAATTTTTGTGAAAAGAAAAAAGTTACAGGCAAGGACCTGGTGAACCTGGTTCCAACTTCAAGGAAAAAAGATTTAAACGCGAAAACAGTAAAAATGGTGACTTGGGGATGCAGTTTAGGGGTTGAAAACGGTTTTTTGTGATTTTCGGCGAAAAAGGATTTCTTAGCGGAGAATGTTCAACAAAAAAGTTGTAGATAATAAAAAATCAAAACCTTTTGTATCAAATACTTTCTGACATAACTTCTAATTTACTTTCAAAATGGCGAATAGCCGATTTTTCAGTATTTTTTTTTTCGCGTACCAATGATTTAATTTATATGAAAATTTGTAAAAATATGTCTTTTTTGGTGTCGAATAAGCATGATTGTTTGAAATTCAGTAGATGACCAGTTTTCTAGTTGGGTATATTTTTCGAAAAAATACTCGTATCTTCCTCGGACAATTATTGTTTTTATTTGTTTGTTTATGTATGTTTTTTTTGTATTTTGAAGGTCTATTTGTCATTTCAATTGTTGAAATGTTTACTTTGGAATGGTCTATGTAACTTGGTGGTATATCGATCATGAAACCGCTTAAAATTGAGAGAAACCGAAAACAAGTCTCTCTGAATAATGATTTTCTCAATATGTTCAATGATTTTCAATTGTTGTAGAAAACAATAGAAATGATACAATCAAATAAACTTTGTATTTTAAATATGTATTCCAATATTTTACCATGAGTAATTTGAAATTAACTACTTTTTGTTATAAAAATAATAAAGAAAGTCGAAAATCGTTGAAGATATTGAGAAAATCGTGATTTAGAGAGAAATTTTCCTCAATTTTAAGCGGTTCAACGAATAATGAACCAGCTAGGTACATAGACCATTTTGAAGAAGACATTTCAACAATTAAGATGGTCACTTACATACCTTCAAAATACAAAAATATGTCCAGACAATAATTGTTCGTGGAAGATATGGGTATTTATTTCGAAAAATGTAAATAATTCGAAAACTAAAAGTCTTCTTATCTGTGAAAAAATTGTGCTTATTCGAGTCAACAAAAGATATATATCTACAAATTTTCATCTAAACTGAATCATTTATACGCAAGAAAAAAATTATGAAAAATCTTTTTTTTTTTGGTATTTTGACGTTAATTTGGGGTTATGTGAAAAAGTGTAGAATAAAGAAGTTTTCGATTTTTTTTTTCATTAAATGTATTTCGCTAGGAGGTTAGGGTTCACCGCAAATCGCAAAAAACGTTTTCAACCCCTAAACTGCATCCCTAGTTCACCAATTTGAGTGTTTTCGTGTTTGAATATTTTTTTCCTCAAAGTTTGAACCCCAACAACATTCTCCACCTGGTGTTTGCCTGCTACGTTTTTTTACAACTATTGAAAATCATTGAGAATATTGAGAAAATCTTGATTCAGAGGGCCAGTTTTTCTCAATTTTGAGAGGTTTGACGATCATTAAACCACCAAGTAACTATTTTAAAGTAGACACTTTTGGAAAATTGAAATAATCACCTCTGAAATACAGAAAAGCTAGAAAAATTGTTCGTAGAAGATAAGGGTATTTTTATTCGAAAAATATTCATTACTGGAAAACGAGTCATCTTCTGAATGGCAAAAAAATCGGGCTCATTCTACACCAAAAAAGGCATATTTCTTACAAATTTTCATGTAAATTAAATCATTTATTCTAGAGAAAAAAATTAAATATTGAAAAATCAGTTTTTTTGCCATTTTGACGGATAATTGAGGTTATGTCGAGAAGTAATGAACACAAAAGTCATCGATTACTTCATTATCTACAACCTTTCCATCGAATATTTTCCGCCAAGAGGTCGTGTTTCGCCGCAAATCGCAAAAACCGTTTTCTACCCCTAAACTGCATACCCATTGTTAAATATCGAACTAGGTATGGCCTTTTCGTTGGCAATGGGAATAAACTTTCGCTCACCTGGATCCTTGCCTTCTAACGTATTCCCAGTTGCGCAACGGGACAACCACCTGTTCCTTGAGGGTGGACTGTATCTAGGGTAGGTATAATGTTCCAGTGTTCTAGAGTTCCGCACATGCAAACACTTAAACTGCTTGTTGAGAAGCAAAAATACTCAGACTTAAAACTAACTTGAGAGCGCCCAAAACGTACTACCGAACCGCCTGTACATTTTACTTCCTATCTCTCTCTTTTTCTCATCGTATCGCACCGATTCCCTCTTCTCGGTGAGCCAGCGATAGTTTTTCAGTGCCAACGTTAGTAATAACGTACTCAAAAGTAATGAACTCAGGGTGAGAATAAATTCTGATAGGAAATACCATTGCTGAGCGATTATAACTACTAATCTAATGAATATTAAAAAATAACCTAAATTAACTAATAGAACGAGACCTCAACACCCATATCACCATTTTGAGTGTTTTCGTGTTTGAGTTTTTTTCCTTGAAGTTGGAACGTCACTAATATCCTCCATTTGATCATAGCCTGTTACTTTTTTCTTATTTTAAGCGTTTAAAATTCGTTATGACACCAGCCTAAAATAGCATAATTTAAAAAATCATAACACATTTTGGCCGCGGGCTGACGGACTATCAAGTGAGTGAAAAGGCAGCAATGAAGAAAGGAAGAAAAACATTCAATACATTTTACTAAAGTAGGTAAGAAAAAAACTCTCAAGGAGTAATTGTTTTATGTTTTATTAAATTTTTCAAAAACACCTTATAATCTCAGCTACAGAAACTCGAATTAGTTGAGACGTAGAGACAAACGTGTTTTGGGTATATGAAAATCATTTCTGATGCGGGTATTGTAATCACGAAATGATTGTTTCTGTTAAGAAGTTTCTTTATTTTCATGAATGTACAACAAAACTTCCAGAATGTGAAGACCTGAATGAGGCAAAATATTTTAAAATATTAATAATGTTCTATACGATACTGTTCGTGCTGAGTTTGCAATGGTTCTGATGATTTTTTTTGCGTCACGAAAACACTAAGTGCAAGTGGAGAATTACCCCAAACAATGAGCCCATAGTTAATTCTTGACTGTATCTGCACATGGTATTATAAAAGCTGTACCAGGACACGGAATTTCATTATACAATTTGACCGTGTTCTACTTTTAGACCGAGAGATGAGGGACCAAAACTGCAAGAGTTTTATAAAAGCTGATATTTTGATATTAGGTCATGAATGGGTTGAATATCAAGAGCCTGCCGTCAGTCAGCCAGTTTTTGGGACAACTGGCGTGGGGGTGGTACCAAACTTGTAAAAAAAACACGTATGTAGCAACTGTTTTATAAAATCTGAAAATTTGTCTGTGGATAGCTAGGCAACCAACAAACTGTGTGGACATAGTCAGTCAGCACCATATTGGAACACGACGCGTCAGCGGTCCGGTAAACCCGTCAAAAAAAATGGGTTCGTGAAAGAGTTTTATAAAATCTGAAAATTAGTCTGTGGATAGCAAGACAACTAACAAACTGTGTAAACATAGTCAGTCAGCACCATATTGGAACACGACGCGTCAGCGGTCCGGTAAACCCGTCAAAAAAAATTAGTTCTTGAAAGAGTTTTATAAAATCTGAAAATTAGTCTGTGGATAGCAAGACAACTAACAAACTGTGTGGACGTAGTCGGTCATCAGCACCATATTGGAACACGACGCGTCAGCGGTCCGGTAAATCCGTAAAAAAAGAGTTTTATAAAATCTGAAAATTAATCTGTGGATAGCCAAGACAACTTACAAACTGTGTAGACATAGTCAGTCAGCACCATATTGGAACACGGCGCGTCCGCGGTCCGGTAAACCCGTCAAAAAAATGGGTTCGTGAAAGAGTTTTATAAAATATGAAAATTATTCTGTGGATAGCAAGACAACTAACAAACTGTGTGGATTTAGTCAGTCAGCACTATATTGGAACACGACGCGTCAGCGGTCCGGTAAACACGTCAAAAAAAATGGGTTCGTGAAAGAGTTTTATAAAATATGAAAATTAGTCTGTGGATAGCAAGACAACTAACAAACTGCGTAGACATAGTCAGTCAGCACCATATTGGAACACGACGCGTCAGCGGTCCGGTAAACCCGTCAAAAAAAATGAGTTCGTGAAAGAGTTTTATAAAATCTGAAAATTAGTCTGTGGATAGCAAGACAACTAACAAACTGTGTGGACATAGTCGGTCATCAGCACTATATTGGAACACGACGCGTCAGCGGTCCGGTAAACCAGTCAAAAAAAATGGGTTCGTGAAAGAGTTTTATAAAATATGAAAATTATTCTGTGGAAAGCAAGACAACTAACAAACGTAGTGGTCATCAGAATATTCGGGCACTTCGCGTCAGCTGCCGCTAAACCCGTCAAAAAAATTTGGTTCGTGAAAGACTGTTCATAATATCAGAAAATTTTCGAGAAACTAGTTCATAGTACCTAAAACAAGACTAACATAGTCAGTCAGAAGTTTCATGGAACAAACGCCGTCTGCAGGCAATGGAAAGGCGCGCCGCGCGCTTAATTCATATAGCGTGTTTTATGGCGCTGACTAAGTTGTTCAATATTACAATACAATGATGAAAAGATATTCAATAAGAAACGATAGGAAAGAGATATTTAATAATGCAACAAGCAATATCTATATTTTGGTCAACATGCAAAATTCAAATAAACAATAGAACAAAATGTGGTTGGAGAAATGTTTTATATAACAATTAGTTCATTCAAAGAAATAGTACTACAGGTTTATTCAATGCAAAGAAATGTTCCGTCAACAATATCGTTGATTTTGTTGAATGAAACAACCTTTATATGATAACGTTAGAAAATAATTCCAGGAATTGACAATTGTAAAACAAAGAAAAAGTGATTTATTTACTTTTAATTTTGTTGAGCAACAAGATGGTAGTAATTACGAACTATTGTGTCTTCATGTAATCAAATACATTTGTTATGTTACTGAAAAATGCTTACTTACATAAAGAACTAATATTACTGTTCGAAATATCTATATAAATAGTATAGTAGCTATATACGCCTAAACATTATTTTTAGCTACTTGAAATAAATGCTAAACTAGATAGACGCAATTTCATGTTAGTATGATCTTTTTGGTTAATTTAAACTATTATGTTCTTTGAGTGTTTATGGGATTGGAAATATGAAAAACAAACGTCTCAATTTGAATGTCGTATATACCTCTTTAAAAAAATTAAGGTTATTTCAATATTATTTTTAAATCAATACTTTAAAAATAAAAATAAATGTTCTAATCAGAATCGCTGCTATAATAGGCTTTATCAGACTCTTTTTCGGTGTCGGTCACCTCCGACTCAGCATCTGTAAATTAGTAAACGTATATTAAGTACGTTTGACTAGTTTGATCATGAAAAAAATGGCTGACAAATAATATGCTTGCACTCATTTATTACAGACCGTCAGATAAGGACAGATTCTGTTGACTCATTAGAGAGATATTGCAATAACGTCAGGCAGTATTTAAGGCAACTTTATTTTAATAGTGACTGCCGCTATTCTGCCAGTTTATATGTGGCGTTCATTATTCATAACCTAAATTAAATCTTAGAAACTTCGATTTTTCTTTCTACATAATTCATTTCAGTATCAGATAAAATTATTCTTATGATAGATAGGGGTGAAACATCGATTCCTGCTAAACATATTATATATTTATCAATCATGAGTCATGTCAAATAAAGGAATAGAAAAGAACATAAAGGAACTTCAATCCTCGCCTTTATACGTCCTCTAATAAAGGAATATTTTAGTAACGTTGTTCTTTTTCCATATTCTCACGAGTACATGTCAAAATAACGGCGCCTTTCTATTGCCTGCTGACGGCGTTTGTTCCATGAAACGTTTGACTGATTATGTTAGTCTTATTTTACGTAATATGAACTACTTACACAAAAATTTTCATTTTTTATAAAATTCTTTTACAAACCCATTTTTTTGACGGGTTTACCGGACCGCTGACGCATCGTGTTCCAATATTGTGCTACTATGTTTCTTAGTTATGTTGCTATCCACAGACTCTTTTACAGTATTTATAAAACTCTCTCACGAACCCATTTATTTTGACGGGTTTAACGAACCGCTGACGCGAAGTGTCCGAATATTCTGATGACTGACTATGTCCACACAGTTTGTTAGTTGTCTTGCTATCCACAGACTAATTTTCAGATTTCATAACACTCTTTCACGAACCCATTTTTTTTTACGTGTTTGCCGGACCGCTGACGCGTAGTGTTCCAATATTGTGCTGACTGACTATGTCCTCACAGTTTGTTGGTTGCCTAGCTATCCACAGACAAATTTTCAGATTTTATAAAACAGTTGCGACATACGTGTTTTTTTTACAAGTTTGGAACCACCCCCACGCCAGTTGTCCCAAAAACTGGCTGACTGACGGCAGGCTATTGATATTCAACCTATTCATGACCCAATATCAAAATATCAGCTTTTATAAAACTCTTGCAGTTTTGGTCCCTCAGCTCTTAGACTATTTATCTCTCTAGCTAATCAAGATGCTCGCCTATGAATATCAGCTCCAGTACTATTTTTCACTCAATATTCATAAGCATCCAATATTTGTTTTTTGTCATGACAATCCGACACAGAGCCGTGCGAGTTTTCTAGTTTCAAGTAGTATACCGTTCTGGCCAAAATATCATTCTATAGAAGCCTTGTGGGGAATCTCCACTCTTGATATTCAACGAGCAAAGTGTCCCTGGTTTTAGGCAAGTTCAATTTTATAATTATTATTTTCGATTATTATCTCTGTGACGTATGTAATCCATATTTTAGATTGATAAATCAAGGAACAAACGCTGTACTGATTTCCGAAATAAACGTCATTATTGACATTTATAGATTCGATTGCTCAGAATCACATACACCCTTACAATTCTTTTCAGATTGCTCAGTAGGTCACACTGCTTATTGAGTATTTTAATGAGATTATTGAAGTGCTGAATTGATACTTTGTTGCAATTCAAGCAATTTTTTTATTTAAATATTCAGCATTCAAAAAAGTAAATGACTTTTGCAAAACATATGACAACTCATTGATATAGAGAATGGAGAGAATGAGCCTTGGGAAACACCTATGTCATTGATACAGGTTTCGTTATAATTATCATTCGAATATTGTATTTTGCCATGTCTGGGTGCGATTTGAAAGATATGATACGAACTATTCATGCTGAATACCTCTAATACCAGTTTTATACAGTTTAACAAGCAAATTTACGTGTTGTAAGCAGTCAAAGGCGCGACTGAGGTCACAAAAAATTCCAGTGAGATTTAAACCCGCTTCAACAGACTGAAGAAGATTCGAATAGAAAGAAATAGTTGCTGTTGTAGTGGAATTATTTGTTCGAAATCCGTGTTGGTTCGGAGTTAGTATATATATATATATATATATATATATATATAGGGGTATGATAAAGTAATGCACAAAATTCATAAAACGTACAACGATCACTTTCGAAAAAAATACAAAAACACGTCAAACTGTTTTTTTTATTCCGCATCTTTTGTCATAAGTTACAAAAATAACACGTCAAATTTGTCAAAGTTATGACGTCATCAACAAATTTTTTTAATGGGAAGCTATTATTTTTATTACATTATGTGATAGAGCTTGTGTTTTTACACAAGGGAAAAATAGTTGTAGTAGGGCTCACATAAGAAAAAAAACGAGAAAATGAATAAAAAACGAAATAAACGTAAGTTTCATAATAACTTTTCAATTAACTAAACAGTCCATTAAACCAACTTTGACGTGTTATTTTTGTAACTTATGTCAAAAGATGCGGAATAAAAATAACAGTTTGACGTGTTTTTGCATTTTTTCAAAAGTGATCGTTGTACGTTTTATGAATTTTGTGCATTACTTTATCATACTACTGTATATATATATATATATATATATATATATATATATATATATATATATATATATATATATAAGTATGCTAAATATTTGGGATATGCAGCAGGCCAATAAGAGTACTCTATTACACAGATTCCAAGCTTTCGATAATCTTTATTATCATCATCAGGGATGCTACAATAAGAGAAAGACACGTAAAACCAGTGAAAAACAGTCTGGTTGTAACTTACAGTGTAGTGAGGTTATGCGGCGTTAATGTTAAAATTATACATGAAAAATGGACGAGACTGGAGATAAAACTTCATCACTAAAATTTGTGTTGTGTACTACAACCACCTATAAACATTACTATAATCAAAGTTTTATTAAAAATTAATTGTTGCACATTTCACGATTTTCACGTGTTCTTCCTTGAAGAGGAAGTACGTCGATCATGCAGAACTGCAGAAGCAACAGGTTCACGCGCATGACACGACAACTGACATGGCCCATGACAGACACGGAATCACGCCATGTTGTCGTGAGCTCGCGTACCTCTTGGCTTTTAAGTAAACTGCAATAATATTAAAATTAATGAAATGGTTACATTTATGTGAAATTGCATAACTAACGCTAGAATGAATGGAGAATTATAATTATGAGGATGAAGATGCGAAATGAATGATTCAATCTGTGAAGAGAGTATCAGCGGGGATAATCTGTTGATTATCTCTGACACTTGGCTTGTCAACAAAAATTAAATAAGAGTAAATTTCACTTAGGTGATTTACATCTGTTCTTTTATTTAGAGGATTTTCTGATTGTGCTATGTGAACCATTTCTAGAAAAAGCCTCTTGGCAGTGTTTTTTTCTGTGGATAAAATTTTTACTGAGTTAAAATCCATACAGTGTCCCTCCTTATAGACATGCTCACTCAATGCACATCTCTCCGGGTGCAATCTACTGTCACTTTTGTGTGCAGAAATGCGATCTTTCAACATTCTTGAAGTTTGTCCAATATATTGTTTGTCACAGTTATGACACGGTATACAGTAAACCACATCCGAGCAGCTGCTGCAAGGAGTCCTGTCCTTTAATTTGGAAAAAATTCTCATGAAAGGTAAAACATTTTTATTAGCAATTTTAATATTGTCTGAAAAAGATTTGAAAATTCTGGATAATCCAGGAGTGATATCTTTAATAAATGGTAAAGAGGCATAGATAGTACGTGAAAGGGTGACCTCTGCAGCCTGAATATTAATTGGAGTTATTAACAAAGAATTATTTTGATGAGGATTTATTATGTTTTCCATGGATGAATTATTGTACAAATTTTTTTTGAGGAATGAGGCCGGATATGCATTTTGAAGAAAGAGGTTATAAAGAATATTAAGGTTTTTTTTTGTGAAAGGAACGAACTATCAGATATCTTGATGACTCTTGTTTTCATCTGTTGGACCAGATTGGCTTTCATACTTTGTTTGTGGTACGACCAATAATTTATATAACGGCCCGAACTCATAGGTTTCCTATACCAATCGATGAGCACGGTGTTATCAGGTGTTCTGATAAATCGAGTATCAAGAAAAGGAACGCTGTGGTGTTCATTTTCTCTCTCGATGGTGAACTGTATATGTGGGTCGTAACTGTTAAAGATGAACAAGGTTTCATCAATGGCATCTGCAGGAATTGCAATAATTATGTCATCTACATATTTTCTGAGGAAAGGTGGAGAACATATGTGACTTTGTCTAACAAATCATCCATGACATATGCTGCCAGTATAGGGCTTATTTTTGCCCCCATAGGGGTGCCAAAAGTTTGCTTGTAGTATTTATTATTGAACGTGAAATATGTGTTATTAAACAGGAAAGTTATTAAATTTAAAAAAGTATCTTTAGTTAAGCTGCAAAAACCACTAATGACGTTCCATTTATTCTCTATTACTCTTAAGCAAGCAAGAGTACTCTTATTGGCCTGCTGCATATCCCAAATATTTAGCAAACTCATTTCCTAACTAGTCAGCAAACAAGACTACCTTTTTCTATATATATATATATATATATATATATATATATATATATAAGGATGGATTTAGCGAGGGGCAATATATGAAAATATAATTAAAAAAGTTATTGGGTATATCCCTCAAAAAGTTGTGCAACCGTAGACACGTGTTTCGAGCTTAAGCTCTCTTCAGTACGGTAAAATCAAGTGCGAAGATGTACAACACTTGTTTCTATTTTTACATCCAAGTGTTGTACATCTTCGCACTTGATTGTACCGTACTGAAGAGAGCTTAAGCTCGAAACACGTGTCTACGGTTGCACAACTTTTTGAGGGATATACCCAATGACTTTTTTACTTATATTTTCATATATATATATATATATATATATATATATATATATATATATATATATATATATATATATCTTGAGAAAGTTATGTGGAAATTACAATATTATGTATTCCAATACCTTTGACAGTGATGGGAAAACAGCAATAGGACGATAATTTTTCAATTTATGGGTATTTCCTTTCTTCAGGATTGGGAAAACTATAGAATGTTTCAGTCGCGAAGGTAACTTTCCTTGCTGGAAAGATATATTTATGTGACTTAGGCACGCTATGATGTAGGTTGATTGGTTGGTTGTTTAAAGACTGAGGAGCGAGATATCGGGTTTACCTTTGAGGTTTCCCTCAACACTGAGACCAGCTGGGGTCAATTGTATTATTCTGTCGCCAGCGGTTGCTAGTTATGAAGAGGCCTGTCTTTTTCACCAGGTAGAGTAGTCTATTTACTAGGTGTTTCGGATCCATGCCTGTTTCTAGATTGATCTGTCAGAATATTCTATTGCGCTTGTTGAGCAGGGTGTTGCATTCGAAGATGATATGAGAGGCTGTTTCCTCCTCGTCACCACAGAGTCTAGAATGTAGGGTACAATCTTTTTAATCACGTACCAAGAGATGCCATCTGGTCCTCACGAATGTTCATTTTTGAATTTATTCCTCCATACTATTCTCAATACTCGGTTACAATTTATTCCTCAAGGGATTATTTGCAGTTTTATGTATTTTGTCAGCAATATCATGCGATGTTAATTGGATCTTCTATAAGACCGTCATTACTGTCAAGAGTAATATTACTTTTCCGTCTGGTTTTTCCTAATAACTCGTTAACAACAGACCACGTGATTTGTTTTTGTGATTTGTTAAAAGAGTTTCATGTTGCTTCTTTTGTGTTCGGTAGGATTATTTCACAGTGGGATTAGTCTTCACCTACTGATAAAGTTTTTTGAGATTTGTACTTGATATTCGGTAATAACCCATTCAGTTTCAGTAATTTCATTCTGGTGTTTAATGGTAGATTTTATTTAATTAAAATAAAATAAGATATACTGAGGTTTAAAGTGGGGTGATTTTTCAATAATATGTTCGCAGCACACGAAGATTTTGAATCCTTTTCGTTTTTATTGAAGTTACACCATTTCCACTTCGTCTTGGTAAATATAGCTTTCATCTGCGATCGCAATAATATGTACTCCTCCTGTATATAGATACCTTTGTAATCTCAGTTGTTTTCAGCTTCATTAATATGAACTTTCTCAGTTTTTGTAGAATTTTTAACTCATTGAAAACTATCATAAGTTTATTTCAATCGTCTGTTGGAAATCTACAGTCCATCCTATGGTCGTGAACTTTTCCATAATTATAAATAAAGTGTATGAATCAGGTCTATGGTTGATTCATGTAAATCCGCTTTGATATGATCATTTTATGCATTTTGTAATCTTTGCCAGTTTGTATTATTTATGACATCATTTTGTACATTGAATCAAGTGGTGTTATTCCTAGGCAACTCCTACACTTTGTTGGTCATAACGTAGAATGTAGAATGAAGTTAATACATATTCATTTATTCATTTATTCATTTATTACATCCATGCAAGCATAATCAGATCAATTTCACGGATTCCTTGACGGAAAATACATATTTTCTGTACCACGTTAACCAAAGGAAAGGTAATATCACTAACAATAATAATCAGAACTATTATTATTGTTGATCGGCGAGGCTGGCTATCGGCCGAATTGCAGATAGTTCTGAGTAGAACCTTGCTGCTCCCCGTTGTCAAGTCTATCTCGAGAGAGCTCCGGATCTACTGATAAACTCCTGGAGATTCCTTACGAGGTTTCCTTATGGGATGATATCTTTAGCACAGCAGTGTCCGAAGATATACATCCTCATGTGAGCCATGGCTTCGCATTCAAATTATGTGGGAGGTTGTTTCTTCTTCCTCATCACAGAACCTACATAGTGTGGTGTCTTGGTGTATCCCCAGCATGTTTTCTCGGGTGGCAGTGCCCTGTTAAGAGTCCTACCACCTCTCTGAGAGAGTTCCGGTGCAGATCGAGGAGATGTCATGAGAGCCGTTACCATTTCCTTTCCGTGAGTATTGCCATAGGCGTTCTCCCATGAGGATTAGTGGTGGTTTTCAACCCATTTCTTCGTGTCCTGCATAAGGTCCCCAAACGGGATTCCACAGGCTGGTTCCGGTCCGATGAGAGTTGATGCTGCCTCTGCTCTTGCTAGGGCATCTGCGCTCTCATTTCCCTGGTTACCCCTGTAACCTGGTACCCAGAAAAATTTCACCTTGTTCTGTGCTCCTTGGTCGCTGATGTTTTTGTGAGTCTCCCAGACTAGTTTTGAAGGAAACCTGCATGATTGCAGAACCTTCTTTGCCACCTGACAATAGAATTACTATGGGTTGGTTTCTGAGGCCCCTTCTTAGAATCTCTCTCGTGCAAACGGAAATAGCCTTCACCTCGGCTTGGAATATTGAGGCTTAAGTGTCTAGGCTTAGACTAATGTCTTGCTTTGGTCTCTCCCCGTATATTCCCGCCCCAACTCCATTGCTTGTCTTAGAGCCATCTGTGTACCAGATTTGCCCCCTCGACAACATTGGTATTGCCTTTGATGTGACTTCCATCGAAGGAGTAGGTTCGACATCCATACAAACCCCCATATACTCCCCAGTAACCATTAGCATAGCCCTGGGCATATATTCCTTTCCGGTTCAGGTGTTTGAGGAGGTTATTCACCATGAGGTTCCACAGTTTCCACGAGTTTCGAGTACGGCGTGTGGATACATGAAAAGAAAATGGTTCTAGAATATGTATTGAATCTACCCTATTATCAATCATCTTTTGCAAAAACATAGAAGCTGATAAATCTTTTCTTTCAGGCCATCTCTTATATTTATAAAAATACAACTAAAAGAAGAAATTCATCTGTATCTAAAGTTGTGACAAATTCTTCAAACTAAACTTTTGATGCAAACTCTAATTTAGGTTTAGTGACGTATGAAATGAAAATTTGGCT
Source organism: Chrysolina oricalcia (assembly GCA_944452925.2). NCBI lineage: Eukaryota > Metazoa > Arthropoda > Insecta > Coleoptera > Chrysomelidae > Chrysolina > Chrysolina oricalcia. The sequence goes on along the minus strand of OX101814.2, from coordinate 23,251,553 downwards.
TTATTTAATAAATCAACCAATTGTTATTGTCTCTCATTACTCAGAAGAGAAAGTATCATTAAATGTAACTTCTCAGTCTCTTATCCCAGTTCTTCTTGTCAGAGTCTCTTCGTTCATTGAATAAAAAAAATCACTCCATCTTTTGATCGAGTTATTGTTGAAATACCGCATTTTTTATATTGAAAAGCAATTCTTTATCATGACTCCACTTTATGATGTTATTACTGTCTTTTCGAGGTAATAAACAGTCCCTCACTTTTTGAATGTGTTTAAATATTTTGAAGTCATCCGCAAAGAGTGAGCATTGTTAGTAATTCAATAACGATGGAAGATCATTGACAAATAATATGAATAGTAGAGGTCCTAAGTTAGATCCTTGGCGCACACCCAAATTTGCATGAAATTTTCCTGAAGAGTTTCCGTTATGCTTTACAATGAAGTGTCTATCACCTGAATAGTTATCAAGAAGGAGAATATCGTGATTAACTTGGTCAAAATCTTAACGAAAATCTGTAAAAATTATCCAGTGTTTGTCGAATACTATATGATTGTTAGAGTATTTGAAGGAGGATGCCTACTAAGGGGATATTAATTACAGTTCCTGTAACATGAAGGGAGATTTAATCAAAACATTTGCAGAAGTGATCGAGGAACTGTGGGTAGATGATGCGTCGACTCGAGTGGTCAATACAATCTCCTTGAAAAGTCAAATACAAAGATTTGCGCCACGTTTTATGAGTTATGCCGAGCATGATGCCCAGGAGTTTGTAAGATACCTGCTGGAGGGACTACATAAAGGCGTAAATATAGTAACAGATAAGCCCAAACTTATTGGGACAGAGTTTGTTGAGAATTTAAGCAACTTTGAAAAGGCCAGAGAATCATGGTTAAGATTTGATACTTAAGATCAGACAACTCCAAGATAGTGGAAAACTTTGTTGGACAGGTGAAATCAACTTCAAAATGCTCTCTTTGTGGTCACCTTTCAGTCACTTTTGATACTTTCTGTGACCTTTCTGTTGAGTTGAATCGCCAAAACCAAATTATAAGGTTGGCAACATTGTAATGTCAACTGGACATTTGTCATATGTCATATAGTAGTTCACTTTGGTAGTGGTCATAGAACGTAGTCTCGTGAATTTGTAGAATAAGGTTCAATCGAAGCCATGTTGTAAAAACATACTTTAGTTGGTGTTTATTATTATAGAAATAAATACGTTAGGAATTGTCTGAGTTTATTTAAAAAATATCCAGCGAATCGTCTGAAGAAATCAACAGGTTATGGGCCCAGAATAAAGCAAAATTGATATAGCAACATTAGTATTTTGACAAAATGGCCGGTGCACACCTAAAATTTCAAATTGAACCCCTGAATGGAAAAAACTATTTCAATTGGAAATTTAGACTGGAAAGAATATTGGATGAAAACAGGGTCTTACAATTAGTGGAGAGAGACACTGACATTTCAGAGTTAAACGAAAAGCAAAAGGAAGATTTTTTGAAAAATGATGCCAAAGCAAAAAGTGTGATCACCCAATGCGTGGATGATTAGCAGCTGGAAAATTTGAGGGAGAAAGATACTGCATTTAAAATGTGGCAAACCTTGGAACAGATTTATGAAAAGAAAGGTGTTCAAGGGCAACTGTATCTGAAGAAAAAATTGTTATCAGTGAAAATGAAAGAAAATCGCACACTAGAAGAATACCTGTTAGAATTTGAAGAAGTGATAAGACAGCTAAAATCAAGTGGGCTAAAAATGGAAGATCAAGACATTATTTCCAGCCTGCTATTGGCTCTGCCGAAATCCTATGATACAGTGGTAACTGTAATTGAGAACCTATCAGGTCCGTTATCATATGAACAGGTGAAGACTAAACTAAAAGGTTAGTCTGAGAAAAGACAGTCACTTCGAAACAAAGCGGAAAGCAGTACAAGTCAGACTGCGTTCATGTCTGAAGGATGCTATAAGTGTGGAAATTTTGGCCATTTTAAACGCGAATGTAGAGTAGCTATGAGAAATGCCAGATAGGACAGAGGACAATTCCCAAATCAGAGAGGTTATTTTCAACGAGGTGATAGGAGCATGCAAGGGTTTAATCGGCCATCTCAGGAAAATTTTAACCCACAATCTCGAGAAAGTTTCAACCAACATCGTGGAAGTTTCTACCAATATCGAGGAAGATTCAATCAAAATCGTGGAAGTTTCAACCAGTGTTTTAGTCGAGGAAGAGGTTTCCAAAGAGGAAATTATGTTGAAAATCAGAGAGCAATGTTGAATGAGCAAAGAGTTGAAGAGAGAATTGAGAATGAAGATCAAGGTAACAGAAGTGTTAGCTTTATAAGTGAGATAAATTGCATTGAAAAAGATTTTGAATGTAATAATTTATGTTTTTGTATAGATTGCGGTTGTACTGACCACATGGTAAATGATGAAAAATATTTTTATGATCTGGCTTATTTAGCCTATCTAAATTGCTATTGCTAAAAATGAAAACCATATTGAGGCAATACATATTGGAAACATTGAAGTTTTTTCAACTATAAATAGTAAGACCATAAAATGTACCATTAAAAATGCCTTATGTGCCAACATTAAGAAAAAACTTGTTATCTGTTAAGAAATTAGAAGATGCTGGTATTAAGATAATTTTTGATCAGTGTATTGTTAAGTTTTTAAATGATAAGGGTCTGATTGGTATAGGACAAAGAAAAAATCTGTATGAAATTAAGTTTTAATTAGAAGTCCCAGAATGTTTAAATATTGAAAGCCTTAATACAGAAATGTTAGCTTGGCATAGCCGTTTTGCACATATGAATTTTGAAAGTTTGAAAAATTTAATAAAAAATGAAATGGTTGTTGGTATTGATAAAAATATAAATTTTTCAAAAATAAATTTCTGTGAACCCTGTGTTATTGGTAAAATGTCAAGGTTGCCTTTTGGAACTAGAGCTAAAAGTTAACGTCTTTTAGAAATTGTACACACAGATATATGTGGACCTATCACACCAAGCACATACGATGACCACAAATGTTTCATAGCATTTATAGATTGATTTTTGAATTTTACAGTAGTGTACCTACTAAAAAATAAAAATGAAGCTTTTACAAAGTTTAAGGAATATTATGAAATGACAAAGTCAATGTTCAGCCTTTCATTGTCCAAATTACGATGTGATAATGGAGGGGAATATGTATCTGGTGAGTTTAAAACTTTTTGTAAAAAAAAAACGAAATTATATTGGATTATACAGTGCCTTACACACCGGAGCAAAACGGTAAAGCAGAGAGAAAGAATAGAAGTTTAGTAGAAAGAGCCAGAACAATAATAAATGAGTCGCAGGTACCAAAAGAACTTTGGGGGTAAGCAATTTTAACTTCAAATTAAGTTATTAATAGAGGGCCTATAGATAGATTAAATTATATTACACCAGCAGAACTCTGGTTGTAGAATAACTACATTAAAGAAGTTTGTGGACTGTAGTTTGATGGCTTTATTTTACACTTTGTACAAGCACTAGGTATTTACAATTTACAACACTTACACTACGTACATGGTTTACTAACTTAACTAACTCTGAACTTTGTTTGATACCAAGAAGGTAGGGCAAACTGTTGATACCGCTAAGGTAGAGCAATTTTTGTATTGTTTTAACTTGTGCATGGAGTCGAACTCAAGCGGCCGGCATCCATGGCATGATGATAATGTACTCCTACAAAAAGGAGGGAAAAACGTTGGCAGACAAACCGCGCGCAGGCGGACAGCAAGTGTTGCCAACTTAGTAATACTTTAATGAATCTTGTTGGATTATGTTTCCAACATGCTCGGGGCCTTGTGGTTTCAAAGAAACTCATGATTGATAAAAAAAATTAAAAGAAAATGACCTATTGACATCACCACAGTGAATCTAGCAATTACTATAAATGTTTATGCAAAGTGACTTGACGTGCAAGTAATTCTTAAGACCTTTACAAGACTATCCTTGCGAATGTAAATCAAAAACGTTATGTACGGTGAAGGTCAAATTTATTTTATTAAACTAAGAAAATTCTTAGCCTTGGACTACGAAAGTCTTGAATTTTTTGGACCGAGAAGGCCTCATTTTTTTTGCAAGTATTACAAAAATATACATTTAATTGTTGCAGGGTAAGACTGCTATTTTGGTAACTGAACGTAAATACGCTCCATTTTGCGTCCGCACCTGAACTACTCTTACTTTGGCATCTCTGCCAGGTATAACTTCAACAATTCTGGCCATTGGCCATTTAAAAGAGGGAACATCGTCCTCTTTTAACAAAACTAGCATATCTTCCTTCAAACTTGGAATTTCGTGCCTCCATTTAGGCCTGCTCTGAAGCTGGGGCAAGTAGTCTTTGTGCCATCGTTTCCAAAAATTTTGTTGGACTTGAGTACACACCTCCCAGAATTTTAAGCGATTCTCTGGTATTTCTGTGATATCGGGTTCAGGATAGCACGATATGGGCGCACCTATCAGGAAATGACCTGGAGTTAAAAATGAAAAATCTGTAGGATCATTTGAAAGCTGAGTTAATGGGCGAGAATTCAAAATCCCTTCAACTTGAACAATAATAGTGTTGAATTGTTCATAGGTTAATTGACTATTTCCCATCACTCTTTTAATATGGTATTTCGCGCTTTTTACGCCAGCTTCTCATAATCCACCAAACACTGGTGAATAACTAGGAATAAAATTGAAATGGATTTTTTCATTTAACGAAAACGAAATAATTTTGTTTTTGTACTCAGCTTTCTGAAGCTCTAACAGCTGATTATTCGCTCCTTTAAAGGTAGCGCCGTTGTCACAATATACTTGACAAGGTTTACCCCTTCGAGCAATAAACAGCTTGAAGGCTGCTAAAAAGCATTCTGTTGTTAAATCTGAGAGAAGCTCCATGTGGATAGCCTTGACTGAAAAGCAGACGAATAAGGCTATATATGACTTGGTGATAATAGATTTTCTGATGCGGGATTGCTTAATGTAAAAAAGTCCGCAAAAATCAACACCAACATTTTGAAAAGGTCTATTGGCACACACTCTGTTTTGGGGAAGGGAGCCCATTAATTGTTGGGAACATTGCGCCTTATGACGAAAACATGTAACGCATTTATGAATAATTTTCTTTACTTCCCTGATACCATTTATTATCCAAAAATCTGAAAGTAAACTGCTCAGTACTTGCCGTTGACCAGCGTGTAACAGGCGTAAATGTTCTCTAATAATGATCAGGTCAGTGAGATGATTATTCTTGGGTAGTATTATAGGGTGTTTCTTCTTGAAACTCACGCCAGAATTTTGTAGCCTACCACCAACACGCAAAATTCCTTCGTTATCCATAAAGGGTGACAAAGAACTCAAATTAGTTCTGATGTTTTCCTTTTTCTTTAAATTTTTATTTCTTCTTTGAAACTATGTAATTGCTCATGCTTTACTAAAAACTTAAGTGAATTTTCTAATTCTAAAAGAGTTAGGTTTCCTGTAATTTTTTTATTTCTCTTTTTTGAATTATTGAGGAACCTAAGCCTTGAGAGGCTGGAAAATCTTTCACAAAAGGAGTATTTTTGAGACACAACATAATTGAGCGCTTGCTGTTTTTCTTCAGGCAGTGGATTTGGAAAGTCAATATTAAAACGATCATTGTGCATAAACTCCTTGTTAACAAGATCACTTGGACCATGAAACCACAGAGAATTATTTTTTAAATCTTGAGGAGACAACCCTCGTGATAAACAATCTGCAAGATTGTTTTTTGACTTGATATATAACCATATGAAGGATGTGCAAATATTTTGAATTTTTGCTACGCGGTTTGCTACATAGGCGTTCAATTTGATAGGATCTGTTTTGATTCAAGCTAGAGCAATATTAGAATCTGAGTAGAGATATACAGTATCCACTTTAGAACCTAATAAATCATATACTTTTTTAGTCAGATTCGAAAGTAGCAAGGCGCTGTTTAGCTCCAACCTAGGAATGGTTAGTTTTATTTATTGGGACAATTCTGGATTTCGAGCAAGGCAGGGTTGAATAGGCCTTGTCATTGAAAATCGCCCTAGCATATAACACCGCCCCATAGGCAATGCTCGAAGAATCGCAGTAGCCCACTAGTTCTATGCGAACAGCATTCAGAAAACTGAGATTTCTTGGAACATCTATCAGTGGCATTTCAATAAGATTGCTAGCAAATTCTGTCCATGGCTCCAATAGGTCATCGGGAAGAACATCGTCCCAATTTAATTTGCTGACCCATAATTTTTGCATTATAATTTTTGCAGCAACAATTACTGGACCTGCAAATCCTAAAGAATCATAGAATTTGCAAATGAAGCTGAGAACCTACCTTTTAGTGATACTTCTTTGAAATTCACCTTTGGGGGAAGAAATTTTGAAATTATCAGTGGTTGTATTATATGACAGGCCTAGGGTATTAACTATTGAATTGTTCTGACTCGTGTCTACTTCATCTAGGTGCAAATCATTTATGGGTATGTCTTGTAGTATAGATGGGTGATTGGCACACCATTTGTGCAAGGCAAATGACCTTGTAAGTAAAAGATTTGACATTTCATGTTTCAGTCTGATCGTTTCTTGAATAGTATCACCTCCTGTCAGAATATCATCCACATATGTATTATTTAAAAGTGCTCTTGAATCTAAAGGAAATTCACGAGCCTTGCTATGAGCAAGTTCAACAAGGCACCTGGTGGCCAAAAAGCTTGAACTTTTCAATCCATAGGTGACTGTTTGCAATTGCAAACATTGAATTGGCATTGACGGATCGTCACGCCATAGAATGTTTTGTAATGGGGTGTGGCTTGAATCCACTAATACCATTCTATATATCTGTCGAATATCTGCCAAAATGACATATTCGTATGTCCGGAAAATAATCAAAATATCAAATAATTCTTTTTGCAGCACGGCTCCTGTATAAAGCAAATAAATCATTTAATGATTTTTTATTTTTGGTCTTCATACTTCCGTCAAAAACTACACGAAGATTCGTAGTTCGCTTGTCTTCTCTGATGACGTGATGATGAGCCATGAAATACACCGAATCATTTTTTAAATCATAACTATCAAGACTGGTGACCTTTGCATGCTTGAGAGCAACATATTCGTCAATGAATTTTTTATATTTAATGAACAATTCTTCATTGAACTTAAATCGCCTTTCAAGATTTTCAAACCTTTTATAAGCTATAGTGAATGAATCACCAAGGTTAAGGTTGTTCATGTGCTGCTTCAAAGGGAGGGAGACTTGAAATTTATCATCAACAATTTTAACACTATTTTGAAATATAACTTCGCAAGCTTCTTGTTCGCTTGAATATTCAGAAAAAATTTGCGGAACCTTTTCGGTTTCCCAGAATTGTGAAATGAGATTTTCAATTTTATTCATTGAGCAAGATGGAGGAACTTCTGCTGAAAAATTGCAGAATATATTACCTCGTGAATTGCGAGGTGCTAAACCACTAACCACATACCCAAAGCGGGTGCTTTGCAATATTAAACCTTCTTTTAGGGTGATTTTTTCAGGAAGCAAAATTTCAAAGAACACATTTGCAGCAAGCAAAATATCCATGTTTTTTAAAACGCTATAATTCTCATCAGCAAGTTCAACTTTATCGGGAATGACTATTCTGCCTGCATCAAATTCTATTGCTGGTAAATTGCTGGTAATTTTTTCCTCAATTGCACAATTTAATGTTATTTTATAGTTACGTACACATGATTGTATTTCAACCTTAACACCTTTATCAAGCTTCATTTTTTACTGTGAAATTCCAACAATGTCTAAATTATTTTGAAAGGATTTTAAATTCAGCCTTTTGCTCAAGTCATTGGTGATAAAAGAAGTTTGAGAACCACTGTCAATGAGACCATAGGCATACAAGAAGGTACCATTTGTTCATTTTTATTTTAACCCTTATTGTGGGTAAAAGAACCTGAGCAGGCATGAAATTTGAATGCCTGCTTAATAATAGGACGGATGCATCATTTTCTGCAGCTGTCTGCTTTTCCAGGTGCAACAGGGTGTTATGATCCTTTTGGCAAGTTTGACACTTGAATGAAAATCTACATTTTCCTGCATGACTGTTCAAACAGACCTTGCAACATTTTTGTTTATCAATAAATGAAATTCGCTCATTAACTGAAGCTAATCTGAATTTTTTGCAATTATAAATCTTATGTCTTGGAACAGAACAAAAAGAACATTTTGTATCAGTTCTGTTTTTTGTTGCCAAATGAACATGGGCCTTCTCTGTAACTTTCTTGGCCTCTGGCTGAGCTACCGCTTCTAGAGCAGTTGCTCTTGCTTCTAAAAATTGCAAGAATGCTTTAAAATTTGGTAATTTTGAGTTGTCCCGGTCTATTTGATAAGCTCTGTTTTTGGATAAAATGCAAATTAGGATCATATCCCAGCTGTCCACTGGTTGCTTCAAATTTTTCAATGCACCCACCTGCTGTTTTACTTTATTAACAAATCATCGTATTGCTTGAGTGCTACCTTTTTGTATGCTAGGAATATCCAAAAGTGCATAAATGTGTGAACAAATAATCATGCCCTCATTTTCATATCTCTCATTCAATATCTTAAGAGCTTCTGCATATGAGTCGTTTGTTATAGACAAATTAGAAACTAAAGCAAGCGCTTCACCTCTCAGATAATTTCTTAAGTAAAATAATTTCTCAACGTTCCTGAGATTGTGATTTTTATCTATAACGGCATGAAACATGTCAATGAATGGTTTGAAATCATTTAAGTTTTTTCCATCAAAGTATGGTATATCAATATGAGGCAATTTAGTAATTGAGATGTCATTCCGAGTCTCAACTGGAGAAGTCCTTGCACCAGCCACGCTTGCAACATTTGTTTTGCTTTTAGCAAGAAATTTATTCAACCTAGCTGATGTGTCATAAAAGTCATTTTCAACAACTTCTGTGTCAATGGGCTCTTTAGAATCTATACATGAAATTTCAACTTGAGTTTCTTGGTATTTATGAAAGGCTTCAGTTAAATGTTCTTTTCAATTTACAGTGACTTGTTCGATTAATACATCTGAAATAACATCATCTTTATTCTCTGATACAAATCTTTTGATCCTTTCCATAGATGCTAAGCATTGTTTCAATTTTTCTTTTAATTTGGGAATATCCTTTTTTGAAGACATTGTATTAGACTATAATATTATTACTACTTTTCTAAACAATATGAGCAACTATTAATAGATAAACAACTACTTAGAACCATAAAGAGTGTCAATGGCATTTTTTACACTAATAACTTGAAAATATCAAATCAATGAATGGAAATTATACCACAGATAATGTTTTTTTGGCACAAATGCTCGATATAATACGGGAATAAATGAACATTACTTTTTGCGAATAATATTGTTTGTAAAAACCTGTCAAGGCTCCTCTGCCTCTGCTGCCATCTAGCTGCTGCTGCTTCAACAGACCGGCCATCTTGATTGCCGGTAATCTTGTTTACCCGCAAATGCCCGAAAGGACTGTTTGATGCGCCATCTCTCAGATAATGGCTCAAGCCGGTTGCAAGTTGAAATGGAGATGAAGCGCTGTGGCATTGTTTAAATAGAACAAAGTTAGTCAATGCCTGTGGAAAAGGTATTGGACACAAACGCGAGTGTCATCTAGCGTGATTAGTTACAAACATGAATATTTGACGTCATTTTAATGCAGGTTTCTCCAAAAAACCCTGATTTTAATGCTTTTCCATTGTTTTATTCAAGTTACGACATGACTTGGAGGCCTGATCACTGAAGTTACGACATGACTTGGATGGGAGCTCACTATCGCCATCTACATGTCGCATCCATTTTGATCCAATTATAATCCCATAAGGTTGACTATCTTCTATATAAACAATGGCTGTGGGTAACGTGGATATCTGCTGAATCTGCCCTTGATTCGGTACTCGTGGAGACACGTGGTTAAACAGCTTTTTTTAAACTTTGAACTTCGAGCACAGCTTCGAGGTTAGGATAAGGAACGACCAATGTCGCCATTTTTGGAAGCCCGAACTTGGCACTGAACTTATGCTTTCGTTGGAAAGATTGATATCTCATGTCTTTATTTCACCGATATTCAATACTTTCTCTTCTTACTTCCGTTTAATAACGATAAAGTGGCACTAAAGGTCTGTTTCTTCTCCTCTTTGCAGGTTGCCGGCGCTTCACTCTTGGACAAGAATCGGCACACTTCACTGCGATTGTTTGTATCAATTAAAGTTCGGATGCTTCAAATCCTGCTACGAATGGACCAATTTTAATGTAGAATAACTACATTAAAGAAGTTTGTGGACTGCAGTTTGATGGCTTTATTTTACACTTTGTACAAGCACTATTTACAATTTACAACACTTACACTACGTACATGGTTTACTAACTTAACTAACTCTGAACTTTGATACCAAGAAGGTAGGGCAAACTGTTGATACCGCTAAGGTAGAGCAATTTTTGTATTGTTTTAACTTGTGCATGGAGTCGAACTTAAGCGGCCGGTATCCATGGCATGATGATAATGTACTCCTACAAAAAGGAGGGAAAAACGTTGGCAGACAAACCGCGCGCAGGCGGACAGCAAGTGTTGCCAACTTAGTAATACTTGAATCTTGTTGGATTATGTTTCCAACACTGGTACAAGACAAAACCAAATGTAAGTAACTTAAAAATATTTGGATGCATCGCTTATAGCTATATACAAAAACAACAAAGAGATCAATTTGATCCTAAAGCAAATACATGTATCATGATTGGGTATGCCACGACTGGCTACAGATTATGGGACATTGAAAAAAGAAAAATAATAATTAGTCGAGATACAAAATTTAATGAAAATAATTTTTATTATAAGAAAAACATAGAAATAGAATTTGAGTTTGTTGAAACAGACGTTAGTAGTCCTGAAAATGTAAATGATAATATAAAAGAAAATTCAGATATAAGTGAAAATAATAAAAGTAATGCAAGTGGAAGTAAACGAGAAACAAAAATGCCTTCAAAATATAATGATTATGAATTGTATACAGCGTTCAATGCTATGAATTATGTGGAAAATGTACCAGAAAAATATGAGGATTCAAATAGTAGAACAGATAGGGATATTTGGATAAAAGCAATGATTAGGGAAATTGATGCAATACATGAAAATAAAACTTGGATTATGGTAGACAAACCAGAAAAGGTAAAAATTATTGATACAAAATGGGTGTACACTTATAAATCCTTAGAGTAAGATGAAACTAGTAAATATAAAGCACGATTAGTTGCAAGAGGTTTTGCACAAGAAGTTCATGAAGATTATGATTTGTTGTACTCACCTGTTGCAAAAATGAGCACCATTAGGATGTTATTGATTATAGGAAATCAATTTTCTTATTACTTTAAACAAATAGATATTAAATCTGCTTTTCTAAATGCTAACATTAGGGACGATGCATATATATATATATATAGTTTGTAGTAATTGTGGGGTTGCAGTCAGGGTTGCGGGCTATTTTAATTATTCATTCTCACGTTAGTAAGTACTCCATTTATTATTTCCTACATTTATTGTACAATGCGTATTTTCAGTTGTCCTGAGGAATGTATCGAATTATACCGAAAGCTTGACAGTATCAAAGAGTTTTCTTTGAAATAGCCCGCAACCCTGACTGCAACCCCACAATTACTACAAACTAATATACAGCCAGTCACGAATTTTCACCTCTATATATATATATATATGTATATATATATATATATATATATATATAAGTGAAAATAGAGTATTTTTCGTTTTAATTAAGTATGTTGACAAACTTCGGGAGGTGATTCTTTGAAGGTTTTCAGGACGAAATGTTCATATAAACATATGTCCCAAACGGCTTGGTTTTCGAGATACAGGGTGATAAAAATACATTTTTTTCAAGATTTTTTAGAGTTAACTTCGACATTTTCTACAATAATCAGTTCAAATTAGGCAAGTACAATCCATTCAATAGTACGCACGATACAAAATAATGCATTTCTCAAATAATTCACAGGGTCCTCCTTTTTTCAGAGTCAAGCTTTGTTCAACCCTTCAGAATTTTTTTTCCGCCGCCACTGACATATTATGAGAAAGGAATAATGAATGTTGTTTCATTTAACATCTTTTTGCTCTCTTGATGTTTTTCATTTACTTGTACGGTTCAGGAGTTAGAATGAAAATATTAACGCAAACATTTTCCAGTAACGCATAACATAAAGAAATTTGAGAAGCAAATAGTCTAACAAACTTGAAGGGTGAATCTTTGAAAGGTTTCAAGATGAAAAGTTCATATAAACATGTCCCAAGCGGCTTGGTTTTCGAAGTACAGGCTGATCAAAATACATTTTTTAGGAGTTTTTGGAGTTTACTTCGAAATTTTCGACAATAATCGATCCAAATTAGTTCAAATTGGACAAGTACAATCCATTCAATAGTGCGCATGATATAAAATAATTCATTTCTCGAAGTGTCATTGCCACTCTCCAAAGATTAGCGCGTGACGCAATACGTCATTTTGTTCTCATTACACAAATAGCTATTTTCTGCTCGTGTAGAGAAAATGTAATGTTATGGAGCTCCCATACATTTTTTACTCAGGTTGAATATGTATTGCACAAAGTTAATTATGGCAAAATAATTTTGGACATTTTCAATAGTGAATAACTTTATTATCAAATACTAGAGCAAAGTAACATAAATTCCCTAGGAATAAAATTAAGTTCAGAAAAGGACCATTATTGAAATTGATGTGTCAGAGCAGCTGCTGGAAATGGCCACCGCCAACTTCAAAGCATGCGTTTATGCGCCTAACCATAGACTGGCGGACACGCTCAAAAATACCAGGAGTGTTTCTTATAATTCCGCATGACTCCTGTATGCGATTCCTCAGGTCTTCTTCACTTTGAACTGGAGTTCAGTACACTAATGATTTAAGGTGCCCCCAGAGGAAAAAATCAAGTGGATTCATATCGGGTGACCTTGGTGGCCAAAGTTGTGGCCCACCACGCCCAATCCAGCGATCAGAATAATACTCTTCTAAATATTGGCGTGCAACCAATCTGAAGTGTACTGGAGCACCATCATGCATAAACCAAATTCCAATTCTTTCCCTCAGTGGGATCTCTTCTAGGAGTCCAGTTAAGATGAATTCAAGAAAATGTCGATAATGGTCACCATTGAGTCTATGAGGCAGAAAATGTGGCCCGATAAGGAAATTCCCTACAATTCCAACCCAAACATTCACAGAAAACGTCTCTTGAAAATGGTTTTCAATCACGGCGTGTGGGTTTTCATCAGCCCACATATGATTGTTGTGAAAATTAATAATGGCTTTACGGGAAAAGCATGCCTCATCGGTGAATAACACTTGAGATAAAAACCATGGATTTTCCAACAATTTATTTCGAATCCAAGTGCAAAAAGTTAATCTCTTTGGAAAATCCCTTGGCAGAAGAGCTTGAACACGCTGTATGTGATAGGGATGAAGTTGTTGCTCTTTTAAAATTTGCCATACCAATACATGGGTTACGTTAAACTGTGCCGCAATTTGTCTTGTACTGAGGTCTGGATGCTGCTCAATTTCGTTAAGTACAGCTTCTTCTATCTGAACTGTTCTAACTCTCCTGGGTCTTCCTATGAGAACAGCAGACCTCTTGAAAGTACCCGTTTCACGAAGACGGGAGTGAATATTGATGAACATTTGTGTGCTGGGAATATGACGTTGTGGAAATCTTTCTAGATACATTCGTCTGGCGGCACGAGCGTTACCATCAGCCATTCCATACATTAAGTGCATGTCTGCCGTTTCTGAATTTGTATATTCAACCATTTTATCCAAAGGAATATTGAATGAATCTGCTTTATAGCTTGCACTAATGAAGAATTAACAATGAGACAGTTTCTCAACTTTCGATAATTGTCAAGTTGTTGATATTTAAATAAATGAATTAATATCAAAGCCCACTTTGCTATTTTTATGAATTCAAATTGATCACAAAATTTCTGCGTTACTGCAGAAGAAAAAACAAACCAAAATTTCTGATAAAATAATGTACTCCGTACGGAAACAAAAATTTATTTGATTTAGTTTTTCGGAGTTATGACCAGAGATTCATAAATGAAAATCAAATGTGTAATGATCTGCGACTATTAGATAAACCCTATTAACTATCTTCCATTACAGGATTACCTTTCGGAAGTTTTTTATGTTGAAAAGGAAATGTTCAATTGAAAACTAAAAGATATCTTTTTTTAAAATAACAAAAAAATTGTATGAGTTCTCTATCAAGACTGATGGGTAAAAACATTTTTAATCAAATATCTCAATGAAAATGCACATTTTTACCATCAGAATCTTCAGGTTGAAAGTTAAGGTTTTCCCAATATCTGTCAGATCTAGTTTAATATCCAGCGTACCGCAGTGACGGGGAGATAGTAGTTTTCTGTTAGATATCACAAAAAGAAATCACATCTTTACAATAACAAGCTTTTATTTAGCTTCACTTGTAACTAACTAACAAACAATTTAATAAAAGTTGAATTTGACCCACTTCTAATACTCCGATTAATTTGAAATTTGGCAGGTTTCCGTAATTCCGGTGGCAATGCATTAAAAAAATGTTTGTTAAAAAACAAAATGGCGGCTCCAATATGGCGGACGAGTTTTGTGATTATGATCCGATTCTGTTCAAAATTGGTATGTGATGGTTTTTGGGTTGGAGATTTTCAGTTTCACATAAAAAATAAACTAAAATGTTAAAAATGAAAATTATAAAAAGAAAACATTTTAAAGTTTTTATACAATACACTGAAAAGGAAAAAATAATTCATTTCATTGTTTGATCTAGGTAATCTTGTACAGAAAGATTTTGATACTCACATAATAACCTACAAAAAATGAAACAAATTAATTTTTCATTTTCATTGCATTTGTATAAAAGCTTGTCTTTATATTTTTTATTGTATAATTTTTATTCATCGTAGATTTTTCTAATTCTGAAAAAATATATCCATCAATTTACAATAATTGAAAATGTTTAATTTTCAAATTTTCTAATGTTATGCCACACTGGAAAATGTTTAAATTAATATTTTCATTATAGCCCCTGAACCGTACAAGTAAATGAAAAAATGCAAGATATCAAAAAGATGTTAAATGAAACAACATTGATTATTCCTTTCTCAAATATGTCAGTGGCGGCGGAAAAAAAATTCTGAAGGGTTGAACAAAGCTTGACTCTGAAAAAAGGAGGACCCTGTGAATTATTTAAGAAATGCATTATTTTGTCTCGTGCGCCCTATTGAATGGATTGTATTTGCCTAATTTGAACTGATTATTGTCGAAAATGTCGAAGTTAACTCTAAAAAATCTTGAAAAAAATGTATTTTTATCGCCCTGTATCTCGAAAACCAAGCCGTTTGGGAAATATGTTTATATGAACTTTTCGTCCTGAAAACCTTCATAGAATCACCTCCCGAAGTTTGTCAACGTACTTAATTAACACCCTGTATATATATATATATATATATATATATATATATATATATATACCTATCCACCAAAAGGTTTTAATTTTGATAAAAATAAGGTCTTCAAACTAATAAAATTACTTTATGGTCTAAATATTGGAATCTAGAAATAAATAATTATTTATTAGAAATTGGTTTCGAAAGATCAGAGAATGACTTTTGTCTGTATATTATTTCATTAAATGGAGTAAAAGTATACTTACTGATTTGTGTTGATGACATCATTCTTGCAGGTCCTAATCAAGATTTACTAAATGATATTATTCCCTAATAGCACCATGAAGTCCGATGGTAATCCATAGGACATCCTCTCAGGACATTCGGGACGTCCTTAGGATGTACAAAATTGGTACCGCGGACGTCCATTGGACATCCGTGGGAAGCACCAATGTCTCGACTTCTCATCAAAATTGGACGTTCTATAAGGATATCCAATGGACATCCACCTGGGATGTTAATCGGACGTCCCCGAATTACATCAATCGAAAGTACATCTTGGACGTCCTTAGGACGTGCAATATTGGTACGTCCTTAGGACGTGCAGTATTGGTACCGCGGACGTCCATTGGACATCCGTGAAAAGCACCAATGTCTCGACTTCTCACCAAAATTGGACGTTCTATAAAGATATCCAATGGACATCCACCTGGGATGTTAATCGGACGTCCCCGAATTACATCAATCGAAAGTACATCTTGGACGTCCTTAGGACGTGCAATATTGGTACGTCCTTAGGACGTGCAGTATTGGTACCGCGGACGTCCATTGGACATCCGTGGGAAGTACCAATGTTTCGACTTCTCACCAAAATTGGACGATCTATGAGGATATTCAATCGACATCCACCTGGGATGTTCATTGGACGTCCCCGAATTACATCAATCGAAAGTACATCTGGGACGTCCTTAGGATGTGCAGAATTATCACATGTGTTTGTTCCTACATCTCTTTCAGGACTAAGATTATGATATTGTTGTGGATTGCTGGAGATAACAATTTGGATGGAACCAGATTTACTTACTAGGTAGGCTCAGCACTCTCCCAGAGTCATTCAATTCGGTTTTGTACATGTTTGAAGGATACACACAACTCTACTTGTCTTACGGAAACATCTTTTTCAAAACAGTGTTGAATAGGTTAGTAATAACTATTGAATAGTATAACAAAACTTTTATTTCCATTTAAAGATATAACTACACTGAATGAACACAAAATAACTAACAGAACAGTCACTAAACTAATTAATCACAAAAGACGATAGAAAAGCCGCCATAGCTGCTAAATACTCAACAATTGTCTGTCAATTCGTCAACACTTCACTTGAACACAGAACACAAAACACAGAAAACAACTTTATGCACGGAATCCATACATAGAGGAATTGTTCGGTTTCAATCCGTATACGAACTAGAGAGACAAACATAAATTTTTTATTTTCATTGTTGTGAAACAGTGAATCTTATTGGCATAAGCACAAACTCGAGAATATGGCCCCTGATTACCTCAATGATAGTGAAAAGGGTTTTATTTCAGATGGGTTGTTTTCGCTGTAATGTTTAGCCCTATTGTAAATATGCGATCCATTTTATACCTCTTCTGTAAAATCACTAGCTGGGATGTATTCTTTGGATGGATGCACCTAGGAAACATTCCGAAAAATGTTCAATCCAGGACATCCCAAGGAAGTCCTCGCTAGGAAATTTTCTGAAATTTACTGATTGGGATGAGGCCCGATGAACAGTAGTACATCCACCAAGGACGTTCCAGAATGTACCCGTACCAGGACCACCATAGGAAGTCCTTTCGAAGACATGCCAAATACATGCCAACCAGGACATCCAATGGATATCCTAGAAAATTCTACAAAATATATCCGAACCAGGACATCCCAAGGAAGTCCTCGCAGGGAGATATTTTAAGATTAACCAATTGGGACGTCCCATATTCATTCATGCGGGATGTTCCTAAATGTCCCGTACCAGGACAACTATGGGACGTCCTTTCAAAGACATGCCAGAATACTTACTAACAAGGACGTCCGATGGATGTCCTAGTAAACATTACAAATTATATCCGACCCAGGATATCCCAAAGACGTCCTCGCAGAGACGTTTTATACAATGTACCGATTGGGACATCCATAGGAAGTCCTTTGGGGAAATTCATGAAAATGCACTGAATCGGACGTCCCATGGACAATGATTTTGAGTCCCGGACATTCGGACATGATTTGTACCAAATATGGACGTCCCTGGGACATAGTGTGCTATTAGGGTTGCAAGAATAAAGCTAAAATTTGATTTAAAATTAAAAGGCAAGCTTAAACATTTCCTAAGTCTTGAAATAGAATATAATAAAGAAGCTGGAGTTTTAAGATTATGTCAGTCGTAATATGCTTTAAGTATTTTGAAGCGTTTCAATATGGAAAATTGTAAAGGTGCAGATATACCTATAGATCCAAAACTAAAGATAGAAATCTGTAATGATGAGAACAAGTTAAGTGTCAAACCCTTTAGGCAAGTTATAGGTAGCCTAATGTATTTAATGGTAGGGAGTAGGCCTGATTTATTTTTTGCTGTAAATTTCTTTAGTCGTTACCAGGACAAAGCCACAGATGAAACATACAATCATTTAAAAAGAGTTTTAAGATATATTGAAAGTTCTAGCCATGTTGGTTTAGAATATAAAAGAGTAAACATGGATTCAAAACTAGTTTGTTTTGCAGATGCAGATTGGGGAGGTGACATAATAGATAGACGTTCAGTTTCACGCTTTCTTATTAAAATTTTCTATTTTATTATAACATGGGTTACACGAAAACAACATTGTGAAACATTATCAACATTATCAACATGTGAAGCTGAGCTTGTTGCTTTAAGTGCATCAGTTTGTGAGGGATTGTGGATTGAAAAATTACTAACTGATTTTAATATTAATTTGAAAACACTAACCTTTTATGAAGATAATCAAGGAACAATATCAATAATTGAAAATCCTGGTAATAACCGAAGAGTCAAACATATTGATTTAAAATATAATTCAATTTGTGGAAATGTTCAAAATGGTAGTATTGAATTGGTTTATGTAGATACAAAATATCAACAAGCAGATATTTTGACCAAAGGTCTTAATTATGTATTATATAATAGGTTTAGAAATTATATAGGTTTGAGAGCTTTTGGCGAGGGGGGCTGTTGAGTTGAATCGCCAAAACCAAATTATAAGGTTGGCAACATTGTAATGTCAACTGGTCATTTGTCATATGTCATAAAGTAGTTCACTTTGGTAGTGGTCGTAGAATGTAGTCTCGTAAATTTGTAGAATAAGGTTCAATCGAAGTTTATTATTATAGAAATAAATACGTTAGGAAATGTCTGAGTTTATTTAAAAATATCCAGCGAATCGTCTGAAGAAATCAACACTTTCCCTTCCGATTTCACCAAGAACAGGCCCAATTAGCCTCTCTGAATGTTTAGATTCATTTACTAGGGAAGAAACGTTGAAAGGTGATGAGAAACCGACATGTCCGAAGTGCAAAGAAAGAAGGAAATGCACAAAGTCTTTTTCGATTCAAAAATTCCAAAAAAATTTAGTAATCCATTTGAAAAGGTTCTCTCAAGCAGAAAATTTCAGTAAATGGAACGTCTCAATTGATTTTTCTCTAGAAGGATTAGATATGAGCAGCTTTTCAGCGGAAAATGTACCTTCTTGTCGCTATAACTTGTACGCACTGTCGAACCACAGCGGAACCACCTTTGAAGGACACTACACTGCTAACCGTAAGCATCTATATACAGCCCTGTGGCACGAGTACGACTATTCGACTGTTTCCACGATTTCTTCGAAATCCTTTGTGAGCGGAAAAGCATATCTGCTCTTCTATGAGAAGGAGAGCACTATTTCACTCATTTGAGATTTTTGTTTTGTTTCGTTTCGTGTATTTTAATTTTTTTATGTTACATTTTATGTTGAAATATTTACATTGTATTCATTAGGATCGGTTTTAAAATGTTTGAAACGGAGATACAGTACCTAATGTCAAGGATCTGAATCCCATCATAGTTAGAATTTCTCTGAAATTGTACAGTTTGCAAGTAAGCTGGCAGAGTCGCTTTGCAACATATAGGGCTGAATGTTCGTTACATTTCAAATGCTGATATAGAACTACACCAAGATGTTTTAGCTTCGATTCTTTTTTTTTTTTTTCGGATGGCAATCACATTGTTTTCTCTGTGGACATTCAAATGTACCATTAATATTAGGACACTGTTGATTGGTTGGTCGTTTTTCAGGAGTGTAAAACAAACAAATTTGGTTTTATTCAGATTCAAACTGAAGAGATTATAGTTTAACCAAATTTGAATATACCTACTTCAAACCGTTTTCTGTCGTTTGGTAATTATCTAAAATAAGGTTATCAACAGATTTTATACATCCTTTGCTATTCATGTAAACTAGGAATAAAATGGGCCCCAATGCGGTGCCTTAAGGAACACTAACAGTGATTTCATTTGATGAAATAAGATCACTGCTAATTTTGACGGTTTGCTTTCTGTGTCGTGAATAATTTTGCAGAGTGTTTAAAGTTGGCCCACGAATATCGTATCTATGAAGTTTGTTCATAGGATCGTCATTTGAAACCATATCGAAAATCTTAGCCAACTTTGAAAAAAAAACTTGCGAAGCATTTTTCTGAATTTTCGAAAGAGTCAGAGATCGGTTTCGCAAAATGAATAACAACTTTTTCTGTGTTCGACTTACTAATGAAGCCAAATCATTTTGTTGTTATCACATCATGAAATTCTGAAAAATCTACTAATCGATTCTTTAACGATAGTTCAAAATTTTTTGCAAAATTACTCATTAATTATTTTGTTGCTGTTATCCGAAGTTTGGAAAATAAACATTAATTGCGTTGGCTTTTGCCTTGTTGTTAGATAAAACGTCCCTATTTAAACCCAAAAAATTGATAGAGCTGATTGTTTCTTTTTACCGATTTATTCGAATTTTCATGAATCATTTCTCACGTCTTTTTTAAAGTTACTTGTATTTCGATTCAATCGCTCTGTTTATGATATTGATTTTTTGTTGTTTTGATCACTACATTCAATTTATTTCCATTTGGGTATATTCATTTTTAACTGATCTGAGTAGTTTTCCGTCAACCTTTTTTGATAACGTATCTCTTTTTTATAAAATTTATCAATACCCAAGTGATCTACGGTTTCAGTTTGTGATTTCTATTTTTTTATATAAAATGATATTTAGTTGATTGGTTCATATATTGCATCAATTTGTTGATAAAATTATCATATGAACTTTGGGAATCTTCGCATTGTAAAATATCAACCCGTGTTTCATCAGTTAGAATTTGTTCTGGTCAATTTTTGAATAGTGATGTTTTCGTGTTTGTATCGGTAAGCCATGTTATTTTGACTAACGTTGC
This sequence comes from Chrysolina oricalcia, assembly GCA_944452925.2. NCBI lineage: Eukaryota > Metazoa > Arthropoda > Insecta > Coleoptera > Chrysomelidae > Chrysolina > Chrysolina oricalcia. The sequence goes on along the minus strand of OX101814.2, from coordinate 23,230,522 downwards.
GGATACATAAGAAAGTTGTGTAATGATCAGATAGACTGGTTTCCATATCAGTGGAGATGAATTAGTAATTCTTTGGATTGTTATAGTTTCTAAAAAAAAAATGTGATCCAGATTACTCCTTGATATACATAACTTTACTATTAACATTTATGGACAATTTAAACCACATGAGACAGTATTACATACTCATAATAAGAAAGAAAGAAAGAAAGAATTTATTCATCATTGAAAATTTCATACATGTATCGGATACAACATGAAACCTTATCAGACTAGTCAAAGAAATACAGATAATATAAATATTAAAAATGTAGTTAAAATTACAATAAAAACACCAAAAGATTACACTTACTAACAGATTATAATCATGTATAGAGAACCACTACATCACCTAGCTGTGAGATACTCTTCCATCGAATAAAATGTATTTTCACATAGATAATTGAATAATGTTGTTTTGAATATCTTGAAATTCTTTATTTCGCCAAAAACCCTATTGAAACGATTATAACATATAATTCCTTGATATATTGGAGAGTTCTGCCCAACACTGAGCCTAGAAAATGGTAATCGAATGTCATTATTATGTCGTGTATGTGATCATGAACTTCAATACTTTTGACGTAACTATCTTGTTGTTTTCTGATATTCATAATCAAAAGATATATATAAAGAGACGGTAAAGTAAGAATTGACAATGACTTGAAATAAACTCTACATGAAACATCATTTCGAACTCGCTGAAGTGAGCGGAAAGTTTTAAATATCCACTGTTTCAGACACAGAATCAAAAATCCGTACCTATGCATACCAAAAATCAGCTTCCATAAAAAAATGCGCCTGCTAGGTCGTCGGTAAAAGGTTATCTCAGGCATAAACATCGTGACAGATAACATAATAGTCAATGATTTTCAAAGTTAAATTTCTAAAGTATGTTTTCTAGTGAATTGATCATATCTTATTATGATTAACGGTATTTGCTGAGGTCAACATTTAAGAAAAATCTCAATATTTTACATCTTAACTCTTCATTCCAATACCAAAACACGTAATTATCATTATTTCGTTAATTAATGAAATTTATTGCAACACAAATAAAACAAAAGGTGTTAAATACATTATTATAGCCATCAATGTAAAATTTTGCAGTTACGAGTATGAAATCTGTCAAACAAAACCTTAACTTAGAACAAATAGAACGTGATAAAAACGAGGTGTGAAATTTAGCGAAAGCTTCACAATTACCAGTAGAGAACGGGTCTGCCAGATGAGAAATGGTGTGTATGTTTTACCGAGACGATGCATGCGAAGTAGCACCATTCTGATAATACATCAACGAATATTTTCTTACTTTTGGCAAAATATTCACTCAAGCATAAATACGAGTGAGTCTTCTGTAATTTCATGATGAATTTCCATGAGATGTTATTCTAATAACTAAGAAATTTCAACCGTTTTATGAAACTTATTCTCTGAACTGTAAAATTCATTAAGAATTTGGGAAATTGTGGATCTGGTAACTCAATTTCAGGTTCACTATTACTCTTAGTGAAAAGCAAAGCTTCGAGGAAGCCTACCTTGCTTCAGTGTAAGGATATTTTCATTTCTCCGTCATCGGTATTACTCCCAATATCATAATATGGAGGACTATTCAATAGGTGTTGTGTTCGCAGTCGAACAGGGGATGTTCAAATTAATTTCAGAATCCAGAGGATATTTTCATTTTTCTGTCTTTGGTACAGCTCCTAATAGATATGGTGGCCTTTTCAATGTGTGGTGTGTATGAAGTCGAACACGTGCTGTCAAATCTACTTCCCAAATTCAGCCTATCTCGCTTCAGTGTAGGGATATTTCCATTTTTCCGTCTTTGGAATTACTCCCACTAGCTTAATATTGTGGCCCTTCCAATAGGTGTTGTATTTGCAGTCGATCAGGGGATGTTCACATTAATTTCAAAATCCAGCCTATTTCGTTTCAGTGTAAGGATATTTCCAATTTTTCATCATCGGTATTGCGCCCAATAGTTCTGTATGGTGGTCATTTCAATGTGTGGTGTGTATGAAGTCGAACACTTGGTGTTGAAGCTAATTTTAGAATTCAGTGTGAGGATATTTTAATTTTTCTGTCATTGGTATTACACCTAATAGCTCAATATGGTGGTCGTTACAATAGTTGTGTATGTAGTCAAAAAGAGCATGCTCAGATTATTTTCAAAATCAAGCCTATCTCGTTCCAGTGTAAAGATATTTTAATTTTTCCGTCATCTGTATAGCACCCAATAGTTATTTATGGTGTCTTTTTCAATATGTAGTGTGTATGAAGTCAAACATGAGCTGTTCAATGTAAATCTCAAATTAGCCTACCTCGCTGCTGTGTAAGGATATTTGCTTTATTCCGTCATCGGTATTACTCCCAATAACTAATATTATTGTTCAAATAGAAGTAAGATATTGTAAAGAGAAACATTCTCTATTGAAAATTGAACCAACATAATACTACTCTGGAAACGGAAAAAACCTACTATAAATTGAAGTTACTTTTTTGTAATATCTAACAGAAAACAACTACTTCCCCGACTTTTTTGTAATATCTAATAGAAAACAACTACTTCCCTGGCTAAAGCCACGCTGGACGTTGAACCACATCTGTTATATAGTACAAAAAAGTTACTTCAATTTATCGTAGGTTTTTTCCACTTCCAGAGGAGTCATGTAATGGTTCAATTTTCAATAGTGTTTCTCTTTACAACATGAATCCCTTCCAAGAGAGGTTCTCTTGTACGATGGAAAATAGCGACTAAATTCCAACTTTCAGTCGCAGATGATTCCCCAACTGACTTTATGAACATCCTGTTCATATTTCCAATAAAATCAAGAAGTAAGATAGTTAGTCAATGCCTGTGGAAAAGATATTGGACTCAAACGCGAGTGTCATCTAGCGTGATTAGTTGACGTTAGTAGTGTGATTAGTTGACGTCATTTTAATGCAGGTTTCTTCAAAAAACCCTGATTTTAATGCTGTTCCATTGTTTCCATCAAATTACTACATGACTTGGATGCGAGATCACTGTCGCCATCTACATGTTGCATCCATTTGAATCCAATATTAATCCCATAAGGTTGGCTAACTATCCTACTTCTATACAGTGCGACGCTAAATTATGGAACAAATTCATTATTTCTGAATATAAAGATATATCGGAAAAATCCTCGGACAGGTCGATATTCTTTTCCGATGGGCCAATTTTTGAACCTCACCCAAAATATATAGGGTTATCCGCATTTGAGGAAAAGCGACTTTGGTAATATTTTTAAATGGGACACCCAGTATATTTGTCCATATTTGGTTAAGGATCGTCATTAAAGATCCAGTGATACCAAGTTTGATGGGTTTATATCAAACGGCTACGGAGATATGGCCAAAAAACTTCTCCATTTACCCAATGAGTGCGACAGAGACTTTTAACCTTCTGAATCGTGTGCAGTTTCGCAGTCATACTCATTAGACATACGAGGAAGTTTTTTGGCCATATCTCCGCAGCAGTTTGACATAATCCCATCAAACTTGGTATTACTGGATTCGTAATGACGATCCCTAACCAAATATGGAAAAATATACTAGGTGTCCAATTTAAAAATATCACCAAAGTAATTTTTACTCAATTACGGATAACACTATATATTTTGGATGGGGTTCAAAAATTGGCCAATCGGAAAAGAAAATCGACCTGTCCGAGGATTTTTTCGAAATATCTTTATATTCAGAAATAATGAATTTGTTCCATAATTTAGCGTCGCCCTGTATGAACAATGCCAATAGGGTGGCATTTTCAATAGGTGTTGTGTTTGCAGTTGAACAGGGGGTGCTCAACAATTTTCAATTTCAACTTATTTTTTTCCATGGAATGGTTATCAAACGAACAGTTGTCGAACTGTACTAACAATATTATTATTTCTCCTCAAAATTCGGAAAAAAAGGATACATTTCATTTCACACCACTAGACAGCAGTTGGAAACATATAGTGCCACAATTTAAAAACTTACAATGAGCTATATACTGGGTGTATACCAAATTATGTCATTAATTTCAGGTGGTGATTCCTTGACATATTTTATAAAGGAAATTTCATGTAAACGTGTGTCCTAACTTGCTTCGTTTCCGAGAAACGTATATCGCAAAGAAAATGATTTAAAAAAATGCTCAAAACCATTTCTAGGATTTGAAGGGGGAACTAAAATGGCATAAGAGATAACTCAGCCAGTTTCATTTCCTAACTACATGAATTGTTTGAGCGCCTTCTATAGAACCTCCTGTATACTGTTCCGAACGAATGAAACATCGTAAAAACAGCGATCTCGAAAACGTTTTTGCGGCTGGCGATTTGGATACGACGAATATGCTCTCTTGGTGAATTTCCAACGATAGTAAAACACACATCGTTCGTTGCCGTTAAAATAAATATTTTGGTTGTAATAATTATTTATTGTCAATTTGGAAATGTGACTTCTCATCACTGGAATTTGATGGTGCATTGGGCATCTAATGAAACAGATCTCATTGTTTATTTGAGATATTACCTTTTAATAAAGAGATTTGACTGTGTGTTTTTCCATTGCTTCTGGGACTTATTTGAGGCAGTTTTCAATACACGAGATTTTTCTCGAAATAAAGAAACCGGATCCTATAGCACTGGTACAATACACTTGTTGGAGAAATTAAATGAAAATATAACATTTACCACCACCTACATTTGATTTTGGAACGAAGACATATTGGTCCAGTCACAATTCATTTATATGCAGCAATAGGAGCTTGAGCTTATACAGGAAGGATTCATTGTTACCGTTGCGATAACCAGGTGCATTATTTCTATTATTATTATTTTTTAAACAATATTCACCTATATGTGGTTAGCTTAACGGACAATAACTAGGTATATGAATTTTTTTTGCTATACAGCTGAGAGGCGGCTGTATGGGTGCTCCCATAATTAGCTATTTTGTAGTTTTGTTCGAAAATGCAAGTGACTAATTTTAGTTCTTATCTGTTACCTGAAAGGTTATAATATAAGGTTTTTAATTCTAAGTATATATATTTTCGGTACCGAAAAAGAAAAACTTTCATGCTGATTGCTATAAACTATTGGTTTCAATATTATTATTTGTATGAAAAACTGGTTGTCTCTTTCTTAATAATTCACAGTAAATTTCTTCAGAAATACTTCTTGTTAGTTTTTGTAATTTCTCATTTTACACAAAAAAAATATATAAAAAAGATTGCTAACCTTAACCAAGCAAAAGTTACTAAGAACCACCCCTTCTCGCTGAAGCGTAGCCGTGGTACTGTGCTTTTTCCCTTTCTGGATTCTGGAACTTTTATTTTGCAATCCCTTAAAAAGTGGTAGCACCCACCAAATCCAACTGAAAAAATGTAAATTGCAAATTCCTACCTGTGACACACCATTGAAAAGCCTATAAAAATTATATCCAAAGGTATGAATAATAATTGTACAGGTTGTATAAAAAATTAGCAAATTAATGTAAACCCACACTACTTGTGATACAATGTTAGAAAACTCTAAGAGCCAATAAAACTTTATATTCAATGATAACTGTCCGAAAGTTTTTGGTTTGGCCTATTGTGGCTATCCGTAGGTACTTTTTGTTGTTAACTGAAAACTTTATTTTGCCGTTTTTGTAAAATAATGGTGGATGGGCCGTGGTGGCCGTGATGGTAGAGCGTTCGTCTTTGGAGCGAAGAGTCGAGGGTTCAAAGCCTCGCATGGTCATCGGTCTCGTGCATGGCATCACACGTCAAAAGGTAAGGGCTTCCCTAGCTCACACAAGTCTCTCGAAGACTACCGAGGGTTGCGCGTAGGGGTGCAATCGGTTGACGGCAATAACAATTTTATAACAATTTTATTTAGTCAACATCACTTCAAAGTTGTACTTAAATATTATGTTAAAAAAAAAGTGAACCTGTTATATCAAATGGCGCATCGTTTATACAAAAATGTTGAGTTTATGCTAAGAACCTTTGATGTTGCCGTTATCTGTATGATAATGCTTGTTCTAAAGTTGACTAAATCCACGCTTAGTTGTAAACTGTACACATCTGTGAATGATGAGAGACCATTTTTGAAAGTTAGAATTTCGGGTACTGGAGTTAGGTTTGTTAGATTCTGATGCATCTCTGTTGATAGTACGTTGTGGTGCAAAGCTGGTTGAGAATTTAGGTCTAGTATGTGAGACTTTGAAGAATTATGTTTGTCGTGTCGCTATAGTTGCCAAACTTATGATTTTATAGGAGAATATGGTTTGGGCACAGACACACAGAAATGAACAAACAAAATGAGCTATCGGTGAATCGATTCTTTCTACCTTTTTTAACCGTTGTCATTTCACATAATTTGTTTGGTTTTTATTTATAATTCATTCTTATACCTCAGAAATAATATAGTTCCAAAACATCAACAATACAAAAATTTGTTTTCTTCAACATTCCGACCGAATGCCCACCAACTTAACGATCGAAATCATATTTAACGGCCGCTATCATTTTCACTATTTATTTCAGAATAATAATATTAAGGTATCATTTTCACGTCATTTTCAATCATTCTTCGAATTGTAATGGAAAAATAATAAATTTTCTGGATCTGACTAGATGGAATAACAAAAATGTTCACTTAATTTCAAGGAAACCTCAGTTCAAGCCAAAACAATCTAGTCATTTACCTACGTTTGTGATAGATAACTACAATTCAATGCCATGAAAAAGAATTATAACATCAAATATTCAAAAATCGCCGTCAGAATTATAGAAATCGCAACAAATATCGTAATAATGTTTTTTAAATTAGTTTCAACACGAGGAGGAAAAACGATTTCCTTCTACTAAACATCTCACCATTTGCTAAAAATCACTAAATGTGCTAGGACTGAGACCATACAATGTACTTCCTAATAATCTAAGCGCATATTTTTAGAAAAAAAAACAAATATTATTTACTGGGTTTTACTCCATACATCCTTGATGAATATTTTGGACAATTTCAGTGTAAGATTTGAATGGATGATTTCATTTCATAACATTTCACCTGAAACAAATCTATGATTATTGTTTAGATATTGCCAATGCATGTCATGATAAATCTGATATATCTCATTTGTTTGTTCTTTTTATGTCTTTTCTCTCTATTAATTTTAATGTACATTTCGATTTATGTATTTTAAGAATATTTTTTATACAAACATTTACTCTCTGTTGACCTGTCCTATAGCTTCGTGAGCTCGTATTTGGATTAATAAACTAATCTACTCAACACTAATTTCGTCGCACCACAAAATTTTGACCATATTAAAATCTGAATAACTTTTTTCTGCATTGAACCATTTGAATTCTGTAAACACTGTTCGCTAGCCCAGTCCTTCAGCTATAATCTTGTACTTCTTCAAATCATAAGGTTTTCCGCATAAAATCGCTACAGGGTATTATCTGAAACTGTGCAAAATTTCTGAATTATCAAAAGGATCCCAAATGAAGAACATTTTTTTTTTCAAATTTGACAGCAATGGCATGAAGATGAACTCATTACCTCAAGATAATTTTCGAATTGTCTTATTATCTCTTTTGTTTACAGGGTGATCTCAAAAAATTAACTTTTTGGTTTTGCAGTCATAACTTTTTTCCTCGTCAACCAATTTTCAAAATCTCCGGCTCATTTTGAAGCTGAAACTTTAGATGAAGAGATATGAAGATCAGAATGGACTCAAGATGAAGATTGAAGATCAAGGGTTTCCTCAAAGGTGACCTAAATCTGAAACACCCTCAAAATTCGGTTGGGAGGAGAATTAAATGAAAATCAACTTGTTTTCGGAATGATCAGCCATTCTGAATACGTCTAGATCTTTCTTGCTGTCAGTAGTCAAGAATTGTGCATGAAAAAACCCAATTGTACGGCAGGATTTTGAAAAAAAAGATCAACCCATTGTTCGCCTGAAATGCATGGCCCGTAACCAAGGTAACAAGAATCACAATCAATGACTGACAAGCTAGGTTAGACGTCAATTTTGATTCGTTTGCAAAAAAAAAATTATCATATCGATGCCGCATCTAACGCCCGACCAGCTGGAACTGATTCCACGAATGACGGAACAAGGATTATCTACCCTCCAAATTGCCAATCTGCTTGGAACAACAGTTAGATCCGTCCAAAGGGCCCGCGTCCGAGCTAACGCTGGGGATATTCAGTATCGACCTAGGGTGGCAAGAAGAGGCACAAGAAGAAGAACAACTCCTGCTCAAGACCGCCTTATTGGAAGATTGGTACGGCGGACTCGGACTTCAACCGCCCCCAAAATTCGTCGTGAATTGATCGATGCTACGGGAATTCAGGTTTCAAGTCAGACAATCCGATGCCGGATCCACGATCTTGGATTACACGCAAGGAGACGAGCTGCCTGCTTCTTACTGAAACCTGCACATCGAGCAGCAAGACGATTATGGGGGAAAGAATATCAAAACTAGGGAATAGCAGAGTGGAATAGGTGTATGTTTACGGATGAGAGTAGGTTCAACTTGTTTCGAAAGGATGGTCGTGTGTTGGTTTGGAGAGGGAGGAATGAAAGGTTTTTGGAAGGAAATATGGAGGCGAGGGTGGCTTTTGGAGGTGGAGGAGTGACTGTGTGGGGTGGAATATCGATGAATGGGAGTAGTTAATTGGTGATTCTGAGAGGAGAAAGTATGAACGGTGAGAGGTATAGAGACTTATGTATGAGATAAATCGTAGTCCCTTACGCCACAAATATCGGCAACAACTTTCTTCTCGTTGATGACAATGCGAGACCTCATAGGGCTCACATTGTCAACGAGTTTTTGAGGGATCACGGTATTGAGCTAATGAACTGACCACCTTTCTCTCCGGATATGAATCCGATGGAACATGTCTGGAGTCGTATGAAATTGAAAGAAAGGGAAGGGCGAATGTAAAATTTGGATGACTTGGTGAATGCGGTACAGCAAGAATGGACAGCTGTACCACAGGAGTTCATTGATAGTCTGATAGACAGCATCCTGGAAAGGGTCAATGAAGTAATTGCCAAAAGGGGAGGGCCCACTAAATACTTAATATCATAAATATTTTTCAATTCTAATGTTATCCAAGTTATTTTCTCTTTGTTGTTGTTCAATAAAAACTCAATAAAACTTGTTTTCTTGTTCTTGCTTACTAACACGATTAATGCTTGACGATTGAGAAAAAAACCGCTATTGTGGAATGAGCCTCAGCAAATCAGGCTTGTCGAACACTGAATGTGATTCTTGTTACCTTGGTTACGGGCCATGCATTTCAGGCGAACAATGGGTTGATTTTATTATTTTTTTTTTAAATCCCGCCGTTACAATTAGGTTTTTTCATGCACAATTCTTGACTACTGACAGCAAGAAAGATCTGGACGTATTCAGAATGAATGATCATTCCGAAAACAAGTTGATTTTCATTGAATTCTCCTCCCAACCGGATTTTGAGGGTGTTTCAGATTTAGGTCACTTTTCAGGAAACCCTTGATCTTCAATCTTCATCTTGAGTCTATTCTGATCTTCATATCTCTTCATCTAAAGTTTCAGTTTCAAAATGAGCCGGAGGTTTTGAAAGTCGGTTGACGAGGAAAAAAGTTATGACTGCAAAACCAAAAAGTTAATTTTTTGAGATAACCCTGTAAACAAAAGAGATAATAAGATAATTCAAAAAAATTCTTGAGGTAATGAGTTCATCTTCATGCCACTGCTGTCAAATTTGGAAAAAAAAATTTTCTTCATTTGGGATACTTTTGAAAATTCAGAAAGTTTGCACAGTTTCAGATAATAACCTGTAGCTATTTTATGCGGAAAACCTTATGTTTTGAAGAAGTACGACATTATAGCTGAAGGACTGGGATGGCGAACAGTATTTACAGAATACAAATTGTTCAATGCAGAAAAAAGTTGTTCAGATTTTAATAGTGTCAAAATTTTGGGGTGCGACGAAATTAGTGTTGAGTAGTTTATTTATCTATCGACCAGGATCCGTACAAGATGCAACAAATAGGCAAGAGCCACCAAATATTTAGTTCTCTACTTTCTGTTAAATTTGGATATATTTTCCTAAATAACATTGAAATAAAAACAACTTAACAAGACAATTTTGAGTGACCCTGTATAATAGCTACCTCATATCAGCCTTTATCAAAATCAAATGATATTTACTTATTCTTCGAGTCTACCAACTTTTGCTTTTGACTGAATTTGTTTAAAGAATTACATAAAAATCATGTTACAATAGATAAAGTTTTGTATGCCTTTCCGTGGGAATCGCAGAACCAAGCATTGCTAGCTGCCCATGCAGCTTTCCAAGAACCTGTCGGGACGGTGTTAGATTCAAGATCCGTTCATGGGACTTTCATTCATTCAGAATAGACATAGACTTCGAGCTATCCACATCTTTTCGTATTGTTATTTGTCAACTAAAGATTTTCTGAAAACATAAGGATAACCATATATACGGAGTCTTAGAACTAGTTGCAACTCGAGTGGACAATTCTAATAGTGCGATTATAATTCTTAAGTTTTTGTAACAAAATCATCGCCACAATAATGACTTTCTAAAGGTAGGTAACAACCCGGCCTCTGCATGTTTGACACCCTATATCTCAAATACTGTCTATTAGATCTTGTTGTGCCCATGAAGACATTTGATCAGGACATCATAAGCTACATTATTCTAAATTATCATCCAATTCGACTGGAAACCATTTTCCATAAGAACCGTGCAGGTCCCTTTTTCTCGAAAAACTAATAATCATCCAATTTCTCTATTTATTAATGCCAGACAAACTCCACCAACCAAGCCTATATATTTCCTTGTCGCCAAACTCGGGAGCTATTTTCAATTGAACAAGCCCATTATTAAAAAACATCTGCAAAATAGCGTGTCTAATATACCGGGAAAATTTCGTGATACCTTGTCCTAACGTTGAGGACGATCCACGTGTACATGCTATATTTCTCCCACACTACTCAGAGCGAGAGTTTTTCATAACAGCGAGATATAGCCACATTAAGGGTCTATTGTGTTAGTTATTTAATGCGAACTGGTTAACAGGATTTCTGCCTTTGGAGGAAGATACACAGAGGCGGAGATGGAAAAAACTTCGCTGGAAATTCACCGTAATTGAAAAATTGCTGATTGGATTTCACATGAGTTTCATGTCTTGCCAAAATAGTATTATTGGTAATTTCAGTTTATGAAGAACAGAGTAGCTACATATACTAACTTTATGTTAATTGTGAAAAATCTAATTTTTAATTGAATTTATTTTAAATTTAAAAATCTTGTCATTGCATCGATTATTTCAAATCTCAATAACTCGAAAGCACTTGCTCGCAGTGACCACTACCAAGAATATATTTTGTACACAAACTAAATAATAAATATTCCCAGGTACCAAACTTTACCCAAATATCAAAATTATTTTGAAATCATTCACAAAAAATTAAAATAAGAATTCAACTTTGACAATATGTATCTCAGAAACGAATAACTTGCAGAGATTTATTTATAGGAACTTTTCTTCTTATTTTGATGTCAGCAACACGCTTCTGAATTTTCTACAGGTATTTAAGCAACACCCTGTACATTTCAACGAAGTCTTATTGATTGTCTCTTCCAAAGTTCTCACTTTGTTCACTTATTTTCTGCACAACATAAATCTTTGTTATTAATTGATGTAGCCGATACCTACTCGATGAAAGTCCATGTTAATATCTATAATGAAACTAAATGAAATGATTTTCACTAAAAAGGTTAACAAATCCACAACAATCGATTCGCCGTACAACAGCTTCTTTAAAAAGAAGAAGAAGAAGAGAAGACAATCTAAACAACATCTTTGCTATGTTCTCTTAAATACTCACTGTTAATTGATTAGGGTTCAGGTATTTACCTGACTCCAAATAAATCCCTGATAGTACCAATATATTACTGATTAAGGAATATCTTCTGGAGAATATTAATTTCTCTAGCATAATTATTAGGTACTATTTTTTTGAAAACATTATTTTCTCTAGCTTACTAGTATTCGTTCACCTGGAAAATATTGAGTTCTGAGATTCAGTCAGAGTGTGTTTTCTCCTAATCAGATTTATATGTTGAAATCTTTGCATAATCATCTGCTTCACATGCTATCGAGAAGGCCCTTTACTGGGTGAAGGACTGGCACCACAAGGAGGTCTCATAGCTGCAAATAAGGGCCAAAGAGGCACGAGTATATCTGATACAGCCAATTGTCATCCAACTGTTAACGTTCGTGGAAACCAGCCACCAACAAGTGAGCCATACCTTCGTCAGCTACCGGGTGGTCATGAATCTCCTGCAAAGCAAAGTAATATCCAACCACAACACTTCGTAATCACCCAGATATAGACCAACCAGGACCAAAATGTTGCGGATTTGTTTAAGGTATGAACGCTTCTATCTGTCTTCGGAATATCGCCAAAGGTTTTTGCCTTACCTTGTCTTTTCTCTTCTGGCTATCCAGGTGCAGCGGATGCATCCACCCAATCAGTAGGGAAGTAAGCGGACTGTATCAGGGGGTGTACGTGGAGAGCACACGTTAAACCGGCACCATTGTGTTTATATGGCATCACCGACACGCTATTTTGTACAACTGCCCATCGCTTGTCAAGAGACATTCAGGCTCGTCCCTTTGACAATAATGAAACACGCAAAGAGCATACCGGGTGTGGCAAAAGAGGCGGATTACTTATCTGATATATGCCTAATACTAAAATGAGAGCAAACTTATAAATCTTAAATTTAGTTTCTAGAGCGATTTAGATGGGAACCATACAAGGACTTAACATCCCCCCCTAAAATGTAACTTATTTTACTGAATGTTGGGAAGGTATAGGGCATAACTTAACCAGAGGTCTCTATAGGATGCCGTTAGAAGTGCGAATATTTGCCACTCTGGCTACTCCATCGGCACCTGGAAATAATTTTCCCACCCTAGCAATCCTCCAATCCAACGGAGGCACGTTTTCTTTTTTTACAACTACAAGATTGCCGTGACGAATATGATTTTCTTCATTTAACCATTCATGACGCTGCTGGAGAATATGCAAGTATTCGCTGTGCCAGCGTTTCTATACAGGGTGTCTGGTAAACCTTGTACAATATTGAATCTGGTGATAGGCCAAGTCATGACTGTTCAGAATATCGGAATTTCACCTCAGTAAAAATATCACCGTTTTCGAGATAATGGGCATTTTAATAATATCTGAAAAATCGCTACCTAACCTTGGATTTTTAAGTGCCATGTATACAAATTGAGACAGATTCAAATATCTTTGCTGCTGAAGATTACTGATGAGTGATGCTTTTAGACATACAGAATAGTTTTTCAGAAAGTGGAAAAAAATTTCATGACAGATTTGAGTTTCATCAATTTTTTAAAAAAAAAGTTTGACATTTTTGTCTGAAAGAAACATAACCAATTGGAAGTAGACATTCATTTCAAAATAATGCTCATTTTGTCCAGACTCTACTATGGCATCAAACAAACTATAATTATTTTTGGAGGAAGTGATTTCCATAGAATTAGGCGTGGTTTTATTCTAGGCTTCCTTCAACTTTTATACTTACGCCAAAAAATTATTTTACTTCGGTTTTATCCAGTTAAAATGTGGAAATGATTATTTATAATAAAGAGTAGACTGCTTGGTAGCATTAAACAGTATGTCAATAAAATTAACTTTTCATGTAATTAAGCCTAATAAAATTATCGAAATGAAATGTCGATTATCCGACATGGCACCGATTAATACGAATTCTTGTGATAAATGTCGCAATTGTCCAACGTCCAGATTCCAACGAAGTTTCAGAGACCGACATATATACAGGGTGTAATCAAATAATTGCAAATTTTTTTAGGAGGTGAATCCTTGTCGAAAATTAAAAACATTTATAACTCCTGTGTTGTGTCCGTAGAAGCAATAGTTTCCTAATGAAAAAATAAAATACAACATTGTGCATGAACGGATCTTCTGTCAATAGAATTGAAAAATCTAGTAGGTGGCTGTCACATTTTGATTGAACAACTTGTGACTTCTCTCGTTGTTTTTTGAAATTATTCCGCTTGTTACATTCAGTGGTATTCATTTCTTTGTCTTGCCGTACACACGTTATACTGCCCGAGAATATGCGCGTATGTACTACATTTATGGTGAATGTGGAGGTAGTGCTACTGCTGCAGCAGCGCTTTATGCAGAACTATATCCGATTGCACAATTCCGCTCAGAGAATCGCTGATTTGGGGCTATAACCTATAACGCATTTGAAAAGGTTCTTCTTGAAAAGATGTCGTCTCTGCGTACGAGTGGATGGAAAATAACATTTTTGTAATATTATTCAGTGCGATGTTGAATAATCGTTATTGTGGTTTATAGTGTATGTTGATTCAGAAAAACGTTGAATAGGTATTTACTTCTTTACATCTCATTGAATGCTTCTAAGCGGTTGATTCGTTATTACTCATAATTATTTAATAATTTCATCTCGTTAGGATAAAAATGAAAGACATTACTGACGAAGTCTAATGGAGTTGATTTTAGCTCAGAATAACACCACACTCTAATATAATCGAAATTGTACTCCTTCCAAAAATTAATTATCGAATATTTTATACCATGGTAGAGTCTGGACAAAATGGGCATTATTTTGCAATGAATATCCACTTCCACTTGGTTATGTTTTTTTTCAAACAATTATGTCAAACAGTTGTTAAAAAAATTGGTGAAACTCAAATCTGGCATTTTACTCTCATTTCTTGAAAAATTGTATCGTTTTCTGAAAAACTGTTTTGTACATCTGAAAGCATCAATCATCAGTAATCTTCAGCAGTAAATATATTTGAATTGGTCCCAATTTGTAGACATAGCACAAAAAAAAACAAGATGAGGTAGTGATTTTCCAGAAATTAAAAAAATGCTCATTATCTCGAAAACGGTGAGATTTTTACTGAGGTGAAATTCCGATATTCTGAACAGTCATGACCTGGTCTATCACCAGTTTCAATATTGTACAAGGTTTACCGGACACCCTGTATATCCTGAAATAATTTCTGTAGTAACTGCCAGCACTCCATTTTATTGAGCCATAAGTGTGAAAGGTCTGGGTCTAGAAGTACAGTTAGGGGTTCTTGGATTAAAAATTGCCCGAAGGTAAGAACAGACATATCGTTCGGGTCTGAGCTCATCGCGTGTAGTGGGCGAGAATTCAAAATGGATTAAGTTGGGTGAGTAATGGATAGAACTCCTCGAAGTTCAAAATTTGAGTACCGATAACCCGAGTGTGATGTGATTTAACGGATTTCATGCCTGCCTCACTCAATCCATTGAAGTTTGGTCCAGCAGGGACTTGAAACGACCATGTGATTTTCTCTGCTTCGGTAGCGTATTTAAAAAGGTCAGTGAGGATTCGAGTGGCACCCATAAAATTTGTACCATTATCGTAAAAAATCTGAGAACATCTGTCTCGTCTAGCAATAAACCTGCGAACGCGAGTGGCGAGAATTGCCTGTGATGTCAGGTCGGACACCAATTCGAGGTGAATGGCCTTTGTTGTGGCACATACAAAAAGGTAGAAATATGCCTTTTGAGATTTTATTCCTCTCCCATTGGAAGGGGTGACGATAAAGGGCCTCCAAAATCTACACCTACGCATAAAAATGGTTTTAAGTGATTAATTCGGAAATGGGGTAGGTTTCCCATGAAGGGTTCGAGTGGTTTGGGCTTTACTCTAAAGCAACGCCAAAACTTGCCGGATTGCTCGTTTTAGAGAGAGAATCCAAAAATTTTGACCCAATAAAAAGTGAAAATATTTCCTGTGGGTGTCTTCGATAATTAATTCAGTCAATCTCCCATATTATCTTCGATAAATCGATGGAGATCGAACCACCTGGGAGACCCAGGACGCACCATTCAATATGCAAGTAGAAGTGCGTGATGCTCAATTAGGACGTACCTTTCCAACTAGGTCAACCTATATCAGAAGTCGTAATAAGCACTTAAGGCTGCAAGCTTCTTCTTCAAAATGGTAAAATTGTATTACATTGGATTGACTATTCGTCGAAGGAATTGGTTTATCAATAATAGGAAGGCTATAATAAATGTGTATCAAGATTTCCAAAGGAGTGAACAATACCATGACAATATATCAACTATGAATTGATTGATTTATTAATCAATATAAATAGTTTCATTATGATGAAAGTGAGACAGTATTAATGATGTTGGGCACAGTGAAATCGACTTTCTGAGATGAAATATTCTTGGATGTTCTGCAATGTGGTTATGGGATCTGTACTCTAGATCATTTATACGATGTTTTTGAATCATTTCCTTTTTTGTTGGTTCCCAGTTATACCAGCTGATGTTGAAATATGTAGCTAATCAGCCAGTTCGCCGTCCTGTATAATACCACCATTGTTTATGAGGAGTCCCCTCGTCTGTAAGTTGAAAACTTCCAGGTTCAACTATAGATAGCTAGACTATAGATATAGAGCTAATAGGCCCATCCAGTTTAGTTATTCATAATTTGAATTGTACCCGTTTTTTTGTTTTGTAAAAAACAACTGGGTGTCTTGTTTTCCTGAAGTCTGAAATGTAGAGGCTCCGTTCATTTTGCAATCAATTTCGGTTTGAGATTGATGTTCACCGAGTTAAAAGTGCCGTGGTTTCTGGTTCTTAAATAACTCCTGTGGAATGTACCTGCCTTTTAGTAATGTATTTACTAGTAGTGCACTTTTGAATCAATTCCAAACATGCTAATAATTGTTACTCCATCATTTGACCCTACTCTTCATTTTTGGTGAATTTGAGAAAAACAGTATTTGTATAACTATATTATGTAAGTATTTCATTCTTGTTTCTTTGGAACGAATGTACCTATGTTCTCTTTGAATATCACTGCGTTTCAGCTTGGCCTTGAAGTCACCTCGAAATATAAAACTGTTCGATGCCTGTGGTCCCAAGAGTTTTATTTCAATAAACCACCTCTCCACCAAGTTGAGTCCCACCACAAGCATTAGAAGAGAGATGAGTTCAAAGATTTTGTAAAGTTGTGGACTGAATAGGTGGTTGCTTCTAATGCGTTGAAAATTGCATTATTTATGTAAACCTAAAACACTTGTACATACAGGGTGACCCTTGGGTGTGTGCAAGGTCCATAACTTTTTTTATATGCAACCGAGTTGATTTTTTTATCAAACGATAGGTTCAACAATGAGTACATTCTGAAAATATTTTCATAAAGTACACAACTAAGTTCTGTTTTTTTGAATGGCAACTTTCCGTTTTCGGATTTGCCACTAAATTGTCGATACAACGCACCCTGTTTTCATAGACCTATCTGCAATAGTTTCTGACTCATGTTAATTTATGTGTCAAAATGGCGTCGTGTATGGACCCACAGAAAAATTCATAACTTCTGAACCATTCAAGTTTACGAAATATGTCGAAGATAAGAAATGTGGATGGTTTTTGAGGAATCTAGTAGGCCGCTTGCGTGAAATATGACATATCCTCAAAATTGTAGAAAGAATTTGTTTTTGAAATTTTAGTAGAAACAGGAATACATCACAAAGAAAATAATTCTAGTAATACTCACAAGAACATTAAAGAGTGGTTAACAATGAACCATATAAAAATTTTGAAGAACGGCTACTTATAAGTGCTCAAATAGGTCAAATAGGTCACTATCTTGTTCCAGTCTTCTTGAACGGAACGCTTCCGTAATCCTATTTTTCATATAATCTGCAGTTGTCGGACGATCTCTGAAAAACCTTTCCTTCACGTACCTCCAAAGGAAGAAATCTAGAGGCGTAAGGTTTGGGGATCGTGCGGGCCAAGGCATAGTATCTCCTTAGCCTATCCAACGATTAGGATAAGATTGATCTAAAAATTCTCGAACTGTCCTATGTTTATGCACTAGCACACCATCGTACTGCAACCACGTGGTTCTTCGGATATTCAAACCCACTTCTTCTAACATTCTCGGAAGATATTCACGAAGAAAATTTAAACATCTTTCACCATTCAGCACATTGACGAAGAAGTAGGGTCCAATAATGTGATTTCCAATGATTCCTTCTCAAATATTAAGCGACCGTCAGTGTCGGTGATCAAAGTGTACTCAACCAGTGAGGATTTTCGACTGCATAATAATGCATATAATGTTTGTTGACCAACCCATTGTTCTTAAAAGTTGCTCCATCAGAAAACAGAATTTTGTTTAAAGTATTATAATCCTCGTCAAGGATGCCATTCATTTGAATAGAAAACGCAACTCTATTTGCAAAATCATCACCATACAATTCTTGATGTAGGTTCAGATGAAAAGAGTGGAATTTATGTCTCAATATTATTCTGTTTACACTACTTTATGAAATATTCGTTTCCGCTGCTATTTCCCTTGTGCTTGCTTGAGGAATTTCCTGTAGCATCAATGAAACTTGCAACTCATTTTCCTCATTGAATCGACCTTCAACAATTTCCTTTTGAGTATAAGACACACTACCATTGAGTTTCAACCCATCTCTCAACTTGTGGAACGAAGACACCCGTGGAGTTTTTGCTTCTGGATATTTTTCATGAAAGATTCTGTTTGCTAATAAAGGATTTTTGTCAGCTTCGACAATGCGGTATACCATATTGACTAATTCATCGCGAGAGAAATTAATTTTTAATAATTCGACGTGTACAATCATTGACAGTACAATGATATGTCAAATTTCACAAAAGCGGCATACTAGATTCCTCAAGAACCATCCACATTTCCTATTTTCAAGATATATTGCGAACTTCTCAAAGTAGACCCCACAAATCATATAGACGAAAAGATCCTAAAAAATTCCATGCAATGGTGCAATAAAATACAGGGTGCTGCATTTGAAAAAATCGAGTTATTGGCATTTTTAAATTGTCATTTGAAAAAATCGTAGTAGGCAATGTAACAAAATGTAACAAAAACGAAGGGTTTCCATTTTAAAAAAAACAGAACTCAGTTGTTTATTTTAATTTGGGACATCCTGTATATCAATAAAAATATTTTTAGAATGTACTTATTGTTGGAAAGTTATGGATCATGGACACACCCCTTGGTCACCCTGTAGTTGTGATTATCAGAAGAGTGTTCCAATGATCAATTTCGAATAACATAAACATTGACTGGTTTTTTTCGAAGAAAAAAATAAAAACTGAACTTGCGATAATAATCACGGCACGCTACTGGATGCATTTAAGTGGAAGATATAATTTTACAATGTGAATCTGCATTCGGTACCTTATTGTTTGGGTAATTGATACTCCTTATTTTAATGGATTTCCATACGGGCTTCTAGAGGGGGATAATCAATCATTCTATTTCGAGACGGTTTAGTCTCTGTTGAAAAAGTACAGAGTTTATGAAAAAAAATGTATCAAGTTTACGAAGATTCTACATTTAACATTTCGATGCTGCCTGAAAAAATTAACAGAAAAAGGTGTAAAAAGCGTCAAACGCATTCTAAATCAATAAGAAATTATGTGGAACTATAATAATAATAATATATAATAATAATCTTAATACTTTTTGATCAAACATGATATAAGATAAGTCAGAGGACAGAAGTGCCTAGAGCAACATTCTCATCTAAATACAACAAAACATGTCTATAATCTACTAACATAGATAGTTCACATTAGCTTTTTGTTCAAAAATGTATTCATGTCGTAATTACATTCATTGCATAAATACTTTAAAGCTGTCTTCCAGTCTTATACAAGAGGTCAAATGATTCAGGAATTGTATTCCCCTAAACATCGGATTTTTTTCGTACAGACTGGTTCCAAGTTTTGATAATCGGGTTGGGTAGTTGTGGTAATCAGAATTTAGAGAAAAATGGTGATTATTACTTTTTGCATATAAAATACATTTATATAATATAGCGTGAGAATTCTACGTTAAAGTGATTTTGGCATGTTTCTCTATAGTCTATAGTCTATAGTATATAGTCGTATAATCCTCTTTTCAGAAATGAAAATTCTGGATGCACCCGCTGCTCCACCCAAGAGAATAATATTAAATGAAATGTGTGAATGAACAATAGCATAGTAAACGCTTATTAACTGGTTTGACTTCAAAATATTTTTCAGTTTTAATATAGCAAATTTCAATATTTTGCAAATATGATCAATATCAGTGTTCCAACCTATACTACTGTCAACAAATACACCTAGAAATTTGGTAGATTTCATTTCTGGTGGAAAACTGCATACAAATGGTTTCAGCAGAATTAACCATCAGAAAATTCCTCTCACACAACGTAGTGAATTCTCTTCATAATACATTTATTTTTGCAGTGAGTTCTTCAGGCATATCGGCATCGGTGGCCAAAGTGGTATCATCAGCATTTAAAATAAGACATTTTGTGCTGACATATTCAGGAAGATCATTTGCGTACAATAAAAATCCTTGAGGTACACCAGCATTCACGTCATGTGGAATAAATCTCTGATCATCAAATTTCACTATGATTCTTCTCACTTCAAGATATGAAATCAGCCACGAGAGGAATTTACTTCGGAAACCCATTTCACTCAATTTATGTATTGTAATATTAGTATTAATTGAGTCGAAAGCTTTTGAGAGATGAAAGAACAAGGCACCTACATACTTTTTCATGTTCAATGAAGTATGGATAAAAATCGCAATAGTTGCACTTCCCGTTGATCTCCCTGGCAGAAAGCCATTTTGATGTTCTATTATGACCTTGTACTTCGAAAGATAGGAAATCATTTGCTTGTAAATACATTTTTCAATTATTTCACACATTACACTTTGTACCGTTATTGTGCGAAAATTGTCAAGACATAATTAATATATCACCTTTTTTTAAAAATTGGACTCACAATTCCTACCTTGAGGTCAGACGTAAATGAGTCCTTTTCAACTGAAAAGTTGATTATGTTCGCTACAATACCAGATATATGAGGACCTGGACATTTTATTACCTTTGTAGGGAGACAGTCAACCCCTTCAAAGGTCACATTTCTCAGAGAGTTAATAGCATCGAATACATCTTCAGGTATAATAGGATTGAAATAGAAAGTATTGCATACATGCACCGTTGTATAATCATTGAAGGATGTGTTATTGAAATGTGCATTTATCACATATTTCACATTTGTTGAAAAGAATTCGGCAAAAGCATTACTAATTTCATACTTGTTTTCAATCATTTTTCCATTTAGCTCAATACTGGTTATGACAACGCACTTCTTTTTCTCGTTTTCTTTTTAACAGTGCGCTAAGTATATTTTTGTTTTCCTTTTAAATTTTTATGTTCAAGACTTTTTTGAAAAAAATAACTTCTTTGTATTGTCAATTTCGGCTACATAGTGTTTCTTTGCAATCTTATAATCAAAGTGATCATCAGGATTTCAAGACAGACTGGTTAACCAGAATAGATTTCTATCTGTATAAGATTAGAACCAACCCAGGATTTTTCTTCACATTATTTTTACCTTTTGTTACAGTAGGACATGTTAAATCAACTTATTCAAATCCACATAAATATACGTCATTTGCATTGCATGTAATGATGAAAATTAAACGGTGAATTTGCGCTCAGTTGGGAAGGCAACCATAGACGGGATTCTGGCTTTTTGGCCTTCGTCAGTACGGTTTAGTCAAGTGAAAGGGTAATAAACACTTGGTTGGAAGTGAAACAAGTGGAAATAGCAAACAAACGGAGACAGTTGAATGAGCTTTGGGATGAACTGGTATCCTACCCCATTCCATTTAAGAACTAGAAGGGTATGGCGCCCACACCACGAAAGGGTGTACAGAACGACAACACCTGATAAAAGTGTCCCGTCGATATCAAAATCGTCGACTACTACGAGTTTTGAATATTATAGTTTTACGCTGATGATGTTGGGTTTGGAAAATTTTCAAATTGAAGCCATGTAAACGTTTGCCAAAAGAAGACTAATTTAATCCTATCCACAATTTTCAAACACACATTCTGCAATTTGCTTTATGATCTGACAGCCTGATCTGTTAAATATAAAATTGTAACTGACGATGTCAAAATCATGGAGATCACAGAAGGTTGTTTTTTTGTTATCGAAATGTTGCCAGCTGCAAATGTCCATTTATTCATGACACTAAGATAAAACACGATCAAATTTCCACAGATTTATTGTCTTCGCGACATGTTTCGATGCACAGTATCTTTCTCAAGCGGATGTAATACACTAAATTATTCTACTTTGAAAATTACTTAAATGCCCTTCTTCAATTGAGGTAATTAGGACCTACCTATGATAAAAATAAAAATTGATTATACAATGTAGGCACCTGGAAATATCAAATCATAGCTACTACTCAATTAATTGAAAAGGTTCAACAAATAGAAACTATTTAGGTCCAATTGATCATTTAGTAAACAATTCGAATTTTTCAAGTTATTAATTTCCAAGAATTCTAAATAATTAAGCATACTACCCTTATTTTCAAGGATTTGAAGGATTCAAGGATTTTGAAGTTTTCATCTAAGTCATGGTATGTGATTGGCATATGTTGAGTGTGTTTTATTCTCTACATAATTCATACGGTGTTCACGTACGCGGCTTTTCAATGGTCTACCAGTCTGGCCTACATATACTTTGGATCGAGATCGACAATTCAATTCATGAACTCCTGATTTTTCAGATTTTTGTGTTTCATCTTTATTTTTTTTTTGATAAACCGTCCCAACGTGTTATCCCTTGTCAAAAATGACGCAATTTTTTCTGAAACGGGTCCTGAATGAGTTAAATTTCTGTAATTATTGTTAAGGTTTCTCATGGTGGGGTAAACTTCTTGGATAGCCTTTATATGTAGTTTTTTAGCAAGAACATTTCCTGCTAAAATGTTAGCACACCATAGAATGATACATAGATCAGTGAAAATTCCTTTCTGTGAAGAAAATTTCTACAAATAATTGTATCATAAAACATATAGCAGTCAACAATTGGAGGAAGACCATGACAACGTTGAAAACTTCGAAAACCTTCATGTTGAAAATAATGGTATTGGGCTTAATTATTTAGAATGCTTGGAAATTAATTAAATGAAAAAATTTGAATTGTTTACTTAATTATCAATTGAACATAAATAGTTCTCCATCATTGAATCTTTTCAATTAATTAAGTAGCATGTATGTTTTGAGATTTCTAGGTACCTACATTGTATTGTAATTTTTTTTTTTCATTATAGGTAGGTCCTAATTACCTCAATTGATAAAAAGGATATTTAAGTAATTTTCAACGTAGAATAATTCAGTGTATAACGTTCGCTTGGGAAAGATACTGTGGATCGTAATATGTTACGAAGGCAATAAATCTGTGAACATTTATTCGTGTTTCACCTTAGTGTCATATAATATGAATTTCCATCAATCCAAAAAAGAAAAATTCGTTTATTTAGTTTGTTTTAATTTTTTACAATGTGTGTACCTTCCGAAAAATGAACGCTCCCAATCGAGTATTTTCTCTACTCTGTTTCTCTTCAAGATCAATATACATGCCCAGTGCTGAATTATGTAACCAAATTACCGTTAAATATTACGTTTGTTCACTTGTGTAAGCAGAGTTGATCTGAGCAGATATTTTCAAAAGTAAAATTAATTACAAGTATTAGAGAGCGAAAGATGAACAGAAACAGGACTCCCTATTTTGGCGAGGTATTTTTAACTCTCTAAACCAAATAGTTATTTTTCTACTCCTATGTTAGTAAACATTGTTTTACAAACAGTTCACTCTATAAGTAAATCCATTCTTACGCACAACTGTGCGTAAAGAATAAAAACGCACAACTGTGCGTCATGATATGATGGCTAGTATAATAGGTAACAATCAAGTTGCCTCTTGAACCACTCAAATCGTGACATTTATCTGTCTTGCGTTTTAAATATTTGACAGTGACATTGTCACTTTTTGAGATTTGAAGTTCAAATCGATACTTCATAAATTATAATCCGATCTTTAATTTTATATCTACAAATATGAGCAACTCCGATAATGAAATGAGCGCAACGCCACCGGAAATTGTTCTTCAGGCTGCTTCTGCTATGGAGAATATTCTGCCGCAAAAATCAAAGGATAGATATGAAAAAGCCTATCAAAAATTTATGGAATGGAGTATGGATAACCACGTGAGTACGTACTCCGAAAATGTATTGCTCGCCTATTTTAATATATTGACCAAAACATTTAAACCCTCCTCGCTCTGTTCATCATTTCTATGCTATATAGTACAAAATTGTATTTTCTTAGATTTAATTTGTTGTTGTTGGAAATTAAACCATAAACTGCGTTAGTTACCTTCATTTTTTTATTACTTAAAGCTTAATCAAACGCACCATCCAGTATATAAGAGTCGTAGAAAAAGTATAGTACGTATTACGTGTTGTAAAGCAATTACGCACTCATGTAATTACCGCACTCACCGCTACGCGGCTCGTGCGCAATTTTTCCATTCGTGCGTAATATGCTTTTTACAACACTTGATACGTATTATACTATTTCCTAACAAGTGCGGAAAGTGATACTTTCCCGCACGCGACTGCCGTTGACCCGAACGACGCGAAGCGGAGTTCGGGCAAGCAGTCAAGGGCGGGAAAGACACTTTACGCATGAATTAGGAACATTATTTTTTCTACGACCGCATAAATATTCAAAAAGCACATTGAAAATATATATTTTATTTCAACATACAAAACATTCCATGAAAATCCACTAATTATTATTAATATTAATGTAGAAAACACAATTTGTTGCATTCTGCAAATGCGTCAGAATAGCCGGTCCAGAGTAGTTAGTTGGTGGTAACTGGCTGTTAAGAGTAACACTCGCAGATTGCAAAGTGCATGAAGATGACGGAGACGGCATTGGTTGCAAGTTGCCAGTACATGAAATAATTTTATTCGAGATGGTTTTCTTCTGTTCTACGGAGTCCTCCAAATAACTCTCAGCAACAACGAAATGTACATTTAATAACGATAAATTGACATATTTTACTTTCCCGCACTAGTGCGGGAAAGCGAGTTTTCCCGCACTAGTGCGGGAAAGTGACACTTTCTAAACTAAAATGAGTGCGGGAAAGTGGGTAAAAACGCACGGTCGTAGAAAAATATTTTTTCCATTCGTGATCTGAACATTTTCAATCATACCAAATAAAAAAGGATTATTGCCACTCTAGAGAGTAATGGCCGGGGTGTTTTTGTGGGAAAATGTGGACATAATTTTTCAAAAATATACGCTGAACATGAAAGGTCCTTCAGAGTAGGACAGAATGATTCGACGTGTTCAAAAATCTTGCCAAGTTCAGGAATCTATCATTACAAAACGATTTAATTATAATTTTTTCATGACACTCAGTATCTGAAAATTGAATGACCGTATTCAATTTACAATTTAATGAAGAACATAATACGCTAAATAATCAAACTTATATAAATAGTGATGATTAATGAAAATTTCATCCATTATATTCCTTTAAAAGACCTAAGAACCAACTGAGATAACCAGTAATGATCTGAATAATGTCTTGATTTTAACATGCTATGCCAGAGAATCTTTCCACTTTTATTCGAAATATCAGAATTTTCATAACTGACTCTCTCAATGAGATCTACAGAGCTCATTGTAATCAATCAATCAATATTTATTTCCTTTTTTGAGAAGTTTGACATATTTTAGATTGTTAATAAATAGATAAAAGTCAAGAAAAAATGATAAAGTGAATATAAAATAAAATTAGAAAATAAAATGAGAAAATGAAGAAATATACCAAAATTATAAGTTTACACATGAGCGCGATCCTATAGTTTGGGCGCTTTTTAGAGTAAAAGAGTCAATTGATAACTCGAAAACGGTTGATCGTATCGATTTCAAACAAGGACAAGATTCTAGAGGACGTTCGATCTAGGAACGTGCTGTAATCAAAATTGAAATTTCAATCAACTTTTTCACAAAAAAAATCTCAAAAATGTTCCAAAAATGCGGTTACTTTGAAGCAACTTTTTGGTGAACGAACGAATAATTTCGAAAGAACATCACAGCACGTACATAGATCATCGTTTTACTTTTCTTTTGATACCGAATTCATTTCGATTGGGTAAAGATTGCTTCTAATTTTAATGTAAGAAAAATACCATTGCATCTACTTCTATTATCTGTGAAAAGCATCGTGAGGTGCTGCCGCAGACTTAGGTGCATAGAATCCAACGTCCTCTAGAAACCTGTTTTTGTTTGAAATCGATACGACAAACCGTTTTTGAGTTATCGACTGTTTTAACAAAAAAACCGTCCCAAATATGATTGCGCTCATGGCCTCTTAATTGCTATAAAACCGTTCGGACTATAAAAACACTTCTCGAGTGAGATCCTCTTTTATCAAACACATACTCTTCGTCAGTAATTTTTTTATTTCATTTACAAATCCTTCCAATTTATTTTCTATATAATATTTTTCCAGTATTTTTATGAATTACAAGAAAATTTTCATTGACCTGCCAGTTATCCCTTTCCAGTCTAACTCAAGGAATATCAAAGAAATTTCGAATTAGCTGGATAAAATAAAATTCTATCGTTCAGAAATTTATAAAACAGTTTTCTAATGACCGAAATAATTTGTCGTGAAACCTGCAAGTTTTCATTAGCGAAAAAATATAAAAATACAATTTTCTCCGCAGTGTACCTAGGTAACTTTGTTAGGCTTGTTCTGGCCACAAAAGTCACTTCACAATTGTATTTGTCGTGAAAACTCCCATTTCTCGTTAGCCGGAAAACTCTTCAAATGGTGAATAATGGGAGAGATCCTATTTATTCAGTAATAAACTTACATAACTTGGTTGCTTCACTTTTTCGGTAACCAAAAATCCACTCAACAATTGTCTAGTGACCAAAACATATTTGTTGTGTAAATTTCCATTTTACTAAAGCGGAAAAACTACTTAAAATTGGTAAAATTCCCTTATTTCCAGTCTCTCAGCACTGTATGATGATTAATTACAATTTTTTCTGTCAGAAATTTATTACGCATTTGTCAAATGACTGAAATAAATTTTTTCTACGACAGTGCGTAAACTAAGCTTTTAAGCACTGCTGACAGTGCGTAAAGTAATACTTTTTCGCACATGTGCGTAAAAAAATCACTTGTGCGTAAAATCATCAACTGTGCGTGAAGTAATTTTTTACACACTGTTCATACACTTTTGCGACAATTCATATCATTAAACATTCAAATTAATGATATAATTGCTACAATTTGGCAATATAATAACTGTCGAAGAAAAAACTTTCGTTAATGGCTTTTTTGTACTCGCTCATACAAAAAAGTGCTACTCTACGAACTTGTATCATAAATAGCTATTTCATTACACATATTTGAAAACACTATATTCACATGCTTATTAGCATACTGAAAAAGGGTTTTTTTCCGTGCGCTAGTGTCATTATAGCTGCCCATTTACATGTCAAAATTAAATAATGTGTTGTTGACAGTTCTCTAGGAATCGCAAATTGTTTGAATATTTCCTTACCAACAGGGTAAATCAGGCTTGTTTTATTGCAATTTCTGGATATTTTTGCACCATAAATATTTCGATTAATAATACATGTTTTTGTTCCTTCATCGTTGAAAATAAATATTTCTTAACATTCTGTGGTTTTCGGGTAGATATAATGAAAAATATTGTTCATTACTCGTCTATAAATGCTTTTTCCGTGCTCGCACGACTTTCCGTGTTCGGTTTCGCCTCCCACGGGAACATTTCGCGCACGCACGGAAAAAGCCTAGTTTCTGATCTCGTAATGAAATATACTATTTTCGTTACTGAAAACTTGGAGGTTTCACGACAAATTATTTCGGTCATTCGACAAATGTTCAATAAATTTCTGAACGAAAAAATTATAATCAATCATCATACAGAGCCTAGGTACTGCTGAGATAATGTAAATAATGGAATTTTGCCAATTTCAAGTAGTTTTTCTGCTTCAGTAAATTTTAAAATTCCACTACAGATATGTTTTGGTCACTCAACGATTGTTGAGTGAATTCTCGGATGCAGAAAATATAAACCAACCAATTTATGTGAGTGTTTTACTGAAGAAATTTAATCTCTCCATTAGTCATCATTTAAGTTTTCCTGCTTTTAAAAATAGGAATGTTTACTTCAAATATGTTTTTGTCATTCGCTAATTGTTCTGTGAATTTTGGAGCATACCAAAAAAATTATTGACCTAAAACTGAATTTCTCTGTTTTTTCACATTTAGTTTTTCTTTTGTTCCCAAGAAAAGTGCATAACCACTATATTTTTGACAGTGATTTCATGAAAGAAGCATAAATTATTGTTATCGCATGCGGTGTTGCCAATAACGAGTACACCAAAAATTCTAATAAAATAAATATACAGCGTGTACCACTTTGAGCAGCCACACGCTCATATTGCATTGAAAATGTATTAATTTCAATATATATTTTATTCAAATTGTTGTACTCAGGAATATCTATCTAGTTGATGAAACATTCGTATATCCGTTTTCCACGGCTAACTATGACCAATTGATAAGTGAAAAAGCGGAGAAAACATATTAGGGATTTTTCATAACAAAATTAACATCAAATTCTGTTTCAGATTACCCAGAACTAAACGCTTCAATCGATTGATTATAGAGGGTCTCATTTGTTGCTGGCAATATGATTAACAGTAATATTTTCTTAATTTTTAAAATTTCTTCACTTTTCTCAAATTTCACAAGAATATTCAATTAATACTGCGAAAAATAACCAAATAGTACTTTTCCATGGCAAACTTTGACCACTTGAATAGTGGAAATTTTAGAATGTCTCAGAGCCTCAGAACTCAGTAACGCTGAATCATTGAAACATACAGGGTGTCATATGTTTTGCCGTGCCAAGGAAAAACGCAATAAGTGCAAAAAAGTAAAATGGCCGTAAGCACATAAATAAGTTGTTAGACCGATAAAAGTCGATTTTTCAAGATGGATTCATGAAATTTGGTTCTACTAAGTATTATAGATCCAGTTTATTTTTTCTGTGAATATCAAAATAATTCGAAGAATATTTCAAAATATACATCAGTTACTGTGATTATGATCATAAGGTTAATCCTTTTTCATATAATAAAACGTAGTAAGTGAATTCCGTGAACCACTTACTGTGTTTTAATTTATGAAAACAACTCATATCTTGAAAATCATGAAACAGTATGTGTTTTTCAAAATATTTAATTCAACCTTAACAATTAATTGACAAACTGAGATCACAGCTCTAATGCCGCTTTGGTAAGTAAAAACAGTATAGGTACCTATCACATAATATAATGATGTTGAGAAAATATCGACAGTAAGAATACAAAAATGAAGTTTCCAAAGTAGAATTAATTTTCTTTTTCGACAGGGAGGTTTTTCCAGAACTGTAAGCGAGTTTTGTCCATTAATGCACTACTTTCAATAAAGCTTCCTTTTTGGTTTCCTTGATACCGTCTTCCACATTCAGAGCAATGGGTTCAGTGACAACGTTTTCATTGAAGCTTTTTTGATGAAATTCAATTCATGTTCTGTTTCAGAACTGAAATCTGTTTTGTACTTCAATGTGAACTTTCCGCTCTGCTCGGATTTGCACAATATCACTCAAATATGGTTTAGGATTATTGAGTTTTATATTATTAGTCTTTGCCACGAAATGATGGTCTTTCCATTGGAAAAAATCATTGATGCATTGATGCATGGATTTTACATCAACTGTCCCTGAATTTGATGTTGAAACTGAATCTACATAGTCCAGGAAATCATATGTTTTGTTTTTCTTCTTCAAACTCAATTCAACCTGGTGGTGAAAACTATCCGCACTCATAAACGTGTGTCCTGGTTCGAAAAAATTTACTTCCAAAGTTTCAAGTGACACCATGCTAGAATTCACAATATGCACAAAAAAACTGAGCATACACCAGTTTTTGTTCTGAGCGGAACAGTTATCCAACCAAATCATTATATTCTTGGTATCTCTATTATGCAAGTAGAATTGGTAATAGGTGCTTATAATATCTTCCTTTTTTCGAGAAGTTATTGCTTCGTGCCACAGAACTGCAAATGGTCGTCGTGATTTCTGCACTCTTCCCACCGGTACAAAACTTTCGTTGTAAGCTGTGAGGCGTCTAACGAAAATAACTGCCTTGAACATATCCATACGAGGTAATATAATTATCTTCTGCAAGTCAGCTGATATACACATGGTGTTTTCATCAAATATCATATCGGCATGTTTTCTGTAGCGTTTTCTACTTTCTACAACTTTGGAATTATGTGCGGACTATTTACTGCATATTTCACATGTTGTGTCTAAATTGTCCTTGGTATGTTCTGCCTTGTGTATACGAAACGTCTCACATTGTTCACACTGTTCGTGACCAAGTTTTGTGAAATGAATATTCATTTCGCCCAATACTTTTCGGTATAGTTCATATGAAATTTTTGTATTCTGGTACTCACGACAAAAATCGCTAAACATGAAATTAATTGTGACGTCATTTGGTAGGTATCTTACGTTGGGAGCGTGTTCCCTCCTATAATGCGAGGATTCCGGATGGAAGGACTCAATGTGCAAATGTATTTGATCTCTGTCAATTTTAGCTTTATTGGGATGATGTCCACGCCGATCGGGTGCAGGGGTACTTGAAGACCTTGCAACTGTTGATAAAGCACGAAAAACAATGCCGTCGTTCTTAGGTTTGTAACCGAGAGTCGTCAAAAAAAATAGTTTACAAACCTGCAACTTTGTACCTTCGTTACAATGGAGATGATATTGTATAATTACATTTCGTTGGGATGATTCTGTTTTGAGCGTTCTCCTTTTAACATTATTTCTCGAACACTGATGTAGAATGAAGGATTTCTGTTGTTCCCAGTTCAACTTCCAGTACTCGCTATTGATTTTATTCATTTGCTCATCATCAAACCTGTCACTACATTTCAATTTACACTTAGCAACAATACATCCTTGTAAAACTCTATGATTTTCTTGCAACTTCAATCGTTTTTCCCGTGATTGTTCAATTTTGGGCCTTTTAATTTTTCTTTTTCTCACTGTCCCTTTCTTTGTATACTCTGAAACCTAGTATGAGCTAATTAATACTCCTAATATCGCAAATTATACCAACCTCTTTCGTTTGATTGGACAATTTCTTCTTGTATTCCTGCTTGAGATATTTCTCTTTGGATTTGTTCTTGGCTTGATTCTTCGTCAAGCAATACTTCTCCCACTTCTTGGCTTGGGTCTACAAATAGTTATTTTTCGTTAATTAATTCCCAATTTGTTATACAGTGACCGGCAGATTTATGGCAACAAATGGAAAAAAAGTTTATTTCAAATTTCACAATAAATGAGGTTTTGTCAGCACCTAGTACGATTAATGCAATTTTCTAGATGACAGTTGGGCGAAACTTAAGTTTAACCGGTCGTCTAGATAATATTCAATGATGAGTCTACTCTGATATTACAAATCCTCATGATACATAGGGCGGGTGAGATAAAGAAAGGAGATAATCAGTGAAAACTTGTTTTCGGAATAGTTGGCTGTGAATTTAAATTTTAAGTCTTTGCTTTGGATAACTTTTTTGTGTTTTTTGAAAAATAAAGGTACTTTACTCTTGGGCCACTCTCAATTTTTTTCACCTCCCTCGTATACGAAAGGATATAATTGAAATGTGGATAGTGCAATTTGAGTTTGGGAGGATGCTGGTACCTTTATGAAGAATAAAATTTTCTGTAAAATTTGAAATAAACTTTTTTTCCATTTATTGCCATAAATCTGCCGGTCACTGTATGTGAAGAAAATTACCAACCTTTCGCTAGGCTGACAAAGTCTATAATAGTAATATTCTTGTTTTCAGGGTCTTCTTGCAATACAATCGCATGTGATATTTCTCTCTGGATTACTTCTTCGCTCGAATCTTGTTCCAGCAGTACTTCTCCCACTCCCATTTGTAATAATTCCTCGTCTGGGTCTACAAATAAAAAGTTTTTGTTGATTAATTTCAAGTTGATAATATGTGATGAACATCACCAAACTTTCGCTAGACTGACAAAGTCTATATTAGTATTATTCTCATTTTGAAGGTCTTCTTGAAATATAATTGGTATGTCGTCTATTTCTTTGTGACTTTCAATTGCTACTCGTGGCATAATCAGAATACTTTCATGTACATCTAATTGAACAAGTTCTTGAATGACATCTTGCATTTCTACCAGTTCACTTCGACCAGCACTAATTTCAGGAGTAAGAACATGACCACTTTCGATATGTTCAGTTTTTTGCAAACCATCTATTTTCTGATGAACCATTTCTACTTCTGTTTGCTGCTGCAACACTTCCACTTTTTGTTTGTCTTTTTGTCGCACCATTGACATTATTTTTGCTGATCCACTTCTAAACATTTCGGCGGATTATAAATGAACTTACTTCCTTGAATCGATGGAAACAACTGAGCAGTTCTCAGTGGGTTGAAATGATTTACTTGTGGATTCTTGTCCGTACACGCAAGTCACGTAAGTTAAAACGTAGTATCCACGAATTGTAAGTTAAAACACAGTGTCTACTCTCAGATACTGCTTTCTTTCTTACTGAAGTGCAGGTACTATATTTGAAGGTACAAAAGGAACAATTTCTGCACTAACTGTGATTATTTCCTCGTCGATATCTAATCAGTCTTTGTATATACTTCATTTTTTCTTGCATAATTTAATTCAGCGCATTCGTATACCTACAGGTGTCCCAAATTTTATGTGACAAGCAATATCTGGTTTGTTGGAGGAGATATAGAAAAATGTTTTTCACAAATGTTTAATGAGTTCATGAGAGCTATATTTTGATATAATTTTTAAATATACAGGGTGTTTGATGTAGGTGCTACAGACCAAAATTCCATTTTTTAAAATAGAATGCCCGGTACATCATTACTTATTCAGACGCTACGTTAAATTCTGATATCATTTCATTTGGTTTTTGAAATTCGGTAACGGCGTTGTTGAGTTATTGCACTTTTCCTTGAATATAAAGTTTCAAAAAAACTTATTTACTCGTACACGAATCCAGTCTATATCTTTTATTAAATTGAACTAGACTACTACTGAATAAAAACCATTACTCTCACCTCTACGATACGATATCGATATCAGTTGAATATAATATTGAAATGATTGAGAATGTGACTAACTTGAGGGTGAATTGCTTTATATTGCACAATTTCATCAAGTAGCTTATGCTTGTTGATGCCATAGTAACAAATGTTGTTGAATTGTATCTACTGTCCAGTTCGATTCAGTGATTCTTTGCAAAACAGTAACTGTGTTCTTTGTGCGAAAACTCCAGTATACCTTTCGCGTTTAGTCCAAGTGATTGCATTGATATGTTATTAATTTTTGGGGAATGTCAGAAAAACTGCCGTCAAGCACAACGTCTATAACAAGAACGTTTTCCATACAGACCCATTCCGTCACGAATGACTTTTTCTAGAGTTGAAGAAAAATTGCGTACTGGGTCATTTCCTTCTACTATAAAGTATAGTCATCATACGAGATCTGTTAGAACTGAAGATTTAGAGATCAATGTGTTGGCTTATACCATTATGCATCCACATGTTTCTATCCGTACTCTTGCAGAAGAAGTCGGTGTGAGTAAATCTAATGTACAGAGAATTCTGAAAGAAAATAAATACCACACATTCAAAATTCAGTTGGTACAAGGTTTGAAACCCACGGACTTTGAACGACGACTTGAATTGATTGCTTGTATTCAGGTAATATTACATGAAAATCCTAACATATTCAGTAAAATTTTGTGGAGCGATGAATCGCGATTCCACAATAATGGAGTTGGGAATTGACGTAACAGTCACTATTGGTCTCAAGAAAATCCCCACTGGGTCCGCGAAAGTAATTTTCAAACTACTTGGGGTATTAATGTATGGTGTGGATTGTTTAATGGCCGCATCATAGGACCTTACTTTTTCAATGAAAATCTCAATGGATTGCGATATTTACATTTTCTAGAAAATGATTTGACCCAGTTGATGGAAGATATTCCCATAACAGAACGACAAGGAATTTGGTGGCAACAAGATGGTGCTTCTCCTCACAATTCACAGGTTGTTACTGAATATCTGGATAGAACGTACCCAAATAGATGGATTGGTAATAAGGGTCCAATTCGGTGGCCGACTTGTTTCCCAGATTTATCACCTCTTGATTTTTTCCTATGGGATTATTTAAAAGATATTGTTTTCACTACTCCCCCTTTGATGTGGATATTACGCCTAATATTATAAGAGCGACTTGTAAGAGAGAAGTGATTCGACGTTTCGAAGCCTGTATAATATCTAATGGGCGTCACTTTGAACAATTTCTATGACTTATATCTAGGTACCTACCATTCTTATGAAATGATTTATCAAGTTATATTATTTACATTGTTATTAACGATTTGTTTTCGAATACAACTCTTTCAATTTCGCAATTGTTTCAAATTCGAAATGATTCCTGACTGAATTCCACAACTCAAAATTGAAACCACTACTTCGAATACCCAAAATTTTGACTAATTTTCATGTGATCTGATGCAGAGAGAATAATTGTATGAGTTATTTTTGAAAATAATAGTCGTTCTCAAGAATTTACATTTTAAGCAATAACTCAACAATGCCGTATTCGAATTTCAAAAACTAAACGTGAAATGATGTCAGAATACAAAGTAGAATCTGAATATGTGATAAAATACAGGGCGTTTTATTTTAAAAAATACTATTTTGGTCTGTAGCACCTACACCAAACACCCCGTATATTTAAAAATTATATCAAAATGTAGCTCTCTTGAACTCCTAAAACTTTTGTAAAAAACATTTTTGTGTATCTCCTTCAACAAACCAGATATTGCCTGTCACATAAATTGTGGGACACCCGGTATATACGTGTAGATAAAAAACGATTTTCGACTTTTTTGCACTTACTGCATTCTTTCTTAGGACGGCAGTGTTGCTGGCAATATCACAAACTCTTATTCATTGCTATGCTCGGGATGATTTCGAAAATGTCTTCTGTTGTGACAAAGAGCCCAGAAATATTCCACTAATACTGCAGAATGTAAACAAGCATAACTTTTTCATGGCCAACTAGCTAAACAGTGAAAAACTGGGGAAAATTTATCACTGAACTAACATCAGAAATGGGTTCAGAATACTCTATAACTCTCAGATCTCAATCTCCGTGTCATCTGCAAATGCTAGTATTCTGAATTGATGTGAATTTGCAGCTGCGGAAAAGGAATAAATTGATAAGTTAATATAATAATAAAATGGATAAAGCAATCCTGACTTCTGCATTTACCCCATATAATAGGTATAATCGTCTCCAACAGAAAACAACTACTGCCCCCTACGACCATTGAATGGCAAAGTATTCTACAAGAACTACTTTGCAAAGTTTTTCCAATCTCAACTCCAAAACATGTCTCAACCCACATGGGACCCATCTACGGACCAGTTCCATGGTTTCGCCAATCATCAGCACAGGGCAGCTCACCAAACGCAATCGAAAAATTATATAACTAAATTATAAACTTAGCACAGCCAATCCATATAGAAAAAACTAAGAGCCTGACAATTTTTTCTGTGTATGGATGTCGTATTTTTTCTTATGTTACATAACCGCATGTTCGAGAAATAAAAGATATTTCATTATTCATAATAATGTAATATTGGGTCTGTTAACGTAAACTTTTGACTTGAAGTACTCCCATAAAAAAAATTTAGTGGGGTTGGATCAGGAGATCTAGCTGGACACTCTAACAATCCTCGTCTGCGATCGAATCGAAAGGTTATGGGAATAAGACTAGTACGCAAGCTGAGGTTTGTGACTTATTTAACTATAAATATACCGATAGACCTATTACACGTTCGACAGCGATCAAAGTCGAAGCAAAATTTAGAAATTTTGACAATGTAGGTGATAATTATACGAAAGGTCATCCAGGCGTTACGGAAGATCAACAATTGGATGAGTTACTATCATTTCAAGAAAATACTCATATGAATCATGAACTTAATGAAGATGATTTCGATCGTAGTCGATGAGTTTTAGAATGGCCAGCTAGATCTCATGATCTAACCCCACCAGATTATTTTTGTGGGGATCCCTTAAGTCAAAAGTTTACGTTAACAGACCTAATATTACATTAATATGAATAATGAAATATCTTTTATTTCTCGAACATACGGTTATGCAACATAAGAAAAAATATGACATCCATACACAGAAAAATGCGTTCTTTTTGAAAGTATTATCAGAATAGGGTAATGCCATTTAAAAAATATATAATGACGTCATAACTCGAACAGTGATTACGTCATCAAGAATATGATTAGATCAATAAATGCGCAACTGAAAAATAAAATCGACGTGCCTGAGCTTATTTTTCCTAATGGCCATATCAAGCGGTTAACGCATTTGTTCCATCCTGTACGTGCTCACTGTATACATATTCAACCACCTTTGCAGATATATCTTCAAAAAGCACAGGTAATAATTCAAATTCATAAATATTTGAATATCCTTGCGCAGATATTTTCAAACGTTTTTTGTTATTCTAATAAATCTCTCAAAACTATTTCATGAAACTACGCCTGAAAAGTAGATTAAAAAATGAAATAAACCCACATCCCTACGTTCCTATCAACCGCGAAAATAACATCGAATGAAAAATCAAGTACGTCCTTTCATACCAGAAATGATAAACGATCCAGCTCTAACATGAACTTATAATAAGGGTGGTAAACGGCAGAGAACACATGTAAAAGGAAGTGAAAAGGTGTGAAGATGGATTTTAGAGGAGAACAGACACGCAAAGTGCCAATCTGCTGCGGCGGCAGGTAAAAGATTAGGGGAAGGGAGAAAGTAGGAGGAGTCTAAGAGGTGTTAGATCATCTCTAATGGACCACAAAACGACAATACGGTAGCTAGTCTTGATTCTTTAGTCCCATCTTGGGATTTTGTTGAACAAATTTATAGCGTTTAGTATTTTCAAAATGGAGCGGAGTGATCTAGATACAGTTTCTGATGAAGATGTTAATACGTTCGCAGATACAGATTTTGAGGATTCCGATGATGACAGTGTTGATATTGTTTCCACAGATTGTGGTGTTGATAACTTTCAGAAAGAACAGTACTCTTGTGGTGTTTCCGACAATAGTAGTAATAAGTTTTCAATTGATAACATTCTTGGACTCAGTGAAGTTAAACCCCATTGTGACGAAAAGAAGAACAGTGAAGAACTAACTGAAAAGTGTTCCGTTGTGAGGAGAGTCAAGTGTGTCAAGCCCACTCCCATTTCTGCAGCAAGAAATACAGGTTGGCCATAATCATTTGTATTTTAATTCAAGGTTTCAATGATACAAGGAACTTTTTCAAAAGAACATTGTAGTCACCACAAAAATGTTCTGAGTTTCGTTTTCAATGTATTATTACACACAAAATTTCTATCCTCTATGAAAAAAATCTGAAAAAAAAATCAAAATGTTCACATACAAATAATATTTGATGAAATTTTCCAATCTTTGGGCTTACCAAAGAATCAGGCTCAGCTTTGGCATCATAGAATATATTTGTACAGGTATACCTACATTCACATAATCAAGCAAAAACAAAGAGAAATATATTATTATCTTGGGAGCCGTAAGTTTTCACTCTACTAAATGTAATAAGAGTCACCGTAAAAATAAATTACGGGTTGCAGAGATCTTTGAAATGATTCTGAGGTTGTTTATAATTCTTGAAATTCCAAAAACCACAAGATATACTAGTATATAGTATTTCTAAATTTCCATCATTAGTTTTGACAGATTTAAAAAGAGTTATTCCAAGATTTCACATTACTACTTACTTTCCGTTTAATTTAGATTTTTTGCAGCTCAGAATTGATTTCTTAGTTCTACGACCGTGAAAATTTTCTTTGTTTGATGTTCAGGCGGTAGAAACTACTTACAGATTGTTTTAGAACGTTAGAGTTACCCCATTTTGAAACGTTTACTTTCTACAGAAATTTCTTTAAACTGTACCAAATGAATAGTAAAAACTGATCAACCCTATAGAAAGTCAATTCGAGTTACTGCAAAAATAGAAATGAAAATCTGTTGAAACAATCTCTGCATACAAATATAAAAATTTACATTTTTTCCACCATCATTCTACTAATTTTTGAAACGTTATTAGTACAACAGAATTATTGCACGTTGTTTGTGTTAACGTCCAACCTCATACAGAGTAATCCATAATAAATTACTCACTCCCCCTAAGTAGAGTATTCATTGCTTTGTTTTTACACAGGGGATGACAACATTTTTCAAAGCAATTTCTTCTTTAGAGCTTCTACATCAGCTCGCAGTTAGAAATGAAGTGAAGGGGTATATTTCAGGTAGATTATTTTTTTTGCATCTCACTATTGTCATTGTCCGTTGCGCTCAGGAAAGCTGGTAGATACAGATGCGACACACTCAACAAACGAAGGCATGAGGTCACAGGTAACCTGAAACTCTGCCTCAGATGGAAAAGACCTAGATCAGTCTTTAAAGATGGTGGATATAGTACGTGCATGCTATTGGCATGGAGTTTGGGACTGACGTCCAGCATAGAAGAAAGCATTGTACATGACCTGGAAGCCTAAAAGACGTGTACCAACATCCTATATCGTCCATTTTGGGGTTATATTTTCCCAGACAATAGGTAGGAATTCTGAGTTTGTGATGTCTCCATATAAGGATGGTACTGGATGGAACCTGTGAAGTCATCAGGAGTTCAGATCTCCTTCTCTGCATGGGCCGCGTCCATGAAAGAGCAGGAATCGAAGCATTTTTTTTTGATACAGCAGCCCGTAAACATATGCTCGTGTGCTCAGGTACTGCAACACATAAAGATGAGTCATTCTTGCAGATCATTGAAGACCCTGGCTTATCCAGAAATTTGACATTCGCATTCCTCAGATCAAGTGGGCTGAAGTCGGAGAGTTAGGGACTCATAAAAGCCTACCATCCTGTTCTACCGTAGTCGCGTTATGAGTATAGATGTCCTTTACACTCTATATGCAGAGCCTATTGTTGGAGCAATCAAATATATGCGGTCTTATTATGTTTTCCTTGGCATATTAACCACAGTGTACCTCAAACAGTACTCCTACTTCTGCTAAATTCTGGTAGGACATTCCGCACAGCCAGGAGTTTCGAACGACGAATTTAAGAAAGGAGGAGGCCTTTCAGAAGTTTTGCCCATTCTACTGTAGTCAGCGTTTCCAACTCTAAGACTTTACGTACGTCCACGTACATTAGGCCTATCCTGCATACGAAATTCAGTCCCAGAAACTACGTATTTCCTATCAAATTGTACACATTTGCAAATTAAAATACCTTATTAGGCTGAATGGAAAAGGGAATTGGAATAAATAAAATCAAAAATACTTTTTGAAATAAACGTTCATTCACATACACTGAACAGGAATACTCATTTGAGAGTGCTAGAAATTCAGCCGGGGCTTTGCTGTTGAGTTGACCAAATTTTTCCAGTGATATAAATTCAATACAAAATAGATAGAAATCGCAGTTGTTGATTGAACAGTTTGTAACTAATAGAAATATATATGTCGATAATCACCGTAAAATCAAACTATGACAGACATATTGTAATGTAAGCTGAAAGATTAGCAAACAAGGAAAATTACTTTCAGCAATTATTTTACTATCAATTGTTTAGAATAACTAAACTTATTTTGTTTATTTTTGGAAAAATATAATTGTCGTGTGTTTTCAAATAAATTTCTTGTCAGAAAAAGTCAAAAGTTCAGTTGCCTTAGAGGAACTGGTCCAGCCAGGAGGGGCTACAGCCCTCTCAAGCTACCAATTATAACCGTTTTAGTATAACACCTAATTGACGATAAAAAAAAGCTGTTTCTGATAAATTTCATGATCAGCTCCTACCCCCCCCCTCAACCTGAAATCCTGGCTGCGCCACTGCTTAGAGACCAATCATTGTACTGCCTAGGCAGTAAAGTGGTACTTTGCTAATAGGTATTTGTCAGCAAAATTTTAATTTTGCTGTCGATCGAAAAAGAGATTTTTTACACAAGTCAAGAAATATTTATTTCTTGAAT
This sequence comes from Chrysolina oricalcia, assembly GCA_944452925.2. NCBI lineage: Eukaryota > Metazoa > Arthropoda > Insecta > Coleoptera > Chrysomelidae > Chrysolina > Chrysolina oricalcia. The sequence continues at coordinate 23,190,189 of OX101814.2, read as the reverse complement.
TGCGAGAATGCGATCCCAAAAACAACAAAGTACCCCTCAATTTTGTTTGGAATCAGACTACAAATGACTATTATTCAATTTTAAGAAAAAATCATGATCTGCTAGCCCAGGAACCCTGCATTATCAGTTATGAAGATAAATCGGACCATAGATCAGAAAACTCGCCAGCCATCCTGAATTATCAAATTCACAAATAAACATGAACAACTATACAAACCAATTAAGAATCATAAAACTCTGCTTTTTAAAAATGGCTATGCATTTTGTCACACCCGAATATGAACATCTGCCAAATTCAATAATTTTCAGATTTCACTTGAATTATTCTCTTTTACATTTTTCAAAAGCTCAGAGTTACCTAAATGCTACACAATTATCATATTTTCTAATATTCTATATGTCCACCGCAATTTCAATAGACTGCAGTTTTAGCAGTTTATATCAATAGTTGATATGCGAGCAGTTTATATACGGTATTGTTGGGATTGTGGTAGGGAGAAATGTCATTAGTGCCAATGTCTGCAGCGTTACAAAAAATGAAACTCCTGTACACCAACATCAAAGGTACCGACGCTAAGTCTGTATGTATTAAACTGTGGCATAACTAGGCACTACGACTGTTAAACTACCATCTACTATACTCGAACGTTATAGACGAAGCACTTGAGCTGCCTTTAAACCGTGGGATACTACTGTGCTCATCCCTCACCCACAGGTAAATACAAGCCAATAAGCCTGATGTAGTCCTCTCCTACCACCAAAGTGGGACGATTTTCTCAGTGAAGTTTTCCGCTCCAGGGGGTCTATTCTCGAAACTGGGAAACATCGTTTTACTGAGAAAAGTAGGCACAGTTCTCCTGAAACTCATCAAAGTATATTCTCGAACACATGTGATCATTCAGCAAGGCGCAGACTGGCGCGATCGCGGCCGCGATTACGATAGCGATCGCGGCCGCGATATCATAAGCGATCATTTTGACGCACATCAAAGTGATCACGGTGGCGATCAGACCCATCTTCAGCCAATTTGTTATAAAATCTTTTTATTGATAGATCATTGTTAATCAGTGCTTCTTTAAAAAATTGACTTAATTGGTGCAGAAACATGCGCCTATGTCGTGCACGGAGAGTAGTCGAAAATGCCTTTGGCATTCTGGCTCAGAAATGGAGGTTATTCTACCGACCATTAGAACCCAAAGTGGAAACATCTATGAAGTTCGTCAAAGCTACATGCATTCTACATAATTATTTGCGTATGGAAAAACAGATGCACCTTTCTTATATCTCTTAGACGAGGCAGAGCCTGTAATAGGAGCCTTATATGTTCTCCCAGGTGACGGCCGAAGGGCGACAAACTATTCATTTCAGATACGAGAAAATTTTGTGAACTATATTAATATGTATTAATCTTTGTAGTATCTCTCTAAGCTTGTATACAATATATGAACCTGACGTTAAGATAAATACTGTTTCTTTTGCAGATAAATCAAAAAGGGCTATAGTTACTTTGACACAATGAATATTATAGGCCCGAACATTCCTATTATTATTATTATAACTGATTATTATATACTGTTAAAAAATATGTACATACATACCGTCTATATTACAGAGTCCATATTTTGTGAATTATTTCACCCAAGACACTCTACAATTTTTTGCGATCATGCGGCCAAACTCGACAAGTCACAACTGATCGCCACCGCTTCCTGGAACGCTGCCGGGACGCGCTTTTCCTGGAATCATATCGCGCCGGTATCAGTTACGATATTTATTGTCCACAGCTGCGATCAGCCGCCAGAGTGATCGTGATCGCGATCGCAGCCGCGATCGCGCCAGTCTGCGCTTTGCTTAAGCAAAATATCGTAACGCATACCGGCGCGATATGATTCCAGGAAAAGCGCGTCCCAGCAGCGTTCTAGGAAGCGGTGGCGATCAGTTGTGACTTTTCGAGTTTGGCCGCATGATCGCAAGAAATTGTAGAGTGTTTTGGGTGAAACAATTCACAAAATATGGACTCTGTTACTGAACAGTTGATTGAAAATATAAAAAAACATAGAATTCTGAATGATTTATCGCACCCTGAATACAAAAATAACAGAAGCAAAGATAAGATATGGGATGAGATAGGAAGTTTGTTTAATATAGACGGTATGTATGTACATATTTTTAACAGTATCTAATCATCAGTTATAATAATAATGATTATAATAGGAATGTTCAGGCCTATAATGATCATTGGGTCAAAGTAACTATAGCCCTTTTTGATTTGTTTGATTTGTTTGTCGCCCTTCGGCCGTCACCTGGGAGAACATGTAAGGCTCCTATTACAGGCTCTGCCTCGTCTAAGAGATATGAGAAAGGTGCATCTGTTTTTTCCGTACGCAAATGGTTATGTAGAATGCATGTAGCTTTGAAGACCTTCATAGATGTTTCTACTTTGAGTTTTAAGGGCCAGTAGAATAACCTTAATTTCTGAGCCAGAATGTCAAAGGCATTTTCGACTACTCCCCGTGCACGACATAGGCGCATGTTTCTGCACCAATTAAGTCAATTTTCTAAAGAAGCACTTATTAACAATGATATATCAATGAAAAAGTTTTATAACAAACTGGCTAAAGATGGGTAAAACTTCCAAACAATCTTCAAGAGTTAGAACATTTGCGCAGAAGGTACCTATGAACATTGAACATACGGTTTTTATGAAATTAGTATCATTCAAGAAGCTAGAGTTCAGCTCAGTGGATAATAACATAATACACAATACATAATTAATTGATTTAATTTACAAAATAGGTTATTTTGGAACTCTCCTTCCTTCAACCACTGGAAATGTAAGGGTTCTACAAAACATCGTCTGGCAACGTTGTGTAAACGGTTCTCTCGAGAGGCTGTGATCACATGCGTTCGAGAATACCGATTTCTAGCGCGAGAACATTGCAGGCGATGTGAACAGTCACATCCAGTGATGGGAGCGTTCTGTTCTCCTGAACTCGAGAATTGGGGTCCAGGAGAAAGGAATATTGCTGGAATAGGGAAGAAAATACGAATCAAATATCGAAATTTACTCTTTGAACTCTGCAGGCTATACCCAAACCATTCTGTTATGATGGTTCTGATCATAGAGGTCCTAGGTGGAATGATGGAAACCCTTACAGCCGTATGCATAGTCAATTCCAGCGACTCGCCAGAGTTTCGCCGCTCGCTACACAAGAACTATAATGCACAGTCGAGCTCCAAAAAAGTGATACATCGCCAGCGTTTTGCCAAAATGTGACTTATCGCGTAGTTGTCTCTTTTTTAGAGCTCGACTGTGCATTATAATTTTTGTGTAGCGAACGGCGAAACTCTGGCGAGTCGCTGGCGATTGACTATGCATACGCCTGTTAGTCTAGTCTACAAGAACAATTTCGGTGAATTTCTCTTCAAGGGCACCCGAAATTCGGAATGACCTCCAGAAACTTTTTAAACAATTTGAAGGTGCGCTGGCAAAAAATTCAAAAGTTATAAACAATTTGAAATTCTAATTATTGGTGGTAGACCGGAAGGTGGGTCTTTTTTGGGAAATTTCTTCCTCTTTCAGGATATTTCTTCAACTTTTTTATATCTTTAATAGTTTCCGAGATATTTGCGAAAACCAAACTCCCCCTTTTTTACTAAATTGCTTATAACTTTTGCAATTTCTGCCGGCGCACCTTCAAATTTTTCGAAAAGTTTCTAGAGTTCAATACTAATCGTATGAGCCCTGGATCATAGTTTTTGGTGCCTTGAAGAGAAATTCACCGAAATAGTTCTTGCAGACTAGACTACCCTGCTCTCCAATCAATATCCACTTACTCCAAGGATGTGGAGTAAATAATACCAGCTCGCCCCCCGTGTGTATCAGGGCTTCGAAGAGAGGGCCTGACTTGGGTATACTTAAAGGATATAATAATAATAATGTTCCCTCATCAACACTCATAAGATAAGTGTGCCCAAAGGCATTGTGGGTAGGGTAAAGCTCTTATTATTTGCCGTTGCGCACCGACTTAATGATTTTTGATGGCGCATTCACCTCTCATCTGCAGATGAGACCCGAAAAAACCTAGACCACCCCGGGTAGTCGATGTAATCCAGTAAGCATTTGTCTCTAGGATTGTCATTTAGGCAAACACCAGCTAATTTCATCAAGACTTTTGAGAGTATGATACAATCGAGAAAAGTACCGGCTTCTCAGAAGATTCGAACTCATGGCAACTGCTACATGAATTTCAAACGCCTGATCCCTATTCAGGTTCTGATGGTTGTGTATGGCGTTATGCTCGTCTATCAAATTATAATAATCAAATACCGAAAAATAAAAGTGAGTCTTTGAAGATTGCGCAACCAATTCAACGTGGAGCACTTACACATAAGCTATTCTTCATTATCATAATTCATGGCTCAAAAGACAATTCTGAAAAGGATCAGGATAGTGTATTTTATGTTAAAAAACATTGATTCAAACTATGGGCCGTGGTGGTCGGCTGTTAGAGCGTTCGGCTCTCAAGCGTAGGATCGTTGGTTCGATTCCCAGCATTGGCACCGGTCTCGTGCAGGGCATCACACGATAAAAGGTAATGGCTACGTCTTCCCTAGCTCGCACAAGTCTCTCGAATACTTCTGAGGGTTGCGCGTAGTGGTACAAAACAGGTTAACACATTTCTGTGATTTTAGAAATTTCATCAAAATGAAACTCAAATTGAAGGAAAGTTGAGCAATGGCTTAAATCCAAAATGCGATTGGGTTATTGCTTTGCCAACTAATATTTTCTATTCCAAATTTGATTGCAGCGATACTTCTTTCAAAAAGTATAGTTTTTGTAATAATTCTGATTACATATTATTGAAATGGGCATAAAAAGGAGTGGGTTGTCCAAAATCAATATCATGTAATTTATTATGTGGTAATTTTCTTGCTTTCATTATCTGTCACTTTATACGTTTTTTTAGTAATAAATAATCACGCATATTTTTGTACAACAACTTTCGGAAGCGAGGATTCTCATCAATCTTTTAATAAAATATCATCAACAAATTATTGTATAAGATACTGATTATTATAACCAATGTAGTAGGATGGTCGTGATATCACAATAAACACTCCCTTTAACAATAGTTCAATATATTCCGCACCTCACATGTCTTACTTCTACAAGTTTCAGTTAAACAATGAATCTTATTCGGACTACTCATAATACTAATACTAGTCACCGGGTGATTATGATAAGCGGGTACTGCACGGCCATCCTGACCTGTTGTTGTCCTCAACAGCAACCATGATGGACCTCATCTGTAAGTAAATAGAATATAATTATAAATTCTATTCATATCTCATTTGCGCCTTCAGAGGGTTCATTTGTGTCCTCAGAGGGTACATTTGTGTCCTCAGAGTGCTCATTTTTGCCATCTAAGGATTCATTTGTGCCATCAGAAGGCTCGTTTGTGCCATCAAAGGGCTCTTTTCTGCCATCAAAGGGCTCTTTTGTGCCAACAAAGGGCTCTTTTGTGCCATCAAAGGACTCTTTTGTGCCATCAAAGGGCTCATTATGCCATCAATGGGCTCATTATGCCATCAAAGGGCTCATTATGCCATCAAAGGTCTCATTATGCCATCAAAGGGCTCTTTATGCCATCAAAGGGCTCATTATGCCATCAAAGGGCTCATATATATTACCTTAACGATTTTGAAACTTGAAGTATTTCATGTGTTTCTATGCTACAACCCCTTTACCTGGGCCACTGGATCTTCTGTATGTAGGTCCTCTTTAACCTTATACCTGTCGGAAGAATCTCTGCTCCTATCGTAGCCAAGACATCAGCAATGTGCGGTTTGTTCTTTCCACCTGTCCATTTCCTCGAGGTAAACCTACAGCTATAGTGTATAATTTACTATCCTTCAACATTTTTTTCAAATACATTTTTTTTTTATATTTTTTTTATATACTTGTAGATGAAAATTTGTTTTTATTCAAACTGGGCCCTTTTCTCGAACATAAATTAAATATTTTGCTTTTGTGTCTGCAGTTGTCACGATTGTGTCCAACTTTACCACAACAACTACACAAACTACACAACTAATTTTGGCACCGGCTGTTATGATGAGTTGGTGCAGGTATGCGATAATGCTTTCGCATACACTTTATTTTTGAGGTATACCCCTAATAGATTAGGGTCTCTTATATTTGAGGCCTCTACTGCCGATTTCAAATTGTTATCATTTATAGTACCCATTACTTAGGACACCTTATCACTATTAGGAAAATTCAATTTAAATTAGTTGATTTTCGCCAAATGGTTGAAATGGAATTCATATAGCGAGCAACCCTCTGTTGGTTTACGGTTAGCATCTCATAAGCATTTCTGAAACTTTGGAAAGTGGTGCTCGATAATTGCTTCCACTTTACTCAAGTATAATAAGGCCACCCTAATTCACATTGTATGAAGCTATCATACCATGTTTTTGCAGTACCGTTCAATTTATTTGTTACCTGATACACTATACTATACACTAAACTATTCTTTCATACCTAAAAATTATCAGGACGCAGTAGACTAAATAAATTATGATCTGAACAATATTGTTACCTCTGGTCATCCGAACATGCTCTAAGTATAAATAGTAAAAAGACTTCTTTTCTAGCTTTTGGCCCAACTAAAGTTCGTTTGCAAATCAACGAAGTAATCCGAATGAATGTTGATGGAGAGCAAATTACACTAGTAAACAAGGCAAAAACCTTGGCCTGGTTTTTGATGATCAACTGCGATTCAAACATCATGTTAAAATTTGCATCCGGAAAGCTTATTTGAACATAAAGTCAATTTTTCACAATTACCATTATCTCTCAGTTGGCTTTAAGAGAAATACTATGCGTGGCTCTGGTATTATCTAAACTCACCAACGGAGATGCAGTTCTTGGCACCTGTATCGACGCAAACGATTCTAGGAGGCTACAAGTCGTTCAAAACTCTTGTATGCGGCTTATTTGTAGTATAAGGAGACGCCAAAGAATTTCCCACAAATGACGAGATCTTAACTGGCTGAATATGTCGAACAGACGATATCTACACTCTGAATGTCTCTTTCATAAAATCATCAAAAACAAACAACCGCAATACCTTTTTGGAAACATTGTTCACCAAACTGATATCCATTAGGTAAATACTCGATTCAAACATAGAATTACAACACCACAACATCGCACCGAACTATTCAAACGATCTTTCACGTACCAGTCATCAAAAACACATAATGAAATTTCCAATGAATTGAGATTAAAATCAATAGAAGCCTTCAATTAGGTCTAAAATTGAAATTACTTGCTAATCAAAACCAAATCTAAATTTCTCTGATAACTTTTGCCAATAAATATATGTATATCATATAATAATATCTGCATGTACATATTAATATTTTTTTTTACCTTTTTTTTTTTCTACTTTTTTTTTTACTTCTAACGGTTTGTTACTTGATTATTGTTATTTCTCTTTATTATTTTCTTACTTCGCTTAAGATGAAAAACAGAAACAGTGCTATCTGCAACCACAGATTGTGCTGTCAACTGATCTTCGGCATTTTTCTATCAACCTGGAGTGCTGTGCTCATATTACTCAAAAATGTATTTAATGTTTATCTGGTTGATGAAAGTACAGACCTTTATTATTATTATTTTTATAAAACTGTCTGTCCAACCAAATATATTATAGTCATGTTGAACAATTTCTAACCAATCAGACACTTCCATGTGAGTTAGATCAAATTCTGGAATTATACTAGACAACACAGTACCTGAGTTTGGCTGGGCATTGCTAACTTGAGGCATAATATTGGTTCTCCTAGAATGACTTACAGATTCCTTCCTGTTACTTTTATGTGTACGAGATCTCTTCGATGGCGACTTTGCCTTTCCTCACTGGTATTTGCAGAGCTACTGCTGCTGAATGTTGAATATCGGCGCTTCGATTTTCTTGTGGACTTCGGCATTGTGCAGCACTTTAACACCACTCTTTACACACTGTTCACCACTTCTGATGTAGTAGGATGGTCGGGATATCACAATAAACACTCCCTTTAACAATAGTTCAATATATTCCGCACCTCACATGTCTTACTTCTACAAGTTTCAGTTAAACAATGAATCTTATTCGGACTACTCATAATACTAATACTAGTCACCGGGTGACACATTATGATAAGCGGGTACTGCACCAATTTGAGAATCGTTGATATACCTAAAAACAAAAGTGAGCCTGAAATACTACCAGCTAGGGTGCGTTCATAAACTTTCTCTGAAAGTACGATCTCGTGATTAGAAGTTTATTATGTTGATCATCAGTCATCACTCTCGAGTAGTCGTTCAAAAACTCTACATGTCAAGTGCCAATGAAAATAGTTCTTCACGAAATTTAGGTTTTGTTTGGTTATATTTTATCTGAAGTTGATATTAATCCTTAAATTAATTCTGAATATACTGAAAACCATCACGTAGTTTTAGGAACTCATGAATGCCAATTTATATTGAGTATATTGAAATCGTATGAAAACAAAATACAATCAATAAATTCTCGAAACTTTTGTTATTCTGGTTCTTCCTATTTCAAGAGTTCGAACTGTGAACACACAACAAACACAAACCATCAAATATGTTCCCTTTTATAGTACGTAGATTTTACTTCAAGTAAGTTTCTAAACGATTGTCAGTGGTTACTCCATGAAGCTAAAATACGTTCACGAACGATTCGGAGTAGGCAGTTCTTACTCAGAGCACTTTTGGCCTAGAGTTCTGAATTAGTAGTTGATATTGGTTCAACAACTGGAGTCTTGATATGCAACTAAACCTTTGATTGATTTTCAACAAGAAACGTTATACAAACCAAATTTATTCGTTTTATTCTTATTCGTATTATTTGTATTCAATAATTTCTCAAATACTCAAACATCCTAAGTCGACACGTTTTTTAATTTCATACGACTCATTCATCATCCATCAATACAACTATGAAACAGAAATACTCAGTGCGAATGTGTGCAAAGAACACGATCGGTCGAGTCAAAGAGCAGCAATACAGATAACTATAGAGAAAAAATAACTATTTGATCTAGACAACTGAGCTGTGTGAGCTGTTTAATTTTCCGGAAGAATACTTCTCACTTCACTCCTCACTTTTTGCGAGTACAAAAAAGCAGAAAATTGAACAACCAACTCAGATCATTCACAGCGAGGCAGGACCATCATCTCGATCTCTAGATACCCAAAGTAAAGATTTTTCCGTTTGATGTTTGATGACGAATCTCCCATAGTACAGAAAATTTACAAAAGGCTGGGTTATCAATAATCCGTTTTCATTTGGTGAAATTATGGCCTTCCGCCAAGTAAGCCCAATTCAACATGTGAAATATTTATTTAGCAGTAGTTTATTTAACATATTTTCCAATTGTTTCTCCTTATGCGGCAAAGTGATCATTGGTTGGAGTTACGAATATTTTTTCGTGTTTATCATCTTCCGAATAGAGGAGGTATTAGAACACTTCTCATATAAACATTTTCGAACAATTATATTACATTCGAATGTGTGTATCAAATCTCCATACATTTGAATGTCGGAAAAATATTGTTGCAACCCATTCAATCACTCTATTTGGTTTCAAGGTGAAATATACCAATCAATTTTGGATCTCCATAAATACAGACGTCAAGAGCCGCACCCTCCAGATCCAGGACTACATCAGTACTTACCACCAAAGTTATCACCAAATAATGCTGACTCTTCATACCTACAATACCATCTTCAGCAAGGTGCTCCACCCCCATCTTTATTCTATGCGAATTGGTTGGGTCAATCCTCAGATAGCAAAAATTCTAGTCATTTATTTGGATTACAAGGTAAGAACCATAAAACAAGAATAGGATAGATTAAGTAATTATTGAAAGTTTGATTTTGTGGATGAAATTCTGTTATTGACATTGTCTTTTGAGATTTCAACTTTTAATATTTGAAAATAAAAAACTGTTGAATTGAGTAAATCTGTATAAGTGTAGAGGGGCACATTATTCAATTTGCTGCATTTACAAGACTGCGTTGTCTGGAAAGAAAGATTTAATTTTGTCTGTGACTAATCGTGCCCCTAATTTAACTATCTCAAGAAAAGAAGTTCAAAGTAATTGACATAACATAACAATACTTCTCTTTTACAAAAAACGTTGAGGTTTCGGAGACTATAATGATAATGTCTATCTCCGTTATCAAAACTCTATGAAAACTCTATTCATATTATATATGGAGATAATTAGAGCTTTCTTTGACAGAGTCAACTGAAATAGATCCTCCAAATTTTTTTTCCATTGTGACCTTGGGTATCTCAATACATAACACGGTATCAGTTAATCGTCATTCTGTTAACTCTTTCCTGAAATAGTTGATCATTCAGACCGAGTTTTTGAAAAGCAGTTGTTAGATAAATGAATGCAGGTCAGGCAGCAACTTTCTTCCTGCTTGATTTGATTCTCCCATTGGAATGTTTACTAATATTCCATTGCATCTTATGATCGCCACCTTATATAATTCCTATATTCTTCCTGGCGCGCAGTCTATGTTCTTGATAAAGTATGCGGCTTTTTTTAGTCCCTCCCCCCAGTTAACTTTTGAATGGTTTGACATACAAACATGAAAAAGAAACCATTTAGGATGGGATCGTCGATCCTTCTTTTTTAAATGAATTATGGTTGGCCGTTAGGGAGGGGAAGCACATCATTTTTAAAATTTCAAATGGCATGTGCGGTCTAATTAGGCATCGTTGAAAAGAAAATGCTATTATTTTTTCAAAAACATATATTTATTTTTATTTTCGTTGATAGGTACGTTTTTTGACACTTTCCATCTCTTGCCTTTCAAAATTTTCAAGTTGATATGCCCTATCGCCATATGTCTAGTAATGGAAATGTATCTTCTCTCAAAGAGTAGTATCGATAATACCATTCAAAAAAAATTGTTCAATATCAAACCGCTCAAATTTATCAGGATAAGGGTACCATTCAGATCCGCACCTATATTTTGAATGCACATGGTAAAAAATCTTGTCGTGAATTGGGGTTTATTCACGGCTAACTAGGTAGATACAAATTTTTTATAGATTTAAAACACTTTCGAAAAATATAAAAAAAAAAACATTTATTTCAATATGTACTTACACTACATATTGGCATTTACATTTAAGGAACATTTTCCATCTATCTAATGGTGGATTTATGCAGCGTTTTAAGTCATAAGGAAGAATGTTCGTCAATGATTGGTTGGTCCATATATTCCAACTAATCACTGACGAATATTCTTTCTTATGACTTAATACTTATGACTTATGACTGCTGCATAAATCCACCAAAATATCGAATCTTCCAAACTCCCCATAGCCCTCACTAGCTGTGGGTACGGCAGAACTCTAAACTCGCCCAGGTAGCACATCATATCGGCTGAATCTTGGTTCCATATTGGGCCAATATAGATATATTGTAAATGAAAAATCAATATTGTTCCAATATGGGTGAATATTCAAAAAACAATATTATATTAATAATATTGGTGGAATATTGTTTGAACTAGATTTGAATGTAGATTATCACACGAAATATTGGGTCAATATTGGTTGAATAATTTCTACCAATATCGATAATACAATATTGGTTATATATTGTTTTCCACATCTAGAATAAATATTGCAATCCAAATATTCCTGTCATATCGATAATAGGGAAAAAACTATATTGTATTTCCAAGTTTCTTAGAATATTGGTTGAATATCATTTTCACTTTATTTGACAAATTGTAAAAACTCATATTGAGTCAATATTGGTTGAATAATATTTACCAATATCGATAAAACAATATTGTCTTCACATCGTTTTTAACATCAAGAATAAATATCGCAATCCCAATATTCCCCTAATATCGATTCTAGGAATAAAAGCAATATTGTATCTGCAAATGTGATTACACATTGGTTGAATATCATTTCGCCAATTTTCAACAAATCTTATTAATTAATATTGGGTCAATATTGGTTCAATAATATTTATCGATATCCTTAAAACAATATTGTCTTCATATTGTTTCCTACATCTAGATTGAGATGAAATTTGAATGTTGGCAGAATATTCAATGGAACATATATTGAAATTATAACGTCTTCTAAAACCTACGAAAGTATATTAAATACTTCCCATAACTTGTTTTCAAGACAGCTCACTCAGTGGTTATGGCGATCAAAAGGCAGACTCTGGTGTCACCTTCATCAACTAAAAGACATTTAATAATTTACAAAGGTATATTGACATCCACCAATATATCCAAACGATATTGTACCAATATGGCCGAACATTTTGAGGCCAATATTAGTTCAAGAATATTTCGCCAATATTATTCAAGTAATATTGAACCAATATCGCCGAATGTTCACATTTTTTTTCTCGCCAATATTGCATTTCAAATATTTCGCCAATATGTTCACAATATTGTACCAATATTTTACCAATATAGGTGTGCTACTTGGGCGACTACCAGATCGAACTATCAGTGGCTTTTTTTGCCAGCTTTACTGGATTTAGCATGACTAATTTTTACTGAACAGAGCATGGCTCAGTGTATTTGGCATGGATCTGCCCACCGCTCTTGGCATGGCTTGGTCCTGTTGGACTTCATTTTGGATCTTCTTCCCTGTGTTTGGCATGTATCTGGCTATACTGGTCATTGGCACTGCTTGGTCCGGTTGGACTCCGTTTCGGTCAGCTTTACAAGCCAACACGGAGCTTGGCATGGTAGAACTTGGCTTAAACACGACATGGCTGTGGAAATTGTGGCTTCATCACGATTCACCTGGGGATTCTCTTGGAGTGGTACAAGGTTGAAGACTCTTCCGCGTTCCTTACAGGAGGTACAGTTCCTATAATACAAAAATACGAAGTTAAACGTACTGCTATCTCTAATTCAATTACAAATACCGTGCCCCAAAATATTTCAAATACCAATCAACCTTATTCTTATTACAAAATTGTGATACAAGTACATGCAATCAATACAGTTTCAAAATACTTTTCAAATTTTCCGATATTTATACATATGTACTAATTATAATATAACCATACTTTCATTTTCGAAGAATACTAACAGTCGTATGCATAGTCAATTCCAGCGACTCGCCATATATAATGCACAGTCGAGCTCCAAAAAAGTGGTACATCGCCAGCGTTTCGCCAAAATGTGACTTATCGCGTGGTTGTCACTTTTTTGGAGCTCGACTGCGCATTATAATCCTTGTGTAGCGAACGGCGAAACTCTGGCGAGTCGCTGGCGATTGACTATGCATACGGCTGTAATTGTCACATTCTCAATTTATCCTTGCCATTCTCTTTCTCTTTCACAACAAATAAAAATACTACAATTTCTCACAATACGATGATAATTTTGTGATGCGATATCCTGAAATTCTTTGCCTAGGATTAGATACAGAATATCACAAAACAATTTCACACTCTCTTTTCAGATTCAACAGTATTCATTCAATTCTTTTCGACCTCATTCACATCACTCATTACCCACTAAACCACTGTGCAAAATTCATCAGGCAGTTTCATACTTCACCCTTCAATTCATATTAACATGTCGGCCATTGCCTACACCCTTATTCCGTTTTCCTACGAACTCTTCTTTTTCTTCTAGTTCCAAATTACTCTGAAGAACTATTGTGTGCACACTTCTCTCATATCATAAGTATTCCTACAACATAAAATAAAACATCATAATACGCTCACTCAATACGACTTCCAATCGCGATTTCATTGTCAAATTCTCTGACAAAACCGTGTATTTAGCATACACCAAGGATTCAACAAATTCTTTTCTCATAAGCTTACTCGATATACGACTTCCAATTGCGATTTCTTTGTCAAATTCTCTGACACAACCGTGCATTCAGAATATACCAAGGATTCAACAAATTCCTTTCTCATAAGCTTACTCAATACGACTTCCAATCGCGATTTAATTGTCAAATTCTCTAACAAAACTGTGTTTTAAGAATACACCAAGGATTCAACAAATTACTTTCTCATGATTATCACCAATTGTATACTGCACCTATTGGGTGAACTCAGAAATAATAATGCATCTGTCCATGCATTCTCAGAAGCTCATCTCTTGCGATTCATATGGTGCCACGAATTCTGGAGAGGCAGCGGCCGTACCTTTCTTTCTTGCTTCTGCCAACGTCCTATTCTCTGCAAGGGCCAGGGGAAATCTGAAGATTCAGTGTAAAGTAGTATTAAATCTGTAACTACACGTAATTACTCTCATAAACCGTATACCCAAGATATCAGAACTTTACAAAAGTTATTCTTGTAAAAATCGTTAGGGAACAACAATAAAATACAATTGATTTTCCTGAAACTAAATCGTTATAACCTTACATCAATAGCATTTATTTACTCTTGATAAAATTCTCTGTAGGTAATTGTACGGCGATATAGCGTACTTTCGTCAAATATTAGGGGAGACCGGGGCTGGTTGGCATACTTTTCTTATTTTAATTTTTTTCATCGTTTATTTTTGTTACTTTTAATTTTATCAATATAGCATAATATTGCCTATAGTTTTGGCTACCATTATATATAATCATTTACGTTAGAATTTCAAATAAAAAGTTTTGGCAACTCCTTATGCACAAATAAAATTTTCTGCCAACCAACCCCGGTTACGGGGCTAGTTGGCACAACCTGTGGGGTTGGTTGGCACAACCTTCAGGGTTGGTTGGTACAACTTTTGGGGTTAGTGGAAACATATTAAAACATGACATTATTTGTTATAAAAATATTAATAATTTGAAACTTGAAAAGAAAAATAATGTAACACAACAAAAAAGATTGAACTCACAAAAAAAGATAAAGTCTAAAAAATCATCTTCTGAATCACAATTCTCGCAGGTATACAGCGGAGTATAGCCATTAGTGCAATACACGTCTCCTGTTCATCTGTGAATATCCGTAACAAACAAAATAACCTTAAAAATAATATTGAATTTTTGTTAGGAAAATAATTGTTAAGCTGTTTTTTCATATATTTATTTATTTATTTATAAATGGGAATACAAACGGGACTAACCCAACAGTATTCACAGATAGGTGATTTCTCAATATACAGAATCAACATATAATTCTAAAGTAAAATTACCGGAAATTACAAAATTGGTGATAGATAAAGAAAATGACAGAAAAAAAAACAATAAGAGTAATGAATTTAGTGCATATAGTAATGAGTGAATGAAAACGAACATGGCGTACTTATTCAATTGAAGTCTGTGAAGCAAGAAAGTGTTTTTTCAAAATATAGGAAAATTTTGACAATGAGTAAAAGAAAATATCAATATTCATGGAATTCGATAACGCATTATATGATATGTTGCATCTATGCATGGGAGAGTTCAAAAAATAATTTGTTTGCGATTGTTCGTAACGGAAGAGATGCTGATGCCTAGTAGTATATGTAGGAGCATTAAGATAAATGTTACTAAGGATGGCAGGCGAATCAACTAAATTGTTAATGATTTTGAAGAGGAACTTCACGTCCGAAATTTTCCTTCTATTCTCCAGTGTTAATATATTCAGCTCATTTCGAACATAGATACGGTTGTTGGGTTTGGATGAAAAACATTTTTTGTTGACATATTCTAAGAATATATTCTGAACCCTTTCAAGTTTTTTTATGTAAATGACGTATCCAGGGTTCCATATTACGGAACCATAACTCAAAACACTATTGACGTATGACATATAGAGTGTACGGAGAGTCTGTGTGTTTTTAAATTCACGACAAGTTCTCATAATGAAACCTAACATTCTGTGGGCCTTTTTAGAAATGTAAAATATATGCTTATCAAAAAGCATTTCAGAGTCAAATATTATTCCTAGGTCCTTTATTTCTGTAACGGTTTTCAAGGGTAGAGAAGAAATTTGATAGGAGTGATTTAGAATACTTTTTCGGAGTCCAAATGAAATATGGTAACACTTATCAAAGTTCAGGTATAGACTATTTGCATCGCAGTAGACATAGAAGTTATTGATATCCTGTTGCATGAGTAAGATGTCATCAGCATCAGAAATTGAGTGGTATATTTTTAGATCGTCCGCATACATTAAAAAGTTGGCGAATCAGAAACATTGAGAGATATCATTAATGTAAATATTAAATAGGAGAGGCCCCAAATGAGATCCTTGAGGAACCCCAGAGGTGATTTGGTGATATTCAGACTTGTTGTTACCGATTGTTACCGCTTGACAACGATCGGTTACATAAGATTCAAGCCAATTTAGTAGATTGACATTTACCCCGACTCCAGCAAGCTTCCGTAGCAAAACTGAGTGATCGATTTTGTCAAATGCTTTGCTTAAGTCGGTGTAAATAGCATCAACTTGGTACTTGTCATTGAGGCTATGCAGGATATACTCAGTATATGTGAATAAATTGGAGTCTACTGATCGTTTCTTCATGAAGCCATGTTGTTCAATATTAATTACGTTTTTAACTTCGAAGAATAGGTTATCGAAAATGATAGACTCGAAAGTTGTGGCTATGATGGACAATTTTGAAATCGGTCTATAGTTTTTGACGAGTTGTTTATTACCAGATTTTAAAATTGGGATTATGTGAGCTTTCTTCCAAACTGACGGAAATACACCCTCTTCAAGGGATTTATTGAAGATTATATGAAGTGGTATTGCAATATATTCAGCACAGTACTTGAGGAGTGTTGTAGGTAGTTCGTCTGGTCCCACACCTTTGTTTGAAAGATTTTGAAGTTTTAGAGGAATAGATTGTAAAGAAATGTTATAAGAAGAAATGTTGTTATGTGATTCTTGCTGTGTTACATTATGAACTGGAATATTTCTTCTTGGATTAAAAACCGAGAGAAAATATTCAGAAAACATTTTGCAGATTTCATTAGAGTTTGTAATTATCCTATCGTTATCTCTCAACGTATTAATTGAAGCTGTACTGTTTTTCTTTGATTTTACAAATTGCCATAGATGTTTTGGGTTTGAGTTGATGTTGGTTTCACAATAATTGATATAGTTTTTGTAATCCTCTTCGATTAAAAATTTTGAACGACCACGCAGTAATTTGAATGTTAAATAGTCAATTTGATTATTATGCTTTTTCCATAACCCATGATATTTTCTCTTTTCTCTAATGACTTTAATGGTACTGTATGCATACCAAGAAGGATATCTATTGACAAATTTTGGTTTTCTCGGAACCACAGACTCAATTATTGAATATATAGTATTATAAAACTTGTCGGTACATTCTTCAGTATTCAAGTTGTGAAACATGTTATTCCAATTAATTTCAGATAATCTAGATTTCAATAACTCATAATCAGCTTTAAAAAAATCAAAAGAGTTATGTTTGCTGTTATTAACAGTGAAAAACGATTTATGTAAGTTAACAGAAAATTTCAAAGTATTATGGTATTTATCTTCTGGAACTAACGGTGAAGTGCTCAAATGTACATTTTGGATACTGAATGTGTTATTGAAGACTAGATCAATGGTATTACCAGACGAATTAGTGTGGTAATTGTATTGCGATAGCGCGTTGAAAGAAACAGTGTCTATCAAAAGGTTTGAAAATTGATCATAAAAGTTGTCAGGTTTGCAGGTATTATTGATGTGGTCTTGCAACCATTTGATATTAGGGGAGTTAAAGTCCCCACATATCACAAATGTATCATCGAGATTAGATAGGATTATGTCACTCAGTTTCGTGCAAAAACAGTCAAGATATAAGTATTCACCTGGAGGTATGTAAACACATCCAATATGTGTTTTGTTGTTGTTGTTTGAGGTGATAGTCACCCATAGATCTTCAGCGTCTGAGTTCTAGGAATCTTGAGTGTAGCTGTTGAAGATTGTATTAACGGCTATTAGGACCCCACCCCCGTCAGATTTAGAAGATGGTGTAGTTTTATAGCCCATTCTAATTGACTCCCCTCCTTGTGTTACTTTGTTCTGTTTACAGTATCGAAGTAGGGTTCTGTAGGAAATGATAGAATAAAATGAGGCTAGTCTTGCTGTTTTAATACGTAAAACAGCGATCTAATTTTTTGCTTACTCAGTAACATTTTACTCTACTGTAGACCTATTGGTTTTTCATTTATAGTTTCTCATTTTATCTAAAAACATATACTATGAAATCAATTAGAATTGTCGGTCGAAAAAAAATCCAATTTCATGAAGAATAATGTTATATTTATGATTTTACTAGAATAATTTCTCAACAAATTAATACTCGGGGGTTGATTGGTACATTGCCAACCTGCCCCGTTTCGAATATGCCAACCATCCCCAATGCACAAATGAACAAACATGGCGGTATATCAACACGAAAAGACAATAACAATTATTATCATATTTACAAAAACGGAAGACCTAACATAAGTCTTTAAGACTACATTATGAAAAATTACTTATCTCGTACCTGTTTAACTATAAACCATGCGCAATCAGGAACATGAAATTTACTCAATGTCACAAAAATTGAAAAAATGGCAATATCTTCTCTTAGACTCTTCTCAAGCTACTGATATCAAGAGGAGATGTGTAGTTCAATCGGCTGAAAGACGAGACGAGCTAGTGGGTCGGTACTGCAGCAAATGTAGAAAATATCCACGATTGCCAATCAACCCCGTGTGCCAACCAACCCCGGTCTCCCCTACTTTTATTCAGAAATGCTATTGTTGCAAAATACTTGGGAGAGATTCATTCAAAACAAAACATACGGATCAGCAATGTCTACCTAGTTGTACCATATCTAGGTCAAGTTCAAAGTCTATGAACTACAAAGTAAACAACTATATTGTACCACTATTCAGATATATAACAAAATAAAAATTGGTTCATTATGAAGAATGAATCCACAAACTTAACCACGGCAGCCTCCACCACTTGTCGTGAATTGGGGTTTATTCACGACTAACTAAGTAGATACTGATCTTTTATAGATTTAAAACACTTTCGAAAAATATAAAGAAAAAATTATTTCACTATGTATAAATATAAAACTGAGACAATTGAATTTGATGAAGGAATTAATTAATCGATGAATTAATGAATCTCTCCTGAACTAGTTATTGATTGAATAAATTATTTTAAAAAGATCCATACTTACACTACATATTGGCATTTACATTTAAGGAACATTTTCCATCTATCTAATATTGAATCTTCGAAACTACCCCCATAGCCCCCACTAGCTGTGGGCACGGCAGAACTCTAAACTCGACTACCAGATCGAACTATCAGTGGACTTTTTGTGGCACAATTGTGTTTCAAAATAAAATAACTTCGCTCATATACTGAATTGTAAATGGTAAAAAGGTTACCCACGTATTGAATGATAATAAAATATTTTCATGTACAGGATGTTCCATACATTTTTGACAATATTAACAAAATCCAAGAAAATGTAGTTGTCTGAAAACTGAATTAAATTTTCCTTTAGAAGATGTGTCACTTGACCCCCACGCCATCCAAAATTTACATCCGGACTGTGGATGTGGGGCTGTGATTCTCGTCTTCAGGATGTTTAGCATTTACCATATTTCCTGGAACAGGTTGGACTTGAAGTGTCTGCCTTATTCCGAATGTCACCTCAATAGAACATCAAATCGATAAATATTCCTTCTTCAAGACATCGGCGACGGTGAAGGCATCCTCGTTGGGCAGGGCATAGACTTCTGCCCATTTACTGAAGGATTGCCTCAAGGATTTATCCATTTTCGTGGTTGGATTCGGGATACGGGCCAGCGATATCAATGACGATTCTTTCAGATGGACTGCCTACGTTGTACTGACGCACTGAAGCCTTATGTTATGTACGAGGTCCATAATTGGCAGCACACTTTCTGCCACAGTTCCTGATATCAGCTTGATATCTGTAAAGCCCAGTAAAGCCGTTGCCTGCCTTCCAGGAGGGTCTTCGTTACTCAGAGATGTCCTCATGTAACCCTATTATAGATTCCTTCGAGCAAGTCCTTTTTTCTGCTCCTTGGTACCACTGTCTGGCGTCTTTCTTCCTCACCATCCTCGGAACCTAATAGACCGTCAGATAGTGACAGATTTAGGTACCCCATTTTCGCATACAAGCCTCGGTAAGGGTTGAATAGTGCATCGATGTTGAGTAAAATGTATGGAAATTTACGAGTGGCTCCTGAGGAGAACATAGGAAAAATTCTATTTCCCAAAACAGAAATAAAAAGAGTATGTTGCTCATATTTTCACGCGAGCCATTATGTTTTTCGGTCTAGTGACGATGTAAGTTTTCATAGTTTCGATGGGCTTGTGTGGGAAAATCTGTCAAAATCCTCGATATTTCCTCACAAGATTGTTCTTCTTCCAGCCGATGACTCAACCAAGATCAAGATATTTTTCTTGGTCTCTTTGGATCTTGTCATTCCCGTTGTGGACTACTGCAGTGGTTCTACAAATTTTTATTACCAGTTTTCTGCTCTTCGGCAATGTGTGCAGTCATCTGGGCATGGTCTCTGCGACATTGCATCTGCATTCTTGGAGTATCTCGATCCAACATGCTAATGGACACTTAGGAATTTTGGAATTTAAAATCCATTTAAGAGTTGCATGGTTAGTTTTCAACAAGAAACTTCTTCCATAAACATACTTTTAAAAGAACTAAAATAAAAAGTTTCTGTTAGATATGGAACAGCTAGCTCAGAAAGGGTTCCTTGATCAAAGCGGTTAATCCGATTTCATAGTTGATTCCGAGTAAAGGAAAATCAGATGTATTGGAGAAATATGTAGTCAATGCGTCTGGCTCCAACTCGTTACAGTATTTCAGTTATTTCGAAGTGAGTTTTTCACCAGGCTAATTCGGAATACCATTAGTCACTGACAGAATTATATTTACTCTTTTCGACAACATTCTTGAAAACGCGCAGTAACTTATCGGGGCAAATTGATAAATTTGACCTTCAACACTTGTATAGATTTCAATGATTCAACATTGTTTCATGCTCAGGCTATGGAGGATGATTCCATAAAAGACCATGACAAAATAGGAAAGATTGTATTTTTTCACTTTCAACGTACGTAAGGAAATGCCGCTAAATCAAGTATGGCCTAATTTTTTTAACAAGTTTTTATTTAATTGCAAGATATAGGTACAATAAGAAAAAAATTTACTTATCTAAAAAATTGTTATTTTAAGAAAATGCAAAAATCAAAATGGTCCATATTCTTCCAGATTTGATAAGCAAATAGAAAACCAAAATTAACTATTTTTCGAAAGACTTCACGTAATTGAAAAAAGTCAAATTGGACAGCTAGAGCCGATCGATACAAAAAAACTGGTCAACGTCATTTTGCATCATTTTCAAAGAACCAACTGTTCAAGAAATATTCAGAAAGAAAATAATCGTTACATTTCCCATATGAAGCGTACTTTGAGTGTGAAACTGTGTGCAGTATAGTGTGGTAATTACTAAAGACCTGTTAGTCTAGTCTACAAGAACTATTTTGGTGAATTTCTCTTCAAGGGCACCGAAAATCATGATACAAGGCACTTTCGATTCGGAATGACCTCTAGAAACTTTTTGAAAAATTTGAAGGTGTGTCGGCAAAAATTGCAAAAGTTATAAACAATTTAGTGGAAAAAAATGGGGTTTCGTTTTTTCCAAATATCTCAGAAACTATTGAAGATATCCAAATTTTGAAAAAAGATCCTGAAGAGGAGAAAATTTCCTAAAAAAATCCTACCTTCCAGAACTGTACCACCAACAATTAGAATTTTAATTTAGAGGCGAAAATAGCGATAAAAGCTGGTGATGCGAGTCCCGCGTGCGCTGACTGATACGGACCCTTGAACAATAAAAATAATTTTAAGCCATTGAATATCAATATTGAGAAATACAAAAATTGATTTACTTTCAACACAATTGAATAAACGAAAATCCATGGAAAAAATTTCTTCCCGTAATTATTTTATTACATATGCTTTTTTTAATTACCTAGTTTTTACAAGTTTTAAATTTACATACAAACTCTGATAATTGTGAAACTAAAAACCTCAAATTTGTTTCACTTCTTGGAGATATTTTTGAAAGGCTTTAAAAAACACCCCTATTGGAAAAATGAAAAAATGCTTATTTTCCACTTTGTTATTAACAATCTAAGAAACTAAAAAATGAAAATAAAGCTAAACATTTTTTTGTATTTTAATTATTTGAAGTTACATAAAAATGATTTTTAAAATGTCTTACTATGATTGTTTGAATAATTGTTATAAACAAATTAATTGTTTATAAGATATTTGAATTTTTGTTTTTGGAAATTTAATCAGCAATAAATATTATGAACAACAAAATCATTTCTAAAAAAAATGTTATTGCCTTAAAACGCATTTGTTGATTACCTATTTTTTTTGTTTCCAAATATTAATTTAACGAACCATTTTTTTGTAATCATAATTTTCATTGCTCTTCGATATTCTAAAAAAAATATTTATATTTTCTTTGTTTATTTAATAAACAATTTGTTATACAAAAATGTATTTTCAATATAATTTTTTTATATACTGCAAAAAATAACAAATTGAACCATGTGTCATTTGTTGTGTAAAAAAATATTAATATTAATATTTGGTAGCAAAAAAAATTGTTAATCAACAAATGCGTTTTTGAGCAATAAAATATTTTTGTAAGATACGATTTTGTTCTTAAAGATCATCAAATTCATTGCTGAATAAAATTACAAAAACATAAATTTAAATATCTCATAAACGATGAAATTATTTATAACAATTATTTAAACAATCAGAGTAAGTAATTTAAAAAAATCATTTTTATGCAAGTTTAAATAATTAAAATACGATCAAATTGGAATATTGAAAAAAAAATTTTTCGTAGCTTTGTTTGCATTTTTCAGTATTTGGTCTCTTAGATTGTTAATAACAAGGTTAAATCGACATTTTCTTATTTTTCCAATAGGGATCTTTCTTAAAGCCTTTCAAGAATAGCTCCAAGAAGTGAAACAAATTAGAGGTTATTAGTATAACAATTATCAGGGTTTATATGTAAATTTGAAACTCGAAAAACTAGTTAATTAACAAAAGCATATGTAATGAAATAATTGAGGGAAACATATTTTTTCATGTATTTTTGTTTATTCAAGTGTCTAAAAGGTAAGTGAATTTTTTTATTTCTTAACATTGATATTTAATGGGTTAAAATTATTTTTATTGTTTAAGGGTCCGTATAAGTCATTGCGCGCGGAACTCTCATCACCCGCTTTTAGCGCTATTTTCGCCTCTGAATTAAAATTCTAAATATTGATGGTAAAGTTCCGGGGAGTAAAACTTTTTCTAGTAAATTTCCTCCAAAATTTGAAAAAAGATCCTGAATCTTTTTTCAAATTTTGGATATCTTCAATAGTTTCCGAGATATTTGCAAAAAACCAAACCTCATCCTTTTTTTACACTAAATTGTTTATAACTTTTGCAATTTTTGCCGGCGCACCTTCAAATTCTTCAAAAAGTTTCAAGAGGTCCTTCCGAATCGAATGAGCCCTAGATCATAATTTCCGGTGCCCTTGAAGAGAAATTAGTACATTGTTTATTTCTACACGAGGTTGACTGACGTTGTTATCTCAAATACAATATTATAGATGGATTCCTTCAATTTCCTTTTAAGCCAATATTCTTCCTTGTCTGGCAGGTCTTTATACTGGATACGGTTTCGTTCCGTCCAAGAGTGCTCTGCGATGCCCGACTTTGACGGATCTTCACAAAATTCGAAAATATCTGTAATCAATGCATACAATAGTACAAAATCTGTAGGACCATAATCTCAATCAGAAAATTCGAAATATTCACTGTACTATTATGAATATCTGCCTCCGTTATCAAAATTCGCTGTAAACTCAATTTTGTAGTAGGTTTGCAGATAAATAGATCTGTGATTGGCTGAGTCGAAAGAAATCTGCCCTAAATGCATCGTTGAAATTGAATCTCTATAATCCGGTGGCAGAGAGGGTTTTCGTGACCAATGAAGTGCGACGGGATCACCCAAGTTTTTCTCATGAATTTTGACTCGTTGAGTACAAATTTCAAGGGGAATAAGCCGGGAAAGCACCCGGAAAATTGTTTTGGGCGATTTTCCTAGGGAAATCGAAAAATCAATTTTTTTCGAAAACAAATGTTTTGCATGAAATTCTCTACAAAAAAATTCCCTTCAAGTTTTTCTCTAAAATGCACTGTTTTCGAGTAATACGTGCTCGAAATTCGAAAAAATGCGATTTTCTCAATTTTCAATGCTCTCTCATTCAGTCAAATAATGACATTTTCAGGGTCACCTTATCCCAAATCATTGATATATGTCCCGACTATGAATGACGAAAGAGACAGTCCTGAAAAAATCGTTCGTGTGGATTTCTCGGCACTGAATTTCCCGATACTTTTACCTTGCATGAAAGCGGCATTTTTTTTATTCGCGAAGCTCACGTCGTGGACTAACTTCTTATAGTGTCAATTGAAACGGGTTAAGCACATATTTTGTCATGATTTCAGCATTTCAGTAGCGGAAAAACAAAAAATTTTGCTTAACAACAATTTTCCAGAAATGAAAATGAGAAAGAAAAAAGGTTTTTTTTTTCATTGTGGAATTGCTGAAGAGTTAAAGAAATGTAATTTTTTGGCGAGTTCTATCAATAAAAAGGCTGCACTAATGATTTTTTTAATTCTCATATTTCAACCCATCAAAAGATCACAATTAATTTAAAAAATATTCGTAAGTAGCCTTTTCATCGGTAGAACACGCCAACGAAATACAATTTCTTTGAGTCTTGAGCAATTTTCGGAAAATACCAAAAACAATTTTTTTTCTCATTTTTGGAAGCGTGCAACTTTTCAAGGACAGGCCTAAGAGCTTTTGTTTACATGAGAGACCCCATTTAATATTTGACTTTCGCACTTATTTGGAACCACCCTGTATCCATGGTATTCCATATTAATTTGAGCACCCGGCCTTGAAAATTTTCCTGGGTTTGGCAATCATTTTTAGTTATAGGCTGCGTTTACTTTGGTTTTTGCATCATTTTCCTGGCAATCATTAAACTAGAGCAATAGGACTTTAGCTCACTATTGCCCCACCTTGTATATTGATATTTTCGAGCCACCAAAATTGTATAATATACTGATGATGAAAAAATATGGTTTTCGAGCTGTTTCAAGAATCAAATACATCAAGAAGGAAAGTCGAATTATAAAAAAAGTAACAATCGGAAGGATAAAAACAATTATGAGAGTATTCTCAACAGCCATATTACTTATTTTTTAATTAACGATATCACTCTCCCCGATAATGGAAATTTGTTCTTCCCATTAATGGAAAATTATTGATAGCTAGAAAAGTAGCAGTTTTTTGTGTTATACTTGCCACTGTTATTTTCATCGAACTTGACTTTGCAAAAGACGATTTGCATTTTATATTCATTCCTCGATTATCATTTTTCGTTCCTTTGAAAAAGTGCCACACTTTATCTTAATGCAATATGATTTGATAGTTTTTGTTTTACCATTGTTCTCAAATATCAGTTCAGAGTTTATTTCAGTGAAAACTCTGATATCATACGGTGAATCAAATGAAAAACAGGTATCAATCCCATTCCAGTAAGTACTTCATTTATAACCAAAATTTCACCATCAAACACCCCATTCAGGAACAAAACGAATGAATTTTCGTAATTAATAACATAATAAGGGGAAAATTGTGGTTCATTATATTTAGAGAACAAATGCTGGTAACAACAATGAGTAGGATAGAAATTCACCAAATGGCCAAATGGCGTGATGGATATAATGGACTTGCGGATTAGGTGTTATTCAGACAATATACAAATCGCTCCTGTTATCGCCAATTACATTTATGTGAGGTTATCTTTAGACAGTGAAACGTATTATAGAGGGAGATTAAAATAATATACGTTTCGGTATGACCTAATTTCCACATATGAAAACTGATTAGAAAAGGAAATTCAATGAAAATGATTTTGAACAATCATTGTAACATGAAAATGAGAAATATATTTACAAATCCCAAAAATTTTAACAAGGCTCGAGAGTATAATATAGCTTCTGAATGCAAACTACACTCAGAAAAGATTTTATGAAAAAAATTCAAGTCGGTACGTGATGCTGTGATGATGAAAGAAATCTTTGAAATTTGTTTTATTGTAAAGCTTGTGTTCTCTCCTCGAACCTGCACTTGAAAAAATCATGTTTGTAAGTTGAGATAATTGACAAATATAATACCTACATACCAGGGTTCTTATGATAGGAAGGGGTTATGAAATAAGTGAGCATTCAGACAAGGGGAAGACTAGGAAAGGGAGAGAATACGTCGTTGGACGGAAATTAACCCATTAAGGACCGAATTCAAATATTTTTATATTTTGTTGTTATTTTCATTAGTTTTCAATACCTGGGGTAGTGAAATGACCCAAAATACCATTTTATTCAAATTCAGTATACAGGGTTGGACAAAAAACACTGATACCATATGGTATCCGTGGTCCTTGAATGCTGCTTTCTAGTAACTTCGAAAAAATGTCTTAATTATGCGGTTAGCATTATAACGAGTTATTTGGTATGATAAGAAGAAAAACAATCAACACAATGTACAACACTGCATTTTTTCACATGGTCCTACCAAATGACTCACATCCTTGTCCGGCATAATGCCGCCCTTGAAAGAAAACAACAATATGGAAACAATTTATCAATGTATCATTTCCTTGGTATAAATCAAAATTGATGAAATAACCGTCATTTCTGTTGAGATAGATTTTGTCACTGAAGCGAAGGGGCCTGCCATGAATGTAGCAAATCATACGAGATGTGGCGTGACGCAAAACTGGTTTCTTCCTCTGGTGTCGGAGTCACACTTGTCTGTGGTAGAGTATAGCTAAGGTTGTACTATGCAACACTTATAAAAATTTCACCGTTAGAAATCCTTAAAATGGAATGAATTGTATTATATCTGTAAGATTATAAACCATCCCCCCGTCATCACCATCTATAGAATCCTCATCTGAATCAGCTTCGACTTCTTCCGAGTGATGAAAATTTGATCGACACGCTCTTGCATTTCTCCATCGTCCTATAACATATTCAATGCTTGAGAAAGCGGAAACCTGACCTAACATTATATATTTAGATAGTATTTCAACAATTTACTAGGCTTAATAATTTTGTGTCCAAAAGACCACGGATACCATTTGGTATCACCTGACTTTTGGGCATTATAATGTGAACTATTGAAAATGAATATTAATCACAATTATAAAAAAAATTAATGGGCATATGAGAATATATCATTAAATAAAACTTAGCATAAAATATTACCAATACGACAAAATATACTTACGACCATCGAATATCCATTGTTTCAGACGAGTACAACTTAGTCCTCCAAAATAACACCATTATGACACTAAAAACCGTATAAACTTCCTCGATCGCAACTAAATATCCAATGTGGATTTATAACGAATGAAATGCCAAGACTATGTGGCTGTTGAATTCATAGGGTGTCGACAGAGAGGGAATATTGCTCCATATGTTTTGCGATACCATATGGTATCCGTGGTTCCTAATGGGTTAAGGTGGCTATCCTGAAATTGGTAACTTTGGTATATTTACGTCAATTTGCGAATTAATAAAGTTACTAAAGTCCGTGGCTCAGATAAATCATAATAAAATATTATGACTATTTCTTGTATTTCGTATAGCTAGTTGTTAATTATTTGTTTAATATTGTAACATAATCCTACATCATACCATGATGATGAATTGTTGTTCCATATATTCCCCGAGAACAGTAAAGCAGCAATGTATCAATTTCTGTAGTATGGGTACCTATTGATTTTTCCAGGATTTGTTCAGACCATTTAAATAAAAGAGATTTTGAAACCAATCTTCAAGAATCTCTCCTACATGAGAAGTCAAGACAAAGGCTTAGAACAACGGAGAGTTGAGACTGCTCTAATGAGAAATATAACTCTATTTGGTTTTGGATAGAAACTGTTGAAAGCCAATATTTTTGCTATGAAATTACGATATAATGTTGGTGTTCCTTTTTAGTTATTCTTACCAAGACGTGTTGGTAAAAATCTGGTCTATCTACTGTGATATCGTATCAATCTGTTGGAGTTCTAGTGGAGGTAGAGAGAATCTGTACCCATGGCCGATCGTTTACCATCAAATAATGGTTTGTTCATTATATTCTTTTCCTGTTGCTATGAAATGATTGATATTGATAGGTCTTTATGCCATTTCAGATGAGGATTCACGGTCTCCTTCCACCCCTTGTTTACAACAACGTCACAAAGAACGAGAAAAACTCATTGAACAGTTCTGTGCAATAACACTATTGTACAACCATTATCAGAAGGAAAAAATAAAATTAAAAGAAAACTTTCCATTACCAAGTGTAAGAACTATCCAAACTCGGAATTAACTATCAAAATTATTATGGAACATTGCAAAAACAAATGCTTTATTTGAAATTTGATATGGACAATTTTACTACTCACCATTTAATTAGGATTTTAGGTAGATATATAGAAATGTTAATTTTTTTTACATAAATAATTTGTAAATTATTATTTATGAAACAATGTATAAATGATACCGAAATTTAGAAAATAAAACATTGACTCATATCATAAATGACAGTACTCATAAATTATTTCTGGAAATATTATAAATGTTGTTGATGAAATGTGAGTTAGTTTTGTGAACAAGGCAGGATGAATGACAGTGACTATAGTCTGATAAGTTTTTATATTTGAGTAAACTTCAAGGACGAATAAACATTTATCTATCATCTATCATTTTAATCATTTACCCCATTTCACATTCACACATTTTAGAATAAAATAGAAATCAATCATATTACAAATCACACTTTCTTCTTGCACCTGAGGTTCTGGAATAATGTCAATATGAGAGAGTTGTTTTGATTTATTTCATTAGACTAAAGAAAATTTCTCTTCGAAAGGTGCAATTTATTCAACTAGGGTTACAACAGATACATTGAATCTTTGAAATATATTTCAAATCTCAGATTATGTTATTCTTCCACCTTTCCTTTTTTTTTATATAGAATTACTATAGAATTTACTTTCTCATCAGTTCATTCAATTTGATAATTATTGTCAACTACGACCAACATTCAGAACCTATAAAAAGTGTTAAACATTTGTTATTTTCGTCAACTTTGAAACTCTCAGAAGCCTTCGAAATACTGCGAACTAGGGAATATATTAATAACAAATATGTATTAATCACTCGCACGATTTTCAATTTACTCCCACCGATTGGTTTCGAATTCAATCCTACAAAATGGGATTTTTAGTGTAATACAAATTTGGCGCCTCTAATCTCAGGATAGCCACCTTAATATGCCTCCAATGACGAAACAAGATGCCTGACAAAATCGATGACATTTCATAACCCCCTATCAAGGAACCCTGCTACATACCTAGATCTACCAACGGAAACCGCAACTCAAATGATGTGGTATCCAAACTAACAAATTAAGCACCAAATTTTATACAGTGTGTTGCAATTTGCTAAGCCCCACCCCGTATTTCTGTGGATTTTAGAAGAAAAAAATTTCTTCAATTTCAATATGTACTTTTCTAAATGTTCTATCTTCTCAGGTAAACAAGTTCCATCATTCACCTCTCCTAGACCTTCTACGATCACAGAATGCATGCCAAAAATCGAGAAAACGTATTAGGCATTTTTTTCAGCAAAATTTCGGTTGGGGCATCCGATTCGGACCATCAGTCTTGAATAACTCCATGCAAAATTTGAACGTGATATCTTTCACGGGGTGTTTGCTATAACTGTTACAATTTTCGAGGAAGAGAATCTTTCAAGTCGCTCATTATAAAGAATTCCGTGTAAGCTTAGATGAATTGAGGCAAGGGGCGGGATCAGATGATCTGTTCACTGATTGTAAATAAAAACGTACTTTTTCTACACCAATTATTAATTGTGATATAATTATACATTTTTAGAATATTCATAGTTGTTTGTGAAAGGTTTTATTAATGATGCAGATCAATAACTGAGACAGCAACAATTTAAAATCTTTGTATGTTCTATATATCCCCCTTCATTCTCTACACATCTTTCGTACCTTCTGCGCAACTCTTCGCAGTTCTCCTGGTGACATATCTCTGCACACTGCCACAATTCTTCGTCGCAACTTTTCTTCAGTCTTTGGTATAGTTTTATAAACCTGTATTTTCCCAGAAGTAGAATTCCAGAGGGATCAGGCGAAATTGGCGGTCAATGAAATAACGGACTATTGCGACCAGTCCATTTCAGTAGAAATTATTTATCAAACCATCTTCTTACATTACCAGCTTTAGGTATGGAAGCACCATCCAATAGAAGAATGATAATTGCATGAATATTCATAGGAATTTCTTCGAGAATGTCCCATAACTGGTTCAACAGTAAATTCAGAACAGTTTCAGAATTCATCGTTCTATCAAAAAAAAAATGAGGTTATCATTCTGGTGTCTAACCACACATTCAATCTGTCAGAATATTGATTTCTACACTTGATGATCCAGTGAGGATTTTCCGATGTCTATTTTCTTTAATTTTGAGATGAAACTACCCAATTTGTTGTAAATGTAGCTGCATCTGTGAATGAAATGTTTTTGAGAAAGTTATTATCTTTCAAATAAAAACCTTGAGACCACAAACAGAACTCCAATTCGATTTGAGGTCCAGGTGTGTGAAAGAAGAACAATTTGAAAAAGTAATATCAATACGTCAGATGATAAACTACACCTTTTCAAGTTGTAAATCAGGATGTGTAAACTGAAATTCAGAATAGTGAATTGCATTTCAGAATGTGCTCATTGTAATTCAGAAAGGTGAATTGAATTTCAGAATGTGTAAATTGAAATTCAGAATAGTGAATTGAATTTCAGAATACGTGAATTGTAATTCAGAAAGATAAATTAAATTTCAGAATGTGTTGATTGAAATTCAGAATATGTGAATTGATTTTCAGAAAGCGTACCTTGTAAATCAGAGGTGGCAATCTGTGAATTATGTACACAAAAAACTTCATCAAAATGGTGAATATTGCCAATCTATGAGTTGAGATGGAAGTGGGTAAATATGAGTCAAAAAATTTTCCATCGAATTTTTAATTGGAGTATGCCTATCCGCACACCAAACACCGTTACTAACGATATATGTAGGTATGCATTTATTTACAAAGTTGAATTATTTTGAATTGTGGTCAAATGTCACGTTGTTTTGTAAGCCTAACTTTTATCTATTGGAGTTGGTTATAACAGAGGCTTGTATATCTTGAAAATATAAAGAATGGAATAGTTGTAGGAGATTGCGCAAGTGCTGCACAGCAAACATTTCATGCAGCTGCACGATATGAAAGTAGCGCGCTAATTTTCCACAATCACATTTTTGTATGGACGAACTAATTGGAATATCCATAAACATTAAATAAAGTTCATTACTTGATGGAGGGTTCTATGTACCTATGGAAAATCTGCTGTGAAAAACTATCTACTGAACGATATAAATATTCGTGATGTGTTATACAAATGCATGGTCGTGTATTATAACTTTTCATATCTTAATGGATCAGTTCTCTACTTACGTATGAAAGATTAGCACTGTTTCTGAATTACAAATTACCTTTTCTGAATTTGACTTTACACATTCTGAAATTCAATTCACTATTCTGAATTTCAATTTACACATTCTGAAATTCAATTCACCTTTCTGAATTATAATTCGCCTATTCTGAAATTTACTTTACTATTATGAATTTCAATTCATACTTTCTGAAATACAAATCACCAATCTGAATCACAATTTACGATTTCCGAAATTAACATTACTGTTTCTAATCAACTACTTGATAAGGTGTAAAATGCCAACAATTTGAAATCTATGTGTGATCAAAAATTATGAATGGCCATGAAAATATTGTAAGATTGTCTATTATCAATCTTTGAGAGTTTGCTCAAAACTGTGAAAAAATTATTCACAAACACCGACTGATTTATTAGTGAAATTTAAATGGAAAGAGAAAAACTCACTTCATCAGAAAAAAATTGTATTGTTGGAATAGTCGGAGATAAAGTTATGTCATACAGAGCAGCCACTGTAGAGTTCAACAGAAGATACCCAAATAGTTACCCTATAGACCACAAAATAGTTCCCAGAATAAGTTGACAATTCCAACTAACTGGTACTATAGCAAAATCGACAAGGAAGCATAACTGCAAATGAAAATGCGCTTTTACAGAGAGTAACTAGGGTTAGACAAATAGCTCTCGACTTAAAGTTCTTTAGCCTCCTAAATAAGAAACGTATATCGCCAGATGGCAGTGCGAGTTCTCCCGATGGAATAAATACAAACTCCGCCTCACTTCTAACTTGGCGATTCTCGAAAGATACAGGTCCGAATTAGATAATTCGGTGCTCGGTCTTCCAAATTACAACTCTAGATTAAAGCCTATTTGTTTTCATGGTAATCTGAAAAGCACGAAAATTTCAAATGAATAAATATAAAGGAATTCAGTCAAACAGTGTATCAAGAATTGAAAAAATATTTTAGCAAAATCTGTATGAACTATTTCGGAAATGTTTTGAATGTGAATTTTAAAAATAAGTAAACCGCAAAAAGAAATAGATAATGACGTCTGATAAGTCAGATAAAAGATATTGTCAAATAAAACATGACATGCATGCAGCACAAAATGAATATACAACGCTGACGTAAACAGTCTATTCCATTTTTTTTAAATGAATTGGACCAGAATTACTTTTATGGGATACTTGTTTTTCTTATTACAAGTTTCATACTAATTTGATCTGTATGTTATATGTAGGTAAGTAATATGGAATCGTTGAACAAAATTTACACTTTCAGACGTCCGACGTCTGAATGATTTGATATTTGATAGGTGTTCACTGTTCATAATTCCAGTAGCAGGTGGGTTCTCCATTATAAATGTTTTGAAAGAAAACACAGAAAAGCGAGATTTGTGATTTGGTTTCTGATTCGATACAAAATGGGTATGTATGTGCAGGTTTTCGGGGCCGTAGATTATGAATCTTTCGTCAAAATTAATAATTTCAAAATTGCGGACGAGATTTGTGATTATGATCCGATTCGCTTCAAAATTTGTCTGTGGGTATTTCTGGCTCAGAGATTATGAATCTTTTGTCAAAATTGATGAATTTAAGATGGCGGTTCCAAGATGGCGGGCGAGTTTTGTGATTATGACCGAGTATATTCAAAATCGGTTTTTGGGTTAAGAGATCCTGATGATTTCTATTAAAATTCGTGAATTTGAAATGACGGAAAAGTTTTGTAATTTCTGGGCGGGTTCTACCCTACCTAAGTAGTGGTTTTTGAGTTCGAAGATAATGATTTTTCTGTCAAAATTCAGGAATTGAAAATGACTGACGAGTTTCATGATATATGGTCGAATTCTATACCGTGTGACACAGACTCATGGTACACGCCCTTTTCTCTTTTGTTTCTGTAGCTACATTTCTCAAATTTGGAAAATTCAATATGACATATTGGTTATACATAAAAAAAGTTAATATGGATGGATACCCCATCGATGGTACTTTCGAATGACGTCAGAGTACCATTATGGTACCATTTGAAAAAACGGAGTTTCGAGTAAAAAACGGTTTTGGATTGATTACTTACGTATTTCGAACCACGACACTTTTTAAATCGAAATTACGACAGTGTAGCATTATTTTGATAATTTGGACTAATTTTAGGGAGTTCATGGCTCTTTAGATCGAAAAATAAAATGGGTATTCTGACTAATGAAATATCGACTATGAGGTATCATTGGATTCAGAAAATTATGCAGATTTCAAAATTGTAATAATATACACAGTGTCCTATTTGAAAATCAAGAGTTGATGTCATTTCTGGAAAAACCAGAATTTGGATTTTTTTCCAAATATGTCAAAAAGTGCTCTGTAGTGAGCATATTCAATGTTCCAAATTTCATAGATATATCTACAGAAACAAAGGAGAAAAGGGCATGTACGATGAGTCTGTGTCACACGGTATAAGAATGGTATATTGGTGTTGAAGATAATTAGTTTTTCATCAAATTACATTCATTCAAAATGGCAGCTCCAAGATGGATTTGGTTTATTTTGTGAGTTATGGTCGCATTCTGTTCAAAATTACTATTTTGGTGTAAATGAATGCATTTATTTGAATTGATTCGAAAATATAAAATCTGATGTGGAATCATGAATAAAAAATAAGATCTGATCGCAATTTTCTTGAAAACTATTTTCTCATTTAAAAGAAATTCAGTTCCATTTCTGAATCCAGAATGGTAAAGTAACAAGGCCTATCCAGAACACATGGCTAATGACCATAGCAGTCGATGCCAAAACACCAAGGAAAAATAAAATTATTAGTTTTCACTGGTTGACGGCTGAACCAAACCTCTATTAGTTGACTTTGATAAAGCTGAATATTTCTCATTTCAAATGGAATAAAGCAAGGAAACCCATTTCGCGAAAACAACACATTTTTGTAAAATTATTCACAAAAAAAGGAAACATCTAGGAGAAAAATAAGTAAGTCGTTTAACTGGGTGAATGATAGACTTCAATACCGAAATGAAACAACACCAAAATATTCATTCGTTTTGATGGTGAAACTGAACGAAAATGCCCAAAAATGAGGGGATATATCCTTTTCATTCATTTAAAACTCAAAGAATATTTTTTTCATTATTTTTATCTGCATACAATCATACAACCATTCACCACTCAGAAAAAAAATGTTTCTGACTTCCCTTTTTTCAAGGATGAAGACCCTCCACACGTGTGTGGAGCGTACTGAGGAAGAACATAAGAAAAACCTTTCAAAACCAAATTCCTTCACAAACTTAGACCTGGTGATACTGGAAGGAGAATGGAGTTCTATTTGTGGCTCAAGGTTTTCATCTAAACGATAATAACTTCTTAAAAAACATTTTGATCACAGATGGAGCTACAATTAGAATAAATGGGGTAACTTCATCTCAAAATTTGAGATACTGGGCATCGGAAAATTCTCACTGGGCCATCAAGTGTAGAAATCAATAATCTGAAAGATTTAATGTGTGGTGCGGAATTTTATATACCAGAATAATTGGCCTATTTTTGTTTGAAGGAACGTGAATGCTGAAACCGTTTTGAATTTTCTGAAAAAGCAATTATAGGGCAATCGGAAAAATCCCCATAAATATTCGTACAACTATTTCTTCTTTTGATCGGATGGTACTTCCATACATAGTGCTGGTGATGAACGAAGATGGTTGAATACAAAATTTCCTCTGAAATACGTAGATTTCTTGCAATAGTCCGTTAATTCATTGGGTGCCGCGTTCGCCTGATCTCACCACTCTTGATTTCTACTTCTGGAGGATTATTAAAAGCGAGATTTAAAAAACTAGACCGAAGACTAAAGAAGAGTTGATCCGAAGAATTGTGACAGTGTGCAGAGAAATATCTCCAGGTGTAAATACAAAAAATATAAAGAGAATGAAGTGGGCTATATGGAACTTGCAAAGATTAGAAATTGTTATTGTCACACTTTTACATTCGCTTCATTGATGTAACATTTCTTCATGTTCATTTTAAAAAGTTATTATTACTCAAAAATTAATAATTTGTTTGGAAATAACTGTGTTTTTATTTACAGTCAGTGAACAGATCGTCCAAACCCTCCACCTTGCTTCAATTCATTCCAATTCAAACGGATTTTTTTATACAGAGTGACTTGAAAGATTTTTCGGTTTTGGAAATTGTAACAAGAATAGCAAACACCCCGTGAAAGATATCACTTACCAATTCGCATGGAATTATTTGAGACTGGTCCAAATTGAACGCCCTCGCCAAAATTCTGCTAAAAAAGGCCTAATACGTTTTCTCGATTTTTGGCATGCATTCTGTCATCGAAGTAGGTCGTGAGAAGGTGAATGATGGAACTTGTTAACCTGAGAAGATAGAACATTTAGAAAAGTACGCATTGGAAAAAAAACAATTTTCTATAATCGAGAAAAATCGAGACAAAAAAATCGAGAAAATGTATTAGACATTTTTAAGCAAAATTTTGCTCAAGGTGTTCGATTCAGACCAGTCTAAAATAACTCCATGCGAAATTTGAACGCGATATATTTTACGGGGTGTTTGCTATAACTGTCACAATTTTCAAAAACGGAAATCTTTCGAGTCGCTCTGTTCAAAAATATCCGAGTGAATTGGAAACAGTTGGGGCAAGGTAGCGGGATCGAACAATCTTTTCACTGATTGAGAATAAAAACACATTATTTCCACACAAATTATTGATTTACATTTATCTAATATTTCTTCGAAGTAAATTCACCAGTGGAGAGTTGGTGAGTTCTGATTGGTCATTAATTAAGTTCTGAAAATTCTTTCCTTTATTAATGTCCAAATGTTCTAACGTATTTACTTTTATTCCTTTGTTATTTTCAAATTTATTCGCCATTTTAAAAAACAATTTCTATGTTCAGTTGTGCGTACTTTTTTTTTGTTTCATCAATTTGTCCTATATAAAAGATAGGACAAGTACCATAAGTTAGTTAATAGACTCCACTCTATTCTGATTTTTCAACTTAATCTTCGTTGTTCCTGATATGGTTCCAAAATCATTATTTCTTCCGAAGGCAATATTAAGACCATGTTTCTTCAAAAAATTCCAGATTTTGTTATCAGATTCTCTAATATAATATGTTATTACAAGCTTTTATATCTTTCAAAATCTTATAATTTAACAAAATTATGAGTTTAATTCACTTTAAAATTTGTTTTCTTCTTTTCAGTGCATTTTAATGAAAGCTCTTCCCTAAAGTTGTTTTAAGTTTATTTATTTCAAATAAATGAATATTTTGGAACCTTTGGTGTGAATACAATTCAAGAAAAAAGAAGAAACTACCCAAACACCAAAACCACGTCACAATCACTCTCGACGGGCGTTTCGCCAACAAAGTTAGCATCTTCAGGAGCTTTCTCAAAGTTGTACATATTGAAAAAGTTACTGAAATTGAAAAGTACAACGGATGAGCTTCAGGACCCAGGTAGCACATCATATCGGCTGAATCTTGGTTCCATATTGGGCCAATATAGATATATTGTAAATGAAAAATCAATAGTGGTCCAATATGTGTGAATATTCAAAAAACAATATTATATTAATAATATTGGTGAAATATTGGTTGAACTAGTTTTGAATGTAGATTATCACACGAAATATTGGGTCAATATTGGTTGAATAATTTCTACCAATATCGATAATACAATATTGGTTATATATTGTTTTCCACATCTAGAATAAATATTGTAATCCCAATATTCCAGTCATATTGATTATAGGGGAAAAAACTATATTGTATTTTCAAATTTGTTAGAATATTGGTTGAATATCATTTCCACTTTATTTGACAAATTGTAATAACTCATATTGAGTCAATATTGGTTGAACGATATTTACCAATATCAATAAAACAATATTGTCTTCACATCGTTTTTAACATCTAGAATAAATATCGCAATCCCAATATTCCCCTAATATCGATTCTAGAAATAAAAACGAAATTGTATCTCCAAGTGTGATTACACATTGGTTGAATATCATTTCGCCAATATTCAACAAATCTTATTAATTAATATTGGGTCAATATTGGTTCACTAATATTTATCGATATCGTTAAAACAATATTGTCTTTATATTGTTTCCTACATCTAGATTGTGATGAAATTTGAATATTGGCCGAATATTCAATGAAACATATTGAAATTATATCATGATCAAACTTGGATAAAAATCCGCTAGGTGGCTCTACATATAGAACGTCTTCTAAAACCTACGAAAGTATATTAAATACTTCTCTTAACTTGTTTTCAAAACAGCTCACTCAGTGGTTATGGCGATCAAAAGACAGACTCTGGTGTCACCTTCATCAACTAAAGGACATTTAATAATTTACCAAGGTATATGACATCCACCAATATATCCAAATGATATTGTACCAACATCGATGAATATTGTACCAATATCGATCAATATTCTACCAATATCGATAAATATTGAACCGATATCGATAAATATTTTGAGGCCATTATTGCTTCAAGAATATTCCACCAAAACTATTTCTAAAATATTCAAACAATATTCGACCAATATCGCAAAATGTTCACATGTTACTTTTCGACAATATCAATTTTGAATATTGTGCCAATATTGTTAGAATATTGTATCAGCGATATTGTACCAATATCGCCGAACATTTTGAGGCCAATATTAGTTCAAGAATATTTCGCCAATATTATTCAAGTAATATTGGACCAATATCGCCGAATGTTCACATTTTTTTTCTCGCCAATATTGCATTTCAAATATTTCGCCAATATGTTCACAATATTGTATCAATATTTTACCAATATAGGTGTGCTACTTGGGGAGCAATTCATGAAAGTAGAAAGTTTGCTGCGAGAACTAGAAGGAGCAGAAGCTACACTTGACGAGAGTGACAAAGTCTGTTATCTACTTTTAACGATGCCTGAAAAGTATGAAACTGATATCACGGCAATTGAAACTGTCACAACAAATATAACATTGGTATTTGTGAAAAGCAGACTTCTCGACGCAGAATAGAAATTCAAGGATTCTCAACCTAAAACAAGCAATAGTCAGAATTCTGTATTTTATTCGAATAAAATTCGGAGGGGTGAACAGAACAACAAATGTTATGGTGTATCATTTTTTGCGTGATTGTTCAAAAAACAACAATAAGAGTCAATATATTAACAGGGGAATGTCAAGAACAATCGGAGGACGTAGTAGAAGGGGCTATCGAGGTCGTGGTAGAAGAAAAGTAAATTACTCTGAGGAAGCTGAATGAAGATGAAATTTCGTTTATAAGTGAAGTTTTGAGCGTAGGAGAGCCAAAAGTCCAGTTCAACAACTCGTAAGTTAATTTAATTTTAGACAGTGGTGCAACAAATCATTTGGTAACAAAATGCATGGAACAATACATGACAGATATAGTAAAGCTTGATAGTGAAATAAAAATTAGAGTAGCCAATGGAAATTTACTAACAGTGAGCAAGAAAGGAAAAATAGTGGTAGAAAATGAAAATATGAAAATTGATTTTGTTGCTCTAATAGTACCAAACCTGACATTCAATCTACTTGCAATTTATTCACGACCTTTCTGATGATGACTGTAGAGTAGTTTTTGGGATATAGGTCTCAGATTAAAGAAAACGATATTTCTTTAAAGCCGACGTTTCGTCAATTTATTTTGATATCTTCAGGGCACTGTAAGATAAATGGGAATGTTACAATTTTATAATCAGTAACAGAGAAAAAACAATTATAAATATAATTATATAAAGTAATTTCTTTTCTTTTTGGACATTACTATTATTATTCCAGAAACAACAACTGAACATTGTTAAGGTGACGGATAATCAATAAAATTGTTTATAAAGAAAATAGTATTTCTACTTACATAAGAGGAGTTTTCCGTGTTAAAAAATACTAAGGTTGTCCACCATGATAGTTGTCAAGACAGAAACCAACTGGAATAATAATAGTAATATCCAAAAAGAGAAGAAATTACTTTATATAATTATATTAATAATTGTTTTTTTCTCTGTTACTGTTTATAAAATTGTAACATTCCCATTTACCTTACAGTGCCCTGAAGATACAAAATAAATTGACGAAATGTCGGATTTTAAGAAATATCGTTTTCTTTAATCTGAGACCTAAATCCCAAAAACTACTCTACAGTCTATCTGTTAAAAAGCTAAATGAAAAAGGAAACCGAGTATTGTTTGACGAAGAAACAGCTATAATAGAAAACAA
Source organism: Chrysolina oricalcia (assembly GCA_944452925.2). Taxonomy (NCBI): domain Eukaryota; kingdom Metazoa; phylum Arthropoda; class Insecta; order Coleoptera; family Chrysomelidae; genus Chrysolina; species Chrysolina oricalcia. Next base: position 23,150,121 of record OX101814.2, on the reverse strand, counting down.
AAATGAAAGATATATAGAATGTAGGACAATAGGAGATTTATATGTAGCAAGTTTCAGACTTTCGAATGAAATATGCAATGTATCAGTTACAGGTGACATTTGGCACAAGAGATTGTGGCATATTTCAGAGGCTTACATGAAGAAAATTAAATTGCCAGTACCCAAAACAATATGTATTCCATGTAAAGAGGGCAAAGCAACGAGGGAACCTTTTTACAGCCAACAATTGCCTAGGTCAAAGATAATTGGAGAACTTCTTCACTCAGATATAGGAGGACCAATTAGAACATCAACAAACAATGATAAAAAGTATTATCAGACGATAATTGATGACCATTCTAACTTCAACAGTTTATTTACTGAAACGAAAAAGTGAAGCACAATATAATCTCATGAATTATATAAGAGAATTGAAGGCAAAAGGTTTTACAGTATGGAGAATCAGAATAGATAACGGAGGAGAATTCACAGCGGCAGAATTTCGAAACTTTCACAGACAAAAAGGTATCAGTTATGAATACACCGTGACTAGTACACCTCAGCAAAATGGTGTTAGTGAAAGGGCAAACAGAACACTTTTGAATATGGTTATGTCAATGTTTGCTAAAGCGAATCTACCGAAACATTTATGGGGAGAAGCCATACGTAGTGCTGCATATCAAATTAATAAATCGCCAACAACTGCATTGAACGATGATTTACCAGTAAACATATACTACGGAAAAATAGACATCAGTAAACTCAGAGTCTTTGGCTGTAAAGCTTGGACTAAAAACACCCAATTCAGGTGGCAATACCTGTTCGTATGGTTGGATACAACACAAATGGATACAGATTATGGAATCCCCAAACTGATGAAATATTAGTATTAGGAGATGTAAAATTTTACGAAAATGACATAATATATGGAGTACGAAATGAAACAGAAGAAGATCTGGAGGAAGGTCAAAAGCAGAAGAAACAGGATGATGATATTGAGAAACATAATGATATTGGAAAACAAGCTGGAAATAGCGAAGAAAATCAGGAGGATGAAGAGATTGTTGAACATCATATGGGCAAAAGAGAAATAAAACTACCATCAAGATTTGATGAATATGAAATGTATTATGCATGCTGTTTCTTGACAGAAAACGAAAATCCCAAAGATTACGATCAAGCAATGAAGAAAGGACAAGACTGGAGAAATGCTATAAATAAGGAACTAGAGGCACATGAAGAATTTGGCACATGGGAACCAGTTATCTTGCCAAATGGAAAAAAGGCTATCGATACTAGATGGGTTTTTACAACAAAACAAAATGGACTTAAAAAAGCAAGATTAGTTGCCAAAGGTTTTCAATAGGAGTATCATTACAATGTGAATGCACCAGTTGCAAGATATCAAACAATCAGAATGTTTATAGGACATGCTTTACAAAATAATTGGGAAATTAGGCAATTCGATTTTCCTACTGCTTTTCTTAATGGTAATCTGAATGTCGATATTTACATAAAAATACCAGATGGTGTTGAAATTGACAAACATTATGTCTCACTGAAATTAAGAAAAGTATTATATGGTTTACAAGAAGCTCCCAGAATGTGGAATAAAAGATTTCAGGAATTTGCTGAGAAAAACAACCTGAGAAGATCTGGATTTTTGCCTGTATATAGGTGAAAACTTATGGCTTTTACTTTGGGTTGACGACATAATTTTGACAGGCCCGGATATTTCCAAAAATTTTGAATCAGCTAGAAATCGAATTCGAAGCCAAAAATCTTGGACAAATCAATAATTTCTTGGGAATGCAAATTCAAACAAGAAATGAAAAAAAGTATATTTCCCAAACCACACTGATCAAAAAAATGATTGAAAAGTTTAATTTTCAAGAATGCAAACCGACCTTGATTCCCATGGAACCAAACTTTCAAGTTGAGAGCCAAGAAATTATCAAGAATATACCCTACTGAGCATTGATTGGTTCATTACTTTATGTATCAATCATAAGCAGCGAAGAGAATACTTCGATATTTGAATCATACTATAGACCTTACTTTGACTTATGGAGCACACAATCTGGAAACTTCAGAGATAATAGCATACACTGATGCCGATTGGGGAAGAGATCAACTTGACAGGAAAAGTGTTAGTGGTGTGCGGTCTTTTACAACAAAAATTTGATGTCTTGGATTTCAAACAAACAAACTGTAGTGGCACAATCAAGTTATGAATCGGAATATATAGCAAGTGCCGTGGCAGCTTCCGAAGTTTTGTATTTGCAAGGCATTTGTACAGATTTTGGTATACAAAATTTGAAGACAATCCTAATGATAGACAACCAAAGCGCTTTACGTTCGAAAGTTTTGAGAATAGCAAGAGATCAAAACATATTGACATCAAAGCTCAATTTATAAAAGATGTTGTAGTTAAAGGACTTATTGAAATGAAGTATGTACATTTCATCACTTTGTAGAAAAAAAATTGAGTTTTTCAGAAACCAGTTGAATGTTAAATCACAGTAATTCTTCATTTACAATTTAAAACTTGTTCCAAGTATTTACCTTGAGAATGATTGTTTATCTGAACGTATATCATATATTTAATTTGTCAGAGTTTCCTGTATGATGTATGAAAAATAATAAAGACTGACGTTTTGTGTCAAAGTTGAAGATAAGAGATATTTTCATTTTCTCATTCATTTCTCAATAGAATTTTCACCAAAAATCAATAGTTTCACCACACTGTAGCTCTTTCAAGCAGTTAATACATATCTATTGAGAAAGCTATAGTGTAGCGATGTAATAGTATTTGTGAAAATCTTGACATGTTTAATTGAGTTTCAGTAACTTACCAGAGTATCTAACATTCTGAAAAGTGCTTAGTTTTCCCTGACCAGAATTACTTCTTAAAAGTGCTTAGTAATCGCGAGCATTTTATAGATAAAAGTGCTTAGTGCTCGAGATTTCGAAGCACTCGAAGCACTTTTTGTCAATGTTCGGCACAGCTCTGGTTGATAGGCGTGTTGGTACTCCGACAAAATTAGATACTCTGTATCATTATCTAGGATATTCTCGGAAATTCCCATCCACTAGTATTTCCTTCGTGTTAAGCAAGAACGATGAAAGGGAAATTGGACAGAAATCCAGATAGTAGTCAGATATCATTCAATTCAGTTTATTTCCAATGTCTACATCTTGCCTAGTTCAAAAGTCAACAAATCCAGATAGTAGTCAGATATCATTCAATTCAGTTTATTTCCAATGTCTACATCTTGCCTAGTTCAAAAGTCAACAAAGTTACATCCCTACTACATTTCGTAGTACCCACTAAAAGAAATCTAAAATGAGAATATCTATGAGTACCTATTTCGAAATAAAAAGTGTATCCTCTTTCATTTCTTCCTAATCTCTTCAAATGCAAACTATTCTTGCCACCCAACCTCATAATTTGTCTAGGCATCGTTAGATTCTTCTCAGTAGTTGCAGAACATAAAACCAAGTCTATAGGCGTATTTGTCTTAAAAATTCTAACCGCAGTGTCAACTTCCTACATATATTGTAAAATGCAAATTTTAAAACTCCTAATGAGCTCCAAACAGACCTTTAAGGCCTGCTTCTGTTTGACTTTTTAATAATTACACATTATTCATAATTTTAAACACCTGCTCCCAAAAGATATCTTGGAAGTAAGACTGAACTAATATGTTCAAACTAAACTTTTATTTGTTGAATTTGTTAATAGTTTGTTTGAAGCGTAGCTGAGAATTTTTTTATTATTCACACCCTTTGCTTTTCCAAGAAAGCCGTTGTGTACTTTGTCCGATTCATATTTGCTCTCTTCCAAACGCGAAATAGGTGGTCCAGAATCACAACTAGATGTACGGTTGAAACGAACGTAATATATTGCATTCCATTCCGAAGTCTGAGGGGTGGAAGAATTATTTTCTTAACGATTATTTTGAAACTCATAGCCTATCAATAGTACTTACATAATCGATTATCTTTCATTCGGCAGTCCAAAGTGGCACGAATGATCATATTCGCTAATTATTCAATTACAATGGAAGGATTTATACAATAATGTTTTGATCTAGGTAGGTACATTTTATAAATAAAATTTCACAACCAGTACTTTTAACCAACTGAAAGCCTGTATTTTGTATCGTTACCATAGCAATTAAAAAATCCAAAAATGTTTTCCTTCCTTGGGGTAAGATGCTAGGCCAAGCTAACGATAAAAATAAGAGGCTCTTTTCAAGCAAAATAAAAGTCGCAAACGGCCTATACTACTTTTTATAATATAGTTCGTAAAGGTTTTCGCCCCTGCAAAATCGCTTTGTGGATTAAAAAAAAATTGTGAAAAAAATCACAACTTTTTTATGTTTTTGCGAAAATCTCAAAATGTTTTGAAGAAATCGTTTTACAGTCAAGAGAACTCTTGTATAGAATTATGAAACGTACAAAATAATTCTCTATACGACCAGATGGGTACATTTTTCAGTTAGAAAATCTGGGAAAACCTCGAAAAAGAGACAATTTTTCAAAAATTCATAATTTTTATAAATCTGAAGCTGAACAAAAAATATTGCAGAGACTGATATATAATATCATGTGGTTCAACAGTGCGCAAGATGGTTTCTGTCCGATAAGTAGTTTTCGCACAATTGCGTTATATACAATTTAAGGGCAAATGTCTCTAAATGCGCCGATTAAGGTAAATCATCTTATTCATATCCTGTAAACGGCATTTGGAAGTAGAGATCAATATTTACAATTTGTATATTTTGGATTTTCAACTGAGAGGTGAGAAATGTGTTGAAAATGTCACTGGAAGTTACTCTAAATGCTTCAAAGTGCACTCAAAGTACACCCGAAGTCGCCCGAACTACAAGCGCCTAGGTCAACCCATGCAATTTTATAGGAATCTACTGAGCATACGTCAAACTCAAATTGAATCAACAAGCGGGTCATTTAATGGCGGGGTGTTTAGGTGACAAAACAAGAAGGCAAACTGAATTGAAAATGCTTGAATTTATTTTTTCGCTCGCAATAGGGAATATGCAAGTGATTTAAATTTACTTGATTTTTTTACCTCCGATACTTTAATGTCTTGACATTACACCTACACTATTAGTTCATCATTTAGTTTGTATTTAACTCCATAAAACTTCAATCAAAAAGTGCATAATAAGCGCGCGGAATTCAAAGGACCACGCACTTTTTATAGGTAAAATGATTCTCGGTGAAATTGTCTGAATTTTTAGTATATTGTATAGTATTCGATGAACTGATGAACAATTCACCGAGAACCATTTTACCTATCAGAAGGTCCTTTGCGAGAAGCATCACCATTGGTCGAAACGAAGAATGACGTCTCCTGGCACGTTATGAAATTCATCTCTATTGATATTCATACTGTGCTAGTCGTCTTTCATAGAAAATCTATTTTTATTTATATATTTGTAGTGTTTTCCATTACATAGTGCGATTTTGGTCTAGTGACAATTGTAAATTATCAAGAGCAACGACTGAAAGTGGTTTTGTCAAAGCACATGCCGACAATACCTGAACTGATAAGTAGTAATAGTTTATCAAATGATAGTTTTCCTTTTGTAATTTAGGCGAGGCAGGTATAGACAGAGTTATCTCCCGCTTGATATACAAAACATTTATGCATACAAAACTCACTTCTGATCATTTCGCATCATGTTAAATATCGAAATACAATTTACTCACATTGAAATGATCTTTACAACAATGTAAATGTGATATTGAAGATACTTTGCCTCTTCTAATAAAATTACACCATTGTTTACGTATTTTCGCATCTCTTGGAACAGAAAAAAATACTTTATTCGGTGTACTTATAATTGTGTTTTGGCATTCCGGTACTAGACAATACCTATAAAATGTTTTTTTAGCATTTTCCATTATCGTAATAGCGATTAAAACTGCAAATCCCTAACCTAATTAATAACTGTCAGTAGTGTCAATGGCCATAACTATAGAAAAGCTTGTTCATTGAAGACTGCTCTGGTTGATCGAGATCACTTTCACATATGTTCATCTCTCCCTAACACTTGTACTGCATTTGTCTTACTCTTTCATAAAATATCAACTTCAAGCAAATAGAGCAATCACAGTACGTCTCAACGAACGACACTGAAGAAGAACAACACTGATCGCGCCATGTGACGTCATACACAGCACGCGAAAATGGAGGGGTTCAAATAGGTCAAATTCAATCGGTATTTTATATATTATTTTAAAATTTAATTCCAAGACTTTCAACAGTATTCATATTTTTTACTATGTTTTAACGAAGTAATAAATTGATTAAACAAATTTAAAAAAATTATGCATATTCCCTATTGACACACAATCTAACCTGAGCAAGCTAACCTAGCATGCGAAACTCGAAAATGCGTGAATTAGATTTTTGCTCGCAATTTACATACAAACTTAACCTGAGTAAGCTAACCTACCTAAACAAACAGCTGCATGCAAACCTAGTTGAAAATACGAAAATTACAATCCAATTATACCTGATCTGACTAACCATACCTAGACATAATAACAATACAAAATTGTTACAATATAACGACTATATATCTAAAATTCAGAGATATCAGCTGTGGAACAGCCATATTTGTCTATATTTGGAATCTACTGAGCATGCTCACTAGAGTCAAATAAGTTGCATGGGTTTACCTAGCCGCTTCTGCCCGAACTCAACTCGACCTAACTTCATTGCGACTTCGGACGCACTTTGAAGCGTTTTGATCAACTTTCAGTGACATTTTCAACACATATTCCACCTCTCAGGTGAAAATCCACAATATACAAATTGTAGATATTGATCTCTACTTCCAGATGCCGTTCACAGAATTTGAATGTGACGATTTTCCTTAAATCGGCGCATCTTGCAAGATGTGCTATTAAATTGTTTAAAATGCGATTGTACATAAACTAAACATCGGACAGAAACCATCTTGCGCACAGTTGAACCAAATATTATTATCTAACAGATTCCGCAATATTGTTTGACCAGCTTTAGATTTATAAAAATTATAAATTTTTGAAAAATGATAACTCTTTTGAGGTTTTCCCGGATTTTATCAGTGGAAAGTGGACCGATCCGGTTGTATGACAATCCATTTTGTAGGATTTAAAAATCTCTACAAAAGTTCCTTTTGAGATATTTCCAAAAAAAGCACTATGGTCACTAGGTACAAATGTTGTTTAATAATCCCATACAAATTTGGTGTATATATTTCTGGCCCGCATTCGTATAATAAATACGTTAAAATATTTGATTTTCGATGTTGCTTTTAAATTTCATTTAAAAAATTAAATTATAACGGTTTCATTCTTCAATTGTATAACATAACGTTTTTATTTTGATAATTCATGGTCAGGTCCAATTTAAAAATTTCCGGTTGTAATTCAAGCACTATGGAGATTATAAGTGAAAATGTCAATAAATAAGCGTGTTTCATTTAGAAAACATTTTATTTCAAAAACTCAAATTACAACAATGCATTTTCTGAAAATCGTTAAGGTATACAGGGTGGACCAAATGGGCTTTTGAGTGAAGTTCCTCAAATTTCCAAAATATCAACGAGTGATATCTATTATTGAATGAGTTAGAAATTTACTTGATGGTATCCTGTTCAAATTTCTTATCTTCTCCTTCAACTGACCAGTAACTTAAAATCTAAAAATATTGTGTGTTCCTTCATTTGTCTACGTGAAAAAAGTACCCTGAAAAATATGTTCACCATTGCGACCCAAATGAAGGAAAACCAAGAAGAGATGTCATATTTTCATCTTCGTACAATATTCAAACAACTTTTCAAGGTTATACTCAAGGTTTGCCAAAAATGAGAGTGTCTGTATACATATTTTTTTTCAAGATATGCCGCACACAATGATTTAGTTGGTTGTTTCTACCAAGTGAGTCTGAGAGATGGCGCACTCCTAATTTTGAGATAAATCAAAGGACGGAAATCTGGAAAGCTATCGAAGAACGAAAAATTAGCTTTGCAAGGGTGAAATACTGTATCTATCTTCAGTTGGCAAAAGAATAATTAGGAAAATGAAAAGAATTGATAATCTATTATAAAACAAAATGATTTACGGGGGAAGTTTTTTTCGATGACACGCCCACTATTCGGTGATTTTCTTGGTAATCTTGTTACAATTTGGTTATAACTTGTTTTTTCCATTTCAACCCCTGCACCCTTACGAGCAACCCTCAGAAGTCTTCTAGGTATGTGAGTGAGCAGGGGAAAATGAGGCCCTTGCCTATTAACGCGTGTTGTCATGCAAGAGACCGGTGACCTTGCTGGGAATTGAACCAACGCCATTATAGTTGAAAAGGGAACGCTCCTACCACCACGGCCCGGCAATTTATTCCTACCATCCAATAACTATCTTCCCTGTATTCAATAGTCAACTTCTGTTTCTTGAAATGACATTGTTTGAACGAGAAGATTGAATTTTTTATAAAATTATTCACAGAAAATGTGAAATATGATGAAAAAGTCTGAATATGTTCATAAATCTCGGTTTGTTGGCATATTTGCTGATGCATTTTAATGTCTCATAATCAGCCGAGGGGTAAACCGCTGGGGAATTTTGATGTAGGTACAAGCCTCGGGTATTAGTGGGGAATTAGAGAAATTAGTTGAAATTTTTTGGGTATTAGTCTGGAAGTAGGTGTATTAGTTGAAAATTATTGGGTATTAGTGGGTATCAGTCGGGAAGTAATGGGCACTAGTCGTAAATTAGAGGTAATACTCGAGTAATACATGGGTATTACAGAAATAATGTTGTCAACAGGACACAAAAAAAAGGTCCTCAACCCATGGACACCTCGGTTAGAAATCACAATTGTTGAATGAAAAAAAATAGTACTTGACAAAAGTACCAAAAGTTCGGATTTTTCTATTGCTTTTATCCTCGAGTATTAGAGGAATTAGTGGCATTAGTTCGGGGTTTTACTCGGGAATTACTTGGGTATTAGAGCAATTCGTTAGGATTTTTGGGAATTAGTGTACACAATTTCCTCAGCGGTTTCCCCCTCGCAACCAGCAATGATAACTCGACAGACATCTGCCAATGGCTTTCTCAACCCGGCGAGGTGTGTCGTTGCTCTAGTACCATTGTTTAAAGAGAAAAATATATAGTAGTCAATGCCTGTGAGCCAAATGTAATAAATATGAAAATTGAGAAAAAGTACAAAGTGTAGAAGGTTTATATTTAAATACAAAACATTTCATAAAAGTTCCCTTCTTTGCAATTTCAACATATTTCACAAACAAATATCAAAACAGTGAAGGCAGAGTTGGATTCTCCCAATGATCATAAAGAGTTTTGAGATCATTGTTATTTTGTTTCAACAATTATCACAATATTTGTCAAAGTATTTTTTGATCGCATATTCAGCAAAATACACTATACCCAACATGTTAAGCTACTTTTGATACTTGTAGAGTTGTAGAATAATAAAGTCTATTCAGGTATGAAGTCAACCATACTTGACTTGAAACTGATCAAAATCCAAAACAAATCCAGTCCACACTCCTAATATCACCATGAAGTCCGATGGTAATCCATAGGATATCCTCTCAGGACGTTCGGCACGTCCATAGGACGTGCAGAATTGGTACCGCGGACGTCCATTGGACATCCGTGGGAAGCACCAATGTCTCGACTTCTCACCAAAATTGGACGTTCTATGAGGATATTCAGTGGACATCCACCTGTGATGTTAATTGGACGTTCCCGAATTACATGAATCGAAAGTACATCTAGGACGTCCTTAGAACGTGCCATATTGGTACGTCCTTTGGACGTGCAGTATTGGTACCTCGGACGTCCATTGAATATCCGTAGGAAGTACCAGTGTTTCGACTTTTCACCAAATTTGGACGTTCTATAAGGATATTCAATCGACATCCACCTGGGATGTTCATTGGACGTCCCCGAATCACATCAATCAATCGAAAGTACATCTGGGGCATCCGTAGGACGTGCAAAATTATCAGATGTGTTTGTTCGTAAATCTCTTTTAGGACTGAGATTATGATATTGTTGTGGATTATTCGAGAAACCAATTTGGATGGCACCAGATGTTCTAGGTAAGCTCAGCACTCTCTCAGAGTCATTCAATTCGGTTTTGGAAACATCAGATACATCTGAATCAGTCGAGACTTCTCTATTTAAAGCTTCTGACAATCGTTTAGCGATTCTATTGCGCTGGCGTTTTGATATATTTCGATTTCGTTCGTAAATGTTTCAACAGTGCTGAATATAGTTAGTAATAACTATTGAACAGTAGTACATCCATCAAGGACGTTCCAGATGAATGTCCCCATACCAGGACAACCATAGGAAAAGTCCTTTCGAAGACGTGCCAAAAGCATGCCAACCAGGACATCCAATAGATATCCTAGAAAATTCTACAAAATATGTCCGAACCAGAACATCCCAAGGAAGTCCTCGCAGGAATATATTCTAAGATTAACCGATTGGGACGTCCAATATTCATCCATACGGAATGTTCCTGAATATCCCGTACCAGGACAACCATGGGACGTCCTTTCAAAGAAATGCCAGAATACTTACTAACAAGGACGCCCGAAGGATGTCCTAGGAAATATTACAAAATATATCTGACCCAGGACATGCCAGAGATGTCCTCGCAGAGACGTTTTATACGATGTACCGATTGGGACATCCAGAGGAATTCCTTTGGGGAAATTAATGAAAATTCACTGAATCGGACGTCCCAAGGACAGTGATTTTAAGTCTTGGACTTTCGGACATGATTTGTACCAAATAGAGACGTCCCTGGGGACATAGTGTGCTATTAGGAACAAGGAATAACAAACGACCACAATACCACAATACTAACTGGTATCACCACACTAACAAAGTCAATATTGACATTCGAAATACAAACTCAACTTTCTCAACAAACTGAAGAATCTGATCTCAAAAATAAATTTGTCCCCCATTTTTTGCACCGGCCCAAAGTTCAGATTCCGATTCCGATTTCTTTTCAGTGCGTCATCTATCAATGGTTTCGAATTTCTAAAGTTTCATCGCCACCTGTTAGCTGGTAGTTTCATTACATCGAGTTATGACTAACGGATATTGTTCCTCAAACAACGATCTACGACCTGATCTAAAAGTCGTTTCTCATCGGTTTCCCATATGATAGATGGTCGGTCTTTTCATCATACAATCATGTTACTCTTCATACAATGGTACACTCAAATTGGTTCGTATTTTTTACACTAGCGACTGTACCTTCATGCGCCTTTTTTATATTAATATATGTTTTATGAACGATTAATGATGAACTTTTCAAAACATGAGATGCAATAAAGAGATCGAATAAGATAAGACTGAAATCATTCAGTATTATTGTAAATATTACCATTCTTTTCCAAAGTTGTTACGAGAATGAATTTCGAATTTATTTTTAGCTCCAAAACCAATCAACAGACGCTCCCGAAAGCCCGGTTTGGACCGAAAACCCCGCCAAGCCTACAGCGCCAAACAACTGGAACGGCTGGAAACCGAATTCAAAATCGATAAATACCTCAGCGTCAGTAAACGCATGGAACTCAGTAAATCCCTCAACCTCACCGAAGTGCAAATAAAAACCTGGTTTCAGAACAGACGAACGAAATGGAAAAAACAGCTCACTACCCGACTCAAGATGGCTCAAAGGCAAGGTCTTTTCGCCCCTCATTATTTTGCACCCAACGCAGTTCAACAACAGTATTCTTCTTTATTTGCCCCGTATTGCGCTCCGTTAGGATGTATGTTCGGTTCGTCGGCGATGGATGGCGCTGCCAGTATAACAGATGACTCCGTGAAAGGAAATCCGACATAGACAATTATTTCATCAATTTTGTGAATGTTAAGTTATTCAAATTTGTTTATTTATTCTTGTTATAAGATTTTCCGTTCCTTTTGTACAAAATTTGGCAATGTGTCATTAGTAAATAGAAATTATTTAACTGAGTCGGTGAATCTCTTCGAACAGTAGAGCACAGGTACGAATGATATCAGTAGCATTGCCTAAAGATAAGGAAGACTTAAGAATTGGACTAATTGGACAATTGGAGTCTGTCAAACAATGCCTGTGCATTGGATGGCGGTCACTATACTATTTTACTGGAAATATCGAAAATGTATCCAGTAATGTGGCGCTGTCATCGGATGGCACTCAAACTATCTCTTTTTTAAAAAAAAAAAACATCAGTTATCATCATAGAAATTATAATATACACTAGAACGCCAAACCCGCTGCCTGAGATTCAGTTAAATGACCCCTCACCTCACAGGGAATGATGACAAATCTTTGCACTTGCGCATTTTTGCGTTTTGTTGTCACGTCGTTGCCAAGTTTTCTTCTTTTTTTTCGTGTTTCAAATGAGGTTCGGAATATCATCTGTGGTCAGGGCAGGTAATTGTGGGAAGTCCAGTAAACTTGGCAACACCGCCTTAAAATCCTATCGTCGCCCATCAAGCGAAGAAAAATAACAGTGTCGGCTTCTGAGTTTTGGCATTGTTGTTAGGTTTTAGCAGTTGTTTAGGGAAACTGTGAATCTGGATAACACCAATAGGTATATTGGCAACGACACAGAGGCAAAAAAAAATATTTATGCGGACTTGAATTTGCATGATTACTTAAAAAAATATGACATTGATGTCAACGACATGTTAATCGAAGATGGGGAATTTTATCGTTTAATTTCATTTCTCTCTTTTCTTTGAGTACCTACTCTGACTGAAAATATGGTTACACATATATACATATATATTAGGATTTGTTGTTGAATCTATAAAAAAATTTATCAAATATAGAGTATGTTTGTCTACTTTTGAAGACATTACAGAATCTTCTGCAGATGCAGAAAACTGGTCTCATAAGGCCATCACAAACTGTTATAGATATTTGAATTTTCCATGAGAGAAAAATCCGGCAGGTTCTTGCAATTACTGATAATTTTATGCCAAATGAAACGAATTTTTTGGAAACTTTCATACACCAAACTTCATCAATATTATTTCAGGATGAAAAATTATTCAGCTCCATAATAAACCACATTTTCGATATATGAGGTGAGTCACAAAATAAAAATGATAAAAGCAATAACAAGAATTTACACTAGAATTAGATTTTTCAATGTCGCAAACTGAGAAAATTAGAGGTGAATTTAAGTGAAGAACACCTACAAAATTCATGATATTTTCCCATCAATAGATTTTGAAACAAAATTTTCGTTTGATATAAATAAGTTTGTAACATTACAAAATGAAATGTGTTGAGAATTATTATAGTCCTTTTTCCTCCAATCATACCATTTCTCATTATTTAAAACAAAATGAAAAAAATATCCTGCGTAACAATTTGAATCTTTGGCTTTTTATATTCATTTCTCTCAACATTCGATAATCTACTTCTTATTACAAAAAATGTCATTTGAATTTAATAAGATTCAACAACATTTACAATGATAAATGAGAACCTCTGATCACAAGCAAAAATGTAGTTTCTTACCCGAGAAACTAAATTTGATTTCATCAAAGACATTTTTGTTTTTCAACAAAAATGGTGGAAAAAGTGATAACAAGAGCCAAAAAGTAGTTTGAACTCCTGTAAAAAAATGTCTTGTCAATAAAAGCCTTTGTTATTATTATTATTAATATTATTACATACATTTTGCATTAATAACTAATTAATTATTCAATCGATTTGTAGAAGTAGAAAACCAACTTCAATATACACAATGTAGGAAATCAAAAATACGACTGCATAAAGAAAGTGTTTTCCTCCTACCCCTATAGAAAGTACACACTTTCCTCCCTCAAACCAGGGAGGAAACTCATACTTTTCCTCCCTAGGGAGGAAAGTACTTTTCCTCCTCCTCATTTCAAGTAAGTTGTAAACCATGAAACTTGTGAATCTATTATAATCAAATTGTATCCGTAATTTCTAGAACATCTTATATATCCTGTATTCTGATAAAAATCAAACATGAATGTTACTTCTACTCTAGTTCTTTAATAGCTATTTGTGTATTTAGAGCGCAAAGTGATTGATTGTTGCTCGACAAAGAGATTAATCTTTGGAGAACGACAATGACACTGTGCTCGAAATACACACATTATTTTTTCTACAAGCGCAGCTCTTGGAAAAAAAATGATCGACACTTCATTCAAATAGGCACAGAAAATCACTCAATAGCAATCCGAAATGTATAAGCTATCTAAATGTCCAATAATTCAAATCACTAACAAGAAAAAAGTAAAATAACGTTCTTGAAAAAAAAAAGTTGTTATTGCCAGGAGATGACCCGGGACCTTGGGATAATAAGCCCAAGAAGCTAGCCGTTGCACCACCGCAGATTCTCAGATACACCTGACTGAATTGTCTATACTTTGCATCAAGTAAGAATGGGTCTATTTGCAAACAAATTCACAAAATGTCATTTCACGGGAAATGTTAACTTTGCGTTGAGATCTGAAAGAGTCAAAAGCTACTTTGGTAAGCGGTTGTAGAAAAAGGATATTTTGGTAATATAAGCGGTTGTATCAAAATAAAAGGTTTTATTGAGTGGGTAGGAGAAAAATCATATGTATTACATGGGAGTAAAGTGCCTTTTCCTCCCTTGGATGTTTACTGCACTCCGCTTCGCGTCCTGCGGAAGGAAAAGTGGCAATTTCCTCCCTAGTAATACAAATAGCTATTCCTCACTCTGATATGGATTTCGGCTATAATAGGATCAACGGTTTAGGCGTGAAGCCGGTGCACACACAAATTGAGTTTTTTTTCTGATTCACAGACTGAGTGGAATCAATTTCCATCAAAATATCAAAATTGAATTTTTTGACGATCACTATAATTTCTCCCTACTTGGTCGCGAGGAAGCACAAAATAGAAGACTTACACTCAATATTTCTATTTTCAAGAAGTCAATTATTGATTTACTGTATATATCATTAAAGGAAAACTGTGTTATATTGCAAATGCTATTACCGACAACTTATACCAGATTCAGGATCAGGAAGTCAAAAATCCTATGACCGTTCCTGGCGACACGTGCGCTCTATTGCGCATACTCATAGGTTTGTGTATCTGCCGTAAGGGGACCACGTTATTCTGAACTAATTGGCGTTCTATGTATTATATTTCTATGGTTATTATTCGCTACTTTCAGAAAAGTGCGGAATAATATCTATATGGTAATAGATCGGTCGGTAACGACACATTTCTTGAAACGTTTCTTAAACGTATGCTTTTTTAAAATTATGATCATTACAGGTTTATTAATGTTCTCACCAAATATCTAAGACTGTTCGCACGCAGCGGCGGCACCAACCAATTTTGAATTTGCAAATAAAATTCATATTTCTAAACGATTTTTCAATGTATGTAAAGAGGTTTTTCCGACAGTTTGAACTGAAAACCCCACGAAAATAAAAAACCATACTCTTCTCTCGTGTAGAAGACCCCAAAATTATCAACTGAACATGTACAAAAAGGTGGTATCTCAAAACGATTGTTTAACGTATGCTTTTTCACAGGCTGACTTTTGGTGTTATATGGATCACGAAATTCAAAAAGCATACAATCGCGGCGTGCACATGCGTTGCAATTGTTTTATTAATATGCAAATTTTTTGTAATAACTCGAAACAATTATTTGATGTATGCAATTGAACTATGTTAAAGGTCTTCCCTAGCTCACACAAGTCTCTCGAAGAATTCCGAGGGTTGCGCATAGGGGTGCAATCGGTTGACGGAAATAACAACAAACAAACAATTTGTGTAAATGGGCCCCCAAAACAAGAAGCATACATTGCGGAAGTGTATAACATGGTTGCATACGCTGAGAAAGTTGCAAAATAATTTGTGCAATTTGAACAATTATTTAACGTATGCTTTTTGAAATAGTGATTAATGACGTGATAATAATGAAGAATATTCATTTGCATACAATTCTGGTATGTACCTCAATGAAAAGAATAGTAATAATATTGCAAAAAAAATCCAGTAATGTTAAACAATTTTTTAATGTATGCTTTTTCAAAGGCTCATTTTTTGTTATATAGATCACGAAAATTGAAGAGCATACTTTTCTCTCGTGTAGAAGGCACCGAAATTATCAACTGAACATATAAAAAATGTGGTTTCTCAAAACGATTTTTTAACGTATGCTTTTTCACAGGCTAATTTTTGGAGTTATATGGTTCACAAAAATTAAAAAGCATATACTCTTCTGTCGTGTAGAAGGCCCCGAAATTAACAACTGAACATGTAAAAACAAGGTAGTATTTAAGAACGTTTATGCAAAAAGCAAGCAATTATCGACACATTATTTCTTAGAAATCAATAAATTGAGAAAGTCAAATTGTTTTTTAAATATAACCAATTGGACCTAAATGGATCCCCTTTTTTAAATTTATTAAGTTAATTAAGTAGTAGCTATTGGATAAATTTCCAGGTACGTTTTGTCAATTTTTATAACCCTGTATGGAACCCTAATTATTTTAAATGATAAGAAGGGTAATAAGTAGTTTTACAATGAAGAATAATTTATTGTACTCAGTACAATCGCTAGAAAAAGATTCTAGCTGTGTATCGTGAAGACAATACAATTGTGGAAATTTAATCGTGTTTACCTTAGTGTCGCTATAGAAAATAGTCAGCTCCCAAATTACATTCAGTTGTTTTGTCGAATACAGCACGTGGTCTTTTGATCCAAACTTAATTCTGTCTACGAAATACCCAAACACCAAAACTACGTCAATTTTCGCGATAATATTTCTATTTCTTGAAACCAAAAGTTCCAAATATTCATTTATTCGATTAATTTTATCCGTTGTACGAGGATATATCGAAAAATTCTTAGCCTACCCAGGTAGCACATCATATCGGCTGAATCTTGGTTCCATATTGGGCCAATATAGGTATATTGTAAATGAAAAATCAATATTGGTCCAATATGGGTGAATATTCAGAAAACAATATTATATTAATTATATTGGTGGAATATTGGTTGAACTAGTTTTGAATGTAGATTATCACACGAAATATTGGGTCAATATTGGTTGAATAATTTCTACCAATATCGATAATACAATGATGGTTATATATTGTTTTCCACATCTAGAATAAATATTGCAATCCAAATATTCCAGTCATATCGATTATTGTATTTCCAAGTTTGTTGGAATATTGGTTGAATATCATTTCCACTTTATTTGAAAAATTGTAATAACTCATATTGAGTCAATATTGGTTGAATGATATTTACCAATATCGATAAAACAATATTGTCTTCACATCGTTTTTAACATCTAGAATAAATATCGCAATCCCAATATTCCCCTAATATCGATTCTAGGAATAAAAACTAGATTGTATCTCCAAGTGTGATTACACATTGGTTGAATATCATTTCGCCAATATTCAACAAATCTTATGAATTAATATTGGGTCAATATTGGTTCAATAATATTTATCGATATCGTTAAAACAATATTGTCTTCATATTGTTTCCTACATCTAGATTGAGATGAAATTTGAATATTGGCCGAATATTCAATGAAACATTTTGAAATTATATCATGATCAAACCTGGATAAAAATCCGCTAGGTGGCTCTATATATAGAACGTCTTCTAAAACCTACAAAAGTATATTAAATACTTCCCATTACTTGTTTTCAAGACAGCTAACTCAGTGCCCTAAGTGGTTATGGCGATCAAAAGGCAGACTCTGGTATCACCTTCATCAACTAAAAGACATTTAATAATTTACCAAGGTATATTGACATCCACCAATATATCCAAATGATATTGTACCAATATCGATAAAAATTGTACCAATATCGATAAATATTTTGAGGCCATTATTACTTCAAGAATATTTCACCAAAACTATTTCTAAAATATTCAAACATTATTCGACCAATATCGAAAAATGTTCACATTTTACTTCTCGACAATATAACTTTTGAATATTGTGCCAATATTGTCAGAATATTGTATCAGCGATATTGTACCAATATCGCCGAACATTAGTTCAAGAATATTTCGCCAATATTATTCAAGTAATATTGGATCAATATCGCCGAATGTTCACATTTTTTTTCTCGCCAATATTGCATTTCAAATATTTTGCCAATATGTTCACAATATTGTACCAATATTTTACCAATATAGTTGTGCTACTTGGGTACTATAGAACCAAACAAAATTTCAATGTCAAAATATTTTATTACTCAACATATTCTAATCTTAATTGGATACAATTATTATAGCGAACCTGCAACGTCTCTAGAGCTTTCAAAAAAAATGTTTCTTCTTGCTCTGCAAACCAGACCTCCACAGCTTTTATTACCTACTCGTTGGAAGAAAATTTACGACCTTTTAAACTTTTTTCAGTTGAGGAAAGAGATGATAGTCGGACGGAGCCAAATTTGGTGAATAAGGGGGGTGTTCTAGTAATTCAAACTCTAAATCACGAATTTTTTGCATGGCAACATGAGATTTGTGTGCAGGGGCGTTGTCCTGCAAAAAAACACCTTTGGATAGCTTTCCGCGTATTTTCTCTTTAATTTTTTCAATAATGTCGAATAGTAGTCTCCAGTTATTGTTCTACTGCTCCAGTATCAGGTAACGACACCTGAGACTGACCAAGTTTGCCATTTGGGTGGGTAACCCCAGCCAGTTCTCTTCAGAATTGGATGGGAGGGCCTAACTCAATTCGTGAGTTGGTACGACACTGGCGTCCACGTCGCGGGTGGTGGACTTCGGTTCAGAGGCTACCTAGGAAGCAGCTGAAGCGAAGACTAACAGTGTCAAAAGATCGCCTAACCTAAGGTGGGAGGTATCGTGCTGAGGGGTGCGTGGCACATAGGGTGATGTGTCTCGAACGATCCCTCTGGGACACCGGGCGACCTCCCAGAGTATTACAGCCTTACAATGGCAAGGCGGGGCTCTACCATGGTGGATCTTATTTCCCTAGCTACTCGTGGGAACAAATGAGTAAAAAATTTAAAAAATCAGAACCCCAACGGGGGGGATAAATCTACCGATCCTCAGGAAACTGGGGAACCAATGGAGATCGGAAATCCGACTCCACAAGAGGGACTGGGCGTAGGTCTAGTCTCTCAACAAGAGGAGAGCGGAATTTTACCGCCTCCAGAACTGACTCCAGATCAGGAAAGGGAACTGTTAAAGTCTCCGAAACCTACTGGAGCTGATCAGGATGAGGCTACCATAGCTATGGATAGCCTCAAACTGAAACGTACTCGACTCTCAGGGTCGAAAAGGAAAGCTCTGAGTCGCTTGCTCAAGAGCGGAATGGCTTATGAGACCGCCTTAGAGCAAGTGCTCAAAGATATTGGCAAGCCGAATCAGCAACCGGAGGGGGACAAATCTCAGTCTGGGGCTGGTGGAGCAAGCAAACGCCTGAGATTCGACGACAGTACGCCGGATCACACGGCGAAGAAAGCTTGCTCGGGGGTAGCCAAACCTTCGTACGGGACAGTTGCTGGGGGCAACAGGGTGGGCCTAATCCACCCTGAATATCCTACCACTGCCCTAACAGGCGAACAACTTAGGGCTCTTCAGCGTTCAATTATGAAAGCTGTTAGCCTAATACCCGATGATGGCCCTCAGGTGAGGTTCCAGAGCTGTACTTTTTGGCCTGGATGGTTACAAATCACCTGCGTGGACAACATCAGTGCCAGCTGACTGGAGGAGGCATCAAAGCAACTCCAACCATGGGAAGGGGCGAAAATTAAATTCGTCAAAGGGCAGGACCTTCCGAAGCCATTCATCTGTGTGGCATACATCCCGGACGATGAGGCCGACGAACGACTCACGGCCGAGATGGTGCTCACAAGGTTGAGAAAAATGAACCACGGTCTAACCACTCAGGATTGGGTAATACTGAACCGAGAGGACTCGGGCCGTGGCCAAACATGGACATTCGCCATTGACGAAAGGTCCATAACAGCCTTGGAGGAGCTGGACTTCAAACCCTACTTCGGCTTTGGACAGATTCAGTTCCGTCTGAGAGGCAGCCGTGGAGGGAAAGAACCCTCCCGGACGCAGCCGGAGGAGGGGAAGGAAAGCAAGCCTCCACTAAAGAAAACGGTCGTAAGGGGAGCACCGCAAGGGAAAGGTAAATCCGTCCCGAGTGTTGCGCCTCGGACCAAAAAGCCTGCGAGTGTGGCCTCGGGGAAGGGTAAATCCATCCCGAACAGACCACCATTCAAAAAGGGTGCCGGCACCTCTGAAGGGAAGGGAAGTAAACCGCCCTCTGAGGAAAAGAGCGGGGGAGGACCGCCAAAAGACGGCAAATAAGGGCCTGGCTGATATAACAGTCAGACTCCTGCAGGGAAACCTGCAACATGCCAAGGCCGCCACCTACGTCCTTGGCAAAAAATTCATAGAGGAGCGGATAGATCTGGCCCTCATCCAGGAACCCTGGACCACCAACATAGGCCGAGTTACCGGCCTGAGTAACACATCTGGTAAGGTAATTGCGGTCAGTTCTGGGGTAAAACCTAGGGCATGCATTCTAGCCAGAAACAACATTAATTATTTTATTCTTTCAGATTTCTGCACCCAAGACATGGCAACAATCCATGTGAAATTTCCAGAGAGGGGGAGCATGACAGAAATGATCGTCTGTTCAGCATACTTTCCTGGAGAAGTGGGTGCGGAACAGCCTCCTCCAGCGGCCGTGCGAGAACTAATTGCCTTCTGCAGGAGGAACAACACCCATCTACTGATAGTATGTGACGCCAATGCGCACCATGAAGCGTGGGGCAGCACAAACATCAACATGAGGGGTGAGTCTCTTTTCAATTACCTGATAGGGGAGGAGCTTACAATTAACAATGTCGGCTCCGAGCCAACCTTTGTCACTAGTATTAGGAAAGAGGTACTAGATCTTACGATCAGCTCAGAATTTCTAAGCAACAAGATATCCAACTGGAGGGTGTCCTCTGAGCCATCATGCTCAGACCACAGGCATATTCAATTCAACATTGAAATAGGCCCCAGACCAGTGGTACAATACCGAAACATACGGAGCATGGACAGGGAACGATACAAGACCTCCCTGAAGAACCATCTCCAAAACGGATTGTCCACAATAAATAGTCGTGATCAAATAGATATTGCTGCGGAACATCTACAAACTGCACTTATCTCAGCTTATCACGAAAACTGTCCACTGAGGGAGAAAAGGGATAACCGAAATGCTTCCTGGTGGAACAAAAATCTGGATAAAACACGAAAAGAAGTTCGAAGGTTATTTAACCGAGCTAAGGTATCAGGTGAATGGGAAAATTACAGGTCTGCTCTAACCACTTACAACAAAGATATCCGGAAAGCAAAACGAGAATCATGGGAACGATTCTGCGAAAATGTGTCCAACACATCAAGTGGAACCCGTATCCACAAGATTCTATCCAGAGAGCCGACACAGGAGCTGGGGTCGTTAAAGCGTCCAGGAAAGAAACACTAGAGCTATTAGCTAATAACCACTTCCCAGGCAGCCTGATTCTGGACAATCAACCTCTAGTCACAAATATAGGCCGGATAAAACGACCTCACAGAGATGACTGGGTGGTTGCCAACAAAATCATTACACCACAGGCAATAAGATGGGCGGTTAACTCATTCCACCCATACAAATCACCAGGAGAGGATGGCATAGCTCCAGTTCTGTTACAAATCGGACTGGAACATATCATACCTATCATTATAAGACTCTTTAGAGCCAGTTTAGCATGGAACCATATTCCGTCTAACTGGACCGCGACTAGGGTGATCTATATTCCTAAGGTGGGTCGGAATGACCCACACCCAAAATCGCTCAGACCCATTAGTCTGACATCCTTTCTGTTGAAAAGCATGGAGAAAATACTGGATGGGCACATAAGGTGTGGGGCACTAACAAAGCACCCCCTCAATGTTCACCAGTATGCCTACCAGGCTGGCAAATCAACAGAACTTGCCCTCAATAACCTTGTCTCAGGAATAAGCGACGCCCTGGAACGCCAGGAAATAGCAGTTGCTGCATTCCTGGACATAGAAGGAGCATTTAACAATGCACTACCTCACTCCCTATATGAGGCCACTGTCTCTAGAGGGATTGAACCGATACTATGTGACTGGATAAGAACTATGCTTCACAACAGAACTATAACGACCTCTCTACAGGGGGAATGTGTCAGCTTCAAGCCAGCCAGGGGCTGTCCCCAGGGGGGGGGGGGTCCTCTCCCCACTGTTATGGTCACTGCTGGTGGATAATCTGCTGGCCATTCTCTTGCTGTGGGAGGTTGATCTGCAAGCATATGCTGACGATCTGGTCCTAGTAATAAACGATAAATCCGAAGAGACGATCTCCTACGTCCTTCAGGATATATTGGATACCATATATAAATGGTGTGAGAGGGAGGAAATGTCCATTAACCCCCACAAAATGGTCATAGTACCATTCACCAGGAAAAGGAAGCTGGAACATTTAATACCTCCTTCCATCAATGGTGTAACAATTCCTTTTGCGAGTGAAGCAAAATATCTAGGAATAACCCTGGATAAAAAACTTAATTGGAACTCGCACCTGGAAAAGACTATCCGGAAGGCTAGCCTTTCATTATGGACATGCCGCAGAATATGTGGCAAAACATGGGGCATGTCACCAAAACACGTATACTGGTTGTACGTGACCGTCATACGTCCAATGATAACGTATGGCTCTATAGTCTGGTGGAGCAAGGGACATAAAAAAATGGCCATAGCTAAACTTAACGGACTACAGAGACAAGCGTGCCTGGCGATTACTGGAAGCATTGTCTCCACGCCAACGGCAGCAATGTCCATGTCCATGTCCTCCTTGGATTACTTCCTCTCCACATAGTTCTGGAGAGAGAGGCAAGATGGGCAACATACAGACTTTATCAAGCGGCCATTAGTCTACCGCAGGCATGTGTCATGAGAGGCAGCGGCATGCTGGAGGGCATAATAGCTCACAACATTCTAGGAATGCCCTCAGACATCATGCCTAAAACTATCAACCTTCACACGTCCTACACTGTGGTCTTTCCCGAAAGAGAAGACTGGGTCCGGAATGAAACCAACCTATGTAGGGCAAATGAACGTTGGTTCACCGATGGTTCCAAAACTCAGGAAGGCGTCGGAGCCGGAATATATGGGATGAACCCAGTAGTGAAACGCTCGTTCAGTATGGGCAAACTAGCTACGATATTTCAGGCAGAGGTATATGCCATTGAAATGTGTGCCAGGGAGCTGGAAAATCGGCTCCACACACGAAAAACAATAAAAATATTTTCAGATAGTCAAGCAGCACTTAAAGCGCTTGAATCCAACTGCTTTAAATCTAGGGCAGTATGGAACTGCAGAGACACCTTAAACCGACTGGCGCAACGCAACAACGTTACCCTAGTCTGGATACCAGGTCACACAGGCCTAGAAGGAAACGAAATAGCGGACGCCCTAGCAAAAGGGGGGCCGAAACAACGTTCACTGGACCAGAACCGGTAATCGGTTTAGCATATAGCACTGCCAAGAATGTCATAACAGCTTGGGCAGACAATAAAAGACTCGAGTACTGGCGTAGTCTACCGGGCCATCCCATTCCAAAGCATTTATTGCTTGTACAAGGAAAAAACAGGACTCTGACAAACTGCTAGAACTCAGCAGAGCGCATCTCAGAGTTATAGTAGGTTTGCTTACTGGCCACTGCAAACTCAAATACCACATGCATAAAATCGGACTTGCACAAGATGCAGAGTGCCGGCTATGCATGGAGGATGATGAAACGGCTGAACACATTCTGTGTACATGCCCTGCAGCGGCCAGAACCAGATTCTCAATATTTGGCGATACGACAGTAAGGCCAGAAAACCTGGTAAATTGTTCTCCCAATGCATTCCTCAATTTCGTCAAGAGATTGGATATACTGGGAGAAATATAACCATAGGGTGAGCCACAATAGGCCATTGGCCGCAGTGGAGGGCCTGATGCGGGCCCACTCACGTTCAAAACCTAACCTAAACCTATTGTTCTACCCTTATCCAAGAAATCAATCATCCATGGCAATCCCAAAAAACTGAAGCAAGAACATTTTCAGCAGATTCTTGGACACGAAACTTCTTAGGTCTTGGAGAACCGGAGTATCGCCATTCCATCGATTGTTGCTTTGTTTCTCTGGATCGTAGAAATGTACCCAAGTCTCATCCATAGTAACAATTCGGTTTAAGAAGTCTACATCGTTTTCAAATCGAGCACAGATCGAACGCGATGCACTACCCTTGCAAGCTTTTGGTCAACACTCAAACATTTGGGGATCCATTTGCAGCAATTTTTCTCATGTCCAAATTGACGTGAACTATATGATGAACGCGTTCGTATGAAATATTTAATGCTTCTGATATCCGTTTTAGCCCAATTCGACGGTTTGTTAAAATCATGTCATGAACTGCATCGATATTTTCGAGGACTGACACAGAAACTGGCCTTCCCGATCGGTCATCATCTTCAATGGAAAATTTACCTCTTTTGAAGCTTGCAGTCCAATTTTTCACTGTCGCATACGAAGTACATTGATCACCAAGGGTATTGCATATCTTCGTAAATCTGCTTACCTCTTAACCCTTTTAAATAAAGGTACGTGATGATGGCTCGATACTCCAATTTGTCGATTTTCACAATTTCCGTGGACATATTTTTTCTTTTAATTTATTGCGTACCTCTGGTTTACTTTTATGACGTCAAACTTTACACTGACACTTCTATTGTTCGTTGCTATGGTAACGCAATATTTTGTTTATGCAGGGAACTGGTCTAAGCTAACTAGATATCAATACATCCTCGTATTAACAACAGCGACTTGATAACTACATGGGAAGTATTCATAGTAAAAGTAAGACCTAACTGAATTCGACCCCAATTTTTCAACAATATGAGTTGTTGAACGGTTGTTGAAAGTAATGTCCAGCACCAGTATAACTAGGTGATAATCAATGTATTTTTTACGTTAGCATCATTAATAGTTATTTTATCAACTAGTCTATTACTGAAGGCAATTAATGTTCGAAATCATTAATCGCACCTCACTCTTGTTGAAATAACTGAATTCTGATTTATTCTGGCAATAATCTTAAAAATGCTACTTTAGCAGTTTCCGAAACATCAGGCAACGTAAAATTATCGTCAATGTCAATTTTAGATTTAGAAATGATGTGTCAAATTTCAAAATTTAACAGCGCCCATTCATAGAGAAACCGACCGCTAATGACAAATCGTTCATTAATAGGGGTCATTAATGCACGATTTCTCGAAATCGTTCACTAATAGAAAATCATTTATTTATAGGTGTCATTAATCAACGATTTTGAGTGCATTCAAATACATCATAAATGGACGGTCGACGGAAAAGTAATATTTCACAACCATTTGGTGTTTTTGATGAATGAAGGTGTCTTTCGGAAACTCTCTGAATGACTGCACCCGTATCATATCTCACCACTATTATAGTAAGAATTATTACGACAGAACACGTTATTGTATAATATCTGATGAAATCTTTGCTATTCAGGTGTTGATGGTTTTACTTGGGAGTTGGCTCGCGGAAGTTCACTTGATTGAAACTACATCAAATATGTTTTTTTTAATTGATTAGCCGATACTTGATGAAAATCCATGGTAATATCTATAATAAAACTATAGTTTATTAAAGCTATTAAATATGTTTTACTGTGAATGTTGTTATGAATGTGGAAATTTATTTAGAAGAATGGAATTATTACCAAAATGAATTAGTTTCGGACACGTTTGTTAAATTCTTCTTTTGTACTTGTTCATTAGATAACTTCGGGGCCTTCTACACGAGAGAAGAGTACGCTTTTTAATTTTCGTGATCCATATAACACCAAAAATCATTCTGAAAAAGCATACGTTAAATAATCGTTGTTTTGTACGCGTCTAGCGAATAGCAAAATTGCAAAGCGGGCAAAAGAGTTAGCAAACAAGTTGAATATGCACTGACCTTTATCCTTGTATAACGGCGTAGGTTACAGCTGCAACTTCCAACTTCATAGCAACTCCAGGCGGAGAAAGTTCTAATAGACTGTATCTTGAGCGGTTTTGCGGTTGCGTAAGCACAGAGCACAAAGCACAAAAAGCGGTTGAGCGTTCAGCGTGTAGAGCTGTCTAGTACACCTTGTCTCTTGACACTGTCTAGGTTTCACATGTAGTACCATGACGTTTTCTACGCGCAGGCGCTTGGTCAAAAATGGTGCGAAATTCAACTTGTGTAGTTTGATTGATATATTTACTTAATTAACAATTAATAATAAAAGTAAAATAGAATTCTTTCAATATCCAATGACAATACAGAACATAAAATGAGGGGAGATCAAACATTCTCCCGCCCGAAAATTATATAATAATTTTAATTAGAAATGTTGGGCATTGGCAATGGACATAACTTTACCAGAGCCCTCTTCAAAATACCTTGCTTTGTACGAACATCCGCTACGCGGGCTACACCATCTTCACCATGATATAATTTATCAATTCGACCTAGTGGCCATTTTAATGGTGAGGTCGTTTCATTTTTTATCAATACCATTGTATCCAGAGATACTGGAGGAGTAGCATCCAGCCATTTTTCCCTTTGCTGGAGAGTGTGGAGATATTCGTTTTTCCAACGTTTCCATATTTCTTGGTGGAAGCGCTGAATTAATTGAAATCTGTTCAATCTATTTAATTTTAGACGATTCAAGTCCGGATCGGGCAATGAACACGAAGGTTCCAAAGTCAAAAAGTGACCTGGTGTAATGACAGACAAATCAGAAGGATCTGTACTCATTGGGTAAAGTGGGCCAGAATTCAAAAGAGCCTCTATTTGTGTTAAAAGAGTATAGAACTCTTCATAGGTCATAATCTGTAATCCAACAACTCTATACTTATGAGTCTTGACTGACTTTACGCCAGCTTCAGCAAGACCTGAAAAATGTGGTGAACCTGCTGGGTGAAACTTGAATTCAATACTCTCACAATCAGCAGCATGTTTGAAAAGTTCCAGAATCTGATTATTTGCTCCTATGAAATTTGAACCGCAATCACAATTGATTGTTGAGCATCTACCACGTCGTGCAATGAATCTACGAAGTGCAGCAATGAATGCATCCGTTGTCAAATCAGATACTAGTTCTAAATGAATAGCCTTCGTAGAAAAGTACACGAAAATACGTATATAACCTTTAAACACCTTGGCACCGCGTAACTTTCCCATGGTTATATTGAAAGTACCTATATAATCGAGTCCAACGCATGAAAATGCCTTAATTTGGGAAACCCTTAAAGCAGGCAAATTTCCCATAGGAGGCTGATAAGGCTTGGGAGACAGTTTCCAGCATTTTTTGCAGTTTGATATAACGCCTCTTATAGCTCGTTTTGAGGAAAGTATCCAAAAATGCTGGGCTAATAAAAAATGCAAAGTTTGTACCCCTGGGTGCAGATAAACATTATGAAAATCATCAATAATCAAATCAGTGATACGTGATTTCCGCGGTAAAATAATGGGATGTTTCCTGTCGTAGGTTAAACTGGCATTCTTAATACGACCGCCTACCCTCAATAAGTCTTCTTCGTCGATAAAGACGTTTAGCTTTCTAAAGGGTTTCGAGGCAGGCTTACACTTCTTCAAGTTAGAAAAATCTTCAGCAAAGTGCAATTGCTGAACAGTTTCAACAATCAAACAAAGAGATTTGTTCAAGTCAAAAATAGTGAAAGATCCTATTTTCTTTTCTTTAGGATAACGGCAGTTATGGATAAAACGTAACACATATCTGAATATTCGTTTGATTTTTGGGAGTGAAGACCATTTATCAACAATGGTATCAATGAAATTATTCGAATTGAACGAGATAAGCGTGAGTTTCCTTTCTTCTGACAATAATTCTGAAAATTCTGAAGTGCTGGGAAAAGTTACTTCATTTGTTTCAATGGGCCAACGATGTTTATCAAGCGATAGCTATGGCGGACCATGAAACCAATCTCTATATTGAATTATTTCTGAAGGAAAAAGTCCACGGGTTGCACAATCGGCAATGTTATTTTCTGATGATATGTGAAACCAATTTGAAGGTGATATCCGGTTTTGAATATGCGTAACTCGGTTGCTTACAAATGACTTCCACCTATGCGGCGAAGACTTTATCCAGCTCAAAACAATAGAACTGTCGGTATATGCGAATATTTCGGAAAATTTCAATCAATTTTCGTACGATTTTCGTACACTAGAAACTAAATTGGATAATAAAACAGCAGCGCATAATTCCAATCTAGGAAGTGAAATCGTTTTTATAGGTGCTACATTAGATTTAGCACAAACAAAATAAAGATTTCGAAAATTGTCAGCTGATTGTACACTAAAATATATCACGCATGCGTATGCTCTTTCACTAGCATCCGAAAAGGCGTGAATTTCAATATTCTTGTAATCATCGAATAATAATCGACGTGGAATTTGTAAATTGGATAATGAGCTGAGCTCCGATTTATATCGAAACCATTTTTCGCGTAATTCTTCGGGTGGAGATTCATCTCATTGAATCCCCAAACTCCAAAGGCGTTGCATGAAAAGTTTGGCGTACACTGTGAGGGGGGTTAAAAACCCTATCGGATCTAAAATGCGAGCTATGTCTGAAAG
This sequence comes from Chrysolina oricalcia, assembly GCA_944452925.2. Taxonomy (NCBI): domain Eukaryota; kingdom Metazoa; phylum Arthropoda; class Insecta; order Coleoptera; family Chrysomelidae; genus Chrysolina; species Chrysolina oricalcia. Next base: position 23,121,346 of record OX101814.2, on the reverse strand, counting down.
TATAGCGCGTTTTGTACATTCACGGTTGTCACAATCGATTGTATAATAAAATAAATCTGATAATGGCTGCCACTTCATGCCCAGAATTTTAACCGTGGAATCCGATTCAGTATCGAAAGAAATGCATTGTGCACCTAAATGAGCATCAGGTAAGTCTTTGAGAAAAGATGGACAGTTTGATGTCCATTTACGCAACTCAAACTTGGCATTTTTAAGAATACCAATCAATTGATCGCGAATTGCTAAGGCTTCTTTTAATGATGAACACCCAGTAACAATATCGTCGACGTATATACGAGGGCTGTTTGGTAACTCCGTGACTATTTGAATAAAGAAAAAAAAAATTGGCAAATAAGCGTTTTATTTTTCAACATAATCTCCTTTTAGATCAATACATTTAGTCCAGCGTTTTTCCAGTTTTTTTATTCCTTCCAAATAATAGATTTTCTCAAGGCCCTCAAAATAGGCGTTTGTTTCGGTTATAACCTCTTCATTCGACCCAAATCTCTTACCACCCAGCCATTTCTTCAGGTTTGGGAAAAGAAAATAGTCGCAAGGGGCTAAATCTGGAGAATATGCTGGATGGGGTAGTAGTTCGTAGCCCAATTTATGAATTTTTGCCATAGTGACTACACACGTGTGCACTCGTGCATTGTCTTGATGAAGCAGCACTTTTTTTTTCGCTAAATGTGGTCGTTTTTGCCTCAAATCAATATCGAATCTGTCTAAAAGCTCTGAATAATATTCACCGTTGATCGTTCTACCCTTCTCTAAGTAATCTATATGAATGACACCGCGTGCATCCCAAAAAACTGTGGCCATAACCTTGTTGGCTGACAGACGCACCTTAGCCTTCTTTGGTGCACGTTCACCAGTTGACACCCACTGTTTTGATTGTTCCTTGGTCTCTGGGGTATTGTGATGGATCCATGTTTCGTCTACGGTTATATAACGGCGTAAAAACTCGCCCGGATTGCGATTGAACTTTGCCAAACACTCCTTTGAAGTGGTCACACGGTTGCGCTTGTGGTCGAGTGTGAGCAATCGCGGCACCCATCTCGCGGATAGCTTCTTCATGTCCAAATATTCATGTAAAATGTGATGTACTCGCTCAGTTGAGATGCCTACAGCCTCAGCTACCTCACGTACTTTTATTCTCCGATCGTCCAATATCATTCCATGGATTTTATCGACGATTTCTGGCGTGATGACCTCTTTTGGGCGACCTGAACGTACGGCGTCACTTGTGCTGGTACGACCACAACGGAACTCAGTAAACCACTTCTTAACCATTGAAATTGATGGTGCAGAGTTCCCATAGTATTTATCAAGTCTTTCCTTGGTTTCAGTTATGGTTTTTTTACGCAAAAAATAATGCTTAATCAACACACGAAATTCACTTTTTTCCATTTTTGTTAAAATTCACGAGGTTGTCTGCTTCTAATTGCTGTCAAACACAAACCAAATGTCGCAGCTTGCTCAAAATTTGACAGTAGTCTATTGAAAGATGGTGGTTGACAGCAGCAGTGTTGCATTTAAAGTTACTGCGCGGGAAATTTAAAAAGTCATGGACTTACCAAACAAGCCTCGTATCATTTTCCAAAACTTTGGCAGCAAGTGGAAATTTATTACGTTCGTCTCCGGCTATTTGAAGAATTGTTTTATTTGCCAAATAGGAAGATGCAGAGAGACCGAAAACAAGACGTTTGAAGCGAAATTCTTCGATTTCGTCATCAGGGTGAAATCTCCAAAGTATTCGTTGGTAATCGCGATGCCTTTCTGATACCAGAATTTGCAAAAACATTTTACAAAGATCTGCTGTGAAGACAACAGAATGTATGCGAAAATTCAGGAGAATTGTTATGATATCCTTTTGTAACTTAGGCCCTACCAACAGCGTATCATTAAGTGAGATACCTTGACTATCTCTTGCTCCCGCGTCGTAAACAATTCTCATATTTTTTGTATTATCATTTTTTAAAACAGCATGATGCGGTAAGTAAAAAACCTTTGAGGCTTCTGAAACTAATTTATTTTTTCTAGGTAATCAAATTGTAAATATTCTCTCAAAATACTGGAATACTTTTCGTATTGAGGCGAATTTTTAAGAAGGCGACGTTCAAGCGAATAGAATCTGCGCAATGCAATTGAGCGTACATCATCAAAATTGAATTTGGGTTCAGACATTTTGAATGGCAAATTTATTACATAGCGCCCTGTTTCATCCCTACAATGTGTTTCAGAAAATATTTTTTCGGCTTGTACATCATCAGGCGACATTAGGGAAACCTTAGGAATTTCCTCCAATTCCCAAAACCGTTTAATGGAATCATCTAATATTTTTCCATCGTATTCGAATGAACTCAATAAAGCGTTTGAACGAAGTGATTGCTTATTTTCGAAATTGACACCTCCCATAAGTACGTATCCAAAAATAGTGTTTATAGCAACAGGTGAAGTAGATTCACCTAGAATATATTCTGGTTTCAGAATATGTGCACAAACTTGAGCACCAACAATCATATCGACAGCGGCGGGTATATTGAAATTTTTATCAGCGAGATTAAGAGTTTTCGTATGAGACCAATGAGTGTGATCAATAAAATTATTAGGAAGATCTGAGCATAATTTTGGTAAGATTATGGCATCAATCGTGATGATAGGTTCGTGGTTTCCAACAGGTGTCAATTTGCAAGTTACTCCCCCGTTAGAAGTTGACTGACTCATTGAACCCAAACCACTGATAGTTAATGAACATTTGAATCTTGGAAGACCCAGTCTATTGAAACATTTCTGTGAAATATAACTGGCTTGAGAACCAGTATCAAGTAGGATTCGAACCTTTTGAAAATTATTGCGAACATCTAAAACTTCAACCACTGCAGTTGCGAGCAAAACTGAAGGAAATGGAGTCACACCCATGAGAAAAGTATTATTTTGGGAAGTTGATGCTGTAAGTTCGTTTTCTTGTCTAGCATCAGTGGCGTAGACGGCAGAATTTGAATTTTCTGTAACTAATGGAGGCATTTTGTTAGTATGAACGCTGGAATGGTGACGTGCATTACAAAATCTACATGTCGATGTTGACTTACACTTGTTAACAGAGTGTTGGGAACTCAAACAATTCGTACATAATTTATTTTGTTTGACAAAGTTCAATCGATCATGTGATGGTTTGTTGAAATATTCCGGACATTTATAAATGGAATGATCGCGGTTGCAAAAGGCGCAGGTAAACGATGCTTGCGAATTGGTAAAAAATGTTGCGGATGGTTTCATCATCGGTTTGGAGACATTTTGTGGATTTTTCCCCCTGCACGAATAAGAAGGTTTTGATAAAGAAAATTCAATTGCGTCCAAAGCATTACATCGTTTTAAGACAAATGTTTTTAAAGACTGGAATGTAGGAGTTGCGTTACTGGCAAGTTTTTCTTCCAATTCGAAACAGGTAACAGTTTCTTGATCAAGCCATTTGGAAAACATGTAATACAGCATGAAATCCCATTCAACGACTGGGAATTTCATGTTTTTCAAAGCTGCTAAATTCTCGGAGAAAATATCCAAGAGAGATCTCAGACTGCGTATATTTTTCGGATTGGTGACTGGATGGGCATTATCTATCTCCTGGAGATGAGCAAATGCGATTAACCTCCTGTTGTCATAGCGTTCCAGAAGAGCGTTGTAGGCGGTGTCATAATTATCATTAGTCATGGGCATAGTTTGTACCAACGTTAATGGCGGACCTCGAAGGGATGAGACCAAATAGTTGAACTTCTCTATATTAGAAAGTTCATTGTTATTATGTATTAGGCTTTCGAACATATCCAAGAATGGTTTGAAAGTCCTAATGTCTCCAGTAAATTTGGGAATTTCGACTTTTGGAAGTTTCACATTGCTACCATTATTCCTACTGGTAGTTGACCTGTCATGTTGTGACGGATCATTTGAATCGAATAGATGTTGGAAAACCGCTTCAATGAAAGAAATATTGAACTCAAATTCCTTCCGTTCGGTTTCATCTGATGACTGATCTTCATCAGTTAGCGAAGTCAAGGCCATCAAATTTAAATGATTTTTTTTGAACTCTTCTCGAATTGATTCGAGATGTTGGCATAACATTTTGAATTGTAATCTACAGGAAGAATCATTTATTGCCTTGGAGGCAAATTCTTTTATTTCTTTTGCCTGATTGGTACAAATAAGACGAAAAGATCTATACTGTTTTATTTTGTTAGCATTTGCGGTCATTTTCAAAATCAAAGTAAATCACTGTTTATATTGAAGGGTAAGTACACCAATGTAAACAGCTGATTTGAAAATACAAAACAAAGTTTTTGTCGAGAGTTCAATGAACCGAACTGAAAAGTGAATATTCGAAATGTGGTGTCGAGTGACCTTGAATTTATTCAAACCCAAGTTTCTTTGCGATATAAGAATAAATCGGTGGTATCGAGTGACCTTGGATTTATTCACACCCAAGGGTTTTTTGCGGTATAAGAATAAATCGATTGATAAATGAATTGAGTTCTGTAGAAATTTGGATATTGAAGGAATATTATTTTGTATGAAACGCGTAATGAAAAAATATAAATTTGAAAATGCAAGTAAGATCCTTGGCTCGAATGGACCAATGTTTTGTACGCGTCTAGCGAATAGCAAAATTGCAAAGCGGGCAAAAGAGTTAGCAAACAAGTTGAATATGCACTGACCTTGATCCTTGTATAACGGCGTAGGTTGCAGCTGCAACTTCCAACTTCATACCAACTCCAGGCGGAGAAAGTTCTAATAGACTGTATCTTGAGCGGTTTTGCGGTTGCGTAAGCACAGAGCACAAAGCACAAAAAGCGGTTGAGCGTTCAGCGTGTAGAGCTGTCTAGTACACCTTGTCTCTTGACACTGTCTAGGTTTCACATGTAGTACCATGACGTTTTCTACGCGCAGGCGCTTGGTCAAAAATGGTGCGAAATTCAACTTGTGTAGTTTGATTGATAAACTTACTTAATTAACAATTAATAATAAAAGTAAAATAGAATTCTTTCAATATCCAATGACAATACAGAACATAAAATGAGGGGAGATCAAACAATCGTTCTTACATGTTCAGTTGTTAATTTCGGGGCCTTCTACATGAGAGAAGAGTATGCTTTTTAATATATGTGATCTACAGAGTGGCCACTTTTTTAATGGGATTATATTGGTAACTTTTAAACCATAAGAGTTAGAAGGTCGGTCAAATCGACAAAAAGTTGCATTCATAGAAGCATTGTCAAGTGGTTCAAACAAATCGAGATTATCAGGACCGGTTATTGAGATATCATAAGAAAAGTAAATTATGTCATTTTGATTTTTCTTTTTTTCCCACTTTATTTCAAATATTATCAAAAAATGATACCTATAGGAATATTTTATTCGATAGTAAATCATCCTTAATTTGACCTAATCAGATTTCGTATCCAACGTTTCGTACTCTCTGGGCCACCCTCAACTTCATTTTTTTCAATACGGACCTGCATATTTTATGACACATTTTGAAATAACTTTTAACGCTGAATTCAACAATATATCATACAATGTCATTCAAAGTTGATTTTCAGGTGATTTTGACCCTTATCCAAATTTCTCTGGGTCGGATCTGTATTGCATTTACCTTTAGTTTAATTAACAACATGCAATACATTTCGATTAGAAAAACAACTCAGTCATCTCAAATTGAATGGAACGTATCAGAATCAAAGCAAGAAACAAGTAATATTTATTTACATAATATTTCAAGCGAAGAAAAACCTAATGCAGAATAATTAAACGAAACTATCATTTATATGAAAGAAAAATTAAATGATTATTCGAAAGTAAATCAAAATTAATTAAGTAAGTGTTCGCAATGTCCACCATTTTGTAAAATGCACTTTGCGGTTCTGGAACCCATACTTCTTATACATTTACTTATTTCGTCTCCTTGAATACCTTCCAATACATTCTCAATCTTCTCGCGAAGAATCTCTATTGTCGGGTTCGTAGTATCATAAATTTTATTTTTGAGATATCCCCACAAATAAAAATCCAGCGGATTCAAATCCGGAGATCTTGCAGGCCATGCTACTGGACCTCTTGTTCCAATCCATGAATCGGGAAAAGTTCGATTTAGATAATCTGTGAATATTCTTAAGTTGTGTGGACCACATCCGTCTTGTTGGAACTATGGACTATTACGCCGATACCGTATAGGAAGATCATCCAACATTTCTTCTATAATTTCTACATATTTTTCTCCGGTTAGGTTGCCAACAATAAAATAGGGTCCCAGTAATTTATTATTCAACAAACCGCACCATATGTTCAAAGAAAAACGATATTGATGTCTAACTTCATGAACTAAGTGAGGATTTTCTGTGGCATAAAAATGTTTGTTCCTTCGATTGAACATACCAGAATTTGTGAATGTCGTTTCGTCTCCCCAAATAATATTGTGCGCAAAATTGTTGTTATTCGCACCTTCCGTTGAAACCAATTGCAGAATTGCAACCTTCTCTCATGATCATTACGATATAGTTTTTGCACGGCTCGGTATTTATAGTCATGGTATCCGTGCCTCTTGACTATTTTATTAACAGCACTTTTTGATAAATTGCATTCACAGGCCATAGTTCTCGGTACTATTCCTGGATTCATTCGAATTTGGGCTAGAACATTGATGTCATTGATAGGCTCGTTTCGTCTTACATAAGGACCTCTAGGTTTGATGAATGAATTATGTTCAAGTAACGTTGTACATAAACGTCGAAATATTTCAATATTTGGTGTTGTTCTTTCAGGATATAATTCACCATACCTTTGTTGTGCTTTGAACGAATTCCTATCTAGTTTTATGTACACTTCGTACATATCTCTCTTTTTTCATTTGTGTATCTTACCATACCGAATAAGTTAAATTGAAATTACACAGAAAAGTATTTAATGACAAGTTCTTGTGACACAATAATGAACGAAGTGACAAATAATATGACATTTCTTGTTATGTTCTTTTTTATCCACTGCCTACTACTTGAAAATAATACATTCAATAAACCTAGAGTTTTGTGTATGTAAGAAAAAACAAGTCTATTAACGATATCAATATTCTGCCCAAATTCAATTGAATCCATAAAAAAAATCGAAAGCTGTTAATAAAATAGTCAAGAGACGCGAATACAATGATTTTAAATTTGAAAACCAAGCCTTGCAAGAATTATATCGTAATGATCTTAAAAATAAAGTTTGATTCAACGGAACAAATGACAAATCCAACAATAGTGATTCCTCTCGAGAAGATTGAGAATGTATTGGAAGGTATTCAAGGAGACGAACTTAGCAAATGTATAAGAAGTATGGGTTCCAGAACCGCAAAGTGCATTTTACAAAATGGTGGACATTTCGAACACTTACTTCATTAATTTTCATTTATTTTCGAATAATCATTTAATTTTTCTTTCATATAAATGATAGTTTTGTTTAATTATTCTGCATTAGGTTTTTCTTCTCTTGAAATATGTGAATAATTATTACTTGTTTCTTGCTTTGATTCTGATACGTTCCATTCAGTTTAAGATGACTGAGTTGTTTTTCTAATCGAAATGTATTGCATGTTGTTAATTAAACTAAAGGTAAATGCAATACAGATCCGACCCAGATAAATTTGGATAAGGGTCAAAGTCACCTGAAAATCAACTTTGAATGACATTTTATGATATATTGTTGAATTCAGCGTTAAAAGTTATTTCGAAATGTGTCATAAAATATGCAGGTCCGTATTGAAAAAAATGAGGTTGAGGGTGGCCCAGAGAGTATGAAACATTGGATACGAAATCTGATTATGTCAAATTAAGGATAATTTACTATCGAATAAAAAATTCCTATATCATTTTTTGATAATATTTGAAATAAAATGGGAAAAAAAGAAAAATCAAAATGACATAATATACTTTTTTTATGATATCTCAATAACCGGTCCTGATAATCTCGATTTGTTTGAACCACTTGACAATGCTTCTATGAATGCAACTTTTTCTCCATTTGACCGACCTTCTAACTCTTATGTTTTAAAAGTTACCAATACAATCCCATTAAAAAAGTGGCCACTCTGTATATGACACCAAAAATCTTGAGATACTACCTTTTTCTTACATGTTCAGTAGATAATTTCGGGGCCTTCTACATGAGAGAAGGGTATGCTTTTTAATTTTCGGGATCCATATAACACCAAAAGTCAGCCTGTGAAAAAGCATACGTTTAATAATCTTTCATAGATACAACTTTTTTTTACATGTTCAGTTGTTAATTTCGAGATCTTCTACACGAGAGCAAAGTATGCTTTCTAATTTTCGTGATGTATATAACGACAAAAATAAGGCTGTGAAAAAGCTTACGTTAAATAATTGTTCAAAGATGGCCGAAATTTTTGCCACTTTTGAATTGTCTTTTGAATAGTTCTACACGCCAGAACAGTATGTAAATGAGTATACAGCCAATGGACCATATGAACTTTATATTCAACCCGGTTTTAAGTGTTAAAAAATTGTTTTGAGTTATTACAAATAAAATTTCATATTAACAAAACAATTATTGCAACGCATGTGCGCACCACGATTGTATGCTTTTTGAATTTCGTGATCCATATGACACCAAATGTCAGCCTGTGAAGTAGCATACGTTGAAAAATCGTTTTGAGATACCACTCTTTTTACATGTTCAGTTGATAATTTTGGGGCCTTCTTCACGAGAGAAGAGTATGCTTTTTAATATATGTGATCTACAGAGTGGCCACTTTTTTAATGGGATTATATTGGTAACTTTTAAACCATAAGAGTTAGAAGGTCGGTCAAATCGACAAAAAGTTGCATTCATAGAAGCATTGTCAAGTGGTTCAAACAAATCGAGATTATCAGGATCGGTTATTGAGATATCATAAGAAAAGTAAATTATGTCATTTTGATTTTTCTTTTTTTCCCAGAGAAAGAGTATGCTTTTTAATTTTCGTGGGGTTTTCAGTTCAAACTGTCAGAAAAACCACTTTGCATACATACATTTAAAAATCGTTCAGAGATATTAATTTTTTTTGCAAATTTATAATTGGTTGGTACCACCCCTGCATGCGAACAGTCTTAGATATTTGGTGAGAACCTTTATAAACCTATGATAATCATTTTAAAAAAAGAAGCATACGTTAAAAAAGAGGTTTCAAGAAAAGTGTCGTTACCGGCCGGTCTAAGTTGTCCAGCGGAATAAAATACGAGTCAAAGTTGGCATTCGGATGTTCTGAATATCAGATGTATGATCATTGGTATACGTAGAAAAAAAAAGTTACTATTACGATATTCTATCGCAGTAGATATGTTTTGAAAACAATAAAGAATATTCATTAGTGCTTGAAGGTAATAAGTAGGTAAATAATATCAGTATTATTTGTACTAGCTTTTGATTAGTTTCACTAGTTCACACGTGACGTAGGTATATCAACTGCCTGTCTAATGGGGTTGAAACTTGAATGGACATTTTTAGCCAATTCAACTCATCCAATCATCTTGAAATTTGGCAAGTGTCCATTAAATTCATTCGGGTTCATTACGACATTCGATCACAAGAGAAAAAACAGTACTCATAGCGGTTGGGTTCATGATTTTTTTTGTCAAAATTCATGATAGCGAAAGAGTTTTTGTGATTAATTTCAAATACTTTTCATAATTCGTATCTCGAATCGGAGATTTTGTATTTTTTCGAAACTGAAAATGGCGGATGCGATTTATGGTTAGATACTTTCGAACTTGGTCCCTATACATAGGGGCTTGTTGAGTTGAAGATCAATTTGATCATTCTAGATGGTGGAAAAATTTTGTGATTTATGTCCAAATCTGCCCATGATAGATATCCAGAATTATTGGGGTATGACAATAAAAAAATTGAAAATTCAAGGTATTGGTCCCTCTAGTAATTTATGGATCGATTTTCTCAACAATTTATGGTGGAGTTATAAACTCAACTAGACTGAGAAATTGGAATTTATAATTAGGAACTAACAATTCTCAATTAGAAGATGTTCATAAACTCTAACTGAAAAATTTAGATTTACTTCTGGGCAGAACTAGCAGAACACCAGTGTCCTGTTAACCTAAGACTCAAAGGTTTACAAGATTGGTCACAGGGAAATTGAATTCACATAATTTTCATAATCATATAATTTGGAAACCGTGTACACATGAGTCAAAAATGGCAATTAAATGTATAATTGTGCAGCCATCAGGAACAACAAATGCACATCAAGACAAACTACAGAGTCTATTGAAAAAAAATGAAATATCGTATTTTATATATATTGTGCGCATGCGTTTACAAGCCTAATTGTAATTCTCAGTTACTAATTCTTAATTTCAAAGTAAACAAGACACTATACAGTTTCCTCATATACTTGAAAAATATATCAAACATGCCCAAACATGTCAGTCTGTCCATCCAAAAGACCTTGGTCGCCATTAAGCAGAAGACTCTCCATTTCAAGAAATACCATTAGTCTCAATAAATACTTATTCTTATTCTGTTATAAAATCAGGTAATCACGCTAACAACGAAATAAACTACTAATTTCGACTCAGTCGAGAAACATTTTCTCTCCACACATTCCCAAGTGAAGTGGAAAATGTTATGCAAATATCTGACAGAAAACAACTACTTCATTACGGTCATTGAATTACAAGTGACATATACGTGTGTCCCGTTCCTTAACTACGACAATATTGCATGTGCTAATTATATTCAAGCATTTACTTGGGACTTACCACTTGATCTCATGATTTGTTGTAAGGTACTTGCCTCCCAGCAGTGGAGGATGAGTCAGACAACTTCACAGTCATCCTGTCCCAACCAACTGTCTGTTAGTTTTCCACAATATAGCTGCTTCACAAAGACATTCCCGTTGTGGATTCAAAAATTGACAATATACCACAGGATTTTGGTAATCGTTTTTTTGCTGTCAGGTTGGTAATAAATTTTGATTTCAATTTTTAAAACACTAAATTTATACACTGATAATTGTCAACACTGTCAAGTAGTATCAAATTATTTTTTTTTTTATTGGAATTTGTTGAAAATATATTTGCAATAATTGGAGCTTATTGCAAATGTTGGGTTCCATTTTGCTGGAATGTGTACGAATATACAAAAAAAAACGTTTCACACTTCTCTGAAAACTTGCGCGATAATGGTTGCTCCATTTCAACGAACTAAAATTATTTTATTGTAAAAGAATTTTTGGAGATCATTTCGAGGAGAGTGAAAGATTGGGAAGACACCATTTATGTCAAAATTCTGATGTTGTTGAGTTTTATTCTCGATGTTCAAATTCTAAATTTGAGAAAACACTTTCGTTTCTATACCCCATTATCTGAAAATGTTCCCAACACTTAAGGTGAAAGAATAACTGATGATTCTGTATTTTGTAACTCTGAAGTTGGTAATATTAACTAAATTCGAGGCATTTTCTGTTAGGAACTGTTATTGGAGAAAGTAATACTGTTGGTTATGTAGAAGAAGATAGCCCATATCACGCACCGAACCCATGGATGTGACTGTTGACTTTCTGAACATGGTTATAATTGTGCAGAGTTACTGGATAGTTAATCCCTGACGCTGAGTGAAACACACAACATAGAAAATGAAACAAATCCCCAAATTTAAAAAGAAAACGAATGACTAGGATTACTTCATCCAAACTTGGACGCATAATCGAACAGAAGGCCTAAATGATGAATAATAGCAGCCATGAAAGCTGGGCTGGATAATGAGGATGATGTTTCAGCTAAATATGTTTCTCATGTGGACTTGTTATTAACCCAGGAATCCCTTTCTTGTCAACATCCCCCAACAGAGTTGTTTGTGATACCAGTACCAATATCTACCCAGTTAACACAAACATCTAGGAGATGTTGCTTTCATGATTATTATGGTAACAAAATGTTGCCACTAGTGATGGTTATGAATTTTTCACAATTTTTTTCTCATCAGTGTCGCTTTGAGGCACAACATGCAAAGCACATTAACATGAATTTTGGTTTCTTTGCGATTTTGTCGGTGTAGAAGGAATTTGGTTGGTAACAAAATTGGGAATGACATCACCATCACGGCACAAAATGGCCAGCAGTGTTTGTCGAGTCGAGAGTCAAGTAGAATTTGTATTTGGTTGAAGCCATTCTTTAAATTTTCTATAGGTACTTCTGATAGTGTGTAGTGTTCTGTTTGCTTCTTTTTATTTCATTAGTTAAATCAAATGTGCCCAATTATTATTTCCGGAACGGTGAGTAGAAACTTAGAAAGGTAAATTCAGTGATTTACAGAATTTGTCATTTTCAGGATAGGAACTAATATCGCCGCGAAAAAAATGCTGACCAGAGGATTGGAGTTGAATTATAGATTTTTCTACATTTCTGTATATTGTTTTTTTTTCATGGTATAGACATAGTTTGATAATTTTTTTTTTTGTTTGTGAAAAGTATATACTAAGGAATCAGCTCACGCATTTGTTTTCTAGCATTACATTCCATATGAACCGTAATTCATTAGTAAGAATAATAATACTGAGGCATAATTTCTATTCATGTTGAAACATGGTGAGCTTTGTTTTATTTTTGACATACAGGTGAATCAGAAAGTGAATCGCATTTTTAAATAAGAACCAGTCCATTCAATTTCACATTGTTACATCGAAAGGGTCTCAATGTGCATTCGATTCCGAAGTATAAATGAAATGTCACATTGGGCTAATTTCGAGTCACATTTTGCATCACATTTTGATGTCTCGACATGACCAACGGGGCACCGAATAGACGTTTATGCAATAATAATAGAAGTCACTTTGTGATTCACTGGTGTGATCTGAAACATGAATGTGAATCCCACTACCAACTCTGAGACCATTCTCTGTTGACTGGGTACCATCTGTTGGAACTAAAAACATTTGTATCTAGAGGATTGAAAAAAAAGCATTTACTGTAGAACAGTGTGTGGCACAGGGGAATTTCTTGACAACAGTGATGGAGTGTTAGCTTGAAAAAACACAAATTATTTTCAAATTCTATGGCAATTAGCTCTAATGGGACTACATTGTTGTGGACTGGGCTTTGGATCCTGTACCAGTACTAACAAGATTCCATTTTGAATATTTTAAATCCAATCATGAGCTTTAGGTATACAGACTGGTACGAATTTGATGACAGTTTTCTATTGAATTGGAGTATCTAGAGACTATATATCCTTTGTACTGAAAAGCAGCTATCCGTAATTCAACAGACCTCGTTAGGAGTTTTCATTCAATTAATTCCAACTCTTCAAATTACATGGTGTTACAGTTTTTTCCGGGTTTTCTATATCTGTAAAAGCAAATGCGCCACCGAATCAATTTAAGCAGCCCTGGAGATCCGATAATTTTTTTTTCATTACTTCTTTGCTATTGCTCTACTCAATATTTTAATAAAAGTTCTTTTTCTTACTTCTGTAGTTGAATAGGAATCCAATATTTTTCAATAATTTTCTACATCATAGATCATATGATCTATGAGTAGAAAAATATGTGAACTAAGGGCAATTCATAAATGTATCGCTGTTTCTCTAAAAACCGGGGATATCTGATTTGATCAATTTTTCATTATATTTTCAGTTTCGGATCACAAAAATCCAGTGCAATACTGTCAATTCATCTATACTCCGCCCCATATCCCAATATCTTTGTAATTAACTCGACATTATTTTTATGGATATCAGTCAAGTGTTCTCATCTTGATTCAATTAGTGCTTCATGGATTCATTCATTATCAACTCATTAGACATTACAATAACTTCAAAATGAGATAGATTGGTAAATTACTTTCATATATTTATGATGAATGATATTTTGGTTCAACATTTTTTTTGTATAGACGTCAAAACTAGGCCACTGTTCAAATGTTTTTGATTTTATCATTCATCTGATTTTCCAGGTTAAACTCATTTTTTATAAGGCAAATATAAAACTGATCTGTAGAATTTAAAAATTTCACTCTTCATCATAAATACCGGAAAAGTCTGAGAGATGACACATCACTATTTTTGAGAGAAATAATTCGATTCAAAGCACGAAAATTCAGAGGGCTATTGAAAAAGTAAAATGTAATTTTTTCAGATGAAACAAATTCTGAGGCACCGAAAATGGTCCTAGTTTCAGTTTCTTCAAAAGAACATTTTGTATATTTTCACATGTTTTAAATCTTTAACAAACTCTGAACATGATGAGCTGAATTTTTGCCTAGTTTTTTTATACGTTATTTTTTATTTCATTAATTTTTTTTATTGATGATGATTTTTCGCATATTAAACGATTCTTTCCGATACCATATTGTCCATGAAAATGTAGTTAGCATTTTTATTACAATACTTTGCCAACCATTATCAATAAAAACTTAATGAAATTATGTGAAAATATAAAGTGTGTTCCATTAAAAAAACTAAAACTAGGGTCATTTCCGGTGTAACCGGAAGTGCTACATAATTCGTCTTCTCTCAAAAAATCACAATTTATTTCATGTTTTAGAACGGGATATTTCTTTCAAAATTCGGGGTGCGCTATCTCAGACTCACCCGTTATGTATTGTTATTTGTGTCAACCGGTATACCGACACCAATGAAGATAGATACTCCATCAGTCTTCATAAAAAACACAATGTCATTTGTGCCGGTTTTATTTTATTTTCATTAATTTTCATACAAATACATGTTTGATGAATAAATATCAATAAATAAAGTCCTCTGCAAAAAACTTAAACAATCAAAAACGTAGAGTCCAAAATAATACTTATAAATACAAAATATACAGGTATGCAAATAAACTAAGATCATAGAATCAGATATGTTGGGTTGCAAATCAGTGAAGGTAATAAGAAATTTGAATCATTAAGAGATTTACTAGTATTCTAAGTTCAACGAAATTAAAAATATCTTGACTCAATTTCCCGTTTTGATCACTGGTTCACTAATACATACAAATTATCCATAACAATATAAAAATATGCTGCCACATGCAAATATTTTCCTAACTGAAAAAGAAAATGGGGATACAAAAATCAAAGCAAAACTATTGACACATAATATTGCAGCTTCTCTCTTTTCTAATCTATACAAATTAAAATACAAGATTGTTTATCACAATAATATACCGTGTATAAAAGATGTTGAGCTTAACTCACTAAGTGTTTCTCCAAAAAATTATGTATTTTCTAAGACATCCATTAATTTTTCCGATAATGTTCAGAAATGAAATAAATCTTAGTATTTGTGTTTCTCCTACAGTCCTAAATCTATGAAACATCTTTGTCATTCTCACTTGCTCTAACAGGTTGTTGAAAAGAGTTCAAAAAAAGTTGTACGAATTGGGTCTACCCAGAAGTGGTCATTTTAAAAGTAATAGAGACAAAACAGGTCAAAAATGTCTTCGGTTTCGTAATCAGAACAATCATGTTACTATCTAATACATCACTATGCTCACAAAAGAAAAATTCAGTTTTAAAAGATTTAAATTAGTCTAGTTCTTCAATCGATTTTGTATATTTCAGAATTAAGTATACTTCAAAAATGACGGAACTTACGAAATTGTTCCCATGACAAATGTGATAATTTGGAATTTTTCGAATTGAATGTTTTTGAGGGACGAAGTGAATTAGCAGTCAAATGGTTGTTCTCATTCAGAAGCGACGACATTTTCGACCTAATTTGCACGCTAATATAATTTTTCGAAAATGTCGGGTGGATCAATCGCTGCTGCACAATTCTAATTCAAAAATTATGGAAGTTTCCTTAAAAGCTGAGTCACACTGTATAAATACGTTTGCCGAGTGCAATTTTTTTTGAAAACCTTTGGTTTATTGAATGAGATAATTTTGGACACTTAATATTCATTACTGATTGTAAAATAAAATGATAATTCACATTCAACCCATCTAGTCTATTGAATCTACCTGTGGTATTGAATTGGAAATTTATCAAAAAATAATTGTTTTATATGTTACACATTGAAAATATTGTTATGACACTGCTGGTGGTGTTTTTGATATATTTCAAAAATACCCTAACTATCATCACCAATGAGTGTTTATTTAACCTGTGGTAGAAGTCCATTGTATCTCGAAGTGGAGTGGTAATGATTCACAATATAGAAAAACTCGAAGTCATCTCCACAATTTTTAATAACATCTGGTGTATTGTGATGGCGAAGCCATCAATAAAAAAAAAACAGTTTATCGAACATGTTTCGAACCTATATAGGTTCATCATCAGCGAATTAGACAATTATAGAGAAGAAAATTTGATATTGATTTATGAAATTAAGTGTCCCCACATTTCAACAAAAATTAAATGGGGGTGTATAAAATTATGGAGAGGAAAAATACATAATTAAGATTATAATAATGGATAAAGGGGGATATATATATATATATATATATAGGTTCGAAACATGTTCGAAAACATGTTCGATAAACTGGTTTTTTGATTGATGGCTTCGCCATCACACTACACCAGATGTTATTAAAAATTGTGGAGTTGACTTCGAGTTTTTCTTTATTGTGTATTTATTTAGTTTGTTCTTCCAGATTTTAGTCACCAAAAAGGTAGTAAACATTTATGTAATCACAAATGGGATTTTATAATACTGAGAATCACTGAAGTGGAGGGTCTTAATTTGTACAGAATTCAAAATGACTGAATGAACTTCAAGAAAGCATATTGTCTTTTTGGGGTTAACTTAATGCTCAAGTTGTTTTGTGTTCCATCAGGAAAAACAAAGAGGGGGTTATTCTTTCAACTCTACAATTAACTCAATCCATATCCTGCACATCTTTGAAGTTATGGTTAAAAAATTAGTTTTTTGTCTCAAAATTAATTTCTTTCGTTTTTGATAGTATATTATTTCCGAATCTACTTTCTTCTTCAAGTATTCAGCGGCGAGTCTTTTATACCGCAAAACCCTGCTATCACTGCCATTACAAAACACTTTATAAAATAATTGATATTTTCACGACAATTTGACTTTTCATGAATAATGGAAATATTTGCGGTGAAGATTCATTTTTATACAATTAAACCTTGTCGTGTTCAAAAATACTGAATTGAATTATACCTTTTGGAAAGTGATCATATCTTTCACAATATGGTTTCTCTATTGAAATCCAGAATTTTCTTCTTTTTATGTTGAATTATACCTGGTGATTCAGCTATATGTTAGCGGCCCTGTAACTTTTTATTTCGTTATAAAATCATAATTTACACGGTAAAAACAATTTCTTTGTTACAATCACTTTCTTTTTGTTCAGAGTTCACTCTAGCAAAAACAAGATTGCATAGACTAGCAGTATTTATTCAACGAACAAAATATTTTACTCAAATATCCTGTTATTTATTTTGAGAAAATATATACTTCGGTGGAATACTTTTTTGTGTATCGGTCATGTGTATCAGAATTAGTTGGACATTTGATGTGAATCGTTATGACCATCACAACAATTTCGATTGAAAGATGTTAAGTTTAACGAACCAACTAGTGAATTACCCAAACAGTAATGAGATGGTTGGACAAAAAGAATTGTTTCAGTACTTTGTGAATTTGTTCCGGAAATGCACATAATAAGTTAAAAAATCATTTTGCTGGTTGGGATCATACTCAAATCAGAATACTTAAAGGTAATGTTGAAATATCAAATCAAATGATGGACTGAAACATCAGATGTTTTCAAGAAGAGAAAACGAGATTTTCTATAGTAAAGGTAAAGTGCCTTATCAACGACCTATATGCATAATCGTGACCTAATTCTATTCTCGAATTACCATTTTCATACACTATATCCCGAAAATGTTGAAATAATTTTCATTCATCAACCGCTCACTTATTTAGTCTCTTCGTAAATATTCGAAAATGCAAGGGGTGTTCTGGGAAGGTTATGATAAAACAATTAGTTGATTTGTGGAATTACATCAGTGCACTGCCGGGAATAGGGAATGTATGCCGGGAATTTAATCGTTGAGACAAGAAAAGTAAGTATTTGGCTAGGGTTTTATCTCATATACAGGGTATCAGTTTGAAAACTTCCCACCCTTAATATCTTCCTTCCAGTAAACAATATGAGGAATCGAAAAAACAGGTCAATTTCATTTGCAAGGGGGACACTTTCAAGGACTATTTGTAGCCCTCGTGGTTCAACCCCCTTGGAGAAGTATACGTTACCCTTAGAATTTTAAATAGAAAGGGGGGTCAAGTGGTAAATCGTTTTGATTGGCGTTCAATTCTGTTTCCAATGGTACCCTGACTCATTATTTTTTGATAAGCATTTTCCGAAAAATAGCGTTCGAAACTGACAGAAGTAAGTAATTATTAGAACGCATATACTGAGATGCATGGTTTGACCAGAACTGGTTATAATATCAGGTGGTACCGTTCCAACCTTTTATTAGGGATAACATTAGCCATTAGCTCCAAACAATTTACATCAAAAAGTAGTCTAATAGTAAAACGTAGATGTTTATTAAATGCTGATTTTTTTATTCTCATCGCAGATATTGTACAGATAGCCATCCTTTATTGCTACTTCTGCTGTAAAAAGTTTCTGTTTTCAGGCAAAAAATTGGTTAGCAGATTTGAACGATGTGGTAGTATTGTAAATACAGTTTTACCTGTTGAGCTGTTTGGGGATTACTTTAATAAGTGTATAAAAGTGTTAAAATGGTTTACATTCTTCAAGACAGAATTGAAAAGATTGCAATTTATGGAGAAGTTGGAAAGTGGGCACGAAGGTCGGCATGTCTTTTCAACGACAGACATCCAAATTGTACTGTAAATCACCGGTATGTGCTTGATTTGGCAAATGAGCTTTGCGAAACTGGTTCAGTGACAAATAAAACAAAAAATGTTTTCAGAGTAATAAATGAAGAAGATCAAATTGATGTTTTGGAAACATTTGCTGCAGAGCCAACGAGCTCCTTACGATCAGTATCAGAACAGACGGGAATGTTACGCGAGAAAGCATTGAAAATGCATAAATTCCATCCATATAAAATGCAGATTCTTCAAGAGCTCCACAAGGATTATTATGATAGAGTTTTGTGAAATCATGTCTCATCGAGTGAATACCATCCCTGTGGCCCTATTCTTGAAGGCAGTAGAATAGAACAAGTGAGAGAAAGTGGGCGTGGTTCTACTTAAATCACAAAAACCGTATTCTTGTCAACCGTTCTATTGAATACTGATAGAAACTTGATCCGTCAATCGAATGAAATCGTTCTCTTGATATTTTACTAGCGAGTGATTGGGGAATGTTATCTTATTCGTCATCATGGATTTGAATCAAATATTACTGCAGGAACCAGTAATGAAAGATCTAAGGTGCATTTAGTCAACACCATTTTAAAATTGTGCTTAAATATATGTTAAGCGAAAGTTGAATCTGTTATATCAAATGGCGCCATTTATACAACAATGTTAAATTTATGCTAAAAACCTTTGATGGTACCGTTATGTTTATGATAATACTTGCGCTATGCGCTAAAGTTGACTAAATCCACCCAAAATGAAGCAGAGAATGATTTAAATATAGTCAGGGAAGTGCTACCGAAGAAAAATCCTTTCAACACGTCATCGGATGATGAGTTTATTAAACTTTTACGGGGGAATAGTAATATGTGTCAAGAATTCATTGAAATGGTAACTCCTCACAGAAGAACCAGGACATGGATCAGCTATGTCTGTGCAAACAAAGGTGAGATGTTTTTAATAACTATTTGCGAATAAATTTCTGGCAAGTCATTGGATTTCTTTTCAATTCCTTTGTTGTATTTTCTTCCTCCATGTCTTGTGGCAATGAAAATAAACAAGAACTTGAAATGAAAATGTTAGAACTTTGTGCATGAAAGTTTGTCGTTACCGGTTCTATCAGTCTGTCAAGATTTCTTCCATTTTGATTGGACAAGATAACAGTCAACATTGTTGTTTGGTTTTCCACGATTTCTCTTTCCCACTCGAGTTCAAGAATACCAGTTTCAGTCAACAGTAGAAGAAAATCAGAGAACGTTCCCCAGGGAGTGTTATATTCTATCACCGTCAAGAATAAACATCTGTTTCAGTGATGAGTGTTCAATTTTTCTGAATGGCAATGTTGATAGACAAAATTTTTGCTATTGGAGTGCCGAAACAAACAAAACACCCACATAAAGTTAATGCTTGGGCTGGAATTCTTGGAAATGCCATTATTGGTCCATTATTTCTGGAAGAAAACTTGACTAGCAATCTGTACCTTGAAATGCTTGAAGAGACTATCGATTCTCTTTTATAACTCACGAGCTAGAAACTCAAATTGATGCAGAAGGTAATGAACTTTTGCAGGAGGATCTGTTACATTTCCAGCAGGACGGTGCTCCACCCCATTATTTTATTCCCGTCCGACAGTGGTTAAACGATTTCCGTATCGATGGATTGGCAAAAGGGGAGCAGTTGAATGGCCTCCGAGATCACCGGATTCAACACCCTTAGATTTCTATATTTGGGGGCATCTTAAACCCGTTGTTTATAAAACACAACCTTGTGATATTGAAGAACTCAAAAGACGAATTACAGCAGCATTCCTAGTGAAGTTCTCCGTAATGTTAGAGAGGATTTCGAAAACAAATTTTATCACTGTTTAGAGCAAAATGGACGACATTTCGAACAGTTTATAAGATAAGCGTACGTAGTTTTTATGTTTGAAATGTCTTTCTCGCAAATTAAATATCATTTTGTAAAAGGAAAATAACCAACAAATAAAAAATCCCTTGCGTAATAAATTTATTCCTGTCATTCAAGGGTTGGAACGGTGCCACCTACTCTTCTAACCATTTTTATTAAAAGGAGTCAATACAGTAATGCATCTCAGAACAGGCAAATTCTAATTACATGTGTACGTTTAGAACGCCATTTTTCGGAAGTGCTCATCAAAAAATAAAACGTCAGGGTATCATTGGAAGAAGAATTGAACGCCGATTAAAATGATGTGTCACTTGACTCCCTTCCCATTTAAGATTCTAATGGTAACATCTACCCCTCCTAGGAGGTTGAACCACGAGGGCTACAAATATTCCTTGAATGTGTCGCCCTTGACAATGAAATTGACTTGTATTTTTGATTCCTCATATTATTTACTGGAAAGAAGATATTGAGGGTGGGAAGTTATCAAATTGACACCCTGTATATTGTACAATATTGTTGATAGTGACAAGGTGTAAGTTTATAGATATGAATATGAATGTATTACATCTCTTCAATATTAATTGTTTTTAGTAATTAACTTTGTAAAATAAAACAAAATTTAATAAAAATTAATAGGTTTTATCTCTTTCTTTCACCGATCTAGCAGGTCGATAAAAGCATATTTGAGTGGTCACATTTTGTTGGATGAATTTATGATGCATGTTCATTCTTTAATGTTACTAATGAAAATAAATGTAGAAGAATTTTTCAGAATGTCTTCTAATGAAAGAAATCGATGTCAGTACTCTATCGATGCTTTAAAAGGTATATGCATGCGATATAAGTCATCTAATACGTGCTCTTTTCATATTTGTTTTATTTTTTGTTTTATTTTCCAGAGCAAATTTGTTAAAAGTGTGTTCATCAATATACAGTGTGTCCCCAATTGAAATACACAACTAAGTTCTGCTTTTTTAAATGGCAATCCTCCGTTTTTGTTACATTTTTGGATTCGTATATGCAGCTAATGAAACTGAAAAAGTCTTTAGTGGCAACTTGGTTTAACAGATGAGTCGGCAATAGAAATTTTCACAATATAGTTTCTAATGGAAATGTTATTATTATTGTTCAAAACATTGAGATATAAATGTAACCGAGTTAAAATATTTTGCAGTGTCGATGATATGTTTTCAGTTCTTTCCAATTCTGAACAAAATAGAGCGGGTCAACATTATTTGACTCTGTGTCAACATCTTTCTGAATATCTATTTCAAACTTTTAGTTAATTTTGAATCGTATTCATCGACTCAGGCGGATAAAGTCGTGCTAAGACACATCTATGTAAAACAAAATTGAATACTATTGTCATCTTCGTATGTTCGAGATCCTTGAACACGGTATTAATACAATATACCAAATGGTTAAAATATCTGATCTATTCCAGGGATCCTTTGCCCGTACTTGGCAGCATTAGGCACAGCAGTCCGCTTCCTGTAAAAACGTAAAGTTATCAGGTAAAAACAAGGTAAATACCTTATCACATCATTTACTATGATTCATGAAACAAGGTGGGGCAGCCCGTACGACACGGTCAAAGGAATATTTTTTTTGGAAATCTGTCTACCACCATGCACCCCCTATGGTTGAGGCCCGGAAGGATGAACTCCCCAGCACTCGTACGTACTCGAAAGCTCACTCCCCCTATCCAGCACCCACGCACGTTAAGCGGTTCCTCATCCTGATGATTGGAGATCAGCAGAATAAAATCTAATCGTTTGATATGGAGTGCTCGGCCCATTCTCGGCCTGAAGCTCCCTTATATCTGACATGAGTTGAATTTTGAACAATGACTTTACTTTATGTGCATGGTGCCCCCCTGAAACTGGCTGAAGGCCTGTAAAAACGCTTGGCTGATGGTAAAGTGTTGTGTAGGGAATTTACTGAATTAACTTCTTGGTCGGTTCTTCTGAAATCTGTCTGTCCTCTTTAATGTATGTATATCAATAAGAGCCACAATAAGAAATCAATTTGGATTATAAAGAGTGGATCAGAAATGAGTGACATATCACAGTAGTTGTATTTTGGTAAATTTTTAAAAAGGAATTGTTGATACTTTTGTGAAACTGCTAGATTAAATTATTTAGTAATTTACATCGAAATCGATAAAAATTATTCTTTCGAAATGTGACCATGAATCAAAGGTTCTGTGACTTTTTTATAATTTCGAACATATAAAACTTTGTTATTTCAATTGATGCAGCACAAATTTTCCTGATCTGAGTAATATAAAATTAATTCATAGTATAGTTCCCTATACTTAATCTGAATAGTTTCTGATATTGGCTTTTTCATATAATAGTTCTTATTTCAATGAAATCTTTGATTTAAGGTAGCTTTGACACGTCATTTATTTAACTTATTGATAGAATGATTTTTTTTTGACAACTGTGTAATTGTGGATAATTAGCGTCTGAAACGAGAACTTGCAAGAGCGATTAGATATGGTTTTAGCTACTGGGGACTTTGAAGATAATTTACTTTTCACATCAAGAATGGACCCATGCCCAAAAATTTCCTGACCGGGATCGTCGAAATAAGTTGGAATTAAAATTGTTGCTACATATGAATTTCGTAGGAGTGGAAAAGCAAATAGATCAAAACCCATCATTGAAAATGAAAAGAATACATTTCTTACTGTGGGATCCATCATAGAAAACGCTAATAGTCAACATAAGATTCAAAATAATATAGGGATAATCAGAAGTAGCATTTATAGGATGACGCAAATACAGATTCCTGTCGAATCGTATTGTGATTCAGGATTTGAATAATATAGACTTCCATCGACGACTCGAATTTTATTAATGGGATTTGGACAAGTTTAGAGGAAAAACATCATTTTTAAATTTTAATTTGTTTCAAACTGGACAGACGATTTACATCGCTCCACCCTGTGAGCAAATCAAGACTACATCAAAATAGAGTTGTTGTTTGGTATGTCTGAAGAGATGTCTTCAGAGATACATGTTGGCCCCTATTTTGTAATGTTTATGAACAAAATAATCAGTTATGGATCATGCTTTTTTCCAACGTTTTTTTTTTAATTCTGGTGATGTAAATGTAGGATACATTACCAAGTAACATGCAGGAGAAAATCACTATTGGCACCACACAATTCAAGTCGATCAGGAAACCAAACAAGAGATTTCCTATTAATGCACCGCCTCTTCCAAATGTAAGTGATAACGCAGCGGCCATTACCCTGAAATAAAAAAATTGATATATATATACAGGGCTATTCAAATTCGTTTCTGTACATGGGGATTTTGTAAACGATAAGAGATAGAGTGTCGGTTAAATTGTGGCAAAGTTGCGTATTT
Organism: Chrysolina oricalcia; assembly: GCA_944452925.2. Classification (NCBI taxonomy): domain Eukaryota; kingdom Metazoa; phylum Arthropoda; class Insecta; order Coleoptera; family Chrysomelidae; genus Chrysolina; species Chrysolina oricalcia. The sequence continues at coordinate 23,097,208 of OX101814.2, read as the reverse complement.
TAGAGACCTATTCAATGATGTAAAAAAATCGAATTTAGCTCTTTTGGTTCTGGGAATATACAGGAAAATCCAAAAAATCTCAAATTATTTTTTTGCCTGGATCTTCTTTAATCGCAACATGCCTGACGTTGTTTACAAACATCAATGCCCGAGTCATGCTAAAAAAGGGAATTGTCGAATATTTCCGTTTGTACTAGTTAATCAGGTTGGAATTCCGTATTATATTCATTCTTAACTAGGCGATCATGTTTGTTTACGTCCTTTTACGACATATTTAGCGTCCTGTCAAATCAAACCATGGGCGTCGAAGCAGATTGGCATTCCATATCGACCTTTTTAGTGTCATTAAATGAGTTGACTTTTAATGAATCTGCTCATATTTATCCCGATTTTGAGGCAAAAATACACTATTTATTGGAATGGGTGTAAAAAAAAACTTTGTTACTATGTAGGTCAACATTAAGAACGATTACCTATCAATAGTCAGGAAAAACTTGTTGCAGTGTAGGCACACTAGAAAGTAAGTTAGTAAGCAAACTCAACTATTCCTCACCAAATTCAAATCATAAGTCACTAGCTATTATAGACTCAATCTGATGGGTACTGGAATGTTCATATACCAGAGATTATCACATAAGCAATCGGTTCATTAGAAATTTTCGATGTTCCACATTGGATAAAATTTTGTAAACATGGAATATCACATATATCAATATGAATAATGTATCTGGAATTTTGCTGTATAGTATTTATAGCCTCAAACAGAAGTGAAAGCCATAGATATGTTTTCCGAGCTATTCTATTGATAACATTGTGCCTAGTTATTCATAGAGATTGTGAACTCTTCTTGGAATGTCTTTCGAGTACTTAATACATAGTTCAGTAATATTTTTTTAGTTTGAATTTGTTGGTCATGGAATTTACTTCACTGTTCTGCAACTATAACAACATTATAATTTGGCAGTTATGTGTGCGTGTGCATGTGTGTTTGGAATGTATGCTATTTTAGAGGAATTCGTGATTATGAAACCGATGATATAGACACAGATGTTACCAAAAGAAAGCGTTTAGAAGTAGCAACTGGAACTATAATCTGTCAAATACATAATTTTGATTTGTTTCAAGCTAGACAGTTGATTTGCAATAAGCAAGTCACCGTTCCATCCTGTGAGCAAATCGAGACTACATCGACATTAATATGATAGGCTCTAGGCTAAATACGGTAGATGTTGCAAAGAATCTAGGCGCGCTTCTGGATTATAATTTGCGGTTTGAGCAACACGTAACAAAACTTGTTCAATGAGCTTACGCTTCGATCAAGCTGATATATGGAAACAGGCATTATCTATCCTCAAAATTGAAAAAAAAAACCTCTGTGAAACATTAGTGTTATCACACTTTAACTATGCTGACGCCCTGTATGGTCCACATCAGAAGAAGGCAAAGAATATAACAGTTACTGAAAAGGCCTGGTTGGCTCAATATGAATAATAGGAGAACCCTACACGCTAATGTTCTATATCATAAAATCGTGACAAGTAAAATGCCATCATATTTACATAGAAAAATTACATACCGTACTGATATTCATAATACAAATATTAGATTCAAAAATGTTTTGATCCACCCATATTCAACACACAGTTTTTCAAGAGATCCTTCAGCTTTGACATATGTAGAAACTATAACTCTATTCCAAAGGAAATCAAATCAATAAAATTCTCTAGATTCAAAACGGAATTAAAAACATTTTTATTAAATAATTACCAATAACTACCAACAGAAAGTGATATCGATCACACAAATACTGTCACATTTATATTTTTCTTTCCCAATAAATAAATAATATTGTTTTTAATTTTATTTTTCGTGTCTCTCTGTTTCGCTTACTCACAGAGATATTTGAGGTTAAGTGGAAGAACAGCTTTCGTTCAGTTCTGCTAAACGAAAACTGAACTTCGCCTTTTATTTTTTTTGAAAATTATGTGCTCAAATAAAAAATTTCTTGTCAATTGAAAATAATATAGACGTATTATTTGTTTTTGTTAGAATATTAATTCTTGAATATGGCAGTACAAAACAGAACTCAAAACTTTTATTGAAATTATAAATCTACAAATTTCAAAGTTATTTTTCTTTCACTTTTTATCAATAACCACAAAACAAAAAAACAGAGTAAACTTGATGATTTGGCGAATTCCAACAGTTTTTTCCCTTAAGAGTGTACCAGCCAGGCCCTGTCTCCGGTGCTCCGACCCATCCGGAGGACGCACTGGTGTCGTATACCTCAATAACCACTCCCTACGTCCGTAGGGTAAGTGATTATTGGGACCGAGAGACATGTGTTCTGAGCAGACGAAGTGAACCAAGGATGACGGCCTTCTGCATTCGAGCGGCTAAGATTTGTGCCATATTAAAGACGTATTATTATTATTTTATTTTTTTCCCGTTGGGAATGTACCAGTCAGGCCCTGTCTCCGGTGCTCCGATACATCCGGAGGGCGCGCTGGTGTCGTTAACCCTAATAACCACTCCCTACGTCCGTAGGGTGAGTGACTATTGGGTCCGAGAATCATGTGCCCTGAGTAGACGGAGCGAACCAAGGATTACGGCCTTCTGCATTCTTGCTGCTAAGATTTCTGCCATATTACGGCAAGCAGGTATTATCTTCAAGTTGGAGAGCAGTGTGTCCATCATTCCACCAAGGACTCCTATGATCAGAACCACCATTTTGACAGAATGGTCCGGATATAACCTGCGGAGTTCAAAGAGAAGATCTCGATATTTAGTCCGTTTTTCCTCCTCTTTTCGAACGATATTCATTTCGCCTGGAGCGGAAAACTCCATGACGAATATCGTTCTACTTTGGTGGTCGAGGAGGACAACATCAGGCTTATTGGCTTGTATTTGCCTGAGGGTGGGGAATGAATAGTTCCAATAGATCCGGCACCTCTCATTCTCCACCACGGACTCAATATCCCCCGGAACATAAGGCAACACCGGTGTCTCGTCTATACCGTACGAGTGTCGTAGATGGTAGTATAACACTCGTAGCGCCGCGTTATGCCTGTGGATATAGGCTGAGACCGCATAAGATGGGCATGCTGATAGCAAATGCATTACGGTCTCAGGTGCCCCACGACATGCCCTGCATCGGGTGTCAGGGACGTCTATACCCATCACGCGACTACGGTAGACGAGGGTGTTGAAGACACCATCCTGGCAGGCCATTATGAATCCCTCGGTCTCCGACTTTAGCTCACTCGCCCTGAGGAAGGCAAAGGTCAAGCTTTAAGATAAGCCAAGGTCTTCGATGTTGTGAAAGAAGACACCATGCATTGGCTTATCCATATGTAGCTGTAGCAGGACCTCTGTCTCCGCAGCTTTGATGTGAGCTTTTTGCTGAACGGGTCCCAACTCGGTGACAGAGTTTGGGTTAGCCCGTTCAGTGTCGAATACGAGACCGAGTTCATCGGCCGCACGGGTTGCTGCCATAAAAAGAAATGCTCCATTCCCTGCTTTTTCATGGTCGCGGACCATGCAGAGAAGGGGATCTGAACTCCTGATGACTTTACAGGCCCCATCTATTATTATTATTATTATTATTATTATTATTATTATTATTATTATTATTATTATTATTATTATTATTATTATTATTATTATTATTATTATTATTATTATTATTATTATTATTATTATTATTATTATTATTATTATTATTATTATTATTATTATTATTATTATTATTATTATTATTATTATTATTATTATTATTATTATTATTATTATTATTATTATTATTATTATTATTATTATTATTATTATTATTATTATTATTATTATTATTATTATTATTATTATTATTATTATTATTTGGTTTGAATTAAAATTCTCCAGTCGGGCCCTGTCTGCGGCCTTTACATGGGCTTTTTGCCGAACGGGTGACAACTCTGTGACAGAGTTCGGATCACGCCGTTTGGTGTCGAAACTGAGACCGAGTTCATCTGCCGCAGGGGCTGCTGCCTTAAAGAGGAACGCTCCAATCCCAGCGTTTTCATGGTCTCGGAACATGCAGAGAAGGGGATCCAAAGTCCTGATTACTTTACATGCTCCATCCAACACCATTCTATTGTGAAGGCACTCCAAACTCAAAAGTCCTCGTCCTCCTTGTTGTCGGTGGAGATATAACCGAGGAACGGACCATTTGGGATGCAAACTCCTGTATAGGTGCATCATCTTGCGCGTCTTTACGTCGAGTTGTCACAGCTCCTCCTGAGTCCACTTCATCACTCCAAAGGAGTAGAGTAAGATCGGAACGGCAAGCATATTTGTGGCAGCAACTTTGTTCTTTCCCGACAGTTCTGATGACCAGATCTGTCGGAGTTTGTGCTGATACTTGGAGCGGAGAGAGTTTTTGACAGTTATAACTTCTTGAGAGTGGTGTTGTTCCACTCCCAAGTAGGTATACGTCTCTCCGGCACCCAGATGACGTAGGATGCTTCCGTCTATGAGCTGGACGTCTTCTCCGTAATCGTCGCATCGTCCTCTTTTGAGATGAACCGTTGCACATTTGTCGATCCCAAACTTCATGCCGATGGCCTGCGTATCCTCCTCCACCACCCTCAAAGACTGACGTAGGTCCTTTTCACCAAAGGAATAAAGCTTAAGGTCATCCATGTAGAATAGATGAGTCACCTTATGCCTCCGGTTGCTGGGGGTGCCGCAGTAATATCCTCGCGTTTTTCTGAGGGCAACGGACAATGGCAACAGTGAGATGCAAAAGAGAAGGGGGCTGAAAAAATCTCCCTGAAAGACACCCCTTCTGAAGATGACCTGATCTGTTTGGACTCTAGCTTGACCTGATGTTATAGTCAAGCGAGTCCTCCAGAGTGGCATCAGTTGTTCAATGCATCTCACTATTTGATCGGATATCGCAAGGCATCGAAGAACATGCATGATTAGCTCATGCGATGTCGTATCAAATGCCTTGCGATAGTCGATCCAGGCCATCGAAAGGTTACGCTTATACTGTGTGGAGTCCTGCGTAATACATCTATAGATGAGCAGATTCTCCTTGCATCCAGCGATCCCTTTCTTTGACCTTCTTTGCTCATATATCCGTTCGTACACGTGTTCAACTGCGGTGAGTATTCGCATGTACAAAATGCGGGTGAACATCTTATAACATGCGTTCCTGAGCATGTTATCGGCCTGTAGTTTTTCGGTTCCGACAAATCTCCTGTTTTTGGGATCAGCACTGTTCGCCCTTCGACAAACCAACCGGGAATCTGCTGCTCACCATTCAACCATGAGTTGAAAACTCTGGCCAAATGGTGGTGGGTGCTAGGAAATTTTTTCCACCAGTAGTTCCCTAGTCCATCCGGACCTGGTGCAGCCGAGTTCTTCGAGCCCTCAAGGGCTCGTCGAACTTCTTCCGGGGTTATCGGGTCGCGCAGTTCATTGAGCTCTGGCTCTTGAATACTTCCGCAGAATGCTTCAAACTGCGCTAGGGCTGGAGTGTCTACATTCAGTAGCTGCGGATGTTCATAAATATCCTTCCAGAAGGCTTCTACCCGATCAGCGGTCGGCGGATTTTCTACAACACGCGGAGGCTTTTGGAATAATTGAGAAGGATTATCGCGGAATTTTGAGTTTTCCACGATGCTCCTCAATCGCCTCACTAGTGACTTCTTTGCAGCCATGAGCATTCGTATCCTGTCAAGGCTGTGCTGCTTGGTAGTCAACAGCACTCCTTGATTCAGTGTGTGATGGGCTCTTCTTAATTTTGCAGCTATTCGGCGCACTGCTGGCGTGAAAAGCCTGTTGGCTGCCATATAGTCCATCACACATTGGATACGAGACGCGTGTTGTATCGCCGACTTGATCTTGGCATCCATCTTCTGTACTCGTCGCTCGTGCCTTCCAACCGACAAGAAGGGATTCCTTCTCTCCGTTTGGGTCAGCGACTGAGCGGCTCTGTACACGGCGCTGTTAATTTGCCAGATATCAGCCTCTTCTATTAGGACATCCCGAACCTCTGCATCCACTTGGGCCAGTTGTTCTGGCTTCAGGTACTTCGGTACGTGAAGCACCCTACGTGTTCTGAAATTTTCCATTGGCGGTGCAATCAAAGCTTCCTCCTGTGCCAGACCAACTCGTGGTGGAACTGCCACTTCTGCCAGTTTGTTAGCCAGCTGAAGAGGGGCCCTGATATAGCCTCGAGCCCGAAGTAGGGATACATAATCCCTAACAATTGTGCGGTGAAAGCGGCATGCTCTGGGTGATTTTCGCACCACAGCGCATGCATTCTCGCCATGTATCCCCTTTGGGCGGGCTCACTACTCTCGTAAAAACGCAGAAGGTCATCCCTCATTTCATTAGTCCACTCAAAGCGCCCTTGTTCGTCGCGGTCGTCATAAGCAGGCAAATCCTCGTTAGCAGCCCCTCCACCTTACCTTTGACCCCTTATCCGAGGGGGTAGGTTGTGGGGGCCTCTTCCTGGTCTGTTTGGAACCCGAGTTATTATTATTATTATCATTATTATTTCTTCTCCTTAAGAGTGTACCAGTCAGGCCCTGTCTCCGGTGCTCCGACCCATCCGGAGGGCGCGCTGGTGTCGTTAACCCCAACAAACACTCCCCACGTCCGTAGGGTGAGTGATTATTGGGTCCGAGAATCATGTGCCCTGAGCAGACGGAGCGAACCAAGAATAACGGCCTTCTGCATTCGCGCTGCTAAGATTTCTGCCATATTACGGCAAGCAGCTATTATCTTCAAATTGGAGAGCAGTGTGTCCATCATTCCACCAAGGACTCCTATGATCAGAACCACCATTTTGACAGAATGGTCCGGATACAACCTGCGGAGTTCAAAGAGAAGATCTCGATATTTAGTCCGTTTTTCCTCCTCTTTTCTAACGATATTCATTTCGCCTGGAGCGGAAAACTCCACGACGAATATCGTTTTACTTTGGTAGTCGAGGAGGACAACATCAGGCTTTTTGGCTTGTATTTGCCTGAGGGTGGGGAATGAGTAGTTCCAATAGTTTCGGCACCTCTCATTCTCCACCACGGACTCAATATCCCCCGGAACATAAGGCAACACCGGTGTCTCGTCTATACCGTACGAGTGTCGTAGATGGTAGTACAACACATGTAGAGCCGCGTTATGCCTGTGGATATAGGCTGAGACCGCATAACATGGGCATGCTGATAGCAGATGCATTACGGTCTCAGGTGCCCCACGACATGCCCTGCATCGGGTGTCAGGGACGTCTATACCCATCACGCGACTACGGTAGACAAGGGTGTTGAAGACACCATCCTGGCAAGCCATTATGAATCCCTCGGTCTCCGACTTTAGCTCACTCGACCTGAGGAAGGCAAAGGTCAAGCTTTTGGATAAGCCAATGTCTTCGATGTTGTGAAAGAAGACACCATGCATTGGCTTATCCATATGTAGCTGTAGCAGGACCTCTGTCTCCGCAGCTTTGATGTGAGCTTTTTGCTGAACGGGTCCCAACTCGGTGACAGAGTTTGGGTTAGCCCGTTCAGTGTCGAATACGAGACCGAGTTCATCGGCCACACGGGTTGCTGCCTTAAAAAGAAATGCTCCAATCTCTGCTTTTTCATGGTCGCGGACCATACAGAGAAGGGGATCTGAACTCCGGATGACTTTACAGGCCCCATCCAGAACCATTCTGTTATGCAGACACTCCAAACTCAAAAGTCCACGGCCTCCCCGATGTCTGGAAAAGTATAACCGTGGAACGGACGATTAAGGATGCAAGCTCCTATTGAGATGCATCATTTTGCGAGTTTTAACGTCGAGTTGTCGCAGCTCTTCCTTAGTCCACTTCATTACTCCGAAAGAGTAAAGAAGGATCGGAACGGCAAGCATATTGGTTGCAGCCACTTTGTTCTTCCCCGACAGTTCTGATGACCAGATCTGTCGGAGTTTATGCTGATACTTGCCGCGGAGAGAGTTCTTAACTGTGAATACCTCTTGGGAGTGGCGTTGCTCCACCCCTAGGTAAGTATACGTCTCTCTGGCATCCAGATGATGTAGGATGCTTCCGTCTACGAGCTGGACATCCTCTCCGTATTCCTCGCATCGTCCTCTTTTGAGATGAACCGTGGCACATTTGTCGATCCCAAATTCCATTCCGATAGCATGCGTGTACTCTTCCACCACCCTAAGGGACTGAGGGAGTTTCCCTGAAACACGCCTCTTCTAATGATGACCTGCTCTGTTTGGACTGTGTCTCTACCAGATCTTATGGTGAAGCGAGTCCTCCAGAGTGGCATCAGTTCTCCAATACATCCCACTATTTGATCGGGTACCTCAAGACATCTGAGCAAATGCATGATTAACTCATGCGATGTTGTATCAAATGCCTTGCGGTAATCGATCCAGGCCATCGAAAGGTTACGTTTATACTGCACGGAGTCCTGCGTGATACATCTATCGATGAGCAGGTTCTCCTTGCAGCCGGCGACCCCTATCTTTGACCCTCTTTGCTCATATATTCGTTCGTACACCGGATCAACTGCGGAGAGAATGCGCGTGTATAAGATGCGTGTAAACACCTTATAACACGCATTCAAGCATGTTATCGGCCTGTAATTCTTTGGATCAGACAAATCTCCGTTTTTGGGGATGAGCACGGTTCGCCCCTCGACAAACCACTTCGGAATCTGCTGCTCCCCATCTAGCCATGAGTTAAAAACTCTAGCCAGATGGCGGTGGGTTGTTGGAAACTTTTTCCACCAATAGTTATTCAACCCATCAGGGCCTGGAGCAGCGAAATTCTTAGAACCTTTTAGGGCCCTTCGAACTTCTTCCGTGGTTATCGGATTGCGCAGATCATTGTGGTCATGCTGCCGAAGCGTCCTGCAGTAAGCTTCGAACTGCGCTAGGGCTGGAGTGTCTACATTGAGTGGTTGCGGAAACTCATAGATGTTCTTCCAGAAGGTTTCTACCCGATCAGCAGCCGGCGGGTTATCGACAACACGTGGAGGCTCTTGGAATAAGCGAGAAGGTTTATCGCGGAACTTTATGTTTTCCGCGATACTTCTCGCCCGCCTCACTAGTGACTTCTTTGCAGCCACTAGCATTCGTATCCTATCAAGACAGTGCTGTTTTATGGTAAACAGCACGCCTCGATTCAATGTGTGGTGAGCTCGTCTTAGCTTTGCAGCAATTCGCCGCACTGCCGGCGTGAAAAGCCTATTGGCCGACATGTAGTCCACCACACACTGGATACGAGACGCGTGTTGTCTCGCCGACTTGATCTTAGCTTCCATCTTGTGAACGCGTCGCTCAGGCCTCCCAAGCGCCCTACGGGTTCTGATGTCCTCCATTGGTGGTATGATGCGAGCCTCCTCTACAGCCAGACCGACACGTGGCATATCTGCCACTTCTGCCACTTCGTTAATCGGCTGAGGAGGAGCTCTAACATAGCCTCGAGCCCGGAGATAGGAAACATAATCCCTGAGATTTTGGGCGGAAACGGCGGCATGCTCTGGGTGTCTTTCACACCAGAGAGCATGCATCCTTGCCATGTATCCTCTCCGGGCGGGCTCACTGCTCTCGTAGATATACAGAAGTCCGTCTCTCAATTCGTCCATCCACTCAAAGCGTCCGTTGTCATTGCGGTTGCCATTTGGCAAATCATCGTTGTTGGCCCCACCACCTTGCCTTTGACCCCTAATCCGAGGGGGTCGGTTGTGGGGGCCTCTTTCCCGATTGTTTGGAACCGAGTATTAGGGTTTACTGGGGGGTTAACCCAGTAAACCCACGGCCGACACCGGAGGGAAAGATGCCTTTTCCCTCCCGGATGCGCATGAGCTGCCGGTCCGATTTTGCATCCTTTGCTCGGGTAGGTGGTGTCGCAACTAACCAGGGCCTTAGGTGTTGGTTGACCTCCCTGCCTTATCATTATTATCATTATTATTATTATTATTATTATTATTATTATTATTATTATTATTATTATTATTATTATTATTATTATTATTATTATTATTATTATTATTATTATTATTATTATTATTATTATTATTATTATTATTATTATTATTATTATTATTATTATTATTATTATTATTATTATTATTATTATTATTATTATTATTATTATTATTATTATTATTATTATTATTATTATTATTATTATTATTATTATTATTATTATTATTATTATTATTATTATTATTATTATTATTATTATTATTATTATTAGTATTATTATTATTATTATTATTATTATTATTATTATTTTTTTTTTTTTCCGTTAGGAATGTACCAGTCAGGCCCTGTCTCCGGTGCTCCGATACATCCGGAGGGCGCGCTGGTGTCGTTAACCCCAATAACCACTCCCTACGTCCGTAGGGTGAGTGACTATTGGGTCCGAGAATCATGTGCCCTGAGTAGACGGAGCGAACCAAGGATAACGGCCTTCTGCATTCGCGATGCTAAGATTTCTGCCATATTACGGCAAGCAGGTATTATCCTCAAGTTGGAGAGCAGTGTGTCCATCATTCCACCAAGGACTCCTATGATCAGAACCACCATTTTGACAGAATGGTCCGGATATAACCTGCGGAGTTCAAAGAGAAGATCTCGATATTTAGTCCGTTTTTCCTCCTCTTTTCGAACGATATTCATTTCGCCTGGAGCGGAAAACTCCATGACGAATATCGTTCTACTTTGGTGGTCGAGGAGGACAACATCAGGCTTATTGGCTTGTATTTGCCTGAGGGTGGGGAATGAGTAGTTCCAATAGATCCGGCACCTCTCATTCTCCACCACGGACTCAATATCCCCCGGAACATAAGGCAACACCGGTGTCTCGTCTATACCGTACGAGTGTCGTAGATGGTAGTATAACACTCGTAGCGCCGCGTTATGCCTGTGGATATAGGCTGAGACCGCATAAGATGGGCATGCTGATAGCAAATGCATTACGGTCTCAGGTGCCCCACGACATGCCCTGCATCGGGTGTCAGGGACGTCTATACCCATCACGCGACTACGGTAGACGAGGGTGTTAAAGACACCATCCTGGCAGGCCATTATGAATCCCTCGGTCTCCGACTTTAGCTCACTCGACCTGAGGAAGGCAAAGGTCAAGCTTTTGGATAAGCCAAGGTCTTCGATGTTGTGAAAGAAGACGCCATGCATTGGCTTATCCATATGTAGCTGTAGCAGGACCTCTGTCTCCGCAGCTTTGATGTGAGCTTTTTGCTGAACGGGTCCCAACTCGGTGACAGAGTTTGGGTTAGCCCGTTCAGTGTCGAATACGAGACCGAGTTCAGCGGCTGCACGGGTTGCTGCCTTAAAAAGAAATGCTCCAATCCCTGCTTTTTCATGGTCGCGGACCATGCAGAGAAGGGGATCTGAACTCCTGATGACTTTACAGGCCCCATCCAGAACCATTCTGTTATGCATACACTCCAAACTCAAAAGTCCACGGCCTCCCCGTTGTCTGGGAAAGTATAACCGTGGAACGGACGATTTAGGATGCAAGCACCTATTGAGATGCATCACTTTGCGAGTTTTAACGTCGAGTTGTCGCAGCTCTTCCTTAGTCCACTTCATTACTCCGAAAGAGTAGAGAAGGATCGGAACGGCAAGCATATTGGTTGCAGCAACTTTGTTCTTCCCCGACAGTTCTGATGACCAGATCTGTCGGAGTTTGTGCTGATACTTGCCGCGGAGAGAGTTCTTAACTGTGAATACCTCTTGGGAGTGGCGTTGCTCCACCCCTAGGTAAGTATACGTCTCTCCGGCATCCAGATGATGTAGGATGCTTCCGTCTACGAGCTGGACATCCTCTCCGTATTCCTCGCATCGTCCTCTTTTAAGATGAACCGTGGCACATTTGTCGATCCCAAATTCCATTCCGATAGCATGCGTGTACTCTTCCACCACCCTAAGGGACTGATGTAGGTCCCTTTCTCCAGAGGCATATAATTTTAGGTCATCCATGTAGAACAAATGGGTGACTTTATGCCTCCGGTTGCTGGGGGTGCCGCAGTTGTACCCACGGGTATTCCTAAGTACAACGGACAATGGCAATAGTGAGATGCAGAAGAGAAGAGGGCTGAGGGAGTCTCCCTGAAACACGCCTCTTCTAATGATGACCTGCTCTGTTTGGACTGTGTCTCTACCAGATCTTATGGTGAAGCGAGTCCTCCAGAGTGGCATCAGTTGTCCAATACATCCCACTATTTGATCGGGTACCTCAAGACATCTGAGCAAATGCATGATTAACTCATGCGATGTTGTATCAAATGCCTTGCGGTAATCGATCCAGGCCATCGAAAGGTTACGCTTATACTGCACGGAGTCCTGCGTGATACATCTATCGATGAGCAGGTTCTCCTTGCAGCCGGCGACCCCTTTCTTTGACCCTCTTTGCTCATATATCCGTTCGTACACCGGATCAACTGCGGAGAGAATGCGCGTGTATAAGATGCGTGTAAACAACTTATAACACGCATTCAAGCATGTTATCGGCCTGTAATTCTTTGGATCAGACAAATCTCCGTTTTTGGGGATGAGCACGGTTCGCCCCTCGACAAACCACTCCGGAATCTGCTGCTCCCCATCTAGCCATGAGTTAAAAACTCTAGCCAGATGGCGGTGGGTTGTTGGAAACTTTTTCCACCAATAGTTATTCAACCCATCAGGGCCTGGAGCAGCGAAATTCTTAGAACCTTTTAGGGCCCTTCGAACTTCTTCCGTGGTTATCGGATTGCGCAGATCATTGTGCTCATGCTGCCGAAGCGTCCTGCAGTAAGCTTCGAACTGCGCTAGGGCTGGAGTGTCTACATTGAGTGGTTGCGGAAACTCATAGATGTTCTTCCAGAAGGTTTCTACCCGATTATTATTATTATTATTATTATTATTATTATTATAATTATTATTATTATTTTTTTTTTCTCCTTAGGAGTGTACCAGTCAGGCCCTGTCTCCGGTGCTCCGACCCATCCGGAGGGCGCGCTGGTGTCGTTAACCCCAATAGCCACTCCCTACGTCCGTAGGGTGAGTGATTATTGGGTCCGAGAATCATGTGCCCTGAGTAGACGGAGCGAACCAAGTATAACGGCCTTCTGCATTCTTGCTGCTAAGATTTCTGCCATATTACGGCAAGCCGGTATTATCTTCAAGTTAGAGAGCAGTGTGTCCATCATTCCACCAAGGACTCCTATAATCAGAACCACCATTTTGACAGAATGGTCCGGATATAACCTGCGGAGTCCGTTTTTCCTCCTCTTTTCGAACGATATTCATTTCGCCTGGAGCGGAAAACTCCATGACGAATATCGTTCTACTTTGGTGGTCGAGGAGGACAACATCAGGCTTATTGGCTTGTATTTGCCTGAGGGTGGGGAATGAGTAGTTCCAATAGATTCGGCATCTCTCATTCTCCACCACGGACTCAATATCCCCTGGAGCATAAGGCAACACCGGTGCCTCGTCTATACAGTACGAGTGTCGTAGGTGGTAGTACAACACTCGCAGCGCCGCGTAATGCCTGTGGATATATGCTGAGACCGCATAAGATGGGCATGCTGATAGCAAATGCTTTACGGTCTCAGGTGCCCCTCGACATGCCCTGCATCGGGTGTCAGGGACGTCTATACCCATCACGCGACTACGGTAGACAAGGGTGTTGAAAACACCATCCTGGCAGGCCATTATGAATCCCTCGGTCTCCGACTTTAGCTCACTTGACCTGAGGAAGGCAAAGGTCAAGCTTTTGGATAAGCCAAGGTCTTCGATGTTATTGTTAAGGCACGAACTGAAACTTTTTAGTTACTCTGTATATGTTCAACGGTTGATATGTAAAAATATAAACAATGTGATAGATGTCAATAAAAAAAAATAAATAAAGAGAGAACAGAAAGGCAGTTTGAGTCTTTATACAATATATAAGAAGTACAGTCCATTTTAAGAATTAATCATTGGTCCCACGAGCCGCACGGAATATTGGTTTCCAGCACGGAAGTGGTGTTGCAGTTGCAGAATATCAGGAGGGTACAGTTTTTGGACAAATTTTGTCGGAATTCAGGTATCTGTCAGATTTGAATTATTATTTGTATTGAAATGTCAGAATCATTGAAGGCAAAGCGGGCACAATTAAAAGGTCATGTTACAAGACTTCGAAAGGTTGTTGAATCTTTCAATCAGCCCGAGAATCAGCCTCTAGACGAAACAAGCATAATACAGCTAGGTCACAGACTCGAGAAGTTTGAACCGATATTAGATCAGTTTAATGATGTACAAAATCAATTAGAAGAATTAGATTCTAATGAATTTGACTCAGCAGAACGTGATAACTTTGAAAGTTTTTATTTCACATTATGTGCTGAAATAAAAAAAATCATAAATAATTTTAATCGAAACAATCAACATAATTTCGATAAGATTGATACAATTTCGGTGCGATCAATCGATCATAATATCAATTCGAAAACTAATATCGATGTTAGAAGTCACAATTCAGTGTCAAACCAAATGCAGATCCCAGCATCTAACCTGGATATCAGTTCGAATGGACACAGTTCAGTGTCAAATTCTCAAATTAAATTGCCAACTATTAAGTTGCCTACTTTCAACGGTGATTATAGCAGTTGGTTAGAATTTCGAGATGCGTTCAAAGCTTTAGTCAACAGTAATCAGTCATTATCAGAAATTGAGAAATTTTATTATTTGCGTTCATCGTTGGAAAAAGAAGTGTCCCAAATAATCAAGGCTATTGATGTTTCAGCTAATAATTACAAAGTAGCTTGGCAGTTGTTATTAGATCGATTTGAAAACAAAAAATTGATTGTTCATAATCACATTCATGCCCTTTTTCAATTACCTATATTACAAATTGAATCTCATTGTGAGTTAAGGAAATTGTTTGATGAGGTGTCCACTCATCTAAGATCTCTCAGCGCACTGGGAGAGAACACAGATGCTTGGGACAGACTCATTATTTATTTGGTTACCAATAAGTTCGATTCGGTTACAAGACGAGACTGGGAATCATATGCGCATTCAGGAGAATTACCAACAATGAATGACTTGAACAAGTTCCTTAAGGTGAAATGTGAGGTACTTGAAAAATTGACATCAATAACTCTAACGACGCCATCTTTGCCTGGATGTAGTGCTGTAACTCTGCCTAATCGCCAATCCAATACAGGAGCATTGTCCTGTTTCACGAGAACCATTGAATCAATCTTGAGCAACTAGCAAGTTCCAGTGCTATTTCTGCAAGAAATCTCATGCAATTTACAAATGTATTGAATTTTTGACGTTGCCAGTCTCAGATAGAATAACAGAATCACAAAAATTGAGTCTATGTTTAAATTGTTTACAACCATCACATAAAACAATTGATTGTCGATGGAATCACTGTAAGATATGTAATGAACCTCACAATTCATTGTTACATACAGAAAATAACGTTTTTTCAACTGTGAAAACATCAAACGAAAACACTACAGATTCATTTTCAAAATCTTTGAATGAAATGACAATAAGCAATCATACTTCAAAGGGCCGAGTTGGACCACCAATAATTTCACAGATTTTATTGTCTACAGCAATTGTGAAAATAGCATTCGGTAATAAAGTAGTTAAATGTCGCGCTTTACTAGACAGTGGCTCACAAAGAAATTTTCTCACAGATAATTTAGCCAAAGAACTGGGATTGCCAATTTCAAAAATAAATCATGTTGTTAAGGGTGTAGGTAAGACATTAACTAACATTGATTCTCAGGCAATCGTAACAATAGAGTCATGTCACAGTAATTTTCGTATGGATATCAACTGTTTGAATCTGCCACGAATCACAGAAAAACTACCTTTTTTAAGTTTTGATAAGAATATTTTGAAAATTCCAAATGAAATCAATCTTGCCGATCCAGTTTTTAATGTACCAAGAGATATTGATTTACTATTAGGATACAATGTATTTTGGTCAATCTTATGTTCCGGTAAATGTGAACTTGGTTATAATTTACCTATTTTACAAAATACGAAACTAGGCTGGATTATTGCTGGTAACTTAAATGTTAATTTTAAAAATGTTTCACTAGGTCATGTAAATGTATTCAATGCTGATTCGTTAGATGAAAATATAACTAGATTTTGGCAGTTGGAAGAAGTTAATGGTGTTTATGACAAATTATCAGAATTAGATAACTATTGCGAACAATATTTTGCTAGAACAACTTGTCATGATTCCAATGGTAGATTTATTGTAAGCATTCCCTTTAAAGAGTCAGTTAAATTTTTAGGGAATTCTCGAGAAATAGCACTAAAGAGATTTTACTCATTGGAACGAAAATTGCAAAATGATTCTAGCCTGAGGAGTGAATATAATAAGTTCATGTGTGAGTATGAGAATTTGAATCATATGTCTGAGATCCACGAAACAATGGTGGATCGTTCGTGTGGTTATTATCTGCCTCACCATGCAGTATTGAAGTCTGGTAGTTTAACTACAAAATGTCGTGTCGTTTTTGATGCGTCAGCCAAAACAACCAATGGGATCTCGCTCAATGATGTTCAATTCAGCGGCCCCACTTTACAAAATGACATATTCACAATTTTGTTAAATTTTCGTAAATACAAATACATTATCTCGGCAGATGTTTCAAAAATGTACAGGCAGGTATTAATAAATGAAAATCAAAGGCAATACCAGAAAATATTTTGGCGTTCTAGTCCGAATGAACGGCTGAAATGTTTTCAGCTCAATACTGTTACGTACGGTACTGCCTCTGCACCTTATTTATCCGTCAAATGTTTATTTCAATTAGCCGATGATATATATTCTGAAAAACCTGATATTAGTAAGATAATAAAAGAATCTTTTTATGTAGATGATCTTTTAGGTGGGGCAGATACCACGGCAGATATAATTCGTATCCAACGGGAAGTCTCGAAGATTCTTTCTAGCGCTGGATTTGATTTACGTAAATGGTTATGCAATGACAAGGAACTTCTTAATAAATTTCAAGTGAAAGACAATTTAGAAGTTGGTGTTCTGCATATAGGCGACAACGAGAATTGCAAGACACTTGGTATTTATTGGAATTCGAATTCGGATAAAATTCAATATTCGATTACCATCAATGACGTATCTCTTACGAAACGTTCAATTATATTTAGTATTTCCCAAGTATTTGATCCGCTTGGGTTATTGTGTCCAGTAATTATTACTGGAAAATTATTGATACAAGATTTATGGAAATCAAAAATATCATGGGATGATCAAGTTCCCGATAATATTCTAGTAAAATGGGCCAAGTTTCAAAACCATTTGCCTCATTTGAATAACCTCAAAGTTACTCGCCATTATTTAATGTTTCAATATAAATCAATAGAATTGCATGGCTTCTCGGATTCTTCAGAAAATGCGTATGGGGCGTGCATTTATATCCGTTGCATCAGTTCAGATGGCAAAATTTGCACAAATTTAATATGTGCAAAATCGAAACCGAAACAGATAAGTCTTCCTAAATTAGAATTATGTGGAGCAGTATTGCTAGCTAATTTAGTGAAGAGAACATTAGATTCCTTAAAAATAAAATTTGATCGCATTTACTTATGGTCAGATTCGACAATTACATTGGCGTGGATTAAAGGATTATCGAGTAGATGGAAAACCTTTGTAGCCAATAGAGTTGGAGAAATACAATCTCTTACCAATACACAGGATTGGTATCATGTGAATTCACATGAAAATCCTGCTGACTTGTTGACAAGGGGTATCACTCCTGAAGATATATGTGAATCTAAGTTATGGTGGCATGGACCTGACTGGTTTTATATTAGTAGTTCTTTTTGGGACCTGAGAAATCATAATTGTGAATCGTTTGGAAATGATATTCCAGAACAAAAATCTGTTTCTCATGCTACTTTGATTACTTCTGATCTTTTCAATGTCATTAACAAATTTTCATCCTTGAAGAAAATTCAGAGGATAGTAGCATATGTTAACAGATTTATAAACAATTCAAAACGCCTAAATGATAGACAATTTGGTGCTCTGAATCCTTGTGAGATGGAAAAAGCATTGACTATGTTAATAAAAAATGCTCAAATTGAATGTTTTCCATGTGATTATTTAAATCTTTCCAGTGGAAAACCATTGAACAAAAAAAGCAAAATTCTTTCTCTAAATCCATTTCTACACAATGGTCTAATTTTAGTAGGTGGTAGGATTGAAAATTCAACATTATCATTTGAAGCAAAACATCAAATAATTTTACCCAAAGGCCACACATTGACATACCTTATATTGAAACATGAACACGAAAGATGTTTGCACTGTGGACCGCAGAATTTATTGTGATCTCTTCGTCAAAAATTTTGGCCCATATCAGGTCGTAGTCAATGTAAGGATATTATACGAAAGTGTGTAATTTGTTTCAAAGCTAAGCCCAAGAGTTTTGATTACATTATGGGTGATTTACCCGATGTCAGAGTGACAAATTATTTCCCATTCATTAATGTTGGAATTGATTATGGGGGACCCTTTTTATTGAAAGACAGAAAAACTCGAGGTGCTAAGGTTTTGAAGTCATATATTTGTTTGTTTGTCTGCATGTGTACGAAAGCTGTACACCTCGAATTAGTTTCCGAATTGACGACAAATGCTTTTGTAGCTACATTGAAAAGGTTTATAAATAGAAGAGGTAGACCTTCTAATATTTATACAGACAACGGTTCGAATTTTGTTGGTGCAAATAATGAACTTTCAAAGATGTCAGCATTTTTAGCATCCGAATCAGAGGTTATAGCGAATCATCTTGTTAATGAAGGAATTAGATGGCATTTCATTCCCGCAAATTCTCCAACTTTTGGAGGACTCTGGGAGTCAGGCATAAAAAGCTCAAAATATCATATTAAACGAGTTGTTGGAAATCAGTCTCTCACTTTTGAAGATTTCAATACAATTTTGGTTCAAATTGAGGGTGTCCTGAATTCCCGACCCCTCAGTCCATTGTCTTGTGATCCACAAGATTTAACACCATTTACACCATCCCATTTCCTGATTGGGAGGAACATGTCTGTTCTTCCTGAACCCAGTTTACTAGATGTTACCGAAAACCGTTTGGATCGATTCCAGAAGTTGCAATCTATGGTGCAACATTTTTGGGTTAGATGGCACAAAGAATATTTATCCGAATTACAAACCCGCGTGAAGTGGAAGCAGAAATCGCCACAGTTGCTCAAGATTGATTCAATGGTCCTCGTGAAACAGGACAATGCTCCTGTATTGGATTGGCGATTAGGCAGAGTTACAGTACTACATCCAGGCAAAGATGGCGTCAATAGAGTTATTGATGTCAAGGTTAGAGACGGAGTTTTGAGGCGTGCTCTGAATAGAGTGTGTGTCTTACCAATTCAGTAGATTTTTTTTGAAAGCTTTTCTTTCAAGGCGGCCGACATGTTAAGGCACGAACTGAAACTTTTTAGTTACTCTGTATATGTTCAACGGTTGATATGTAAAAATATAAACAATGTGATAGATGTCAATAAAAAAAAAATAAATAAAGAGAGAACAGAAAGGCAGTTTGACTCTTTATACAATATATAAGAAGTACAGTCCATTTTAAGAATTAATCAGTTATGAAAGAAGACACCATGCATTGGCTTATCCATATGTAGCTGTAGCAGGACCTCTGTCTCCGCAGCTTTTATGTGAGCTTTTTGCTGAACGGGTCCCAACTCGGTGACAGAGTTTGGGTTAGCCCGTTCAGTGTCGAAAACGAGACCGAGTTCATCGGCCGCACGGGTAGCTGCCTTAAAAAGGAATGCTCCAATCCCTGCTTCCTCATGGTCGCGGACCATGCAGAGAAGGGGATCTGAACTCCTGATGACTTTACAGGCCCCATCCAGAACCATTCTGTTATGCAGACACTCCAAACTCAAAAGTCCACGGCCTCCCCGTTGTCTGGGAAAGTATAACCGTGGAACAGACGATTTAGGATGCAAGCTCCTATTGAGATGCATCATTTTGCGAGTCTTAACGTCAAGTTGTAGCAGTTCTTCCTTAGTCCACTTCATCACTCCGAAAGAGTAAAGAAGGATCGGAACGGCAAGCATATTAGTTGCAGCAACTTTGTTCTTCCCCGACAGTTCTGATGACCAGATCTGTCGGAGTTTATGCTGATACTTGCCGCGGAGAGAGTTTTTAACTGCAAATACCTCTTGGGAGCGGCGTTGTTCCGTCTACGAGCTGGATATCCTCTCCGTATTCCTCGCATCGTCCTCTTTTGAGATGAACCGTGGCACATTTGTCGATCCCAAATTCCATAACGATAGCATTCGTATAGTCTTCCACCACCCTAAGGGACTGATGTAGGTCCCTTTCTCCAGAGGCATATAATTTGAGGTCATCCATGTTAAATAGATGGGTGACATTATGCCTCCGGTTGCTGTGGGTGCCGCAGTTGTACCCACGGGTATTCCTGAGTGCAACGGACAATGGCAATAGGGAGATGCAGAAGAGAAGAGGGCTAAGGGAGTCTCCCTGAAACACACCTCTTCTAATGATGACCTGCTCTGTTTGGACTATGTCTCTACCAGATCTTATGGTGAAGCGAGTCCTCCAGAGCGGCATCAGTTGTCCAATGCACCCCACTATTTGACCGGGTACCTCAAGGCATCTGAGCAAATGCATGATTAACTCATGTGATGTTGTATCAAATGCCTTGCGGTAATCGATCCAGGCCATCGAAAGGTTACGCTTATACTGCACGGAGTCCTGCGTGATACATCTATCGATGAGCAGGTTCTCCTTGCACCCGGCGACCCCTTTCTTTGACCCTCTTTGCTCATTTATCCGTTCATATACCGGATCAACTGCGGAGAGAATGCGTGTGTATAAGATGCGCGTAAACTCCTTATAACATGCATTCAAGCATAATATCGGCCTGTAATTCTTTGGATCAGACAAATCTCCGTTTTTGGGGATGAGCACGGTTTGCCCCTCGACAAACCACTCTGGAATCTGCTGCTCCCCATCTAGCCATGAGTTGAAAACTCTGGCCAGATGGCGGTGGGTTGTTGGAAACTTTTTCCACCAATAGTTATTCAACCCATCAGGGCCTGGAGCAGCGAAATTCTTAGAGCCTCGTGGTTATCGGAATGCGCAGATCATTGAGCTCAGGCTGTATATTATTATTATTATTATTATTATTATTATTATTATTATTATTATTATTATTATTATTATTATTATTATTATTATTATTATTATTATTATTATTATTATTATTATTATTATTATTATTATTATTATTATTATTATTATTATTATTATTATTATTATTATTATTATTATTATTATTATTATTATTATTATTATTATTATTATTATTATTATTATTATTATTATTATTATTATTATTATTATTATTATTATTATTATTATTATTTATTTTTTTTCTCCTTAGGAGTGTACCAGTCAGGCCCTGTCTCCGGTGCTCCGACCCATCCGGAGGGCGCGCTGGTGTCGTTAACCCCAATAACCACTCCCTACATCCGTAGGGTGAGTGATTATTGGGTCCGAGAATCGTGTGCCCTGAGTAGACGAAGCGAACCAAGTATAACGGCCTTCTGCATTCTTGCTGCTAAGATTTCTGCCATATTACGGCAAGCAGGTATTATTTTCAAATTGGAGAGCAGTGTGTCCATCATTCCACCAAGGACTCCTATGATCAGAACCACCATTTTGACAGAATGGTCCGGATATAACCTGCGGAGTTCAAAGAGAAGATCTCGATATTTAGTCCGTTTTTCCTCCTCTTTTCGAACGATATTAATTTCGCCTGGAGCGGAAAACTCCATGACGAATATCGTTCTACTTTGGTGGTCGAGGAGGACAACATCAGGCTTATTGGCTTGTATTTGCCTGAGGGTGGGGAATGAGTAGTTCCAATAGATTCGGCATCTCTCATTCTCCACCACGGACTCAATATCCCCCGGAGCATAAGGCAACACCGGTGTCTCGTCTATACCGTACGAGTGTCGTAGGTGGTAGTACAACACTCGTAGCGCCGCGTTATGCCTGTGGATATAGGCTGAGACCGCATAAGATGGGCATGCTGATAGCAAATGCATTACGGTCTCAGGTGCCCCACGACATGCCCTGCATCGGGTGTCAGGGACGTCTATACCCATCACGCGACTACGGTAGACAAGGGTGTTGAAGACACCATCCTGGCAGGCCATTATGAATCCCTCGGTCTCCGACTTTAGCTCACTCGACCTGAGGAAGGCAAAGGTCAAGCTTTTGGATAAGCCAAGGTCTTCGATGTTATGAAAGAAGACACCATGCATTGGCTTATCCATATGTAGCTGTAGCAGGACCTCTGTCTCCGCAGCTTTTATCTGAGCTTTTTGCTGAACGGGTCCCAACTCGGTGACAGAGTTTGGGTTAGCCCGTTCAGTGTCGAAAACGAGACCGAGTTCATCGGCCGCACGGGTAGCTGCCTTAAAAAGGAATGCTCCAATCCCTGCTTTCTCATGGTCGCGGACCATGCAGAGAAGGGGATCTGAACTCCTGATGACTTTACAGGCCCCATCCAGAACCATTCTGTTATGCAGACACTCCAAACTCAAAAGTCCACGGCCTCCCCGTTGCCTGGAAAAGTATAACCGTGGAACGGACGATTTATGATGCAAGTTCCTATTGAGATGCATCATTTTGCGAGTCTTAACGTCAAGTTGTCGCAGCTCTTCCTTAGTCCACTTCATCACTCCGAAAGAGTAAAGAAGGATCGGAACGGCAAGCATATTAGTTGCAGCAACTTTGTTCTTCCCCGACAGTTCTGATGACCAGATCTGTCGGAGTTTATGCTGATACTTGCCGCGGAGAGAGTTTTTAACTGCAAATACCTCTTGGGAGCGGCGTTGTTCCACCCCAAGGTAGGTATAAGTCTCTCCGGCATCCAGATGATGTAGGATGCTTCCGTCTACGAGCTGGACATCCTCTCCGTATTCCTCGCATCGTCCTCTTTTGAGATGAACCGTGGCACATTTGTCGATCCCAAATTCCATACCGATAGCATGCGTATATTCTTCCACCACCCTAAGGGACTGATGTAGGTCCCTTTCTCCAGAGGCATACAATTTGAGGTCATCCATGTAAAATAGATGGGTGACATTATGCCTCCGGTTGCTGGGGGTGCCGCAGTTGTACCCACGGGTATTCCTGAGCGCAACGGACAATGGCAATAGTGAGATGCAGAAGAGAAGAGGGCTAAGGGAGTCTCCCTGAAACACACCTCTTCTAATGATGACCTGCTCTTTTTGGACTATGTCTCTACCAGATCTTATGGTGAAGCGAGTCCTCCAGAGCGGCATCAGTTGTCCAATGCATCCCACTATTTGACCGGGTACCTCAAGGCATCTGAGCAAATGCATGATTAACTCATGTGATGTTGTATCAAATGCCTTGCGGTAATCGATCCAGGCCATCGAAAGGTTACGCTTATACTGCACGGAGTCCTGCGTGATACATCTATCGATGAGCAGGTTCTCCTTGCACCCGGCGACCCCTTTCTTTGACCCTCTTTGCTCATTTATCCGTTCATACACCGGATCAACTGCGGAGAGAATGCGCGTGTATAAGATGCGCGTAAACACCTTATAACACGCATTCAAGCATGTTATCGGCCTGTAATTCTTTGGATCAGACAAATCTCCGTTTTTGGGGATGAGCACGGTTCGCCCCTCGACAAACCACTCTGGAATCTGCTGCTCCCCATCTAGCCATGAGTTGAAAACTCTGGCCAGATGGCGGTGGGTTGTTGGAAACTTATTCCACCAATAGTTATTCAACCCATCAGGGCCTGGAGCAGCGAAATTCTTAGAGCCTTTTAGGGCCCCTCGTACTTCTTCCGTGGTTATCGGAATGCGCAGATCATTGAGCTCAGGCTGCCGAAGCCTCCTGCAAAATGCTTCGAACTGCGCTAGGGCTGGAGTATCTACATTGAGTGGTTGCGGATACTCATAGATATTCTTCCAGAATGTTTCCACCCGATCTGCAGCCGGCGGGTTATCGACAACACGTGGAGGCTCTTGGCATAAGCGAGAAGGTTTATCGCGGAACTTTATGTTTTCCGCGATACCTCTCGCCCGCCTCACTAGTGACTTCTTTGCAGCCACTAGCATTCGTATCCTATCAAGGCAGTGCTGTTTGATGGTGAACAGCACACCTTGATTTAATGTGTGGTGAGCTCGTCTCAGTTTTGCGGCAATTCGCCGCACTGCGGGCGTGAAAGGCCTATTGGCCGCCACGAAGTCCACCACACACTGGATACGAGACGCGTGTTGTCTCGCCGACTTGATCTTGGCTTCCATCTTGTGTACACGTCGTTCATGCCTCCCTAACAGAGCGGTGGTGTCCCTCCTCTCCGTTTGGGATAGAGCATGAGCGGCGTCGTACACGACAGAATTGATCTGCCAGATGTCAGCCTCTTCTGGAAGAACATCGCCAATCTCCGCATCCACCCGTGCCAGTTCTTGCGGCTTCAGGGGCTTCATATTGTGAAGCGCCCTGCGGGTTCTGATATCCTCCATCAGTGGAACAATGCGATTCTCCTCCACAGCCAAACCGACACGTGGCATATCTGCCACTTCGATAACTGGCTGAGGAGGAGCTCTAACGTAGCCTCGAGCCCGAAGATGGGATACATAATCCCTGAGATTTTGTGCGGAAAACGCTGCATGCTCTGGGTGTCTCTCACACCACAGAGCATGCATTCTCGCCATGTATCCTCTCCGGGCGGGCTCACTGCTCTCGTAGCAATGCAGAAGTCCGTCCCTTAATTCGTCCGTCCACTCAAAGCGTCCGTTGTTATCGCGGTCGTCATCGTTTGGCAAATCGTCGTTGGCCCCACCACCTTGCCTATGACCCCTAATCCGAGGGGGTCGGTTGTGGGGGCCTCTTCCTCGATCGTTTGGAACCGAGTAGTAGAGTTTACTGGGGGGTTAACCCAGTAAACCCACGGCCGACACCGGAGGGAAAGATGCTTTTTCCCTCCCGGATGCGCATGAGCTGCCGGTCCGATTTTGCATCCTTTGCTCGGGTAGGTGGTGTCGCTACTCACCAGGGCCTTAGGTGTTGGTTGACCCCCCTGCCTTATTATTATTATTATTATTATTATTATTATTATTATTATTATTATTATTATTATTATTATTATTATTATTATTATTATTATTATTATTATTATTATTATTATTATTATTATTATTATTATTATTATTATTATTATTATTATTATTATTATTATTATTATTATTATTATTATTATTATTATTATTATTATTATTATTATCTCTTTTGAATTAAAATTCTCCAGTCGGACCCTGTCTCCGATGCTCCGATACATTCGGAGGGCGCGCTGGCAACATCATTACCCCAATAACCACTCCCCAAACTATGGGGTAAGCAGCTATTGGGTCCGGGAATCGTGTGCCCTGAGCAGACGTAATGAACCGAGGATGACAGCCTTCTGCATTCTTCCGGCTATGATTTCTGACATCTTTCTACATGCCGGTATGATTTTTAAGTTCGAGAGTAATGAATCCATCACACCGCCAAGGGACCCTATTATCAGAACAACCATTTTTACAGAATGGTCTGGATAGAGCCTGCGGAGTTCGAAGAGTAAATCTCGATATTTCGTCCGTTTCTCCTTCTCCTTTCGGACGATATTCGTTTCGCCAGGAGCCGAAAACTCAATGACGAATATCGTCTTACTTCCATGGTCGAGGAGTACTACATCAGGCTTATTGGCCTGTATTTGCCTGAGGGTGGGAAATGAGTAGTTCCAGTAGATCCGGCACTTCACATTCTCCACCACGGACTCAATATCCCCCGGAGCGTAAGGCAACACTGGTGTCTCGTCTATACCGTACGAGTGTCGTAGGTGGTAATATAACACTCGTAGAGCCGCGTTATGTCTGTGGATATAGGCTGAGACCGCATATGCTGGACATGCTGACAGCAAATGCATAATGGTCTCAGGCGCCTGACGGCAGGCCCTGCATCTAATATCAGGGACCTCTATACCCATCACGTGGCTTCGGTAGACCAAGGTGTTGAAGACACCATCTTGGCAGGCCATTATGAATCCCTCGGTCTCCGACTTCAGCCCACTTGACCTAAGGAAGGCGTAGGTCAAGTTCTTGGATAAGCCAAGGTCTTCAACGTTTCTGAAGAAGACCCCATGCAAAGGCTTATCCCTATGCAGCTGCAGAAGAGCTGCATTTTCTGCGGCCTTTACACGGGCTTTTTGCCGAACGGGTGCCAACTCTGTGACAGAGTTCGGATCACGCCGTTTGGTGTCGAAACTGAGACCAAGTTCATCAGCCGCACGGGCTGCTTCCTTAAAGAGGAACGCTCCAATCCCTGCGTTTTCATGGTCACGGACCATGCAGAGAAGGGGGTCCAAACTCCTGATTACTTTACATGCTCCATCCAATACCATTCTGTTGTGAAGACACTCCAAACTCAAAAGTCCTCGTCCTCCTTGTTGTCGGTGGAGATATAACCGAGGAACGGACGATTTGGGATGCAAGCTCCTGTATAGGTGCATCATCTTGCGAGTCTTTACGTCGAGTTGTCGCAGCTCCTCCTGAGTCCACTTCATTACTCCGAAGGAGTAGAGTAAGATCGGCAAGCATATTTGTGGCAGCAACTTTGTTCTTTCCCGACAGTTCTGATGACCAGATCTGTCGGAGTTTGTGCTGATACTTGCCGCGGAGAGAGTTTTTGACAGTTATAACTTCTTGAGAGTGGTGTTGTTCCACTCCCAAGTAGGTATACGTCTCTCCGGCACCCAGATGACGTAGGATGCTTCCGTCTATGAGCTGGACGTCTTCTCCGTAATCGTCGCATCGTCCTCTTTTGAGATGAACCGTTGCACATTTGTCGATCCCAAACTCCATGCCGATGGCCTGCGTATACTCCTCCACCACCCTGATGATGACTGTAGAGTAGTTTTTGGGATTTAGGTCTCAGATTAAAGAAAACGATATTTCTTAAAAGCCGACGTTTCGTCAATTTATTTTGATATCTTAAGGGCAATAAGAGGAGTTTTCCGTGTTTATTATTATTATTATTATTATTATTATTATTATTATTATTATTATTATTATTATTATTATTATTATTATTATTATTATTATTATTATTATTATTATTATTATTATTATTATTATTATTATTATTATTATTATTATTATTATTATTATTATTATTATTATTATTATTATTATTATTATTATTATTATTATTATTATTATTATTATTATTATTATTATTATTATTATTATTATTATTATTATTATTATTATTATTATTATTATTATTATTATTAAAATAGAGCTGTTGTTTGGTATGTCTGCAGAGATATCTTCAGAGATACATGTCGGCCGCTATTCAACTCATAAACTGTACTGACTCTCACCTCAATATTTATACTAAAGACTGCTTGATGTTTAAGAAACAGAAGTAAAATAATAACTACATGAGAAATTCTCTTTTTCCTACCAGATACACTTGTAATCTCGATCGCTCCCTGAGCCTAACTCTACACAAATTAAGACATTTTACTTTTGACAACTATTAAAAAAATTTCAATTATCTGCCTCAGGATACCTATAATCTAAATTCAGAAAAAAATATCAAAAATAGAGTTAAAGAGCTACTAAGGCTTTTACTACACTTTGGATGAGTATTTCAATGATACACTTTCAACATAGTATAGTTTACTGATGTGATTCAACAATTTGAATATTTTGACTTTTTTACTCAGCAGTTTCATTTATTTTTTCAATATTCATGACCTTATTCTATGAATCTATTTCTTCGCACGATAAAGTATTTTTGACTGACATCTTGACAACACACGTGCTTTCCAACCAGGCATGTGGTCGTGTACAGATAAAAATATAACATGAAAAAAATGTATCAGTACGCCGCCACTGGTTCTGAGCTCACATCCAGATATCATAACAATAAAAAATCTACCCCTCCGAACTCGGAGATTACCCCTCACCAACAAACTATCACAAAGGATAGTGATATACAGCTTTCATAACAATGTGTGATGTGCATATAGAAATGGCACCTCTATATCTTTTATTGGTCGTAGGTATGGATCAAATGAATATATAAACCAATAAATAAGTATATCTTATTTAATTATTCATTGAAACCGTGACCATGTCAAAATCCAATAGGATCATAATATGAATACAATAAATATTATTGCAATTTATTCACGACCTTTCTGATGATGACTGTAGAGTAGTTTTTGGGATTTAGGTCTCAGATTAAAGAAAACGATATTTCTTAAAAGCCGACGTTTCGTCAATTTATTTTGATATCTTCAGGGCAATAAGAGGAGTTTTCCGTGTTTAAAAATAATAAGGTTGTCCACCATGATAGTTGGTTTCTGTCTTGACATATAAACATATAAAACTCAGCTTAAAACAACAAACACAACTATGAAACACGTTAAACTTTAAATAAAATAATGACAAACTGATGTGCATTCGAAATAAAATAAAAATATTATTATCACTATTATTCACGGAACATTTTTCTATATTTTCAAGTGAGTTATCTCTGAGACTTTTGGCAGTATATTGTCTCAGATCCTGTGCAATTGTCAGTCTTTGACCAATCTGCGAACCAGGTCGCTTCTCTGATAATTTGTTGTTTTTCTATCATTTATGCGAGATTAGAATAAATGACAACTCCAAGTTAACCTCGCCCTATATGTCCATCAAAAATAGGTTCATCTGTATTTCTAATTTACCGTCATCATCTAACACTTGCTTTTGAACAAGTTGTATCGAGTCCTTATCCGACCTAAAATATGAAAATTACGATTCCAGTAGACATTGAACCATTGATGATTATAGCCACCAAACGATTAACTCAAAAGTATCAGTTCATCAAGGATCTGAATTCAAATAACTCTCTGATTTATGCTTGAAAACTATACAGCTATAATAATTGAAAGTGTTGAAACTGTTGAAAGGTTAAGGTTCCCCGTGAAACTATAACTTCCTATTATCAACATTTATCAGCAAAACTCTCATAATGCTCGTTGCATGTTTTCTCAAAGTAGTTGTGAAAAATTAATATTGAATATGAAATGGTCCTTGTCAATTCCTCAGGAATTCCGCACTGTCATTATACCCTTACCGCACTCTTATTAATTAAAATGCGGCATTCGAATTCATTGTTCCTCTACAGCCTTCAAGGAAAACAAATTAAATGCGTCATAAAACTAGACAGAGCAATTAATGTGACACAGCATTCGAAAACAGTCCTAATATAAGATAATTGACTGTTATTGCACGCAGCTGAGGGTCTTGAATTCCCGAAAAAAATTAAAATGCTTCGATATCAGTTCGGTTTGGTTCGCACCACTAACAATTAAGTCAATGAATAAGTTTAATTACTCAAAATGATTCAAACCGGATTGAACAAACTTTTATTGGATATACCTAGGTACTGAATGTTTTTGTATTTCTTGACCTATTCGATAATGAAAAGAATAAACTGTAACTCTTTTATGGTCGTTTTGTTTTCCTGGAAAACAAGAAGTTAATTAGTAGTGTTATGCATTGCTTATGTTCTTATATATCAACAAATTATTAGAATAGTATACAGGGTATATACTAAATGATGTCATTAATTTCATGTGATGACTTCTTGTCATATGTCACTAAAAAAGTTCATATAAACGTGTGTCCTAACTTGCTTTGTTTTCAACAGTCGGAGTGTCAGAGTTTAAAAAATCGGTTATTTATTAATTACTCAAAAGTCTTTTCTCCGATTTTCATAAAACCTGGTGTGTATATTGGCAGTTACAAGGGGCTTGTTTGCATGATGGTAGATCTTAAATTATAAGCTGCTAAGGGTCACCTGATTGATGAATATGGTAAAAATAATTGTACGACACTGTTTTTATCTAAGTTTCATATTTTTATCAAATTAAACATTTAAAAATACAACTCTCTCATAATGCCGTGAATTTAAAATAACACACAAAACAACACTTTATCAATCGATAGATTTCCTTAATTCATTTAATTCCACCTGAACTCTTTTATTGGTTCCGTCGTTGATGGACTGGTTGTTTATTGTGTTCCTGGTTCTATTATGTCAACTGTTTCTATAAAAACTTAACAATACATTCGTGCATGAAATTGAATAGAATTTCAAGGAAATATGGAGTAACTGAATAAAAGATCATTCACATAACTTTCAGAATTTTGGTGGTGGTTAACCACCTACACCAATGACTTTGATCTGACAAAGTTCAGCTATTTCAAATTCACAGCAATACCTATAAGAAAGTTGTATTTTTAATAATTCATTCTTGAACAAATTTGAAACTTAGGGAAAAACAGTGGCGTACAATGATTTTTACTATAAATATCAACCAAGTAACCATCTGCCACTTATAATTTGAAATATAATTTCATGAAAAAAAGCCACTTGCTACTGCTAAAAACCACACAAGGTTCCATAAAAATCGCCAAAAAGACTTATGAGTAAATGATGACATGTCGATTTTAAAATGAAACTTTGAAACCCCGTATCCCTTGAACGAAGCAAGTTAGGACACACGTTTATATGAAAGGAATCACCACCTGAAATTAATGACATCATTTAGGATACACCCTGTATTATGAAACGATCATTTAATGATGGCATAATCAATGCAAGTGTATTAATAGTCATAGAATGGGAGTTGCATACACTATTTTTTCACAGCCGAATAAGAAAATTGGCACATTGATTCTGAAATTAATTGATTACCTATTGATTTCAATTCAGGAAATATCGTGAAAACTAAACTTTGGAATTTTTAACAAATTGAAAAATGATTCAGATTTTCTTTTCAATAAGTCGTGCAATTTGGGATATTTTGGTATATAAATTTTAATGTTCAATAGACAACGTAGATTTCAAAATTGAATGTGTCCTTAAACTTAGATTTAAATTTTTCAGATACCTAACTCATCGAAATATGGGAGTAGAAAAATAATGATAGAATCATCTTCAAATCAAAAGTTCAGATATCACGGTTGTAAAAAATTGTTTTGA
This sequence comes from Chrysolina oricalcia, assembly GCA_944452925.2. Lineage (NCBI taxonomy): Eukaryota > Metazoa > Arthropoda > Insecta > Coleoptera > Chrysomelidae > Chrysolina > Chrysolina oricalcia. The sequence continues at coordinate 23,066,043 of OX101814.2, read as the reverse complement.
TGACGAAGGCTGCATTTTTATAGAAATTGTAAAGTTGATACCGGAAAAATAAATGAGATAATTTTTCAAATAATTGTTACTATTTCCTAATATATTCATTACGTTACGCCATCTGCTTATTTTCAAAGATATAAATATGAGTTTTGGGTATGTTTCATAAGATATTCATCTTAATTCAAAAATTTAACTAATTTTTCATTTTTATTGTAATACCAACATTTGAGAACATAGTTTGCATTGAAACTACTGGTTGTTGCTGTCAGATACAACTTTGGAAAATGTTTATTACAAATGGATAATTTATGAAAATGATTGGAAGAAAATCAGGAAAGATATTGCAACGAGGACTTGGTCGAAATCATAGTTCAATTCAGTTGAGGAATCATTATAAAACTCTCAAATTTTTTTTGTTATAATTCGAAATGAGTTAAAAAAATCTAAGAAACAAAAAAGATTTAGTGATTGAAGGACTTGAATATGAAGGATTGTTTTTTGTGACTGAAAATCCGAATATTTCTATACAACAATTGTCCAGTCGGAACGACAGGCAAACTTTCACTAATGGTGGATTTATGCAGCAGTCATAAGTCATAAGTTTTAAGTCATAAGGAAGAATATTCGTCAGTGATTGGTTGGAATAAACGGACCAACCAATCATTGACGAATTTTCTTCCTTATGACTTAAAACTTATGACTTATGACTGCTGCATAAATCCACCATAACAATCATCATAGTGCGTAAAGGTACGCAATAAATCAATAATAAAACCACAAGGTAAAACAGAGTTCTCTGAATAGTGCTGAATATTTGAAAAATATTTTGTGTAGTGACAGCGCCAGTTTTACTGATAATGGAATATTCAATCGATATAATCATCAACACCGGGCAGCAGATTGCCATCATTTCTTTGAGGCGACATATTTTAAGAGAACTTGGAATTTGTATATGTATGGGGTAAATGGCCTGATTTATCAAAATATCCTTCATCAAATTGAAAATTATTTCTTAGATTACATAAATCATGTTAGTATATCCGAAATAATTTTTCAACAGGGTGGAACTATTTCCCATAACGTTGCAGCAGTTGGCCGGTATTTAACGGCTGCTTATGATTACAGATGAATCAAAAATGATGTTTAAATTGACCGTAAGGTCTCCAGACCTTAGTCCGGTAGATTATAATCTATAAGGCTACATGGAAGATAATATCTACAGAAACAAGAAGAATAAAAAAAGGGAATGCAAAATCGTGTTAGATAATTTTTGCAAAATGGCCTGCAAGGTCTCCAGACCTTAATCCGTTAGATTATTTCCTAAGTGGTTGTATGAAATAAAATATCTACAGACCCGAATAGCCTTAACAAAGAAGCAATGCAAAATCAAATGAGAGGATGTTTGCACAATATTCCTCAAGAAATTATATTTCAGGAGAATCAAAAAGATTCACTAAGAGTACCTATATGCTTGCCTCAATAGAAGTATAGTAGCTTTTCGATAATAAACAACGATTTATTATTCAGAAATGTTTTCAAAGCTATCGACGATGTCAAATATTATGTCAACATAAATCGATACGTTTTATCGAAATGAACATCCTGCTAATTTTTTATTTGGGAGATATGGTTTCCATTTGCAAAATTGTTGAGAATTGCTTGAACAGCAATAATATATGGGAAAATACCTGGTGTTACGTTTTTATAATTTCTGGTAACTCAAATGATTTTTTCATTCAAAAATAAATCTTATGAGTTGATAAGAAAAAGTTCGAAATAAGCCATTGTCTGAATTCAATTATACTGGAAATACAGGGTGATTTTCCGTCAAAAAAATTCCGATAAATAGTATATTGTTTGCAAGTATGTATACTTATGTCAAAATAAATATAACTGAGTTAAAACGAAGAAAATCTATATAATTTCAAACATAAAAAGTATTTACCTTAAGTTAGTTGGAAAGAGATCCACCATCACGCAGTACACAGTACTTATTCCTAAACTCGTTAAGGCCTCAAAAATACATGAAAGCACCAAATTTGACATTGTTGAGTTGACGAAATAGAGTCCAAATGTCACGGCACCAGCGACAAGTAAGCTGAACACTGAAAAAAAAAATAACTTGCAATATTGGAATATAGTATAGGAAGCTGAATGTATCTTGAGAACCGTAAAGGGCAATACTGATATTATTTTTGACGAATTAGTTGCTTCAACCACTGCGGTCACCGGACTTGAATCCGTTGGATTCTTTTTCTGGAATTGAATGAAGAAAAGTGGTATTTCGTGCAGAAATTTATTTATAAAATCATAGCAAAGCGTTTTTGACTATAAAGTCATCATCAGTGCGTACTCGTCAGGTGTACAAGAGCCAGACCATAAAAATATCATGTGTCCAGAGGACCATGTAAAATTTAAAAACGGGACATCATATGAATAACATTTTTAAAAAGTCCTTATTCCAGGATTAACCTGGATAAAAGTTTCATGTGCACACAGCTGGACAATTTTCACTCTTTTTCTGGAGGCTGTTTAAAAAATACGGTTCACCATCACACAATCATAAGCTGGGGAAACTACGGAGCCGAATACGACATGCAGCCCAAGAAAGTAATACCAAGAGAACTGTGCTTTTGTTACTCGTATTTACGGGGCTCTGGTATCATAGCAGAAGGACAACAAATGAAACATTTGATGTTATCTCATAATTATGTCAATGAGGAATGTGGAAGTGTATATTGTTGAGTTGCTTTTTGTGGGATTGAGGACATGGTCCTGTTTTAACTGAATTGTTCGAAATACAATTTTTGACTACCTATTTAAAATCAACCTATTATTTCAACTGAATCGCTATCAACATCTTTGCTAGAAGAGAAAAGTCATTTGGATTGAAACTGCAATTTTTCATATTACCTTTTAATTAACAACTACTAATTTTCAACAGTAATACTTGATCTTCGAATGAAAATTATATCTTTCAATACGTGTATTTCATCAAAATTAACATTGTATTGTGGCAACAGAAGATCAAACTTTGATGGAATCTAGAAGAGTCCAAATCTGATAAATGGCAATAATACTCCATTTATTGTCTCGGTACATAAAAAATGGCCTATGGGGATTTCTTTTTTTTTTCTTCTAACAGGAGGACTACTAGATAGATAGTTAGATATCATTCATAACCTTTTTGCCATATTACATGTAAGCTCGTCAGGTCATACAAGATATTAATAATTGAACATATGCTCAAAGCTGAGTTATAGTGTATAGTCACATAATAATGTGATAAAGTTACAGTGTTGTAAATGAACAGTTCAAAATGGTAAAATTATTTGATAGATATAAAATCTGTTTGAAATTCAGAAAAATCATAAAAACAATATGAGGTTAGAATTTTTTTAGTTCAGCGTTGAATCTTTTCTGGAATTGGGATTTTAACGATTCAGGCAGTGAGTTGTAAAGGTAGATCCCGCTATATTTTGGAGACTTTTGGTACTCCATGTGATGGAATTTTTTGATGTGAATTCTGTTGAGATTTCTTGTATAGTATTTATGGATTTCCGAGCACTTTTTGAGGGGGGTTTATTTTTGTGGATGTGACACAATATCTTCAATATGTGAATGCTGATCACTGTCAGTATTCGATGTTTCTTAAAATGATTTCTACAGGTGTCTTGATTATTGAAGTTGGAAATAAGACGGATTATACGCTTCTGTGAGATATCTGGTTGTGACTGTAGCTTGGCCCCAGGAAATTATATTATAACTGATTTGTTGAAAATGCCAAAGAATAGTAGACATTAATCAGACCTTGTACATTAAGATATTTTTTGAGAAAGAATATGACAAAAAAAAATTTCAAGTTTATTACATAGGTGATTTATTTGATCATTCCAAGATAATTTTGAGTCAAACGTGCCCAGAAAATGAAAAGAATTAACAGCATGTCTATTTGTATTACCAAAAGGGATACTCGTATCAATGATTGGTGATTTGAATTTTCCAGTGGAGTTATTATAGCTATTTTTTGCAAGTTAATTACAAGGTGGTTAGTTTCACACCATAGCGAAAATTGTCCGATTGCTTATTCATCTTTATGTGAATTACCAGAAACAACTGCCACAGTGTCATCAGCATACATATATAAATGACCTAACGTCGTCAAAAAATTCGGGAAAATCATTTATATAAACCAAGAACATCAGCGGTCCTAGAACACTGCCATGTGGTGTTCATAGTTCACTGGTTTGTTCAACTGAATGTGTTTTATTTATATCAACAACAGTACGACGATTTTGAGTGAATGATATCAACCAGTCGTTAATATAGAGTCTCTTACACCCATCGCATGAAGCTTCGCCCTTATAGACTGGGAGATGGTGACAGATTTCAGGTGACGATTTTCCCGTTTATGCCTTTGAGACCAGTGAAAGATATGAAAATTCTGACCAAACTGATGAAAAATTTGAGCGGTCGCCGCGTGGCCTTCATATAAAAAATTCAATTCTGGCACATAACCTCACTTCGACATTTGCAAACCTTATGTCACTTTTTTATTAGACATTCAGGATGGAAACTTCCATTATTTCAATTGGTAGCAACGAGAAAATCGTCTAAAATTTTTAAAAAATTCACAAGTTTACGCCATTATTGATACCATTTGGCTACCCTTATGCCTATAATTTTTTTGCCCCCATTATCTTTTTTAACATGCCGTTGGTGCACATGGCAGCGGCGATAAGATCGTTCCAAAACACATATATTTTTTTATGAAAATTGAATTTTTTATATGAAGGCCACGTGGCACCGCTCAAATTTTTCATCATTCTTGTCAGAATTTTCATATCTTTCACTGGTCTCAGAGGCATAAACGAGAAAATCGCCACCTGAAATCTGTCACCATCTCCCAGTCTATTAGGAAAAGTTGATTCATAGTGTCAAAAGCTGTTGACATGTCAAAAAATATCGCAACTGCATCAGTGTACACTTTGAAATTTTCAATAAATCGGGAAATTTTCCTTCTTCACATGAGCGATTCATTAAGTGAGTTAGATATGATGCTAGTTCATGCACACATTCCTTCAGAACTTCATCCAAACCTACAGATTCTTTGTTTTTCAGGCATCTTGGGTTATTTTCTATTTCGTTTATTTCAAAATGGTTGTAATACATTGTATTCATATTGCAATATTTTGCAAACCCTGAGGTTTTTACTGCGTTGGGATTTTCTGATAGGTTGTGATAATCCATGTATAACAACCAAAAAGTAAGTGGATTTAAGAAAATTCCACCAATCGCTCTCAAATAATAGGCTGCTTTTAGTATTTAGAGAAAATTTCGACCACCTGGAAAACAATAGTGGTTACTGTACAGATACTAACAATCGAAAATGAGATAAATAATTTCTCTTCTTTTAGATAAAGGAAGTTCTGCGCTATTTCACTCAATACTCTAACTATTATAACGATCACGTAGGAATTATCATATACAATATAACGAATGGTGAGTTTTTCTTCGATAATTTTCTTTAAATGTAACTAATTCTAATAGCAATGACGAAAATGCGAGTGCGAATAAATTTTGGTGGAAAACTGCAATATAATCATAGTATCAATCTCTCCAACATGCTCTTTTCGTTTGTATAATCCTCTAAGTTATAGCTGTAACCAAAAACAAAATACCGAGTGGTATATTCCAATATATCATTTAATTGACAGAGGAATAACACACACGTAGTTTTGTCCTACGGAAAAATTGCTTTTGGGGCTTGGTGTATACAGTTTACCTACGATATCCAGAAATATTGCCATGGTTATTTTTACTGGGAAATATTCCACTAAAAAGTGGGATAAAGCATAACTTCGAAGAATTCTTTCAATTCCTTTATGTCATTATGTTTATTCTTATCGAGAAAATGTAGCTGTCAACATATTCACATCCTCTATTATGCCAACTTTTACAGCCATCTAAAATATAGAATTTTCCACTGAGGTCCATGTTAGACATTCCGAACGAATTTTTATTCTACAAAAATATGCAATTATAATTCGAGCCAACTTAAAATCAGGTGATTCTTGTCAAGAATCATTTAAGAGCCACCAACAGCGCGTCACATCGAACAGTCGAATTTCTACGCCACCCCTACCAGCTAAGTTTTGTAGGTATACTAATCAAGAGTGGGAGTGAAACGAACTCGTTGGACAGTGGCAAAACGGTTCGTCGTACAAAACTGGAACCAAAACCCGATATGAATGATCCCCGCTACTACTTTTTGAAATAAAAGACATTATAATTGCTCGATCAACTTAAAATTTTAAATATGATGTCACATCGTTATCTTTTCAATCACCTACATTTTTCGAATTTTTTATAAGTGCGGATCTGAATGATACCCTTACCTCGATAAAAATGAACGGTATGATGTATAAAACGACGAGAATTTCGAAAGTTATAGAGATCGAGATCGTGAATTCTGAACGAATGTTAGTTGATTTATATTGGCCCAATATGATAATCAAAATTTCAGATAGTTTTCGGTAACTCTAATATGAAACACGTTGTATAGTATTTTCTCACTTACCTAAGAAAAATTTAGCGCCCAGCCTATGCACACAAAGTGGCAACCAGAAACTGGTTGGAATACACGCCAATCCAATGATGAGCGTATGCAGAAAAACAGAATCCGCTATGGGTTCACCACAAAACTCTGTTTGTCCCAAAGTGGTATTGAATGGTATTACCACAGATGAAACTTCACAAACTGAAGCACTTTCGTTAGGATGTAAATTTTCAAACTCCTCGAAACGATAAAAAAGCTCAGGAAACCAGATCATCAAAGTGTAGTAGCTGAAAAAGAAAAGGTATAATACAGGGTCCTGCAACTGCGCTCCGGTGGTCCATAGCGTCTAAACGGCGCAACTTGAATATTTCTTTCGAATGCAAGCATCTTTCCTTCTTGAGAGAGTATCTTTGAAAACTATTCCGAAGTATACAAGGTGACCCAGAAAAGTGCATCAAACCAAACTTATGTTTTTTGTAATAGAACACCCTATATTTCATCACATGGTTGAATAGAGATTACTTTGACCATTCAAAAAATATAGGGGCATGTATGTTCATTAACGTTATTTCCGGAGATATATCGATATTACTTCAAAAAACATAAGGTATTCAACACTCTGTAACTCCTCGTGGAAAAATAATTCCAAAAACTCATGGGAGGGGAAATGACTCCAATATGATTTAATTTCTATAACATGACACACAGTTGAAATTGCATTACCTTTCGTGTACCGGATAGATCGAAACGCAAATTGAAATGTATCTTGTTTTTTTTTTCAAATGAAAACCCATATATTCAATTTCAGTAGTGGAAAGGTCATAAAATTTCCTTTCGAATGATATATCACACTTGGTATTTACTTCACCTTGAAAATAACGTAAATTTCCAATTGAAAAAACCAAGATATCTTTCAATTTGCGTTTTGATCTATCCGGTACACAAATAGTAATGACATTTCAACTGTGTGTCATGTTACAAAAACTAGACCATACTGGAGTCATTTCGCCTCCCAAAAGTTTTTAGAATTATTTTTCCACGAGGAGTTACGAGAGTGTTGAATACCTTATGTTTTTTGAAGTAATATCGATATATCTCCGGAAATAACGTTGATGAACATACATGACCCTATATTTTTTTAATGTTCAAAGTAATATCTATTTAACCATGTGATGAAATATGGGCGTTCCATTACAAAAAACATAAGTTTGGTTTGATGCACTTTTCTGGGTCACCTTGTATACTTCGGAATATTTTCCAAAGATACTCTCTCAAGAAGGGAAGATGCTTGCATTCGAAAGAAATTTTCAAGTTGCGCCGTTTAGATGCTATGGACCACCGGAGCGCAGATGCAGGACCCTGTACAAATCACCAAAGGAAGTGGGATAATAAAAATATTTTTCTTTCCATCATTGAATATCTTGTTGTGGAAAATTCAGTTGAAAACTCATTTTTGGAGTCAATATCAATCAGTCAGTAAATTAGCCTCAACAAAATATACAAAATTTAACATTTCATTTTGTTTTTCACCATTTTGAAACATGTATATTGGTTCATACTGAATTTGCTTCCTATACAGCAACCGATGTATTATGGGGGCAGTCCACAGCAGTCGCTGTGAAATGTGTCGATGAATCGAAACATAAAACGCAATTTTAAAGTCATATGAATTATGGAACAATCTTTCATAATTTTGTGTTTATTGCATAATATTGTGACATCGAAAATCTACTCTCACAAAATTGCTACATTACAATAGTTTTCTAGATCTTACTCACAATAAGTGAAAAATTGTAATCTTCTACTATTCGATAGAAAAGTATTCATTCAAAGTGACCTATTAGGTATCTACTTATTACTGCAAAACCGGAATGAAGGTGGCTACAATTCTAAAATGAACTAGATTTAAGAGGAAGCCATAATTTTAAACACATGTTTTATTCAAATGCACTCAGAATACCTATTTATTTTATACAAACTGATAACTTTCTGCATAAATCTTTTGTTACTCTCAGAATAACCTACGCCACACATCTGTAACAATTATTTTTCCATTTTAGCAAATTTGAATTAAACCTTGTATTTAAATTATTTCTATTTTATATTTTCTCCTAGTCGTAATAATCAAATGGTCCCTTATTTTATTTATCAATTTATTAATTCATTTATCTGTTCATTTTCAGAACGGCTTGAGTGTTGCAGGGCTTTTTCCACTACTTCGACCTCCCGAAACCCACACCTAATAATTTTGAAAGGAATCGGATAATAATCACAAAACTCTTTCACCATCATGAAGCAGCCATTTTGATTTTATAAATATTGACATAATAAATCATAATATCTGACCCCAAAACTACCACATACCAATTTTTAGTAGAATCAGACCATAATCACAAATCTCTTCTGCCATATTGAATTCATGAATTTTTACAAAAACTTATTATTGGGTGATAATCACAAAATTCGTTCACCATCTGGGAGTCTCCATCATTAATTCAGGAATTTTGAAAAAAAATATAATCTTCGACACCGAAAACCCCCACATACCAATATTTTAAAAAGAGACAAAAAGTCAAATGTTTATAATAATTTGTTATATATTGTTAAAAATATACGATTAAGAGCAATTTTTTCATTACACAAGAATGTCTCCAGAGGTTGATTTCATTGAAAATATGAACAGGATGTTCATAAAGTCAGTTGTGGAATCATCTCCAAAGGTGTTTGATCATTTATTGAGACAGCGAAGTGGTCGAGGTGTTAGAGCGTTTGGCTTCCACCCAGACGGTCCGGGTTCGATCCCCGGTCGTGTGTCATTGAGCTGAAGTGGTTCGGATTCCACTTTTATTTAAACTGTAGGTCCCAGATCTCCCTTGCTCGCACAAGCTCTGCTTTTGAGGGGTTTTCTCCCGAAAACCTGGTAGTTTCGTAAAAACAAATAGAGAACCATATATCAAATTAGTTTGCAAAAAAGGTGTCAATTGTTTGATTCATTCTTAGCTCTTATTTTATCATCGGTCTGAACTAGTGTATTTGTCCCCTTACTTTATTTTCATCAGTCTTACTCCATGGTAATTACGGTTTAAACTCTGCTTCAATCAGAATACTAGAAGTGGGTCAATCATTTGCAAGATTTCACCGAACGTACAAATAAATAAATAAACAATGCAAGTTGAATAGAAGTCCGTAACTCGCAACTCCATGAAAACGTTGAATAGGTATTGAAACATGAAAATTGATGGCGAATTCTGCTAAATATTTGCTATGGAAATCTTGAGGATGTCAAAGAAGGCAAATTGAATTTCATATTTATCTATTTAATTATTTTTTCTACATTCATGCAAAAATCAAAACTTTATTGAACTATATTCAGTGGAAAAAGAAGTTCTTTATTGCACTAATGCAATAAAGTTTTTATTGCACTCATCTGTCATTCTACTTCAACGTGCTGTCATCATGACAAACATAAACGTTTAAACCTACTACATACTTAGCAGATATTCTGTGAGATTGGCAATAGGTACTTCACTACGAAATATTCATATTGAAAATTGCACCAATTGTTCATTCACTTTCAACATTGAGGGTAAAAATAAAGTTTGAGTTAAATTGTTCGTAACGTATTAGTTCCTGTTTCAATGCAAATCGATATTAATAATAAAGTATTCAAGTTGCGCTTTTCATTTTCCTACACCTAGTGCCGCACCTAAATAAATCATTTTTTGCTTTTTGCATGAACGTAGAAAAAATGTTGTATGCAACTCGTGCAAAAATTTATTGCACTCGACGTGAAATTGTCCGACGAGGCCGTAAGGCCGAGTTGGACAACATTCACTTTTCGCACTTGTTGCATAAATAACTATTTTATGACGTTTCGCCAAGCTGAGCCTTCCCTACATTTTCTGATCTGATCTCACCTTGTTGTCAATCCAAACTGTATCATACACGTTATAACAGTGTACCTGAGATGAGGCGGTCTGCATAAAGCTTTGGTTTGTTCCCAAATTTCTCGTAATAACAGTTTGAGTTCTTTCGGTTTTCGAATCCTCAAACTTCGAATACTTCTAGTAGATTGTTGGGAAACCACGCTCATCGTGCGTATTTTTTCTCTCAAACTAGTGACCTACAACAAAAAACAGATTAGTTGAGGTAAACAAATCCCTGCATGAAAATATTTATTTTGATGCCAGTTTCCTATCAGCAACAGTTTTTTGACTAGATGAAATTTTTTCTATTAAATAAAAGTAAGTTATGATAATAAATTTTTGTCCATATTCTTCAAAGACCAATAATTCAAATACAGCTTGAAAGGTGAACATCTCAATATTATACAGTTTCCGTAATATGAAAGTGGTACACAGAATAATAGTTCATTAAAAGACATTTGTAATATGAAAAATGTCCGTTAGAAGCAACAAGTGAACCACTTTTATATGACGGAACCTGTACTTATTTCGGCAGTCAGATGATCATTTGTGCGATATGAGTGCTATTATTTTATCATTCACAAAAGGATGCACCTATAAAATATTTTGATTGAAGTCGCATAATATGTAATAAAAGCGGCTATTCTGGTAAACAAAGAAATACTAGCGGCGATTCTATTTTGTTGTATAAAATTTGACCTAAATCACTAACACAAAATTAAGGATTTCACGTTTTGGGTTATCTTTCAGTACGGAAATCAGTGAACATCACAGAAAATAACAAAAAGAGGAAATAATATATATTTGAAAAGTAAATGAATGAGTTTATCAATGATTTTATGCTGTTCATGAAATAATCTTCCTGAATATCACTCGACCATGACAAATACAGACTTTTATTTTCTTCAATTCATCTCGAGTAATTTGTTTTTTGAGACAATTTAATTCGACTATGTGAATATTAATAATCATACAACAAATCCTTCGAGCTAAAGCTCTAGGGAGTTACTCAAAATATTAATGTTCATAGGTATGGTCTCATCAAATTGTCAAAATGAAAGGCACTCTTGATAAAATTATGAAGAAAATAATAGTCGGCTATTTGTCATGGTCTTGGGATATTATATATGAATATTTGTCTGTTGCAAATTTACCATTAGTCGTTTATACTGAAATGAACCGAATCATCAGGTTTTGCGGATATTTTACTCGAAATTTGAATTAATCTGTTTCATCATTGAACGCCCAAGAATAATCATTGATTGATAGTTTTGAGGTTCTTCAGTAATGTCCATCAAATATTTATTCAATAATATGGACTCATGCAATTTTTTCGATCTGCAGTTTGGCACTACACCAGGCTAACGCTTTGCTGTATTTCACGCCCTATTCAATCCGCCCAACATAATTATAATTTTAATGATCAAATCAAAATTATTCAAGGAAGGAATTATAAAGTATTAGATGGTAATCCGTATTACCCACTAGATAAAAGTAATAAAAGTAATTAATCATTAAATATTCCTGATGGCTTGTTCCGATTGATACAAAATTTATATTCTCACGTATCCATTCATTTCTTGAAAACATCAATTCTGAATTCTCAGAAGGCATTTGGGTAATTTCATGGATATATCCCGTGGCCTCTTCTAAATTTGGAATAACTCAATCAAAAAAGAAATGAATAGGACATAGGATATGCATCAATGGGATGCAAACGGCCTTACCCAAATGTCTACTCAAAAAATGGAGAGACCTGTGAAAAACTTCGCTTTGCTAAAATAAACTGTTTTTCAAATCATAGGGAAAATAAACGTGAACAAATCTTTTTAACAGGAGCTTTCATTTATTACTAAGTGATTAGTAAGTGATTATTGCATCCAAAAATCATGTGCCCTGAGCACACAGGGACCCCTATGATCAGAACTGCCATTTTAACAGAATGTTTCTGTAAAGCCTGCGGAGTTCAAAGAGTAGATAGATCTCGATATTTGCGCCGTTTTCCCCCTCTTTATGGACGATATTTGTTCCGCCTAGAGCGGAGACAAAGATCATCCAAAATGGTCAGAAGGACTATATCAGATGTATTGACTTGTATCTATCTAAGGATGGGAAATGAGTCTAGTTCCAATGGATTCAGCACTTCTCCATTCTACACAACGGACTCAATATCCCGCGGGCGGAAGGCAACACAGGTGTCTTATCAATACTTTCATAGATGGTTTCGTAGATGGTAGTACAACACTAGTAGAACTTCGTTATGTCTTTGCATACAGGCTGGGACCTCATAAGCTGCGCAAGCTGACAGCAAATGCACTACGGTTTAAGGTTCCCCACGACAATCTCTGCATCTAGTGTCCAGGACCTCTATACCTATCACGCGACTACGGTAGACTGAGGTGTTGAAGACACCATCCTGGCAGGCCATTATGAATCAGTCGGTTTCCGATTTCAGCTCACTTAATGATGGCAAAGGACAAACTTTTGAATGAGAGTTCAATGTTTGTGTAGAAGACCCAATGCATGCATTTACTTGTCCTTCTGTAGCTGCAGGAATACCCCAGTCTCTGTTGAACTGGTTTCAAGCAATTAGATAACAGAATTTGTGCCCTTATTCGATATCGAACGCGAGACCAAGTTGACCGACTGCACAGGCTGCAATTGCTTCGATTCCTACCTTTTCATGGTCAGATAAATCAATGTTATTTTTTTTTTCGTTAGGAGTATCCCAGTCAGGCCCTGTTTCTAGAGCTACGACACTTCCGGAGGGTGCACCGGTGTCATTTACCCCAATAACCACTCGCCATATTCAATTCAACGTTGAAATAGGCCCCAGGACAGTGGTACAATATCGAAACATGCGGAGCATGGACAGGGAAGATACAAGACTTTCCTGAAGAACCATATCCAAAACGAATTGACCACAATAAATAGTCGTGATCAAATAGATATTCCAGCGGAACAACATCTAGAAACTGCACTTATCACAGCTCATTACGAAAACTGCTTACTCAGGAAGAAAAGGGATATTTGAAATGTTTCCTGGTGGAACAAAAATCTGGATGAAACACGAAAGGAAGTTTGAAGGTTATTCAACCGGGCTAAGATATCAAGTGAATGGGAAAACTATTGTTCTCCTCTAACCATATACAACAAAGATATACGGAAAGCAAAACGAGAATCATGGGAACGATTCTGCGAAAATTTGTCCAACACATCAAACGGAACCTGCCCTCTATAACCTTATCCAAGGAATAAGTGACACCCTGGAACATCAGGAGGTAGCAGTCGCTGCATTCCTGGACACAGAAGGAGCATCTAACAATGTACTACCTATATGAGGCCGATAAATCCGATGAGACGATCTCCTACGTCCTTCAGGATATATAGGATAAAATTGTGTGAAAGGAAGGAATTGATTCCCACAAAATGGTCATAGTACCGTTCAGCAGGAAAAGGAAGCTGGAACATTTAATACCTACTTCCATCAATGGTGCGACGATTTTTTTTTAGAGTGAAGCAAGGCGCTTGAATCCATCTGCTTTGAATCTAGAGCAGTATGTAACTGCAGAGACACCTTAAACCGACAAGCACAACGTAACAACGTTACCCTAGGAGGTCACGCAGGCCTATATAGAAGGAAACGAAGTAGCGGAGGCCTTAGCGATAGGGGGGCTGAAACAACATTCACTGGACCAGAACCGGCAATCGGTTTAGCACATAGCATTGCCAAGAATGTAATGACAGCTTGTGCAGACAATAAAAGACTCGAGTTTTGGCGTAGTCTACCGGACCTAGCCCATTCCAAAGCATATATCGCTTGTACTAGGAAAAAACAGGACTCTGACAATCTGCTAGAACTCAGTAGAGCGCATCTCAGAGTTATAGCAGGTTTGCTTAATGTCCACTGCAAACTCAAACATCATATGCATGAAATCGGACTTGCACAAGATGCAGAGTGCCGGCTATGCACGGAGGATTATGAAACGGCTAAACACATTCTGTGTACATTCCCATCAGCCAGCGGCCAGAAGTAGATTTTCAATATTTGGCGATACGACAGTAAGGCCAGAAAACCTGCTAAATTGTTCTCCCAATACATTCCTCAATTTCGTTAAGAGATTAGATATACTGGAAGAAATATAAACATAGGGTGAGCCACAATAGGCCATTGGCTACAGTGGAGAGCCTGATACGGGCCCACTCACGTCCAAACCTAACCTAACCTAGTTTAAAATGATTGCAAAATTTGCACAGAACGAATAAGCATTATCATTAATATTATAATTATTACGACAAAATTTATGAAATACTACTGGAAATGGGTGAAAATTGAATTCAAATATTCCATTGTATTCATGCAAAGTTACAAACAAACATACACAGTTAAATACAAGTCAATTTAATTGAATGTGTGTAAAAAATGGCTCACCGGGTAGTTTGCACCATCATCACCTGTATTACTCGCATACATATCCCTGAGAACATCGAGAGCAGCATCGGCTTCTCCACATTCCAGCAGGAACTTGGGACTTTCAGGAAAGAAAAATAACCATAGTCCTATCAGTATGCTCGGTACAGAACAAGTAGCAACGAACAAGTTCCAACTCGCAAATTTAAAATTTTCCGTTACATATTCAAATTCCATAGGAATTATAATCCATGCAATGCCTGAAACAAATTGAATATTTATAAGTGAAAAGTCAACTCTCAAAAAACAGAATCGACGTGTTTCGTAGAAACGCGGACAGTTTTTCATTGGGTATTACTATTATTCAAAACAATAACATCTTCATATGTAGGTATTTTGAATTTCTTTCCCAACGAGTCTTCAATTTTTTGATACCCTCGGAATTTCACGATTTCTGGAAGCCTTCGAAAAGGACTTTGTTCCAGCAATGACTTCCTCATTTGGCCCAAATCCACATTTATTTTGGTTTGGAAATAGATATCAGTAGCAGGGGGCAAATCTGGAGAATATGGTTGATGAAGAACCAAGTCGTAGCGCAATTATTATAATTTCTCTATTGAGACTGCGGACTTGTATGCTACTGTGTCTCCCTGGTGGAGGAGCACTGTTTCCTTCGCCAAATGTGGCCGAATTTGCTTCAAATCGGCGTCGAATCAATCCAACTGCTTGATACATAATAAACAAATGTTGATTCAAAGACTGACATGATCAAAGTAAATGGCATAGCTACCAGAACATTGGACAAGAGTTAATTGAAAGAAAGCATTTATGAAAAATTGTATTGCAATTGATGCGCTGTCTCTTGACTAGGTCTATTAATTTTCAGTCAGCTCTCGTAATAGCAGCTAGGTAAGTGTTGGTCCAGACGTCTTTTTTCTTCACAAGTACGACTGAAAAGAACCAGGGACTGTCGGATGGATCGATAACTCCTTCGTTTTCCATATCGCTGACTGTTTTATCAGCATTTTCCTTCTTGGCGAAAAGAATTCTTCTTGGTGATTGTCAGATCGGTCGGGCATCCCCAGTAGCGATCTTGTGCTGGACCACCTCTGTTCGACCTCCTCTTCTTAGTCTGGTATCGAGGATGTCTTGATTCTTCTTCACTAAATCACTTAATCTGCCGAGCCGATTGGATTAGATGGTGACCAGCTGTACCAGTTTTACGAGTAAGTTGTCGGCTTGACTTACAGTACTGCGTACACTCAGAGTTTGTTCATTTTCGAACTTAAATCAGTATCAGAAACTTCAAATAAAACGAGTTCGGGATCCTTCTAATGTTATTTTCTGGAGTGCGGGCATCTTACCAGTTGTTTTGAGTTTCCTTTTTCCCAATTCCTGTTTCAATTCCACTACTTTTGAGTCAACTAGGCGCACTTTCCTAGTACACATTCATCTTCGAGAGTTTTTGAACGAAATATCAGTCTATCTCACACAAAAGCCCATGTCTCAAGAGTTTATTTTTGTTGGTGTGGTGAATACTTGTTAGGTTGAAGGGTCACTAGTCTATTTAGTGCGGAAAAGGTCTATCGTGTTTTATTTTTTACATCACGGAGAGTGTTCATCACTTTAGCGTTTTGAAAATGAATAAAAATAGTCTTAATGTTTGAAATTAATTTATTTTGTACCAGCGCTAATTTATTTACATGAATGACTATGCAACACGCCTCACATCTCAAGCTAACGGCTAATTGTCTTCTCTAACTTCTTTCCTGACTCAGACTAGGGAGATATTCATTTCCAAATTAAATTCTGGGTGGTTCCTTATGAGGCGCCGTTTGGGTAAAAACTGTTTTGTAAATATATTAAATTTTGTGTCAATATATTTATTAGTTGTGGCAATATTTTTTATTTTGCTTTCCGATATATTTATTTTTGATCAAACGCAATATATTTACGTTTCAAGCGTTCCAAATATTTAAAAACGTGAATTCCCATATATGTATAAATTCGATCTATTTCATTATTACACTCTCGAGAATATAGCTGCCGAATGATATCGCAGCCGCCAGAAAATATTCTCAGAAAACTTTTTCATTAGTTTTGTTGAATAATCATTGGATTATTCAAAGTCAAATACCTTAGAACTGAAAAAATTAAAGGGTGTATTGAATCGCGTCGGCAGCGCCATCTCTTGACGACATAAAATAGATCGAATTTATAAATATATGGGCATTTACGTTTTAATATATTTGTAACGCTTGAAATTTAAATATATTGTGCTTGGAAGAAAATAAATATATCTGGAAGCAAAATAAAAATATTGCTTCAACTAATAAATTTATTGACACAAAGTTTTACATATTTACCCAAACGGCGCCTTATAGTTCCTGATCGTTCATTCAGACTATCCTGATTATGCATAGTTCGGCGTCTCGTATCTCTAGATGGCTTCTAGATGCGACGAAAACTCTGGGTCATGCATCGAGGGAATGATGCATTCTTCAGAATCTCGTTACAGCCCGTTTCGAAGTTAAGACACTCAGATTTTCACTTTCCATTGAAATAAATGATGGAAAACCGGAAAGAAATACACAACGGTTTCATTAATTCATTTTAATAAAAAGATCAAAAATATGCCCACAAAAAACGTTTCAATTTTGAAAACAGATCAAGATTCCTGAGATCGATATACATATCGCCCAGATAGTTTCTGAAGAGTCAATTATATTTAAAGATTGTAGCAGAATATTAGGAATCATCCTGTAAGATCAACCTCATTTCATATCAGTGACTTCTGGAAAAATAAACAATGACCATTTATTTACTTCAAGAAGATGTAAAAAATTGATTTGACGATCAATTTGACGTTATGTCAAAAAGCTGAATACAAAAGTTTTCGATTTTTTTTTCTTTGGTTTCTTGGCATCGACTGCTATGGTCATTGCCACGTGTTCTGGATAGGTATTGTTACTAACTCCATGCGCCACCTTAGGAGCAGCACTGTTAATTGAAACGCAACAGTGAATCGTGCAGGACTCACCCCAATCCAGCCACGAGATTTGAATAATTCAATCGGTCAAATTGAATTAAAAAAACCCAGCCGCAACTGGGGCTCGAACTCTGGACCTTTCGACCCAAAGGCGGACGCTCTAACCACTGCGCCACGCCCTGACTTTGATTTTTTTTTTTTTATTATCTACAACATTTTCCGCCAGGTCACGTTTTGTCGCAAATCACAAAACAACGTATTCAACCCTTACACTGCATCCCCATTTCACCATTTGAATGTTTTCGAATTCAAATATTATTTTTCCTTTAAGTTGGAACCTCAACAACATTTTTTGTTTGGTCCTTGCCTGTTACTTTTTTTTAGAGAAATTATAAGCACCAGTCTAAATCTCTTTCCATTATTAAACATTTATTTTCATGTTTGACAATAAGTGAACCCTGGAAAAATTGTCTGGCTTTATATAATTATGTTTCACTATATGGAATTAGGAATTGGAAAAAACAACTTGGAGGTGTTGTTGTTCAATGTTAACCTCCTCAAAAGTTATTTATTTCTGTATTTTGAATTACCTTAACTTTCAATTAGTGTTTGTTGGCCTCTGAATCAAACAACTTTTTGGGCAATATTTTTTAAACCTTTCCCGTATGTGCAGTACCTGGTGTCACTAGGTAGGTCTACCCAACACATGTATACCTGCTCATCTATCCAGTAGATACTATCACACAAAATTTCAAGGTGCATCAAACACTTCATGAAACGTGCGTCACTAGCTCTCCGACTATATTCCTTGTTGTTGAATGAATTCAGAATTTGTTGACCATCAATGTAGGACAAATTAATAATGTCCGGATTGAGGAAGAAAAGTTAATCAAAGACTCACCTGGTAACACAATCACGCCAAATGTCCAAAATAGTTCCATCCAACATAAAATCATTTCTCTGTACTTGTTCGGCTGAAATTCTCCTAAATATGGGAAACATATTCCCATTGCGCCTGTTATACTGAAAATGAAAAATAATAGGAAGATGTTGAAATGTTATATTAAAAATAAGAGTTGGGTGAGTAACTAACTCAACCTATCAAAATTTTTAAATGCAATGTTCATGACATACAAAATTCCCATTTACGAAATGGTGTATAGATCGGTCATCGTCATCATATGTATTATTTTATGTGACGATAACAGAATACGTACACGTAAAGGACCCAAATAAACAATGACACTTTTTTCTCAAGTCCATAATTTTTTATTTTCTACTAGAATATTGCAAAATCTCAACATTTGTCTTCTAGCACAAGTCCTCTGTGAAACATGTTTTGTCCTAGTAAAACTGTATTCGCCAAGTGATCCACAACAAACTGAATCAAGTTGATTTTGTTATAACTTTCTTATTTCTTGTTCTATGACAGTGGTTGATAGCTCGTTTCATAGATGAATGTAGCTGTCTTTGTTTACATAACAGTCACCATCTTAATAAAACTATTTCTAATTCATAACTAACAAAGTTGAAACCAATAATTCCAGGGTGGTGGAAGAGAACAAAAAAGTTCAGCATTCATTATCAAAATAATATTCGAACACTAACAGCTGCGGTAGAATCGCATCTTGCACTGGATGATTTGTGGCATCTTTAATATGCTGTAACACAGAAGTCGATGGATAATACACATTTTGATTATGGAGGGTAAATCCCAAATACCTCTAAAATCAGATAGTAGAATAATATTTATAGTATAGAGTTTGATAATTCAAAGAGTTAAATGACCGATTTCAACAATCAAAAAAGTTCTTATTTTTTCATGTTAACATCATTCTTAAAAAGCTACAAGATAAGTCCTACATTAAGTTTATAAATCAGGCCGGCCATCTTGGATATTAAGATGGCGACCACTTCTGTTATGTTCACAAAGGAAGCTACATTCATCTATCAAACGAGCTATCAACCACTGACATAGATAAAGAAATGAGAAAGTTACATCAAAACCATTTTAATTCAGTTTTCTGTGGATCACTTGGCACATACAGTTTTACTAAATACGGTCCTGTAGAACAAAACATATTTCACAGAGGACTTGTGCTAAAAGGCAAATGCTCAGATTTTGCAATATTTCTTATTCAATTAAATTCTAAAGAAAAATTTTTAAAAAAATTGGACTTGAGAAAAAAGTGTCATTGTTTATTTGGCACCTATACTAAATACGGCCCTGAGAGATAAATCATATGCCTTATAGAGGATTGGGCCCATGAGAACATTTGATGAGAAACTCAATACCAATAACATATGTTAATTTCAGGCAAATCTCTCTGTGGGCCAATTTCTTATGGTTTTGTGCGGGATACTTTAACATATGTAATCAAATAGACGTTGAAGTAATAGCCGAGGTGGTATTTATTTTGACTCAGATTAATGAAAGTTATTCGAATATTCGCCTAACTTTTTTGATATTTACGTATGTGCTTTTCCCAATGCGAGTGTCAATTTATTGAAATGTGGGATGAATCGATATAATTCATATGAACCACTTGGCAGTGGCTGGCATCAGACAAATGCAAACATTGAAATATATTATTGTATACTCACGCAAATCCATTCAAGAATCGCATCAGCATGAACAGCCAGTACACTTGTGAAATACTAGAAAGTAGTCCACACATTCCATCCATAAGAAGAGCACCAATCAAAACAACTTTTCGTCCCCTAGTGTCAGCCAGGCATCCCCAAAAATATGAGCCAATGACCATCCCTAGAAAAAAGACAATCCTGGTTTGAAACAGTTTTCTATCCGTTTCGATATTATTTGGAAATGTTTTCGGTGACCAAAGGAAAATGTTTAAGATCAGCCTATTCTGAAATTTGAGTTAACAGGGGCATTTTGAAACATCGTACGAGTACGTGTAGTTCAATCACTGTATCTGGCTTTCGTTCCGTTGTGAAAAGCAGTGTAAACATAATTGTGTATACATATTGTGCTGATGGACGACAAAAAATATAAAAGCGGGAAAAATTATTAACAGCATAAAATCTATTGGAATACTGTTCGAATGACGGGAAAAATAAATTGGAGTCGAATAAATGGAGAAGGGTGGAACGGGGTGAAATTTCGCGATTGACAACGAAAGTTGACCTTCTATCGGAAAAAGTTGAATCGTAAAGTTGTCAAAAATGAAAAGATCTACAACTTTTGGGAAAAATATTATACCACATTACCTCAAATTTTCCGGAAAATCGGAAGAACCAAATTTTTTTCTCGGGCAATTTTATTTTTCACGAAATTTCGTGGAAATATAACTTAACATGTTTCAAGTAGGCTGAAATTTTTTTGTAGCGGAAGGTATACAGATTTTTCCTTTTTTTTGACATATTCCGAAAAAACGACCTCATTTTCAACTGAAAAATTTCACCGATAAAGTTCATCTTTTCAAGCTCGTCAGACGCCAGTTTTTTCGTTGAATCGTCTACTTTTAGACTATGTAATGAAAGAGTAGTACTACTTTGGATTTTTTTTTTCAGAAAAAAATGGTTTCTTACAATTTGCAGCGAAAAGTAACCTCCTACAAAAAAAAGTTGAATCAAAAAGTTTTTGTCAATAAAAAGATCAACAACTTTTGTATTCAAGATTTTTCCACATAACCTCAAATTTTCCGAAAAAATCAGAAAAACCGTTTTAATTTGGTTTAATTTTTTTTGTATGAAAATTGTATGTTTGTCGCAAAATATAGTAGAAATATAATTTAAAAAAATGAAAATTTTTGTATTCACCACTTTTCGACATACCTCAAATTGACCGTCAAAATGGCGAAAAGCCGATTTTTGAAAATTTGAAGTAACATGGAATTATGTTAATTTCAATAATTTTGATAAATAAATATAAGTACAGAACAAAAATTCCAAGAAATGATTTTTGAAAATTTTTTCGCGTTTTCTGGAAAAAATTTACACAGTAGTACTACTCTTTCATTACATAATCTTAAAGTATACGCTCCAATGAAAAAACTGGCGGCGAACTTGAAAAGACGAACTTCATCGCTAAAACTTTTCAGTTGAAAATGAGTTCGTTTTTTCGGAATTTGTCAAAAAAAAAACGAAAAATCTGTATTCCGCTACAAAAAAATTACAGCGTAATTGAAACATAATGAGTTATATTTTCACCAAATTTCGTGATAAAAAAGTGAATTTTAGTCGAGAAAAAATTAATAACTGAAAAATTGGTTTTTCCAATTTTCTTCAGAAGTTTGGGGTTATGTGGAAAAATATTGAATGCAAAATTTCTAGATCCTTTCATTGTCAACATTTTTGACATTCAACTTTTATTGATAGGAGGTCAACTTTCGTTGCAATTCTCGAAAAACCGTGAAATATCGCTTTTAACCCCTAAAAGTTCAACCCGTTCCACCCTACTCCATTTTTTCGACTCCAATTTATTTTTCCTGTCATTCGAACAATATTTTGCTCCTCTTCCAGTAGGTCTCATGCTGTTAATAATAAAAATAAATATTAATTGCATTAATAAATAAATTATGGTAAAAATCTTTTCAGAAACAAGCTTTTATTTATTAAGTATCTACCAAAAAGTAAAAAATAACATTCAGTGAATGAAAAGCAAAGAAACCGTTTTATTATATTTTCTTATGAGCTGGAGATTTATTTTAGGTGTAATTATATTATTTATTAGTATTTAGTTCAATAGTTTAAAAATACAAGCTTGTTTTTGAAAGAATTTTCCAATTGTATTCAATTTTGAATCGTTCACGATCAGAATTTGTTTAACAGGTACTCCATGAGTCATATTTGCTACCACTTGCCATCTATCTTATCGGCACTTACTCCACTCCACTGAATGCATACATACAGATCAGGCTACAAAAAATATTCATCATTCCGGTGATTTCACTATTTAGTCGTAATTTTTCAATTTGCTTCTCCTGATTTTTCGCAACATTTTACGAGATGAAACTGTTTTCACGTCGTAATATTCCATGTCCAAAACCGTCGAAAATTTTTCGAATTCGTACGCGTTCTCTATCCAGTCTTTAGGGGGGGCCCAGGGGGTAAAATGATCCGATGGTCTGATGTTGGTAGAAATACCATGTTTTTCACAATTTTTAAAGATTTTTCCTATTTAATTTTCGAGAGTTTTCAAAACTTTTTTCAAGAAGGAGGATGGCCGATTCTCTCCGACTCACATTTCTTTTTCGTCGTATTTTTTCACGTCTGTAACCATCGGAAATTATTCCGAGTTCCTACCCGTTCTCCATCTAGCTTTGAGGAGGCAAGGGGTAAAAGTATGAGAAACTTCATCAGTTATTTCCCACTGATTCAACGAATTTTTCCTATTTTATTTTGGTGAATTTACGCAACTTCTCTCGAAAAGAAGATGGTTTCGAGTCCCCAGACTGACATTTTTTACGTCGTAATTATGCGCATAGAAAACCATCGGAATATCATCTGAATTCCTTCGCGTTCACTACCTAGTCTTAAGGGGATTGGGCTTTTCACAATTTTTAAGGCTTTTTCAGATTTAATTTTCGCGAGTTTTACAACTGTTCTCAAAAGCATGGGGACCAAGCCCTTCCTCCCACCATAATTTTTCACATAATTTTCCACGTCCGAAACCGTCGGAATTTTGTCCAAACTCTTACCAGTTTTCCGTTCATCCTTCGCGGGGGGGGGGCACGAGGGTAAAGTTACTAGAAAGTCAATTATTCAACTGCATGATACAGTTCACTATTTTTATAGATTTTTTTATTTTATTTTCGCGAGTTTTCACAACTTCTTTCGAGTCCCCCGACTGACGTTTTTATACGTCGTTATTTCGCACGATCGAAACCCTCGGATAATTTTCGGAATTTCTATCTTTCAATCATCAAATCCATGGCAGAAGGAACATGGGGCTCTTCATCTCGATTCAAGCCGAATATTATTGATTAGTATGTATACCTTCTACAATATTGAAACTGGTGATAGACCAGATCATGACCTTTCAGAATATCGACATTTCACCTTAGTAAAAATCTCACTGTTTTCGAGATAATGAGCATTTTTTTAATTTCTGGAAAATCACTACCTCACCTTGGATTTTATAATGCCATGTATACAAATTGGGATGAATTTTAATATCTTTGCTGCTGAAAATTACTTATGAGTGATGCTTTCAGACGTACGAAACAGTTTTTCAGAAAACAAAACAATTTTTCAAGAAATGAGGGTGTAATGACAGATTTGAGTTACACCAATTTTTTTAACAACAGTTTGACATTATTGTTTGAAAAAACATAACCAAGTGGAACTGGATATTCATTACAAAAGAATACCCATATTGTCCAGGCCTATGGTATAAAACATACGATCATTATTTTTGGAAGGAGTAGAATTTCGATAATATTAGAGTGTGATGTTATTTTGAGCTAAAATCAACTCTCAGCTAAAATCAACAACAAATTAGACTTTGTCAGTAATGTATTTTACTTTTATCCTATCATGATGAAATGATTAAATAATTATGAGTAATAACGAATCAACTGCTTGGAAGCATTCAATGAGATGTAATGAAGTAAATACTGATTTAACGTTTTTTTTTTAATCAACATACACTATAAACCACAATAACGATTATTCAACATCGCACTGAATAATATTACAAAAATGTTATTTTCCATCCAATATTTCAAGAAGAACCTTTTCAAATGCGTTATGGGTTATAGCCCACAAATCAGCGATTCTATGAGCGTCATTGTGCAATCGGATATAGTTCTGCATAAAGCGCTGCTGCAGCAGTAGCACTACTTCCACATTCACCATAAATGTTATGCATTTGCGCATATTTTCGGGGAGTATGACGTATGTACGGCATGACAAAGAAATAAATACCACTGAATGAAACAGGCTGAATAATTTCAAAAAACTACGATAGAAGTCACAAGTTGTTCAAACAAAAGTTTTTAATTTTCGACAAGGATTCATCTCTTTTGCACTTATTTCGTTACATCCTGTATATCTGTCGGTCTCTGAAATTCGTTGGAATCTGGATGTTGTACAATTGCGACATTTATCATAAGAATTCGTATTAATCGGTGCCATGTCGGATAATCGACATTTAATTTTAATCATTTCATTAGGCCTAATTGAATGAAAAGTTAATTTTATTGACATACTATTTAATGCTACCAAGCATTCTTTATTATTAATAATTATTTCCACTTTTTATCTTGATAAAATCTAAATAAAATAATTTTTGGGCGTAAGTCTAAAAGTTTATCAAATAAATGAATTATTTTGGAACCTTTGGTGTGAATTCAATTCAAGAAAAAAATAAAATACCCAAACACTAAAACTACGTCACAATCTTAAAATCTTAAAAGCTTACTTTTAGCTCCTGAAGATGCTAACTTTGTTGGCGAAACGCGCGTCGAGTGTGATTGTGACGTAGTTTTGGTGTTGGGTAGTTTGCTTTTTTTCTTGAATAAAAGTTGATAGAAGCCTAGATTAAAACCACGCCTAATTCAATGGAAACCACTTCTTCTTAAAATAATTATAGTTTGTTTTATACCATGGTAGAGTCTGGAAAAAATGAGCATTCTTTTGAAATGAACATCCACTTCCAATTGGTTATGTTTCTTTCAGATAATAATGTCAAACTTTTTTTTAAAAAATTGATGAAACTCAAATCTGTCATTTTACCCTCATTTCTTGAAAAATGTTTTCACTTTCTGAAAAACTGTTCTTTACGTCTAGAAGCATCACTCATCAGTAACCATCAGCAGCAAAGATATTTGGATTCGTCCCAATTTGCATACATGGCACTCAAAAATCCAAGGTTAGGTAGCGATTTTCCAGAAATTCTTAAAAAGCCCATTATCTCGAAAACGGTGATATTTTTACTGAGGTGAAATTCCGATATTCTGAACAGTCATGACCTGGTCTATCACCAGTTTCAATATTGTACAGGGTTTACCGGACACCCTGTATATTTGATCGAAGATATAATTTTTACCTGTGTAGCCTATGGAGTCTGGTAACGGATCATGGCTAGATAAAGAACTCTGAACGATTTCGAGAGCATTCACAATAAGTCTGAAAACGATGTGGTGTAGATGCTTGTAGAGCAAATGCCCACAATCTATCCTAGAATTAGCGAATTACGAGATACCAGCAGAATTTCAACTCAGTATCTCAGAACGATCTTAGAATTCTGCTGCTTCGTACTAAACCTCAGGGTCATCCTAAAATTGTGGGTGTTAGAACTTGACCAGTTTACCTTCTTGAGAAACTTACGTGTACTCCGTTGCCAAAATCTGTCAGCTCCTCATTACTATGAAACACACATGCATTTCAGTGAGTACTACACCTTTTTCAATTGTAATTCAGAAAGTGTAACTTGAAATTCAGATTAGTAATATGTAAATCAGAAACTGTAACTTGTTATTAAGAATTGTTAACTGTAATTCAGAAACCGTAACATGTAATTCAGATCAACTAATTGTATTTCAGAAACCGTAACATGTAATTCAGATTACTAAATTGTATTTCAGAAAGCGTCAATTGAAATTAAGATTAGTTAATTGTTTTTCAGAAAACGTCAATTGTAATTCAGAAACCATCACTTGTAATTCAGAAACTACCAAGTACTTGATTAGTAAGAGTAGGGAATATGAGAACAACGAATTATTTATTAGTGAACATTATTATGAATAATAATATTTATCGCCCAACCGGCAAGTCTTGGAAAATTTGCTCAAGATACACAAGAAAAATAGAGTGCCAATAATTACAAGTACCTTTTCCTTTCAATTACAACCTTTTCAGTAATAACCATTCTGCTGACTCGACAGGACGCATCTGGTATATTTCCGAATGGTTGAGCACACTTTTCATGTAAAAGATGTCGACACGGTTCAATTCTGATAACTGTACCTCGAGTCATCAAATTTCGGCATATCACACAAATATCTTGGAAATTCATATCTTAAGTTCGAGCCCCAGTTGCGGCTGGGATTTTTTAATTTAATTT
Organism: Chrysolina oricalcia; assembly: GCA_944452925.2. NCBI lineage: Eukaryota > Metazoa > Arthropoda > Insecta > Coleoptera > Chrysomelidae > Chrysolina > Chrysolina oricalcia. The sequence continues at coordinate 23,039,133 of OX101814.2, read as the reverse complement.
GACCGATTAAATTATTCAAATCTCGTGGCTGGACTGGGGTGAGTCCTGCACGATTCACTGTTGCGTTCCAATTAACAGTACTGCTCCTAAGGTGGCGCATGGAGTTAGTAACAAGGCCTATCCAGAACACGTGGTTAATGGCCATAGCAGTCGATGCCAAGACACCAACGACAAAAATATTCATATCTTAAGTAAGAACGACAAAAAATCTATCTACCTTCATAAAACTTCTTTATTTCAACTAGACGTTTATTTGACATTCCGTAGTTAGTTTCAACAGGCCTTGATAGTTGGTCACTTGCATCACGTTCGAAAATATGTACATACGGGTTGTTCTTGGTTTTTGAATTACAGTTGATACTTTCTGAATTACATTTTACACCTTCTGAAATACAATAAACTAATCAGAATTACATGTTACGGTTTCTGAAATTCAATTAACTAATCTGAATTACATGTTACGGTTTCTGAAATACAATTTACTACTCTGAATTACACGTTACGTTTTCTGAATTACAGTTTATTATTGTGAATAACAAGTTATACTTTCTGAAATACATCTTATACTTTCTGAATTACAATTGAAAAAGCTGTAAAGCATTCAAATTGCACTCAGTAATAGTACATTATATACCGCGGGACTGAAGTAGTACATTTAATCCTGAAGGTAAAGTTTATGGCCCGACCGCAGGGAGGGCCATAATTTACCTGAAGGATTAAATGTACTTCAGTCGCAAGGTATATACGATACTTTTCGTACTTCCGGTATGATTTTATTAATTATTTCAATAATTTCAATCAGTTTTTTCTCTCTTCAACTCATTTAATAAACTGTCTTTAAAATAAGTTACCATAGTAACATTGCGTTGTGACAGTTATAATTTAGAAACATTGTCATTACTAGTGTCATTGTAAAGAAACATTGTTATTGATAATTATTGGTATCATGAGTGAAGAAGGTGTATCTGATATTGATAAAAGAGCAGCCGAAGTAGGTGAAGAATTGTTACCACCGAAATCTAGAAAACTATACGAGCAGCAGTACGATGCTTTTAAAAAGTGGTGCCGCTTAAAAAATGTGAGACAACCTACTGAAAATGCGCTGTTAGTCTACTTCGATGATAAATCAAAAGCGGTTTGTGCCTCAACTCTCTGGGCACATTACTCAATGCTGAAATCGGTTATTAACATTAGAGAAGATATTGATATAAGTAAATTTCCAAAATTATTAGCTTTTTTGAAGAGAAGAAATATCCCTTAAATTCGTTTGTTTGTGATTTAATCGTTCCGGGAGTTTCGTCAATATTTAATCCCGGAGGGATTAAATGTGACACTTTAGTACCTGTCACAAGGGAGTGAAGTTGTCACTTTAGGCCCGGAAGTACGAAAAAATATATTTGTTCAGGATGGATAATTCTTAACTTACTGACTTGGTGACTTGTCTAGAAAAATGCAATGAAAGAGTTGTATTTCGTGTAGTTAAATTTATAACAATCGCAAAGCGCTTTCGGCTGTTACGCCATCATCAGTGCTATACCTGCAAGTAAGTAATAATGGAGATAAGGAATAAGAGAGTTTAGAAATTTTGAATTACTTACTCGTCAAGTATTTATACAGCAGTCTTATAAAAAGTCGACATAACCATCGTTAACATTGGTTTGAACAGACCTATTTACATGTTAAAATTAAGTACTTAATATATACCCATTAGCGGTTTCTGTTTAAAGTTTTCCTCAGATTTGTATTTTTTTAATCTGAGGAAAACTTTAAACAAAAACCCCTAATTGGTATATATTAACCCTGCGTTACCCGCACTGTGAGCGCGGCGCTCACTTTTTTAAATATGCGATAACTTACAAAATTTTCCAATAATGTTTATATCCATCTAGGTAATCCTAGAAACATATTTTCCAAGTCATTCAGTCTTGCTTATGCCGTAATAAATGTATGTAGTGTCATTTAATATTTGTTTGAAGTAATAAAAGTGAGCGATTCGCTCACTTGCGGGTAACAGTGGCAGTATATTTTTGGTAATTTTTATAAAGAAATGGAGTTCAATGAGGAAATATAATTGTTATAATAATTTTATAGGGCGATTTGAGTATTATTATAATGGATTCAAAAGAGGAGACCAGACACCAAAGTGTACAAAGTGCAATTTTTATCTGAATACCTTCTGTTAATATTTTCACCTTTTAACGTTTTTTTTTTTTTCAGATTAACATAGTGAAATGATATTTGTTTTTATTTTAGATTATAAATTATTTTATTTTACCTATATGAGGTAGTAAGTTTTTCCATATTTGCGTCATTTTATGCAATAATGTAAGATTATAGGTGAACATGAGCGCAGCGCTCACCCGCGGGCAATGGTGTCATTATTTGTATTGCGGGTAATGCAGGGTTAAGTACTTAATTTAACATGTATGTATGTTCGTTCAAACCAATGTTAACGATGGTTATGTCGACTTTTTATAAGACTGCTGTATAAATACTTGACGAGTAAGTAATTCAAAATTTCTAAAACTTTCTTATTCTTTATCTCCATTATTACTCACTTGCAGGTATAGCACTGATGATGGCGTAACAGCCGAAAGCGCTTTGCGATTGTAATGAATTTAACTACACGAAATACGACTCTTTCATTGCATTGAATAGTTACGTGTATACAGCAATAACAACTTCAACTTGTCTAGAACACCACAGAAAATTTGTTTGTAAGTGGGTGACAATGTTTCATTTTGAGTAAGGTTATTCTGGACTTTCATTGTCTAAAAAAGGAACAAAGAAAAATTCAATTCTCTGCAATTTTTAATCACGACGTTTCAACTGTTGAAATCTACAGTCGTTATCAAGTGTATAAATGCAACAATCTCAAGGATACTTATCAAATATGATATGGATAATTTTGTGTCATTAGCCTAGGGGTAATTTGCCGGTGTTCAGGTACGCTTGTTAATTACAGTGTCGGGCCCCTCCGGTACAGCATTGGTAATTCTTATCGCAATTTCAATTGATCCATGCCACTAATTAAGGGTTTCCACACATTATGGATTTCTATGCTAGCTTGACTGAAGACTCTGTTGTTCATAATATATGCACTCTCTTTAAACTTCCTTCTATACCAGCCCTCTTCTTTATGGACTGAAAATGTTTTATTATCAAGATCTATGGTCTTCTGAAGGTAGGTACGACTAGTCCCGTCTTCTCCACTTTTTGTTGTTAATCTCTAACCGTCTTGCTTGGTATCGCTCGTCAAAAAGTGAGAGCCTCGTCATTCCTTAGCTCGCGGAAGACTTTTGAGTGTTACTCATAAGGGTGCATCCATCCGGATGACGGAGAGAACAAATTTTAGAATTTAGCTCTGGAAACTAATGCTTGAAAAGATATGCTCACCCAGAAGCTTAAACTTTTGAAAATTTGAAAATACGTTCCAAAAAAAGGATACGAGTAAAGTTTCATTCAGAATTTATTAATATCTATGGAATGAGTTGAGTTTATATTTTGCCGTCAGTGGAAGTCAATTTCACAGTGTTAGAATGTGACAGTTTGAGTGTGTACTGTTAAATCGACCACGGAAAATTACAAAACAAAGTAATGGCCCATTAATGATTTTAAAAATGCGTATTCAAACCTGCTCTCCCACATGCCTTTTAAAATAAGAAAATACGATCAAATCCGTTGCCAACATGTTGACTTTTTTGTCTTAGTGTTTGTCATTAAAATCCGCATTTAGAACAGAAATGAGAACCGTGAAATTTTTGTTTTGCTTGAGATTGTTCACTCTGTTGTGTGAAATGGTATATGTATTCCTAGAATTCTGATTTCAATTGAGGCTTTTTTGTTGAAAATAATGAGTTTTGTCAACACCAACTCTGATTAACACAATTTTCTACTTGCTGGCTGAGGAGAACAAAAATTCACCTATACTCTTCGTTGTAATATGCAGAGTAAAACAAAGTAAAACTAAAGAAATCAATGAAAACTTATATTTGGAATAGCTACTTGTTGCTCCATATTCTGCTTTTTATTATAAACCACTGGAATGTTTGGCGATATTTACTGATTCACAATTTGGATAACAGGATTGCAAGGCGATATATGATATACCGGGTTTCCGCGGAAAAGTGGCTTGATTCTATAACTTATTTGTTTCTGAAAATACGGTAAGAACAAAATTTGGAATATCTGTAATACGACACAAAACTGCATTTTTGACAAGTAACTCAGTCTCATGCAACTTCCGGTTTTTCCAGAAGTGACATGAATTTTCAATTTTCAATTGAGACACCCAGTACATTTCCACTTCTTTTGTCTCCGTATGACATACTGAATACAACCAAGTGTCACTTGTCACTTTTTGTACAATTTTTTTTTGTACAAATTTATGTACAACTTCAAATTACTAATTGCAGTCCTTAAATTTTGGGAAAAAATACAACTCCACTATTCTCGGTCAAAATGTATCCATTATACAGGGTATATCTTGACGAGTTAACGCGATCCATATATAGAAAACTAAATATAGGGCAATTCTGAAAATTGGTAGTATGGGTGAAGAACTAATGAAGGATTCAACAAAAATATTTTCGTTGATGTGACGTTTCCGGTTTCACCGGAAATGACGTCATCTTTGTTATTTTTAATGGCACACCCTGTATTTCACCTCATTTTTTAATTTTCCTCATGATTTCGATTCTAACTCATGTATCATACCCCCTACCAAAACTGAACCGTTTTTGAGTTATTCGAGTTTTTTTTTGAAAAAGTGACAGCCTCTCGAATATATGTCATTTTTATGTAAATTAACATTTAAAAAAATATTTAGCGAGTGAATCGTGAATACTGAAGGTTGAACGGATCACGTACCATTTTCACATCCACTGAATAATCCACAGGGTGCGCAAAAATGTGAGTCCAATAAGTGAATGAGAAAAATAAAAAATCTCAACTTTTTCAAATGGGAACACTCTTTTTTCCTTCAAGGTTCAATTCTACTATGAAAATAAGCCCTAGTTATAATAAACTTCTCTATACCCAAAACTTATACTTTTGGAGATATTCCATTATATTACTTAATTCTGCACACTTGACTGAAATGTTGATATTTCTAATAGGCTTTCAACGCAATCGTTGGTGACAAATGAAATAAAGTTGTTTATGCACTAGCGGGCGGTGAAGTACACTTAACCGCCCGGTTCGCCGGGCGTAAAGTGGCACTTTACCGCCCGTGGGCGCATTATGGCCCGGCGGGCCGTAAAGTAGACAAAATTCTCAAATTGTCTATACTCACACATCATTTCATACAATTCCTAACACGAATTAGAATCATTTCAGTTCAATAGAGCAATACTCTTTCTAACATTTGTTCATAATCGTTGGCAATTTTTTCGGTGATGATCTATTTATTTGAAATAGATTCTCCAATATAGCACTCAGCTACTATGGTTTCACATTCCTCATATTATGTTACCCTTAATTATTGTATGCATAACGTACGAAACGTGTAGACCATTGCAATTCAAGTCAGTATTTGTGATTCGCGCTATAAAACCGCTGGTGCATAAAATTTTGTATGTATCACGTGCGTAAAATGCGTTTAAGGCCTTCGCCACGCCCTTGATACATAAATAACTATTATTGTCATATTCGTGCTCTCAAAAGGTACAATATGGCTCGTGTTGCTTATTATAATCATGATTTCGTTAATTTATTGGTGATTTATGGCGAATGTGATAAGGTTTTAACAAGAACATGTGATACTTATTAGAAGATTAATCTCTAATCTTACGAACTTTGGATAATTCAAAAAGGAAAATGATTAAAACTAAAACTGTGGTGGACAATGTAGATAATGCAATTACAGTGCTCTCGTACTTCATATCTTTTCCAGAAGCATCTTTGAAAGATGCGGCACGAGATTTGGGATTGAATAAAATGTCCATGCAAAGAATATTCGCAAAACACAAATGGCATCCGTATTCTCATACTTTAGTCCATGGCCTGAAGCTATCCGAGTATGAAGAGTGAACTTCGCGGAGTTCATCATTATGAAGAATCAACAAAAACGACCAATTTTTGAGAAATATTATATGGAGCAAACAGAATTCTAACTACTGGAGCGATACAAATCCACATTCAGTTCGGGAACGTCAATTTCAAGACCGTTGGAATTTCAATGTTTACTGCGCTGTAAAAGACAACGCCATAGAGATGGTTCACTTTTATGACGAAAATTTGAATGGTTAGTTGAAAAGTATGGGAATTGTATTGTTTTACTGAATAAAAAAAAACACATCACTCTATGTAGTAAGCATTCATAGCATATAGAAAATACATAACAGACCTACAGGTAATTTTATTTTCAGGTGAACGTTACCTAGATATTTTGAAAAATCTTGATACGGATCATTTGAAACGAATGACGCTCGCTGACCATAGAAAAATTTGGTATCATTGTGTTTAGAACGCTTCGTTGCTATGGCATTTTAGGTAATATAAACATAACAGTGTGTTGTTTACCTTTTTGAGTAAAAAAAAGATCTCGCTGACGAGGAAAAATTGATTTCAATGCACCTTTTTCTGATAAATCAAGACAGCGATATGCAAAGGAATATAGTGTGTTCAAAAAATGGTTGGAAGAGCGCGGATTAAAAAAAGTTTCCGAAGATGCCACCCTAGTATTTTTAAAACCATAAGCATTATGAAGCGAATGTAGTATGTAACGATCAGTACTGATCTTTAGGGGAAATATAGACATCAAGTGTCCAAAATTATCAGCATTCCTCAAAAGAGAAGCCAGCTGTTACGCTCCAAAGAAATCTCTGACTTTTGGAACGAATTAAATTTTTTTATTTTTGACATAGGCCTCTGATGGAAATTATTTACATATTTCATTTCGTTATTCATTAGGTTTTTTTAGAAGGACTATTCATAAATCAGTTAGTCAAGAAATGGTTGTATGAATGTTCCTTCAACTTATATTTTCCTCAAAAATCAAACTGACTTCTAAGGGTCTTTGATAAGGGCCAGGTAGCCGAGTGGTTAAAGCGTCAATGTTTAAATCACTTACGCTGCCGATCACTGGTTCAAACCACAGCGACTGCAGAATTTTTCTGATGGCCCGAGAAAGAGATATGGTAAGATACAATGGGCATCTGCCTACGTGTCAGTCTTGGGTGGCTGGACGAGCCTACCAGGCACGAGGCGGAGTGTTTAGTGTGTATACCTGAGGGGGATTCAATTCGGACTCAGGGGATTCCCACACTACCTTATGGGATGTGTGATACAGGCCAGATAAGGTGCCCATAAAGGGTTTCAACCACCTCGTTCAAGAAAACAAATAATTGAATTGGACGTTAAAGACCTTGATGATCGTGGCGATATGGTAATAGTTATCCCACCAATTACAAAAACCAAGAAAAAAACGCACATTTATTGTTTCTGATGACATAATAAACGGAATGTCCGCCTTAGCTTTATACTGAAATATAAAAACTCCAGACAGGCCAAAACATCGCACTCCCAGAATTTTTGTTAATTACTATAAAGGAAAATCTTCTGTCAATGTAATCGGAAAGTATATAATTTTCAAAATGAAGAAACTCTCAAAGTTAAACCGGCCATTGTTTCCGAAGAACTTCAGCTACGCTGTTCGTCAATGCCGGTGGTGACTTGATGACACTTAAGCGGTACGGGGAGGTTGGTAGTCTGGGAAGGTTGCTGAGGGCTGTGTCGCAGAATGATTGACAGTGTCACAATTTTCACTCGGGTTTGAAGGCCGTCGTTTTTTTTTAAATTTTTTCCTAACGTTTCGCTAGCGCGAGTGGCTAGCTTCTTCAGAGGCTTATACATCATAAATAATCTCAGATGACTGGAGATTTCGTCTGCGAAGATTGTATTTATTCTGATTTAGGTGGTCTTGTGCGCTAATTACCGTATCTGGATTTGGTACATTCTTACTAACCCTAATTGACCCCTTTCTACCTGCTGGCTTAATGTGATTGATATTCTCTGTTATTTCAGAATTGCTTATTACCGTAACCGGGTTAGTCATATTTTCGATAACATTAATTGACACCTTTTTGCTTGCTGTCCTAATGTCATAGTTTTCTTTTGTTATTTTGGAACTTCTTAGAATGGGATTACATATTCGGATGAGGTTCACAGGTTCTTCTTTTCTGTTGAAATTCTCCGTGTGTTTGTGGATCTCTATTGCCTCCCGTACAAGTCGGCTGTGGTATCCTTGGTTGGGGGCGAGAAGTTTTACGTTCTCAAACAGAATCTTGTGGTTTTCTTCACTGAGCTCGTGTTCTGCCACTGCCTACTTGTCCATTTGGCCTGATCTGCAGTTCCTTTGTTGTTCCTTCAGCCTTGTTTCCATGGATCTTTTTGTGGTTCCGATGTATACCTTCCCTTAAGTGCATGGTATGCGATATACCCCCGTTGCAGATAGTGGGTCTCTTTTGTCTTCTGCCGACCTAAGGCTTTATTGTATTCTCTTGGTGGGTTTGAAGACCGTTTTTATGTTGTGTCGCTACAAGAGTTTTCCAATTCTGTCTGTGACCTCGGGAATATATGGAAGATACGCACGTGCAACTATCTGAGCCTCCTCCCTGCTTTATTTCGTAGTAGTCCTCGGTTTCATGGCCCTGTTGATTTAGGGTGCATTTTATCCGTTCGATCTCAAGGTTGCTTGGAGATATTCTAGTTCATCCTGTAGATGCACAGGTTCACATATTCTCCGAGCACGTTCTGCTAGTGTGTAGATAACTGCCCGCTTCTTACTAAGATGATGGTTTATTAGAGCATGCAGATACCTATCCATGTGCATAGGTTTTCGGAATACTTTGTTGGTCAGTCTTGCGCCACATCTTCCGATGAGTACATCTAGAAATGCTATCCGCTATTATTGTTCAGTCTCCATGGTGAACTTGATGCTTAATCCAGGAGCTGGACTAGGATGCTGTGGAATAATTCGAGTATGCAAAATCTTTCTTCAGAAATGCCTAATAGGAGTCCTATCAAGTGGTTGGAATTGGATGTACATCCGCCACCTGGTACGTTTTCGAGCTATGACGTCATTTAACATGGCGGCCGTTCGATCATAGAAATGCTCATACTCAGGCAAAACTTGACCGACTTGCATGCAATTTGGGTCAATTTGTTGGTATTACTATTGGTAAGATGAATAACAATGTGGTTTACCTGTCACTATACATAAACATACGTAATTTTTTAATCTGATGTCGTTTTCATTTTCACATAAATCCACATTAAATGAGGATGGTTATCATGGCTGGAAATACACAACATCATAAATAGAAAAAGTTTCAATGGAAATATCTTCAAACGAGTATTTATCAAGGATTTTCACAGTGTGACCCTTTACTACCACAATTTCAAAAATATAAACATTCTACTACATTTTTCCTACCAATGCAGCAGAATTTAGAGTATGTTAAACAGTTGTAAGCATCAATAAGATCAGTGGGATATTTCGGTAAGTTTTTGTCTGGCACTAAATCATCTTCTATTAGTATAAAACCGAAATCACTTGGTTCTAAGCCAACAAGCACATCATCAATACAATGTCGCTAAAGATACTTGTAGAAATATGATCTCAACAAATGACACTTCTGCTTGCTGGCGGCAAATCTTCAATGTCCATATCCTTGGCATGATAATACAGCTACAACCTAAGTTTGTCTAAGGACTCACAAGATGACCCTTTTAGTAATACTAGCACTAGATATCCTTTTGCATATTTGAGGCTCTGTTCAATGCCTTCCCAGTCAGATGATATGCGAAGTGTACGAAGTGTTCAAAGGGTGCCAAAGATGCATTATTGGGAGCTGCTTTTTTGGTGCCAAATTTACTCGAATAATCTGATTCAGATAGTACATGGATGGCTGGAAGAAAAAAGCATAAGTTTTTTTCAATTTGTTTCTAAAGGTCATGCAGCAGGAAAAAACCTCTTAGCTCTTGGAGACTCACAGATTCATTATTTCTTGTATATTCGATTATGCGTTTTCTCGTTACAGATAAACATTCTCGATTACAAGTAACCTCCATCAGGACTGTGGTAACGTCCTCCCAGATTTACCAAGATTTTCTGGTTCAGAGGATTGGAAAGTGCTGTCTTCATCTTCAGTTTCTATTATTTCTTTCTCACTTTGAACCTTCAAAAGGAATTTTTTATGTCAAAATTGTTTATAGCACGCATTATTCATATGCAGAACACTGCTTCCTAACCTAATGAGTTCAAACGCTCAGTAATTATGTCATTTCGCACTTTCGCAGTTGCCCTGACTTTTTCTGTACTTATCGCCATACCATCAGTTGTACTACATATAATGCATGCTTTCTCGGCTAAAATAAAATTTTTGACACTGTCTGTTGAGACTCTCTTTAATTTTATAAAATTCAAATCGTCATTTCATTTTTAACAACCTGAAACAAACTCGAAGAACAATTAACACATTCAATTCACTGATTTAACGTATTTATATCTTTTAGTTGCACCGAATGCCTCTTTACTCACATTCATGATTGACAAATACGTATAAAAGTCAATAGTTTCCTGCAAGACGGTCAAGTATTGCATGAGATATGAGCAGTTCTATAAATGAACGGGCGCCATCTTCGATGACGTCATAGCTCGAAAATGTAGCAGGTGGCAGATGTCCACCTTAGTCCAAAATACTCACTAGGACACCTACTAAGCATTCCTAAAAAACATTCTCCATACTCGAATTCTCCTACAGGACCCTAGTAAAGGTCCAGGACTAGCTGGGGTGTTGAGCATTTAGATGTTCTAGGAAACGGTTCAGTGTGCCCCTTCCGTATCTCCAACTGACGAAGGTGTCATCCATGTAACGTAGCATTATGGTCGGTTTTAAATCAAAAGCATCAATTGCTTTCTCTTCAAAATGTTCCATAAGGAAGTTGGCTATCACTGGGCTGAGTTGACTTTCCATTGCCACGCCATCTACTTGCTCATAGAAGTTTCCATTCCATTGGAAGTAAGACAACTGGTAGGAAATTCACTTCAATTCCAAGTTCTTCTAGGGATCACGTGGATAACTTTGTGTCGATAGCTCGTCCTTCATTGGAAAGCAACCTTGCAAGCAGCCACATTACGTCAATAAGTAATCATCAAGAAGAAGTGGTAAATATTTCAGCGGAAAATGGTTTTTCAGAAGGGATTACTTTCAATAATTTGACATGGTAAAAACAATTTTGTTGTTTCAATCAATTTCTTTTTGTTAAAAGTTTATTGTCAAATGAAGAAAATGACTTGCAGCTGCAGCAAAAACGAGGTTGAATAGACTAGCACTATTTGTTTAACGAACAAAATATTTTACTCAAATATCCAAAATATTTTGTTATTATGATAAAATATACAGGGCAATTCAAATTCGAACCCCACCATCGGGATCTCCTAAACTACAGGAGATACGTCGAAGCTTAAATTGGGGCAGAGTTGCGTATTCTGGTGCTTAACAAAATACTATTTCGAAACTTGGAAAATTCCGAGTATTTCCGGAATTATCGGGAGAAAACTGAAAATCGGAATTTGCGTTTTTATTTTTTTCTATCGTTATTTGACAACATAGCTCAAAACCAAAAGTACATTTTCATTGATATTTTTTTTCAGCTACACGTTTTCATGTTCAGATTTACTATCCGATGTTTCGTCTTCTGGCATTCATCATCAACTTTTTTTCTGTTATGGGCGCCATACTGTTTTTTCATACAGAAAAATAGTGATTCTCATTCTGATTTCATTGATGTATAATTTGTTATGATTTGCACTTCTGAAACAACAGATATTTAAAAAAACAACTTCTAAGATGGTCATGACTTCATCGAAAAATTTTGTTTAATAAACACTAGTTGTCAGAACTCCTTAAACATCATAAGTTTGCACAAATACAGTCGAAATATCCCCATTCTCAAATGAAGAAAAATGAGATATGTTGAAACTTTATTATACATTTGATAGGAATAGTACGAAAACAGCACAAATTCATTTTGAATTATATCTGGAAAGACAACAGCCGGATAGAACATTATTCAGAATTTTGGGCAAACACTTGGCTGAGTACGATGCGTTTCAAAAAACAAGAATGAAATCATGAGCTTGTAAAAAATGCACAAAAAGTATTACAACAAGTGTTCGAAATGATAGCTTTCCTCTTGAATACATAACCGAGCTAGTCGTCTCAAATTAAGAACAGCCCTAACAATATCCCTTTTTCTGATAGTCCAGAATTGCGTGATTTTATTGTCTCTAAGTTCATCTACTGTGTCATATTCTTGCTCTCCATAGATTCTGTTCTTTAAAGTGCCCCACAAGAAATTATCCAAAACTGTAAGGTCAGGTGACCATGCCGGCCACCTCACTGGTCCAGAATTTCCCAACCAGCTATTAGGAAATCTTTGATGAAAATATTCGAAAACTGCTCTTTTATTGTGTGTAGGAGCCCCGTCATGCTGAAACCAGCAGCTGTTATAATTAACAAGGGAGAACGTATCCATATATTCTTCGAATTCGTTTCTTAAGAACCAAAGATAGGTTTCCCCGTTCAAAGTATTAGAGAAGAAATGAAGTCCAAGTTCCAGCCCACACATTCAAACGAAACCGAACTTGTGGTCTGACTTCTCTGAAGTGTCGTGAATTATTTTCACTCCAAATGTGCTCATTATTTCTAATATAATTCAAAATAAATTTGTGCTGTTTTCGTACTATTCCTATCAAATTTACAATAAAGTTTCAACATATCTCGTTTTTCTTCATTTGAGAATGAGGACATTTCGACTGAAGTATTTGTGCAAACTAATGTTGTTCCATGAGTTCTGACAACTAGTGTTTATTAAACAAAATTTTTCGATGGAGTCATGACCACCTCAGATGAAGTTGTTTTTTTAAATATCTGTTGTTTCAGAAATGCAAATCATAACAAATTATACATCAATGAAATCAGACTGAGAATCATTATTTTTCTGTATGAAAAAACAATATGGCGCCCATAACAGAAAAAAAGTTGATGATGAATGTCAGAAGACGAAACGTCGGATAGTAAATCTGAACATGAAAACGTGTAGCTGAAAAAAAGTATCAATGAAAATGTACTTTTGGATTTGAGCTATGTTGTCAAATAACGATAGAAAAAAATAAAAACGAAAATTCCGATTTTCAGTTTTTTCCCGATATTTCCGGAAATACTCGGAATTTTCCAAGTTAAGCACCAGAATACGCAACTTTGCTCCAATTTAAGCTTCGACGTATCTCCTGTAGTTTAGGAGATCCCAATGGTGGGGGTCGAATTGGAATTGCCCTGTATACTTCGGTCGAATACTTTTTTGTGGATCGAACAAGTATATCAGAATTAGTTCGACATTTTAATTGAATTGTTATGACTATAAAAAATATTCCGTTTGGAAGATATTATGTGCAACGAACTAACTTATACATGGTGTTCCAAACTCGATGGCCTGTTCCACGTTACTGGAAAAACGAAAGTAGGATTATTTTGAAAATTTGGTTTCTTGGATTATTAGTTCTGCTCTATCGATCTAAAATATTTTCACCGCTGCGGCGTTACCTCTACTATCGAAAAGTAGCAACAACTTTGATATTTTGAATGGAATACCCTGTATATTACCCTGTATATTATTTCAATTTGCTATTGCTTTTTGATTATTTTTATGTTATAATTCCCCGTACCTATCTCCAGTGGTTTCTGAGAAAATCAATAATTAACAAAACATTTTGTTAGTTGGAACCATTCTCATCAAAACAACAAAAAGTGGACTCAACGAGGGGAAACTTCAAAATCGGGAATTGCTGACCACGCCTGGACACCACCGAATTCTCTGGGACGAAGCTAGTGTTCTTCATAGAGAGGAACATTGGTTCAAACGGAAATTTATGGAAACCACCTACATAGAAGCCAATGGTGCCTTCAGTCAACCAAGCATGGAAATTAAAAAACGTATGGAAACCGCTCATGGACCGTTTTGGAGGGAGAAAAAGCGCGAAACCACGCGCGCCACAAGACCGCGCGTAATTACACTTTAATTATAGACCTATAAAAGGTCGCGTAGCATCTGATTTTGTCACTATTCACCAGAAGACGACTGCGGATTCAAGCAATTGAAACGTTGTGAAAAATTTGAAAGAGATAGAAATCTTTCAACCGCTAAGATGATGGACGTCCGAAATATAAGTAATCAAGTTACTACATCGTCTAAAACATTCAAACAAACGGAAGGTAATGTTGAAATATCAAGTCAGATTATGATCGACTGAAACATCTGATGTTTTCCAGAAGACAAAACGAGATTTTCTATGAACAAAACATATACTCAAAGGGAAACAAATTGTATTCAGTCTAAAAGGATTGCAGAGATGCATATCAGTGACAATATACCGCTTATACCGGGTGTTCCAACAGTGCGCATTTGCTCGATATATCGATAAGGCTGATTCATATTAACTCTTCCTTTGTATAATTCATAATGAATAATCACAGTTTTCAAGCAAATCACAGAACAGACTGTCAACAAATGTCACACTTTATTATTTTGTTTTTGGCAATATTTGAAATTATAGCCAACTTCAGTTTTTACTGTTTGGTAAAACATTTACAGAAAAACGCGAATAATTGAATATATCTACAGCCGGGAACAGACATGCGGTATTCGGCAATTCCCGAATACCAATTACTATAACCACCATGCACCCCCTAAGGTTGTGGCCCGGAAGGATGAACTCCCCAGCACTCGTACGTACTCGAAAGCTCACCCCCCCCTATACACCACCCCCGCTCGTTAAAGCGGTTCCTCATCCTGATGACTGGCGATCAGCAGAATAAAATCTGACCGTTTGATATGGAGTGCCCAGCCAATTCTCGGCTTGAAGCTCCCTTATATCTGACATGAGTTGACTTTTAAACAATGACTTTACTTTACTGTGCATGGTGCCCCCCTGAAACTGGCTGAAGGCCTGAAAAAACTCTCGGCTGAGGGCAGAGTGCTGTGTGCTGAGTTAACTGAAATTGAAATTACTACTTGGTCGGTTCTTCTTGGTATCTGAAACATAAAGGCATGATTAATCGTGATTTGGTGCCTGTTGAAGTAGACGTTGGCGTCGCCGAAGGTCTCGCCTTCGCCGTACTTCTTCAGGGGTGTCGTTGTCTCCTTGGTTTACTGGACGTCTGTATTTGTCTCTGTCTCTGTCGTCTTGCTCACGTCTGTTCTCGTGGAGCTCCGTGAGCAGCGGGTTCGTGTGGGTCTCTACTCTGTCTAGAGTAGTCCTCACATG
The DNA here is from genome assembly GCA_944452925.2 of Chrysolina oricalcia. Taxonomy (NCBI): domain Eukaryota; kingdom Metazoa; phylum Arthropoda; class Insecta; order Coleoptera; family Chrysomelidae; genus Chrysolina; species Chrysolina oricalcia. Next base: position 23,023,802 of record OX101814.2, on the reverse strand, counting down.
TTGTCTGATCAGTCTGTCGATATAGTCTGGGTGGATGTCTAAGTCTCGATATATGAACCGGTTGGGCATATATTGTGGTGCGTCTGTTGCCATCCTCAGGCAGACGTTGAAGAAGGCCTGTATCCTTTGCCTATAACTGTTCGCGCACTGCCCCCAAACAGTGGATGCGTACAATATAATAGGCAGAAGAATTGTCTTCATGAGGCGTAGTTTCAACTCGAGTGCCATGTTGCTCCTACGTCCGATGAGTGGGTACAGCTTATGCCTTGCGGCTTTCGCTATAGCTAATCTGTGGGAGACGTGCCTCTGAAACGTGAGTTTCTTGTCCAGGATTACTCCTAGGTAAACAGCTTCGTCTACCCATGGAATTCTCTCGTCGTTCATAGTAACATGGCCCTCGGGTGTCCTACGTCGCCTCGTGAACAGTATGGCCTTGCTTTTGTCTGCATTGATTCCGATATTTCAACGATTGAACCACGGTTCCAGCTTGTTTATCTGAAGTTGCAGCTTCGATGTTACTCCTCTCTCATGAGATGACTCAGCAAAGATTGCCGTGTCATCTGCATAGAGAGCAAGTTTGGTCATGGGGTTGTCCGACATAGGCATGTCTGCAGTGTAAATCGAAAACAGGTGTGGCGACAGTACTGTTCCCTGTGGTACTCCTGCTTCTGGCTTCCTTCGTGAAGAAAGAGCATTTCCGACTTTGCATCGGTAATGTCTACCCCTTAGGAAGGAGTTTATCAGCTTGACCATTGGTATGGAGTATCCGGCATCAACCAGTTTTGCGATCAACCCATCGTGCCAAACTCTATCGAAGGCCTTGGAGACGTCAAGGAAGACTGCTCCTGTAAGATGTCCTCTTCTCGTGCGGTTCCAGCTCTGGATGGTGGCGTCCACTATCCGGGTGACCTGGAGTTCTGTTGAGTGTTCCTGTCTGAAGCCGAATTGCTCATCTGGTAAGATGTTCAATTCTTCAGACATTGTCTCAAGTCGAGTCCTGATCACCCTTTCTGCGACCTTACTCATGGCAGGTGTTAGGCTGATGGGGCGGTGGTTTTGCGGGAACGTGTGGTTCTTGTTGGGCTTCGGAATCATGATGACCGTTGCTTCTTTCCAGCTGGATGGAAAGTGTCTAAGTCTGAGTATAGCGTTTATGATGTTTGTCAGGGCTGCTAGTCCTTTCCTAGGTAAGGCTTTTAGTGCCCTAACTGGGATGTCGTCCGGTGATTTCCTGGTCTTGGCGTGTCTAAGTATGGCCTTGATTTCCTCTGGAGATGTCAGCTCTAGAAGAATGACTGAGTCGTCAGTTCTTCTGAGCCGTCGGATCGTCTGGTCTACGTGCGTTTCCGTGTCCTCGACCTCATCGGTGTAATCGACCTCGTTCTCACGGCACTGACGTTCGAAGGAGTCCGCAAAAGCTTCTGCCTTGTCCGTCTCCGTGAAAACGATGCCCATCTCACCATGAAGTGGGGGGCACGGTTTCCTTCGGCCGTGTCTGAGGACTTTCTGCGTCCTCCATAGGGAGTTGTCTTCGGCGTCGAGTTCGTCCAAACGTTCAGACCATTGTCGCTCTCTGAGTAGCTTCAGCTCTTCTCTCAACCGTCGAGACACGTGGTTGAGCTGTCGCTTGTCATCGGGCGTCAACGTTCTCTGGTAACGTTTTTTCTGACGTCGTCTCAGCCTGATCAACTCCCTGACCTCATGTGGGATCCCTCCTTGGAAGTCGAAGTTTGTCGTCTGTATGTCTCTGGAGTACCATTCCATTGCTGTCAGAATTCCTTGTCTGAGTTCAGTCACCGCCGCCTCTAGTTGGCGGGGTGTGTCGATCCTGGGGATGTTAATTTCATTGTGGACCGCCCTTTGGAATCGTGACCAGTCCACTATCCGCTTTGTCGTGTGAACGATTTCCGCTTTTTCCCCCCCTATTGTTAGTAGGATTGGATTGTGGTCTGATGATCCCTCGTCCAGTACAGAGATGTCTACCAGAGTTGGAATACTCTGTATGAGGGCTATGTCCAGAATGTCCGGGTGTTGGTCTTCCCTCCTAGGATAGTGAGTAGGTTCGTGTGTCGCCATCACTGCAATTTTGTCAAAGTCTGGTAGTAAGTTGTCAGATAGGTCTCTGCCACGTGGGTTGGTGTTGCGGCAGTTCCAGTCTCTAGATTTCGCGTTGAAATCTCCTATTGCCACCGTTGGGTGGTGGTCGGGAAAAAGTTTCTCCAAGTCCGTTTTCCTCAAGTTGGGGCCTGGGGGAATGTAGACTGAGGAGACTCTTAGGAGATTGATTCCGTCTACTTTCACTCTGATCGCTACCGATTCGCCAAGTGAGAGTTCCGGAAGCATGTCCTCGTTATATTCCAGGTATGATTTTACCAGGAGGAGCGAGCCACCTGCTCGAGCTCGGGGTCCTGGTCTGTCATTCCTGTAGCATGTGTATCCTGGCATGCAAAGTTTTTGCTTGGGTTTAACCTGGTCTCTTGTAGTGCCACTACGTCCGCCGAAATTCTGGAGATGAGCTCTAGTAGTTCATGTTTGCGCTGGATTGCGCCGTTTATGTTCCAAGAACATATCTGCAGGATCCTCGGAATTCGTGCTGGCATTACTGTCCCATGGTTAGGGCGCTGATTACCGCCATGAGTTTGTTAAGTACCTCTGGGGATACTTTGGACAATGTCTCGATTATCAGTGCCTGAGTTTTTGCGGCCTCAGTATTTTCGTCTCTCCGTGGGGGGCCCCATTTTGGTAAAGCCTGTTGGGGTTGAGGCTGTGGACCGTTTCGGGGTGCTGGTCCTTGTTTCGGAGCTGCTGGTCTGTATTGTGGTTGTGGTTGACCCTGTCTCTATGGTTGACGCGTTGCAACCCTTGGTTTTGGGAACTGTGGACATCCCCTGTAGCTGGCTGGGTGGCTACCTCCACAGTTGGCGCACTTGGCCGGTTCCTCCCTGGCTTTAGTGCATTCGTGCGTGGCGTGGTCGCCTCCGCACTTTACACATCTGGCCTTTGAGTGGCAGCACTTTTGTGCATGCCCGAACCACTGGCACTTGTGGCATTGAGAGACCCTTCCTCTCTGGGGGCGCTGAGCTTCTACCCTGATTTTTAGGTCAAGTAACTCTTTGAGGTCGAAAACTTCTCGTTTTTCCCTCGGCACCTTGACTAGGAACAGTGGGAGTGCTGCTCTAGTTCTTCTCGAAGTCATCCTGTGGCATTCGATGACTTCGATGTTTCTGGCCTCTAGGTCTTTCTTCACGTCCTCCGCCGTGATAGAGTCTGGGATACCTCTGCTTTATAGTCCCGATCAGTAAATGTATTGAACAGGGTGGAAGACATTTTGAGCATGTATTATAAGTGTAAATATTGCCTTTCCTAGTTTCACATTTGAAAAATCAAACAGATATTTCTTCAAAATGAAAAATAATTTGAAAAACACAAATAATCAAAACCCTGTTAGGAATAACATATAACATGTTGGTATCCTCAGATAAGTAATTTCATGTAGAATGCAAAGACAAACTAATATACGGGGTGTTCCATTTAAAAAATTCGCATAAACTTAAATCGAAGTGGACGAAAATGAACGTAACATTTGAAGCACCCTGTATACATGATGATCAGAACAATACCGGCTAGTTTGGTATTTTCTACGTCACTTCACGAGACAAAATTTAGATCTTTGAAGAAACAGCTTAATTACAGTTATTTCATTCAGAGCCTGCAACACTCCCCATTTTGTCGAAAAATTTAATAACTTGGTAACGGCGCATTGTGGCTGGAAAAAAATCAGTGCTGAATAGGGAACGAAGGGACCATTTCAATGACAAAAAATTAAACTGGTTTTTCCATTTAAAAAAAATATTGTTTTTGCTATTACGGAAAAATGCAACTCCCTGTGCATCTGGAACTATTTTCAAAACATGGCCTTTTTGGTGTCGTGTAACTTTTAGATAAGACTTTTTTCATATGAATCAGCCTTTTCGATATATCAAGCAAATGCGCACTGTTGGGACACCCGGTATATATTTTTTGTTTTATTTTCACAATTATTTTTCTCACAGAATCAATCAGACGTAGTGAAAAACTCTTGCAATGTGAAAGTATTAAAAAACTTGGAGGAAGGAAGATTTTGGTTCTCATTTCCGGCGGGAAGAAAAGTACCATTTTCCTCCCTAGTTTAGGGGTCGAAAATGTTGGTTTTTTTGTGAGTTAGTAGAAAAATACTGTTTTTCCACTTTCAACGACCTGTAACTCAGTTGATACTCATCTTAGATGATATGTTTATAGAAACTTTTAGCCTTAAAGAAAAGTACCATCTTATTCTGGGACACCATGTATAAATCATAAATAGAACAATTTTTCATAAACACAGATACATTTCCAAATACTCCCTCAAGTCTTTCAGTATACTGCACCATAATCAAATTTTTATAATTGAAAAAACTCTCTTCATGATGAACAAATTATTTCAAGATATTCTCTTCAAATTTAGGCCATAGCCATCTTGTAAAATTACTCAAGAAATTTGTAACTTTGAAACAAACTGGACGAATTTTACTATCAATAATTTATCACGTTGAACATTTTGTTGATTGAAATTTTACTTGATACAATAATCTTCTATTGACCTTTTTCATTGCCTGCCTATAAATCAGCTTCCGTTGCATTTAATTCATCACGCTTCATTAACTATATAGTTTCATTCCATTAATGAATGCACCTTGCCTCTCATAACACGTCATTTTTCTCTAATGTCTTATCCTTGCCCTAGTACAAAGCATACCATATCAAGAGGAGTATCGCGAATAATCAAGGTAAGCGCTGTTCAGATTTATTGCACGATATTTTTCAAAAACAATTAGGTACAAGATTTTATATTGCCATTCACGACACTGATATATATCAGCAATTGGATGTGATGGGAATTCCTCAGAATACTTGATATTCTGGAACACTTATTATAACAGGGTTTTTCTACAATTTATTTCATGTTACGTGAAACGTAAACGTATGTTTGTATATACAGTGTCTTTCAAAAGTGTGGGAACGGTCTCATATTTCAGAAACGGCCAAGAGAAAATTCATGAAAATTCATTTAATTCAAGACCCGTTGTGGTCTTAGCAAGGGGAGTAGTTGTTTTCTGAAAGGTACTTGCCATAATAAGCCTATATCAAATCCAATTTATTTTAATACCCGTCGTGGTCTTAGCCAGGGGAGTAGTTGTTTTCTGACAGGTACATGCCATAATGAGCCTACGAAGTAGGTGTATATGGAAATAAAGGGTTCACCATCGGTCGGCAACGACTGTTCGTTAATTATAAACACTGTTAAGTTTTTCACAAACCGAATCTATGTTATTGCTATCAAGTATTACACCCAAGAAATTAGTTACGAGTAAAGGGTGAATATTCTCTTTTCCAACCTTGACAGTGAATTGATTAGTCAACTGATTTCTGGGGAAGAACTGCATAACTACAGTTTTACGGGAGTTAACTATTGAGGAGTATTTTTGCACAACGAGGTGAATTTTCCAGCCTATACATTGAGCTTATAAACCAATTCAGCCAAAGAATCAGCATCTGCACCTAAAATAGTGTCATCAGCATATAACATGGTGTGGTCATATAACATTAATGTGTAGTGAGAGGTCATTGACGTACAACAAAAATATCAGAGGGTCCAGGACAGATCGTTGGGGTACTCCTCGTTCAACATTTTTAAGTTCAGAAAGGAATGTGTTTACAGAATAAGGTTCGGTTATGCCAAGAAAATACTTCAGATGATAACTGTCATTTAAAATTCGCCTAATGCTGGTTGCATAAAAATGCTCGAATTAGTAGAGCGAAGGTAAGTATGAAAAAACTGGCAATAATGATAAAATTAACCCGGAGATTTCGCATAATATTATAATTTTATTAGACATTCTGGGCTGATCGTCTTTAAATAAACACAGTGCAAAAATAAAATGGATCAATCGTTTACATCATATATCATCAATGAAATTACGGAACAAGCCTCAATTGCAGGTTGATTTTTTTTTCGATCATCATCAATTTTTTTTTCAGAAGTTACATCCAAAATTGATTCATACAGATGTTTGGAGGTTCAAACATTGGCTCTCCAAATCAAATTAATTTTCTATTTTGCATTTATTGTCGTATTTACGGTATGGAATATAGAGATTGACCTTAGAATTGATAAACGTACTAACTAAGACAATCGGATGAATATTTATAATTTGAACTCATTTACAAATCCACCGTAATTCCTCATTAAGAACTGCAAAAAGTGGCCTCAAACACAATAATCCTTCAAAGCATATCGCAACCCTACTACTGAACAATTAAAATTGTATTCAAATTGCTGAAAACAAACATTTTCTCTGTCCAAAAAAGCAGCAAGGTAATTTGGAGTTTCATGATAATAATATATTTATGTAAATTCTCACTTTTATTGTGCATACATTATTTGGGAAAATTTTGAAATTGTTCTGACTCGTACATTGGTTTCATGACACTTTTTTAATATTAGGCAAAGCTGTTGATAAAAATAAGAGGCCCTTTTCACACGAAATAAAAGACGCAAACGGCCTATACTACTTTTCATAAGATAGTTCGTAAATGGAAACCCTGGTTTTCGCCCCAACAAGATCGCTTTGTGGAATTTTTCAAACAAGAAATAGTGAAAAAAATTACTACATTTTTGTGTTTTTGCGAATAAGTCATGAAGTATGGGAGGAATCGTCTTACAGGCATCGAAACTTTTCTAGAAAATTATAAAACCTACAAAATGGTTGCCTATACGACTAGCTTGGTACAAAAAAACCGTGAAAACCTCGAAAAGTTAACCATCTTTCAACAATTCATAATTTTTATAAATCTGAAGCTGAACAAACATTGCGGAAACTGATACACAATAACGTGGTTTAACTGTGTGCAACATGGTTTCTGTCCGATGTGTAGTTTTTGCACAATCGCGTTATATACAAACAATTTAATGGCAAATCTTTATAAATACGCCGATTTAAGGGAAATCCTTCAAATTCTTTAAACGACATTTGGAAGTAGAGATCAATATCTGGTGGGAAATGTGTTGAAAATGTCACTGAAACTTACTCTAACGTATGGTCCGAAAGTTTTGGGCCAAAGTGCAAAATTTTTCGTCTTCCGTCACGCTCAACTTGTTGGCAAAATGCACTCGCCTCAACGCGCGGTAATATCTCGGAATTATTTGTAACTGAGCCTCTGTGTATTTTGGAGATTTTCTCCTTTTCCTTAACAAAACATTGTGTCTTGATAGGGTCTTGAACACCGTAGTCTTCTGGCCAGTTTTCGCTGTTAGATCCAAATTATTTGTTTAACTGCTTGAATAAGTCTCCCCTCTCTTAATTGGTTCAAAACCCGCGGCCGACCGTTTTTTGGCAAGTTTATACATAGCATCCCTTATTCACAATAATTGATTGTACGATATATTGTCGATTTACTTATGTTCTGATCTTGATAAATATCGACAATCTCTCGTTTTGTCATTCGCCCAACCAGATTATAAATACCTCAACGAAGATCTATTTTATACGACATTTTAGTAAGCGCAAACCAAAAACTTTTGCATTGTTTATTTAGATGACGAGACGAGTGACATTTGATTTCCACGACCTGCTTGATTAAATTCATTTTGTCACAATCAAACCAGGTGAATTTTTTCCCAAAATTTTCGGACCATACGTCAAATGCTTCAAAGTCGCCGAAGTCGCCCGAACTCAACTCGAGTTAACTTCAGTGCGACTTCGGACGCACTTTGAAGCGTTTTGATCAACATTCAATGACATTTTCAACACATTTCCCACCTCTCAGGTGAAAATCCAAAATTTGTGAATTGTAGATATTGATCTCCACTTCCAGATACCGTTTACAGAATTGGAAAACGACGATTTCTCTTAAATCGGCGCCTCTTGCAAGATCTGCCCTTAATCTGTTTTTAACAAGATTGTGCAAAAGCTTCACATCGGAGAGAAAACATCTTGCACACAGTTGAACCACATATTATTATCTATTACTTTCCGCAATATTGTTTGTCCAGCTTAAGACTTTTAAAAATTATAAATTTTTTGAAATATGGTCACTTTTTCAAGGTTTTTCCGGATTTTATAAGTGGAAAATGCACCGATCCGGTCGTATGAAAATCCATTTTCATGATTCCCTTAATAATTTTGAGATATTTCCAAAAAAAAACAGCAGAAAGTAATTTTTTCACTATCGCTTATTTAAAAAATTCCACAAAGCGATTTTGCTAGGGCGAAAACTGGAGTTTTCATCAACGAACTATCTTATAATAATTAGTATAGGCCATTTTGTGAAGGAAAAAACGTTTTATTTTAATTTAAATTTAATTTTTCAATCTAGAGTGCTATGGAAACGTTCAAATCACTAATGCAGCCATACAATTTTCTGAAAAAAAAACTACTATTTTCAATCAAAATATATGTGCTTTGTGAAATCAAATTTTTAAATTGAAATTACAAATTTCTTTCAAATGGCAACTTTGTGGCTCGTCGGGTTAGGAAATAATGCCATTTTATTACGATTTATTATGGCACATTAATGGATTTCAAACAAACGTCCGTTAAAAACTTTTTAAACTACGTTCTTGAGACATCGCATTTTTTGGTAATATGAAATATTGATTTAAATGCATCGAGTAACTTGTGACATACACAAGTGATAAAACAAAATCATGAAGGAGGTCGACTTCTTATTTTACCTCGCTTCTGCAAGAGTACCTAATATACTGCCGTGCAAAGGAAAAACGCAGTAAGTGCAAAAAAGCAAAATGGCAGTAAAACACATGAATAAGTTATTATACCAATAAAAGTCGTTTCAATCAAACTAGATTCATGAAACTTTGTTCAACTGAGTATTACAGTTCCAGTTCCATTTTTCTGTGAATATCAAAATAATTCGAAGAATATTTCAAAAAATAAATCAGTTACTGTGATTATGATCATAAAATTGATCCTTTTACATAAGATAAAGTAAGTGAATTCCGTGAAACACTTACTGTGTTTTAATTTATGAAAACAATTCTTATCTTGATAATCATGAAACAGTGAGTGTTTTTCATAACTTTTGATTCAACATTTGTTACTATTGACCAAATGGATTTGAAATTGAAAAACTTGACATGAAAACCTATACAAATATCATCATCATGTATGTATTCATTTCCATTAGAAATATTTACATTGTATTAGTATAGTAATTTTATGAAGTATTTACAACAGTTCAAAGAGAAGAAGAAGTTCACAGTGCTTATCCTACAGTGGATAGAAAATATTCATCAATTTTCCAACATTCATCATTATAATATGTTTTCACTTTTGCATTGAAATCAGTCAATGACCTACTAGTTTTCACGTAATTTGGCAACTTATTGAATACTTTTAAACCCATGTGATCAGGTGACCTGTGAAATATTTTGTAAATGACAACGTCTTTTTTGTCGAGTGCAATAATTGTTGAATTGTTCATTCAGTGAAATTTTTTGCCTGTTCAAGAAACATAAATACATAAGTCATATTCAAATAGGCATGTTGATGGCAAAATATTGTATTTGATACACAATTACCTACATGACACTCTACGCGAGTCTTTTGCAATACGTCTACTAATGCCTTTTTCCATAAAAATAGCTCAACTATTGACAAGATTTTTATATCGACTGTTATTTCATTTGGGTATATGATTTTAAGTCCATTACTTGAAATTTTTGATGATCACCTCATAGTTGACTTGCTTTAATTTTCATACAGAAGCCGTATGGCAAACTATAGTATTCATTTATAATGTACATTATGGAATACAATCTAAATAAATCACTATCAAATTAGAGTTAAGTTTGGGGTACTCCAAGTGCGATCAACCACTACAAACAGTGTTCTTACTTGAAATATAACGATTACTCATCTACCGTTTTTTATGGAGAGTGTATGGTCGTAATTATTTCATTTATTGCTTAACGAGAGGAAGATAGGGAAAAATCAATCATAACCGTAACTTGTAGATGCTCTCTAGGTACACACGAGGAAGAAGTTAACAATAATATTCGAATGTGTCTGAATTGTTTCACATCAACCGAAAACAATCATTCGAAACAAAACGCTACTAAAATGAAAAAAAATATATTCAACTCGTAATAAAAATCTTGTCGATAATTAAGGTACTCATCTGGCACAGGTTTTTAAGTTCGATTTTTTATTTACAAAGATTTTTTTCGATGTTGGACACCTTGTATAATAATGGATACTACGTTTTTGAAATTCATGTTTATGCAAACGAGTGCATTCATTCCCTCACTTCTAATAAAATTCAATACTTTTCAATTTCTAGAAGAAATGCACGTATTTCCAGAATGAGCTGTTTCACTCCTTTCAACGTTCTTCAACGAATGACTGCGATTTTATAATTTTCAACGTTATGCTTCGGAAACTCTAATAACGAGATACCTGCCTGTTATATTTTCATGTTCGAACATTTTATTTTATTTCATCCTCTTCACTACTTGCAATTACTCAAGTTACTGAGTTTTGGTAATCACTGTATTCATGAGAATATTACTGATCCTTGATTTAATAAAATAATTGCAATAAAAATGCAACGCAATAAAGAAATCATTATTTTTCTATGGAAAATACCGTTACAATGCATTTTGAATTATTCAACTTGGCCCGCCCTCTAGCTGCTCTTCCAATCATACGATTCTCCTATAACTTGTCAGAATTGTATAGGGCCTTAGACCAAACAAAAACCAAAAATTTTTCAAATTTCGTGAAAGCCATTTTCATAGTGTTTTTTGCCCTGTCCTTTGATTACAAATAGTGACAAGTGACATTTAGTATGTTATATGGACTAAAAATGAATATCAATATATCATTTGGAACTCGAAAGTTTATGTCACTTCTGGTGAAACCAGAAGGGTTATGCATTTTATGACATTTTTTAAAACTTTTATTTTATACAGATCCTCCAAATTCCATTCCATTATCTTCAAAAACAAAAAAGTTATAGGGGCGAGCCACTTTCCTCGCACACTCGGTAGGTATACTTGAAGGCTGGTTTGGTAGACTATCTAGATAATCGTAAACAAAAGAAATCAAATTTAATTTCAAAACGCTGAACACATCAATATCGTAATGAACCGAAACAGCCATTGCGAAAGTCGGTGTCCGTTTAAAATAATTTAAAGTTGTTCATTATTTCTGTCAAGGATACTATCATAAATTACATTTACTTGTATTCTGGATTCGTGAACACAGATGAAGTGAGATGTAAGATTGTCATTATTATTTCGCGGATACGAATATATTGGCCCATGCTGAAAATTCTCGAGAAAGTAAATCTAGTCTGACAGATCATTCATCAGAAACTCATAAAATCAACATTCAAAATTTAAAATTATTAAAACTAGTGGATGATTACAGGAAATTACATTTTATTTGCGAGAACGGTTTGAATAAGCCCCTGCTCAATAATGATGATAGTCCAATAAAATATAAACTATTTAAGTCAATAATAATAATAATCGTTCTTTTTGATCACACATGATATAGGATAAGTCATCAGAGGGCAGAAGTGCATAAAGCAACCTTCTTATCTAAATACAACAAAACGTGTCTATAATCTACATAGTTCACATTCGTATTTTGTTCAAAAATTCATTTATGTCGTAGTAACATTCATTACATAAAATGTTCTTCAGTTTTCGCTTGAATACATTGAAGTTGTCTTCCAATCTTATACAGGCGGGCAAATGATTCAGAAATTGAATTCCACTAAACATCGGGCTTTTTTCGTTCAGACTGTTTCCATGTTTGGGAGGCCTAATAAGTTTCGATGATCGAGTTGGGTGCTTGTGGTAATCAGAATTGAGAAAAAAATGGTGATTATTACTTTTTGCATATAAAATGCATTTGTAGATGTATATAGAATATAGGGTGAGAATTCCATGTTCTTTAAAGTGATTACGGCATGTTTCTCTATAGTCTAGGTTGAATATCAATCTTTTGAGAAATGAAAACTCTGGATGCACCCACTGCTCCACCCCAAAGACTAATATTATATGATACGAGTATGTGGGAGTAAACAATAGCGTAGTAAACGCTTATTAACTGATTCGTCATAAAAATATTTTTCAGTTGTAATATAGCAAAGTAAATACTATTTAATTTTTTGCAAATGTGATTAATATTAGTGTTCCAACCCATATTACTGTCAACAAATACACCTAGAAATTTGGTAGATTTTGAAAAAGGGATTTCAACATTATTTATTGATATTTTAATATTTTCAGAGATTTCATTTCTGGCGGAAAACTGCACACGAATGGTTTTAGAAGAATTAACCATCAGAGAATTCCTCTCACACCACGTGGTGAATTCTCTTGACAAAACATTCATTTTTGCAATGAGTTCTTCAGGCGTATCTGCATCAGTGGCCAAAGTGGTATCGTCAGCATACAAAATAATATGTTTTGTGCTGACGTATTTAGGAAGATCATTTACGTAAAGTAAGAAAATCAGCGGACCAACAACCGATCCTGGAGGTACACCTGCATCCACGTCATGTGTAAGAGATCTCTGATCGTCAATTTTCACTATAATTTTTCTTACCTCAAGGTATGAAATCAGCTACGAGAGGAATTTACCTCGGAAACCCAATTCACTTAATTTATTTATTGCAATATTACTATTAATTGAGTGAGAATACTGGTGATGGAATAATTTTACATACCGGGTGTAACAGGATCATGGTACAACCCCCGTATCTCCGTTAGTTTTGAAGGTTGAATTAAGTTTGGGATATCCCGTATAGATGATAAGCGGCACTTTCTGACCTACGAATAATTTTTTTCACTTCCGGTTTCGCCGAAAATTATAACAACTTTCGATTGTCAAATAGAACATCCAATATATTATAACATTTCTGAACTATGCATAATCTTCTGAATCCAATGATACCACACAAGTGACATTTCAAATTTCAAATTTTTTTAAAATTTAATTTTAATTTTTCTATTCAAGTGTGCCATGATGGTCCCGATTCATTCCAATTGAGCCGTCTACTGCTAGAAAAATCGAAATCTCATCAAAAAACTGAATTGCGTTTTTATGAGCAAATGAAGTTCATCGAAATCGATTTTGGGGTAAAACTCAATTTTTTCAAATGGAACCATATTGGTACCATATTTTTTTATATTAATTTATTCATATCTGGTAATAGAATGTGCGATAAATACAATCAAAGTTACAGCCTAAAGACAATAAGAAAATAGAGTTATTTTGTTCTAATTTAAAAAAAGTGACTGAGGTGGCTTTGAAAACAATGAAATTATTCCTTCAGATTGTCAAATAAATATTTGTTGGCTTATCGGTGTTTTTATTGTGTATTGGAAAAGACTTACATTAGTTGCTATTTTTGTTCAAAATGCCGCACATTTATACAAGTGGTGAAATGTGGACATGTTAATTATTTATGGAAAAAATGCCGTTGCGGCTAGAAACCTTTATGCCGACCGATATCCTGATAGACAATGTCCAGCGAGAAATTATTTTAATCGTTTCGAAAATCAATTCCGAAGAGAGCCTATAGCCAAACCATGATCCCGAAGAAAACGTTATCATTGAGGAAGGAACGGAAAATAATGTTTTAGCTCAAATAGAAGTTGACAATACTGTTTCTTCAAGGCAAATTGGGTTTGAATTAGAAATTAGTCACCAAACTGTAAGCTGAATCTTACACAAACATAATTATAAATAAATCTTTTAAATGTCAATTGCACCAGCACCTGTACGAAAACGATTATGAACGTAGGATGGAATATTGCAATCGGATCTTGCAGAATAATGAACAGCCAAACAATGCTCTTTTGGGTGGATTTTATTTTCGAACGAGTCTAGTTTTACAAATATGGGATTATTTAACCGACAAACTACAAGGTATTGGTCACAAGAAAATCAAAATTTATTGTAGGTGGTAACTTTCAAGTGCGATTCGGTTTCAATGTTTGGCTTGGAATACTCGGTCGTAGAATCATTGGTACAATAATATTTGAAGGACCCTTGACTGAAGATAGATACTTAGGATTTCTGCATAATGAAATTGAGGACAGGTTAACTGAATTACCTGTCCATTTACGACAGGAGACGTATTTCCAACAATATGAAGCTCCTCCCCATAATTCAAGAATTTGAAATTGATTACCTTCAACAGGCATTCGAAGAAAACGTAATTTCGACGAATAGTCCTGTGCGATGGCCTCCAAGGACACCTCTTGAGTCCTTTGTTTGGGGCCATTTAAAAAACATTGTCTATGCAACCGCCGTTTTAACCCGCGAAGACTTCGAGTTGCGAGTAATACGCGCAATTAATAGTATAACGGCCCAGCAATTAGCGAAGAGTATTCTCAATTTGGATGGGGATGACCACCTGCAGACATGTTTCGAGGTTGTTGCCTCTCATCAGTGCAAGGGTAGGTCCGACAACTTTGAGTTGTTTTGTCCCTGCCAAATGAATTGTACTCTATTGTTTATCTAATAATTCCCTACAGATGAAGCAGCGACTTACAGTAAAGTCAGTCGCTGCGCCACCCTTCAGAAAAATCAACAAGCACTCCTCGACATCTTTTGTTTGTCTACAATATCTGTCTGTAGTTCAATATCCGTCGTGGCATTAGCTAGGGAAGTAGTTGTTTTCCGTCAGATATTTGCCTCATGTTTTCCACTTTGTGGAATTATTTGGAGAGAAGGGTACTTCGACTTTGTCGATTTTATTTATTCCTGTCATATTATACTATATTATATTATATTATATTATATTATATTATATTATATTATATTATATTATATTATATTATATTATATTATATTATATTATATTATATTATATTATATTATATTATATTATATTATATTATATTATATTATATTATATTATATTATATTATATTATATTATATTATATTATATTATATTATATTATATTATATTATATTATATTATATTATATTATATTATATTATATTATATTATATTATATTATATTATATTATATTATATTATATTATATTATATTGTATTTCATTATATTGATCATAGTTTACCTTGGATCATCCTTCAGTTTTTGAGTTATGAAGCCATATAAGTACGCAACAGCAACTCTACTAACACAAATGTTTACTTAAGAGACTGCAAGCAATCGGGAAAGTGGTTATCCGTATGTCATCGTTTTCGAGTAATATTTAAATACAAATTGTTAGACCAAAAAGTAAAAACTTTATTTTTGACTATTGAGTTTTTTGTTTTAAATTTCCTTACATCTTAATCATTGCTCATTGGTGAATCATTTGTCTTGCCAAATGTAAAACGCCTCTTAATGTACCTTGGATCAAAACAACGTCCTGTACCACTAATCAATGATCATAGTATATATGGTATTACAGTTATTTCGATATTTGTTATGGGATAAATATTGAGAAAAAAAATCCACTTAAGCATGAAAATTTTGTCAATTGCCTATTGATTCGAAGTTATGAATTTCAAATTGGGACTTTTTGTTCATATCCCAAGTAGCACACCTATATTGGTAAAATATTGGTACAATATTGTGAACATATTGGCGAAATATTGGAAATGCAATATTGGCGAGAAAAAAAATGTGAACATTCGGCCATATTGGTTCAATATTACTTGAATAATATTGGCAAAATATTCTTGAACTAATATTGGCCTCAAAATGTTCGGCGATATTGGTACAATATCGCTGATAACAATATTTAAAAGTTATATTGTCGAGAAGTAGTATGTGAACATTTTGCGATATTGGTCGAATATTGTTTGAATATTTTAGAAATAGTTTTGGTGGAATATTCTTGAAGCAATAATGGCCTCAAAATATTTATTGATATTGGTACAATATTTATCGATATTGGTACAATATTTATCGATATTGACACAATATCATTTGGATATATTGGTGGATGTCAATATACCTTGGTAAATTATTAAATGTCCTTTAGTTGATGAAGGTGACACCAGAGTCTGTCTTTTGATCGCCACCGAGTGAGCTGTTTCGTAAACAAGGTAAAGGAAGTATTTAATATACTTTCGTAGGTTTTAGAAGACGTAGTATATGTAGAGCCATCTAGCGGATTTTTATCTAAGTTTGATCATGATATAATTTCAATATGTTTCATTGAATATTCGGCCAATAATCAAATTTCATCTCAATCTAGATGTAGGAAACAATATGAAGACAATATTGTTTTAACGATATCGATAAATATTATTGAACCAATATTGACCCAATATTAATTCATAAGATTTGTTGAATATTGGCGAAATGATATTCAACCAATGTGTAATCACACTTGGAGATACAATATAGTTTTTATTCCTAGAATAGATATCAGGGGAATATTGGGATTGCGATGTTTATTGTAGATGTTAAAAACGATGTGAAGACAATATTGTTTTATCGATATTGGTAAATATCATTGAACCAATATTGACTCAATATGAGTTATTACAATTTGTCAAATAAAGTGGAAATGATATTCAACCAATATTCTAACAAACTTGGAAATACAATATAGTTTTTTCCCCTATAATCGATATGACTGGAATATTTAGATTGCAATATTTATTCTAGATGTGGAAAACAATATATAACCAATATTGTATTATCGATATTGGTAGAAATTAGTCAACCAATATTGACCCAATATTTCGTGTGATAATCTACATTCAAAACTAGTTCAACCAATATTCCACCAATGTTATTAATATAATATTGTTTTTTGAATATTCACCCATATTGGACCAATATTGAATTTTCATGTACAATATATCTATATTGGCCCAATATGGAACCAAGATTCAGCCGATATGATGTGCTACCTGGGATGTAAACAAATGAAAATTAGGATATAATATAATATATTATTTCATTTTGTAATAAAATAATGAAATACAAATTTCTGTAGAGAAATGTTGTTTTTAATACATATTATCTAACTTATAGGTGTTGATCGAAGTTATAGTTCGAGAGCTGCGGTGAAAATGACTTCCTCATAGTTACCAAAGGTTTGAATTGGCACGTCGGTTGTACTTTAGATTGTAATTTCAAAACCGCCCATATGCCGGGCGTGAGCGGTCGCTTTATTAGATTTATAGTTTAAAAAAATAATTTAAAATAGCTAATAATTTCTTAATTATTACCAAAAAAAGTGTTTTGTGAAAATGGTGTAAGATCTTAACTAAATTGAAATCGTAAGCGTCTGCCGTTGAAAATGGTCGCTATTTTGGAGCAGACGCTGTCTAATGTATCAAAAAAACGCCGTCAACTTCCTCATAGGTTAGCACCATTATTTTCGTTCCAAAGTTTCACTAAATATGTTACTAACCAAAATTCAAAGAGAAAACTTTGGCAGACGGTCGCATTCAAATAGCAGACGGTAGAATATCACTGCCTGCAGAATCCGTGCAAAACAGAAGTATTCCTACTCAAGAAGATCGGAATAGTATATTCTGTAACAAGGTTAGAATGAAAATTCGATGCGAGTGGAAAGTTCCAAGCTCGAGCCGAAGGCGAGAGTGAGGAACCACGAGCATCACGAATTTTCATTCTAACCGAGTAGCAGACTATACTTTCTCCACGATCAAAGATACGAAACGTGATAGCAATAATTTTGACACTTACTCAAGTTTTGCCACTACGATGACAATCAACTGCGTCAAGGCTAATGTTATTATTGCTAACCAGTGTGAGAATATTATTCTATCACAAGAGAAAGAATGAAATATATTTAAATTGCATGAGGGCAGAGGTGTTGCAGAATATTTCAATCTCAAGAGAGAGAATTCCAGCATTCTGTAATCAAATTTGATTTCAGAATTGGCAAATTCTATGATGATCGTGGGGAAAGAGTATTCAGTTATTTTGAAAGAACGAAAAATTGCTGATACTGCTATGGAAGGGATTCCCACGGAGATATATGATATAAGCCCCCAAATGAAATCTGATGATATTGATATAAGGAAGAAAAAGTGACGGAGAAAAAGCTTTGTTTCTCTTGTTTCAAACGGAATCATCAGAAATTCAAATGTAGAAGTAGGAAAGGATCTGGTGTTTCAGCCTGTAAACTGTAATACAACACTACCCTCTTTTGCACAAAGAAAAACTTGAGTTGTCAGTTATTTCCTCCGAGAATGTTGCTGCCGACACGGTCACCCACCAGTGCAAAGATTGTGTATTGTGGAAAACGATAAATCAGTCTTACTACGCATGGTACCAATAAGATTGCATGGACCAAAAGCAATCTTGGAAATTAATACTCTGTGTGATGAAGCCTCAACGGTGATACTTTTGGATAGCAAGGTAGCCGAAAAACTTGCTCTGAAAGGAACCAAAGAACCGCTCTGTCTTCAATGATTCAATGATTATGTTTCTACGCAAAATAACTCCCAAAAGCTCGATCTCTAAATTAGACCAAGAGCCTTTTTTTCTGAAAAGCATTCGAACACTAGAAAATTTATCTTTGCCTTCGCAGACAATAATAATGGAATACTGGAAGAAATACCCATATTTGAAGGGAATACCTATCAAAAGTTTCGAAAACGAAAAACCCGTCATGATAATTGATCAAGATAACATAAACCTAATTATTCATAGACAGCTAAGATGTGGTTCAGAAAGTGTACCGGTTGCCACCAGATGTAAATTGGGATGGCAGTCCATGGTCTATGAAATCATTCGAAGGATGAGGAACATTTGAAGGCTCATATTTTACATATTTGCGAAACAGGCAACTCTAACGAAAATTCACAACAACTTGTAACACACTCTTTCTATACAGGTCATTCGGAGTACTGATTACTCCACATGATGAACTTCGTCAAAAAAAATTCTGTTGCTACTAAATTGATGAACGAAACTGTGAATTATGTGGAGATAGATACGAGATAGGAAAAATGAAAGTATACAACTAACAGAGAGTACATATAGAGCGATGCAAAGATTAAAATATGTAGAAGAGAAATTCAAAATTAATGAAAATTATGCAAATACGTATTGTTCCAAAATGAAATATTATGAAGAGAAAGGGTACATCACGAAACTAAAACCCGAAGAAGCTGAACAAGACTTTGCTACAACCTGGTATCTTTTACATTTCTCTGTTGGAAACAAGAATAAGCCAAATAAAATCAGACTGTTGTTTGATGCAGGTTTAAAATCTCATGGTATAAGTTTGAATGACTTTCTACTAGCAGGTCCTCCTAATCCATTACGATCTCTCGTGGGAATATTGTGGAAATTCAGACAGAGGCGTTACGGATTTTGTAGTGATGTTAAGGAAATGTTCCACCAGGTGTTAATACGAAAATAAGACAGGAGCTCACAACGATATCTTTGAAGAGATCTGGATTATGCTAGTGCTGAAATATAGCAAAAAAATATTATTTCAAATATTCAAAAGTATAGTGATTTCGATATATTTCATGAACATTTGATGTTTACTGGGTGATGACTATAACTTTTTCATTTTCGAGAAATAACGATAATCTATCGAAATTTACTTAGCAATAAATGAGTTTATCTAGATATAAATCGAAATGAAGTAGTAGGGCATACTGATAAACTGAGTAAACACTGCAAAATAATATGAAGACATTGAAATAATTCCCATTGACTCCTACCTGACGATTACTGCTTTCGCTTTACGGTAAACAAGTCCCCAATACGCTATTGTCTATAGTTGCTGCCTATTATACATGACTTTCTAATGAATAAAGTGATTTTTAAATTATCTTGAGTTTTCCATGGCTTCAAAACTTCATATATTACACTATACAGTGAGCACGTAAAGGTTGGAAAAAATTCGTTAAAAGCTTGATATGGCCATTAGGGAAAATAAGCTCAGACACATCGATTTTATTTTTCGGTGGCGCATTTTTTGGCCTACTTATATTTTTGATGACGTCATAACTGTTCAAGTTATGACGTCATCACAATTTTTTTCAAATGGCAAAACCCCATTTTGATAATACCTTCAAAAAGAACGCATTTTTCTGTGTATGGATGTCATATTTTTTCTTATGTTACATAACCGCATGTTCGAGAAATAAAAGATATTTCATTATTCACAATAATGTAATATTACGTCTGTTAACGTGAACTTTTGACTTGAGGTATCACCACAAAAAAAATTTAGTGGGGTTAGATCAGGAGATCTAGCTGGAAACTCTAAAAATCCTGCAATCGAAATAATCTTCATTAAGTTCATGAATTACTTTCACTTCATATGGGTGCCACTTATTCTTTTTTAGTCATTTTAAAACAGACTCATTGACTCATTGATTGCTTCAATGCAACTAGACACTGACTGTAACTAAATATGTTTCTAAAATTCGGCTCAACAATAATAGTTAGATATCAAATAATTGTGGTATAAATAAGTTATCGACACCATGCGAAAAGCGAAAAATGACGCAAAGATATTTTAATGATTGCATGTTATGGGGATAAGACTATAGTACGCAAGCTGAGGTTTGTGACTTATTTAACTATAAATATCCTGAAAGACCTATTACACATTGGACAGCGATCAAAGTCGAATCAAAATTTAGAAATTTTGACAATGTAGGTGATAATTATACGAAAGGTCGTCCAGGCGTTACGGAAGATCAACAATTGGATGTATTACTATCATTTCAAGAAAATACTCATATGAATCATGAACTAAATGAAGATGATTTCGATAGTAGTCGATGATTTTTAGAATGGCCAGCTAGATCTCATGATCTAACCCCACTAGATTTTTTGTGGGGATCCCTTAAGTCAAAAGTTTACGTTAACAGATCGAATATTACATGACTATGAGTAATGAAATATCTTTTATTTCTCGAACATTAGGTTATGTAACATAAGAAAAAATATGACATTCATACACAGAAAAATGCGTTCTTTTTGAAAGTATTATCAAAATAGGGTAATGCCATTTAAAAAAATATATAATGACGTCATAACTCGAACAGTGATTACGTCATCAAGAATATGATTAGATCAAAAAATGCACAACTGAAAAATAAAATCGACGTGTCTGAGCTTATTTTTCATAATGGCCATATCAAGCGTTTAACAAATTTGTTCCAACCTTTACGTGCTCACTGTATACCGTTTTTGCTTAAGGAACTCAATTCTCTAGGTCGTTTTCAATAATTACATTACGCGTACTTTCATCTACTCAAAGTAATTTAGGCCCGTCTACTGTTACAATGCGACCGTCTGACAAAGTTTTCTTTTTGAATTTCGGTTAGTAACATATTTAGTGAAACTTTGGCACGAAAACAACGGTGGTAACCTGTGAGAAGTTGATGGCGTTTTTTGATACATTTGACAGCGTCTGCTACAAAATAGAGACCATTACCAACGGTAGACGCTTACGATTTCAATTTAGTTAAGATCTTAGACCATTTTCACAAAACATTAATTTTGGTAATAATGAGGTAATTATTAGCAATTCTGAGTATTTTTTTCAAATTATAAATCTGATAAAGCGTCCGCTTACGCCCGTCAGACAATCTAAAGTAGAACCGACGTGCCAATTCAAACCTTTGGTAACTATGAGGAAGTCATTTTCACCGCAGCTCTCGAACTATTACTCTAGGACAAGATCCTATCCATGTTCTGGATAGGGTTCTTCGCGAGACACATACAGCTTGGCAAACATAGCTGCAATTGTGAAAAGATGCACGCCCATGATGCGCAACAGTCGTACGACGGACTATCCAGTGATATTTACATGATTGTTCGCACAAGAAATGGGAATTTCATAATCTCAGCTACGATTGCCAAACTGTACTGTTGCCTATTGACAAGGTAAGATTCTAACCACTTGAGAGGTTTGCCACGCGCTCCATAGCAGTATAATTTTTCTAGAATGAGCTGGTGATAGTGTCGAATGCTGAAAAGAAATCGTGAAATATGCTACCACGCAGTTGCTTTTCATTGAGCAAGCTAACCAGTGATATAATTTGTAATCACAATTCACGATTCCTACAATAATTTCAGTATTTATTCATATTCCACGAGAGAGAAACCCATTCTTGAAAAGGATTACGACGCCTATGTAAATGTATCAATGTTTTCTCTGCGAAAATTCTTGTGAACTGCATTATTCAGGAAAAGCGTGTATTTGGTTGTGCTTTAAAAATATATGGCCATATGTTAATTTTTAGGTACAACTGTAAGATAATTTAATAACAAAGGCAACGAACAATTAAGCCGACAAACATGTTGGGACATTGCACGTCCAGATGTTATGAATGCTAAAATGGATATTGACAACGAATTTATGTTCCCAGATGTTGCGGAAACTGCCATAGTATCATCTTTAACTTTATTGACTGAAAAAAAAACTAGAATTCCTTTGTTTCAACAAGACAGAAAAATATTGTAATCAACTCTTATATTAAAATGCGATAAATGATCTCGAAAATTAACGCGCTTTCTTCGCTCAATCGTTAAAATATCCCAATCATTAATCGCTTTCATTAATACACTAGTTGAATAAATAACTAGAAAATATCATCATGAATCTATCAATTCGGCAAAATACATGTTCCGTATGTTCAGTACGATGCTCTGAATTTTTCGGTTCAATGATAGCCCTTTCACTGTCCACCACATGTCAGACAAAAATTGCACATGCAGGTGTTTTGCTAGTCCGAAAATAAAAAGACAGGTCAAAGCAATCCGTGTCAGATGATTTATCGATATCAAAGTGCCGATTTCAACCGAATTCTGCACATGTAGTCGGACTAGCAAAACACAATGTTGGACAGATTTTGGTCAAATCGGCTCAATAATTATTATGTATAGCCTTCAGTATAAAGAACTACAACTATGTTAACGTGTGACAACGAGGTCTTCAATATGTTTTACCTCTTGGTTGGTACGACAGTCAGCAATTACTTTTTGTTAGCCTCAGCCACCACTGAATTCAATATACCAAAGTAGATATAAAAGTTGTATTCACCAAAACTGAGAGGTTATAAAAAATGGTGTAGCATAAATGTTTGAAAACGCAGTATACAGGTTGTTTCATAATTGAAAACTGATCCTAGAGGGCGATCCTGAAGGGATGATTCTAAGAAAAAATCTTCACATGTCTACATAGGTCCGCATTTGCTTAATTTCTAAAATACAGAGTGTTGAAAATTAACAAATAAATCGGGTTTCATCCAATATCTCTAAAACCGCAATTTAGTCAGCGGCGTCAGTTGAACGCGGCGACAATTGGGCGCATGCAAAAATAAAAATAATTTTATTGTATAAAATATGCAATATGAGGTATAATTACAAATACCTGTAGTTAAAAAGGGACAACTTATTTCAGCAATAAATAAAAACCATTTCAAAATCTAAGGGGGGACCATTATACAGGGTGTTTCTTAAGTACGTGTAGAAACTTCAGGAGCATGTTGCTGACGTCGAAATAAGAAAAAAAGTTCCCATAAACACATGTCCGCAAGTTATTCGTTTCTAAAATACAGAGTGTCAAAGTTTAATAATTATATTTGTTTTTTGTGAATGAATTCCAAAATATTAGTGATATTCGAGTAAAGTTTAGTATCTGGGATGATTTTTCAATGACAAAATCAAATTTCATGTTAATTGTGAAAAAACTGATTACTTATTGAATTTATTTTAAATTTAAATTTCTTGTCATTCAAAATCTCTTGCATTGATTAATTCAAATCTCAATAACTCGAAAACAGTTGCTCGCAGTGACCTCTACCAAGAATATATTTCTCACACAAACTAATGATAAATATTCCCAGATACCAAACTATATCAAAATTATTTTTAAATTATTCACAAAAAATAAAAATACGAATTAGACTTTTGACACTCTGTATCTCAGAAACGAATAACTTGCGGACACATGTTTATCGGAACTTTTCTAATTATTTTGATGTCAGCAACACGCTCCCAAATTTTCTACACGTACTTAAGAAACACCCTGTATAATATAGGTAATAAGGACCACCAGGTAATAAAGGGATTAGGTTTAATTAGAATTAATACACTTCACAGAATTACTTGGGGCCTATATATTCAAAGATCTAATACTTCAATTTTCATAAGTGATAAGACTGTTTTAGTGTTAACATGGTTCTTGAGTTTGTGAAAAGTGAAAGGGGTAACCCAATGCTATTATACGATGGTTTCTTACACAAAAAGTAGCGTATCGTCGGAGAAAAAACAATCTGGAAATGTGCTGATAACAATAAGAATCGCTGCCCAGGAAGAGGGCATTCTGTGCAACAAGAAGTTGTCCATATTACAGCTCATCTACAGCCTTCAGTCATTTCCTTAAAAAGAACCATACAGCGTGTACGACAGAGGGCAGACCATGTTCCGGCAAATCCTAGAATTCTAGTGGAGCTTGATATTCCTGAATAGTACACACAAACTGAAGGTGAACAATTTTTACATTTTGACAGTGGCCCTGGAAATGACGGAATTCTTTTGTTCACAACAAAACGAAATTTGGAGTTTATGCGACATTGTGACAATTGGTATGCTGACGGTACGTTTTTTTCATTGCCTATTTTATTTTGCCAATTGTATACCATACATGGTGTTCAATATAGCAACGATATAATTTCCTGACGCCTCAATACGTGGATGCTTTTTCCATTCAAGCCAGTGCAAATGGAGGCATATACAGCAGGCAGGCTTGCAAGAAAAATACAGCAAAGATCCAGAGTTTGCTTTACACCTGCGCTTACTGCCAGCTCTAGCCTTTGTTCCACCAAACGATGTAATAACTGCTTTTCATGAAATTCTCGAAAGCGACTCTTATGTGCAGAATGAAGATATGCTGGTACCTATCATAAATTACTTTGAGGACACTTGGATAGGTCGATAGACACCAACGCCGAAGACCGCCACTGTACAGTGTTGAACTTTAGAACGTCTACTCACTAGTAGAAAGAGACATTCCCCGAACTAATAATGGCATTGAAACTTCTGTTTTTATTAATATTACTTTGCGACCAGTTGTCTCAGTGTCCAATTGTCGCCACGTCCAACTGTTGCCGCGCCCAACTGTCGCGACGTCCAATTGTCGCCGCGACCAATTTTCGCGTCCAATTTTCGTGCGCCCAATTGACCGCGTCGAATTGTAGGTAATCCACTAGCTTCATCCGAGAATGAAATTTACTTGTCAAATGAAGGATTTTCGGTAAATTTTTGGGAAAGGCTATTGGCAGAAATTCACGCGTAATGGAAAGTTTCGAAGAAGTAGAGCCTGCACCCATTGAATTTGATAGAGATATAGTAAATAATTATCAAAAATCATCCATAATGATACTTGTTATATTTGAATTATTGACAACATTCCTCGTACTCATTTTGGGGTAAAGGTAAGTTTATCGGGCTCTTTCTCGAAACAGAAAGAAAAGTGGTGTCACTTACGTAGTTTTATCTCCTGAACACGAATCCAAAAGAATTTCGTGGGGGTCTCTTAAACTTTTCGGGTTGAGACCTTTTGAATCTTGAAAATTGACCATTTTCAAACACGATGGTTATGGTTAAAAATCGCACAAAATGCCTCCTTCTTTTTGTCGACACTTTTTTCATTCCCTAATCAACTCTTATTTCACAATCACATGCACCAAAACCAAACGTTTAGAGGAAAAAATTAACCTTCTTATATTACACTATTCTTAACCTCACTCTTCATTAACGTTTTTTCTAGAGACGTGGAAAGGGTTTTGTATACTTTATAGAGCAAGATCCCAGGGCCGTCCCAGGTAGTGTTTTAACGTACCTTGATGCCCTAATATCTGAAGAATGGTCATCTGGTCAAGCTAGCATGTAGGCATGCGAACATAGTACATACTAACACTACTCAATCGTACACATTTCGTTCGTTTAAAAATAAGTAATGTCTGACGGCCCTGGGATCTTGACTATTATAAGAAGGTTGATTTTTTGTATAAAATGTTTGGTTTTAGTGCTTGTAATTATAAAATATGAGTTGATTTGGGTCTCAAAAAAGTGTCAACAAAAAGAAGGAGACATTTTATTTTGTGCGATTTTTAACCGAAAAAATCGTATTTGAAGATGGTCAATTTTAAAGATTCATAAGGTCATAACTCGAAAAGTATAAGATACCTCCACGAAATTCTTTCAGATTCGTGTTCAGGAGATAAAACTACGTAAGTGACGCCACTTTTCTTTTTGTTCCGAGGAAGAGCCCGATAAACCTACCTATAACCATTTTGGGATTTCCCTCAACTGATTTTAAAAGTGTTGCATCAATTGCAGTTCGAGGTGCTCCTTTTGAGAGATTATTTGTCTCAAAACTTCCTGTTTCACATAACCTTATCTAGGTGCTTGGAGTCGTTCAAGCATCATAGTAACATTTCTGTCGCCTGGTTTCATACACATTATGCATGTCGGCTGATTCGGTATTACAATGTTCTTTATGGTTTCTATAACTCAAATAATGTCACTAGCTACGTATATGAAGAAGTGTCAAAATTATTTACGTTTACAAACAATGTATTATTAGCATACTGGATGTTTCTAGCTCACAAGTTAATCCTACTCCTTAACGCCTGCATTCGCTTGGGGAAAACTGAATGCATTTCATTTTCAAAATTGAAAACTGTCCGCCGAACCAAAATAAGCCAAGAGAACATTTTCATGAGCAGATAGAGGAAAATTATGAAAATAATATTTATTCAAAAAAAGAACAACGTGTCATAATTTTGATTACATATATTGACAGTCATGTTAACAGGGACGCCACTGAACATTAAAAAACCTTCTTCAAGTACCAAAATTGAAAAAATTGTACAATTTGTTAACTCTCAGAAATGAAGAAGTTGCGGACCCAATAAGAAACAAAGATTTTTTTTTAATTATCCAAGGATAATCGCCCTTCAGGATCAGCAAATTTCTGAATAATACATTACGTAAAGCAACTTACCAAGCATAGGGGCAGCAGTAAGCCACCCCTTGTCTGATGAGGACATCTGGAAATCGCATGTTGCAGAAGGGAGAACAAACGATATTATCGTTATTCCAACTGCCGTATTCAAGTATATGAGACCACATACTGCCAAAAGAGCAAAATGGAACCTTCCAAAACCTGAAACAAAGTGCTAAATGTAAATATGGGTAATAAGTGTTCAGACTCAAAGGTAAATAAATGGCTTAATTCCTATTATATTTCCTGCCTCGTTATTTAGATCACTGTGATGTACTACTACTCTGTACTAGGTGACACTATACAAATTCTCAAAGTATAGGAATTCTAGGGAATTTCCTACCTTACCTTCGCACGTCCTCGTGTTGCGATCGGCAACCCTTTTATACTTTCATTGTCATTATGCTTCTAACAGCCGTATGTATAGTCAATCGCCAGCGACTCGCCAGAGTTTCGCCGTTCGCTACACAAGGATTATAATGCACAGTCGGGCTCCAAAAAAGTGACAACTACGCGATAAGTCACATTTTGGCGAAATGCTGGCGATGTACCACTTTTTTGGAGCTTGACTGTGCATTATAGTTCTTGTGTAGCGAGCGGCGAAACTCTGGCGAGTCGCTGGAATTGACTATGCATACGGCTGTAAGTGTTTTTTATGACGCATGTTATTTTGGAACATCCAGCAATTATTTTGATTAATACTGAAAAATAGGTAAACGTAAACGCAAAAAAACACCCCAATGTATATATCTCGCAATTGTCATAGACATTTGTTGCAGTTTGACATTGTACTTGGAGTTTGACACAATAAAATAGCTCTTGCCTTCTTTTGTTTTTCAAGTCCAGTTCAGGAGAATGATCCACTATTTTTTTTGTTATTACGAAACTCCCAGGTTTTCAGAGAAAACCCCTCAAAAGCAGAGCTTGTGCGAGCAAGGGAGATCCGGGACCTACAGTTTGAGTAAAAGTGGAATCCAAACCACTTCAGCTCAGTGACACATGACCGGGGATCGAACCCGGACCGTCTGGGTGGAAGCCAAACGCTATGGCACACTATGGCACACAATACACCTACTTTGAGTACATAGTAGTATTTTCGAAGTATTGTGAGAACAAAGACCTAGCAGGAAAAAATGAGGGAGAGATATTCAAACAGATATTGCTTTTAGGTGGAGGCCTGGGAAGAAAGGTTTAGAAAACCAGATACGTGAAAGCTGGTTGAGAAGTATCCTCCTAGTCGAAACTGCCCCTTAGTTGAAGTCCCCAAGCTTAACCTAGAAGTCAAGGAATCCCTGAATGAGCTGATCACTAAAAGAGATGCTCGGTTTGTTGTTTCTGGTATGAGTGATATAGTCAAGTCAACATATACCATTTAAAAAAAATTGTAGTCACCGAAAATCATGATCATGATGTCATTCGATTTGTAATGTCATGTCGAAAGTTCAAGGAAAGGTCCAAAAGGGGCCGAAAAAAAATGCAAAAGTTATAAACAGTTAAGTGAAAAAAAAGTAGGGCTTTGGTTTTTTTTAATATCTCGAAAAATATCAAAGATTTTCCAGATGATATTAAAGAGTTTCCTCAGTCATTTCAGATCATTTCTCGATTGAAAAAATTTGGATCCACCATATTGCTCTGCTAACTCATTGTCAAGCTAGCAGAATGCTTCATATTAAAAAAGTGTGCAAATTTTCGGAAGAGGATACTTACATAGCTCCTAATCAGCTGATAACTTCTCGACTTATAAAATATGGATTTGCCATATTGAAGAGAGAAAGAACAGAAGAAAAATAAATTTTATTGCCCAACAGATAAATCCATTCACAGGACAAACATGTGATAGCCACTCAAACCTAAATATATTATATAAAAAAAGATTAAAAATAAACAAAAATTAAAATAAAAAATTAAGTATGGTGACAGATTTTTGCTACCACGCTGAATAATCAGTGATATAAAAATAATTAATTACAAACTTATGTGCACTGAGAAGAATAGTGTAAAAACAAAAAAAACATCTATTATAACTTACCAATAATGTATGATAAATAAAGAGGAAATAAAATCTTCCAATTTACACAAAAAATATATACTTGTAACGTGCTTACAATTGTTTCGACACACGGTGTCATCATCTGAGCGAGTTATCAACTAAAGAAACGTCAAAATCACCTTCTTAAATATTAAAATAACATGCATGAAATTTCACTAATGACAATTGCAGGTATGAAATTTCCTAATGACATATAGCTTGGATTAGGGAGCATTTGAGTAGTTACTAGTGAGATAATTAATTATAGGTGAATTGTACAGGTCAATTTGGTCATTGAGAACTAAATAGCTATTGTTACGTAAATGTTTCTTGATTTCTATGGATTCTAATATGTTTAATTTTTGACCTTTAGGTTGAATATGCAAAATTTCAGGGTTTTGTGTGAAGTTATGGTTAGTGTCAATAAGGTGGTTGGCATAGTTTGAGTCCTGTTTATTTAATCTGTAACTTCTCAAATGTTCACCGAATCTTTGATTAAAACTACGGCCTGTCTGGCCTATATATAATGCTATCCTCACACTCAAGTTTGTAAACCCCCGACTTCTTGAATTTATCCCGTACAGACTTTGCGTTGTTAATAAAGGAATATAAGTTATTGTTGGTTTTGAATGCAACATTTATATTCCGTTTCTGAAGGAAACGGGATATTTTGTTCGTATGCTGACCAAGATATGTTAGACATGCAAAACGTTGATCGGTTTTTACTTTGATATGCGGGTATATTGAATTTAGAGTTTTCTTGTTTTGTTTTTGTTTAAGCAGTCTATCTATAATTGATGTTTCATATCCATTATTTACGGCGATTTGTTTAATTCTGTTTAACTCACACTTGAAATCTAAATCGCTTTGAGGTATATTTACCAGTCTATGAATCATAGAAATAAATATACCTCAAAGCGATTTAGATTTCAACTGTGAGTTAAACAGAATTAAACAAATCGCCGTAAATAATGGATATGAAACATCAATTATAGATAGACTGCTTAAACAAAAACAAAACAAGAAAACTCTAAATTTAATATACCCGCATATCAAAGTAAAAACCGATCAACGTTTTGCATGTCTAACATATCTTGGTCAGCATACGAACAAAATATCCCGTTTCCTTCAGAAACGGAATATAAATGTTGCATTCAAAACCAACAATAACTTATATTCCTTTATTAACAACGCAAAGTCTGTACGGGATAAATTCAAGAAGTCGGGGGTTTACAAACTTGAGTGTGAGGATTGCAATGCATTATGTATAGGCCAGACAGGCCGTAGTTTTAATCAAAGATTCGGTGAGCATTTGAGAAGTTACAGATTAAATAAACAGGACTCAAACTATGCCAACCACCTTATTGACAATAACCATAACTTCACACAAAACCCTGAAATTTTGCATATTCAACCTAAAGGTCAAAAATTAAACATATTAGAATCCATAGAAATCAAGAAACATTTACGTAACAATAGCAATTTAGTTCTCAATGACCAAATTGACCTGTACAATTCACCTATAATTAATTATCTCACTAGTAACTACTCAAATGCTCCCTAATCCAAGCTATAGTCATTAGGAAATTTCATACCTGCAATTGTCATTAGTGAAATTTCATGCATGTTATTTTAATATTTAAGAAGGTGATTTTGACGTTTCTTTAGTTGATAACTCGCTCAGATGATGACACCGTGTGTCGAAACAATTGTAAGCACGTTACAAGTATATATTTTTTGTGTAAATTGGAAAATTTTATTTCCTCTTTATTTATCATTCATGATGAATTTACACATATTAAATGCCACCACGATAGAACATACCAATAATGTGACATTAAACACTAAATAATGTTGTGATCAATGGTTGCTAAGATTTTTTTTTATTGAATCTGAGTTAATATCGCATTGATTGCAATATGTGTTAAAGTTATCACACATCAGGATTATGGGAGACACCTTTCCAAGGTTGGATCTGATGAAGGGAGTGTAAAAAGTGATCTGACTACGCGTACCAGCTTTTGGGACATTGAAATTAATTTGGGTGCGTCCATAAGACCATGCAGGATTTTATATAAAATAATAATACTTGATGAGATTCTACGTTTTTCTAAGGACCGGCAAGCCAAATCTTTGTAGAAGTATGGACTGCTCAGTTCCTCTGGATGGGTAAACACCATCACATCTATATGCAAGAAACTTTAGAAAACGCCTTTGCACGTTCTCTAAAATCTCTTTATGTATATTATAAAAAAGATACCAAATCAAACTAGCGTACTTCGAGCGAACGAGAGATATGTAAAGTAATGTTGAGGCGCGAATATTGGTGAATGACCTACAGTTGCGTATAACAAAACCAAGAATTTTTCTAGCCGATGTCGTAATGTTATTTATGTGACTAACGACTAACAAAAGTTAGCTTGCTGTCGAACACGATCCCCAAGTACCTGACAGATTTTTCGCGAGAAATTATTTCATCCTCGAATGTGTAAGAGAACTCTATAACGTTAACATTCCGTGTATAAGATCAAACTTTGCATTTCCTAATATTCATTGTTAATTTGTTGAGTTGACACCAGTTTTCTATCAAATCTAGTTGCGATTGAAGATAAGAACAATTCTCTTGACTAGAAATAGATGAAAATATCTTCAAGTCATCAGCGAAAAGTAAATTTCCAAATGAAAGCTCGGAAGTGAGATCATTTATGAACACGAGGAAAAGTAGGGGTCCTAAGTTGGAGCCTTGTTGTACTCCAGATGACGATATGTAAGGGGAAGATGCAAACCCATTATGAAACACAATGTTGGTTCTTTGGTTGATATAAGAACGTAGCAGTTCAATTAGTACGTGATTACAACCCGTTCTTCTTAATTTTCCCAGTAACAGAATGATCAATTCTGTCAGAGGCTTTCGCAAAGTCAGTGTATATAACATCGACTTGTTCGTTTTTGTCCATCACGTTGGACAAAAGCTGCTTAATGATGCAAAGGTTTGACACAGTTGATTTCTTTCCTGGAAAGCCATGCTGGTTAGCTGAAATCAGGGGTTTGATTTGAGGCATTAACTGGTCATATACATATATCTCAAAGGCCTTTGCAAAGTTACACAGAATAGAAATAGGCCTATAGTTCTCTATATTTTCCGGATTTCCAGACTTAAGGATTGGACAAATTTTTGATTGTTTCCGTCATTCAGGAAAGTGGCATTCGCTGAGGATTGCGTTGAATATTGTTGTTAAAGGCTTGACGAAAATCTGTGCACAATCGCTTATCAGGAAACTAGGAATGAGATCATTTCCAGGAGTCATTTTATTGGGTAGTTTCCGAAGTGAAGACCTTTCTTGTTCCTGTGTTAACTGCGTTATAAAGACATTTTTATCTGTCACAATATGCGGGTGTGGCTCATAGTCTGTACGGAGGGAGAAAACGCTTCTAAAGAACGTGGCAAATCCCATTCACTATGTCTTGGGGAGCGTCGAAGTGGATGTTCTCGAAGTATAATTTATTGGGTATCCTTGAAGTTCGTTTTTAGCGTTGAACAAAAGCTTTTGGGATCATTACAAACATTAGATTCAACAGAGTGTTGGTAGTCATCGCACGCTACCCTAATTTGGTCCATAATATAACTTCTGATACGAAAAAAATCCTGGAAAATTATATCATTACCAGTTTTTTTGTAGCGTGATAAATGATATGATTTTAATTTCAAACAGTAAATGCTGTCCTGGGAGCACCAGCTAGGAAATTTTCTCTTTGTGTTTTGGTAACGGGGGATATAAGTATCTAATCTACAATATAAACCAGCTTAAAACTGATTTCACATATCATCTAAATTTGATATGTGATCTAAGAAGGACCAGTCATTTGAAAGAAGACGTTGATAAATTCCTTGGAAATTTGCTTTCCTGAAGTTATAGGATTTATTTTGACAATTTATGGGAAAAGGGTGCGAAGTTTCCCCATTTGCATAAAAATTGACAAGGAGAGAAGGGTGGTAGTCATCCTCATCTACTAAAGTGAGAGTTTCCTTATTGATTTCGAGAGAAATATCACTGATCACCAGGTCTAGAAGTCTCCCAGAGGAATTTAAAATAGAGTTACATTGAGACATATTTGTGTAATCTAGAAAATTCGTAATAGCTTGAACTTTTTGATCACATACATTACTGGATGATAAGTTTGGAACATTAAAATCGCCTATTATAATAACATTTTGTTGAAGGGCCACTATTTGCTCAAACTGCTCCAGGAACAATATCAAATTCTCACTATTCAGGAGGAGGGATATAAAGAACATATATGTAAATCAAAAAGTAGTCAAATAGGCACTTGCATCCAATAATATCAATTAGTGGAATCAAACTGTTTACCTCACTCAGGTCCAGAGACATCGTATTGAGCTCGGCTTTGGCAGCGAGCAGGGCGCCACCCCCACGTGTAGTGTGAGTATCAGCAAAGTTCCTGTCACTGCGATAAACATGATAGTCACTGGGGAAGAGTTCAGAGCTGTTTACATCATTTGGGAGCCATGTCTCCACCAAAGCAATAAATTCGTATTCGGAAAGTGTCACGTTTAGATAGAATAGATATTGCTCTGATAACTTAATGTTAAGCTAGCAGAACATGTTATTCTAATATAAAAGGTGCACGATATTTCGGAATAGGGCACTTAATTAGCTCCTAACTAGCTGATGCTTTCTTGATTGGAAAAAATTTGAATTCGACATATTGCTCTACCAACTTATTGTTGAATAAGCAGAATAAGTCATAGTTTTTTTAAAGAAGGTCAAAATATGTCACTCAAATAGCTGTCATATATTTGTTTTAAGTAGCTCAAAATTCCAGAATAGGTCACCTGAATAGCTCTCAATTAGCTGATGATTACATGATTGAAAGAATAAGATTACCCTCACTGTTCTGCTGACTTTTTGTTCAGTTAGCAGAACATGTCATATTTTTTTTCAAGCAGGAGCATAGAAAATATCCTAATAGAGCACTCAAGTGGCTCCTAATTATCCAATGAGGAAAAATAAATTCTGCTCACCTTGATCTGCTGGCTTCATAGACACAAAATATCGAGAAATAAAAACGTCAAATGAAGTCAGAGAAAAACGCATGCTATTTCTTTCCAGTAAAAGAATACCTATATGTCAGTGAAAAAGAGCAACTGAAACATCCTAGAATTTAATAAATCGAAAACAGCTAGAAATGTCATTATGACTATCCTCCTAAATTCCATAATCGTCGACAGTGATTCCAAGTGGGTGGGAAATATTTGAAGGTTAGATGGAGGTCTACAGAAGCGCAGAATAGCCACGGATTTTTTGTTTTTTTTTTTTTCATTCAAGAATCATTTCTACTTTATTCTCGAAATTTTGATTTTTATCTAGAAATTTTGAATTCTTTTTCAAAATTACGACTTTTATCTTCAAATTTTTACTTTCATCACGAAATTCCGACTTTTATCTCGAAATTTTGAGTTCTACCTCAAAATTGTATAATTATTTTTATTCATTACTTCACCTCTTACAAAGCGCCACTGTTCAGTAAGCACGTTTTCTTTTTTTCTATTTACATCTTCAGTTGTCGAGATCAGATCACCTAATACTCGATTTAATAGGATTTGAAGTTTTTCATCTCTTCTTAAAATTTTGAAAATGTGCTGGGATTTTTTAGCATGGGTTGATGGTGGCGGCAGGACCTTTAATAAGAGTTGCAGTGCCCCACTCTCCCCCAAGGCTTGACAATTTTTTTCTGACGATAGGGTCCTTCATTATTCTCAACCACAGACACACTGACGGAATATGGTGGCAGAAGGACCTTTAATAAAAAAGTTGCAGTGAATTTTTTATATATTGTAGAAATCGCGGTGATGATCTACGAGGGCGTTTTAGCACCATCACTATGAAAAAGTGATTTGAGGAGATATAAAAAATTTGAGAATATTTCTTAAAATTCTGTCAGTTTTTCTCAAAATTTCGTGATTTACTCTCAAAATTTGGAGATTTTTTCTCAAAATTTTGTTATTTTTTCCTAAAATTTGGTCAGTTTTTCTCAAAATTTCGTGATTTATTCTCAAAATTTGGAGATATTTTCTAAAAATTTTGAGATTTTTTCTTAAAATTTCAAGAATTGTTTTTGAAATTTTGAATTTTATTCCCAACCGTATTACGCATTGAGTTACGAAGATAGAATGTTTGAGAAGTGTGGTTGTGTAATAGATTAGAAGATAGATTAATTAGTCAATATAATATTGGAGCTACTTGTCAATAAACGAATTACCTACGCATTGCATATACAGTGCGTTCATAAAGTGTGGAAACGCTCCATTATCTCACGAGTTAAATATTTTCGGAGGAAAAGCTCGGACAGGTCGATTTTGTATTTTAGTTTTCCACCTTTTTTTAGAAAAAAAAATATTTTCCCCCTACCACTTTACAAGATATGACATCATCGATAATTTTTTTAAATTGAAATGATATACTTTCATTTCAAAAATTGAAAGCCCATACATACGTCATCTTACACTTCGAATTACATTATTCTGAGTATAAAGGAAACCAGTGTTCATATTTCTCAACATTCATTTCATTATTCATTTTGCAACGTAAACCTAAGAACTACTCAGTAGTTAGTACGAGTATATTGCTACACTTGAATAGTAGGATAAGCAAACATCTGAAAGCCCTTAGCAACCAGACAATAAGTTCTTAGTTACCATTGCATATGTCATTATTAAAATGATTCGTTGTGTAACATATCGATTTATAAGTCTACAATGATAACTTTCTGAAAAATATTATCATAAAAGCAATTAAATAAAATAACGATAGTGATGTCAGAAAAACAGAGAATAGAAGTTCTGATGATCTTAGGTTACGGCGATCGTAAAAATAGTATGGCAGAAGTATGCGAAATCTTCATTGAAAAATATCCCAATCGAGAACCAATGAGCAAATCGACGATTAGCAAAATATTACATAAATATAATGAAATTGGCAATATTAGGGATAAGCCT
The DNA here is from genome assembly GCA_944452925.2 of Chrysolina oricalcia. Taxonomy (NCBI): domain Eukaryota; kingdom Metazoa; phylum Arthropoda; class Insecta; order Coleoptera; family Chrysomelidae; genus Chrysolina; species Chrysolina oricalcia. The sequence continues at coordinate 22,987,706 of OX101814.2, read as the reverse complement.
AAGAGTGGCAGACCTACCATTGCCGAAGACACTCAATTGAATGTATTACTTGGAATTGAAGAAAATCCTCATTGTTCAATTACAACTTTATCTGACAACAATGAGATCTGTCGTGGTGCTGTGCAGACAATTCTTAGAAAAGCTAAATTACATCAATATAAAATTAAACTCATACATGAACTTAATGAAGACGACTTTGATAGACGCATGGAGTTTTGTGAAATTATGCAAGAAGTGTGCAATCAAAGTAATGGGTTTGAATTTAATGTCTTATTTTCCGACGAATAAATTTTTTTTACAAACGGTACTGTGAATACACAAAATTGTCGTTATTGTGCTACAGAAAATCACAATTGGACAATGGAAGCTCATACCCAATATACCCAAAAAGTAGCTGTGTGGGCTGGGATTCTCAGGAATACCATTGTAGGAACATATTTTTTGACGGTACTGTGACAAGTGGAAATTATTTGGAAATGTTACAAACTTATGTGGTTCCATATTTAACTGAGACATTTCCAGACATCAACCAACCTGATCGAATAGTTTCTTCTATTTGGTTTCATCAGGACGGAGCAGGTCCACATTATGCTCGAGTTGTTAGAGATTTTCTTAATGAAACGTTTCCAAATCGCTGGATTGGACGACGCGGACAGATTGAATGGCCTGCTAGGTCCGCAGATTTAACTCCCATGGACTTCTTTCTCTGGGGTTACTTAAAAAGTAAAGCGTACATAAACCGATTCACCGATTTGGAAGACCTTAAGGAGATAATTCGAACTGAAATTCAACTGATTACACGAGAGGTGTTGTCTAACGTAACCCAAGAATTCATTAGATGTCTTGGATATTGTCAACTGACCCAAGAAGCTCAATTCGAGCATTTGCTGTAGATTTCTTATTTGTTTATTTCCACTACTAACCTATGAAATTTTGATAGCAAATAAATAATGAAATGAATGTTGAAAATATGAACACTGGTTTCCTTTATACTCAGTTTACTGTAATTCGAAGTGTAAGATATGACGTATGTAGTACAGAAAAATATTGGCTTTCAATTTTTGACATAAAAATATACCCTTTCAATTTAAAAAAAAAATATCGATGACGTCATATCCTGAAAGGTGGTGAGGGAAAAATTACTTTGTTCTAAAAAAAGGTGGAAAACTAAAATACAAAATCGACCTGCCGAGCTTTTTCTCCGAAAATAACTAACTCGTAATATAATGGAACGTTTCCACACTTTATGAACGCACTATATATCGCCGTAAAGGAACAACAATAAATGCGTCAACGTTTCTATGATTGAGAGGAGTACCTACTCACCTACAAAATGGAAAAAGAATTGGGAAAATTATATGATTTTTTAGAGATATTCCATAATCATCAAATAATGTTATGATAGATGTAGAATTGTATAAGTTAATCTATATTTCTAGGTTTATGAAGTTTATGAAGTTATATAAATTGTATCATATATTTGCTACTGTAAAAATATATCTGAAGTTTGTATAAAAATACTAGGCAGGGATGAGTTCACAGAGATAATAATTGTTGATTATTTAATGATTACTCACGCACAGGATTTTCTTTGTGGGTCACTTGAATTAATTCGCAAGAAATCTCTTTGTTTTATGCATGCGCATTAATATCTAAATATGTATACTTAATTACTATAGTTTGTAAGTGAATTGATGTATATAAGTGAATGAATATTATTATTACTATTATTAATAATATTCCACACGGAATTGTTCAAAATCTGTTACTTTCGGACCAATTCTGAATATTTCACTTAGTTGCTGAGTCACGAACGGTCGGGTTTGTCTCCGAGTGGTGAGGAATTCCAGACATTTGTTTTCATCATGCAAGGCGAATGCGCCTTCAATCTGATTGCAATTGATATTGGTATACTATGACCAATCTGAAAATTAATAAGATTCCACCCCTCAATTTTTCAGAAATCACTGAAAAATACTAAGAATTCACCCTGTATATCCTGGGTGCGTATTGAATTCTATAGTGGATTTGTAACAATCGATGCTTAGTTGATTTGGTATACATAGTCAGAATGTATCCACATAATGGCCGAAATTATAGGCACCTTGTGTAATCTATTGGATCTAGAGCGTTAGTACAATGTAGAAATTTGATAACTATCACGAGTTCGACAATATACAAAAAATTCGAGAAAATTCACAAACAATCAATTTACTATTTATGCAGTGCCCATTTATGTGAGTTGGAAATATGTCCGACAACCTCTTTTCAAAATAAGATAAATTTAAATACCCATCTGTGATTACTTCAACTTCAAACAAATTTCAATTTGAATTAAAAAAAGTTGAACTTGACCTGCAAAAAATTCAGAGGAATTTTATAGCGAAGACGTGCCAAAAATTTATGAAACATCGACATCGACCTTCATTTGCGTATTAAATGATTATCAGTTTTAATCACCATGTCACGCGATTTCATCGGAATCATTTATTGTGTATTACCACAAGTGAATTGATTAGGCGTCAAGCCTTGGACAATGGAAAACCATACAAAAATTCGTTTTACCACATTACTAAAAGTCGAGTAACAAAATATTTGGAACCTTTGGTGTGAATAAAATAAAAAAAAAACTTCCCAAACACCAAAACTACGTCTTTATCACAATCGACGCCAACAAAGGTGGCATCTTCAGGATCCAGAAGCTTCCTGAACTGCTTATTCTACGTTACTCCTATTCACACTATTTATCTGATTGGCTACAACCAGTTATTCAATCTAATTGTAGTGGTTGATCGAGTTTCATCTGACACTCTACCTATAGCAGGTGTTCCGCAAGGATCCATTTTAGCACCAACACTATTTCTCCTTCATATCAATGATTTGTTGGGAACTACCTCATGCCCAGTGTATAGCTTTGAGGTTGATAGTACCCTTCATACCGCTATATCTTTCAAACTTCTGATATCAGCCCGTAAAACCGTGAAATATGGCCCTACAAAAATTCTAGAATGGAGATCCAACAACTTGGTAGAATTCAATGCGAATGAGACTAAAGCATATTGTCTTTTCTCTAGAAAGGATGATCTGACAGTGGCCAACGTAATCATGTCAGGAGTCTCTATACCAATGAAGTTTTCCGTTTCTATGCTCGTTATTACCATCACCAGTACTGTGTCATTGGAAAGCCAAGGTGCATTGCCAGAAGTGCCTGTCAAGAACTTCCGTCAGTTGATTATGATTTCTAAGGCACAGATCCGACCTGTTCTGGAATACTGTTCCTATACCCAATATTTCAGCATATATATAGCAATAAACGCGCAATACACGATCAAAGAAACCCATGCTCAATCTTATCGGTCCCAATGGGTTTTCTTCTGACTCGTTCGTTTTGCAAAAATTATTGGGAAATATTTATAACATTTTGTAATTCATAACAAATTGTATTACTATTGAAGTAAAGTCACGCACAAGGAGTATGACAGCTAATAACTGTTAGACACTTCTGTGACTCACCTATGTTTATTTGTTACATTTCTTCAAATCAATCAATTATATCTGTGCTTACTTTTATGCAAATAAACATTATTAATGTCATTATTACATATATATATATATATATATAGTAGAAGGGTAGTCTTTGCTGACTAGTTAGGATACAAAACAGGAAATTTTTGGGTATAGCAGCAAGCAAAACGTGTACTCTTTTAACACTATATTTCCGATATTTCACTGTTGAAATATCGGAAATATGTTGTTAAAAGAGTACACGTTTTGCTTGCTGCTATACCCAAAAATTTCCTGTTTTGTATATATATATATATATATATATATATATATATATATATATATATATATATATATATATATATATATAGTGCAGCCCCTAAACACACACACACTGAAACTTTTAGATTCTTTTCAAAAAGGGCTATTCACCAATTCCTGTAGTCTATCCAAAGTCAGTATACATATTTTCCTTCGAATCAATATATAACGTTTGTTCGAATTGGTATATGCGAATTTGTAAATAATGAAGAAAAACAAAGATTCAAATAAAGATTGTTCCGTCTATGGTCGTTGAATGAGAACAAAGCAGCAAAGTCAAAGTCATTGTCATTTCATTCAATATTTTGATTATATAAAATTTATTTTTGTTATTTTTTATCTGACCTATTTTCATAAATACCGCTGTTGATGTAGAAAAATGTGCCGTATTCCGTAATAAAAATTGGGTTACCCTTAAAAAATATTGATAATTTGAAAAAAAACGCAAATCAAAATAAAATACGAATTTTCAACAAGTTTATACACTACTTCAAGAAACCAATCTACAGTGTCAGTCTTTATAAAGTGCACATATTGAAATGAGGGAAACTATTCTTAATTTTATCAAAGGAAAACGTATTGAAAGAATCTAAATAAAATAATTATATGTTTAATGTAATTTTGAATTTCTGTTCGATACCGTGATCTCTGTGTAAACAAAACGCTGTAGCTTTAGAACTAAATGATTGATCTCGATGAAACAAACTACATGTTTAGAAGTAATTGCGCATCCTCATAAAATAAAAATTTCTGAAAAAAACTACTCCTAATTGAAAATAAAACATGTTATTTTTAACAAAAATCTGTGTTTCATCTATTTTTACAATAATCTTGAATATTGTCATTACTTCAAATTATTCTTCATCGTAGTAGCTATCGAATGGTAAAAATTAATTAGTTATTTATTGTATAAGTGTTTTAGATATCATTTTATTTGCGCAAGAATGTTTAAACGCGAGAGCGAAGCTCGAGCGTTTGAATTTCTTAAGCAAATAAAATGTATCTAAAACACGCATGCAATAAAACGTATTATTCACAATTAGAATCAGAATCGCGGAAATTTTTCATCACAAAATGATTTGACGTTTTGCTCTGACAGCGGCTGGCACCTCCTCAAAAATCATTGATATAACATACAAAAATATCGGGAGGTGTTGAATGGTTGTTATGTATTTTCGATTGTTTATCGACTCCATTTGTAAAAATTTGGTAAGTTGGTGAAAATAAGTAAAATGTGATTGATATTCAAGATTGTATTTTTCATTATTCCACTAGTGGAATAAAGTAATTTCATTAATGTACTCTGTAAACAGTTGACATACGATTAAGTTATAAACATGCAATTCCTATCATAAGGCTAATACAATAAAAAAATTATAAAAAAGGAAGGTAATGTGGGCGTTTTATTGAAAAACTGACTATTCTGAAAATTTATGTAAAACAATCATTCTTTTGTTAAAGAAACATGTTTATTTTCAATTGGGAGTAGTTTTCTTCCATTTCATGAGGACGCCCTATTACTTCCAATCATAATGGAGTTTGTTTCATCGTGATAGACCATTTGGTTCGAAAGATACACTGTTTTGTTCACACAGGAGTCACGGCAGCGAACCAAATTTAAAAAAATTCCATAAAAAAAATTAATTTTTTCTTTTGATTTTTTCAATACGTTTTTCGTCTATACAATTTAGCATTGTTTTTCTCAATTCGATGTGTGCACTTTAGAAAGACTCACACTGTATATTAAGTATTTACTATTTAGACCAGTGCTGATGCATTTTTGAGATGAAACCTTCTGGAAGAGGAGAAAAATATTGTTCGAATGACAGAAAAAATAAATTGGAGAAGGGTGGAAAGTGGTGGAAAGGGGTGAACTTTCAGGGGTTGGAAGCGATATTTCACGGTTTTCCGAAAATTGCAACGAAAATTGACCTCCTATCGAAAAAAGTCAAGTGGCAAAGTTATTGATAATAAAATGATCTAGAACTTTTGTATCCAACCTTTCTCACATAAGCTCAAATTTCTCGGTAAAATCGGAAAAACCAATTTTTCAGTGAATAATTTTTTTTCTCTCTTAAAAATCAATTTTTTTTTCACGAAATTGGGTGAAAATATAACTTATTATGTAACAAGTGAGCAGTAATTATTTTGCAGCGGAATACAGATTTTTCCTATTTTTTTAGACAAATTCCGTTAAAACGACCTCATTTTCAACAGAAAAGTTTCACCGATAAAGTTCGTCTTTTATAGCTCGCCAGCCGCTAGTTTTTTCGTTGAAGCGTCTTCTTTCATGAAATAACAGAGTAGAACTTCATGTAATTTTTATCCAGAAAAGGCGAAAAAATTAAAAAACAGATTTTCAAAAATCAATTTTTTAAATTTTTGTTCTACATGGTGTTTCAAATTCGATCCTCACCATTAGGATCTCGGAAACTATGAGAGATACGAATATGGTTAAATCAGGGCAAAGTTGCGCATTTACCTGACTAACAATATGCCGTTGAGAAAGTTCTGGAATTCCGAGTATATCCGGAGACATCCGGAAAATACAGAAATTCCGGAAAATGGTTTTTATTTTTTTCTGGCTTTACTTTTCTAAGGATTCGAAAATAAATTGAACTTTCACATTGCCACTTTTCCCTGCTACATAGAGGTGTTTTCAGATTTGCTATCCGACGTTTCCTCTTCCAGCCACCATCATCAAATTTATTTTTTATTATGGGCGCTACATTGGATTCTTTCTGTTTTGAATAGAACCAGATTTTACCTTTTCAATGATGTTTCATAAGTTATCATTCTTTTTCGAAAATTTGGAGATACTGAAAAAAATTAATTCTTATCACAATAGGCTTTGACTTTGATGTTTCTAAATTTGACTTTCAATTTGTTACACTCAATGACACTTTGTTATTGTACGATTCATTGAATTTTTGGCGAAAATGGCTTTCACAAATGAAGAAAAAAATATATATACAAAGAGATTTACAAATTTATTACAAATACCGTAGAAACAGTGTTAGGACATCGGAAATATATTTAAACTTGTATCTCGAAAGACGACAACCACATCGAACTATGTTCAAGTTATTGGATCAAAATCTCACCGAGTTTGGTTCATTTGAAAAGAATGGACCAGGAAACTAAAGAAAATTTGATAAATGAGGTATGTATGAGGTAAATTAGACAGTGTATCCTTTTCAATAAAAATGGATAATTTGCAGATAAACATAAACCCGGGGAAATCTACACGTCAAATTTCCTCCGATATCAATATTTGTCATACATCTCAAAAAAGCGGTTTAAAATGTTACAAAATACACATTTCTCAAAAATGGCATCCAGGTGATCCCGTGTAAGTCGATTCGAATTTTGTAATTGGCTGATAAGAAGACCTGATTTTCCTGTTTTCCTGGAAAATGTAATTTGGACAGATGAAAGTACTTTTACGAATTGTGGGATATTCAAAAGAAATAACGAACACATTTGGAGCACAAACAACCCCAGGCAGTTCCGAGAAAATCGACCTCAAGTACGATTATATATCAACGTGTGGGCAGGAATTTACAAAGATAGAATTTTGGGTCCTCATTTATTTGACGGAATTTTGAACGGAGAAACATATCACCAGTTTTTTTAATGTCGATTTTCAAAGACTATTTGGACGGTCTTCGGTCTACCTTAACTAACTATAACAACATCTGGTTTCAACATGATTGTGCTCCACCGCACACTACCAGACGAGTATCTAATTACCTGACTAAATGGATAGGGAATAATGGGCCGGTGAGGTGGCCAGCAAGGTCTCCAGACTTAAATGATGTATGAAGATACATTCTTATAGGGTACACTGAAAAATAGAGTTTATGGTCAGATGGGCTATCAAAATATTGAGGACCTTCAACACAGTATTATTAAAGAGTTCGGACGATTGAGGAAGAAGGAAATTATTCGTACAGTGAGTAATATTCGAAGAAGGGCACAGCTGGGTTATCATGAACAAGGCCAGCATTTTGAGCATTTGCTGTGATTTACTTTTGTCTTTAAATTTCAGTTAATTATTGTTATTTGTTCAGAGTTCTATTTTCATTAAAAAGTACACAATGTCTAATTTACCTCATGGTCACCTCATTTATCAAATTTTGATTGTTGATTCTGTCTCCGTATTTTTTCATTGGCTTTTCAAATGAACCAAACTCGATGAGATTTTGATCTAGTCGTCTTTCGGGATACAAGTTTAAATACATTTCCGATGTACTAACACTGTTTCTATGGTATTTGTAATAAATATGATACAAATTCATCTCTTATTTCATCATTCGTGAAAGCCATTTTTCGCCAAAAATTCAATGACTTGTATGATAACAAAATGTCCTTGAGTGTAACAAATTGAAAGTCAAATTTAGAAACGTCAAAGTCAAAGCCTATTATGATAATAATTAATGTTTTTCAATATCTCCAATTTTTCGAAAAAGAATGATAACTTATGATTAATCATTGAAAAGGTACAATCGGATTCTATTCAAAACAGAAAGAATCCAATGTTGCGCCCATGAGAAAAATTAAGTTGATGATGGTGGCCGGACGACGAAACGTCGGATAGCAAATCTGAAAACACCATTATATAGCAGAGAAAAAGTGACATTGTGGAAGTGCAATTTATTTTCGAATTCTTCGAAAAATAAAGCCATAAAAAATAAAAACAATTTTCCGAAATTTCTGTTTTATCCGGATATCTCCGGATATACTCGGAATTCCAGAACTTTCTCAACCGCATATTGTTAGTTAGGTAAATACCCAACTTTGCCCTAATTTAATCATCTTCGTATCTCTCATAGTGTCCGAGATCCCAATGGTGAGGATCGAATTTGAAACACCCTGTATATTCAAAATTATTTATTAAATATTTTCGAAATAAACAATTGAAACCTTTCGGAAACATGAATTTCATGTTACCTTAATAGGTACAATGAATAATCAAGGACATAAATGAGGATTTGATTATGATAGAAGTGCGAAAGGGGGTGAACTTTGGGGGCAAAAATGGTTTTTCTCACGATTTGCAGCAAAAATTAACCTCCTAGGTACAAAAAAAAGTTAGGAGAAAACGTTGTTGACAATAAAAAGATGTACAACTTCTGTATCTAAGGTTTTTCCACTTAACCTCAAATTTTCAAAAATTGTTTTTTTGATGGTCAATTTGGGTTTTTTTTTCATTATCCACAACATTTTCCGCTAAGAAGTCACATTTCATCGCAAAAAACTGTTTTCAACCCATGAACTGCATCCCAATTCGAACATTTTTAGTGTTTTCGTGTATTTTTTTTTTCGTCAAAGTTGGAACCACTACAACATTCTCCACATGGTTTTCGCCTGTTACTTTCTTAATTATTTAAGACATTCAACATTCGTTTTGGCACCAGCCTAACTAGGAGCCGCCCCCTTTCCGAGTACTTCAAAGCGGTTCGAGAAAAATAAAAAAAAAAATACAAAAAAAAACATCTAATTCAGAACATAAAAAGGTATATTTCTACTAGATTTTGCGACAAACAATTTTCATAAATAAAAAATTGAAACCAAATTAAAACGGTTTTTCTGATTTTTCCGGAAAATTTGAAGTTAGGTGGAAAAATCACAAAAGTTGTAGATCTCTTTATTGCCAACAACTTTTTCATCAAACTTTTTTTTTGTAGGAGGTTAATTTTCACTGCAGATCCTGAGAAACCATTTTTACGTCCAAAAGTTCACCTCGTTTGAAAACATGTTTTTTCAGTTTTTCGTGTTTTCTGTACAAAATGTCCACAGTAGTGCTACACCTTCATTACATAATCCGAAAGAAGACGCTTCAACGAATAAACTGGCGGCTGGCGAGCTTGAAAAGACGAACTTTATCGGTAAAACTTTTCAGTTGAAAATGAGGTCGTTTTTTTGGAATTTGTCGAAAAAAAAAAAAAGAAAAACTCTGTATTCTGCTTCAAAAAAATTACATCTCACTTGAAACATGTTGAGTAGAATATCCACCAAATTTCGTGTAAAAAAGTTTTGCGCAAGAAAAAAAATTAAAATCTGAAGAATTGGTTTTTCCAAGGACCCCGCAAACTCCTTATGGAATTTGGGTCCTGGTGGATTTTTTTGAATTTTTGGTATGATGTAGTCCATGTAATTCTCAACCAATGTTACCATTGCGCCAACCCAAAAAAATGAACAGTTTTGCTGCCAGGAGGCGTTGAAATCACCCCTTGCGCAGATTAGACTATTTCTTTTTGAACCCGGTAACAATATTTTCAATTTTTTCATTGTTGCTAGTGTTGCACAATATTGTACTGTTTTATAAAAAAAATTCTGACCCCCTCCCCTTTTCCCCCCAACTCCTATTCTGGAACGCAAAAAAAATATTTCTCGAGTGCCTTCAAATGTATCGTCGAATGTTTAAATATGCCTAAATAAGGGAAATAGCAGTTTTTTACCATTATCCTCCCACCCCCCAAATGACACAAAACGAAAAAATTTCGGTGGATTTTTCTGAATTTTTGATATGATGTAGTTCAAGTTATTTTGAATAGAAATAAATTGGGTGGCAAACTTCAAAAATGAATAGTTTTGATGCTAGGGGGCGTTGAAATCATACCTTGCTCAGAATGGACTATTCATTATTATAGGCGGAAATAATAGCTCTACGTATTTTAGTTTAGATTATGCTGATCAATTCTGTAATTTTTCATGGAATGAAAATCTGAAACCTCCCCCTTACCCCCTACCCTTAATTTAAAATCTATTCCCGACTACTTGTAAATGCTTTATCAAAATAAATGTTTTAATCAGCTCAAATTGAGGAAATCGTACAGTTGTTTAATATCACCTTTCCCTCCCTTCAGAAAAATATTGATGGAGTTTGCTGACTTCTTAGTAGGGCGTAGTTCATGATTTTTTAATATCAAACAATTGGGCGAATATCTTGAAAATAAATAAAAATTAGACATCCACAATTTGAATTTGAGGTGGTGCCTGAATTATTTTCTTTCGTGTTTTGAAATAGGGGTTGGGGGTAAGGGGGAGAATTTAGATTTTCAATTTATGAAAGTTTACACAATTGTTCGGCATAAAATAAAACAAAAATACGTAGATATATTGTTTCCGCCTATAATAATGAATAGAGCAAGGTATGATTTCAACGCCCCGTAGCATCAAAACTGTTCATTTTTGGGGTTTGTCACCCGATTTATTTCTATTCAAAATAACTTGAACTGCATCATATCAAAAATTCAGGAAAATCCACCGAACTTTTTTCGTTTTGTGTCATTTGGGGGGTGGGAGGATAATCATAAAAAACTGCTATTTTCCTTATTTAGGCATATTTAAACATTCGACGATAAATTTGAAGGAACTCGAGAAATATTTTTTTTGCGTTCCGTAATAGGAGTTGGGGGAAAAAGGGGAGGGGGTAAGAATTTTTTTATAAAACAGCACAATATTGTGCAACATTAGCAATAATGAAACAAGTGAAAATATTGTTACCGGGCTTAAAAATAAATAGTCTAATCTGCGCAAGGGGTGATTTCAACGCCCCCTAGCTGCAAAACTGCTCATTTTTTTGGGTTGGCGCAATGGTAACATTGGTTAAGAATTACATGGACTACATCATACCAAAAATTCAAAAAAATCCACCAGGTCCCAAATTCCATAAGGAGTTTGCGGGGTCCTTTCCCGGAAAATTTGAGGTAATGTGTAAAAATGTTTCATACAAAAGTTGCAAATCTTTGCGATTAAATTTTTTCCGATAAGAGGTCAACTTTCGTTGTCAATCCCGAAAAAACATGAAATATCGATATCAACCCCTAAAAGTTCACCCCGTTACTTCTCCTTTTTTTCGACTCCAATTTATTTTTTTCCGTTATTCGAACAATATTCTGCTCCTGTTCCTGTAGGTTTCATGCTGTTCATAATTTTTCCCTCTCTTATATTTTTTGTCGTCCATCTGCACTTATTTGGATATGAACTTGAATTCTGGATGATGGAAGATAAAAAAAATAAGTATTTTGGTTGTTTGAGCTTACGGAAATATTTATTTCCTCCCTAAGAAACACAAAGATTAGAGGAATCTTATGACATGACGGACATTTAAGAATATCACTCAGTGAGAAAGATTCATATTCTGGAAGTTTTTTTTTTCTATGTATTGGTTCCCATGAAGAGCAAAATCCTGTAAGGTTTGATGAAAATTAGCATTTATAAATAAGTTAATTTTAGTTCAGGAACATTCTTTGTAGTTCTGTAAGGACTTATAAAATATGTTTAAAGTTCTTGTTCAAACTTCAAAGGGTTATCTTAAGTAATTTTGAAATAGAAATTCCACATGTGTCAGCAAATGTTTCGTTCCGGAGAAACAGGGTGTTGAAGTTGAAATTTCATTTTCAATTATTTTGAATAACTTTTGCAAAAAATTATTCTTTTGAGGTGAGAAATAAAAACTTGGTATTAATTTTCATGTAGCACTCAGAGGGCTCTCATTATTTATTTTAATTTCCCCTAACCTTATCAAAAGTGCACTTTTTTATAGGCAAATCTTTTTTCTACAGCTTTTCTTAGAAAAAAGGTAAATTTGCTGCACAACGCTAGGGGCAACCGTCTTTGAGAAATATGCAAATTTCTGTATCGGTGCATGTTAGGGGGTCACTTGGGCACCATATAAAGTTGCTCTGAACTTTACATAAACTGAGTATGTGATAGATGTCGCAAAAATAAACGACTTCTTTTTCACGAAGATGTATCGAGAAATAATTCAATCTCAAGATACAAAATATTGAATATCCGATTTTTTTTTCAAATTTCAACAGGCTGTATTTTGATAACGAATCATTTTTCAGTGCATCTTGATAGAGAATGGGTTATTTAATTTGGCGAGATCTATCAGATACTCAGTTTTTGTAAAGTTCTGAGCAACTTCATCTGGCGCCTAAGTGACCTCCAACCCCTATTTTGAAACACGAAACTCAAATTCAAATTGTTGATGTCTAATTTTCATTTGTTTTCAAGGTTTTCGCCCAATCAATTTATATTCAAATAACATGAACTACTAAGAAGTCAGCGAAATCCACCAATATGTTTTTGAAGGTAGGGAAAGGTGAAATTAAAAAATCTGTACAATCTCCTCAATTTGAGCTGATTCAAACATTTATTTTGATGAAGCATTCACAAGTAGTCAAGAATTAATTTTTTTCGTGGTTTAAATTAGGGGTCGTGGGTAAGGGGAAGGTTTCATATTTCTTTTATAAAAATAACAAAATTGTTCAGCATAATCTAAACTAAAATACGTAGATATACTGTTTCCGCATATAATAATAACGAATAGGTAGTCCATTCTGAGAAAAGTATGATTTCAACGACCCCCTAGCATCAAAACTATTCTTATTTTGGGGTTTGTCGCCCAATTGATTTCTATTCAAAATAACTTTATCTTCATCATAACAAAAATTCAGAAAACTCCACCGAATTTTTTTCGTATTGTGCCCTTTGGGGGGAGAGGGGATAATCATAAAAAAACTGCTCTTTCCCTTATTCAGGCATATTTAAACATTCGACTACACATTCAAGGCACTCGAGATTTTTTTTGCGTTTCGTTATCGGAGTTGGGTGGAAGAAGGGGAGGGGTAAGAATTTTTTTTATAAAACAGCATAATACTGTGCAACATAAGCAACAATGAAACAAGTGAAAATATTGTTACTGGATTGAAAAACGAATAGTTCAATTTACGAAAGGGGTGATATCAACGCCCCCTAGCAGCAAAACTGTTAACTTTTTGGGGTAAGCGCAATGGTAACATTGGTTGAGAATTGCGTGGACTAAATCATACAAAAAATTCAAAAACATCCAGAGTTTGCGGGATTCTTTGCAAATTTCTCAAAAAAGCTTGTCCGCAGCGTTGTTGAACAAGTCTACTTTTTTTGTTAAGAAGAAGTGTAGAAATAAGATTTGAATGTAAAAAATTACAAAAATTCGCTGTAAAAAAAGTTAGGGCAAATTTAAATAAATAATGAAAGAGTATGCAGCGCCCTCTAGTGCTACATAAAAATTTTTTGATTTCTCTCCTCAAGAAAACCCATTCACCAAATTTTGTGAAAAAAAAATATTTTTCCCAAATGTTATTCAAAATAATTGAAAATTAAATTTCAACTTCCACACCCTGCATCTCCGAAATGAAACATTTGCGGACACATGTTCATATGAAATTTTTATCTCGAAATTAGTCAAATATTCAACCTTTGAAGTTTGAACAGGTACTTAAAAAACACCCTGTATACTAAAAAAGATTATTCAGAATTATTCCTGCACGAAAAAATTGTATTAACATCATTTGAATATTAATTTTTCAACACTTTTGTCTAACAAAATATCTAATGTGAAAATAAGAAATCAATAATTAATTCAAGAAGGACAGGTCTGCATGGATATTTGAATACAAAAATTAATTGTTTATCAGACATCCGAAAGAAATTTCATGATCAAAATGAATAAATTATATAATAAACTAATTTTTAATACTTTTTATGTTTACTTCACACAAAAAATTTTGTTTGCATCCTGAATTCATTATGGAAAAAATACAAAAGTTGCTCGAATTGGTCCGAAAAATTACTCCCTAATTTTCCATAAAATATATTTAATTTGCCACCACAACAGATTTTGGGAACTTTGTCAAATTTGAAAAAAAATTGTTTCTTTTTTTTATTTGACAAAGTTCCCGAAATCTGTGTTGGTGGCAAATTTAAAATGTTTTATAGGAAATTACTACCTACGTTTCCGACCAACTCAAAAAAACTTTTGCATTATTTCCATAATCAATTCAGGTTGCAAAAAAAATTTTTATTGTAAAATAAATACAAAAAATATATTGCTGAAATAAAGCAGAAGTTTTTTTAGTTGGTCGGAAACATAGATAGTTGTTGCTGAATTTTGAATTGTTTTGCCATTTTTCCCCATTTTTTATTTTAAATTTCAAATTATGTCTATGATTCGGAACTTCTTGCTTTGCTTATATATCCCAACTCGTCAATTTCCCAAAATATTTTTAAAATGGGTACTGTTATTGTCTCCGAAAGTTCAACCACTATGATGAATTGAAACTTCCTACAGCTAGCTTTATTTTGATCACGTAATATTAATTTTGTTGAAGGTGACTCTCAAAAATGTATCACGATTTTCACTGGACCTGTTTTTCCCATATGATGTAGTGATAATCAATCAAAATGCCACTACACGTGCAACAATATGAAACATAAAGATAAAAAATCATTAACTAATTTAAAAAAAATATTTTACATTAGAAATTTTTAGCCATTTAAGTCAATTTTCAGTAATTAAATCTTCGCTTCAGTCATCAGTTTGAGTCTTTCAGTCATCGGTTTGAGTCTTTCAGTCTTTTAAATATTTTAAGTCTCGTACACATTTTAGCGAGATTATTCCACCTCGCATAAATGTAAAAGTCAGAAGTTTGACAGAGACGATCAGAATAATTCTGCCAGTGGAAATACATGAAATTATGTTCAACTTTAATTTCTTAATTTGAAATCACAAATTTCTTAACAGGATTTGAGAGAAAAGAAAAATAATATTTTCAAAACGGTAAATACTAAAATTATTTTGACAAATAATTAAACCAAATTTATCTGTTTCAAAGACCTGTCATTCAACTTGAGTTTTCACCATTAATTATTAGATTATTGATTTTTTATGGTTTGTGGGACTGTGCATGGACACCCAGGCAGGAATTACAACATCAACACTCATAACGAATTTTCAAAAACTTACCGGTTTGATCTAAAGCTCTTTCAAAATCCTCTCCTTGTCCCTCAATGAAGTCCAACCCTGGAACCAAAAAACAGAACTTTCAGTTCACCATACGAATCGTATTTTTTTCCCAAAGCACTAACCCATATTGATCCCAGAAGACTGTTAATTCCAGTTTAACGAGTGATATCCGAAATAAGTCACCGAACATCAGATTAGCACCTTGCAAGAGTCAGAGTTATAATAATGAAAACAGTCGAGGTGAGACATTATCATACTCTGCACGGATCACCTTCAAGACTTATTTTTTATTGGCTAATTCTGCCCATTATCAGTTCCAAAGCCACCTACCGAGATTTACTCTTTGTACCCCCAAAAACAAACGAAAAATGTAAACAAATCAGGTCACTGACGCAATCATTTTGAGAGAGAGAGGCTTCGCTCTAGACACTGAGGCTCATCTTGTGAATCTGAACAATCTGAAGAATCTGAAGGGCGAAATAAACTTCTTCCATGAGCAAGTGGACAAAAATGATGGATTAGAGTATTATGGTGCGGCTATTTTTAGAAAAAATCGATGAGAAAAATAATTACGTAATTGGGTTTAGGTACACTTGTTTCACTTCGAATTAGTAGTTAATATATCAGTAAGGACTTCAGTATAACACGGCTGACATTCAGTTTTATTTACATTTGGTTAGAAAATCGATAAGGCTTAATATAGTTAAGGTTACACATTGTGTTTATTGCTTATAGGGTGATGAGAGATGCGAGAGAGCAAGGCGAAATCAATCAAGGCACGCTCACAATGGAATATTCCATAGCAGGTTTTTGTTTTCTACAATTTCATCATAGATGGAATTTTAGAAATTGATAACCATGTGATAATAACTATTTATTCCTGAGCATTCTTCGATACTTCGAAATATATTTTGAAATAATGCTGCGTAGTGAACATTTTGGCAATAGTGCATAATTTCACAGAAACGGAACATGAGAAAAATATTTTTATTGTGAAAAATTATTATTTTGGTAAATTTTCCCTAATATCGATATAAGCAGAAAATTGCTGTTTTTACGACCGAAACTTGAGACTGAAAAATTTGCTGAAACGCTTAATGGCGCAAAACTTCAAATTGACCTACGAGGTTACGTCGATATCTAGTTAGGCCAGTATAATAATAATAATAATCTTTAATAGTCCTTTTGATCATTTACATGATATTGGATACGTCACAGTATTGTATACATAAATAATAACAGATAACAACTACAAAATAAAGAACACACAAAAAATGTACATGTCAATTTGTATTAGTGCACAATATAATTACCTAATAGGTACATTAATTTTTTTTTCAATAAAACATACATAGAAATTCAAACGTAGCGGAATATCGGGCAGAATGGAACAGAACAATACTAACTAGCTCTGTACATAATGAAGGTTCTAGGCGACGCTAAATTATGGAACAAATTCATTATTTCTGAATATAAAGATATTTTGTGAAAAATCCTTGGACAGGTCGATTTTCATTGCCGATGGGCCAATTTTTGAACCCCACCCAAAATATAAAGGGTTATCCGCAATTGAGTAAAAATGACTTTGGTGATATTTTTAAATTGGACATCCAGTATATTTTTCCATATTTGGTTAGGGATCGTCATTACAAATCCAGTGATACCAAGTTTGATGGGATTATGTCAAACGGCTGCGGAGATATGGCCAAAAAACTTCCTCGTATGTCTAATGAGTATGACTGCGAGACTCCACACGATTCAGAAGAAGTCTCTGTCGCACTCATTGGGTATATGGAGAAGTTTTTTGGCCATATCTCCGCAGCCGTTTGACATAATCCCATCAAACTTGGTATCACTGGATTTGTAATGACGATCCCTAACCAAATATGGAGAAATATACTGGGTGCGTTAATGAATAAGGGTAGGGTAGGGGTGCAGGGGTGGGGCGAGGTGTGGGAAGGGTAGAATGTAGGATTCGGTTGAAGAAAGGGGTGGGCAGTGAAAAGAAACGCTTTGAAGATGAATTGAAACTTATGCATTGACACACATGACAGTGTACATTGGGGGATTTGGGGGGATATAGGGGGTCTGGGGTTGAAAATGGAGGGTTGTGCCCATTGAGACTTTTGATCAGCATACCGAATACTATCTTTCTGCGAAGTTTCAGCGAATTTAGCCGAGAGCCATTTTCCATAAGTATTTTGCGGTGCCCTTTCACGATTTGTGTTTTAGAGGCATTCAAATATAACCAATTCAAGCTGCACCATTCATATATAGAGTTCAAAACTTGTTCACTTTTTTGTTGTGTTTTGATTTCGTCCTTATCGGATAGAATCAAAGATGTGTCATCAGCATACATCGTTAGATAGGACTCTGTTAGGTAATCATTAAGATCATTGGTGTACAACAGGAATAAAATTGGCCCCAGTATAGACCCTTGCGGAACACCTACATTTACTAATTAACTTTCAGAATTGATTTGTCCTGGTATGTTAACGTATTGCAGTCTGTTAACCAAGAAGGACGAGTAAAATTTTGTGATACTTTATATATAACCAACAATAACGACTTAGAAGTATCACAATAGTATTTTTGTGAAATTAGAGTTCAAAAGGAAATCGAGAAACTGGGGTCACGAGCTAATATTTGATTGCGTTGAGTAGTGCTCAAGTTCAAAAAGATTCAGTCATAACCACCAAATATAAAAACTTGAATACATGCTTCGACCGCTACGAATAATGTCTCTGTTGTTCCCCAGTTTGCAAAATTCACACATTTCCATGGAAATAAATTAAAAAAGTACAGACGCGCCAAAAGTTGTAGATACGGGGCCAGGTAGCCGAGTGATTAAGGCGACAATGATTCAATCACTTTCGATGCCAGGCGGCGCTGGTTCAAACCATGTCGAATGCTGAAATTTTTCCGATGGCCCGAGAAAGTGCTATGAATCGCACGTAAAAAGGTAAGACCTCGTTAATCCTTGGCTCGCACAAGTTCGTAAGGGTTCCTTCAAGAAAGAACACTGTATCTCCAGAATTGAACTTCACTTGCAACACTGAACACAGTGCAAGATGGCCCAGTAGCGACATATATCGACGAGTAGCAAAACTACGACGAGCTTATGGAACCCTTAGGCGATATCAAGACCACACGTGAACAAAGTCGCAGGTACGACTGGTACTTAATATAACTAGAAATGATACTTCAAATAAGACACCTTGACGTCAGAAAAAAATATGTTATTTGTTCTAAAATTTGTTATTTCCGCGAAACGGCTGCACCCTTGTGGCCATACTCAAAAATATTCGAGAGATTTGTGAGAGCTAGGAAAGACGAGGCCCTTATCCTTTTATGTGTGATTCCTTGCACGCGACCGGTGACCTTGCTGGGATTTGAACCCATGCCAATATGGTTGGGAAGCGAATGCTCCACCATCACTACGACAATGGCCTATAGACTAAAGTAAAACAACATTGGATGAAATGAAGACACTTCAGATCACTACAGGGATCAAGATGATCCATCGTTGAAAATTTGTAGGAAATGTTTGTGCTTCATTCTTCTGGGAATTCTGAGGAATAATTATGATAAACTTTCTGGATAAGGTTAGAACAGTAACTGCTATTTACTAAAGAGCAGAGCACTTTCGATAGTAAACTGCTCCTGACCACTGAGAAGTATTTCGAGCACT
Organism: Chrysolina oricalcia; assembly: GCA_944452925.2. Lineage (NCBI taxonomy): Eukaryota > Metazoa > Arthropoda > Insecta > Coleoptera > Chrysomelidae > Chrysolina > Chrysolina oricalcia. The sequence continues at coordinate 22,968,387 of OX101814.2, read as the reverse complement.
AAGCGCCAAGCAATTTTGAATAATTTTGAAAATTGAATGATGGAAAATAACGTATTTCAATTTGATTTGTATTACAGAATAATGGCCGAAAAATTAATCCAGGATCACAATATTGTTGTGCCAGCTATCCTTTTTTTGATTTGCAGATGAGAAACTTCGAAAAATAGTTCAACAGAGCACAGAAACAGATGAAATATTGACAAAAAAAAATCTGTTTTATTTTTAGTGAACTCTGGAATTTTGGAAATTCCTAATTACGTACTTAAAATGAAAAAAACCATTTCAATTCGATTTGAACTCTTCAATTCAAGAAGGGTTAGAGATAGAGTAATTCTGAGAACGCCCATGTATTCAGAATTGTCGATTTAGTATATAATGAGAGTTTTTGAAATAGTGTTTGAATTCAAAAAAACAAATACATTTCCGGTTTAGTCTGAAACTTCTTCAGCTCAAGAAAAATCACGAGGACTTCGCATTTTTCAAGACATTCAGAAACAATCATATGGTAGTAAAGCATTAAATGAAATTAAAGGAATAGAAACATCTTTTCTTCAAATAATTTATAGTTGCCTCAAATGCACAACACCGAGCTGATTCCAAATTGCGAAACAAAAATTTGATAAAATGTCAGGAAAAACCCCTTTCAACTCTATTCGAACGTTTCAATTCGAAAAGGGCTAGAGATGATCAATTCTCAATGGTCGAACTGGTATATTCTGAAAATTTTAAATCAATCGACGAATAAAGAAAGGTTACTCGAAAAAAGATGGCAAAATCGTCATATCTATTTTAAATTGGCACTATATTGGTGCAAGTTCATGCAGTCATAAAAGTTCGGAATGCGAAATTGCAGAGGATCCGTAAAAAGCCTATGAAATCTTCAATTCAATTGGAATCGACTTGAAATTTGGTATCATAAACAAAAAATATTGAATTTCACGAAACTAAGTCCGAAAATCTGAAAAAAAAACTTTGCGGAAACAACTCGCCTTGAACAGTTAGAGATAGAGCAATTCTGCAAACGACATCGAATCAGAACAGTCAAATAAGTATATTTTGTGAGTTTGAATGGAAAACATCAAGTGTAAAAAATTTTCGAAATAACCACTGAAATGATTTCGAAACATTTTTCAATCATTTGATAAATGAAAAAAGTTGCCTGAACGTACAGTATATATCACTTGACATTCTGATTTTTATGTACCCATCAATTCTGCAAATTTCACGATTCAACGTCAAAAATTTTGAAATTACGAGGGTTCTCCAAGAGACACTGTGGTGCTAATGTTCTGATTCTGTTCAAAACTATAGCCCAGTTCCAAAATTATAGATAGTGACTCATCGTCAGTTTACGTGCATTCCGCACTCTGAAACCACGTAAACTGACGATAAGTCACTATCTACAATTTTGGAACTGGAGTATAGTATGTAGGATCAGAGATTGAGTGTTCCCGAGTCCTTTCGAGTGCTCACGGGCACTTTTTACTAGCGCTTATGACTAAGCCATTTCATAAAGTGCTCAGAGCACCGATTTGGAAAAGTGCTAGCAAGCACAATGCTCACGAGCACAAAACTGCTTAGAGTGCTTAGAGTACTTAGAGTGCTTAGTCAAGGACTGAGCACATTGATCGGCACAGCGATATGGAAGAAAAAAGTGGGAAATCACAACTGATATGGAAATAACTGAAACTAAAATGGTCGTACAAGCTGTGGAGAATTGATTCCATTGAGAGATCTAAACGCATTGCAAGTGCGCTGTAACAAATTTAGCGTATATTTTGTCTTTATCTGACATTTTGTTTTGCTCTACTGAATTAAAGTTCAAACACTTCGTATCTTTCATCTAGATTCGCTCAAGCAGATTTTCCTTATGGGTAGATATGACAATATTAGGTATTATTTCATCTAAATCATGTCAATAAATAATATTCAAGAAGTATACTATATAAAAGCTAAGACTCTACAGTTGAATAAATCATATGTCTAGGCCATGATGAATAGAAATGTTTTATAACTGCTATTTATATAATTTAGGTGGCGTTAATATTAGTATTAACAAAAGAGTTGCTATATCGTTAGGTATATTCAAGAGCTAATGATTTATTTACCTTCAGTTAGAAAAGATGAAGAATTTCATTGAGTTCAGTGATGAATGGAATGTAGTTACAGTTGATGAAATTTGTTTATAACATTTTCATGGCAAATAAAACCGTCACCACGTTATTATCATACCGCTCCTAGACAACCCACTGATTTTTGGTGGCGCATTCACTTTCCAGTTGTACAAAACCAGAAAAATCCTACAACACTACCCAAGGCGGTCGGTGTTATGCAAGCAAGCATACCTGTTTAGGAAAATCGGAAAATCGACAGAGAAAGAAGTATTTAGCCAGAGTCCAAAAGAACTAAGCATTTATCAAAATCATAAAGTAAAAAAAAATCAAACACAAACAATACAAGCGAGTGCAGAATAACCGTTTCGAGGTTATGTTCTTCATCATATCATTTCAGTTCAAACTAACGCATCTGACATTGCCCGATGTGTATCTTCAATTTTCTGAAACCCAATGACAACTGATGCATAGATATCGTCACATAACGCCTTAAATTAAAGCTCATCGTCAAAATCTCTTTCAGGGATACGTAAAAGCATTCATTTTCCTTTAATCACCTCAAAAAAGGACAGAGACAGTTTATCAAGTACCTATAATAATACAATAGTAATCGTAAACTATTGTGTCTCTTACAATACCAATATTGAAGTTATTTTTATTGCTTTCATCCAAGTTTTTCATGAAGTCTCTACGATTTTTCACACTTGAAAATAAATCCCAAGTATAATTGTCAAAATATTCAATTCTTTCTGATGATTTGCTTTTGAGCAGGAACTCATCCAAGTTAAATTACCAACCCCAAAAACTGTCGAGATACATCGATTAACATTATTGGTATATAAATACCAGCATATCAAGAAAGGACAGCATTATGTTGTCGATTCTTTCCTCGTAGAAAAGAATGACAAATTTCAATAGTGAAAAATGAAATACAAAACCAATCTGTCGAATATCTGTAGTGTTTAGTCAAATGCTCCTTATAAAAAAAGTCAATATATCTTCGAAAATAAGAAGATAAATTGAAACGCAAACTTTCCAACTGATTGTTTTATCCAAATAAACTCAATGTTCTGCTGTCACGGGAATAAAAATCAAATCAGTGGAACAAGATAGATTAATAAAAAAAGCATATGAAACAAAATTAAATATCGCCTTCAACCTTGATGTAAATTTCCTAATAGTTTTTGTAAACGACAATTCATTACTGAAATTATGAACATCTTGTTTTTTGGAGAAACATGATTATCGATCTCATCACTTTCTAATTTGATTTGTTTTGTTCTGTTTACCCTAACATCAGTTGATATATGATCTTCAATAAGATTTATTCGGAAATTGTTCAGTCGAGACAAATACTTGATGGACCACGCACACTCCTTATGCAAAAGGTCTTTTCGTCAAATAGTCCAAAATTTCCATATGTTGTTGAACTCGACACACTGAACAAAAGTTACCTGGGCACACAAAAATTATATTTGTAGTTTACGAAATACATAGTGTTGAAGTTGTAAAATGTCACTTTCATACCATTACTGACTGAACTTTAATGCGAGAAATATCACTGAATTATCAGAGTATTTGATCAAACTTGGTCTGTGCAACATAATATTTATCAAGCATTTTTGAAAACAATATACAGGGTAGATCAAGACTTCTTCTGGGTTACACAAAATAAAACTAATGTCAGAACGAAGCATCAACGTTATAAGTCGAACCGTATCAAAATTGGAGTTTGTGTGTTGTATATACAGTGTGTCTCACTTCTCATGGAAACACCCCCGTATCTTCCGTAACAATAGAGGTAAAATGATGAAACTCTCAGAACTGATGGAAATGCTCAAAATGCACCTACCACCTGAATGGGGTTGGCCTAAGTGATATACACTGCCCGCCACTCTCGATGGAACAACCCATTTTTGCGGTAAAACATACCAGGGGGCATAATAGGCTCAATATTCCTACAGATTCGTGATCAGGACCACCAGCTTACTACAGAGACACGTTTTCCCTGAAAAATTTCAGTCCTGAAAAATCCGAATTTGTCTCACTTCTCATGGAAATTTCCAGGATCGATAGATACACTGGAAATGAACTCACTGCACGGGAATGGTCAATCTACGTTATATACACTGCACGCCAGCAGCGAAGGAAACACCCATTTTTCCATCGCTGCTGGAGTGCAGTGCACATCATGTAGGATGACCCGTTTTGTGCAGTGAGTTCATTTTTAGTGTATCTATCAATCCTGCAAATTACGGAAAATACGGGGGTGTTTCCATGAGAAGTGAGACAAATTCGGATTTTTCAGGACTGAAATTTTTTCAGAGAAAAATTGTATCTGTAGTGAGTTGGTGGTTCTGATCACAAATCTGAAAAAAATTTTTAGTCTATTTTGCCCCCTAGTATGTTTTACCGTAAAAATGGGTTGTTCCATCGCGAGTGGCGGGCAGTGTATAACACTTAGGCCAACCTCATTCAGGTGGTAGGTGCATTTTGAGCATGTCCATCAGTCCTGAGAGTTTCATCATTCAACCTTAATTATTACGGAAGATACGGGGGTGTTTCCATGAGAAGTGAAACACACTGTATACTCGGTGGCACGTCACAATCGTATTTTCAAATAATATTATTTGTAAAAATAACACAACACAATATTATTTCACTAAATCAACACAGGAAAGAAAAACAATTATATGAAATAACATTATTAATGAATAACATTACGAGAAAATATCACTTTCAGAATTATTATCGCAAAGAAATACCGATGATTACGAGCTAGGTTAATTCGTTCAGGTTAGATCAGACTAATAAAATACTACCCTCAAAATGAATTTTTCTTCAACTTCTCAGCTCCCAACTTGCAACTTCGTTCGTTCAGGTTAGATCAGCCTAATAATTCAAGTCTTCAAAAGTAGATAATATTATTTTGATTTGTTATTTTAGAATATTATTATTACGAGAAATGTTATTATGATTCATGTTATTATTGTACTATGATATATTTCTTTAATGTTATTTTTGTTTGTGTTATTCATGTATGTGATATTATGACGTGATATTCTGTATCCACGTTATTCTGACGTGGAACCATATACTCAATAAGATCGGCTGAAGTCAACAAATATGTATATTTTTCAAATACACAGGGGATATTGAAAGTATAACTGTATCCGTTATATTTGCTTCAGATTACGTGATTTGATCAATTCAATGCAACGATTATATATGCCATGTGGCCACTCATAGAAGCAGAAATAATGGGTATTCAACAGTGTGAGTAGAGAATATACGAGACCAATATTTCCAAAAATCATTAAAATTCCCTTGATTTCTTCTTATTCCGAATGTTTATTGTTTTGAAGCATCTTTCAAATTAATTACTCACAAAACGACTCCCACGTTTTCCTTACTGAGAATACTCTCCGATTATCGATAAACAAGGTTTGACAAAAGTAGGAATTGTTTTAAAACACGGGGTTAGTCAGTACTTGAAAAAATACCGAGTGCGCACCATGGCCGTCTTCAGCATAAATAATTAACATAAATACTAAGATTTTCTGAATTTTGAATACTTACACCCGAAACCTCAAAGAATTTGTATCATCTCCTAATGCACTAAATTAATCAAATCACGTGATCTGAAGCAAATAATAACGGAGACATTCAAACTTTCGTGCCCCTCTGTATATTCGAAAGAAATGCATATTTTTTGGTTCTGCCGATCTTATTGAATGTACTCAACACAGAAACTTCAATTTAGATACGACCCGACTTAATTCTGGAATCATTTTCATTTTGTGGAACTCAGGAAAAGGCATGATTTACACTGTGTGTTGTTTTCAAAGATGCTCAGAAAATATATTATTGCACTGGACAAGTATGATATTATGTTGTAGATCAGAAGCTCACTAATAATTCAGTGATATTACCCGTAATAAAGATCAGTCAGTAATAGTGTGAAAGTGGCATTTTATAACTGACTAATTCACTACCCTGTATTTGAAAACAATTCCTACTTTTGTCAAACCTTGTTCATCTATAATCGGAGAGTATTATCAGCAAGGATAAAGCGTGGGAGTCGTTTTGCGAGTAATTAATTTGAAAGATGCTCCAAAACAATAACCATTCGGATTTTCAGCATCTTCATCCATTAAACGAAAACCAGACATAGAAATTTCACACAAGTTCGTATGATTTATGCTCTGTGAATTAAAAAGGATTCAAAAGAATTAATTGTTCAGAATTTTATATACATGGCATTTTATTAATTGTTGTAAATTTTCGTCTCGTATATTCTTGAGTACCACTGTATAATACTCATGATTCATGTTCCTGGAAGTGGTCACATGGCACATATAATCGGTGCATTGAATTGATAAAATCGTGTTATCTGTAGCAAATATAACGGATACAGTTATACTTTCAATCTCCCCTGTATATTTGAAAAATATTCCTTGCTTTTTGGCTTCAGCTGATCTTATTGAGTATATCCAACACACAAACTTTAATTTCGATACGGTTTGACTTATAACTGGTGCTTCGTTCTGACATTATTTTCATTTTGTGTAACTCAGAAAAAGTTTTGTTCTACCCTGTATATTGTCTTCAAAAATGCGCAGAAAACATATTGTTGCATTGGCCAAATCAAAAACTCATTATTCATTTAGTGATATTACCTGCATTGAAGTTCAGTCGATGATGATATGAAAGTGACATTTTAAAACTTCAAACTCTGTTTTTCGTAAACTACACATATAATTTTTGTGTGCCCATGGTAACTTTTGTTCACTATGTCGAGCTCAACAACATATTGAAATTTCGTACAATTTGACCAAAATACTTTTTGCATAAGATGTTTGCGTGGTCCTTTAATTTCGTGCAAGCTGGGACGTAACTACCCTTGAATAAACATTCCAGATTTTGTGATGAATCACTCCAAGAACCTTGCCACGTGTCTTGGAGGAAAATAAGGGATGACGAAATAATATCGAATCGATAATCCTGTTTGGATTAACCGGTGATGTCACAACCAATACTCTCTCTCCCTGACCCAGTTTGGCGATAAAAAAAATTAGGGTAAAGGCACTGGTCAATACTTGTTATAGTTAGCATTTTTGTCTGTTTTTATTTTTATGTATCTAGAGTTTCTCAGGTATGTAGATATATAGTTGATACGTAATAAAAAATTAGTTAATTTTTGGTCTTCCATTTCTCATATTCATTACAAATCACTGCTTGTCCCAAATGGTTATAGGCCCAGGTCACAAATAGGTGAGTGGGATACCGTTTTTCGAAAGTGAGCGCAGTGAAACCAAAGTTTTAAGATTTAAGTTGTGACTCAGTTTTGCTTCTTCATGGTCACATGGCTTCCACTTCCTGAGAAAACTTCCAGTTCAGAAACTGTGGAGATTGAAATCTACAAACTTCAGAGTATCAATATTCAGAAGTTCGACGGCACCAACTTTCAGCTGTAGAAATTCCAGGAAAAGCAATCAAAATGGAAAGACCTCAATGCTAGAGGTGTGCTTCTCATGTCAACTTCAATGGAATTCTCTCAACTCCAAACCGTTTTGTCCTGTGGAAACGCTCCAGAAATGTGGTCAAGAATCAAGCTGATACATGAGCACAGATTTTCGTAAATAAGGTCATGCTAATGCAGGAGTTGATGAACTATCAATTGTCAATAACTGATAGTATCGCACGGCACATAAGCAAAGTGAAGGCAATGGCGAGAGCATTAGCAGATGTCTGAGGAAGAGTTTCAAATATTGATGAGATAGCTGAGGTATTAGGTAGTCTACTCTTATGCTGATGAGACCAAACAGCCAAACAGAGTTTTGATAGTCTAACTGCTAGAATCCTTAAAAAGGAACTAAGAATGCATCAAGCATGAAGCATTTAGAGCTAATATTAGTTATTCATCGCTGGCTCTTCAAAGTTCTTTTTCATAGAGATTTGCCCATAGTTGTAATTTGTCTAGTAGTAGATTTCACTTCAGTGGACGAATACAAAATTGGTAATCACATAGAATATTGGACAGAGAATGGAATCGTCGCAAATATTTTAGATCAGTTTTTAAAAGGCGGATTACTTCAGAAATCCGATATTTGTTTAAATTTACAATATGTTCACATAATACTTAGAGTTCCATCGAGTCTGTACAACAACTGGCATGAGAAAGGCAGCGTTTGTTGTTCATGTTTCAAATTCGAAGAATTAATTGCACCCAGTTTCTGTTTTTTTTTGGCTAGAGATCTAATTGCAACTATGGGATACAGTTGCCTTCCATTTCTTCATTTACATCCTGTTCATCATTACCGTAATAAATATTATCATCGTCGAATTACTCTTGACAGTTATTTCCTGGAGAAATAGGTATATGGGGGATGCCATCATTAGCACAGCTTCAACACACTACGCTTTCAAAAGTATAGAACACACCTCTACTTCCGGGGCCTTGCATCTGCAAGAATTCTCATATCGTGACCATAAGACCCAGAAACTAATATGGCTCACTTTTATGGTGGTCCAAGATGAAACTTTGGTAAAATACAGAAGCTTGCCTGTCTGCGTATCACAAGTGCTAAGAATAGCACTCCAACCGCTGCATACAGACTTAAACAAACAGGTAATTCGATAACACAACCACAAACTGGGCACACCAAAATCATCTAGGAAGTCAACATTACCGAACTGGAAATAATATCAGACTACACACAATATGAAAAAACATTCAAATCACAGCTCAAGTGGAATGAATGGTACTAGGGAGTAGAATCACTATCATCTGGAAACAGTATGTGGTACCTAGATAGTTCAAAAACAGATGTAGGAACAGGAGCAGGATTATATGTGGTGAGGCCAAAACGGAACGTAATAGTCCCACTTGGCAAGAACACCACAGTATTTCAAGCAGAGACACTTGCCATAAGGACATGCATACAGATGAATTTAGACCGTGGGTATGAAAAAAACACATCTACATTCTATCTGATAGCTAGAGTGCAATAAATACTCTGAATTGAATACAGATAAACTCAAAGCAAGTTAGGGAATACTTTCAGAGCCTCAATGAACTGTCAAAACACAACAAGGTTACACTTGTGTGGGAGCCGGGATATAGGGGAATTGAAGGCAAAGAAAAAGCATATAAAGCATCTGAATCACCATTCACAGGCCCAGAACCAGAGTTTGGAATTAGCAAAACCCGATGCAAAAATGAGTGGAAGAAATCAGAACACCAAACACATTGGGACCAAATCGAAGGGCATCGACACAGCACAGCCACGGTGAGGCACCTGAGCACTTACGGTGGACTCCCTCAACCTCAACAGATCTAAGATACGCAGGATCACCGGCCCACTAACCAGACACTGCGGCCTTAGAAAACACCTACACACCATGGGAATAAATAGAGAAACCGTGGACTGGAAACTCTGTGGTAACGAGGAGGAAACAGCCTCTCACATCATCTTCGAATGCGACGCGCTGCTCAACAAGCGCAACAGAATATTCGGAAAAATCAACCTAGAAACAGGCACGAATTCGAAACGCCTAGTAAATAGACTACTAAACCCGGTGAAAAACACAGGCCTATTTAACTAGGAACCACTGATGACAGCACAATACAATAGACCCCAGCTGGTCTCAGTGGTAAAGGAAACCTCAAAGATAAACCCGGTATCTCAGTCTTCAACCTGTCAGTCTTCAACCAACCATAGATTCTTTTCATCACGTCAATTTTAATTTTCATTTACGAAACCCCACTACAGTCTATTATTGAGGGAACTACGAGAGTTGTTTGCTACAACACATTATTTCGACACAAATTGGACTGTTTTTATTAAAACCTCATTATCAAACCTTTATGAATCAATTCAGTAAGAATTCAATTCAGTTTCGCTATTCATTTACGAGATTAAGACTTATGCCAACTACAATTTACTCAGGTACTGAGATATATTAGCATGTTAAGTGGATATTTCAAATTAGTGGCATTGACTACATTAATGAAATAGTCTACGCTCGTACTGGTAATGGATAACTGCATAACTTGGAAACCACACATACCTCTTCGAGGCAAGGACAACTCTTGCACAGTGTTCTTGTAATATTTGGAGAATTGTTTCGAATCATACCACGTATAACTGCATACTGCGATTTTGCTTTATTATAATGAGGCGGTCAAGGTAACAATATACATCTATTAAATATCACTGTAGAAAAATGTAGAGAAGAAAAATACAAGTTATGAGAGTAATTGAAAAAGACTAACAAACAGTTCCTGAAATCTACTGTCCCATTAATCCGATACATGTTATTTTCACAGGAATTAAACAGGTTATAAGTAATGCTATGAAGCTTTCATTTCAAAGGCTCATATTAGTTAAAGAGCTGCCTATATGATTTACTGACTGGTAAGGAAACCGTCTGCTGGGCATGAAATAGCATTCTTGGTGTTGCTCCAAGTCGCTTGGATGTATTTTTGGAATGTCTCCAGGTCAAGGTCAAGGAGGGAGGGGGGCGTTTGAAAACCAGTCAGTTTGTGACCGTTTGGTGTTTTAAAATTTCGGTAGTTATGGTGCTGAACATAACTTCTGCCAAGTTTGACCCACGTATGAGGTCAAGGTCCAGGTTATGCCAAAAAAACGTTATTTTTGAATATCACAGTTTTTTTCAGCATAACTCTGTATATTGACATCGTTCGTAGGTCAAACTTGGCAAAAGGTATGTACAGCACCGTATCTACCGTAATGTGAAACCAGCAGATGGTCACAAACTGACTGGTGTTCAAGCGCCCACCCCCCTCCTTGACCTTGACCTGGAGAAATTCTGAAAATACATCCAGGCTACTTGGTGCAACACCGAAAATGCTATTTCATGCTCAGCAGGCGGTTTCCTTACCTGTCAGTAAATCATATAGGCAGCTCTTTAACTATATATTATGAACTGTCGACAATATTACCCACAAAAGGTGAACTGAAATGGTCACATATTCACGGCAGGAAAATAAAAAACGTTCCCACCGACTAGTTCCGATGTTTTTCGGTTTGAGTGTTTTCATTTCCATCAAAAAATTTCAGAAAAATCGGTATAGGGCTAGGAGAAATCATGAATCATCTTCTTACAGTGAGTTCAAGATACGGTTGTCAGGATATATCAGAAACGGTAATAAATAGAAACAGTTTTGATCAAATGGGAAAAAAGCTACATAACTAAGGAGCCACCTATATGAGCGTATGAAAGGACCTATGCAAAGTGGTGACCTGTCAAATTTTCTGTAACTTTGGTATGTTGATGTACTCGACCTAGTAATCAAAAGTATCTGCTTTGTCTAGCAGAGTGTCTGCTTAAGTTGTCGAAGTAAAGAAAACTTTATTTCACGGTTTTGGAAAAAAAAGTTCTGCATCCCTAACCTAATTTTGATTAATTGAATCTTGAAATTTGTCAGTTGTAGACGAGTAGTGACAAAAAACGTGAATTTGGTACAAGAGTAAGACTTATTTGTGACGATATCGAAGGGGGGACATGTAAGGTAGTTCCCAGATCAAGGAGGGTCAGAATAAATGTGTAATTTGTTTCCCGACATTTTAGGTTTACCTGATTTTAATGTGTGATTTGGTACCCGAGGATTTAATTTTTTTTTTGTACTAACCTTACGTAGACATTTGAGTGCGTTGATATTGATAACGAAGGTAGATTTTGCACTATTTATCTTTGTGAAGATACAGTTTGAAAGGAGTGATTTTTTAGTAAGATCTAACCAGAACGAACTAACCTTACGTAGACATTTGAGTGCATGAGCAAGCATGATTCACAAACACAACTGACTGTCACCTAGAAGCAATTTCACTAATATGAACAAGGGTTCACTCAGGTAGTAATCAGGAACTAAATCACTTAGGACCTTTTTGGTACTGAGAACTAAATTACAATTCGTTGGTCCCAAACCAAAACCGCGAATGTGCAAATTTCAGGGTTTTGACTTCAATATGTGAAATACCAATTTTGTATTAAAATTTTCCATGACAAAATGACGAATTTGATATTAGGTTGTCTACTGTGATTGAGAGTGAATTTGCGAATGTGAAAACTTACCAAGGTTTTCGAAGCAAGAAGCACGAATATTCTTAAAACTTTTCTCATTCGAAATGACAAATTGCACATTCGTGGTTTTTGCATGGTACCGACGAATTATCATTATCAGACATCTCAAAAAAAACTGTTTCTTATGTTATTATTATCAGTAACGATGATTCAACAATTTCTACAGAAATTTTCATTAATAACTAACCGAACCAGCTGCTTCGCCCGCAAATATTTTCCGAACATTCCCCGCGAGAGTCCTTATTTTAATGGGTATACTTAAAATGTCATCGTTAAGAAAAATCCATTAACAGATGTTTTTTTTTTCAGCGCAGATAGATATAGATGCAGATTTGAACGTGATCCTTCTTCTTCTTAACAACTTTTCGTAAGAATAACTTCCGATATTGTCGCAAAGAATAGTAGTTTATTCTTGTGCCAAATTCATACTTTTTACACTATTCGTATACATTTGACAAATTTTAAGATATGATTGTTCAAAATTGGGTTCTAGGTTATGGAAACCAGCAGAGTAGGTCTACGTTAAGCCAGTTCTACTAAGCAAACGATGAATCATGCAACAACTATTTGAATGGAACTAAAATGAGGCAATCAAAGATGGAAGATGCAGTGGGAGGCAGAAGAATTCAAATTGATATAGTGCAAGCAGACGTCTGCTGTATCTTTATATTTACGAGGTGTCAATTTCATGGTTTTTGTGATCCTATGAACCTGAATTATCAGTTGTGTTGAAATAAAATTGCTCATGACGAGCAATTTTGGCAGAGGGTTATTGCCAAGAATGTATCGAACACACCACATATTAAAATATTTTATCATTATTCAGTACGTGAATGAAGTTGTTAAATTTTGAAACACGAATTGTCCTCAACTGTACCATATTCAGAAAACATTAGTTTTCTTAAAGGGCACTAACAGTTCGATCAGGTAGTCGAAGTTAGTGTTTGCCGTGCCCAGAGCTACTGAGGGTATAATGGGGGGCAATAGGGAGAGTCCGGAAGAGCAGAGGTTACAGACATAGAAAATGTTCAAAAAATGTAACTACCAGTCGTTATTGATCTCATATTGGCATTAAGTTCAATAAATGCCTCTTTATATATTTTTCAAAGTTTTTTATAATAGCCCAGAAAAGCTAGTGCATAAACGGGCTCTAACTTCTAAAAATTGCTCGAGAGCTGAACATTGTTTCAATTCATTTTGGGGGTCTTGAATAACGGGTATATGAGTTTGCGACGTTGTCTAGGTTGTGCTTCAGATTTGAGAGCCTAAAAACCAGCAAATGTTCACCATTTTTTTCATTTTTTACGTATAACTTGAAAAGTACGAAACCTACAGAAAATATAAATTCATCTTTTTTCAAATAACAATGAATTTCGGATCAAAAGGCGTCGAAAACATTGAAATCGGTCTATTTGTTCAAACGCAATCGCCCATCTAAAATAGACAATTTTAACCAACTTCGCGAAAAAGTTGTCAACCCTCATCTTCTAACGCCTGTAGGTCGAGAATGACTGCTCCGATTGGAAAATATTGTGAAATCAAAGTTGTAGATAATTCAATTTTCAATCAGCCGCATTGTGGAATTTGAAATTCGTTTTCTTCATTGCTGAGATATGAATTTCAAACAAAAAAATTCGTTGAGCCAAATTTCCGCTAATGCAGCCCAACGCATGAAACTTCGTCTGAACACAAAACTTCTCACTTTCTAGCATTTTTTTCAAGTAAAAGAAAATTTAATTAGCTCAATTTGAACTCAGACCAATTTCACATAATTTAGGACAAATTGTATCACTATATGTATTCATAACTTTATCCACTAAGTTACTAATGCTTTAGGAGTAGTTTATCATAAAGTGTCACAATAATTAAGTTCGTTTATAAAAATGAAGTACTTCTAAACGATGCCAAAAAAACGATTCCTTGCCAAAAAAACAACAAGAAACGCCTAATTGCGATGCTCATAGAAAAGTTCAAGTTAGACGGGCCGTTGAGGATGCAGACACCATGATTGTGGCTACTGGAATGGAAAAATCAAGTCATGGAGGTATATTGTTCATCGTGAGGGACACATATTTAATGGTTTCGTTGACTTACCAAATATTACTTAACAGCGAAGATCAATCACAGTTAATTGACAACATATTCCTAATAAAACCTGGGAAAGGGCAATCAGCAAACCGTGATCTACAGTCTTAACAACAGCAAGCTATCCGAATATGCAAAACGACACATTTTGTTTCCTTATGCCTTCAGGGGCTGTGATAGAACCTTCTTGATTTTTCTGACAAGGCAAGATCAAATTTATCAACACCCTATCCAGAAATCCTGGCCCACTGAATGTTGTCTCGATTTTCCTCGATCATAAAGCAGGGGCTGTGATACAACCTCCTTAATTTTTCCGACAAGGCAAGATCAAATTTATTAACACCCTAGCCAGAAATCCTGGCCCGCTGAATGTTGTCTCGATTTTCCTCGATCATAAAGCCACTCCTGACTAGGTTGCTGAGGTTAGAGCGGAGTTCATTGCAGCAGTTTACTCAGGCAGCAGGGGGCAACCAACTGAGATTTCAACTCTTCCATAGGGCCCTCTCGAAAAACTCCCTCAACTTGGCATAGTTGCCCCCCAGTGAACTGGCCGCTCGCCAACATTCTTTCAGGTGCAGATGTGGAGGGACCGACAGATCAATGCAGCAGAGCAATGGGGCTGTAAATCCGCCACAGATGGTTTGATACCCATCCAAACCACTCAGCCTCCAGCACCCGAGGAATTGCTCAAGTCCATTTCCTGCTCCCGAAAAAAAAAGGATGCAAGAATGCATGCTCCTGTAGAAAAATCGTGCTCATCAATTTGTGTCTACTGCAAGGAGCATGTGTCCTCAATTCTGTGAGTTAGCAGCATAAAATCACCCTCGAGCATTTTGAACTCCAGTCTGAAGGGAGTGCGTCGGAAGACGTAGATGATCTGGGAGGCAGAAGAGGGAGCAGCCGTAGAAAAGGAGAAAGAACAAAAACAAGAACTTGATTTCGATGACGACTCTCCCGAACAAGCCGGAACGTCTGAAAGGAGATGAACCAGCTACGACATGTGATTTGGAAATGGTGAATTATAGAAATTCATTATTTGTAGTACAGTAATTCCTGATAAGCAGTAATAATTCAAAACTATTTTTCTGCCTACAGGATCTACTGAGACGAACTCGGAGCCAGAAGAAGAAGAAACACGCAGGCAAAAAATGACGGCTGTCACAATCCCCTATCGATTGTAATGACCCATGTAATTCACCACCTCTCAATTGTAATGACTCATTTAATTAGTTATAAATGCTTTGCTATTATGAACAACTATCGTTCTCATTTTCTCGTTCCCTGTACTGTTGTTCTGTGATCGTCTTGTAGCTGATTGATAATTGATTGAGTACTGTAGTTACCTACGTAACCAGATCTTGACAAAATGATTTTAAGTTTGAACTGAGTCAATTTCATTTACTTCACCTGAAAAAACGCTAGAAAGTTAAAAGTTTTGAGTTCAGACGAAGGTTCCTGCGTTGGGCTTAGTGGAAATTCTAAAATGAGTTCGACTATGAATTGAATTTCCTACAACTTTGATCCTATGACATTTTTCAATTGGAGCTGTTATTTTCAACCTTTTCAATTGGAGCTGTTATTTTCAACCTACATTTGAGACGTTTGTTTGAAAGTGGTTGACAATGTTTCACTTTGAGTAAGGTTATTCTGGACTTTCATTGTCTAAAAAAGAACAAAGAAAAATTCAATTCTCTCATTTGAGAATTGTCAACTTTTTCGCGCGAAGTTGGTCAAAATCGCAATTTTTGACGAGCGATTGCGGCTGAATGTTTTGATTGATTCCAATATTTTTAACGCCATTCTATGCGGAATTCAATGTTCTCTGAAAAAGGATAGATTGCCATTTTCTGTAGGATGCGTACTTTTCGAGTTTCTGGCAAAAAACTGAAAAAAGTGCTATAATTTCGCGATTTTATGCTCCCAAATCTGAAGCACAACTCAGAAACCGTCGCAAACTCATATACCCATTATTTAGGACCCCCAAGAAGGATTTGAATAATTTCCAGCTGACGAGCAATATTTAGAAGCTACAGCACTAATTTGCCTGGGCTATACCTATAAAAGACCAGAATCTTCCTAGTTAGTATAGTGAACAAACCCCAATTCATGACAATATCTTACTTGAAAAGCCTTGCAATGTTTCACACTGAGTTCCTAAACTTTCTGCTACTGAATAATAAAATTCATGCAATTTCTTCCATGTTTTTCAGTGAAGGTGAAGAAAATAGATAAGCTACCCTGTATGACAGGTAGTAGATACCCTAAAGTGAAAAAAATAACCAAATTACACATCACTCAAATTTGTAAATAGGTAATGGTTTGTGATTCTTCTCAAAACGAATCTTTCGGTACTAACGATAAGCTAAATTATCGAAATCGTATGTTGCCTTCAATTTTGATGAATATTGAGACATTATGCTTCATATCTCATTAAAATCTGCCTCAAAAGTCGTATCGATATTTCATCCGGACATCATGCGTCCTTTGATGGCAACTTCGATTACGATCTAGGTGAAGTCGTCGATCTTGACTCACAACAATCTGTCACAAGAACGATCAGTAGACCGTGCTTCCTGCTGAACTGATTTCTGCTAAAACGATAATTCGTAACATTAAATTCGAAAAATAAAAAATAAACAATTTTATAAACGACGAACTGGTTGAATGATATTGAATAAACATTCTCAACTTCTGAAACTAGTCGCAAATTGTAAGATTATCATTGAATATTTCATTCATGATGAAATAGACCAATCAGACACCACCATTTTTCGAATATATTTTGTTTAATTAAGTGATTATTTCACAAGAGCTGTTTAATCGCGATTAAATTTTCGTCCTCCATATTGGTTTTCGTTGTGTCGTTTTTCAGAGATTCTCACAATTCTTGGCAACAGTTTATAAAAAAAACAATAATTTCTTAATCGTTTGATTGACCTAATATTGATTTTCATCAGTGGAAACTCCATTTTCGATAGGATTTCTAGACAAATATTTTGACATAAGGCAACGAAAATACGTCAGAATTTGAAATGTTTACATGCAAAATTCGCAGCAAAGGCTTCTTCAATGCATTGTTGGGATGCGTAAGTAACCAAAGTAATATAAACAAACATCATAACGAAGCGTTTGATTCTGAAACAAAATGAATTCACGTTAAAGTAATATTTCGTGTGAAAATATCGATTTGACAATTCGTAGTAGTACACCAGTCAACACTATGAAAACGCATGCTTCTGTATGGCTACAGTTTTCCGACTTTTGTAAGACAAAAGGTTACTCTTTCAATGAAGATACCAGAATTGATGAATTGGCTGTAATATTATGGAAGACTGGGAGTTTAATATGCGGAAGAAAGACGGAACGAAATATAGAGAAGGTGTGGTGAAGACAAAGTACCACGTTCAATATAATGTAAGTTCCGATACATTTAAAGATATAGTTTTCAAAACTGCCAGAGATGCAAGAAATGCGAAACGCAGAATTCTTCAACAAGACCCAATTAAAAGAAAGGAAAGCTCTTCTGCTTTAAGTGATGAAGAACAACTGAAAATAGTTGAGTTATGGGATGAAAATACTCCCGAGGGATTAAAAAAAACTCTACCATATAATAGCCGTTGAATTAGCTTGGAGAAATAGCGAAGCGGATAAGTAACTTTAAAGAAGAAGTTGACCATGAAGGAAATTCTGCAGGAAAAATGTTGAAAAGCATTTCTGTCTAGAAGTATAATTTCTTTCTTGTTGTAGGTAGAATAGAATACAACCCCATATTCACTAAAAACGGAAAACTACAGAAACAAAAATGTGCCCTGTAAGATTATTTTAAAAGCTTCTCAGCAAAAGAGGCAATAATATTCAATCGGATAGGTTATTCTTAACCCCGAATCCTTTTTGGAAAAGACCCGAATCTACTACCTGGTACAAAACTTGCCCGATAGGAATAAATCAAATATCGAAATGGACCCGAGAAGCAGCACAGACAATCGGAAATAAAGCAAAAATAACTAACCATTCTAACCAATCAACAGCAGTTAGTAAGCTAGCTAAAAGTGGAGTTCAAGAACAGCAACTAATAAAAAATCACAGGACATAACAGCTCATCTTTTAAAGAGAAACATTCTCAATTGAAAATTGAATCAATACATGACTCCTCTGGAAATGGAACAACCCTACGATAAAATTGAAGTTACTTTTTTGTAATATCTAACAGAAAACAACTACTTCCCCGGCAAAAGCCACGCTGGACATTGAACTACATCTGATAGATATTGAGAAATACCCTATATAACTTGAGAGAAAAAAATCTGAAAGTGAAAATTTGCATTTTCATTGAGATAGTTGATTATTTATTAAATGTCCAGTTTCCATTGGAGATTCTTATATATGAATGAGATAAGAGAGAATGTTATTCAGAAGTATCACTCACAGAAAATCGCTCATTTCATTGATACGTGGATTGCATCTCTTTCGCTAGGCCTTCAATACATTTTGGTCGTCAAAAATCTATTTCACTCTTCTAAGATCATCAGGGAGGTCGGAAGAATTGGAAAACATACTCTTCAGAAGCAATTTCACACTGTAATGAGGAATTGTTGGACTATTTCTTGTGCGGTGAAACTTTGAAAATATTTTTCTGGCATAAAACCTGTCATGGGTATGGCATGGTGATTTCATTGAAAATATGAACAGGATGTTCATAAAGTCAGTTGTGGAATCATCTGCGACTGAAAGTTGGAATTTAGTAGCTGCTTTCCATCGTACAAGATAACCTCTCTTGGAAGGGATTCATGTTAAATAAAGGAAATGGAAATACCCTACGATAAAATTAAAGTTACTTTTTTGTAATATCTAACAGAAAACAACTACTTCCCCGGCAAAAGCCACGCTGGACATTGAACTACATCCTTCCAATAGAGGTTATCTTGTACGATGGAAAACAGCGACTAAATTCCAACTTTCAGTCGCAGATGATTCCACAACTGTCTTTATGAACATCCTGTTCATATTTTCAATGAAATCAACAGCTCATCTTATATTAAACCATATCTTCAAATGGATCCCACTCATTATCTGGATATAATTAAAAAAATGAGAAACATCCATGATATTGAAACAACCGGTCTATCAACAACTGCCAACAATCTGTCAGCCTCTGTTCCAGCTTCATCTGCCCAATCGTCTTCATTAAATACCAGTGTCTCATCTAATATAAATAGCAATGAGAAACAAACATTTCTGTCTCTGAATTTTATTAAATTATTGTGCATTCAACTATTTTCCAAGCAAAATCATGCTCAAAATATTTTGATAGTTTAATCGATGTTTATAGGTCTTGTGATATAACATACGAAAAATAGACAATATATATTTACGATATAAGTGTCGTAAAGATTCATATTACGAAATGAGATGGGAAATTTGTCAAACGAGGCCGTTAGGCTGAGTTTAATAACCCATTGAGTATCGTAATATGAATTTACGATACGGATATAGTACATTATTTTACCTACTACCAATAATGTCAATTATTTACTCAAAATTATTCAATATTCCTGAAATTAATGATATTAGTATTAATCTAACAAGCAAGCGTTGCGCCCATCGTTGATTTATTTTGCAAACTGTCAATTTTGACGCGTTCACTTCAGTTTGGTATAATAATTGTATCGACATGAGTTCCGACTATGAAAGTGTGGAATCTGATATTGAACTTGCTGCAAATAACGCAATACAAACCCTAGTACCTGCTAAATCCCGCGATAGATACGGAAAAGAAAATAAGCGATTCGAAGACTGGTGCAGTTCAAAAAGAGTCCGTGATATATCGGAGAAAACTGTATCAGCTTATTTTGCTGGGAAATAAAAAAATTCAGAACTTATTAACTGATAAATCCCGGGATAGATCCTCAAATTTATAATGAATTAATTCTTGTTATCCTTTTCCATTGAATAGACCGACATTTAAAAAGAGAAACAAATGAATTTTACTTTACCGCACTAGTGCGGTAAAGTATCTCATTACGAAACTCATATCAGTATCGTAATGTTTGATATTACATATTGGTAGTAGCTAATAGTTATTTATTGTATAAGTGTTTTAGATATCATTTTATTTGCGCAAGAATGTTTAAACGCGGGAGCGAAGCTCGAGCGTTTAAATTCCTTAAGCAAATAAAATGTATCTAAAACACGCATGCACAACGTTTTATTCACAATCACATTCATTTAGAAACAGAATCGCGGAAATTTTTCATCACAAAATGATTTGACGTTTTGCTCTGACAGCGGCTGTCACCTCCTCAAAAATCATTGAAATAACATACAAAAATATCGGGAGGTGTTGAATGGTTGCTATGTATTTTCGATTGTTTATCGACTCCATTTGTAAAAATTTGTGAAGTTGGTGAAAATAAGTAAAATGTGATTGATATTCAAGATTGTATTTTTCATTATTACACTAGTGGAATAAAGTAATTTCATTATTCCACTAGTGGATAAAGTGGTACTTTATACGGTTCATAAGTGTGGATAAAACTTCAATCATAAGGTGATTGTGGATAAAAGTATTATAACCACAACTTTGAATTATTATTATATCTGTTGAATACGCGATTTTTATCATGTAATGCCATGCATTACCATATAGAATTGAACAATAGTGACAGTTCGATGGAATAATATTACTCAATCGTTGCGTCAAATTTGACAAATAGTTAATTTATTTGTTAGTGTATTTGTAGGTATACTTAGTTGTTTTGTGAGTTATTTGGTGTATACATGTTTATCTCTGGTATCGATAGAGAAATAAGTATTTAATAGTGAATCAGACTTAGAAGATATGTATTGTACACAGCCAGACATTTTTAAATTAGCGGCTAGCGCTACAGAAAATCTACCTAGCAAGTGAAGAGGTGAATATGATGGGGTGTGCAAAAGTTTTATGGATTGGCAACGGGCAAAAAAACATCTCTTTTCTCTGAAACTGTTATCCTAGTGTATTTTGTTGAACTTGCAAAAAAATACAAGAAATCATCATTGTGGGCATATTATTCTATGCTGAAACGCACATTGAATACTTACCATAGTATTCACCTAGAGACTTACCTGAAGTTACAAGCAATTTTGAAACGTCAGTCCGAGGGCTATCAACCAAAATAATCTAAAACTTCTACCCCCGAAGAATTAAAGGAGCGCCAGATCCTACCTATCTAATGACAATCTTACTCTTTCAATGATGCAATTTTCAGCTTAGAACTTTCCAATATAATCAAATTATTTTTAGGTAAACTTAATCATGGGGCTAGTGGGAGCTATAAAAACTGAAGATATAAAAGATTACTACGGAGTTCTTATAGTGAAAATACGTTTCACAAAAACAAAGATTCTTAGATCATTTACTGTATCAGGTAAATTTTACGGTATTTGCAGAAAGTATATAAATCTTCGCCTATCTCATGCTAAATGCGCATAATTTTTTTGAATTATCATAATGGCAAATGTACTATTCAAAGAGTGGGAAAGCATATTTCTGCGTTTAAAAAATCCCGAATTGTACACAGGACAATCGTTTCGAAGATCATTTGCAACCATTTGCGTTAGCGCAGGCGGTGACATTACAGCATTACATTTAGTGGTATGGAAATCAACCACAGTTGCCGAAGGCTATATAAATGACAACATGACCAATGAAGTAAAATGAAGACGTCAGATTTCAAACGAAATCAACAAACATTTCGCTATCTCTAATTACAATGAAAAACCTTGTACTAGCTGTAGTGCCAGCCCAAGTCCCATGTCCAATGAGACTCAGATGACTGACAAAGTTATCTCTAAAAAAACATAAATTGACTGTGTATTAATAACGTTACCATTAATGAAAAATATTGTTCACTTGAAATATATTTTGCATTTTTCAATAAACCTGTCTGTATATATGGTTGCGGATAAAGTATAGTATTCAAAACGCGCATGATGGCTATTACCCACTCAGATGTTATAACACTCGCTCCGGCTCGTGTTGCAATTTCATCTTCGTGGGTTATAGCCATCATTAGTTGAATAATATATTATTATTCCATTCTCAGCGAACATGAATTTTCATAAAATAATCCCCAACTTCTTTTTCCGAGTTCGTCGTTGTAGCGATAGTATTTTGAACCACGTAACTCATTCTCTATTAACCTCTGGAAGTCAATATAAACTAATACGGTTATCTTACCAATGCATAGATTTCTGTTTCATACTAATATGAGAAAAACTGAATCATGTAAACGTTTAACGATTAGTCGTTTCGTAAATTTTACTTCTCATAAAATACAAAGCACTTTTATCTCTAACACCATGAATAACTCTTAGCTACATTGTAAAACAAAAGGATTTTATCATTGATGAATTACGTAATATAATCAATGATTTCAAAAGAATGAATCACAATTCTGAATAACATACAGAATAGAATAAAATAGAATATAGGTTTATTGTTTACGCCAATGTAGAAATTGGATAAACTTCGTCACATATTTGTTAAATTGCAATTATTAAATACTGATTGTACATGTCGCCGATAACAACATAAAAAGATGAAAACATGAATTTATGGAATTATAAGGATAAAAAAATTGTTTCTGAAATAAATTATTGCCAGTAGGGTGCATATATTATACATTTATTGGTCTGTAATAAAGGTACTCATCAATTGTGTGAAAACTGTTATCACAAAGGAGCCTATTGAGACGTCTTTTGAAAGCAATAATTGAGGTCGTTACGGACTTGATGTCCCATGATGAATTTTTGTTTAAGTGCGGTTTTTTATAATGAATCAATTTACATTAAGCAGAGTACAGATTTGAATTGGAACGGGTGGAGTAATCGTGGTATTCGTAGCTTGTTTTTATATAACTCCAACAAAAAAGTGCCAAATACGGCGTTGCAGACTTTCCGGTCAAAAATTTTGGAAAATACAATATTCACCTATCAACTTGTGTCACATGCAATTTTCCATCAATTATTCACCAGAGTTGTGATGATTACGATGGCAAAATAGAACAAATCAAATAAAACAATGGGGATAATTGAAAACAATGACTCAATGAAAGTGAACTGGTTAGAACTCATTTCTCAGAGATAATGAAAGAATAATTAACATCCCTACATGTACCTTATATCATTAAAGGTTAGTGTCGATTCCAAGAAATACGAAAAACCAATCGACGCATCTAAATGGCCCGGTAGAGCTTTTATACAGCGTTTTTTATATATTTGGAGGAATCAAGTATCGCAACATAATGGAAATGGAAATGCGGAAATTTATTCATAAAATACACTTACTCAAACATCAATGACTAGTTGGGCAAACAACACTGTAGAAATGAACCTCATAGATCTATATAGGTGCTTTCTAGACTTTTTATTCATTACAGTATTGTTATGACAAAAATACCAAAATATTTGCTTTGTCCTTCAAAGCAAAAATGGATATACTAGACTGTATATACTCAACTTATGAGGACATTTCAACTTTGATAGTTATAGCTACAGACTCTCCACAATTCAATCACATAGAAAACTTTCCTGCAGGATTCAATTCGATGAATGAATAGTTAGTATTTAGTGGACCAACTCGGGTAACAACATCGACTATGTCAATCTTTGAACGCTTATTCGTATTTCACAACATTATTTCTGACCATAAGTAAGCTTCAGATGAGAGAATTATTTCGCATAGTTGTACAGGAATTTGAGTGAAATAGAAGTATATAATTTTCTTGACGATAATTTATAACAATTGTTACGATGTTGATATGATGTTGATATCGCTCACTAGTATTTTTGAAGGATATTCAATTATAAATTTGAATTTAATTTTCCTTCACATACAAAATTCACCAACAAAAAGTGGTACACTAGTTCGAGAATCGATGTTGCTGGTCGCCACTATTTTATACATATCCATGAAAACTTTGATAATTCACTTTGTATTGTAATGTAATGGGTTTTTTCCTAGATTAGAAAATTCTGTGTAGGTCATCTCGTGCTCTGCATCATATATTGAATTAAAGAGTCAGTTTTTATTGTTGATTGAATCTGATGAACAATAATTGGCAATGGAACTATTGCAAGGCGATCGAAAACGATTCCAAATTTAAATCAGTTCTGCGAGGATCAATGGAACAAAAATAATGTCAATGTCACACACATGACAATAATACCAATAGACGCTGGTCATAAATTATTTTCTCTTGTACATTCAACGTATTTTTAAACAGTGTTAATCCATCACCTTTACTAGCAATAATGCACAATCAGTATTCCACACATTTACCGTGATGCTGTTTCAGCTTGTTTCTCAAGAAGAATGCCTTTCACTATGAGTGTATTGTGGAATAGTATATCATGATAAAAGTGCGTAAGTGAGCATTTAAATCAACGAGTTGCAAATGCTTCAAAGGCATTCATACATAATAATTATGTACAGTATCATACGCTACTTTTTATTATGCAGTGCTTTATTTTTTGAACGGGTCAGCAAAAAATTGAAACTTGGGATAATGAAAATGATGCATGAATACTACATTTTGAATTAAAATTGACAAATGAAACTTTCAAGAAGGCGACTGGGAGCAATCTGAAAAAAAATTAAATGGAAAAGGGGGTCTTGTGACACATTAGTGTCCCTGACCCATATTTCACAACCCTAGAATATCTACAAAATGACGGAACATTTAATAATTACCTGAAAACATCGACGTTGAACTTCATAATTTGAGGAAGTAAGCTGAGTTCAGTTCAGAAGATGTTCGAAATGGTTGCCTTGAAATGCTTGACATAAGAACAGCCCATCCGATATTTCACGCCGAACATTTTCGAACACAGAAACGTCGATATTTCTACGAAAATTTATTATTTTCTGCCGTATATTCAATATTGAAGCAGGTTCAGTTTCGTACACCTTTTGTTTCAAATAGCCCCATAAAAAAAGTCTAAAGATGTCAAATCTGCCGAGCGGGCTGGCCATTCCGTAGGACATCGACGGCCAATCCAACGATCGGGGAAAGTATTGTCCAAATATTTTGATTGGTTTCCTAGTTTTGCCGTGGTCTTCTTTGGTTAAAATCTCCAAACGTTCCAACTGCAACTGCTGCAATCATCTTCAGTGGTGTGGTCGAAGTACTCTTCTTGACGTATCAACTGAAAGAGTACTTCGACCACGCCACTGAAGATGACTGCCGCAGTTGCAGTTGAAAAGTTTGGATATTTTAACCAAAGAAGACCACGGCAAAACCCGGAAACCAAGCAAAACATTGACGACAGGCGTGAAAGCCTTCATTCCCATATTATCCAGATAGTTTCTTACTTGACTGAAGTAATGTGGTGGTGCTCCATCTTGTGGGAATACAATATCGAATATCGAATTCATTACGATTCTCTTCGACGATTTTGGTCATTACAGGGTCAACAGTCGTTTCCAGCAAACAGTTCCCCTAAATTTTGTTCAATAAATAGAGGTCCTACAATATGGTTTCCCGATATTCCTGACCAAACGTTAAGTTTTTCTGGATATTGAGTATGAGTTTCACGGAAAACGTGAGGGCTGGTATAACTCCAATAACGGCAATTCTGTCTGTGAACATTGCCATTGAGAAAAAATGGATGCCTTGCAAAGGTTTCCGTCATAATTTCGCAGAATTTTGTTCTTCATCTTCAGTTCGCGACGGAGGAAGTAGACTGTGGACCAATTATTTGAACTTGCTGTCCGGGATGGACAGATAACCTGGGAGCTTTTTGTTCTGTATACACTACCGGTATTTGTATTCAGACAGTTGTTGAATGTTCCGCCATTTTGTAGTAGGTGAAGATATTGACTTTATATTCCAGGGTTGTGAAGTATTCTTCAGGAGCTGCCAAAGGAAGTGTCACAAGCCCCTCCTTACCATTTGATTTTTTTTCCCAGATGAGGCCCAGTCGCCATCTTAAAAGCTTCATCTGTCAATTTTACTCCAAAATATAGTATTCATACATCAATTCAATTATCCCAAGTTTCAATTTTTTGAGTAGACCCGTTCAAAAAATAAAAGGAGGGGGACATTAAATGAAAGCACTGTATATATAATGTCCCTCATATTTTATCACATCTTATAATCAAGTAGGTAATGGATATGTCGCGTATTCTTGACATGAAGGCCGATTTGAAATTTCTTATGATAATAACGTTCTTTGTGAAAAATTTGCGTACAATTGTTTTTCTACCACAGTTATTACACTGGCAAATTGTAGAAATTGTTGAATGTTTTATCTCATAAAAGTCAATTTTTGTCGTATTATTAAAAAATTTACGCAATATAACGCCATATTTTCAAGAATGAAGAACGCATATATGAATAGTGCGAAAAGAATTACTGTGTGCATTGGTGATGTTTTTACGAACAGTTAATCTTTTCATCCACTTATGCTAAAAAGTTTCACTTTTTGCATTGTGCGTAAAACCTTCGTTTAGACACTGTCGTAGAAAAATTGTTATTTATGATACTAGTTCGTAAAGTACGACTTTAATTTATGAGCGTGAAGCCGAGTTCAACAAAACACGCGAGTACAAAATAGCTTATTATGAAAATGTATCATAAAAAGTTTTTTCTGGGATAGTTAGGCAATGCCGTAGAAAAAATATGTTTATTTCTAAATAGGGAAATTAAGTAGTATATTACGAATACGAAACTCTATTTTTAGATGAGGGATAACAAAGTGAGCATTGCACGGTAAAAACAATTTTGTTGTTACAATCACTTTCTTTTTGTCAAGAGTTCATTGTCGAATGAAAAAAATTACTTGCAGCTAAAGTAAAAACAAGCTTGAACAAACCAAATATTTCACTTAAATATTTTGTTATTATGAGGAAATATATACTTCGGTAAAATACTTTTTTGTGTATCGGATTTGTGAATCAGAATTAGATCTACATTTTATGTAAATATATTTCTTTGAAAAGATATTATGATCAACGAACTAATTAACGAATTACTTCAAAACCTAATGATTTGGTTTAACAAAAAGAATTGTTTCATTACTTTGTGAATTCGATCCGAAGATGCACTGAATAAGTCAACAAAATATTTTCTCTTACAGGGATAATAATATTATTATATGAAGTAACTGTATTGGACAAAACAGTTTTTTTATTTTATGATCACAACAGTGTCTACCCATCTACCGTAACAACTGTTTAAAGAATGAGTTGTCGAAATAACAATAATTTTCTCCAGCCTTGACTAAAAAAATTATTTAAATACACATTGATAATTTCCATAGATTTATTGTTCCAATGAATCAAATGACCATCGATTATCAGACCTCAACCAGACCTCATCATACGCTGGAAAATACGTTATATGTTTATTACGAAGGTGGGAAATCCTCGACCCCAATTTTATTTATCATTGCAAAACAATTGGCTTTGATACTGAACCCGATAATTAATTTTCAGATAAGACAATAGGACCTTCAAATACTGATACGAGTGAGTGCAACGTATTTGTATGAACAATATTTTCAGCAACTCGATATACCAGAAAAAAGTGACAGTAATAATAATACTCTGGATTATTATACCTATAGAGTTCAGAAATGTTTTAGGAAGGAGTACCTTTGATGGATTGCAATAATTATAGAATTGTATTCCTTGCTGGTGTTGAACTTTACTTTCGCCTCATTGTTAGTGTAATTAAATTTAAAAATAATGAAACATTTCAAAATAAAAATTTTACACAAAAGCGTCACTGGTTATTTTTCAATTTTTCATTCAGTTCTACCTTACAATGGTTTTCGTCAAAATAATACCTTTCAGAAGCTGTTTTTTTTGGTACCGTTATGTTTGGCTGTAAAATAATAATGATAATAATATAAAAATATCACCTCTTGAACACTCACATGAGTGTTTCCAAAGGCTCAGCATGTGCGTGTAGATGACGGCTATTACATAGAGAAAAAATCACTAACCATTAGTGAAACTTGAATTTTCACAAGTAAATACTTTAATACTATTTATATATAAACAACTTAATTACCACTACAAAAAATGTGTTCCTGGAAATGAACACTTACCACTCTTTATCTATTTTGATTTATTTCAGATTAATAGGACCCTATATTGGCCACTTTACTAAAGCCAATTGAATTGTTCACTTATGGGTAGAATATAGTTGCATATTGCATTATCATTATTATGTGGATCAATAACCTGAAGTGAACTCAATCTATAATTTTTCAGCCTCTACTTCTTTTTGACCTATCAATGGTATTATTCTCCATACCCAATAAAGTGGCAGTTCTCTTGTCATTGGTGTATTATTTACTTGAATCGTTTTCTCTGAGTAGCCTATATAGTTAGAGAACTATGCCTATATGATTTACCGACAGGTAAAGAAACCGTCTGCTGGGAAATATCATTCTTGATGGTCCCCAAGTGAGCCTGGATGTGGTTTACGAATTTCTCCAGGTCATGGTTAAGGAGGGGGGGAGCATTTGAAAACCACTCAGTTTGTGACCGATTGCTAGTTTCACATTTCGGTAAATTTGGTCCTGGACATACCTTCTGCCAAGTTTGACACACGAACGAGGTCAGGATTCAATTCAATAATTATAAATCACACAACGAGATATCTGATGAATTAAAAGAAAAGTAACATGAAAAAATAAAAGAAATAACTGAAATCATTCCTTCTTAATGATCGCCATTTGATAAGACAGTTTTTCTTGTTTCTCCCTTTTTCTTAAATTAAATGAGAACACCTAAATAATCAGTAACTCAATGGTTAACAAAGAAAACTGAGAAAAGACATAATGAAGAAAGTCTGTATATATGTAAAAAAAATAATAACAAAAATGGGTTAGTAGATAGTGTGAAGTTAAGTTGTTGAATGTGTAATTAAGTGGGTATAAGTATGTTATGATATTCACAACTGTTTCACGACATAAGTTAAGTGGCAGAGCACCAATTGGTGATCTTCCCTCAGTGATTTCTGCATTGAATATGTGAATCTTCTCATTTTGTTTCAGTCATTTGAGATGTGGAAATAAAGACATAACTATTGAATTATGATAATTCCTGATAAGCAGAAACTGCTCCAGTGCTTTCACCTTCAAAAAGGCAGCATACCGTCGATGATACATAAATCGGGCTCTGAGACAGGATCAGAATATGTTGAAGCTAGAAACGAATGTGAGGAGACACTGGAGTCTTAATAATTATTTATATATTATTGCAAGAAAGCAGTCCCCGAAAAACAGAAAACAGACCCTACCTAGCATCTACAGATCTATTGCATTGCAGTCTGTTATCTCGATAGTCATGGGAAAAGTAAGCAACATCGAGATCATGAAATATTTCGAACGCTTAGGTATTTTGAATTATCGACAATATGGTTTTTCTATACATGTACTATAAT
Organism: Chrysolina oricalcia; assembly: GCA_944452925.2. Taxonomy (NCBI): domain Eukaryota; kingdom Metazoa; phylum Arthropoda; class Insecta; order Coleoptera; family Chrysomelidae; genus Chrysolina; species Chrysolina oricalcia. The sequence goes on along the minus strand of OX101814.2, from coordinate 22,938,641 downwards.
GATACACTTATATACCCATAATGTGTTTCATAATGAAATCCATTATGATACAGATTTTTCATAACGATACTGATTTTAAATCAATAGAAACATTATGGGTTATGTTTCATTGTTATCAATAGATTCGGTAATTTGGGGAAGCAAATGGCAACATATTTAAATCTGCCTGATCCGAATACATATATATGGCATTGTTTTCGAATGACATATCCAACCGTATTAGTTGATGCTGGTGGTGATATTACTGCTCAAAACGTCATGGTGGCTGGAAATCCAATTCAGTGGTGGAAGGCTACATTGAAAATTCGGTTCAGAATAAAATCAGCTTTTACAATATTGAACTTTACTCAGAGTAGCCATAATGATATGAATGTGAATATTCCTTTCACTTCCATATCAGTGGCACCTGGAATAAACTTTTCAAACTGCACAATAAATAATCTTAATATTTTTAAGAAATCGGATTAATTACAATTATCATGTTCAAAATAAATATAAATAAAATGACTTATTTGGAATTCTCGGGTACGCAGTTTGTCAACCAATAAAACTCATTTGATTTCAATCTTCAATATTTCGTAAATTTTTGTTGACTTCTTCAGGAAGAACTACAAATTTGATCAGGGAATGGACAGATATTAAAATTAACAATTCATGTATAAAAATTCAAAATAATCTATCAACTTACAAAAATGACAGATATAGTTCAATCCTATTATAAATTATAGTGGAAATTAAACCTGAAACTACAGAGAGTTAGGTTACATTGTGAGTTGGTGAAACCAAACTCATATTGAGTTTGACAACTTCTGTTCAAAAATTGATGACAGTTACAAGTCATGGTGACTAACTTAGGTAGATTACTGCTTAAAGAATACCAACAATCAATTGCACACAAACATTAAATGTTATGCAGGATGTGACTATATGTAATACTCAGCTGTCCTGTACCAGTTTTGTTGTTGATGGTATTCGGTTTTTTAATTATATGAAACATCTCAAGGAACAATCTGGTCTTTTGATTACTCGCTTGATCTAAAATTTTGGGATTGGAGTAATCAAAACGATGGTCGATTTTTAGAGTATGGTCTACTGCAGCACAGGAGTTTTTTCCCAAACGAGCATCACTCTTATGCTAGGCTAACCGCTGTTTCAGCCATTGAGAGGTCTGTCCGACGTGGCTTCTTACACACCCTAGGCAGGGGAGTTCATAAAAAACATTGCTGAGGAATGGAGTCGGTGTTTTGTCTTCGATTCTAGAAAACAAGTCTGACATTTTTGTGGCCCGGTGAACATTCAACTTTACAATTATAAGTCATATAATGGTTTTCATCAGATGTCGCATGCGTTATGTTGAATGAACTTAACCGATACGTACTTCAGAAATCGGTCATACTCATGACTAAATGATATACCAAAAAAAACATTTTACGTCGAACGTTCGCTTTAACACATTTCAATTATGTTGCATTTTTGATCAAATTAAATGATCAATACCGTATAATCACGATTGTATCATTTGAATGATGATAACTTTGAAGATTGCATTTAAACATATTTATTATGTACTTTTTCAAATATTATCTCTTCAATAATTTGCAGACATCAAGATAGATATGAAAATATCTATCTTTTTTAAATATAATCTTCATCAATATAATCAATAGTAAGACCAAATAGCTACGTATTATTTATGTGTGTTTCCAAGAATCGCCTCTCCATAGTTTTCCTGGCATCAGGCAAAATATGAATATTTTACATATTTCCTAAAATAGTAATGAAAATATTATATTGTATTCGATCCATTCAACGACCGAATTACTATGTATTTTTGTATACTTCACCTGACGTAAGTTGAATGACTAAAGAATTATATTCATTTTATTGATCAAAATAATCGATATAAACTATTCCATCGTGGATACATCTCCTGGGTAAAGATAATTTTGAAAATCGAATGTAAACATATTATTTATATATGTTACCAAACTTTGTCTGTCCAAAGTTATCCTGATGTCAGACAAAATATGTGTACTTTTCGTTCTCCATGATATGGTAATAAAAACGTTTCATTCAGATCAATACATTTTCTGACCAAATAACCATGTATTTTTGCATACTTTTTCCAACGTAAGTTAAATACCTGAACAAATATGTTCACCTATTGATGTAATTAATCAATAAAAAGTATTATATCATTTATATATCTTTTGAGCGATGGTAATTTTGAAAATCGATCATAAACATATTACTTATATATGTTTCCAAACATTGTCTCTCCAAAGGTTTTCTGGCAACAGGAAAAATATAAAAAATTTACAAATTTCATAATTTGCATACTTTGCCTGACGTATATCTCTTGAGTGATGGTAATTTTGAAAATCAAAATATATTATTATACAGGGTGTTTCTTAAGTACGTGTAGAAAATTCAGGAGCGTGTTGCTGACATCAAAATGAGAAGAAAAGTTCCTATAGACATATGTCCGCAAGGTATTCGTTCCTGAGATAGAGACTGACGAAGTTGAATTCTTATTTTAATTTTTTGTGAATAATTTCAAAATTATTTTGATATTTGGGTAAAGTTTGGTATCGAGGAATATTTATTATTTAGTTTGTGCATAAAATATATTCTTGGTAGAGGTCACTGCGAGCAACCGTTTTCGAGTTATTGAGATTTGAAATAATCGATGCGATTGATTTTGAATGACAATATTTTTTAATTCAAAATAATTTCAATTAAAAATTAGTTTTTTCAAAGTTAACATAACATTTGATTTTTTTATTGAAAAATCATCCCAGATACCAAACTTTACTCGAATATCACAAATGTTTTGGAATTTATTCACAAAAAAACAAATATAAAAATTGAACTTTGAAACTCTGTATCTTAGAAACGAATAATTTGCGGACATGTGTTCAAGGGAACTTTTTTTCTTATTTATACGTCAGCAACATGCTCCTAAAGTTTCTACACGTACTTAAGAAACACCCTGTATATAAATTATACAGTGTGGTCCACTAAGTGTACAACAAATGGGAAACTTGTTTATTATCGATTTCTCAGAAAATTTTATTATTGACAAAAGTTGGTGCATGTTCCAAAACTATACCAAGTGTACCTGAAATGGCTTTATGACAAATACCATACAGGATAGGCCAAAAAATATAAAGTTCGTTCAAGAGTTCAAAAAATATAGAAATAAATAAAGAGAAAAGTTGCTCAGAATTAAAAGTTATGTTCAGATACGAAGTCGTGGCCTGCTATTCGGATTTTTTTTCTCGTTTGGAAAATATTGAATTACCTACCCCCGTATGATACATATTTTTTCTATTTTGATTTAATATGTATGTGAAGTAGCCACAATCAAATAAGTTTGGAGTATTTTTTAACAAATTAAAGTGTATTTGTAAAATTTACTTGGATTTGTATTTTTCTAGGTGACCTTCATGTTTGTTGCAACGATATTTAACAGAACTCTAGAATAAAACAATTACTCTTTTTAACGAGGCAAATACTTTACCAAGTAAATTTTCACATGAATAAACTGTCAAAATCTATCGCGGATAGCCATGAACAAAAAAGAACCAATAAGCGATAGTAAAGAAACTTACAGTAGGTAACTGAACAGGTGCTAACAATAAAAATTATCGAAGCGTCTCTGTAAAATTCGTTTAGTGTAGATCGCAACACATTAGCGGGAATATTTCTGCAATGAACTCGTATTGAAGTTTCAAGCTCAGCAACATTATTAAAGGGGCGATCTCTGTAGACTTTTTGTATTAAGAATCTCCATAAGAAATAATCAAGAGGTGTAAGGTCTGGAGAACGAGGAGGCCATCGAGGATCGGTATTTCGTCCTAACCATTTATTACGAAATGTCCTATTCATCCACTGAGAAACATTTCTAGTAAAATGGGCAGCACATCCGTCATGTAGGAACCATACTTTTTGCCGTTCTTCTAATACCATATCATCCAAAAACTCTCCTATTTCAGTTTCCAAAAAGTTCAAGTACCTGTCACCATTCAAATTCTCTCAAAAAAAAAGGAGTATCATTTAATATACCACACCAAACGTTTGTTTTCTGATAGTATTGATTTTTGTTGTCAATAATAAAATTTGGGTTGACATCTGACCACCATCTGCAATTTTGTGATGATAGAACCCCATTTGTTGTATAAGTCGATTCATCTCCAAACAGAATACATCGATGAAAATCTCTTTGTTCTTCTATTTCACCCTGAATCCACATGGAAAAATAATTTCTCAAATTATAGTCTCTTTCTTGCAATGTACAAATGAATGTAGGTTTGTAAGCATGGTACTTATGTTTCTTGAGAATATGCTCCACAGAGATTTTTTTCATGCCGGTATAATCACTAATTTCTTGGGTGGACCTTCTAGGATTTTCTACTACTGCTTGAAGTACGTCAAGCTGGTTTTCTTCTGTGCATACAGGTTTCGGCTCCGTATTATGTTTATATTCTAGGGAACCGGTCTGTTTTAAATTCTTTAAAATTCAACTTACACTTGAATAGCAAAATTTGTTTGTCTGGATGCCGCTCGTTGAAAATATTTGCAGCTTCGCGCATTGTTTTATAACCATCACCACAGATTAAAACTAATTCTGCCATTTCAGTTAACGTTTGACAGGCAATGAGTTTCAAGACGCCACACTATCAAACTACATTATTGTTTTCGGGCCACACTATCAAACTACAGTATTGTTTTCGGGCGTATGTGTTTTTTGTTCATGGCTATTCGCGATAGATTTTGGAGTGTTTTTTAATATCTGTTCTAGCTGAGGCATTGTTGCCAGAAGAATAGAAATTTTATACTTTTATTGACAGTTTATTCATGTGAACATTTACTTAGTAAAGTATTTGCCTCGTTAAAAAGAGTATTTGTTTTATTCTAGAGTTCTGTTAAATATCGTTGCAACAAACATGAAGTTGACGGTCACCTAAAAAATACAAATCCAAGTAAATTTTACAAATACACTTTAATTTGATAAAAAATACTCCAAACTGATTTGATTGTGGCTACTTCACATACATATTAAATCAAAATAGTAAAAATATCGATCCATTTTATGAACAAATAACCATGTAACTCTGGGTACTTTTTTGCATACTACCGTAGTATTGGGAACATGACATTTGAATCACTTACTTGATATATATTATGATATGTTCTTTGGACATTGTGCATAACACGCCATTTTGATGATGAAAATGAGATCAATGAAATATGACGTTGATACAACGCTGAAAGTTGGGACTTATCGCCTCAGAAAAGACTGTCGTATTGGAAACATAAGTTTTGAATCAGTTACTTGACATATGTTACAATATGCTATTTGGACAATGAGCATGATACGTAATTTTGATAATGAAAATATGATCGTTGCAGTATGACGTTGATATAACGCTGAAAATTGGGACTTATCGCCTCAGAAAATACGTTTAATGGATACATATTGATGATGTTGACCATCATTCATAATACGTTAAGTTTATGTTCCACAAATGTAACAATTTAAAAAATGTTCGCTGGGCTTATACTTGTTTTCCAGAATCAAAGACAAAACACCGACTCCATTCCTTAGCAATGTTATTTATGAAATCCCTTGCTTAGGATGTGGAAAAAATAGAAAAACTCTCGTGTACTGTTTACTAATACACTCGCATAAACCATACGAAACTCGTCTTCGGCTCGTTTCGTTTACCGGTTAATGCTCGTGTATCAATAACCATCATTACACGATCGTTGCATAATATACTATTTCGTCACCAGACACCAACTGATGCCATTCTTGCATATATATTTCACATACATGACAGCTATCTACTGAAAAATATAGTGAAATATAGTGAAACTCTAGCAGAGGCATTTTATATCCCCAAAGCGTTTGATCGTATTTGGTACAAGCATCTATCTTATGATTTGCCTCTCCAAGTGAGATCTTTGCTATCAAGCGTTCTCCTAGTCAGATCTCTCCACGTGGTGGTTAATGTAAATTCATCGGACACTCTACTTGTAAATGCTGGTGTTCCGTATTCTAGCACAAACACTATTTCTTCTTTACATCAATAATGTGTTGCAAGCTACATCAAACCAGGTGCACAGCTTTGCGGATGATAGTACCTTTCATACCACATTCTCTTCTAGAGTTCTGATATCAGCCCCAGAAGGGAACAGAAAAGGGACATAATACATATGGGGTTGACCAAGAACTTGGTAGAATTCAATGCGAACAGAACCCAAGCATGTACTTTCTCTAAAAATGCCGAACTCACAGTGGCGAACGTAATTATGAAAGGAGTACCCATACCAATGAAGTCCTAGCAGTACCCCTTCATGGATGCTGCTGCAAATCATGTGGGGTCTATTGCCAAAAGTGTCTCTTAAAAACTTGGATTTATATTTCGTGCCAAAAGCTATTTCACTTCCCGTCAATTGATTACGATTTATAATGCACATAATCTGACCTGTCCTGGAATACTGTTCTCTTGTACGGCCCCCAAACCCACACTGATACTATTGAATTCTAATCAAGAAAAAAATGATTCGTCTCACCGGTGCTGATGATGCTCTTCTAAAACATTATCAACTCTTTCACAGAGCTCGTTCTTCCAACTGAAAAGTTTTGGAACTCACTTTCTCTTAGGAGTTCCCTGATGCATAAAGCCTGCAGAAATTCAAAAAGAACTATGATTCCTACCTACTTTCCCTCGGCTCTCATGATGTTCTCTGAACAGAATTTTCCTCTTCAAAACGAAGAAAAACTTGTTAAAAGCATGTCGTTTTTGATATCAAGATTCAGAAATTGAGCATTTACTCATTTTCACAATATTCTTTGTGTTTTTTTGTTTTACCTTAAAATTAGAAAATTTGAACTTTGCTCAATTTCAATTTTCAAACTCAAAATGAAATGAAATAATCGCAAAATACAAGAAAGTAACTTTTCAGAAGTAATACCACGAGTGATTGCATTTTTGCGATAAGTCTGTCGATTCATTTCTGAACGAAACTGAATGATCAGTTGAGTTCAGGAATAAAAGACAAATTTATTTTTTCTACGACCGTGCGTTTTTACCCACTTTCCCACACTCGTTTTAGTTTAGAAAGTGTCACTTTCCAGCACTAGTGCGGGAAAACTCGCTTTCCCGCACTAGTGCGGGAAAGTAAAATATGTCAATTTATCGTTATTAAATGTACATTTAATTGTTGCTGAGAGTTATTTGGAGGACTCCGTAGAACAGAAGAAAACCATCTCGAATAAAATTCTTTCATGTACTGGCAACTTGCAACCAATGCCGTCTCCGTCATCTTCATGCACTTTGCAATCTGCGAGTGTTACTCTTAACAGCCAGTTACCACCAACTAACTACTCTGGACCGGCTATTCTGACGCATTTGCAGAATGCAACAAATTGTGTTTTCTACATTAATATTAATAATAATTAGTGGATTTTCATGGAATGTTTTGTATGTTGAAATAAAATATATATTTTCAATGTGCTTTTTGAATATTTATGCGGTCGTAGAAAAAATAATGTTCCTAATTCATGCGTAAAGTGTCTTTCCCGCCCTTGACTGCTTGCCCGAACTCCGCTTCGCATCGTTCGGGTCAACGGCAGTCGCGTGCGGGAAAGTATTACTTTCCGCACTTGTTAGGAAAATAACTATTCCTATCACTTTGTTTTTGAAATAGTCTAATAAAATTCCACTCGTGAAGGAATTTATCTCATAAGTATGTCTTTTCTGAACTCAACTGTATTGTATCAAGAAAACACCACGAGTCCGCATGACGAGTGGTGTTTTCTCGAAGCAATGCAGTTTCGTTAAGAAATTAATCGATAGACCTATCTGTTGAATTTATTATCTTCACAGTATGCTGCTGTTGATATTGTGCCTTATCTCTTATCTAGTAGTTCTTCATTTTGACAAACTGTCATTCGTACTTAAAAATCGTTCTTGTCAATCACTTGTGGTATTACTGTTGATAATCTTGACTAGAGCTCCTGATTGATCCATTTGACAAGTGCGTGAAATTATCACTTGTAATCTCCCAAGTGCTTGAATTATTGCCGGAAATTTTTCGAGTACATGAATTTTTTAAAAATTACCCGAGTCGCGCAGCGACGATGGTAATTTTCTTAAAAAATTCATGTACGAGATAAATTTCCTGCAATTAATTCAAGCACGCGGGGGATTCGGTAAGAAAATTTTACACCAAAATATATCCAACAATTCATAAGAAATAACTAACTATGGTTCACCTGAACTATTTATATGCATAGTACAAAAAAGACGCATGAAAATATTGATATGTAAAACACACTTAACAAAATTTCAATTTGATTTTTTTTAATTTAATTAAAAAAAAAGTAAAAATGTTCTGAAAATATTGATATGTAAAACACACTTAACAAAATTTCAATTTGATTTTTTTAAATTTAATCAAAAAAAAAAGTAAAAATGTTCTTGCTCACTGGGAATTGAACTAGTGACCACTCGACCACGAGGCGGACACTTTACCGACTCGCCACGGGGCCTTTGATTTACATGTAGACAACTGGTGTATTGAAGTGTTTCTGAAATTTGATTTCAGAATTTGCAAATTCTGCGATTATCGTGAAGAAAATATTCAGACACATTCGAAATATTTAATAAATACATAAATATGAAATATTATCTCATTTCAAATGAAAAATACAATTCCATTTGTACATCAAAGCAAAATATAAACTATCACCTGTCAAATATTTGACAGAAAAATTTCCACTTATTAATTTCGGCCAGGGTACCCAGGAGGATAAAAATTTCCGGAAATTTTTTGGGTTGCCATGGCATCTAAATAAGAACGAATGTTTTGGTTCTCTCTAAAAGTGAGGTGTGAAATTTTCAGTAGTAATACCACAAGTGATTGAATTTTCTCGAAGTCTGTCGATTCATTTCTGAACGAAACTGAATTGCTTCGAGAAAACACCACGAGTCCGCAGGATGAGTGGTGAACAATTAATTCATCATAACCATAATCACAAAAAATGTATTATAACTATCATTAATTTATTATATAGTTACGATGCGACTCATTTTGACGTTTTCGCCTACAATTATGATCTGTCAAAATGTCAAACTTTGCTTTTTCATCTATGGTTACATCGTTGAAAACATCAAAGCTGACAGACTAATCAGAATTGAACGACAGCTGGTGTTTTCGCGATAATACTAGTTGTCTTTTATTTGTGATTGGTCAGATTACGAGAATAGCTTGAGAAGAGTGGAATAGTCAGTAGTAATACCACAAGTGATTGAATTTTCGCGATAAGTCTGTTGATTCATTTCTGAACGAAACTGAATTGCATCGAGAAAACAACACAAGTCTGCAGGTCGAGTGGTGTTTTCTCGAAGCAATTCAGTTGAGTTCAGATATAAAACACAGACTTATGAGATAAATTCAGTCACGAGTGGAATTTTATTAACTATTTCACAAACGAAGTGAAAGGTAAACAATCTGAAATTTGGCAAAATTAGACTAAATTAGCAAAAAAGTTAATCTGAGAAAAAATAATAAAGTTCAATAAACAGGAAACATTGATTAATTCGATAGAATTTTTCACAAATCTGATGATCGTTTTTAAATGCGTACATAGCGTCATTACTTATATTTGACGTTTAACTATATCACAGTCAAGAGTCAAGTTCGGTATTAGCGGTAATCCGAACTTGACTAGAGCTCGTGATTGGTTCATTTGGCAAGTGCGTGAAATAGTCAATATAAAATTATTTCAAAATTCTGAATGTTTAGGGCCAGTTTCACATGTTTCAGTTTAACTCCAGATAATTAACTAATAGTGTAGATGATAAATGACTTTCTTTAATTAAATGGTGTTGCAAGGTTCGCATTATAAACATTACTGCATTAATCTGAAATTTAACTGGAACCTGAAACTGGCCCTTAGGCTTGCATTCCCGAAAGTATTACTTGCAACTATTAGTTCCGAACTCGAAGTAGGTACGCAAAATCAGCAGTATCGAGTAACACAGAATTGTCTAGTTCAAGTTCGTGGTGCCTAGAGAACCTTCACTAATTATTCAACATCTTTCTTAACGGCAATCGGTAGAAAATTGCAGTATTCTACTAAAAACTCATTTGTTCCAATAAAAATATCGTGAATATTTGAACTTTTTCCGTGGAAAAGCAATTGAAAAGGCTGTCACGTAATCGAACTATAAAATGCATACAAGCAACTGTGTTGTATGTCAATTATTAACATTTATTCAAACAGTAGCGTCAACAAAAGATTTCAAGGGAAAGATATAAACTCTATTTTCCATTTTTGTGTTTCGAAGAACACATTATTTCTTGTTCGAGTTAATCCGATCTTTCAATAGTATTAGAAATTCAGACAAGGGGCCTGATTGTGACATTTCTTTTAGGAAAAATTAAGGAATGAATAAGCAGAAAGTACGGTCAGATCCAGAACTTTCTCATGGGGAGGAAGGAGGGGAATTATATAAATGAATCCTTGATTAGAGAGGATAAAGGTATGGAAAATTCAAAATCAGTTCTAGTGATTTGTCTTGTGGAATAGAGAGAAGAAACTATATTGAATTTCAGAATATGTTTTCTCATACGGGTCACCAGTAAAGGTTCAGGTGAACTGCGGATGGACTAACCAATGGTTTAGAATGTGAACGCCAGTTATTGAATGATCTTCACATTATAACTATAATTTGCCCTAAGTCAGTTTCCACAACAAAAAAAAACAACTTTGTTTTTTATTATCAATGTAAGTACAACTGTCTGCACGATTCACTTGGTCCAAGTTTACAAATATTTCTTATAGATTAATTCCGTATTCTGAGGACAGAGTCCAGCACAGGAAATAATAAAGGAAAAGAAGCCGTGTTGTAGATCTGTAAGTGAGTTTTCAATATGTGTTTATAGTTTAGTATATTCAAAACTCCTATATATTAACTTTCATAATATGTTTGTAAATAATTGCGTATATAGTTTAAATAACGGTTTCCCAATAAAATTATAAGAAACAAAATTTTAAGTTGAGAATGATCAAAATTTCGACATTTCAAAATGAAATAATCCAAGATAAATACATATCGGTTCGTTATCAGCACTACAATAAGAACTGCGGAAAGAAATTTAAGGAACTGGGTATGAGAGTGGTATTCAATACGAGTCAGGAACTATACAGACAAAGCCGTTCACGCAACCCAAAGAACGAAGTTGAGAATTCAGAAAAGTCTGGAATTTACGAATGAAAGGACTTCGATGCAAAATATTGAGGACAGACGAGAAGATCTATAAAAATGAGATACAAAGAACACTTTTCAATACGGAAAACTGTATGTAATTTAGGTTAATGATAGATCACAGTCAGGATGCAGGTACCTCTTGGCTGGTACTGGAGTAGTAGAAATGAGGCAAATAATTTAAATAGCTTTAGCTTGATCTCCTTCCAAAAGTCACCTGGTGACTGAAAAATGTATTATTCACAAAAAGTCTTGATTACTAGTTTTCAACACAATTTTGGAAAATATTAGTCATTATTTCTCTTAAACTATCATTACCTAAGTTGTACCGTATAAGTCGAAAAACACCCTGTATACAGGAGCCAAGACGGAGTTACATGAAAGTGTTTGTGATAGTTCTTACATATTGGAGAAACTAGTAATAAAAGGATGAACTTTAAAAAAAAAACTTTTTAGAGAAAAGCTTTCATTTAAATGCACTTAAAAGAAGGAAATACATTTTAAAGTGAATTCAACCAATGATTTCGTTACATTATAAAATTTCAAATGATATGAAAGCTTGTTGCAAGAAATATCTATGTATTTCTTATTGTCAATTAAATTTAAAATTACCTAAAAATGTATTCTTCAAACAAGCTTTTATATTATTTAAAATTTCATAATGTAACAAAATGATGGGTTTAATTCACTTCAAAACATATTTTCTTCTTTTCAGGGCATTTAAATGAAAGCTATTCTCTAAAAAGTTTTTTTAAGTTTAATAATTCATTTCTTTTTCAATTTTGTTAAGATATATTTCTTAGTCTAATCATTTCAATTAATGCGTCATCGTTTCAGATAGGGGGTAAAATTTATCAATATTATATTATTCAATGGTTAGATATTTTTCACTATTTAACGGATTTTTCCGATTTTGTTTTCGCAAGTTTGAAATCAGAGGATGAAGCACCGGCAGACATGTTTTTGTCGTTATTTTCCATGTATGAAACCGTTTGAAATGTATTCGAATTTCTAAGCGTTCTCTATCAAGCTTTCAAGGGGAAAAGAGTGGTAAATTTTTTTTAAACTATATTATTCAATGGTCAGATAATTTTCACTATTTTTTCGCGAGATTTCCTATTTTTTTCGTGATAGAAAAGGGGGGCGCGCCCCCCGATCGATTTTTTTTCATCACTATTGTCCATGTCCGAAACTGTTGAAATATTTTTCGAATTTTTTGAGTGGTGATAGGGGGTGACATTTTTTTAACAATAGTTTTCGACGGTCAGATATTTCTCACAATTTTTACGGATTTTTCCGATTTTAATTTCGCTTCCCCTACCTAATATCTTTTTTAATGTAATATATTACATCCAAACCCGTCAAGAAATCTTCCGAAACCCTATGCGTTCTCTATCTAGCTTTCGGGGAGCAGGGAGGGGCAATTACTTCGACATTGATGTATTGTATTCGGAACTAAACCAACATGTTGAATTTCAATTCCATAAGATAAGAGGAAGTGGTTCGAATTCAGCTTGCAAGATTTGTACCCATCTACGAGCCCCTTCCCATTTCAGTTGGCCCAACTATTGAAATCCTAATTTTTTAAGCACCATGATATAATAATAAATAATACATGATACTTTAGGTCATAATGTAATAAAAGGGTATATTTTTAATAGAATCAAATAGAGAAAATTCCACTTTATTATTTCCTTTTAGAATTTCTGGCGAAAAATCAAAAATGTTCCGAAATAGAAAGTTTCTATTAGTTTTTAATAAACCCAATTTGACTTGTGTTACAAAATTAACATATTATATCGACGGTGGCTTTGGAATATTTAAGCAAAGACAAAGTACTAAGGAACTGTCAGAATATATTTTATACATTTTAAGGTAAGTTCTTATCGTGAAAATGGGTAGAGGAAAGATTATTGATGAGAAATTTTTTTTAATCATTATTAAATTTGCTCATTCTGGAAAATCAAACTCGGAAATTGCAAATTCGTTAGATTTGTCGCGATATAGTTAAAAGATACTGAACTACCGGTTCAGTCAATACAAAGCCTCGATATGTGAGAAAAAGCAATATTACAGATGCAGATAGAAGAGCGCTACGAAGAATTATCGAAAAGAATTGACGTTCCAATTATTTACAGCTCTATGGAGTGATGCTATTGGAAGGCGCATTTCGAGATCCACATGCCACCGGGAGGCCCACAAACTGGGATTTGGCACTTACATGGTAACATTTTTGATGAATAAAAATAATGAAGTTGACAATGGATAAATACTTTTTCTGCAAAATTGTTTACAATTGACAATTTTGTTTTAGGCCAAAGAAAAGCCACTGTTAACGCCACAGCAAAATAAAAACAGGTTAAGATGGGCTAAAGAACATAGATCTTGGACATCTCAACAATGCCGTGCAGTGCAGAGGAGCGATGAGTCCCGATTTGAAGTGTGTTTTGGGGACAGTAGAAGTAGAGTTATTCGCAAAAAACATGAAGCCTTCCATCCGGACTGTTTAAAGAAAAAAGTCAAATTTCCTGCGTTCGTCATGGTGTGGGGCAGCATGTCAGCCAAAGGGGTAGGAAAACTCCATTTATCCAAAGTGTTGCCAGTCATAAAAGAATATTTTACATCAGGGCAAGATTTTGTGTTTCAACAGGATGGCGCCGGATGCCACACTTCAAAAAAAGCTCTCAAATGGATGGAAGACTATAACATACCACTTTTGGAATGGGTTATTAGTAGTCCCGATTTATCTCCGATCGAAACATTGTGGCAAGCGATGAAAAAAGTGTTGCGCACACATCCTGCCAGAACAATCCCTTCATTAAAGGAAATGCTTCAGGAGATATGGGATTCGTTCACACCACAATTTTGTGAAAACTTAGTGAATACTACGCCACAAAGAATTTCTGCAGTTTTGAAAAATTAAGGCGATGTTACCCAGTGGTAAATTTCAAAACTGTTTTGTTTTGTATGTTCTGTATTTGTTCACGTTTTTCTATTTTTTCTCAATTTGTATAAATTCATTGGTTTTATGTATATATTTTGGTAAATAGAGACTAATTATGTGTTTAAATAATTTTTTAAAAAAATAGTTCACGAGGTACTTTTATTTTGTCACTCTGGGACAAATTTCTGAAAAAATATAATACTGAAATAGGAAGGGGCTAGTAATAACACACACACAGAGCAAGTTAAATAAAAGCTTTTAGTTGAACTGACAATTTCATGAAAAAGAAATTTTTCAGTATTGCTTACAAGCCCAACAAAAATAAAGTTGATAAACAAGAAAAATATGAATTTAACTTCAAGTTATCTACCGATATTACTTCTGTCTACCATATCAAAGGTATAATCGAGAAATTATTAAAAATATTGCAATTCCTAGAAAATAGTAATATATTATCTATTGTACAATTTGGATTTCAGTCAACTAACACTACCGAAGGGGTTTTTGATCTTCTGGACTCTTCCTGAAACTGAACGATGGTGATGCTGTTGGATCAGTATTTTGTGATTTTTCAAGGGCCTTTGATTGTGTGAATCACGAAGTACTGCTTCAAAAATTGTACTGTTATGGGATCAGAGGTACTGTCCACAATTGAATAGAATCGCATCTCTCAGTCGAAAGCAAATGTTCAAAATGCAAAATATGACATCGGAAGAATCAAAGCACTGTTGTAGCGTGCCTCAGGGATCAGTACTCTGCCATATTCTCTTTCTATTGTATTTTAATTACTCTGCAAATATCGATATTTCAGGGTAGTTCAAAATGTTTGCTGACGATACAACCTAAATGTGGCACGGGACACAATATCGATCGATATATGGACTGGGAGATGGTGACAGATTTCAGGTAACGATTTTCTCGTGTATGCCTTTGAGACCAGTGAAAAATATAAAAATTCTGACCAAAATGATAAAAAATTTGAGCGGTCGACGCGTGGCCTTCATATAAAAAATTCAATTCCGACATATAACCTCACTTCGACATCCGCAAACCTCATGCCACTTTTTATATGGAACATTCATGATGGAAACTTCCATTATTTCAATTGGCAGCAACGAGAAAATCGTCTAAAATAGTTCACAAGTTTACTCCATCATTGGTTCTAATTGGCCACGTGCAACCGTTATACCAATAATTTTTTCGCTGCTATTGTCTATCTTAATATGCCGATGATGTACATGGTAGCGGAGATGAAATCGTCCCAAAACACATACATTTTTTAATGAAAATCGTATTTTTTATATGAAAGCCACGCGGCGACCGCTCAAATTTTTCATCATTCTTGTCAGAATTTTCATATCTTTCACTGGTCTCAGAGGCATAAATGAGAAAATCGTCACCTGAAATCTGTTACCATCTCTCAGTTCATTAGAAAAAGGTGAAAATTGGTGTAATACCAATTTTATTTGCAAATAAAACTAATATTCTGTCATTCAAATTCAACAATGATAGATTGTATTTAGAGAACCGAGCCATCCTTAATACGTCAAATACTATGTTCTGGGGTATAACTAGATGACAAATTGAAATTCAAATTGAAATCATAATGTCCTTGAACAAAAAACTGTCTACTTAGCGTTTATTTTGCAGTACGAATAATCAGAAAAGAACTTGGATTTTCCATTGCAGGAGCATCCTATTTTGCATTAATTGAGTCCCATTTAGGATATGGCATAACTTTTTGGGGCTTCTGCAGCCAACAACTATTCAATTCTGTTTTTCTGTTTTTGTTATACTAAAAAGAGCAATGCGCTATTTATACAGAGTTTCAAAAAACTCAGATTACTGCAAACCTCTATTCAAGTTGAACAAAATTTTTACTTTATGTGCATCTTCAAACTAATAACATACCTTCGCCATTTCCAAAATCTTCTTCAACAAAAAAAGGAATGTCGGGGCGTGGCGCAGTGGTTAAAGCGTCCGACTTTGGGTCGAAAGCTCCGGAGTTCGAGCCCCAGTTGCGGCTGGGATTTTTCAATTCAATTTGACCGATTAAATAATTCAAATCTCGTGGCTGAACTGGGGTGAGTCCTGCACGATTCACTGTTGCGTTCCAATTAACAGTGCTGCTCCTGAGGTGGCGCATGGAGTTAGTAACAAGACTTACCTGAATTCTGGAAGGCAGGTAAATATTATATTTTGTATAGAAGCCTATCATTCCCTATAAGAATATTAAAGTGATAAATTGTGATATATACAGGTTGATTTACCACCACTTACACAAAATTAAATGGGCTGCTGGTCTATCATGTGCGAAAGCACCTGTGAAACTTGAGAACTATCCGTGATGGTTTCCAATTTTTTTGTACGTCGACCACAATGGATACGCCAATTTGTAATACTACATGACGTGATATAATATATTATTTTTCGTCGACCTCTGCAAAAAATGACATTTTACGTACTAATTTCCGGACGAAAAATCGACTATTTTTGAAGGCAAGTACTTTTCGTCCGCAAACACTTTTCGTCCGCGAACTCTTTTCGTCCGCTGTGGTCACTATGATACGGCACGGTACGAGAGCGGCGATTGAGTCATTTTCGTAAATCCACGTTTTAATTAATACATAGGCGCCTGTGACAATAACTGTCATTTGCTGTTGTCAATTTAATTATTTACGAAATCAAAACCCAAAATCAAAACTTGTCTCTTGCATCTTCTTCGACAGCAGGAATTATTATCAATAATTGCACAAACTGTACGTTCAATATTCATCTTCGAGATTGATTTAATTTTGTAGTATAATTGAAATAGAGAGTTGTTACACTTCAAATACATTTTGTTTTTATTCATTAAAATTATGATCGAGTCTGCAGTTCGAAGAGTTGGACGTAGCTGAGGCCAGAAAACATGCGAGTACTTACTTTCATAAAGGTATGTAGAGGTCGACGAAAAAATGTAATATGCACCTCGGTGAAAAACTGTCTACTGTCTCGCCTGCTTGGTATCCTCGGCTGCGCCTCGGCTATCAATTTGCAGGCTCGACTATAATAGACAGTTTTTCGTCCTTGGTACATAAATAACTCTCTCTGTGTTTATTAATATTATTACGCTTTGTCAATAAGATTTTCTTGGACTGTTAAGGTTCCGTCATACCAAAGCGGGAACGCGGGAGCGGGAACGGAACTTTGGAACCGTCCGCATTGCAAGAAAAACAGTATACGTAGTAAACCATATAATATTTCGTTGCTTATATGCTTTTCGGAATACGAATAATCACACCGGTATGTCCCACTATAGAATTTAGCCTCGGATTCATCTCGTTCCCGTTCCCGCGTTGGTTTGAGGTAACCTTAAAGAATATTTTTTATTGAACCTATCGTACTTGTCCTAAGTTTTAAATTGGACAAACAGTTGGAACCTCCGAAAAGAGAATAACTGAACTTCTGAATAGTTTTATAAAAGAAAAAACAAAATCCACTTTTGCGACCCATTCATTACCAGAAAACCATACTTTCGACAATGACTGTGATATTTTTCGTATTGAGCACGAAACCAAAAAACTGAATATCTTTGAAATTTTAGCGGCTGAATCGAAAAATTCTCAGTACTTGAATAGTGACGGAACAGAATCAAATAACGCTCAAGTCGCACAAGTCTCTCGGAGACTACTGAGGACTGCGCGTAGGGTTGTAACAGGTTGACGGGAATAATTTTAACACAAACAAAACAAGTCGTTGCTGAATTTCTTCTCAGGAAATGATCCAGACAAATGTAATTGTAGAAGATAACTAAATATCTAATTTGCGGGAGTTGATTGGTAATCGGTTAAATACAAACTAAACTCTTTTTAATAAACGCTCAGTATTTAAGAGTTACACCACATCATATAACACTTAGTAAAATACCTCCACATAAAGAAGCCATTGTATGACGAAACAATTTTCGTGGTTATGTAAAATTCAACTTGAATTTTTTTTTTAAATGTAAACATGGATTTCCATTAAGTATCGACTATGTCTAATCAATATAAGCTCTTCTGATAAAGGGTAAAGTGTCTTAGTCAGGAAACCAGATCCAATATGTTATATATGTATAAATACTTACAGCTATTTACACTGTTTCATCTTGAGGTTACCTTACGCTTAAGCGGACCTTACATTACGATTTTGGTTTGCACCGCTATTTGAGGACAAAATAAGCCTCAGTCAAAATGAGCCTCAGATTTTCCAGAATTAGGTTCCAATTAACGGCTTAACCTCACTTTTCCTACACGAATTATTTTTCTATTTTCTTGATGTTTAAAGTATTTCGAGTACTTTTTCTGGATTTTGCTGATGTGATTATATTTTTGTGGGCATCTGATGGAATCAGGTTTGAAACAAAATATCACGTACAATATTAGATGACGACGACATGGATGCCTAGATAAGTGTGCGGGAGGGAACATAATTGGCATGTTTGACAAACTTACATTTTTCCTTCGATTTAGGATGACCAAACCCACAGCTCTCTATACACTGAGCATGATCGAGGCTGAAATTGAATATCCCTATGATGTTTTCATTCATGTATAAGAATAATTTTGAGATTCAACACTGTACCTACCTACCTATATCTTAATACAAAATGTCTATATTGACATATGATTACTTACGACCTTAAAAATATTCTTTTGCTTTGTACTGAAGGAATGGAATAGCGAGTCTTTTCAATCTTTCTTTTTCATCCAAAGTTGTTAACAAACATCTTTATGTCGTAAACATTTTGGATGGATAATATTCTGTTTACCTAAGATGAGTCAGATCAGGTTAGGGTGGCTAATGAACTACGCATTTTAAATAATGTGCACACAGCTCTCTTGGCAATATTGTGGGTTGTTTTCCCGGTAAAGTCAAATTTTCCAAATCACATACCATGGCCAGCCTTTCAAAATAGACAGAAATGCGTTCTTGCCAAACATTTCCAATACTCAGCTGAGGTTCAGGCCAGGAATAAACGGTGCAAACCATCTCTAACTTAAGGTGTACCTTAAGCTGATCCGCCGCTGAGTTCGTTATTCAGAAGAACCGGTGCAAGTAGCTGTTAGCCATAGATGTTTTTACAAATCAAAGTAGGTAATACTGAAATTACCCCAACCATTCCAAAGTTGAAGGTTGAGATAGACTTCTTCAGTTCTGCACCTTCATGAAAAGGAACCAACTTATATTGTGAATGTTCTTCAAGGAGAAAACAAGGTGAAAGTGGGAGACGGGGGCCCACATAAAATTTCAAACATAACATGGCTCATTATATTTTTTGTTCTGATAATACATTACTGCATGATTGGCTTTGGCGCGAAACAACCGAAAATAAATTTTGATTGCATTAAATATTAATAGACCACACAAACTTTTGGCTTTTTTCCATATTATCAAATTCGAAACAAATTGTGTATGGGTGTAACACTAATTATTATTGCAAAACTCAAATTGACAATGACTTTGCCTGTATTCTCGAAACAGACCTATGATCTCAAACAAGTATACTTTGTTTGATGCCAATATCTTTATCTGAAAGAGGTCTTTTTCATTTGTTAGAATAATTTCTTGATGGCATGCCGGTGTTTTTATTAAAGAGTGTGATATGTTGCTAAAAGCGCACCATTCAATTCTATCGTTTCATTTTTAAATAGCAAAAATATAATTACAAATGAACAACACGGGTTTCGTCGAGGATACTCATGTGAAACGGCTGCGGTAGACTTCGTTCAGACTGTTCATAACATTTACAAACTTACGGTGTTTTCTTTGACCTAGAAATATTATGCAGAAAACTGGAGGCAGCAGGAATCCGAGATCCCGTACATTCGTGGATACGTTCTTATATTACAATCGTCAATTTTTTGTCTCCGTTGAAAATACATCTTCTGACATTTTTTATAACAACCTTAGAACACCACACGGTGGAGTATTAGGACCACTACTTTTCCTTTTGTACGTTAACGACATGCCAGAGTATTTAAGCTATCAACAAGATGTTTTTATTAATGCTGATGACACGAAAATGGTCATATCTGCACTCACCCGAGAAGAAGCAATTCAAAATATTAAGCAAATAATTGTTTCATTCAATAAATGGTGTGATTGAAATGGGTTGGTCCTGAATCTAGAAAAAACAATAGTTATCCAATTCTCATACGGCGCGGCGGCAGTAGAATAGAACGAAGACCCATCGAAATAAAATTGGGAGACAAAAATATATTGATAAAGTCATTGGGAACAACACGATTTCTTGGAACATTTATTGACTGTCATCTCAATTTTAAAGAACACGCAAAAAGTATCTGTTATCAATTAAACAAAGCATAATTCATGTTGCATTCCCTTATAAACGACATGTCAATAAAATCCCTAATTGAAATTCATTATGCTCAAGTTTACTCTATTCGCGATGACCTAGGGTCACTGAATTCTAGAAGGCTTTGGCCTTCTTACGGGTACGGCCAATGGGTGGAGCCTAAATAGATCCAATGTTCCAAAAACACCACGAAAATTAGGTCTGATGTTTGAACTAGTGACACATGTCAAAAGTCAATTTTAGCAGATTTACAGAAAAGAAAAAGAAAGCAAATTGTCCCAACTCCCAAAATCTCCTGATAAGCCCTGCTGTCACTGATCCAACTTAGGAATATGTTGGTTACTTTCTGAAAGTGAAGTACCTATTGTGCAGTGAAAACCTGCAAGAATACCGACAAAAGTCATAAATTATATTGTATTCTCAGAGGTGAGTTCAAGATCATTTTGTATATAAATTGTTAATTAGTATATTGATTGAAGAGTACGTTTTTCCCATTTTCCTCACTAAAGACAAATGCAGATTATATTTTCATTCAAACTTTTTTTTCAGGATTGAAACAGGAAACCTTGAGAAAGAAATGGCTATCAATAGTATCAATATTGAATAACTTAGTGTAAAACTGTGACTGAAATCAGGACTACAACTAAATTAAAAAATGAGCTTAAGAAATATATACTTAACAGATGACTTCAATTCCTATATAATATAATAATCTTTCACCTTTGACTGTTGCTTTGATTTTACTCATTTCACAAATTATTCTCATCATTCCTTTTCTAACAATTGTTTGATTTCTTCATCAATTTTTATTTCATATGTATGAAGTGTTTCTTGGGATCAATAAATAAAGTGTGTGCAGTGTAAGTATAACAATTTTCGTGTTCTTTAGAACAGCTGTTTCATTGAAGCGAATGGCTATATTTTCTTTTCAACCATACCATATGGAGGTCATAATTCACTATCTCAAGAAACTTTTTATTTATGATAGGAATACTTAAAAAAAGGATTCATTAGGTATATAAAGAAACTTTCATAATCATACAAACGAGAATGTACAAAATGTAAGATTATAAATGGGTGAGTCAGCGAAATGCAGTATTTCAATCATGTCAATATTTTTCGGATGTTCTGTAATACCTATAGGTATGTCTGATAGGTATCAATGTTTATCTTAAGTTTTTCGCTAAAGCTTGATTTCATCTGAGAGGCATTCAGCAAATATATTTGACATGTGTTATATTCACGAATGCTAGGCACTTCTGTAAGATTCAAATTCGATAATCGATATTTTTTGGTTTTTGAGTTATTAGCAGTACCTCAAATTGATACCCAATTTTCAAAATGTATCAAACAATGATATATATATATATATATATATATATATATATATATATATATATATATATATTGACTAAGAAGTATTTGGGAGAATAGTAATCTCTAATTTTTAATAATGAATCCATTAATGGAGAAGTTTCAGTGTTTTTGTAAAGGGTTTGTAACTCTGTGGATATATTTAAACAATCATTGGCAACTTTTACACATCATTCTGAAAACAACACTAGGTGTTGCCCTTCTAAAAGTAACTCTTGCGTCTGAAGCATTGATGGTCGACGGCTGAATCTCCATGTTCCATAATGGCTGGTGGTCGGGCCACAGAATATCGGGGCCGTGTCCGAAAGTCGACGCTTTTTTGTAATTCGAGTCAATTGTACACATGACAATTTCAATACATAAAAAAATTAGAATTGATATATTATATCCATTGAAATTGAACATGATATCCATAATTTACTTATTTGACATTCTGAGTATTCTGACTTACAAAAGAAACATGACCCAACTTTTTTTTCAAAATTATCGGTTCTCTCTCTCTCTTATAACCCTTGCCTCCTAATTGGCGCTTTTGTGGGGTATTTGGAACATTGGAACTATTTAACGAGATTGGAACTATTAGACTCCACCCATTGGCCATACCCGTAAGAAGGCCAAAGCCTTCTAGGATTCAGTAACCCTACGATCACCACGGAGTGGGCGACATCTACATTTTGAAACTTGTACGGAAAACTCCGGGAAAACAAACATTCTGCCATAAGATCTAGTGTTAACCAATTTTTGATTATTTCTTTGTTGTTCTATATTTTGTTTGATTTTTCTGATTCAATGCAAAAAGCATAGCTTTGATATGACTGGTTAGTGTTACTCCACAATAATATTGGAAAAAGTACTAGTTTATGTTTAACATAACAAACTTTACATTATTTATTATTTACAATAGTACATTGGTAACAGATATTAAACTGTAAAACTTTCCGAATATTCAAGAGCTCCGCTCTCTTTGCTCGACTCACTAATACTGTCCGGTTCATTCTCTTATCTCCATTGAGACATCTGGTGTTGTAACAGGTCTCCACAATTGGCGTAAATCAAATCATCTTCTAGGCACACGAGGCAAAACATTAAAACGATTGATCAAAGGGGGTCATTCCATATAAAAAAATTCCAGAAACTAGTTCATACAAAATGAATTTGGTGGTCAAGTCCAAAAACTCGTTGCTCATCAACATTTTCTTCCTCGCAAAATAAAACATGATTACTGCCTCCCCTTTGACTACTCTTTCCGCTTAAATACTGAAATATCAGCCAAATACATCTTCACCTCGGGCATTTCTGAAAAAGCACTTGAAATTTGAAAGCCAGAAGTAGAAATTCAATAATAAAATTCACGTCAACAACTGTCAACTCATAAATAAATGACGTGTGCTTTTCCCGGAGTTTTGGTGCGCCACCTGGTGATAATGGTGATCGCGAATACTGAGTCAAAACATAATCATCTGGGGTCAAGCCTCAGAATGCTCTCGCATATTTACCATGCAAAAGCGCATCCTCAGACTTACCTATCTTTAGTATGGGCTATAGAGACAACTGTCGCAACATATTCAAAAACAACATGATTTTAAACCTTTCGTCAATATATGTATACAAACTCATGTCGTTCATTTTTGGAAGAAAAAAAATTGCTGAAAAGCAGTGATATACATGGCTATAATACTCAAAATGTCCAGAACTTACACCAACTACACTGCAATCATAGCAACTACAAGAAATCACCTGTCTTTGCTGGTTCCTTCATTTACCCCAATGTTTTAAAAATCACGGATCACTAAAAAGTTTTCAAACAGATCTAAGCGATATTTGGTTCATAACGTGTCCTATTCAATAGACGAATTCTTGGAACATGTGTCCAGTAGCTGATATATTGGATTTCTCCTGAATATTTTATTTATATCAATTATAATGTCATGTCATTGTCATGTTAACGTTATTTTCTGTTATTTTTGTTGTATTGTACTATATACACCAATTTAATTTATTTATTAACCGACGTAATATTTGTTGAAATGTGTCTTTTTTGGTGTCGAATATGCATGACTTTGTTCAAAAAAATATCAAGACAAATGTTCGTGGAAGATAAGGGTATTTTTTAAACACAACTCGAAAACTAGTAGTCTTCTCAATTGCGGAAAAATCATGCTCATTTGACTCCAAAACATACATATTTTAATAAGTTTTCATGTAAATTAAATTATTTATACGCGAAAAAAAGTACATACTGAAAAATCGGTTTTTCGTCATTTTGACGGTTAATTGGAGATTATGTCAAAAAGTGTTGAATGAGAGTTTCTGATTTTTTTATTATCTACAACGTTCTTATCGAACATTTTTCGCTAGGAGGTCACGTTTCGCCGCAATTCACAAAAAACCGTTTTCAACCCCTAAACTGCATCCCCATTTCACCATTTTGAGAGTTTTCATGTTTAAATGTTTTTTTTTTCTCTCAGAGTTGGTACCTTAACAACATTTTCCACAAGGGGTTCCTACGACAAAAATGTGATGAAGTTTTCACTGGTGCAATTATGATCCCAAACAAAAGAATTACATGTTATACACGCGTGCACATTTGAATATTGGAATTGACCTTTGATTTTGGCACAGTGTAATCTTCAGCAAATTTATTCCAACCTTAACCTGCTCACTGTATATTCGTACAGTTACTACAGTTCAGCCCCGCCTTTCTGTTTGGATACATATTCATTTCTAAAATCATTCGTTTTGGATTTTTGATTTGTGGTCTTGTAAAATTATTAGAAATCAATATAGGCCGAACACGAAATTGCTCAACAAAATAAATTTGTCTTGACCTCCACAGGCTCTTGATCTCGATAACCTGAATTCCGGTTTTGGGGACATTCAAAGAATTGTATGTATAAAATTTCTGTAATAACTAGAGATAGAGACTAGTGAATGAGTGTTTTTTTTTCGTTAATTTTTTTCCATGTTATTTTTTTTTTCTTTTGAAACCTTCTTATGACTTAACTCTGCTTTCCATTTGTTGTGTCCTGAGGAACACTATATTCTTTTTTCAGTTTTTTCCATTGGTCATTATCTTTACACTTTTTACAGAATAAATACCTAACTAATTCAGGAAAAATCTTTCAAGAAAAATCAATGAAAAAATTAAAGACAATAAAAAATTTATAGGAATATTCATAGATTTGAGGAATATGCTTTTGCCAAAACTTGAGTCTTACGGCATCCGCGGTATTGTACTAACTGACCTCACGCAAATGGCCAAAAAACCGACTTCTTTAGCGAAACTCAAGAAATAAATTGTGGCATCTCCCAAGGAACAGTTCTGGGTCCCCAGTTATTCCTACTTTACAAGAATAACGTGTTGAAAGTTAGACATTTCTGGAAATATTATTCTACATGCCGATGACACTGTGCTACTTCTTACAAGTCATACTTGGGAAACAACAAACAACATGCAGAAAAGGGCCTTTACAAAATCAAAGGCTGGCTAGACAGTAATCGACTCGGATGGAACTTTCAAAAAACTTAATTTATGACCTTCTCAGATAGTTTTTCAAATCACCCTAATTTGACAACATTGAAATTTTACTCCAAATGCACACTGAATCCAAGTACAAGTCAAAGAACAATAGAAACAAATGAAAATATTGAATATCTATGCATAATAATCAACAATACACTGAAGTGGTATAGCTAATCTGAATATTTAACAAAAAGTCTGAGAAAACTGGTATCAGCCAGGAAAGTAGTTGTTTTTTATTAGATTTTTGCCTCATACTTTCCGCTTGGTGGAAATATTTGGAGAGAAAGGGTTTTTCGACTTTGTCGATTTTATTCTTGTCACCAAGATGAACTATGTTGAATGCGTTACTGAAACTCAGAAATGCTCCTGGAATAAAATATACTTTTTTGATTAGCACTGAATTGTGGAAAATTTCGCCAAACATTTGGTACCAGTAATATAAAAAAAATCTTTTTAGTCTCCAAACTCAGCAGTGCTTTTGTTCTGAGAGCATTCGATTTTTGATTTGGAAAAAGCGCCGAGTCCTTATTCGTAAATTCTTTGGATAGTTTCACCTGAATAACCAATCATCTTTCATAAAAATGGGTGTAATTGGTATGACCAGTCCGTTCAAATATATTATAAAAATAAATATTCAACATATTAGCATATGAAGAATAAGTGCAATACTTTCACTCACTCCGTCATTTGCAAATTTATTGTGCCAAGCGAAAGGACCTTGACATCAAGAGATATTTGAGTCCCCTTTAAATTAATTGTTCCGACAACATCGAGTGGGTTCGTGCCTTGGGAGTATTCAAATTGTTTTCGTACGTGAATGTATTACAAAAGAACTGAATATTGGAGGTGTCCTAAATAACTATTTTCCAAAGGACCCCGCACGGTTCTTATGGAAAATGGGTCCCAGTCGAATTGGCTAAAAATTTAATATAATGTAGTTTATGATGTCCTGATCAAGTGTCTCCATGGGCACAATGAGATCTGATGGACAGTTTTTGATATACAGGGTGTCAAACATGCAGAGCCAGGATTGTTACTTACCTACCTTCAGAAAATCAATATTATCTCGATTATTTTGTTATAAAAAGTTAAAGATAATAATTGCAATATTAATATTTTCGGCACGAGTTGTAATGATCTAAGACTCCGTATACAGGGTTATTAATAATTACATAATGTCAGTCGAATGCAAAAGCATGTAGAGTTGCAGAATTAGTAAATATCATTTGATTTTGATATCGGGTGATCTGAGGTTACTATCATACAGGGTCACTCATAATTTTCTTTTTTAGTTGTATTTATACAAACATGTATACAAACTAAATACATTAAGATCAACATTTGGTGGTTATTTGGTATTTACATCAAAAGGGGGTTTAAAACATTCTTGTTTTTTTCGGAAAGCTTTTTCACATGTCGCAGCATTCTCATCCCCATCTATTCTAGTCATCAAACGTGGTTGAACTCGCCCATAACAAACAAAACAAGTTAGGTGATTTCTATTTGTTAGGACCATCTTATTATACTTATATTTAAGTAAGTAGTCTGTTTATAAGTCTGCTGTAATTATCAGATACTAAATGAGAGTGTCAAAATCAACATTAATTGTCAAAAAAATTATTTTCAAGGGTATATTTGATTTAATCGTATCTAGTAGCACAGTACCTTGTAACATCGTATGCTGTATATTTTCAATTTTTGTACAGGGTATTGGATTAAGGCTGGACACCGGCGATACATTGATTCGTTATAATATACAAGGTGTTTCATTAAATTCAACGATCGGCTTCATTATCAGCCATAATAAACGTCATCAAATAAGAGTTGAATCAAATAATTATAACAGTGAATACGTTCAAACTTATATTAAATTAAAATCACTTCATTTAAATATTCGAATTGAATATGTATACAGTTTACACACACAGGAGTATTCACAATTACAAGACATATACAATTTTTTTATTACACTACAACACCCTGTACACTTATGCTGATTTGGAATTTCGGCAATTATCTAAAACTCTTGAAGTTTGGAATTAGAATTAACAATTGTAGATGCTATAGGATTGAAGCTGTGGAATCAGCTAAAAGTTTCGAGATAACAGAATTGGGACAAGCATTGGTAAAGTTAAAATGCTGTACAAGATGGTGCAAATGCCCAAAATGCCTTATAATTCGTGACTCACACGGTATGTATCGGCGATGAAGATTTTCATTATCTTTCGAGTATGTGGCTATATTTCCGAATGGATTGAAACATGTGCAAAGATGGGCAAGGATATATTTCAGAACTTTTCATTTGGTATAGTAATTATTGGATTACGTTACATTTACCGATCAAAAGATGAGAAATCTTGTCATTGTTACAATGACATATCAAAAAATCTGACGAGAATATACCACGAGAGTAGTTTGAGTGACAATGAATTTGAATGTTTATACATGAAAAAGAAAATGCCCTAGATCGTTATCATTCCACTTGTAAATCTGGTGCTCGGAAGTGTCGGTACCTTCCACATAACGCTAATGTGGTATGATTTTTGGCGTATGTACATAATCGAAATAACAATGTCTTGACATCAGACGTGGTATGAACTAGTAAAAAATATTATCAATGAAAAACATTAAAATAAATAAAACTAAAGAAAAAATGTTTAGTGACCCTGTATAATAGTTACATCAGACTATATCAAAATCAAATGATAATTACTTATTCTTCAAGTCTACGACCTTTTGCGTTTGACTGATTTTATTCAAAGAATTACATAATCATTATGTAATTATTAATAACCCTGTATACAGAGTCTTAGAACTTTTCATTACAACTCGAGTGTACAATTTTAAGATTGCAATTATTATCCTTAACTTTTTGTAACAAAATAATCGCCACATTGATTTTCTAAAGGTAAGTAACAACGCTGCCTCTGCATGTTTGACACCCTGTATCTCAAAAACTGTCCATTAGATCTCGTTGTGCCCATAGAGACATTTGATCAGGATCAGGATCAGGAGTTACATTATACCACATTTTCAGCCAATTCGACTGGGACCCATTTTCTATAAGAACCGTGCGGGGCCCTTTGCATCAACATTCATATTTACTTTCCATCAAAGTGATCTAGTCTTTGATAGTTTCCTTGTTTTAAAAACAACGAAATGAAACAGAAACGTTAATTTTTGTCGGAATTTCCGAATTTAAAATCGGAATTTTCAAGTTTGAAGTCAGAATTTATGAACTCATTGCGCGAAAATTATCTCCCTACGTGAGCAACGATGGAAAAATTGGTGGTTCCATCACTGCTGGTGTGAAGTGTATACCACGAAGGATGACCTCTTTCATGCATTTTTAGTGTATCTATCGATCCTGGAAATTTCATGGTTCTACGTCAAAAATTACGAAAGATACGAGGGAGTTTCCGTGAGATGTGAAACACGCTGTTTGTAGGCATACATGTAAAAAACAAAAATGCTAACACGAGCAACTTCGGGAGAACTTTTAGCTTCCATAAATTCAATAAGAAGTCCACACTTGGGCGAGAACTTAATAAACAGGTTTTAGAAAACGCGTATTCTGCCTCATCCTGTAAGTATGCACTATACCCAAAAATAAAGAAAAATCAACTTACAGACGGTATTTTCCATAATTGACATTAGACATTCAACCCAATTTTTTAGCTCACCCTGTAGGGTCGGGTAAAGTCTTATAAAGAAAGTTGCTTCTTTAGACCTCTAGAATGTTATGTCCAAGAATTAAAAGAATCTGTTCAGCCCCAGGAATACATGTGCCATGTCCCATTCCAGGTTTAACGTCAAAATTTTTGTTTTTGATGTATAATATGAATGAATAATAAAAATAAATTGACAAGAGTTCAGGAAAAAGCATAAGAAACCATTTGGTTGAAAATGAATTCTTTGATCTTTTCTGATCTTCTTGTTAAAATTTTCCTTGTTTTCAAAATAATGAAATGAAATAGAAACGTTAATTTTTGTCATAATTTTCTAGTTTGAAATCGTAATTTCCAAGTTTGATGTCAGAATTTATTAGTTTGAAGTCAGTAGAACGAAATTCATACATCGGAGTTTCCGAATTTGAAGTAGAAAAAACAAAATTCCGACATCAAAGATGGAATTTTCGATTTAAAAGTCGATGTTTCTAGGTTTAAAGTCAAACTTTTAGACTTTCATACATTAAATAATCATGTAAACAATAAAACACACTCAACATATGCCAATCATATTCTGGAGGAAATTCTTGGAAAGTAATTAATTGAAAAATTCGAATTGTTTGCTTGATGATTGATTGGGCCTAAATAGTTTCCCTTTGTTGAACCTTTTCAATTAATTCAGTAGTAGCTATTTTATGAGATTTCCGGGTACCTACATTGTATTGTCAATTTTTATTTTTTAAAATAGGTAGGTCCTAATTACCTCAATTAATAAGAAGAGTATTTAAGTAATTTTCAACGTAGAATAATTGAATGTCATTCGCTTGAGAAAGATACTGTGTATCGAAACATGTCGCGAAGACAATAAATCGGTGGAAATTTAGTCGTGTTCTACCTTAGTGTCATATACTATGAAGTTCCATCAAGTAACGGCCACGTCAATGCAATAAAAAAAAACTATTTAATTGAAAACGAATTCTTATCTTGATCGTATCGTGATCTCGTCTTCAAAATCTTCTTTTTCAAAATAACGAAAAAGAATAGAAAAATTAATTTTTGTTGGAATTTCCGAGTTCAAAATCGGAATTTATTAGTTAGAAGTCAGTAGAATGAATTTGAAGTAGGAAAAACAAAATTCCGACTTCTGATTTCAAAGACGAAATTTCCAAGTTTAAAGTCAACATTCCGACTTTTAAATTTTAAATATAAATGAACAATAAAAATGTATTGACAAGAGTGCACTACAAAGCAAAAAAAAATGTTTTGTTGAAAACGAACTCTCATCTTGAATTCACATTCCATTTTTCAAACACTTGCTGAAATCCGATTGAGTTAAAATTTCACTCACGTATTGAGAACCGATGACAATATAATAGGCTCGAAAAAATGTACCTACTCCCTTCCACCCTGGAGGCTAGATAGAGAAATAGTAGCAATTCAAAAAAATTTCCACCGGTTTCGGACGTTAAAAATATCGACAAAAACAATGCTGGTCTGGGGAGCTCGTCATTCTCGAAAAATGTTGCGAAACTTGCAAGAATAAAATCGGCAAAATCCGTAAAAATTATGTGAAAACCATCTGTCAATATTCAGTAAAAAATTACACTTCGGAAAAATTTCCTATAGTTTCGGACGTGAAAATACTGCAAAATAAATGGGTTCGACCCTCCCTACTGCTCGAAAAAAGTTTAGAAAACTCGCAAAAATAAAAACGGAGAAATATTTAAAAATATATAGATAGAGAACGCGCAGGAATTCGGAAAAATAACAACGAAAAAAATATCGGTCTAGGACCACCTCCTGCTCAAAAAATGTTGCAAAAAGAATTTAGGAAAAATCCTAAATAATTTTGAAAACATCGGGCCGTACAATAAGTTTCGAAGCTTGACCTGTATGTATCCAGTTAGGTTAGGTTAGAATACGTGCCAAGAAGCTAGATGGCAAGGGGTAGCAAACATACGAGGACGTATTGATATCTAGTTAGCCTAGACCAGTTCCCTGCATAAACAAAATATTTCGTTACCATAGCAACGAACAATAACTTATTAGAAGTATCAGTGTAAAGTTTGACGTCAAAAAAGTAAACCAGAGTTACGGAATAAATTAAAAGAAAAAATATGTCCACCGAAATTGTGAAAATAAAAAAATTAAAGGGTTAAGAGATAAACAGATTAACGAAGATATGCTTAATACCCTTGGTGATCAATGTCCTTCGTATGCGACCGTGAAAAATTGGACTGCAAGCTTCAAAAGAGGTAAATTTTTCATTGAAGATGATGACCGATCGGGAAGTCCAGTTTCTGTGTCAGTCCCCGAAAATATCGATGCAGTTCATGACTTTAACAGACCGTCGAATTGGGCTAAAACGGATATCTGAAGCACTGAATATTTCATACGAACGCGTTCATCATATAGTTCACGACAATTTGGACATGAGAAAAATTGCTGCAAAATGGATCCCCAGATGTTTATATGTTGACCAAAAGCGTGCAAGGGTAGTAGCATCGCGTTCGATCTGTACTCGATTTGAAAACGATGTAGACTTCTTAAACGGAATTGTTACTATGGATGAGACTTGGGTACATTTCTACGATCCAGAAACAATCGATGGAATGGCGACACTCCGGTTCTCCAAGACCTAAGAAGTTTCGTGTCCAAAAATTTACTGGAAAAGTTCTTGCTTCAGTTTTTTGGGATTGCCATGGAGTAATCATGATTGATTTTTTGGATAAGGGTAGAACAATAACTGGAGATTACTATTCGACATTACTGACCACTCTACGGGAAAAAATTAAAGAGAAAAGACGCGGAAAGCTATCCAAAGGTGTTTTGTCTTTGCAGGACAACGCCCCTGCTTACAAATCTCATGTTGCCATGCAAAAAATTCGTGATTCAGGGTTTGAATTACTAGAACACCCTCCTTATTCATCAGATTTGGCTCCGTCCGACTATCATCTCTTTCCCCAACTGAAAAAAAGTTTGAAAGATCGTAAATTTTATTCCAACGAGGAGGTAATAAAAGCTGTGGATGTCTGCAGAGCAAGAAGAAATATTTTTTTGAAAGGTCTAGAGACGTTGCAGGTTCGCTGTAATAAATGTATCCAATTAAGAGGAGAATATGTTGAGTAATAAAATATTTTGACATTGAAATTTTGTTTGGTTCTATGGTAGGCTAAGAATTTTTCAATATATCCTCGTATGCATGTCACTAACTTACCATTTTTTGGCGCTTGCGCACCTATCAAGACAGATAATTAAGCAAATTCTGATGATAAAAATTGCAAAATCAGATAATCATAAATAGTTTTCCTCAAAACAACCTTCTATTTATAAACTATTGAACTAAAAAGTGAAAAAAGAGTATTCAGTGCATGAAAAACAAAGAATTTTTCAAAAATAGTTATTTCTTTATTAAGTGCGTAAAATGAGTGTTTTTTGATGGCACACGAAAGTGTTAATTTTAGGCCAAGACCGCAGGTCAATGAAGTTGTAATGAAAGAAACTAATTTTTCATAAAGCTTAAAGCTCGAAACGCCATAACGTCTTCGTGACAGTTTGAACTTTCATGCATGGTAAAACGGAACGTGTATTCATTTGGAAAACTCTCTTGAAGAGAATCCATGATGACGTAAGAAAAGATAATCCATTGCCTGTCACTTGAATCTAGGTTTAATTGGCTTAAGCTCCCTCCATGGCTTCTTGAACTTGTCCAATTCCAACGTTAAGTCCGAAATAATTGAGTTGTTTCGCGATTGCAATTATTTCCGACCCAAATACAGGGTATTTTTCATTGAAGCGAAATAATCAAAGAATCAGGCTTGAGTTCAATTTGGTAAGCACACAAAAATGTAACAGTGACTTACTGAATATAACTAAAATTCGCATAAGAAGTTTTATCCTTCAACTTAGTTTCTATGAAAAGTAAAAAATGTATTTACACTTGAAAATGACGTAATGCACAAGACTCAGAGGGAGAGAAACATAAATGGGAAAAATAATGAACGGAATTCTTATTCGTACATAAAATTATGAAGGTTTAAATGAGTTGTTTGCTGTAAATGCGTCAAGTAAATGAAAATTCATTTGGAAAGCTCAATCATTACGGAATCGAACCCGAAACCTCTTGATATCCAATCCAGTACATTACCTATAAGCTATTGATTGATTCGGAAACTGTATAATATAATAATAATAATAATACTTCCTCATGAATACTCGAAGAGTGTACCCAAAGGCATAGCCTGCGCGGGTAGAGGACGGCTATTATTATTATTTGCCGTGGCGCTCCTAGGCGATTTACTGATTTTTGGTGGTGTATTTACTTTACAGCTGTAGGAGAACCCGGAAAACCTACACCACCCCAGGTGGTCGGTGCACTCTTCAAGCAAACACCTGACATCGGGATTGGCATCTATCCAACTCACATCGTACTTGCTTTGCAACAAAGAATGCGATCGCCTATCGATACCATTGCCCTTGAGAAAATTTTTCTCATACTCCGGAATCGAACCGGGCCAGATGCTAGCACAGAAGCTTCAACGTGCTACACATCGAACTGCTGAGCCACCAGCCATAGGCTCATGCTTCAGATTCAGTCTGTTGTTTTTGTGCAGGATGATGTTTTGGTTGTTAATATTGATTGGATTATTCATGATTCTACCGAATAAATAAATAAATATTTTAAGATAAATTTTTCTTTACTAACATCAGCTCCATTCGTTGAGGAGTATACCACCCACATGTTGAGTAGCGAAAATACAACCAATCTGAAAAATACTTTGAACACTTTAAAACAATTGTTTTACTAGTCTTCTCCTCAAAAGTCACGGAAAAATCCATCAACACTAAGCACGTCCAATATCTGACCAAAGTAGCATTTTGGCGATAACCACATAATACACTAAAATTAACGTTGTACTTGGTGTAGAAATTAGTAAGTTATGAAACGATGAACTCTAAACCACCAGACAACTTTGTTGTCGAGCATGACATCAGTAAAGCTACCACGCGACGTTGGCAGAACGTTTACCTAACTGACTACAACCCTACAACCTTTAAATATTTTGGGAATGGGAATAACGTTTCTAAAACGTTCAAGTGACAACGTTTTTCCGACGGAGAGTCGACCTTGTAAGATTCAACTGAGCAATGGACAATTTTTCAGTAAAGTTGAAAACGTTTTCGTGGAGTCATCTTTACAACTAACATTTCTCCAAGTATTAACTTCAGAGGACGTGCCGGCGATATTTAGATAATAATGATTTACTCAATTTATTATTTTTTTCATTCTAGTGACTAAATTGCTTGATAAAAAAATTAGATAGTAAAAGAAAATGAACTAGAATGGTCCTAACCTAAGTTTTGAATCGGAAACGGAAGGAGCTTTCGAAGACACTGCCTCATATTACAGGCAAAAAGAAGAGTACGCGGTGAAGAAACTTCACAGACACATGCCCTCATGAAGACAGACAATTTGGGGAGCTTAAGTTGAAATTTTTCGATAGTTGTACTTGGTTCAGTTTTTGGTCGGATGAGCAACTTCAGTCGCGCTCTGGGTATAAAGTTAGTTACCAGGCAGTCTAAAGTTGAAAGTTAGTATATTTTCAGTTATCTGATATCCATAGTCGCGTTAACGACTTTTATACTCCTACGCCATGTTGGAAGTGTAATTCTATTTGGACGTAAACAAGCATAAACAAAGGATTATGAAGCCCTATTTTAGTTTTCTAGAAATATTCATGTGTATTCCATTTAGCTCGAGTTTTAATCAATTTCTAGATTAAATATTGTTCATTGAAATAATTTGTTTTTTCAATTTTGAGTTTCAAAATATTCGCAACAGATTAAGAGCCCGTGTGTTCCTTGGCATGAAACAATAATATATTTGACACTAAAATGAAATGCGTTGCCAATTTCTGTTTCGAAATCGTTATCGAGTATGAGTTAGAAGAAAGTTGAGAGTCTCCAATTTGGCCATCAGTATTTATTTGGTTGATAAATCAACTGTTTCAAACACCATGGAGAGTAAACTGTCATCACTGCGCGAGAGGGCGCTGGTGTGTAGTTGTTTTTAAGTAAACCCTGCAACATTTAGCAATCGACCATCCAGCTACATACAGTTGGAGCTGAAACGTTTTAGAAACCCAAAAATGATTGACCATATTAGTGCAAAACAGGGTTGTGACAACGTTGTGTTGAGGTCGATAACGCAACTTATGTTTGGATGAGCAACTTTTTTAAACACGTCGCAGCAACGTGAATTGCTACTTGCGAAAGCGCGCGCACAAGAGTTTTGATCAACGATTCATAATACGGTTTTCATCAACAGCAATCAACAGGTCATGTGAATGCAAGGTTTCCATCAGCAATGGCAGAAATAGAGACTAGCCCAGGGCCCCCATATGGCCGGTGACACCGATGCTGCGACAACGGGGCCAGTGAGTCAATGGGGCCCGCGAAGAAAAGAAACAAATAACAAAAACACCTTGTTGAAGTGCAGAACACTGAAATACTAATTTGATTTTCATTCATTGAAATTATTGATTAATGAACATTTATTTGTTTCCTTAATTTTCACCTGATTTAAGTCTTCTTTAATATAGTGCTGTTTCTCAATGATAACAAACATAGGATGTGTTCTGAACTTATCAGAATAGGTAAAATATTTTTAAAAATGCCTTAATATGAATTAGTCATTACTAGGTATTCTCTAATATCCCCTGCTAGTCCTATACTGTAATCAATTAACTATGGTACTTATCATTTTACCGGTTATAGACCAAGCTATAGAGCTTTTTTCCCCACAAAATAAAAGACGCAAATGCCCTATACTAATTTTAATAAGATAGTTCGTCAATGAAAACTCCAGTTTTCGCCACAGCAAAGTCGCTTTGTGGAATTATTTAAACAAGAAATAGTGAAAAAACTACAACTTTTTTGGTTTTTTGTAGAGATTCATAAAACCTACAAAATAGATTTTCATACGACCGGATCGGTGCATTTTCACCTAAGAAAAACCGGGAAAACCTCGAAAAAGAGACCATTTTTCAAAAATTTATTATTTTTATAAATCTGATGCTGTACTAATAATATTGCGGAAACTGATAGATAAAAACATGAGGTCCAAGTGTGCGCAAGATGGTTTCTGTTCGATGTGTAGTTTTTGCACAATCGCGTTATATACAATTTATGGGCAAATTTTTCCAGAATTTTCTCAGTGAAAAATGCACCGATCTGGTCGTTTAAAAAACCTTTTTGTAGGTTTTATAATTCTCTTCACAAGTTATATCGACTGTAAAACAATTCCTTCAGTATTTTTTAAGATATTCGCAAGAAAACAAAAAAGTTTTTTTTTCACTATTTCTTGTTTAAATATTCCACAAAGCGATTTTGCTGGGGCGAAAACCAGGGTTCTCATTTACGAACCACCTTATGAAAAGTAGCATAGGCCGTTTCATTTTGCGTGAAAAGAGCCTCTTATTTTTATCTACAGCTTGGCCTATCATTAAATTTAAGCAGATATGTTATAAATAAAGTTAATTAAATTATTTATCTGTCATTACTCAAAATAAATTTTCGTTGATAATCTAAACACTGACTCAAAACTAGTTTTAATGTGTATTTGAAAAATAATTTTGATAAGGTTAAATATTAGTACATTTAAAACAATATACATAAAAGGCCAACAATTTTGTTTAATATTCTGTTCTAAGGGAGGGTCCATCATGACTTCTAGCAACGGGGCCCTCATAATGATGTGGGGGGCCTGCAGTCTAGCCGTGGTATCGTGTCATTATATATTCTCGATTAATTTATCCAAAAACATTTATACCGTGCGTGGTGCGCGTATAGAGTTTCGATAGGTACCTGGAATTTGATTTATTTTGAAAAATATATTTTCAAGTCATTTTCACTTTTCTACCTGTCCCCTGTCAAAGTGATGACGTCACAGCCTCTTCTTCAAATACGACATTTAACTATTCAGTATTAAACATTCCGTTATAGAAAAGGATATTTTCCACAGCATTGCTATCAATTGCTACATACAGTACGATGCAAATGTATGGAATAAATTCATTATTTCTGAACATAAACATGTTTTGGAAAATTCCTCGAACACGTCGATTTTCTTTTCCGATTGGCCAATTTCTAAACCCCACCCAAAATATATAGGTTTATCCGCATTCGAGTAGAAATGAGTTTATTGAAATTTTTAAATGGGACATCCAGTGTATTTTTCCATATTTGGTTAGAGATCGTCATTACAAATCCGGTAATACCAGGTCTGATGGGATTAGGTCCAACGGCTGCGGAGATATGGGCAAAAAACTTCTCCAAATGCTCAATGAGTGCGACAGAGACTTTTGACCTTCCGAATCGTGTGGAGTCTCTCAGTCATACTCATTGGACATACGAGGAAGTTTTTTGCCCATATCTCCGCATCCGTTCGACATAATCCCATCAAACCTGGTATCACAGGATTTGTAATGAAGACCCCTAACCAAATATGGAAAAATCCACTGGGTATCCCATTTAAAAATATCACTAAAGTCATTTTTACTCGATTGCGGATAACCCTATATATTTAGGGTGGGATTCAAAAATTGGAAAATCGGCGTATTCGACGTATTCGAGGAATTTTCCAAAATATGTATATATTCAGAAATAATGAATTTATTCCATACATTTGCATCGTACTGTATACATGAAACAGAGTTCGTTGAACACCAAAAAAAAGGATGAGGCAAAACTTATTGCAGAAAGTGTACAAACTACTCTTACTAGATCTTCAAAAATAAGAAAGACTTGGAACACACATACATTGAAGCTAATTATACCGCATTCAGGTAACGAAGCACTAAGTTTCATAGTCGAAACGAAGCTTACGAAAAATGATTATTTATCTATAGGAAGAAGTGCAATAAAGAGAAATATTGACCTCTATCTCTCATACAAAACGATTTTGGAGGCAAAACAAAACTGCTGTCCTTCCTCAGATAATATAACAGTGACAGAGTCGTCCGCGAAAAGAAAGTTACAGGGCCTGTTGGACCATACTGCTTTCCGAATCATATTTTCCCAAATAGAAGTTTTCTATAACATCCACATAAAACATCCACAATCTAACTTGAATAACCATCACTTGTTCCATTACAACTCTTTCGTGTTTCCAGCATAAACAACTGAGAAAAATGTAACTTTTGGCAAAATTCGAGGCCATCTTCAACCAGATTTTGTTGAGACGTCAATGAAAAAGGAAATTGAAGATCTTTGTCCAATCGAAGTGAACTATAAAGGAAATACATGTTTTCATCTGCCATGGTATGAAATTGACTGTGATCGATGGAAAAATATGTATTATGATGTCAAGTCATTCATGCAACTCCTATACTCAGTGTGTCCCACTTTGAACAGCCACACCCTCATATTTCATTGAGAATAAAATAATTAGTAAAAGTTTTTTTCCCATATTATAGTACTCCGGAATACCTACCTTCATGTTGAAGAAACACTCGTATATCTATTTTCCACAGCTGACTATGACCAATTGAAAAGAGAAAAAGTGTGGAAAACATATTAAGGATTGTTTCATCAGAAAATTAGCGTCAAATTCTGTTTCAGAATACTCTCAAACCCTTAGGTCCCAATGCTTGAATCAATTGATTATACAGGGTGTCATTTATAGCTGGCAATGTGGTTATGTCTCTTTCATCAGTAACATTTGCTTAATTTTCAAAATTCACACACAAACATTCAATTATTACTTTGGAAAATAACCGAATATTACTTTTCCATGGCAAACTGTGACCACTTGAATAGTGAAAAATCAGGAAAAAGAATATTAACGATCTTTCATTGAATAATTAATCCCAACTCCTGGTTTTGGAATGTCCCAGAACCCCACAACTCAACGCTGAATCATTGAAATATTCATCATTACTGTAGAAAGTAACCAAGAATCACTTTTTCATGGCTAGCTATGACCAACTGAGAATCGAAAATTTGGGAAAAACATACTATGGATTCTTCCATCACTGAACTAACACCAGATTCTAGATCAGACGCTCTGAATCCCCCAGATCCCAATTCCTGAGAAATATATAGGGTGTCATCTGTATATGGCAGAAGTTCAACTCCTGAATTGACTTATTTTGAAAATTATTGCACCTATCAATTTATTCCTTTTTTGCAACCGCAAATTCATATCATATTTATAATATTGGCATTTGCAGAAGACCTGGGGATTAAGATCTAAGAGTTCTGAACCCATTTCTGATGTTAGTTCAGTAATATATTTTCCCCAATTTTTCACTTTTTAGCTGATCATAGTTAGCCGTGGAAAAGTGTTGATTCTTTACATTCTGCAGTATTGATGAAATATTTCAGGGCTCTTTGTCACAACAGAATACATTTTCGAAGTCATCCCGAACAATACGGATGAATAAGAGTTGGTGATATTACCAGCTACATATCACACCCTGTATATTTCAATTATTCGGGGGTTCTGGGACATTCCAAAACCAGGAGTTGGGGTTAATTTTTCAATAAAAGATTCTTGTATTTTTCCCAATTTCTCACTATTCAAGTGGTCACAGTTTGCCATGGAAAAGTAGTATTCGATTATTTTTCGTAGTATTGATTAAATGTTTTTGTGAATTTTGTGAAAAGTGACGAAATTTTGAAAATTAAGCAACTATTACTGATGAAAAAGAGTTAATCGTATTGCCAGCAACAAATGACATCCTGTATAATCAATTGACTCAAGCATCGAAGTCTGGGGTTTTAGGGGTACTAAACAGAATTTGATGTTTATTTTGTGATAAAAAAATCCCTAATATGTTTTCCCCACTTTTGCACTTTTCAATTGGTCACAGTTAGTCATGGAAAATGGATAAGGTAAATGCACCCTTCACTGACCGTCCACCTATTGCCGACTGCTAGTGTTTATACCAATTGAAATTCAAATATAAGAAGTAAGAATCAATATAGAGAAGTTATTAATGGAGGCAGATGGCGCTGAAAATACTTAATAATGTATTCAGCTTGGCGTTTTTTGACGTCCTGCACGAACTATTCGTCTGTTCAAGTTTATCCGCTGTACAGTGCAGATCAGGTCCGTTTTCTAAACCACTAGGCTTAATTTGGAAATTTCAAATTTTTCAAGAAAAAGAATATTTTAGGTAAATAATATCAAAAACACTTCAACGCAGGTTAACTTATATGTTTTTCTTTTCATTGCATAAAAAATATGGCCATTTGCATAAGAAAACATTGAAAAATAGCCAAAAGTGAAGTGGTCGGTAAAGTGTTCATCACAATTCAATGCATTCCATTCTCCGACCGTTTGGTCGGTAATAGGGAAACAACACAGATTTTTAAATCAATTCTAACCCAGGAACTGAACACACCCTACTAAAAAAACTTATTATTTTTCAATCTGTATTATTTGTTTAATGTTGAAATCCATCACCGACCGCCAAATATTATGAAATTGTCTCTGAAAAAGCGAAAATAGAAAATATTTATTTTTAAATTTTTTGAATAATTTGGAAATAGGGCATGAAATGATATTTATCTTTCCTCAGTTCTGATAATCAACTTTT
Organism: Chrysolina oricalcia; assembly: GCA_944452925.2. Lineage (NCBI taxonomy): Eukaryota > Metazoa > Arthropoda > Insecta > Coleoptera > Chrysomelidae > Chrysolina > Chrysolina oricalcia. The sequence continues at coordinate 22,897,904 of OX101814.2, read as the reverse complement.
GTACTGGCTATTTAATAATGAACACTAACCTATATATAAAATAATATAATATCTCTTTAGTTTATATAAATATATCCCAAGGGGACTAAAATTTAACAAGGAGTGTTTGATTCCCAATAGACAATGGGGACACTTTAGTAGAAAGAGATGAAAGAACATTGTGACGAAATGTGACGTAGTAGGGCGGTCATGGCCGTCGTTCTCTATAGACAGTGACGAACTAGCTCTTGGTATATGAGAGTTACTGCTGACAGTTTTGTTGCTTGGTTCGAGTTCGACTCTGTACTCATATCCAAGTACGTCACTATGACGCGTTGATGCTACAAGATTCTGATTGGCTAGAGCTTATTAAACCCTCCTTGTTAAATTTTAGTCTCCTTGATATATCCTGCATTCAATTTATTTATTGCTAAAATGTGGTCGGCATAAGGATCAAACAAAATTTGTGTTTTCCCTATCACCGACCGGGTGGTCGGTGATAAGCTATCAACGACCTTTATTGTTTTTTCAGCATTTATTTATTCCCAATATTAGTAAACTAAGTACTTAATATATGAAATAATGAATTTATCCCGATAATACAGAAGATATTTTAGATTGGACAGTTGTACTTATTTATTCAATGTCTTTTCATGTATACATTGTTTTCGTTTGAATGACTTTTTATAATTGCAGAGGTTGAGATAAACTCACTAAAGGGTTTGGTAGTAAATTATTTAATTTTTATTCACCAGATCAGAAAATGGAAAGAAATAATATTCCTAATGTCAACTAAACTAAGCAGTGGATGCTATTAGGAACGATATTGTTGTAAGTCAGGCTGCTAGAGAATTCAATATCCCAAAGACCACCTTGATTGATAGAAAAAATAATGAGTACCTATGCAGAAGGAGCAACGAGTGGAGCTCATCCGAAGAAAAAACTATTGTCAAATGGGTCCTCTATTTGCAAGATCTGGGTTTTCCAGTTACTCGAAGTCAGTTAATAGACACTGTCGCTAAACTTGTATCCCAGCTCCCAACTTTTTGAAAAGGCTCCTGAATTATCTCATCGCATTTCTCAAAATTTAACCCATTCAGGTGCTAACAACACAGAAGACAAAATTCGTAGATGGTTTATACGGGTAAATGAATATATAACTGAAAATAACTTGAAAGAAGTTTTGAATGATCTATTAATTGTGATCAATCCGCCTTTTATTTGTGCCCTAAGGAAAAACAGGTCTTAGACCCGTATTCTCTAACTTTTCGTTTACGAAAGATTTCGTTTGTGAACGCACACGTTCCAACGAAATTTTCAAAGAAACCTATGAATTTCGTATTCTGTAAACAACTCGTTCAGTGCTCAAAGTATTTTCAACGTAAGGAGTCGATGTTTCTGTCCAGCACGTATAATTGGTATGAAGTTTCAGTAAATAAAGTGAGGTTAACGTTTAACAAAATAATGCGATTTTTCCCATTCTCTGATTTTAACGTCATGAACACTGCCTGGATACCTAGGATTCAACATAAGAATATTGAAATTCAAATCAGAACTCTGGAAAACATAGATAATTTCTTCAAATCTGATGGTATTTAAGAATAATTTATAATATTTACAATTTGGCAAATTTTTTCAAATATAGCACAGCTGGTGGTAAGCCTCCATAAACTGGACTAACAGTGGATATGTGAGTGTCATTGATTGCACATAAAATGACTGGGAAACCAAACTTTTCAAAAAATTTAAAAAACATCAATGATGAAAGGGGAAATGTTATTATTAACAGCTACACATTTACCCATTTTCAACATTAGCTATTTCTTCAATGGTATTTGGAAATTTAATAAACCTTGCTGAAAAATGGTCAACAATTATTGAAGTGACTCGATGTACACATCTGCCCACGAATGACTGACTTACTGAATGATCCCGGTCTTTACCTGTGGATTTTCGATAGCTCCTGTGTACGTTAAAGTGTAATGCGGTAAAAAACTGAAAATAAATATACGTTTATATATTATAAAAATAAGGATCAACTTTGTTTGAGTTACTACTGATAGCTTTGTAGCTTTAGCCGAGTGGTTAAAGCGACATGTTTCAATCACTTTGGCTGCCAGTCGGCGATGGTTCAAACCATGGCGACAGCAGAAACTTTTCTGATGGCCCGAGAAAGTGCTAGGAATCGCACGTAAAAAGGTAAGACCTCGTTAATCCATGGCTCACAAAAGTTTCAACTTCTGAGAGCTGCCGTTCGTAAGGGGACGACAGCTGGTTAACGGAAAAATAGTATATTGTTTTATTAGGAGTAAAAGTATAACTTTTTGTGGCGAGTCTGAATGTTTGATGGCCGAACGTTAGTGAGGCCGACAATTTCAGACGAGCCACAAAAAATGCTTTTGCTCCGAATGAAACATGCTATTTTTTCCGCAAACGGCATCCAGACTATAGAACTAATTAATATTTAAATAAAAATTCAAAACGATTGCAACAAAGTTGATAAATTCAGAGAATAATAATTATAAAACTGCGCACTACATTTCCGTGGTTACTGGTTTTGTGATTGCCAAGTCAAAAACAAATCTGACAGTTCAATAATATTTTATAATGTCAGAAATATTGTAAGTGATTTAAAGCAACAATTGGACTGTGCATTTTTGGTAAGTACTTGAGCATCAAAATTTCGTTTGTTGTATATTATCCTTAATAAAGTTTAAAAGTTCAACTAATAATTATTTTCCCTGTTAAAAATTCTACTTTTTTGTACGGCCGCCAGCGTACAAAAAAGTACTTTTTTATCCGCTTACGGAATTACAAAAAAGTGGCGTCTGTGAAATCATACTTCAACATCATGAATTGACGTTAATAATGTCTACTTTTTTTGACGTTTGCGGAAAAACAATTTTTTTAACAATCATTGTGGAAGTTAATAACTACAAAAACAATACTGATACTCGAACAAATTTCGTTGTTTCTAACGAGGTAATTGTCGAATCGAAATCCGATTGAGCTTCCTTTGGCGAACGACATTTTCAAACGAAATATTCATTCAACAACGAAGGTCTTTGAATTACAGAATACCAATTGCCTTTTACAAACGAATCGAAGTACAATCGTTCAGTCAATGGCCTTAGTGAGAAAAGGATCAAAGGAAGTGTATGCTAGAACAACAATACGATGAGAAATAATGTCTAACTGTTCCAATAACTGTTGCTGCTATAGGAAATTTAGCACCAACATTAGTTTCTTTTCCATATAAGAGAATGCCAGTTAGTAATCACTGTAAATGGCCTCAAAGAGAAGATGTCCTACTACACGTTAGTCAGATGAAGAAATCGTTGTGATATCAGTAAACCCACCTTAATCAATAAACAGGGTGGGGTGCATATTCAGTTCCTCAAATAAATAATTTAAGAAAAAGGTGAGAAATTGCTTTTTAATTTTAAAATTGTTCTTGAGTTATGTAAGGATATTTCATTCAAAACATAAGTTTATGTAGGTACTTACGATGTTTGTTACTTCTAGATAGGTTATGATTCTAATCAATCTTTCTTTATGTTTTGTAAGTAAAATATTTTAAATTCATCTCAAATTTTACAAAAGGTGTTGTAACGAACGAAAGGATGAATTTAATTTTAAAATTATACAACTAGAATTTTTACTGGTCGGTAAAATGGACACACGTGGTCGGTAGTAGGAAATGGTGTTGGATTCGGTCGGTGAAGGGTACCATTTTGAAAAATTTTGAATTTCCGGTTTGTTCAAAGTTTTATCAAAGTAAACTCAAACCTATAAATCCATGGCTTATTTCAAAACATCGGCCAGAATGTTTGAAATGGAGAAAAAAATTATTAACTCAGTTTTCTTGCAGTCTGTCCTTGTTTTTAATATTCAGCTACAAACAAGTCGGTGAAAGATACGTTTACCTCATACAAATGTTTCTTCAACATAAATGTATGTATTCCTGAGTACTGCAATTTGAAAAAAATAAATTTTCAATTTGTTTTATTCTCAATGAAATAAGAGGGCGTGGCTGCTCAAAGTGGGACACACTGTAGATGAACGACATCGAATATGTAAAATGTAGAGTCATAACAGATTCATCATCACAATATGGCCCATCTACTCTTCACGCATAGATAAGGTTTATGGAGTATTTCCTACATCTAGCTTATAGACTGCGATTTCAGAATTGGCAGGATCAAACTGATGATGAAAAGTAAATGTTAACGAAAAAAAAGTAACATGTTCAAGCTCAGGTCAAAAATTAATAAGATCTCAATATAGACAAAGTTATACCAGGAGGTAGAGGCACCAGTAACGGTGCCTACACTACCCGAAGACTTTTTAGTGATCCATCTGTAACGTCTAGAATTCTGGGGATAGATTATAATCGCATTTATCGTTCCGCTATTGTACTGCAACTGATGTCTTTGCTTTGCCATAGATTAGAATTAACTTCAAAAATATTCAGAGGAAACCTCGAAGGCTTTCACATCCACATATCCATGGTGTCACATGCCATGTAGTTTACATAAATTTTTGATATATGGTGCCATTATAATTGCAGTAGCTGTTCTTCCAATAGGGATGTTGTCGAAGGAAACCCAGATAATAATCAAGGAATAAAGACTTGAAATAAGTACCACAGAGAGCATTTTTCGAGAAAAACCTCTAAAATTGACAAAAATCAAGATCTTCTGAATAGATTCCTTGTATCATACGACCCTCTCATTTCAATTCTTAGAAGATTGCTAAAACGGTCAGAAAATTTGTCTTTTCCGGAAACGCCAGCTTTATTCACGGACCTTATTTTGAATAATGAGGCCGAATTGGAAAATGAATGACAGTTCAAGAAATCTTGCAGTTTCAATTGATTTTTATTTTGCCTCAGTTTGTGATATCAATTTTTTCAATTTGTACACTACAAATACTACAATATAAATATAATTTCGTCCAGTTATCCTTCTAAGCCATTGGCTAATAATTAGCAAATGATGTCTTAAGTACTAATATTCTTTACTGGAGCAACAATAAGCATAACACTTCTTACAACTATATAGCCTTTCCTTCTTTTTGAGGATAATTGCTGAAATAAAGGGTGGGGATTAGCGCAGTGGTTAAGTGCTCGCCTGGTAACCGAGAGGTTGCAGGTTCGATTCCCAGACGGTGCGATCTTTTTCATTTTCAGATGTGATGATTGAGGCTCGTGTCGGCTGGGAATAATCCTCCACGATTCACTGTTGCGTTAAAAATTAACAGTGCTGCTCTTAAAGTGGCGTATGGAGTTAGTACCAAGGCCTATCCAGAACACATGGCGAGTGACCATAGCAGTCGATGCCAAAATACCAATGAAAAAAAATTGCTGAAATATCGTACGGCTATGAAAAATTGACAATATCAATTTTGAACCTGTACATGTGGAAAATGAATTAATAAAATAAAATAATTCGCTTAGGGAGCCCATTGTGCACCGGTATAATATATCTTAAATTAGATGTAATCAAGAGTTTTTCGTTTTGAGTTATTTTTCCTGTATGTATACAGGGCAATTCAAATTCGACCCCCACCATTGGGATCTCCTAAACTACAGGAAATACATCGAAGCTTAAATTGGGGCAAAGTTGCGTATTCTGGTGCAAAATACTGTTTTGAAACTTGGAAAATTCCGAGTATTTCCGGAAATATCGGGAAAAAACTGAAAATCGGAATTTTCGTTTTTATTTTTTTCTATCGTTATTTGACAACATAACTCAAAACCAAAAGTACGTTTTCATTGATACTTTTTTTCAGCTACACGTTTTCATGTTCAGATTTACTATCCGACGTTTCGCCTTCTGGCATTCATCATCAACTTTTTTTTCTGTTGTGGGCGCCATATTGTTTTTTTATTCAGAGACATAGTGATTCTCATTCTGATTCAATTGATGTATAATTTGTTATGATTTGCACTTCTGAAACCACAGATATTAAAAAAAACAACTTCATCTGAGATGATCATGACTCCATCGAAAAATTTTGTTTAATAAACACTGGTTGTCAGAACTCATTAAACATCATAAGTTTACACAAATACTTCAGTCGAAATGTCCTCATTCTCAAATGAAGAAAAACGAGATATGTTGAAACTTTATTATAAATTTGATAGGATTAGTACGAAAACAGCACAAATTTATTTTGAATTATATCCGGAAAGACAACAGCCGGATAGAACATAATTCGGAATTTTGGACAAACACTTGGCTGAGTACGGTGCGTTTCAAAAACCAAGAATGAAATCATTGCCCTGTATATCATCTGATAGTTAAATTGTAAGAATATTTCTTTTAATCTCCGATATACAGTTAAAAAAAACTATAAGCTTGATATTCCTATCATTCCATTTGATTAAGAATTCATTTCATTTCCAGTTTTTTATGATCACAATGCTCCTAATCTCAGGATTGTCCGAAAAATTTAAATTTAATGATGTCAAATAAGCGTTTGAGTCCTCAAGCTCTGTAAACAAAATCAGCAGATTTTACGAGAACTGTCTATTCGAAATAATGTGCACAATATGCATACCAAAACCCGTGAATCGCAATTTACTGACACTATGCAACAATGTGAACAAACTTTCGGAAACAGTTTCCCTGCAGACAGATATAATTTCCTATTGCAAAGACATTTTCCTGTTGCGCGCAGGACTCGCAAGGATTTCATTCCCTTTCATAAAATTTACAGTTCGCTTCTAGACAAACAACTGAAATCATCAAGTTTGTGACATGTTTTTCAAACATTTTCATGGAATTGAATATCTAATGGAAAGCGCGCTGATTGATTTTCCTTCATAATTGAATTATCAGAAATGGCTGAAAAGTTGTACGAGTATCAGGGGTGCGTTGGAAGATTTCACGAATTCAGGGACGATGTACGGGAAAAGTACTCAAATTGGAAAGAAAATAATTCTGGTGGAGTGGTGGGGTGGGTGAAGCAGAAGATTTTTTCGAAAAAGCAAAGTGAAGAAAATGAATGCGTGCGTGAGGATTTCTCCCATATTTATAGGTAAGAAAATTTGAGCTAATAATTAGAAATAGGAATGGTAGTCATATAGAATTCAACATCAAAAAGCTTAGGTTAGAGTTAGATTTTGGACTTCTAACAGAAATCAAAAATGTTGGAGCGTAGCGTCTTAGTGATGGAAAATGAAACACATTCAAGATTATCTCAAAAATAAAACGCTTCCCTTAGTTAGTAATGGTATTTATACACCTGTATTTATACACCTCTTGTTGAAGAAGGGATAAAACAAAAATTCGAATTATTTCATAAAAGAAAGCAACTAGGAAAAATCATGAAGGTATTAAAGGTAAGTTGCCTAAAGGGGTTATATCCTAAAAAGAATACATAACTCCATTGATATTATACTCGACAAATTCAAGGAGAATGTGGATCAAAGGATACCCTATCCGATATGAAAAAATCCCCGAAATAAAAGTTTTATCGTTTTCGATATATTTGATTCTTTATGAAAACATTGAATTTTTGCCTCTCTCATCAGTTTTTCTATGCGAGAGGTATAATTTCACAATTTTTCAATAAATTTTTTCAGTAAAATATTGCTGAAGGATTATTCTAACGCCTGCATTCAAAACATTCTCCGAACATTCCAGAGGGGGGCTGCAAGAAATGTTTTTATGGGAAGTTTTGGTAGTGGATGTTTTTGTTCGTGAAGTTTAGCCCATCATAGGGAAATCAACATGCACTGGGCTACTGCTGCACGTTACATCAATAAAATGTCTATTTTGTGGTGATTTCAAAATTGTATATTACAAGTGATTTGTTATAACAAAAAATGAGATGAAAATATGAATATGAAATGAGACACAATAAAGTTGGTCAATTCTCTTAAGAAATCTTCGATTTTGCATTACCTAGGGAACAATTTCAATCTTTTACGTGAGAAAATATTGCAAAATTGCTCATCACTTGCTGCTCTCCACCGACTATTGTAGGGTCATTAGTCAAAGAACAGAGATTACCCAGCTCGAGCTCAATTTTGCCGACAAATGTTGCGGAAAAACATCATGCAGATCCAGATTTTTTCAATAAGATCATTTGGAGTCTTCCTGTACTAAGGATAGGTACACGAATCTCCACAATTTGCATAGCTGGAATATCATAAATCCATAAGAAAACAGGGAAGATAGATCACAACATCCATTTAAGTCAATCTATGGACGGGAATATTTGATGGTGCAATTTTGGGCCCATTCGAACTGCCGCCCTCACTGAACGCCATTAATTATTTAGGATTTTTAACCGACCAGCTGCCCATTCTATCGGAAGATGTGCTACTGGCGCTGCGGCGTACTCTGTGATTTCAACACGATGAATGCCCAGTATATTACGGTAGCCAAGTGACAGCATATTTAAATCGAACTTATCCTCACCGTTGCCGGTGGATCAGAAGAGGTGGTGACATTTTGTGGCCTCCTTGTTCACCTGACCTAAATCCTCTGGATTTTTATCATTGGGGTTGCCTAAAGGACAACGGAGAAGCCAAATTGAGAGAACGCATTCGAGTTGCTGCAGCGGAAATATTAGACATACATTCGAGGGCAGTGAAAATATCTTTTCTCAGTCGGTGTAGGACCTGTATACGCGAAGGAGGTCACCATTTTGAAGATATCCAATAATGACTGTGAAAGCTCTTCATAAATATAAGTGTTACCCTAAATAACAACCGCCAAATTATACTGTCAGAAACGTACCCTCTGGATAAAAATAGTCATTTCTTTTTTTTTTCTGTAACAACAAATCACTTGTGTTATACAATTTTGGAATCACCATAAAATAGGTAATTCAATGATGTAATGTGCAGCAGTAGCCCAGTACATTTTCGTTTCACTACTATGAGCTAAACTTTATGAACAAAAAATCTACTACCTAACTTCCCTAAAAAACATTTCTAACAGCCCCTCGATCTGTAAAATGTTCGGAGTATATAAATTATGCAGACTTAAGAATGATCTTTCATCAATATTTTACTGAAAACATCAATTAGAACGCTGTAAAATTATACCGCAGCACAGACAAAAATACTAAGAGAGGCAAAAATTCATTGTTTTTATCATAGTGGGTATTTTCTCATAGCAAGTAGGATATCCTTTGATCTACATTCTCCTTAAGTTTGACGTGGTCTTTACGGGACACCCTGTGTATATTGAATAACAAAACAATTAATTAATAATAATAATAGTCTTTATTGGAAAACAAAAAAATAGTTTGATCAAAAGGCGAAGTTCAAATCTGAAGTGCAAAACACAGCAGCTTTGTTCTTCCACTTAACCCCCAAAAGCCACTTTTTTCTAGTGGTAGTATTCAGAATAATTTAACAATACCCCTCAGGAAAAAAGTCGCGGATTTACAATAATTTTAGATAGACATAGGTAATAAATAATTCAAATACAAATATATTTATACGTATATATGAATGGTTATAGCACCCATACGAATAAAAAATTATTTCATATATAATATACATACATTGTTGGGTTATATACAAGACGCACTGACAACAACTTACTTAGGTTTCAACTAAATGAATAATATTGTAAAAGGAAAAAGGATATCGGAAAGTTCATAATTGTGGAATAATAGTGGAATTGACAGTGAGGTTTTCATCATTGTTCAAGTAAGCTTTTCTTTAATTTTACTTTGAATATTTTTTCATTCAATTTCTTTAGATTATTCGGCAGCCGGTTATACACAGAGCAGATTTGGTATGTGAAGGATCTTTTAAAATATTCATGGTAGTGTGTAGGAGGTGTGAAAAGATTTTTGAAACGTACGTTGAGATTATGTATATCCGTACGGAAAGTGATTTTATCGTAAAGATATGGTGGTGTTTTCGTCATTATTATTTTGTGATATAGGCATGATGACTGTAGTTCCCTTCTTTTTTCTAAGTTTAGCCATCCTACTTCCTTCAACTTTGAAGAAATTCCCTGTCTCCGGCGAATCCCATATATGAGACGTAAACAAGAATTTTGAATTTTTTGAATCGTCTGATTGTTAAGTGAGGTTAAGCTCGGGCCATACAAGGTATCAGCAAAGTTGAGGTTAGATAGAACAAGACTTTCACACAGAATAATTTTGGTTTCTTTTGTTATGAATTTCCTATTGCCATATATAAGTTTCAATGAGGAATATGCTTTTTTAATGAGTTTATTCATATGGGAATCGAATCGGAGATCAGTGTCCATAATGACGCCCAGGTTTCTGCCTTCCTCTGTAATTGATAGCTAGCTAGAATCAATGTTTAATTTTATCTTGGCTTTCAACGTATTCTTTGCGTTTTTCGGACCAAACACTAGTATTTGTGTTTCATTCAAATTGTTTATCAAACAAAAATCATTTGACAGAGAAGTGAATTTATTTAGATCGTGTGGGTGTCATCGGCATAGAGATGAGCTCGACAGTACTGCAGACATTTCACCAATTGACTGGTGTAAATGGAAAACAACAAAGGACCTAGAATGGATCCTTGAGGCACACCGGAACTCAGATTGAGTATTCGTGAGTGTGCGTCATCAATTACGACCTTCTGCTCTCTATTGAGCAGATAATTTTGTTGAAGGTGAGTTGCACCATCGGAAAATCCTATATAATGAAGCAGAGCTAGCATTATATCGTAATTTATGGTATCAAACGCTCTACTAAAATCTAATAAAATGAGAACAGTACAGTGGTTATTATCGGAGGCTCTCAGAATGTCATCAGTTACCTGCAATAAGGCAGTAGTGCAGCTGAATCCTCTTCTGAATTACATAGAATTTGAAACTAGGATATTCAGTCAATCGTTTATGATGAAAACTATGATGCAGTAGTTAGAATGGAGAATAATTTTATTATTCATTACTTATTATTCATTTCCATAAACACATTCGTTCGATACAAATCCTCTGAAATATTTTGATCAATATCCGATGAAATACTTTGAATAAAATATGAATAAATCTATATTTAATGCAGTAAAATAACTTTTGTGATAAAGGTGGAATATTGCAAAAAATAAAACAAAAATATTGAATTACAACATATTTATAATAGGTTACAAAATATACTAATTTATTATAACAAAAGACGTTTCGTACTTATAAAGACTGTATCATCACACAGGCGTAACAAGAACCAAATGTATCATTCCTAAGTGAATTTCTGATGATTCTTATTTAGATTCTGGTTATATGTACATGGAATCTCAAAAGGAACCATAATCGCCATCCTACCAATGACTGGCAAAACTGCCAATTCGTAAAACATTCTCAATAGGTGAATTTGTTTTTTTTTTATATTATAGAACTTGATGCTGATCAGACTATTTCAAATATGCTGCAAATTCAACAGTTTAATCTAATCTCCCTGTATATCGAAAGGAACGTAAGTTTCATAGCCGACTGAGAACAATTTGAGGCCCATATACAGGGTGTTTTACAACTAATCCAGAAGTCTGTAATCTGTATTCGAAACAACCCGTATTTAAAAAATCGTCGAGGATGGTTCTTTGATAAATAACAAAATGTTTTATCAGACAGTCAAAATGATAGTACCACAAGAAAGTTTATGAAAAGTGTCTCAAACATATTTGAACCTTTGAACATATGAGAAAATATTTCAAATCTAATAATAATTTACAGTCTAGGTAAGAATGTAAATGAGAAATAATATTTACTTTTGAAATAAATTGTGAACTACTAGTAGATACGTAATAAAAAGCATGTATTGAGAAATGTAAATAAATTTTGTAGAGTGGTTGATTGGTCTTCAAAATTCAGTGTTATTTCTCATTTACATTCTCACTTGTAAATTATTATCAAATATAGAAAATTTTTCTCATATGAAAAGGTTCATACCTGTTTGAGACTGAGTGAATAAACGGGCGATGGTAAATTCGGTCCCACCAGGTAGCAGATTAAATTACAATTTTTTTGTTCCTAGTTAAATGAATAGTTTGAATACCTGACATATCCAAAAATAGTTCTGCACTCCCTCAAATGTCTACTTAAAGTTAGTTCGTTCTGGTTAGATCAGACTAATAAATTACTCCCCACAAAATGAATGTTTTTATCGAGCAACTGTTCTTTTCATTATGCTAAAGTGATTTCAGTATCAAGTAGTGGTACATTTGTACGTAGGTACGTTCGCATTATTTTATTTAATTTTCCAATTATTTCACCTCTTCAAATATTTGGCACGTATCCGAATTAACCTATACAGTTTCTGCGGTATCTTATTAAGTTAATTTGTTATTAGGCCAAGCTGTAGATGAAAATATGAGGATCTTTTCACACAAATTAAAGGACGCAAACGGCCCATACTAGTTTTTATAAGATAGTTTGTAAATGTAAACCCCGGTTTTCGCCCCAGCAAAATCGTGGAATTTTTTAAAGAAGAAATAGTGAAAAAATTTACAACTTTTATTCATAAAACCTACAAAATGTTTCTTCATACGACCAGAACGGTGCATTTTTCACTGAGAAAATCCAGAAAAACCTCGAAAAATAGACCATTTTTCAAATATTCCTAATTTTTGTCAATCTGAAGCTGAACAAACAATATTGCAGAAACTGATAGACAATAACATGTGATTCAACTAAGTGCAAGATGGTTTCTGTTTGATGTGTGGTTTTTGCACAATCTTTCTAAATGCGCCGATTTGAAGGAAATCAACTTATTCAAATTCTGTAAACGGCATTTGGAATAAGAAATCAATTTCTACAATTTGTATATTTTGGATTTTCACCTGAGAGGTAGGAAATGTGTCGAAAATGTCATTGGAGGTTACTCTAAATGCACCCGAAGTCGCCCGAATTCAACTCGAGCTAACTTCAGTCCTACTTCGGGTGATTTCGGACGCATCAGTTTGAAGCGTTTTGATCAACTTTCAGTGAAATTTTCAATACATTTCCCACCTCTGAGGTGAAAATCCAAAATATAAAAATTGTAGATATTGATCTCTACTTCCAGATGCCGTTTACAGAATTTGAATACGACGATTTCCCTTAAATCGGCGCATCTTGCAAGATGCTCCCTCAAATTGTTTATAACGCGATTGTGCAAAAACTACACATCGGACAGAAATCATCTTGCGCACAGTTGAACCACATATTGTTATCTATCAGTTTCCGTATATTGATTGTCCAGCTTTTTTTCACTTTCGCTTGTTTAAAGCAGTTTAGCTGGGGAAAACTAGGGTTTTCATTAACGAACTGTCTTATAAAAATGTGTATAGACCATTTCGTCTTTGATTTTGTGGGGAAAAAACCTCTATAGCTTGTTCTATATCAGTATTTTTCAAGGTGTGAGTCGCGACCCCCTGGGGGGTCGTAAAGTCTCTATAAAGGGGTCGCAAGAGGTCGCAAAAACTACATCAATAAAAAAACAATAATGTTTGAAAAGATAGATTCATCAAGAAAATGTTAACTAAAGGATATAAACACTTCTATATGTTAATACAAATTAACAAAAAAAATGAAAACCTACGAGTACTCAAGGTTGCGCTTGTTTTTCATTAACTAATTTCTTTAATCAAGAATCTGTTCTTTCTACATTGAGAATTAAATCATTTTCCAAATTTAGACGAATTCTTTGCTTATTTTTTATTAGGTCCATTGATGAAAATGTCAACTCGCACACTTACGGTGACGTACGAGGTGGCAAATGGTATCAAACACTTCAAAGCCTCTGATGTTAATAATTATGGGTACTCTGTTTTTCTTCTTAATCGAAAGGTATCCAAATTGGCAGACTTGAATTTCAAGTGCAACACCCCATCGGCAGATAATTACAACAGATTTTCTTTGAGCTTGGTTGCCAAATTTGCCTCATTTATAGCTGCATTTAAAAACGGATTTATAAGATCCACCAGTGTTCTCCGATGTCTCTTGCACACTTGCACAGATAAGTAATGATACAATTCTTCTTTCAAATTAACACCATTTTCATACCATGTATACAGCGTGATTTACGTATGCCGTGCATAAGAAGTTTTTCAACTAGCAGTTGGACTAGAAACTTGAAATTTGGTATGCTGTCATAATTGATCATGTGCGTTCCAGCTCAAATGTTTTTAGTCCCACAACTATACAGGGTATGCCAAAAGTCGGTACCAACTTTCTTATTTTAAATGGAAACCTAATTTTTTTGTTATGGTTCGATTGGTCTTCTGATTATGACTTTAGACAACCTGAGTTATGTTGACTTAACTATTACAGTTTTTGAGATATGTCCATATTTCTGAAAAAAATTACCGATGTAGTAGTTTACGAAAACACGTGTAGCCCGCAAACCGTTCAAAATTAGGAAACCAAATTTATGGAGCAGTTAGCTGGTAGTCCAGGCTAGTACCTGCTTTTCCATCGTCGGTCCCGTTTTGTACCATATGGGCGCAGGCGATTCTCAAATGTCGCATTAAAATGGTCAAAAACTCAAATTTTTCAAATGACCTTACTATTTCTTTTTCAACCATTCAAAAGAAAATTGAATTTCTGGACGAGTTATTCCAGCTTTCCCTATACTCAAGTTCAACCTCTATCGAGTTATCCAATAAAAATGGAAAAATACCTTTTCTTGCCGAATGATTCTGTGTGTTATTGCCATGGAAACAAAAGAAAATTGTAATAATTCAATTAAAAATATTGCACAATATTGACAGATCTCTACCGTAAATGTTCAATATGACCACCATTGTTGTTCATACATTGTATTATTCTACTTAAAATAGATTGCGTAGCACGTCTGATTTCGTTGGGAACGAGACTGTCAAAAGTCTGTATTGTTTTAAGTCTCAACTCATCTATATTGTGAACGGTAAAGAATAGTCCCAATCTTTTACCCCACCCCAAATATAAAAATATAAAGAGGTAAACTCTGGAGATCTTGCAGGCCACAGAAAGAGTCCTCTATTTCCCCACCAACGGTGCTCGAACATGGATGTCAATTTGGTACACACAGTTCGTGTATTGTGGGGCGGTGCCTCATCCATCTGGTACCATGAACGTGCAGCTCTAGCCAGTAACAAATTGTCAAGAAATATTTCTACTACGTTTTGAAGGATTTCTACGTATCTGTTACTATTCAAATTTTCATCGTACACAAAATAGCGTACCTCTTGGTTCATTACCAAACAAAACACATTTAATCGAAATTGTACTTGATTTTCGACTTCGAACACCATATGTGGATTTTCAGAAGCCCCAAAATGTCGATTGCGCCTATTGTAAACTCCCTGCTGACAAAACTTTGCCTCATCAGTCCAAATTATGTTTCCGGCGTGCTCTTGTATTTTCAAACACAACTTCATTTGGATAATTTTCTATATTTGAATCAATTTTATTCAAGAATTAGCACGACTCGTTTTTACTTTGACAGAATTTCACCTTCTCATTCACAGTTGTTTTTTGTTTCCATGGCATATTTGAATAAACACAGAAGCATTCGGCAATATAATGCATTTCTTGATTTTTATTGAATAACCCAATAGAGGTTGAACTTGGGTAAAGGGAAAGCTGAAATAACTCCTCCATAAATTAAATTTTTCTTTTGAATGGTTGAAAAAGAAATGGTAGGTGCTATTTGAAAAATTTTAGTTTTTGACAATTTTACAATGCGGCATTCGAAAATCGGCTGCTCCCATAAAGTATAAAATGGGACCGTCGGTGGGACATCAGCTGTTAGCCAGAACTACCAGCTAACTGTTCCATAAATTTCGTGTCCTAACTTTGAATGGTTTACGGGCTATACGTGTTTTCGTAAACTACTACAGCGGTAATTTTTTTCAGAAAAATGGACATATCTCAAACACTGTAATAGATGAGTCAACATAACTTAGGTTGTCTTAAGTCATAATCAGAAGGCCAATCGAACTATAACAAAAAAAAATTAGGTTTCCATTTAAAATAAGAAAGTTGGTACCGACTTTTCGCATACCCTGTATAGTTGTAGGACTAAAAACATTTGAGTTACAATGCACATGATCAATTATGACAGCTTACCAAATTTCAAGTTTCTAGTCCAACTGCAAGTTGAAAAAATTTTAATGCACGACCTACGTAAATCACGCGGTATAGACTCGATGTTTATCTCACATCCCACCAATAAAAGACTTTGTCGAGAGAATGAATCGAAGATGTTTTGACTTATAGACGAAGACCACAAGTCATTTTTTTGTATCAATAGGTGACGTATCCGATGTAAAAAAATGTGGTAGTTTTGTATTTATCCGAATCCTAATTCTGCAATTGCGTGAAAATGAAGGATTGAATATTTCTAACATAATAAAATACATGAAGAAAACAGCGAAGGGCCGGGGTTCGCGAAATATGTGTTCATACTATGGGGGTCGTGTCATGAAAAAGGTTGAAAAACACTGGTCTATATTATATTCAATCGTATTATTGCATAAATGAGAAACAAATAATATCAAAATTGGTGAATTTCAAAGATAAACGTGGTTTCTATGAGTCAATCTTATATATGAGATAGACATATGCCATCCTGGACTTTACTCTATGATTTTTGAAGAACTATACAATTCTTCAGTACATTATTTTGATGTATCTTTTGAGGTTTAGCGAAGGTAAGCCATGTGAGCGCCCGAAAATCCATTTTTAAAGACTTGATTACAGAACATTGAATTTTTTTCACTATGCAAAAACCTAATTTGAATATATTGTACCCACTAGCCTTCCGTAAAAAATACTCTAACTGACAGTGAAAACAGTATATTAAAATTGGTTGGCTAGTTCAGAAGAAGTAAGCGGAGAAATAGGATGGTCAAAACGAATTCTATACGCTTAAAATGAGAAGAAAAAAAATTAAACACGAAAAGACTCAAAATGGTGAAATGGGGATGCAGTTTAGGGGTTAAAAACGGATTTTTGGGATTTGCGGAAAAATTTTCAATGTAAAAGCTGTGGATAATAAAGTAGTCAAAAACTTTCGTATTGAACACCTTTCGACGTAACCTCAAATTATCTGTCAAAACGCCGAAAAACCGATTTTTCAGTATTTTATTTTTTTCTCTCCAATAAATGGTTTAATTTACATGAAAATTTGAAACGATATGGCTTTTTTGGTGTCATATGAGCATGATTTTTCCGCAATTCAGGAGACGACTAGTTTTCGAGTAATGTTTTATTTTTCTAAAAAATACCCTTATCTTCCACGATCAATAATTGTTCTGGTGTTTTTTCTTTGTATTTCGAAGGTCTATAAGTCTAATTGTCGAAATGGTCTCTGTAACTAGGTGGTTATCCATCAATAAACCGTTTAAAATTGAGAAAAAAGTATCTCAGAATCATGCTTTTCTCAATATTTTCAATGATTTTAAATAATTGTAGAAAAAAAGTAACAATCAAGGACCAGGTGGAGAATGTTGTTGAGGTTCCAATATTAGGAAAACAAATATTTAAACACGAAAACACTCAAAATGGTTAAATGGGGATTCAGTTTAGGGGTTGAAAACGTTTTTTTGCGATTTGCGGCGAAACGTAACCTCCTAGCTAAATATGTTCAATGAAAAAGTTGTAGACAATAAAAAATTGAAAACTTCTTTATGGAACACTTCTTGACATAAACCCAAATTAACCATCAAAATGGCAAAAATCCAATTTTTCAGTATTTTTTTTTTCGCGTATAAATGATTCAGTTCAGATGAAAATTTGTAGATTCTTTTGTCGAATAATTCGAATAATAGTTCGGCAAATGAGAAGACTTCTAGTTTTCGAGTCATTTACATTTTTCGAAAAAAATAAGGACAATTTTGATATTTTTTTGTATTTTGAAGGTCTATAAGTGACCATTTCAGTTGTTGAAATGTCTACTTCTGTGTAACTAAGAGGTTTATTGATCGTTAAACCGCTTAAAATTGAGAAAAATTTTCTCAATATTTTCAATTGTTTTCGTTATTCTTCATTATTTTTATAACAAAAATTACTTTATATTAAATTATTCATGATAAAATATTGGAATACATAATTAAATCACAAAATTAATTTAATAATATCATTTTATTCTTTTCTACATCTATTGAAAGTTATTGAAAATATTGGAAAAATCATTATTCACAGAGACTTGTTCTCGGTTTTTCTCAATTTTAAGAGGTTTAACGATCAACAAACCACTAAGTTACATATACCATTTAGAAGTAAACATATCAAGAATTAAAATGATCACTTATAGACCTTCAAAGTACAAAAAAAAACACCAGAACAATTGTCCGTGGAAGATAAGGGTATTTTTTCGAAAAATGGACCTTACTTAAAAACTAGTCGTCTTAAATACTAAAAATGCGTTTTCTGCCGAGAAATGTATCACCTGATCATGAATTATACTTACATATAGGTAACAAATCCATTTTAAGTGTGGAAAATATAAAATTTCTACGAATAACACTAGATTCCAAACTTACCTGGGAAGCCCACATAAACACAGTAACTACAAAGCTAAGCACCTACTGTCATATAATAAGAATCTTGTGGGAAACTGTATCATTTCATGAGGCATAAGATGTCCGGAGGACTGCTCATTGCTAATATCCTATACAATAGGAAGAGTTGAGTCGAAAATCCATCAGGAAACAACTACTTTCCTGGCTGATGCCACGACGAAAATTGAATTACATCTGATGAAATTGACGATCGTGGTTCGTGGGTATAGCTTAGTTGGGTGGCCGGCGTTGAGATGGCGCTCGCAGTTTGGAGTTATCCACTGTGCTGGCGCGATCTCAGTTACGGTCTTGAAATGGGTTTGGTTGTCGATTCATTCGTCACAGTCATTAGTTATTCACTGCTAGACCTACCCTATACTGATGAGGAGCAACACTCCGAAATCGATATATAGGTGGTCCGAATGTTTCGATAAACATTCCCATGCAACAAGCAGTTGCAGAGATAACCTTGTAGGAACTCTGCACGGAAATTTCATCAGATGTAATTCAATGTTCGTCGTGGCATTAGCCAGGAAAGTAGTTGTTTTCTGATGGATTTTCGACCCAACTTTTCCTATTGTATAGGATATTAGCAATGAGCAGTCCTCCGGACATCTTGAGCCTCATGTCATAAGCTCATTGTGAACTACAGATTTTTTTTCTGTATCATTTCATGTACTGAGACTTGTTTATTATGGATTAGTACAGTCAACCCTTCAATATTGCGTAATCTATCTATCAATCTATCTATCTAATATTCTGGGAAGCATCACCCCACTTCGAGAGAGCCTTAATTGCTCAGAAAAAAAAATATGTGGGCTATGTACAATGTGCTACCAGGAACATCATGGAAGCCACTTTACAAAAAAGCAGAGATACTAACATTACCTAGTTTTTTCATCTCCCAATTGATCTTATATACATAACAAAATGAGCATTCTCTTAAGAAGAATGAAGATATGCATTCATATGATACAAGAAATAAAACGAATTTCCATCAGCCATTTTCTTGCCTAGAAATAGATCAACATTCACCAAAACATATTGGAGTCAAGTGTTTCAACAAGTTCAGTAACTCAGTGGACACGAAGGTGGCTACACATCCCACCCTTAAGTTCATTGAAGAAAAATGTCCAATTATTTTGAACAGACCATACTTTTTACAGTACAGAGGAATTCCTGAATTTTTAATTATTGCATAAGACCAAAATCTATGTCATATGTACAGATCGACAAGCGTAAGGATGCCTCTGAGATGCGTAAACGATAGAAATCGTGAGTAGATGTGCGACAAAGATCGACTACTGTTTAATAAGGCAGAGCGATTGAGCTCCTGCCCCACTCCAGGGTTTTGTCTACTGCGCAACCAATTCTCGGAGGCATCCTTACGCTTGTCGATCAGTACAATAGTATATTTTGTTTTTATATATATTTTATTTTATAATTAAGTTTCTATTTCTCATGTATGTGTTCGTTGTTTGTTGTTTTCCTATGTTTCACTTTTGTAATTGACTAGTCTGATAGATTTGAATACTGCATATTTTATCATATGTAATGTATAAGTCTCATAGATGAATAATTTTCTTTCTTTCTTCTTTCTTTTTGTAGGAGGTCACGTTTCGCTGAAAATCTAAAAAAACCGTTTTCAACCCCTAATCTGTAACCCCATTTCACCATTTTGAGTGTTTTCGTGTTGAAATGTTTCACTTCCTCAAAGTTGGAACTTCAACAATATTTTCCACCTGGTCCTTGCCTGTTACTTTTATCATTTTCACAAAAATTATTGGCACTAGTCGAAAATATAAATGATGAGGACAGACGCGAATAGCGTCTTATTTCTCTTTGAACAATGTTTATATACCTACTAATTAGAGATAAATCGAAGCACTAAAGTCAAATTATCTTTCGCTTCACATTTCCAAGCATCAAAGCCGCTTACAGTTTATGTTGTATTTTTTCAGGCGAAAAACGAGATCGGAATTAGTGAGAGTATCGGCAGCCGTAATGGGCATTGAATTTTCATATGCTGCTGAAACGGCGTTTGTATCTCCCACTTTACTGAAAATTGGCGTCGAGCACAAACATATGACTCTCGTATGGGCCTTATCGCCGCTTATTGGATTTTTCCTCACTCCAATATTAGGATCGCTAAGTGATCGATGTCACTTAAGCTTCGGGAGAAGACGACCTTTTATTTTCATTATGTCAGTGGGAGTTCTCATTGGTAAGTTGATTTTATCTTAAATTTGTTTTCGAATTATTACAGGAGTTTATGAGCTGGTGAAAACGTATTTGCCAAAATCATTCACTCGTCTGGATTCTGATGATTTTTCCGTTTTATTCAACTCTAGAGATTTAAGGAGATATAGGATTTCAGGGTTTGGTTTATTACTTACGATAACGGTTTCAATGAGTTTCGAATATACAGTATCTTCCGTAATTTTTGACGTGAAACTAAGACATTTTCGGGATCAACAGATACACTAGAAATGAATTCACTGCACAGGGTTATCCTACGAGATATACACTGCACGCAGCAGCGATGGAATCTCCAATTTTCCCGGAAAGTTATATTAGGGGCCAAAATTAGCCCGAAATTTCTTCGGATTCTAATTTGTTTCACTTCTCAGGGAAATGCCTCCCTATCTTCCGTAATTTTCGACCTAGAACCATGAAATTTCCATGATCAATAGATAGATCAGAAATGAACGCACTGCACGAAAGTGATTATCCTACGTGATATACACTGCACGCTAGCAGCAATGGAAAACTGGATGGTTCCATCGCTGCTGCCGTGCAGTGTATACCATGTAGGATGGTCCCTTTGGTGCAATGAGTTTATAGCTTGAGTATCTATCGACCTTGGAAATTTCATGATTCTATGTCGAAAACTACGGAAGATAGGGTGAGTTTGCATGAGAAGTGAAAGAAATTAGAAATTTTCGAGACTGAAAATTTTTTAAGAAGGCATGTGTATCAATAGTGTTTTGGGGATCCTGAACACGAATCCGAAGGAATTTCTTGCCAATTTTGCCGACTAATATACTTTCCGTAAAAATGGTTCCATCGACGCTGGCATGCAGTATACAGGGTGTTCCAAACTCGATGACCAAATAGACGTTTCTGAAAAACGGGATGTAGAATTATTTTGAAACTTTGGTTTCTTGGATAATCAGTTCTGCTCTATCGATCTAAAATATTTTCAGCACTGCGGCGATGCCGTTTCTATCGAAAAGTAGCAACAACTGTGATATTTTGAATAGAATACCCTGTATATTATTGCATTTTTGGCTTTGCTATTGCTTTTCGATTATTTTCATATAACACTTCCCTATACATTTCTCCAGTGGTTTTTGAGAAAATCAATAATTTCCTTATTTTTTAAGCGAAACAGCTTCAATTGAACGTTTATTACCGCAGTATTTGAATACGTCGAAAGTTGAAATTTTGGATGTGGTTTGACAATGTCCTGTGTATTAGATTACTGAGGGAATTCGTTCTTCATTATACTGGTGCATTTTTTCAAATGGGACAACCTGTATATCATCAAATATACTGAAAGAAAATTGATTTTTTTTTCAAGTGATGTATCATGTTCCTATACCTAAAGAGTAAGGTTTCCGAAATAAAAGCAAGTTTTCTATAGAAATTGGATTATTTTGCCATATTTTGTATTGGGTAGATATGAAATGTCATGGAACACGTCATTATGATAATTCGAAAATTAGTACATTAATAATAAAACATTTGCGCGTTCATTATCGTGAATTTGATTAGAAAATAATCAAAATGGAAGACAATAATTATTGAAATAATATGAATCTGATTTATTTTTGTCGAATTTGTCCCATATTTCTAACTGTTCATTGAATAATGATATTTTGTATTTTTTTCACAATAGTCTTCTCCAAAACTAAAATTGCATTAACCAAGAAATACAGTGACTTGAAATTTCAATTCAGATTTGAACAAAGTATGCTTGGTTCGGTTTTTCATCTCCATGATGATTTTATCTCCCATACAGGGTATTTGAAAACGTGTGTCCTTGAACAGAACTCAATTTTATTTCAATCAATACATTGTTTTCTATTAATTCGTGGTTAATTTGAATGAAATTCATTGAATTTCCAGCCTATTCTGGAAACATTTCTTTTGCACTCACCGTGAATATAAAATAAATTTTAAATATCTGCTTTTGAATATGCATTATAATCTATTTTTCATACTCCTTCCTGACAGAACTACAATTAAATCCACTATTTGTCAAACTTACAGGTTGTTTTGCTTTTTTGTGGTCACGGCATACTACAGATTATTTCAATTGGGCAATATTACCTATTTCGAATCTGGTAATTGAAAATGATAGTAGTGTTCCTTGACCAGAAAAGAGCAAAGCAAACTTTTAGTTTAACAAGCCGTAATTTTCATGGTGTTTCTTTCAGAAGAAAGTATTAAAAATGGATTATAATGCATATTGAAATGCTGATATTTCGAATCTGTTTTATATTCACGGTTAGTGCAAAAACGTTATTGCAGGAACATGCAGGAAATTTAATGAACTTACCACAAATGAATAGAAATAAATTCAGAATAATCGAACAGAATTATGCTGTGTGTAACAACAGTTAGGAACTTTTTGACAATTTGCCGCTTCATGTATATCGAAGTTGTTGGTAGCAGATGAACGGTGCCAACCCCCTCACTGAAGACAAGAAGTGAGCAGAGAACTGACTACAACTTTTGAAGATCGGTGGGTCACAAAACACTCTTCATTTGAATGGGTACAGAGAAAGATACATTGAAAGGTGTGCGAGAAGCAGTCAAATTAAAACCAACAAAAGAAAAGTATGCCCCGTTGCCCCGTTAGTCTGTTTTATTTTAATGAATGAATGCTGCAATGCAGGCAGATTTGGTATCGTCGGAATTCACATATCCATTGTTTGAATGTCTATGGAAAATGTATTGGACCCAAACGCGAGTGTCATCTAGCGTGATTAGTTACAAACATGAATATTTGACGTCATTTTAATGCAGGTTTCTTCAAAAACCCCTGATTTTAATGCTGCCTCATTGTTTCAGCATTGTTTATATAGAAGATAGTTAGTCAACCTTATGGGATTATAATTGGATCAAAATGGATGCGACATGTAGATGGCGATAGTGAGCTCGCATCCAAGTCATGTCGTAACTTCAGTGATCTGGCCTCCAAGTCATGTCGTAACTTGATTAAAACAATGGAAAAGCATTAAAATCAGGGTTTTTTGAAGAAACCTATATTAAAATGACGTCAAATATTCATGTTTGTAACTAATCACGCTAGATGACACTCGCGTTTGCGTCCAATACCTTTTCAACAGGCATTGACTAACTATGTTATATTTAAACAATGGTTTCAGTCAAGTTACGTCATGCGACATACGACATCACGAGATCACTGTCGCCATCTACATGTCGCATCCATTTGAATCCAATATAAATCCCATAAGGTTGGCTAACTGTCTTACTTCTGTATAAACAATGATATATCTCAACTCATTTATTTTGATTGAACAATATAAAAAATTTATAAGGATGAATGGTCGCTCTGATGTTTGGAGACAGGACAGCAAAACTGTATTTGCTGATTATGAGGAATTATCCCGATAGGTTCATGAGATCGATTTGGCGATGAGATTTGAAATATTGCAGACTACCTGATATGAGGCTGGTCTCGGACCACCCCCCCTGAGAGGGTGCACTAAACGAATGTAATGAAAACTTAGGGTTGATGTTTTTATCAATTTTCTTGGTCAGGAATGGAAAAATAGAAGTCATTGTTTCATTATAAATTTTGAACGTGACTAGCCTATTTCAATGCGATGTAAGTTTAAATGAGAATACGGAGTATTGAGTTGTATCGCCAAGTGTGGTTTGAAAGTGCATCTTGGTTAACAAGGACGGATTTGCGAGTCGAGATTTCAATTATGAGCGAGATCTGATGGACAAATACAAGTATCATGATGGTGACTTAACCGCTTTTAGATAGTCATATAACAGTAGAGCAAGCTTTGCTTTTATGGGAGGGTGATTTTATTTAAAAAACTGATGATATTTTCACTCATTTGCACGCATTGTATGAACTTTTTTGATGAAATTTTCATATTTCACATGTTTTACAAGTTCATGATATTACTCGTTAAAATATTTTCCATAATTTAATTTCACGCACTAAATCTGTTGATTCAATCCTTGATTTTTTATTTTGAAAGATCCCTAATACAGAGCTATTTAAGCCACAAGACTGTCTCCAAGACGTCTGCAGACATCCAGATCTGAGCCTTTTTCTACAATAAGAGTCAATAAGAGCAGGTTAAGCCTTGAGCAAACCTATAGCTGGTATCCCCTAGCCAGCAACATTGTTTTAGCTTGGTTATAACAACACCTAAAATCAGATTAGTGACAGCATTTTGCTTTATATTTATTTTAAATACTGTTCAAGTATTGTTAAACGAAGTAGTTTCAAGAGCTTCACCCTGAGAGACCCTATAGTCAGTGCAGTGAAACTACATGCAGCCAGAGTGAGAAAAGATACTTCCAGGTATTGTTTTCGAACGACAGATCATACTGGTGACCAGTAAAACATATCCTCACATCATGAATGGTAGTTCATGATGTGAGGATATATAAATAATATATAATAATATGAAAATACTTCCTAGGGTTGGCGTCTTTGGAGTGGTTGTTTGTATTGTACAGTACCATGCTCTTCTAGGGTATACCGCCCATGTTCCTGTGGCAAAGTTTCTATCGGAACCACAAAACATTCCGTTACACACCAGAGAGCACAAGACCAGTTGTCAGTTAGGATACACAGAAAAATCCTTTGTCGCAGAATACACTCTCAGCAACGATAATCACAGAGAGAAAGGACCCTGCACCAAATACATGGGAAAATGGCTTCCAGCCAATTTTGATAATTGATAATTGACTGAAAAACGCCGTTTTGTGTGACTATTGTTAAAAACATATGTAGTATAAAAACAAACACCTGAAAAAAATAACTGTGTTCTAAAAAGTCGAAACTTTTAGAGAACATCATTTTGACATAAGAAGAAAATCCCAGTTGGGATTTTCCTGATGAAAAATGCTCAGTCTCACTAATGGGAACGATGAAAAAGATTGGCAAAATATGCTAAATTGTCGCTATTTTTGACTCACCCTGTTTAATAATTGGCTTTCTCTTCATTAACGACCGACTGACTGACATGTTGTTTGACTTTCTTCGAACATATAACAGCGGTGCTATTATATTGTTACTAATCATCTAAAAAGTAATACTTTTGGATAAGTGAACCTTACAATGAGTGGTATTAATAAAAATCAGTATGAACTTATAAGTACTTACTTATAAGTATAAGCATCAGCATTAAGTAAATACTGAAATGTATATTGAAAAACAAATGCTGATGCTTAGAAGTATCTACTGATTTTCCTTAAGTATTTTCTTATTTGGTCGAAATTTGATTATACGAAAAAAAATCAAAAAACGCACAATAACACTTGTTCAAATCAGTCTACACTTAAGATGTATACAAACCTCAGAGAATTTACTTTTCTACATTTATTTATCTACCATCATGTCATTCATTTCGTCCGAAAGTAAAGAAAGTAATGAGAGTGTTTCAAAAACTAAAGAGTCGGATTTAACATTTGTGGCCAAATTTGTGCGGAATATACCTATTATTTTAAATACAGGGAAAACTTCCGCAATAAGTATGAAAAGACGTCTTGGCTACGCGTAAACAACATAATGAAAGTTAGTCATCATGCCTTATAAAATATTGTAAGTTAACATGAAAACGTCGTAGATAATTTTGGATAATTCTGAAAACACCACAGATGCGACTGTCCCTCCAAATCCTGCTATTATGCACAGAACCTGGCCATTCAGCACTGACACTTGTAATTAACTCATCAGCGTTAAATGTTACTTGTGAGTTTATTGCGGAAAATTGTTACAAATGTATTCGTTACCATGATGATTTTCCCCAACTTTTTTTATTTCGTATCAACGTAAAATCAATTGCACCTATCGCAGTTGGAAAGAAAATTTTGCTCGCCATTTTTGTTTTTCCTGTTGTATCGCTTCATAGTACTACGGTTTCAAGGGAATTTACTCAAATAGATAACAAAGAAAGAGGAAACTTTATTCAAATATGATATTTTTCAATAATTTTTTGGCTCAAGACGTACCACATTTGATAACGTTTGTTGACTTACACCAATATCTTCTACCTGGGGGCCTAAAGCCAATTATAACAAAAAATTAAATAAAAAAACACATTTATTTCAACATTTGTCAGTGTACTAAGGAAAACAAAATACCCACCTGGAATATATCTCAATAAGATTTTCATTTTGGTGATATTGTCTATGGTACCGCCTCTGGTTCCCCACTATCAGAGCCCAAAAAATGTGTCGTTAACCACGCAACACTTTCGGTGTTAAAACGAAACAATTTCACATGATCACATTTTCAAAACAAATAGGAATTCACCTTCATGAAGCACTATCAGCATACTAAGAAGCAGACTTTCAAATTGATAAGAACATATTTAATTTAATCGGTATATAACCTAACGTTTATTAATATAGATTTAAGTAACAACTGGTCAGCATAAGTACAAACTTATACTCTATCAGTACATACTTTAAGTATCAGTTTGTAGTTAAACTTTATTAATATATACTTTTTAGTATTAACTTATGAAACCGTGAGTATTGAGTATCTACTGACTTTTATTAATACCACTCAATGTTTTGATAAAACAGCAATTTTTATGATTTTCAAAAATTCGTATCTCTGAAACTGGACATAGAAACTAATTCAAACTTTCATGCGTAACTTCTAGTGACTTGTACTATAGTATCCCAAAATTATCAGAATCGGCTAAAAGCCATTTTCCCATGTATTTGGTGCGGGGTCCTTTGTACAAATCCAGGTCATCTCAACATCTACATATTACCCGAGACTCTTCTGGGAATTGAAATCCAGAAACACATCAACAACAACAACTGCAACGAAACTTGAGAAGGTTCACAACTAAACGAAGCTTGGCTACCAGTTCTCAAAAATACTTAGCTCTTTACCAACATTAATAACGGAACGAATAACTCATGTTACCTAACGCAATGGACCAATCAGTTATCAGAATTCCATATCACAAATATATTTTGAGACAGCGTCCAGCAGTGGACAGTGAAAAATGTCAGTAACTCTCTTAAGAATGCCAACTACTTGTGTTGGCGAAATATCGAAGAAATCTCGTGATGAACGTGGGCACAAAATCCCCGAAAATCATCGTGTGAAGTTAATTTCATTCATTTTCCTTATAGGTTTGATATTGGTGCCAAACGGTGAAAAATTGGGGTACATAATGGGTGATCCTCTGCCCCCAAATCTGAATTATTCCAGAGTAGCTTCCCATAGGACGAGTGCGTCAGCACTCACGGACTACGAGGTTGGAGATTTAGACGTTGCTTCGATGAAAAAAAGCGATGAAACTGACCAACCCGTCTTATATAATAATTCTCATCCTTGGGGAGTATTTTTCACGGTACTGGGAACAGTTCTGCTTGATTTTGATGCAGATTCTTGTCAAAGTCCTGCTAGAGCGTACCTTCTTGACGTCACCATTCCAGGTAAGATCAAAGAGTCATGAGAAATAGAAAATAATGGAAATATAAAAGCAATCTTTTGGCTTCTTTTGAATCAATGTTCGACAACAGTGTTGGGAATTGTTTCGGAGCGTCTTCTGTAACTCCGTCCAATTGCAAAATCCAGATGGCTCAATAAGTATTCAGTTGTACACCTTTCCTAAAATTTTAAGAGCATATTTTCCACATTATTTAACCACTGATGTTGTTCATGAATTTTACTGATATGAAAATTTATATAACATGATTTCTGCAGTTTCCCGTCCAAATTATCGAAAATATATTAACTGCAAAACAGTATACTCAGTGGTTATAACAACCAAAAGGCAGACACTGGTGACAGCTTGAATTAAAGAGAACATAAATTGTGGAAATTTCGAGTTATTTGATATTTTTCATTGAAAATATTTCACCAGAGCAAAGTAACATTATATTTACTTTGAAAATTCCACCGATATATCCAAATTCTATTGTAACAATATCGCCAAATATCACCAGATCTTACCCCACTAGAATTTTTTCTCTTGTTCTATCTCAAATAATGTATTCACGTTAGAGCTCTTGTGAATATCAAAAAGATCAAGACATAAGTCAGTCTCTGAAGAGAATAAGCACTCAGGTTGTTCTAACAGGGAACAGTTGTGTTCTCAAAACATCTGGTCGACTAAT
Organism: Chrysolina oricalcia; assembly: GCA_944452925.2. Classification (NCBI taxonomy): domain Eukaryota; kingdom Metazoa; phylum Arthropoda; class Insecta; order Coleoptera; family Chrysomelidae; genus Chrysolina; species Chrysolina oricalcia. The sequence goes on along the minus strand of OX101814.2, from coordinate 22,869,088 downwards.
ACCTGCCTTTGATTGTTTTTTTCTTTTGTTTTATCAATTTGTATTTCCTTATTAGTGTTCCATTTTTTTTTTTTTTTAAATACGGATTGTTAACTAAACTTAGCAAGTATTGAGTTGAATTTCAGATTTTTTTTTTCGAAGTAATTATCAAGGAAATGTTTGATGTTCTGTATAATTCATCTCAGAGGGGCAGCCTCTGTATTAAATTATAATAAAAAATATGACAACACGTTTTAAAAAAAAGTCTTTGACAGGTGACAAAATCTGGATAGTTAGAATCAGTCATTCATTTGCTTTCAAAGAACAATTCGAAAACTGTAACAACAACAACAAATACATTTATTCAGCTTTGAGATCTTACAAATTCAAAAATTCTCAAATACCACATAGAAACTATTAGCCTTGTTAAGGTATGTTATAATTTTTTTTCCAAATAAGAAAGTTACAGGGTTGCGATACCTGACGAATCACCCAAATCACAACTCATTTCCGTATATTTGCTTCAGGAATCTTGTGTTTTTTGTCGTAATTATATAATGATTTTTTTTTTCATTGACGTTAATTCCACGTTAGAATTAAATTCAAACACAAACGAATTTTCAACTTTTTCATCAAAGTTATCAAGATTTTTTTTGCCCCCTGGATTTTTTCACTTTCACGTTCGAGGAGTTTTTTTTTGCTCCCAAGTAAATAAACCGGGACAAATTGGATTACATTTAAAATGAACTTCAAATAATTCATTATTTTGATAATTAAATAAAACTCTGCACGGTATATTTTTTCAGAGGACCACGCACGAGGGTTGAGTACCTTCACCATAATGGCAGGTTTGGGAGGATTCTTTGGATACGCCCTTGGAGGAATAAATTGGGATGTAACTTTTATAGGTCAGTGTATTTCCATAATGTTTCTCTGCATTCTATGTTTAATAGAGAATGGGTGTAATTTCATAGAAACAAGGTGTTTAAAAACTCGAAATTTGCAAAATCTTCTTTCAATCAAATAATCTACTATGTTGGGGCGTGGCGCAGTGTTTAGAGCGTCCGACTTTGGGTCGAGAGGTCCGGAGTTCGAGCCCCAGTTGCGGCTGGGATTTTTTAATTTAATTTGACCGATTAAATTATTCAAATCTCGTGGCAGAACTGGGGTGAGTCCTGCACGATTCACTGTTGCGTTGCAATTAACAGTGCTGCTCCTGAGGTGGCGCATGGAGTTAGTAACAAGGCCTATCCAGAACACGTGGCTAATGACCATAGCAGTCGATGCCAAAACACCAAAGAAAAAAAAATAATCTACTAGTGGAAACTTGGAGAAACGGGTGTAATGTTTTCAGTTTTGATATTTGAGAAAAATTATTTGTACCTTGTAATATTCTTAATTTTTTGTAGGGGTCCTTCTTGGAGGCCATGTACGAGCAGTGTTCACGTTAATCACAGTAATTTTCATCGTATGCGTTTCATACACCATCACGAGTTTCAAGGAAATGCCTCTCAGAATATTGGAGTTGAAAGGAGACGATTTTCAGCATTTCGAAAACTACGACAATGACGAGGAAAATGAACTTGCAAACGGTGGTGGAGGAAAATCTTATGGTGCTATTAGGGAAGCGGGTGGAGAAGATAAAGTATGTAAATAAATGGGTATCACATGTCTCGAAAATTTGCCTTTACTGTATTTCGTATTATACAAAATTAGAAATGGGTTCTTCATCTGTTTTTATCAAATAAGTTCAGTTTTTACGAACACAATATTTCAGCAAAGGTTAGGTTAGATTTGAAGCTATGCTACTTATTCCACTAGAGTACTACACTAATATCACGAGTTTTCATCGTTGATAAAAAATGGTTGATAAGAGAACTTTCACGTGGAGCCTATAATAACTCACTACCTATATAATTTGTTTAAAAAATAATAGATTACAATTAATTTCTAAAATTACAGGAGTCTACTCTTCGAATTCAAATAGTAATTTAAAACAAGGTGTATATTTTATTTTTTTGGTCAAAAACTATAAGTTCACAGGGAAAAAAAGGATGCAAAAAAGTCAAAAATAAAAATATGAATACATACTTTTGATTCAAAAAATAAAAAAACTTAGTAAGGGTTGGTATTGATTAAAAGTTCGATTTTATAGAGGAAATTAAATGTTTTCATTGTCAGACTGTGGAAGGTTAAAACACCCAATAGACGGGATGTTCATTTCACCCCATCGTGACGGTTAAACCTGATAGAGCAAGCTATAGAGGATTTTTTCCCACAAAATAAAAGACGCAAATTCGCCCCAGCAAATTCGTTTTATGGAATTTTTATACAAGCAAAAGTAAAAAAAATAACAACTTTTTTGGAAATATCTCAAATATTATTCAAGGAATCGTTCCACAGTCATTGAAATGTACTAGGCCAATCAATAGAGCATTTTTTCCTAACAAAAATACTAGTAGAAAACCGATTATGCCATCACATGGAATATAGTGCGCAGTTATATTCTGTTATGTTTTCGACTCGCAACTGTCATTTATTAATTTGTTATAAGCATTTAAATAACAAAAAAGTTGTTTTTAAAAATTATTTTGTTTATAAAATGAAAACCAATAGAGCAATCTGGTTGCTCCAATGGAAAGAATTGTAGATAATTGAAATACAAACAAAATGGAATGTTTATGTCCCGATCGAATTATTGGTAACGGAGGAAAACCGGAAAAACCGGAAAATTTTACAATTTTTTTAAAAATTCATAACTCCGCCATTTTTCGAGAAATAGGGTTGGCCCTCCTCACGAAAGTATTGAATCATGTCTACTGTATGTGTGCATGAAACAGGCTTCAACGGATCATTAGTTTTGGCACAATTGCAATTTGATTTTTTTTTTGCTCTATCTTGCAGCGTGCCTGGATGCTCTAGTGATAGTCCGATTCCCATTTCTGAAACACATTTAGAAAGTAAAAGTACAGTACCACAAAACGAATATTCTCATTTTACGCCAAAATGCTGCGAAATGGGTGAAAAATGATTGCAAACATGATTGAAACCGGCTGAGCTGGTAGAAGCTATCAAGTGGAAGGAGTGAGCAGGAGATGACGGGAAGCGTATTATCACGTAACCAGTTCATAAGAAGAATCCCCCTCATATCCCGCACTCTCCTACCACTCGCCAGCGTGCTCGGCCGTTTTCAGTCATGTTTGCATGCATTTTTCACCCATTTCGCACCATTGTAGCGCAAAATGAGAATATACATTTTGTAATACTATACTTCTACTTTTATGATCTGTTGGAGAAATAGAGCATCCAGGCACGCTGCAAGATAGTGCGAAAAAAATTTAAATTGCAATTGTGCAAAAACTAACGATTCGACAGCGCCTGTTTTGTGCACACATAAGCTACACATGATTCAATACTTTCATGAGAAAGGCCAATCCTACTTCTTGAAAAATGGCAGAGTTATGAGTTTTTCAAAAAATTGCAAAATTTTCCGGTTTTTCCAGTTTTCCTCCATTGCTAATGATCCGACCGTTTCGCAAAACATCCCATTTACTTCGTATTTCAATTGTCTACAATTCTTTCCATTGGAGCAACCAGATTGCGCTATTAGTTTTCATTTTATAAGAAAAACAATTCAAAAAAACACATTTTTTGTTATTTAAATGTTTATAACAATAAATGACAGTTGCGAGTCGAAAACATAACAGAATATAACTACGGACTGTCTTCTATGTGATGGCATAGTCGGTTTTCTACTAGTATTTTTGTTAAAAACTCACTCATTTTATGCTCTATTGCTTGGTGTGTGGCTATTGTTCTGTCACGTTTGATCCATTTTGGCACATTTCCGTACCCATTCCGCTAAGAAAAAGCAAACTGAGACTATCAGATTGTTTGGATTCATTCACTAGTGAGGAATCTCTGGACGGTGATGAGAAACCCATACGTGCACGAAATCTGTATCGATCCAAAAATTCACTAAAATTCTAGTCATCCATTTAAAACGTTTTTTTTTCGGCAGATGGTTTTAGAGAAAAATTGAGCGATGGCGTTGATTTTCCATTAGAAGGTGTAGATATGAGCAATTATGCCGCTGACTATGTAGCCCCTTGTTGCTACAACCTGTATGCTTTGTCTTTTCACACTGGGACTACCTACAGCAGACATTACACGAGTATCTATAGACATCCTTACACAGACTCGTGGCATGTGTACAACGACTCGCGTGTTTCTCTTATTTCCACTATGTCAAATTCTCTGGTGTACAAAGAGGCCTATCTCATTTTCTATGAGTCTTGCTCATAGGTTTTTTTTTACTCTGATACCCAGATAACACCAAGACGATGGCTAATGACCATAGCAGTCGATGCCGAAACACCAAAGAAAAAAAACACCAAGACGTCCTAAGAACATCCTCAGGACGTCAATCTGGGACATTCAGGACGTCCCAAAGACGTCCATTGTCGGTCGAGGACGTCCCGAGGACGTTCTGAGGACATCCATTGTTACAAATTGGAACGACCCGAGTACGTCCATCATGGGTCCATGTTAAGGATTTCAAGGAACATTTTCGGGATGTTTTGGGGATGTCCATTTATTGGTTCGTAGACCGCCTTTTTCGTTTTTCTAAGGATTACTATTTTGTCAAGGTTTTAATGAATATTTATTAGAAACCTTTGTAATTGCGAATAAACGTGTGAAATTGTGTTAATGAAAAGCAATGAAAAGCATTTTCCAGAACTAACACTTCATTATAATAAATTCCAATATAATTGGAAAACAAAAAAAACTGAAGATTCTTCAGAATAATATGTATTCCGTAGCTAATACAGAGATTCCACTATATTTATAAATATACACAATTGCACATATCTACAAGTTTTCTGAAGTCTTCAGAAACTTTAGCATTTTCTGCAGATCCTGAAAAGTATGATCCTGTTATTACCTGCCATTTCGTAATCGATTTCAACTTACCCCAAATTATTGTTCAAACCGATTTATTACTTAGCAACCAAGTCCACTATCTCCTAAGCATGCAAATAACTCTCAGTTTGGTCAGGAACCCACAGGGAAATCAGTTTACCTTTACCTAACCTAAAAAAGAACACTTTTATTCACATCTATAGTCTGATGAAATAAACTACCCACCATGCACTGTACTTACAAAATCGATAACAGAACTGGCTATGCAAAAATAACAACTTGCAAACTTTTTATATCCACGTTTTGTTTTAGTAAAATAGCGGCAAAGGGCAAAGCTCACAACGTTCGTAAAAATGAAAATGGCGTAAAATATAAAATAACATTACGTGCGTGGACAGCCGAGCTGAGTCGAGAGGAGCCGAAAGCACAAACATTGAAGGCTTGTTTCATACTAGGCGGAACGCGGAGAGAGAAAATGTCAAATTTAAAGGACCCCGCACTTTTCTTATGTAAAGTGGCTACCGGTCAAATTTTCTGAAAGTTTGGTATGTTGTTGTACCCAACTCAGTAACCAAAAGTGTCAATGGGCCCAACCAAATCCGATGGCTAGTTTTCTAAATAGTGTTAAAGTTGAAATTTGCCCAAATTTTCGGATTTATTTTTTATTTATTAAAAGTTAGATCGGATTTCTGTTGCATACAGATGTTTACTACATGTTCCACTAATGAAATTAGTAGATACGTTTGATTAAAAATATTTATATTTACAAGGTGATTCACGAATGTATGACAGTAGTTTTTTGGCAAAATTCACTTTTTCTACTGTGACGTCAGGGAGGCATATTTTGTTCCTGTACAGCATCAGAGTGCTGGTAACGGAACAGTATATAACTCGCTATACACGTATATTGTGAAGTACCTACCTATACAAATAGGTTCGAATTATACCTACACAAGAAGATGGATAATTATCATCTCTTTGGAGGTGATAGCGCAGTGGGTAAGCGCGCTCATAAAGTTACTCAAAATTCACTAAAAAAGTTCTCATTTCAATTATTTCAAAGCATAATTATTTTTGGTGTGGTTGGCTGTATGGCTCACCCTGTATGAAAAGTAATCATTTCATTCTCAAAATTGTAAACGACTAGGTATTAACTTCATGGAATAATTTATCTGTAACGAAACTGTAGAATTTTGAGTATTGTGATTTATTCGTGAATAACCCTGTAACAGTGAATATTTTTAGCTGAACCTTTCCATGTACATCTGACGGAAACTCATATTGAACTCATAGGAGCAACAAAAAATCAAAACGGCTTTTCAATTTGAAGAAAAAACTGATAAAATAAGTAATTTTCCACTTTAACGCCCTGTATCTCGAAAACTGATCAAAGTATCGGATTCAGAATTCATACCTCTGAAGATGGTATGAAAATCAATATATAGTGAGAAAATAGTTACATTTGACCGGGGAAATTTTTGAATACAGGTTGTTTGTACTTTTTTTGTACTTTTCCCAAAATAGAATACCTTCCTATGAATAAACCACCTTGAATATTTTGGAGATTAGAGACATACATATGTTAGTGGTATTACTTTTCCCAAAAATCAATCCATAAATACAGGGTTTCGAATTAATCCTAAAAGAAAATAATTTTGTCTAGTGGTTCTCTCTGTGAAACACCCTGTATAAAAAATATGTACTGTGCAATATTTTCTCGTCAAAATACTTTATCGAAGAGAACGTTCCAAAAATATGCCTCCCTGACGTCACAGTAGAAAAAGTGAATTTTGCCAAAAAAACTACCGTCATACATTCGTGAATCACCTTGTAAATATAAATATTTTTAATCAAACGTATCCACTAATTTCATTAGTAGAACATGTAGTAAACATCTGTGTGCAACAGAAATCCGATCTAACTTTTTATAAATAAAAAATAAATCCGAAAATTTGGGCAATTTTCAACTTTAACACCCCGTATTTAGAAAACTAGCCATCGGATTGGGTTGGGCCCATTGACACTTTTGGTTACTGAGTCGGGTACAACAACATACCAAACTTTCAGAAAATTTGACCGGTCGCCACTTTACATAAGAAAAGTGCGGGGTCCTGTTAGGGTAATCGAAACGTTAGAATTTAAATTCATGCCCGGCTCGATTGGTCTCAATTAAATGAAAACTTAACATTTTCGCGATATTCGTTTCGCCTAGTCTGAAAGTAGCCTTGGAGCACAAAGGAGTGACACAGATCACAGATTGCAAAAGGGCACAGACAAAATATGCTCGTATTTGTTTTTCAAATGACAAAATCGATTTCAACCTTAATTGAAATTCACAGAATCTGTGACATAATTGATATTCAACTCAATATAATTATATAGTATAGATTAGGACTTAATTTGTACGTCCTGAAAACGTTCTCATCTTACGTCCCTAAAACGTTTGGCGTCGTACATCCTCAGGACGTCCAAAATAGATACCAGGACATTCGGCTATAGTAAGGACATAAAATGGACATCCTCGGGACGTCTTGTGCTATCTGGGTATTTATTTGATATTTATTGTATTTTTGTAACGTTTATATTTATTTTATTTGTTATGTATTTTTATACAATCTTTGATGACAGATTTTATTGATTAAATAAATTTATAACATAAATAAAGAATATAAAAAAATTTTGTCCGGTTGAAAACTAACAAATCGTTGCAATTGTTCAAACAATTTTGGTTTAAACAATATGGCACGGGGTTGTCCAATGGCAACATGCATTTATATCATCAGTAGGGCAATTTGAAGAGGATCGCATAAAAAAATTGAGGTGGAATGGTTCTCAGTACTCATGCGCCGATTCCTCACGGACTAATATGTTTTCGTGCGGGTCCCTTTGTTTCCATGTTATTATACTTGTTTTCAGGATAACTCAAAACAAGATAATACAGTGGAGGAATACATGGAGAATAATGATTATTCGAGAACACCACGGAAGAGCATCAGTCCAGATCCTAACGCGTCACTGATTGTATATCTCATGAGCATCATATACATGCCTCACTCGATAAGGATGATATGTTTAACAAACCTGTTTTGTTGGATGGCACACGTTTGTTATTCTCTCTACTTCACAGACTTTGTTGGAGAAGCAGTCTTTCAAGGTAACCCAACGGTGAGTGATCCAATCAATTGCATCCAGGATGAACAAAGAACAGATCCAAGTTTTCGATAACTTTTTACTAGTATATTTTTCAGTCCTTCAGACCTATCAATTTTGTGACGGTGAAAGAGTTAACACAAAAATCAAGAACGATGAAAATATTTCATTGCTACTGTATATTTTTTGGTTTGATATAAAGTTATCTTAACCCTTTCGGTCACCTTGTGTACCCCAGTACACACCACTTTTGGGAATTTTTATTTACCATATGCGACCAAAGTTTTCTTTCTGTACCTATATTCAATCAGTTTACTATCATTTAGTAACATATGCTGATATCTATCGGCCAATAGATGAAACTGATATGGCATTAAAGGTCCACGCACACATCTTATGAGAAAAAGTCCTTCGGTGAAAATGGCTGGATTTTTCACATGTTGTAGCGGGACAAAGAGAGTAAACTAACAGGAGGGTTTAATAAGCTCTAGCCAATCAGATTCTTGTAGCATCGACGCGTCATAGTGACGCACTTGGACATGAGTACAGAGTCGAACTCGAACCAAGAAACAAAACTGTCACGTGTAACTCTCATATACCAAGAGTGCATAGTGCACTAGTCAGTCACTGTCTATAGATATTGGCGGCTATGACATTTCGTCACAAATGTTCTTTCATCTCTTTCTATTAGTGCCCCCATTGTCTTATGGGGATTAGACTCTCCTAGTCAAATAACGTTTAGTCTCCTTGGTAGCGGGAGTCATTCTGAGTAAAAGTCTCCATTGGCCCAACTCAATCGTATGACTAGATGCGGCGCTATAGGGCGCCAAATCATGAATTTTGTGATTTTTGAAAAAATTCAGCTGAATAAAAAAATATCAATATCTCATTTATATTCAATATTATGTGCGACTGAGCATTCCTAAAATTCGCAAGAAATATTTTTCCATAGTACAGAATGAGAAAATGCCACTGTTTTTCTGCAGGGTTGTCAACAATATGGGTACTCAATTCATCAGTGAAATTCGCCTACGAGGTTATAAGTTGATTTGAGTTTATCATTGAGTAATAATTAGAATGGTTTGTTGATCGACCCATATATAATGAAGCTATGAATGCAGAGTGTTTGGAATAAGGAAGGGTACATATTCTATACAGGATGGCCCATTAGTGTGAAGAAGTACAGTATCTCGCCTATCATGAGGAGTATGAAAAATTGCTTCAGATAAAAGTTGTATGGTTTACTTTGTTGCTTCTTATGAAAATATTTTGGAATATACAGAGTGTTTCTTTGAAGCTTTGTGTTGACAAAGCATTGAACTGGGCAAAACGTTTAACATAAGAAGATATTTCCTTTTTTCGAAAATTTTTCGGTGTTGTAATGTTGAAAGAAAGAAAATCTTCGGAAAAACAGACCATCATGCACAAATTCTGAACAATATACGTTCCTCTACGTTTTTTAATAAAGGGCTAGTTTAGTAACTCCATGCCTATGATTGAATTCTCCTTGAATTCAGATGGGTGAACCAAGTTCATTCAGTTCAAATATATAGTCGACGGAAATATACTCAAATATCCTCAGAACATCAGATATATTTCTTTGAGTGACTCATAAAATATGTTTATATTTTTTTTAGCTTGCTAATTCCTTCAAAAATACAAAATTAATCATTTGGAGCCCTCTATCGCCAAACCTTCAGGTATTAGGACCTAGTTAGGTTAATAGGAGGTGACTCCAGCTCTCTGTTGAGGAAGTCATGATTGAATCCTCGAAAAGAGTCATTACTCATTCAAATTGAATGGAGTTTTCCTTGTGTGACACACTATGTATTTTCACTTACATTTCGTTTTGAGAGATCAACTTCCATTCTCATTGAACATCAAGGCGAATTCTTTGACCTAAAAATTCATTATATTCGAAACTACACTGTAGACAATCTTTTTCTTTTGTTTTGTAGAAGAATCATCACGATATCAGTAACGCTCAGTTGAACAACAGTAGACTATCGATTACAAATAACATGTGAATGTTTTTCATTTATCTGAGTTCATTCAAAAATAATAAAATTCGTGATTTGGAGTAATCACATGTATATTTGTATAATATGGACCATTCCTTATTCCAAACACTCTGTATTCATAGCTTCATTATATTTGGGTTGATCAACAAAGCATTCTGATTATATTATCCGCCATTATGAAGGAGAAGTCGTTTTCAATCGCCAATTAAAATCCTCGAAAATACACTCTTCTTCTCAGCACTGTGAAAAACTCTTTCAGATAAATTCCATGAGAATTCTCGATGTCACCAGTAACTATTCTTCTGCGTTTTGTACTTAAAAAAGTCGGAATTTTTGCCCTTAACTATGCCTATTTTGCTTTGTAGTTGATCAGGCCGTGTTGATATCTCATATTCGAATGAAATACCCAGTCTGAGGATTGCTAATAAAGTAGCTTGATGTAGTCAACAACTTTTAACTTTTTGTATTTCCATAAAAATATTTGTTTCAGGCAATAGAAGGAAGTGCATCACGAGAGTTATATGAATCTGGAGTAAGATTTGGATGTTGGGGAATGTCCATGTATTCTCTGTCATGTGCTTGTTACTCAACAAGGATCGAAAAACTCATAAAAGTATTTGGGTGAGTTACCGTCACATACCTCATTGATACATATGTCTTTTGTCTTCGAAAAGTGTCTTCCGTACTACTATCATTATCATTATCACATTATTGCCTATCGCATTATTTGAGGTACCTACACCAGTCTCTTATGATCTTTGAAAATACAGTTATATCGCTCTTTCGAGTATTCTAGTACTGGGCAAGCATTTTTGGCTGCCTCCTAGATATCAATACTTTTCTCACAATCCATATTTATGGAGAAAAATCATATTTTCCCCAGTAGATGATCACTTGGTGACCGAAATATATGTCGAGATGTTGAAAATATTGGATTGGTGCAGGGTAAAGATAGCTCCAGTGTATGCCGCTCTCAAATTATTTTGTTACATAAAGGCCTCCACAGACAATGAGATAGGTATCGCTCCATACGTCGCGATACAAGTCGCAATACAAATATATGAGATTTGTATCGAGTATCCGCGTCTCCATACACGATGAGATGGAATCGTGAAACATCAGTAGATTGCCCAAACCTGTGGTTGTGGCAGTTGCGGTAGTGCTGCACTGCTGATATAATATTTTGAGAAGGAAAAAACTTGCCGTTTATCGACAGTGATACCGTACAGACGATGATACACAGTGATACTGATACAACCACACACACGATGCAATTTGTATCGTTACTACATATCATGCAATATACATATAGCGATACCGATCTCTTCGTCTGTGGGGGGCCTTGAGAGTAGTGGCCGTGGTGCTATAGTGTTCGTTTCTCACCCAGGCGACAAGGGTTCAATCCCACTGACTGCCACTCAGCTAGAGTGGTTCGCAATCCACTCTCACGTAAGCTATAGGTCCTGAATTTCACCTGCCTGCACAAGCTCTTCAATATAAGTATAATATGCTCTAAAATGCCTTCTAAATGAAGTGCAGTATTCATATGTGTTTCTCAAATTTTCATTTACACAAAACAATCTGGAATTTCAAAACAACTTTGTGAGAAACATGAAATGAAAGATAGCTCCTGTATTCGAATTTTTGGAGATTATATAGATCGGGAAATAAGATTAAAGCCTTGCCATACGTTGAAAAATAGTGTCCCAAGAAGTGTAGTGAGTAAATGTTCATCCTCAAGATTAGTCGTTTTGATGATGAAAATCAACTACTGTACCTTTCAGCAGATGTAAAGCTGCAGAATTAAATTGATCTTAAATTCGAGTCCCCCTCCAAAATCACATACTTGGTTGTTAGAATAGCCATTAATGATAAAAAAAATAGCTTCTTTGATTTTTCAATTTTTCAATCGATATTATTCAAATTCTAGCGCCAAGAAAGTTTACGTCGGTGGATTGTTAGTATACTCGACTGGCATGTTTCTAATGGCTATCACCAAACACAAAATTGGAGTAATTCTATTCAGTTGGACTGCTGGTGTTATGTATTCTACTCTTTTCACAATGCCATATCTGATTGTAGCCCACTACCATGCCAAAGGGACGGTAAGTTCATTTCATCATAATACAATAATAATAATAATAAAAATAACCGTAAAATGAGAAATAAAACTTTCTATGTTTTTATACCACTTCTATAGAAGTGGTTTTATTTCTCATTTTTCGTGATGATTTCCTACCACGTAGTAACGGCTACATCCATCAATTTATTAAAAATAACCGTATTATTAATACTTCATTATTTTCAATTAACAAGAAGATTACAATTTCAATTTTTGCTCTATTTATTATCAATTGATAATGTTTTTCCTTTATTGATTTGAGTTCTGAATCTGGAGTAGAGTTATAGTTTTTCAATATGTGGTAGCTGAAAGATTTTTTGAAAAATTCGGTATTGAATTTAGGTAGCGTATGTTAGTTTGATGGCATTTTACTTGTAATGATTTTATGAGAAAGAACGTTAGAGTGAGTTCTCCTATTATCCATATTGAGCCAACCGGGACTTGTTAATGCCTGTGATATGCTTTGCCTTTTTCTGATACCAAATACCAGGCGAAGATTAGAATTTTGTACTTGTATACAGGGTGAACTACTGCCAATAACGGAAAACTATGAAGTGTATTCTCGAAAACACGTGAACCACCAATCATTGTCGCTTCGAAGCTGGTGGTTAGCAAGAATCCTAATAGGAAATTCCAAAAGTAATTTATTTTGGCAGAGCACCACGTGGAAGTTGTAGTACATGTTCGAATATTGGTGTCCAATAAGCTTTTCATGTAAGCGACCAAATTGTGCCTATGAACACAAATCATGGGTTCAAGAGTTGAGTGTCAAAACCATAGGAGTGGAGTTTATTGATGAGAATATTATGATCCAACTTGTCAAATGCCACCGACAAGTCAGTGTAAACAGTATCAACTTGGAGGTTTTGTATAAATGCATTACTGACTGTTTGTGTGAAGCACATTAAGTGGGTGATTGTAGATCTTTTACTGAAGAATCCGTGTTGATTAATGGAGATCAAATTTTTAACATCAGGAAAGATTCTGTTGAACAAGCACATCTCGAAAGCCTTCGCAAAGTTGGATAACAGGGTTATAGGTCGGTAGTTTTGAACGTTATTTAAAGCACAAGTTTTGAAAATAGGGCAATTTTTTTTTATTTTCCATTTGTTGGGAAAGCACCCTGTACTCAGAGCTAGATTGAAAATTACCTGTAATGGTGTGGTAAGAATGTGAGCACAGTCTCTAACGTAGAAACTAGGTATGCCATCGTCCCCACTGGTAAGTTTGGATTTTAATTTTCTAAGAGAATTACAAACTTCGAAATCTGAAAATCGCCTTACAGAGGTGATGGGATTGTTTGGTGTAACATTAGAGAGTTCGTATGTTTGTTGTGGTGGAGAGTAGGCAATTTAAAAAAATTGTGCAAATGCGTTTACAATATCTGAGGGATTGCCGTATTCACCCAGTGGGCACACATACGTTGTTTTAATGTTTTTTTAACGTTGATTGGGTGAAAAATACGTTATCAGTTGAATTTTCAACGTTGTCATTCCAGTTATAATTGATAACGTTATTTCAATACGTTTAAATAACATATATCCAACGTAATTTTACAATTATTGTTTATAAAATTGAGAAGGAATACGTTTTTTTCCCATATCTATTGTAACGTTTATTATAAATGTTATTTTAACGTTGTTTTATAACAAGTCCACAACTTCTTGTTCATTTAAATCGTTTGAAATACGTCTCCAGTCCACAATATGAATACGTTAATAATTTACGTATATTCAACGTAATTTTCTTCCTTCCAGTAGAATTGTTCACCTGAAAATACGTCATTATGAGATGTGATACTAACGTGTGTTCTGAACGTTTTTTTCAACTCCACAATCTACCATTTGTCAACCAATGATATTGCATAGTATTCGTATATATAATTGTTTTGGAAATAAAAAGAAATTAATTGTTCATTTGAATCGTTTGAAATACGTCTTCAGTCCACAATATGAATACGTTAATAATTTACGTATATTCAACGTAATTTTCTTCCTTCCAGTAGAATAGTTCACCTGAAAATACGTCGTTATGAGATGTGATACTAACGTGTGTTCTGAACGTTTTTTTCAACTCCACAATCTACCATTTGTCAACCAATGATATTGCATAGTATTCGTATAATTGTTTTGAATATAAAAAGAAATTAATTGTTCATTTGAATCGTTTGAAATACGTCTTCAGTCCACAATATGAATACGTTAATAATTTATGTATATTCAACCTAATTTTCTTCCTTCCAGTAGAATAGTTCATCTAAAAATACGTCGTTATGAGATGTGATACTAACGTGTGTTCTGAACGTTTTTTTCAACTCCACAATCTACCATTTGTCAACCAATGATATTGCATAGTATTCGTATAATTGTTTTGGATATAAAAAGAAATTAATTGTTCATTTGAATCGTTTGAAATACGTCTTCAGTCCACAATATGAATACGTTAATAATTTACGTATATTCAACCTAATTTTCTTCCTTCCAGTAGAATAGTTCATCTAAAAATACGTCGTTATGAGATGTGATACTAACGTGTGTTCTGAACGTTTTTTTAATTCGAAAATCTACCATTCGTCTACCATTGATATGTATAGTATACGTATAATAATTGTTTTGGATTTAAAAAGAAATTAACGTTCATTTTCAACGTTGTCTTACAATCTCAATTTATTACGTTAATTCAATACGTTCTAATAACATATATTCAACGTAATTTCACAATTAATACTTATATGAAGAACGGCGTGAGTAGTTACAAACATGAATATTTGACGTCATATTAATGCAGGATTCTTCAAGGAACCGTGATTTTTTATTTTAATGCTGCACCATTTTATACATTGGCTGGGGTCCTATTTTCGAGTTTGTATGTATGCGAATTTGTTTTACTGTCTCACACTAACACACATGAAATATGTATATAATTGTCTCTTTCATCCGTATACGAATTGGAAGTCGAATGATTCGAGAATAGCACCCCTGTACTATTGTTTCAATGACGACATATGACTTGGAGGCCAAATTACTGAAGTTACGACATGACTCGGATGCCAGACCACTGACCATGTCACCTCCGTTTGAATCCAATAATAATATGAATGAAATATAAATGCTGGTTTGCCAACAGTGATTTAATTTGTTACCACAAGTTGTCAGTCAACCCTGCCCTGCACCCTCTATTGGAATATACACTAAAATGCACGGCATGAGCACCCCGACCAATGCTGGTGTTTATCAACAATTTTGGATGAATAGTCGTTAAATCGTTAACAATTTTGTATGTTTATTCTGTCTACGTGAGGTTAGTCAGGTTAGGTTGGCTATTATTTACGCATTTTCAAATCAGTTTGAATTCCTCTTGTCTTGTAATTCAAACTTACCGCCGGTACAGTGACCAATCAAGGAACGGTTTTGCCATGCACTTTATTGTCGTCTCTGAGGTGCGTTTCAATTTAACGTCTGACGTCCGGTAACGGACGATGTATGACGTCATAGTTGTTTCGTAGGGCGATATCTTTCGGATTGAATTTTGAAACGCTCTCCTAAATCGTGGTGTAAATAGTTGACGGTCGGACGTTCCACTCAAGAATTTTGAAACGATGGAATGAAGTTTTCGGACAGGACATTCTAAAATCGAAACGCTTCGTAAGAACAGTTAGACGTCGGACGCACGTCGGACGTAATATTGAAACGCACCTCTGCGGGTGTTATAAGTTCTGTGGTTGACAGTCATCCTCCCATCCCATGATTCCCATGATCGGCATTCGGCTTCGGCACGGCATCACTTATTTGCAAGCGGCTACAGGCAACTGGTGTTTACTCGTGAAAAGTGCAGTTTTTAGTTTGTATGTTATACTTCATGAAATCATAGTGCTGTTGCATAATTTTTGAGTTGGTGAGTAGGATTGTTTAGCATTTAAAGTACTTACGAAACAAATGTTCTGAAATTTCATTAATTACCATTACTTTGTGTCATGTCCATTTTCCACCATTTTGATTTTATCAAATCAAAGCGTCGTCAGTATAATTAATAGGTATTTTTTTCTCAAGTTGTCTTTTATTGTTTGGCAATCATAACATATTGGTGGACTATTCCATATCGATTTCGAGAATTTGTACGGAAAAAGTCGGAATTCTACTTTCTTATACTTATTTTGTCAGAGTTCTTCCAATGAAAATGCACAACTCCAGAAAATGATATGTATAACAGTTATAACAGCAGAGGTGAATGATTCTGATTCGTTATTTTTAATTATTGTTCATTTTGTCATGTAATTTCATATTTTTTTGCAATGAATGCACCTTATTAAGAATGTTTGCCCACGAAGAAACCAGTCATTAAAATAATTCATAAGTGATGTTCTTAAACGAATACAATGTTATCCGTTCCATTTGACGAACTTATATCAATCACCTGAGGATGACAATATCAGAATTTCAACCTAACATAAAATGATCGAAAATTATTATTATCCTGGTTAACACCTCGACTAACAGTGAACTGTTGATTTAAAAGAAAAGCTGTTGTGGAACTCTATTTTCATCCAATCATAATGAATAAACGTAGAAGGTACTATACATGGTGTCCCACGAAGTTTTGGAAAGTGAATATCTCAGAATTCGAAAGCAGTGGAGAATTGTAATTTTGGGGTTCTGAATTAAAGCAACTGTTGCAGATTTTTTTGATACTATGTTACCGATACTATGTTACCCAATGAGCCTTTTGTTTTCGGTCACGTGACATCTGATTCAAAATCTTTAATGGGACACGCTATATATTTTGACATTTTTATGTTCCTCCCGATGAAACAATTTCAACGAACTATCACACCTGTGGTCTAAAACGATTAATTCAAGAAATACAGGTACTTCAATATCCTTTGTCCAACGACGATTTTCAATAAAATATGGATGATTATTTTAATTCTGCCTTGTTTTAATCATCACATAAAATATAGGACTGCCCAAATACACAGGGTGACCCTAAACCTAATTTGGCAATTGCTCGGTTCAGACGTCGTGGGACAGAGGATATTGAAGTACCTGTATTTTTTGAATTGATCGTTTTAGACCACAAGACAAGTGTGATAGTTTGTTGAAATTGTTTCATCGGGATGAACATAAAAATGCCAATGGGTGTTCCATTAATAATTTTGAATCTGATGTCACGTTACCGAAAACAAAGAGCTCATTGGGTAACATTATATCAAAAAAAGCTGCACCAATTGCTTTTATTCAGAACCCCAAAATTCTCCACTACTTTCAAGTTCCGAGATATTCCCTGTCATAAACTTCGTGAGCCACCCTGTATATCGATATCTTGAAATGACACTCGCCCTATCAATAATGCTCAGGCTGCATCTAACGAACATCTTCATCCAACAAAATGCTAGTTTTCTATAATTCTTCTTTACATTTTTTTTATCTATCTGATAGATATAGGTGTTAACCAGGAAAGAAATTTTCTGTGTGTCTGATTCTTTTTCTTCGTATTTATAGAGGCTGTTAAGATCAGCTTCCCAGCTAAGGAGGAATATCGCATTTGCACGGTGATGAAAGAATGGCTGAAACTCGCCTCAGCCAGGTTGAAGAAATCAACTCCCGCACAATAAAGGACAGCAAATATTTATTTCAGAATGTTTTTTATGTTAAAGTATTTTTTTGTAGAGTGTATAATTGTTTTTTAATATATGTTGTTTCATAATGATTAGAAGTGTTCACTTATTTGCGGTTTATCAATTTGAAAACACCAGGTAACTTTTGATCCAATTATATTTCATCAGGATTTATGAAAATTTCAATATGGAATCATTAGGTACCTGTTGGTTCCATTTGTGAATATTACTAGACGACAGGTTAAAACAAATCAATTTTGTTCTTTTCAAAACATCACTGTATCTAAATATGCATAAGTGAAAATAGAGTAGTTTTCGTTTTAATTCCGAGAGTTCCAACCTTTGACAGCTGTTTCATGGTAACCCACTCATCAGAAAGGATTTATGGAGCTCTCGAAATCAAAACGAATCCACTCAAAAATTAGTATCATTGTTTAAATAGAAGATAGTCAATGCCTGTGGAAAAGGTATTGGACACAAAAATTGGCCTGAAATTCCTTCAGATTCATGTCCAGGATCCCTAAATTACTACTGATAAACCTGTATCCTGAAAAATTCAAATTTGTTTCACTTCTCATAGAAACGCCCCCGTACCTTCCGTAATTTTCAACGTGGGAACATGAAATTTTCAGGGTCGATAAATACACTAAAAATAAAGTCACCATCAATGAGTCATCCGTCGACATATACACTGCATGCCAGCAGCGATGGAACCATCCATTTTTCCATCGCTACTGGAGTTCAGTGTATATCAGGTAGGGTGACCTTTTTTGTGCAGTGAGTTTATTTTTAGTATATCTGCCGATCCTAAAAATTTCATGGTTTTACGTCGAAAATTACGGGGGCGTTTCCATGAGAAGTGGAACAAATTAGAATTTTTCAGGACTGTAATTTATTTCAATGATATTGATTAATATGTATAAGTCAACGTTATAATACAATATTCAGATATACTAAATCAATACGTTGGAAAACAACGTTTATTAATTAGGTATGTAAGTGGTGGAAAAAACATTATTTATACGTGGATTGAACATATAAACGTGTATGGCAGTATAATATACGCACACGTTATAAATCAACGTTCAGCTTGATTCCAAGATATATTATAATAATACGTTGACAGACAACGTTTATCAAAGATATACATTATGGTGAAAATAAACAGTATTTATACGTTAATGATTGAACATATAAACCTGTATAGTAGTATAATATATGTACACGTCCTAAATCAACGTTGAGGGTGGGCTCAAAAAATATTATAATATTAGGTTGAAAGACAACATTTATCAGTGGTATGAGTGATGGTGGAAATATACATTATTCATACGTTATTGATTAAACATATAAACTTGTATGGTGGTATAATATACATACATGTTATAAATAAACGTTTTTGATTTTACCCAAGATATATTATAATAATACGTTGATGACAACGTTTATTAATGATATAATTCTCGATGCAAAGAAACGTTATTTCCCGCGACATTTTTACCATTTCTCAACGTTCGGTTATGTAACTTATTTTCAACGTATTTTCAACGTGCGTGTGCCCATTGGGCAACATCGTCGAAGAATAGTATACTGGAGATTCTTGATGAACCTTTTGTTTTGAATGTAGGCCCAAAAATTAGCTGGATCTTCTTTTATTGTCCTTTCAGATTTCGTTTCGTATTCCCTGAACGCTACATTAATTTTACTTTTAATGGAACGACGAAGGAATCGGAAATTTTCCCTGAAATTATCAGAGGTGGTGGTTTTCAGTTTTCTAAAAATTTTGTTTTTGCGTTTGATATCTCTGATTATTTCACTGTTGAACCTTGGAGGATATTTACTAGTGAAGTTGCGAATAACTATTAATCTTATCCAGAAATATTTTGCCTAATCTGAACTAGAAATTTCAGGTTACATTCTTCAATTCGTATTCATAAATAATTATGAGAATATACATTATGATTTTCTAGTGCCATTTCACATAGAGTATATGTGCAGTGCAAGTATTCTATTTCAAAATTTTGCCGAGAAGAAAAATAGTACTCAGACACTAATACCGAATTATATAACAAACTTTAGTCTGCTAATTATCACATGAAATACTCTTAATTTAAGTAAACCTCAACCAGCACCGCTTGGCCTTTGATATGCGTAAGCTATAAAAAGAGTTAGACACTGAGCGACGAAGAACGACAACCGTTCTCTATCTGAAATGAAGAAATGTTCATTCTCACATTCAAATTTCAGAGGTCAAGCTGTTTTGGTTAGACGACACGCTCTGTGATTCGTCACTGCAATAGAGGACTTCGGATAAGGATGCAGTCATGCCACCATACAACTTTTGGCTTTAAAACTACTGTTAAGAAACTAAAGTTAGAAATGGGAATAATGACCATAACGCGGAATGAAATTCTAGAACACTTGCAAGCGACTAACGTTGCAGTCGTCCGATCAAGATCTTAGCATTACATCATAAATCATTACAAGTCTACTTACAAGAAATATGATCCAAATTTGCAGATATAGAGGTAGAAGCCAAAGCCCTAATTAGCTGTAAAGAATATCAGAAATCGCCTTTAAGAAAGCTCAAGTGAAATACAAAGTTCGACCATTTTAGCAGCAGCTCTACTACACTCGAAGAAGTTGCAGAACATCAAACTCCTGGACAACGTTTTGAAATTCATTTTTTTGTTGTCGTAATAGACGAGGAAAGTGTGTCGTCACAAATGTCATACTTGGCAAAAACTGATTCCAAACAAAGATTTTTAGGTGACATTCTTTGTTGCTCTGCTTATTATTTTGTGTTTGGTTCTTTGGATTTTGTTTTCTCATTCAAAAGAAGTTGAAAAACCTTAACAGAAACAGTATCGTAGTTATCGGACAAGCTGATTTAAATTCGACGGTGGTTTGTTTGGAATCAGTTTTTGACAAGAATGACATTTGTGACGTCAGCACTTTCCTCGTCTATTGTCTGTATTAGCTAAACAACGCATGGAAGCTTACCATTAAGTGACTAGTGTTTTTGGAATACTTCGGCTGAAAATATCTTAAAAAGAACTCGAATTATCGTCAATTATTTCCTAGATGATGTGGATGACAGTCTGGCAAATGAACTGGTGCAGTTTGCTAAGCTGCTGGAAACAGATGTGGCTGCTGATATTGACAGCAAAAAGAAAAAGCACGAGGCTCAGAAACTTCAAGTTTATAAACTGTTGACGGAAAATTCATTGGAATCGTGTTTGCCAAATAGTGATTCGCATTAACTTGATTTTGAAAATCACCAACTACAGCGGAGAACGTTCTTTTTCAAAGTTTAAGCGTATTAAAAAGGTGTTAATAAGGAGCACAATGGGACAAGAACGTCTAAACGACCTCACTATAATGAACATAGAAAGTGATTAACTTAGAAATATTGATTTGACGAGTGTTACCTACGAATTTGTTCATATTAAATCACGAAAAGTATTTTTTTAAATGTGCTGTTTTATTTTATAGTCTATACTTTAATACTTATTGCAAATCCAGGGCCTCTTTTTCACATTTGCTACAGGCCCCACGGTGGCTTTTTCCGGCACTGCCCACACTTCTCCGAAAACCTGGGAGTTTCGTAAAAACAAAAAAAAAATTACATAATACCTCTTTCAATCCCTAGTGTTTTGTATTTTATGGAAAATCTCAATATTTCCGTTGTTATGATCAATTTCAATCATATTACGGGGTTACTGAGGCTACCAGGAACCCTGACATGAAGAAAAGTTGACGAAAAACGTGTCAGTAGTTTTAGAGCCAAAAGTTGTGTGTTGGCATGACTGCATCCTTATCCGAAGTCCTCTATTGCGGTAAGTTTAAATGACATTCAAGAAAAAGGCAACCGAGTTGAAAATGCGTGAATTACTAATAACCATTCAAAATTGTTTGCGATTTAACGACTATTCATCCAAAATTGTTAATAACCTAGCATTGGTGGGAGCGCTTATGCCGTGCATTTTATTGTATAGTATTTTAGACTACCTTTAGTGTCATTTCTGTCTTCAATTTCAGTTCGAAACAACTCCGGAAGGAGACGAGAAGATATCAACACAGATTCGAGGTCTCGGCACGGATATTGCACTAGTTTCAAGCATGGTGTTCTTAGCTCAGTTCATTCTTTCTGTTTGTATGGGCACCATCGTCAGTGTTACAGGAACTACCACGGCGGTAGTGAGCGTTGCTAGTACTCTAGCATTATTTGGTGCTATATCAGCAACACAAGTGATGTATTTAGATCTTTAAGTTGTTCCTACTTAGTGTTAAGAAAAAACGATTCCAATCTATATAATACAAATGAAAATGTTTTCTCAGTTTGTATATGTTAGGATAACGATTTTAAATCATGTTGGAAAACTATTCATTTTTATTCTACGAGGTGTTTCCGAAATATAATACCAACCTTTGGATACTGATTCTACAGGCAACACATTGGAAAAAGTTTTATACACATGGGTCCGCAAATGCTTCCTAAGGGAGCTACAGCCCTTCGAAAGAGGCACCCATAAACTGATTTCCAATCAATATCTCAGGAACCCGTTGAGATGTACACCAATGGAAGTAGGTTCACGATCAGTATCACTGAATGTTATCATTTCCCAATAAAATCAGTGGAAAACAATTCTAACCATAGGCGTGCAAAATCAGAAGGATGAGGAAGGGTTTTATTTTACGATAAACCCTATGTTTCCTAGGTTTGTACAAAAAATATTGTTATCGAAATCTTCCCAAAATTGTGTGAATTTTGTTCAAGAAATTCAAAAATATACTAGCATAATTGACTGTACTGTTATTCTATGGAATTATATATCATAAGTGTTATTAGAATTTCAAATAAATGTTTACAAAATGGAAACAACAGAAAAGTTTCAAATTATTTATGTGGCCTTCTCACCGTTTTTATAGTTCGAGGAATAAAATGACAAAAACTAATGAAATAGATCATTAATGTCGATTGCTTTTGTTTCATGTACACAACATTCAATGACTTTTATTCCACATATTAAGCAACGATAGACTCAATAATTTCTAATTAACAGAATCACTAAGAGTCTGTTAATTCAAAACTACACTTTGAAATCTTCCATAACCATTATTATATTTACCAAACTCAACCGCACCTAGGTATAACTACACAGGGTGAGTTGAAGCAAGTTCAAAAGAAAAAATTCTGACTTTCTTAGTGACTGAAACCTACGAAGGCGTAGAAGAGCCACGAGCAATTTTTTTTTTGGAATCCCGACTTTGATCTTGCACCCCCGACTTTAATCTCGGGGGTCCGACTTTAATCACGTACCCCCGCCTTTAATCTCAGGTGTCCGACTTCAATCTCGGACCCCCGACTTCAATCTCGGACCCCGAACTTTAATCTCGGACCCCCAACTTTAATCTCGGGGGTCTGACTTTAATCTCGGCCCCAGACTTTATTTAATCTTGGGGGTCCGACTCTAATCTAGGACGCCCGACTTTAATCTCGGGGGTCTGACTTTAATCTCGGACCCCCGACTTTAATCTCGGACCCCCGACTTTAATCTCGGACCCCCGACTTTATTCTCAAACCCCCTATTTTAATCTCGGGGGTCCGATTTTAATCTCGGGGATCCGACTTTGATCTCGGGGGTCCGACTTTAATCTCGGACCACCGACTTTAATCTCGGACCACCGACTTTAATCTCGGGATTCGACTCACTCAATGCTCTCAGATTCTAACATTTTTACCAAGGAATCTCTTCATAAAGCTATAAACACAAAATGCAACGTTTTCACAAAATTACCCATAGCATTTATAAGAAGTATCCTTCAGATTGTCGCATTTATACACTTGATAACGACTGTATAGATTTCAACAGTTGAAATGTCGTGAATAAAAAAATTGCAGAGAATTGAATTTCTCTTTGTTCTTTTTTTGACAATGAAAGTCCTTACTCAAAGTGAAATATTGTCAACCACTTTCAAACAAACGTTAAACATGACTCCTCTGGAAAAAACTTTCGATAAAAATTGAGCTGTTTTTATGTATAATGTCTAGAAAAAACAACTACTTCCCTAGCTAAAGCCACGTTGGTCATTGAACTACATCTGATAGATATTGTACTATAATAATAATAGCCACCCTCTACCCGCACAGGCTATGCCTTTGGGTACACACTCTTCGACTATTTATGAGGAAGTATTATTATTATAACTTGAGAGAATACATTCTATTCAAATATATTTTTTGTTATATCTAACAGAAAACAACTACTTCCCTAGATAAGGCCACGCTGGACATTGAACTACATCTGATAGATATTGCGAAAAAAACCTATCTTGCAAATTTTCACTTTCAGAATTTTTCTTTCAAGTCATATATTATGATCTTTTCACAATATCTATCAGATGTAGTTCAATGTCCAGCGTGGCTTTTGCCGGGGAAGTAGTTGTTTTCTGTTAGATATAAAAAAGGCCTAATTTTTATGGGAGGTTTTTTACATTTCCAGAGGAGTCATTTTGTTTCAATTTTCAGTTCAAAATCTTTATCTTTTCGATAATGTTTCTATTATTGCATGGGACAAAAAAGTTTACTTCTATAGCGTTTCAATACATGGGACATTCATTCTTTGCTTCATTTCTAAACCATTTCACCACATGTAAACTCATTATTGAAGGACCCTAAAGATAAATTGATTAAAATTCGAAACGTCGCAACGGTCAGAATATATTAGTCCCAACAAACTATCTGAACACATCAATGTAACTATTATCTTCCAGACTGAGATCCGGAGCCAGATATATACAGGGTGATTTAGAATGAGAACAACAAATTCTGTGTACTTATTTTTTATATAAACTAATATGACATTTGTTGTTGTTTGTTCAAAATTTGTCCTTTCCTTCAATCGGCTGCACTCTTACGAGCAACACTCATGAGTTTCCGGGAAACTTGTGTGAGCTAGGAGAGACCAGGCCTTTAACTTTCAACATGTGATGCTTTTATGGTTGACAAGTAAACGTTCAACCATCACTACCACCATGAACAGATGTTTTGATTTGCTTTTCGACTGAAATCCCGAGATTAAAAGCAGGGGTCCGACTTTAATCTCGGACCCCCGACTTTAAACTCGGACACCCGAGAAAAAAGTCGGAGGTCCGAGATTAAAGTCGGGGGTCCGAGATTAAAGTCGGGGGTCAGAGATTAAAGTAGGGATTCCAAAAAAAAAATTCTCGTGGCCCTTCTACGCTTTCATAGAAACCAGTGTCACGGTGTTAAAAATAGTGGTTTGATGTTAGTGTTTTTGATGTATTATAAAACTTCAGTGTAAAGGTAGCCCAAAGCATTATTTGAAAAATTACATAAAATATTTTCGAGTAGACTCTGATTCTTAGATAGTGAAAAAAATTTTTGAATCATTGTCTGATTATATTCAAAATTGATTTGAAGAGATTTTTGTAGCCGAATATGGCGGAGGAGTTTTCTGATATATGATCCGATTATATCCAAAATTGATAATTCAGGGTTCATGGGTTCGCAGATAATTTTTTTCTCAAAATCATAGAATTATTTGTGGTGTACATGTTTTGTCATTTGTGGTCAGGCAATCAAAATTAGTACTTCCTGGTGATTTTTTTCTATAAAAAAAATAATGATGGAGGGCAACTATTAATATAAGAAATAATCGACGAAAAAAAGCTATGTTCAACCTAGCAGCAAAACAGTGGCTGTGGACTACCAAACTCTATAGTCAATCCACTCTTTTACTGTCTAGTAAAATAAATAACTCATTCTTTTTCAGTGCATTTGAATGGACGCTTGTTTTGAACAGTATGTTTGATTGGATTCATTCTAATTTCATTCATCATTCTTATGAATTCAAGCTCAGCTCAGCAAAGCTCGGTTCATATTAGCTTTCAAAAAAGCTCTCGTCATAATTTGAGTCCTCTTACACCAATGTCGATTCTTGAATTTTCAAATTTTCTTATAAAAGTGTTCGGTGTTCATCAAATATACCAAAAGGTTTTATATACTACAACACTAATGCCTTCGAAATCGAAATGTGAAAAAATGAGAGAATAATTCATAATTCATGAGAATCGTTTACCAGCCATTATACCAATATAGCAGATTGGACCGAACTTTTAAACAGACAGGATTCGAAACACCTAGCTGTGAGCAATTAAAATTCGAACAAGAATTTGGCTGGAGTCAGAACTGTATCTTGTACACTGTGAACACACCAGCGTCGATTCTTTCCTCCAGTACCGCCTCCACTGGAAGCAGAAGTTCTACATTTAAGAGACTGAAGTCGTTGTTAAGGTCTACAATGGGTCAGAAAAGACTAATTGGATTGACTTCATTAACTGTACACAGAGATATTGAAATAAATATCGATGCTGTTATTGATAGGTTCTCAAACCAACGTTAAAGAAAAATTGACTTATATTATGAGATAGTTGATATTTTGTCATCAAGAGTTTTGCATTTTAATTTATTTGACCTATAATAACTGATAATTAAATTGAACGATGGTTGAATTTTTTCAAGAATGTTTATATTTTTGTTGATTTACCTAGACTGTTTCCTACTTCCTAACGAATTATTCGATAGTTTTTTTGTAAGTTGTTCATTTATTATATTTCAAATTCACTTATGAGTGTGGCACCTGGCTCAGAACAATTTTTTTTTTCACAACCGCTTACCAAAGTAGCCTTTGACGCTCTCAGATCTCAGCGTAACGATGAAGTTTTCAGTTGTAATACCACAAGAGAGTGAGAATAAAGTGAAAATAATTCGACAGATTGTTGCCAGTTCTAGAAAAAATGTGGAGAATTATTTTCTACTTTATCGAACTCTCGTGTGGTATTCGAGAGATTATTTTTTGATGCCCCATCATAGACACATTCTCTATGTAACATTTTTATTCATTACGGTTATCTAAATTCATTTTTCAATTTGCATGCAAACTGATGACAGACGTCAAATCAAAAGTATCAGTTGTTGTCACACATTAAAAACAAAACACCACGAATATTCCCGAGACAATAATCTAAGTAGAAAATTCCAACTATGATGATGTTGTGATTGATTTGAAAGTACATCATAGCTTTAAATTGATGGTTTTTATTGGTTGCAAGATAAATATGTCGAAAAATAATCAGCTTCATTTGCCTTATACATGCGTTAACCAAGAAGGTGATTTTTATCACTGCTTTCTGTAGACTTCTCTTTGTATTTCAAAATATCATACAACCGTATGCACCAAAGTAGTTTAAACGAGATTAAAATTTGAGCTTGATTAACTCTGATTTTTTGTATGCACCGTATTGAAATACGCCTTAATCGCGATTAACTTTAATCCAATGATTTTCGAGGTTTAAGCTTAGCACACGCACGTGTGAATGGTGGGTTGGTTGTTAATGTACCTTTGTATTCCTCAATAAAAAAGGAAAAATGAGGATAACGGAGATATTAATGATGTTATTAATTTTGGATTTTCTACAAAATAATATGATCGGGCGGAATACTTCCATATATATATATAAATATGTTTTTCTTTTGGAAGTTCAAACTTCGAAAGGAGACAACTCTTCTGGTTCTTCAGCAAATTCAGAAGGAACTGCAGTGTTACATAACATCGCCTCAAAGATGAATGAAGGGATTTCTGCTCCCCATGAAAATCTAGGAGAGTACGAATCGGAACACATGTTCGAATAATTAGGGGATACACCCAATATTCATTTATTTATTTATAAGGCTTTCCAACAGGATGTATGAAGCATATGTTGTATGGTATGAGCAATCGTAAGGAAAAAATTCCTAAAATCGTAAAGAGAATTCATTCAATAATTATTTTGCTTGTTTGTAAATATTCCATAGTTCGATCATACATTTGGCTAAATTCTGCTGTGCACTTTTTATGAATACTCGTGAAAGATTTTGTACTCGTGAAAGGTTTTGTAGTTACACAAAACCTTTTACTTGTGACAAAAATGTGAAAAGTTGTTCTTCTTCATACTATCTACGAATCTGAAAGTCATATATTTTAACTTTTAAGAAATAAAAGAGTGTTTAATGAATACACGATGAAGAAATAACTGTATTCCACTATACAATCAGAACTTCAAATCGTTTATACATTTTCTCAATGTGATAAAGAAAAACAACGAAAAACTGGCTGATCTAATTTCAGAAATGTTGCCTAATTTTTCAGTTGTATCTGATTTGGATAGCTAGAAGTTTCTTTAAAACCTTCTTTTTTTGGTTTCACCTTTCCTAATTCTTGGCATCGTTCATCATCCAGTCAAAAGTGTCTGCTACCTTTAATGGTAAAGGTATCGGGCTTTTCTTCAAAACAAAAAGAAAAGTGAGTCCATTCATTTCAGACTTTCATCGTCTTATAATTTGTATAAATCACGAAACACGAAACTGAAAGAATTTCGTGGGGTCTCTGATACTTTACGAGTTATGACTTTTTGAATCTTGAAAATAAACCATATCCAAACACGATTTTTTCAGTAAAAAATAACTCAAAATGTCTCCTTCTTTTTGCCGACACTTTTTACATATCCAAATGAAATCATATTTCATAATTACAAGTACCAAAACTGAACGTTTTACAAACAAAATTAACCTTATATTACTATACTCAACCTCACTTTTCATAGTGGTTCATTGTTGAAATAAGTAGGGTAGGGTTATGAATAGGTTTTTTTCGAGAAGGTTGTTTTTTTTGTGAAACGTTGGATTTTGTGCTTGTAATTGTGAAATACGTGTTGATTAGGATCTCAAAAGAAAAAAAAAAGTAACAATACTTTTATTTTGTTTCGTGAAAAAGCCTGATAAACTTACCTTAAGCCATTTTTTTTCTCAATCCTTTTTTTCTTATTTTCAAATAATATTCTGAGCGACTCTGCAATACGATAGCATAGACCAGGACCACTTGTATTTTATTCGTTTCCGATATTTTTCCATGCATTTTTCTTATCATCCAGCGATGTTCGATTCGTTTTGTCATCTTTCAATACCTACCGTCGCATATTCCTCAATTTTTAAATTAACCAAACATTGTTTCTCCAATATGGATAAATTTCGAACTCTTTTAATACCTTCATAGCGTCGCTCATTTTTGTTATCAGATTCTATAACATTCAAAACTTGGTATCTTGAGTCTGCGCGACTGTTGAGATGTCAAAGTTTGATATTAAAAACGTCAAGTTGTGCATATTTTTGCAATGATGCGAAATTGTTTTTTGGATTAAGTAATCCGCACTTTTCATGTATCGGAGAATATAACTTAACCCAAGACAACTTAATCCGGTTTAGTTGATCTGGATTAAACGCGAAAACGGTGCATGTGGGCATAGTCTTCACGGTCCCTTAGTTTTCATCTAAAAATTAAATCAACTTGATACTGAACAGTGGGAGTTACTCACTCCCACTCTACTGAACATTTTTTTTGAGGAATGCGCTGTCCAAATTAATATATCATTTTAAACTTTCACTGAAGTATGAAATTGGTAAATTTCATTATTTTTAGTTGAAAACCCTGGGTTAGTTGTTATTGTCTCATGACAATATGACGACGAAGAATATGGTCAATTTATATAAATCCCTATTCCGCTACTATAAGTACCCCCCTAGAAAAAACTCTATCGACTCGCCTTCCACACCAACGGTTGCAAACGGTACAGAGCAAATATTTTCAATTATTATCGTCATTATCAGAGTACAACATAAAGAATAAAAACGTATTTGCACGCACAATAGAAACATTTTTGATCGATGATGAACCCTTTACTCCCATATACACCTACTACGTAGGCTTATTGTGGCAAGTACCTGTCAGAAAATAACTACTCCCCTGGCTAAGACCACGACGGGTATTGAATTAAATGTAACAGATACTTGTACAACGTTCCTCAAAGCATCAGAGGACGCAGTTGCAGGTGCCCTCTATGACCAACTAGCAGAATTATGTTTTGATTTGGACAGGGTGATCACCTGCAGACTAGATTTTTATGAATTTTCAATAAGATGCGATTCAAGTTATTTTGAATAGAAATCAATTGGGTGATATACCATCATCATAACTTGCTCAAAATAGACTATTCATTATTATAGACGGAAACAATATCTCTACGTAGTTTACTTTAGATTATGCTGAACAATTCGGTGTTTTCATTGAGCATATATCAATGTAATTTATGTATCTATGTAAAATAGAAGGTTCACATCAGAACTTGTACCAACTAAAAATTGAAATTTTTGACGATTTATAATGAAATATGAGTTTGAAAGTTGGTGAAAATGAACAAATTCAAACTATAACCAAAACGCCATCTGATTGGTCCGGTGTGTCAGGACGTCAAAACTCATATCAATATCGTTTGTTTACATTTGAAGTGTGGTTATTGTAATTAGAGTTGATTTGTTTTTGGGTTACTAGTGAAACATTCGCTCGATTTATTTAAAACCAACGAAAAATGCCGTCAGAAGGGTTTGTGAAAGCATCTTCAAATAATTTACCATCGATAGACATTTTTATGGTGATGGAGTTCATTAAAAACAATGATCGTTTCAATGCAGCCGAATTTTTAGAAATGTGAAAGCAACAGTGTAAGTAAAGTAAAGTGAAATAACTAATGATTAGTTGGTGAAATTCTCACTAGAAATGTATTAGAAATTCTTTGAATGATTTACAATCAACAAATGTTCAAATGTTCTCTTCGTTATTTTGAGGTTATGTCTGAACAAGTGAAATATAACTAAATTTTTCACAGGGGAACTCGTGAGGCTTACGGTGATAATGCCATTGGGTATGTAGAGCTGAAGAGAGAGGGCCCTTTGTGTACTTTACAATGCAAAATATATCCAAAGCACAAAGTCCGTGCTAAAAATTATTCTGTCGAACTAACTGTGGATGAAACTGAATAGAAAGTCTTGAACGTATTCTGCAAAGACTGTGCAGCTTCATCAGGTAAGGTGTGATGCAAAAATCATAAGCGTGTTTTATAGTAGTTATTTTCTTATAGGTGGATGCAAGCATGCACTTGCCTTTCTGATGTGGGTGCATCGGAGAAGTGAGGAACCTTCACCAACTGACATAACATCATATTGGATGAAGCCACGATTATCTGCAGTTGTCACTTCAATGAAATTCATAACTGCTGCTAGTTTTAGTAAAACAAGTGGAGTGTGCCCTCCGAGTACGTCTGCCAGTGGTTCAACATTTATGGATGAAATTGTAGCAATTGGAGTGAGAGAGAAAGTACCAGGGCAGATTTTTAAGTATGCATCTGATGTAGAACAAGACAAGTTCAACAAGTTGTCCATATACAAACAATTATTCAAATTTCAAGCACAAGGAGGAGTGAAATTTGAAGACTTTTTGTCATTTATATGTGTAGGGCAAGTAAGTGAACAGTTGTGCAAAGAAGCAGAATGTGAAACAAAAGGACAGTCAGTTTCACCATTGTGGCATGAACCTAGGTTTTGACGTGTTACTGCTTCAAAACTCTATGAATTTGCTCACTGTACAGTTGCTGAAGATACACTGATGGAAACAATAATAGGAGCATACAAATTAAAAGACACCAAGTATATGAAGAGAGGAATACTTTTAGAAAGCTATGTCCTAAAAACTGTGGAGAAGCAACTGAATATAAAGTTTAGAAACTGTGGCTTATTTATAATTCCATCTTATCCATTATTTGCTGCTTCACCAGATGCTATTTCTTCAGAGTTCATAGTTGAAGTGAAATGTCCAGCCAGTGAAAAATCAGTAACAAATTATGTGAAGAATGGCAAAATTACTGGAAAATTTAAAGCACACAACATTTGCAATTGCATTTGCAATTGCAAATGTTGTGTGCCCAAAAAAAACGTGAGATATTTTGTGTAGCTAGCCCAGAGTATGGACAAACTAAAATTGTTCAAATTTTTTATGAGAACTTTGATGAGGCATTTGTAAAAATGCTGACAGAAAAAGCTTCTACGAACTGGAAAAAATTTGTATTTCCCAAACTGTACAAATCTGTTTGTTGAATAAAATATTGTTTGAATCGTTGTAGTACTTATTTACTTTTTGAAATGAGAGACAAATCAACTATGTGAATAATTTTAACTTCAATAGAAATAAAAATTATACACCTGTACCGCTGTACTGTACCATATGAAAATCTTATTAAGTATCATTGTTATGGTAAATCCAACCATAAAATGTTGATACTTTCCTGATGTCGAGAAAAGTACTAGCTCAAGAAAAATCACTCTGAAAAATCTGTAAATTTTGGTTTGTTATGAGATTTTTATTATTGAAAAGAAAGTGACTAACATCAACTGATGGTGAACATTTATTGATTTTGGAAGGTTCACTGAAAATTATCAAAACTATTCATTTTATTTTTGATTGAAAAAAAAATACTGAAAATTCACCCAGTTAATAACAGTGTCATATTCATTATTATACCTATCCTACAAGTAAAAAACTGCCTTTGAAAATAATTTCAAAATTCTTACCACTTTATAAGGAAACGTCAAGATGTTTCTCTTCATATTGAAAAAGTACAAAATTGCAATGTGTTTTATCGTAGAAAGTCCTAGGAAATGATGGATAAATAAAATATGAAAACTATTTCGATTTTATTGAAAATATATTTGGTTACACAAAAGATATGTTTTACGAGACTTGGGAGTTCAAAAATATGAGAGCTACAAAATGGAGTCATGATAGTTCCCTACTTATTCTAGTTTTCTATTTCACAACTTTATGTTTGCCTTATAATGGGACCTTGTAAATTTATCAATGCACAAGCAATTTCAATAATATGGTCTGTATGTTCTACTAAATTGTGATCTATCACAGAATGTGGTTTCAGATACTCAAATTCTCTTAATCTACGAATCACTCTTTCTATATGAATACGTAAACTGGCTATTCGTTTACTAACTAGGTGGCCTAACTAACTGACAATTTCTATCATGTATCTGTTTAGCAATGTCTTTGAAGCCCCTGTCAGCCATCACACTGCATCCATCAGGAAGTAAATCTAAGAAACCACTGTCTTCCACTAACAAAGAATCACTTATTCTTCCTCCATATCCTTTTGATATGAATTTGATAAATCCATCAGGTGTAGATGAGATCAAATTCTTCAGAGTATTTCACTTTTTATACTCTGACCATGTGAGTGCTTGCTTAACCGGGTCTGTTGGCTTTTGAATTAGAATTTAGAAGCAATCTATGATGGACTGAACATTACTGTAACGTGCTCTGAATGGTATAGGTAAATGATACTTTATCTTTCCTTGAGATGGCCAAAATATAAAACTCCTCAGGTGAGACACCATTTTCAACAAACATCTTTTGAATATTTTGGAAGCATTGGAGACAGACATACCAAGCATGTCCCCTAGGATAAAAAATTGATGATTCAGTTTGATTTTCATCAGAGTTAAATTCAAATTATCTTTACTAATGTCGGTGTGTGTGTGCTGAGCAAATTTATCACATGTGGAAACCAATCATCAGGGATGCCTGTATGTTTCTTTGGTTTCTTCTCTAATAATAACCAAGTACAATTCAATGTTTGTAGCTGTTCTTCTTTTATGTCTTGTGGGAAATCATCCCCTTCGTAATCACTATCAGAGCTTGGGACAAATGAACTGGTGCTTGATTTTACTTCAGCATCGCTGCTGCTACTACTATTTGTTTGTGACAATATAATCCTTCCAACATTGGTGGGCATCTTGATTGGAGAAGTACTGGCATCTTTAGGAAACAAAGTTCTCACTGGTGAAGTAGCACTATCTTTTATGCGACTTGTTATATTACACAGTATATGTTTACTACGAAAATGTGGTTTTGCTTGTATTCCAACATTTGTAGTTTGCAGCGGTCCTTCTGTTGAATCCACATTGGCAGGCATCGACGAATCATCTGTTGTATAAGAACAATCAGTTTCTCTTAATCCTAGTAGCTGATCACTGGTACTAGCACATGGTTCATTGATAGGAGTTGGTAGCTGAGCACTGGTACTAGCACATGGTTCATCGATGGGACTCATCAGTAGCATATTGTGCTGCTTTCTATCACTTTCTGCATTTCTACAAGGACTAGTTGTCTTCTCTGTCGTTTCGCAAATAAGGATCTACCTACTGGCTCTTTTTCTCCCAGTCTGACAGTCAAATATATGAGGCACCACCCCAGGATTCAAAACAATGTTTCCTCCCATCAATTTGTATCTCATGTAGTTCTCCATATCTTCCTCGAGCTGCAATGACAACAAAACTATTTCTAATTTCTATTGATAATAATGAGGGGTATGACAGGTGGTAGGCATCTATGCTTACCTTGAAATGATCTTCACAGCAGAAAAACATTGTTTTCGATTTTGGCATATCTCTTCTAGCTGCTTTAAACCATTTTCTTTTTCGAGGTGCATCTTGTGGCACACAGAGAAATATCTTATTTGGCGTGCTTAGGGAAGTACTCGTACAACATGGTACAAAACACCATTTATTTTGTGATTTCTGCATTTTAATGGGTGTTTCACGTGTTTATTGATAAAATCAGTTGAAACGCTTACAATTCAGTAACAGATATCGACAATTAACTTTCGCAGTACTTCGCAGATGCACTATTTATAATGGAGTACCTACTGTTTATTGTGTTTAACTAACCTCGATATGAGTAATGACGTCAGAGCATGCCGCCATCTTGGCTCTGGCCATTTACGCGGCAAAAATCTATTTTGAAATTCAATATAAAATAACTCCGTTGTTTGAATTTTATTTTATTTTTTAATTTTTTTATTGCATTTGCCATCTAAGGGTTGTCTCCTAGCATGGCTTTCAAAAAAATTGAAAACACCGCTATTTTAAAACACGAAAAAAATTAATTCTCTACAACTTGCAAATGCTTTATCAAAATAAATGTTTTTATCATCTCAAATTAAGGCGGAAACCATACAGTTGTTTAATTTTTCCATTTTCTTCCTTCAAAAAAATATTGGTGGAATTCGCTGACTTCTTAGTGGGGCGTAGTTCACGTTATTTGAATATCAATCAATTGGGCGAAAATTTGAATTTGAGTTGGTGCCTGAATAAATTTTTTTCGTGTTTCAAGATAGGGGTTGGGGGTAAGGGGGAGGTTTTAGATTTTTTTATAAAAAATTTCACAATTGTTCAGCGTAATCTAAACTAAAATACGCAGATATATAGTTTCGGCCTATAATAATGAATAGTCTATTATGAGCAAGGTATGATTTCAACGCCCCTTAGCATCATAACTATTCATTTTTGGGGTTTGTCACCCAATCAATTTCTATGCAAAATAACTAGAAATGCACCATGTTAAAAATTCAGAAAAATCCACCGAAATGTTTTCGTTTACTGCCCTTTGGGGGAGGGGGGATAACCATAAAAAACTGCTATTTTCCTTATGCAGGCATATTCAAACAATTGACGATCCATTAAAAGGCACTCGAGAATTTTTTTTGCGTTTCGTTATTGAAGTTGGTGGGAAGAAGGGGGAGGAAGTAACAATTTTTTTTACAAAACAGCACAATATTGTCCAAAATTAGCTGAAACAAGTGAAAATATTGTTACCGGATTCAAAAATAAATAGTATAATCTGCGCAAGGGGTGATTTCAACGCCCCCTAGCAGCAAAACTGTTAATTTTTTTGGGTTGGCGCAATGGTAACATGGACTACATAATACCAAAAATTCAAAAAAATCCAGCGGGACCCAAATTCCATAAGGAGTTTGCGGGGTCCTTCATGAATTTGTGATACTTCTTGATTTAAAAAAAGTCTTATTTTGATCTGATGAATAGCCCCTAAAATCTTGATGGTGAATATTGAAACACCCGGTATAAGCTTTACAATTAAAAACAAAACAAAACTTCAACTAGATGATTAAAGCTAAGATTAGTTACTTTTGAGGTAACAGCGATTTGGTTCCCCCCTTAAAAGACGTCATTCGAAAAAAAAATCAATCAAAGACATGTGTATGTCTGGCTTTGTCCAAATTATTCACAGAGACCAAACAAAAACTATTGCATTGTTGATTTTATCCCGCGTCTGACCAAGTTGCATCGAAAATAGAAAATGAATTATTCAGATCGGTGATCCTTAATGTCGTTCAGTGTTTACTAACACATCAGCAGACTTGTATTCGATAATAATTTCATGGTCTGCGTCTAAATATATACCGAGATAATTAATGATAAAAAAATCAAGATTTCCACACTGGCACATACGCAGGAGAATTTGGCAGGCCTACAGTTCAAACTGAATGGGTTATAAATATTATCGCATTGAACGCAAACTTGAAAAAGTATGTCAAATATATTTTTGTCGTCGATAATAGCTATCAGAATGTACAAAACAAAGCAGTTGTTCATTTCTAGTGTGTTAAATCAAAGGAGTAATATTTGGTGCTAAAATTACTTTCAGCTACAGCACACTGAAAATATTGCTTTTGAATGTAATATGATTCCTTATCAGACTTCAGAAATAACTGAGGTACAGTCATTCATGAATGCATAATTGAAACCACAATTAACGAAAAAATATTGTCACGCACCTGGTATAGATAATTTTTGTGAATAAAAAGTAACAGGCAAGGACCAGGTGAAAAAAGTAGTTGTGGTTCCAACTTTGAGGAAAACGAATATTTAATCACGAAAACACTCAAAGTGGTGAAATGGGGATGCAGTTTGGGAGTTGATAACGGTTTTTTGCGGCGAAACGTGACCTTTCGATGGAAAAGTTGTATGTAATAAAAAAATCTAAAACTTTTGTGTTCAATACTTTTCGACATAACCTCAAATTAACCGTCAAGATGGCTAAAAACCGATTTTTAAGTATTTAATTTTTTTCTCGCGTATACATGATTTAAATCAGATGATAATTTCTGGAAATATTTCTTTTTTTGGCGTCCAATAAGCATGATTTTTTTCGCAATTCGGAATACGATTAGTTTTAGAGTCAGGTACATTTATCTAAAAATATACCCATATCTGCCACGAACAATTGTCTTGGTGTTCTTTTATTTTTCGAAAGTCTATAAGTAATTATTTTAATTGTTGAAATATTTACTTTCAAATGTTCTATGTAACTTGGTGGTTTATTAATCGTTATACCCTTAAAATTGAGAGAAACCAAAAACAAGTCTCTCTGAATCATGATTTTCTCAATATTTTCAATGAATTTCAATAGTTGTGGAAAACAGTATTATTAAATTAATTTTGTAGTGTGATTATGTATTGCAATATTTTGTTATCAATAATTTAATATAACCTACTTTTGTCAAAAAACGAATGAAGAAAGTTGAAAATTATTGAAAAAATTATTCAGAGAGTCTTTTTTCTCAATTTAAAGTGGTTTAACGATTAATAAACCACCTAGTAAAGTAGACCGTTTCGAAGTAGACATTTCAGCAATTCAAATGGTCACTTATAGACCTTCGAAATACAAAAATATATCAAGACAATTGTTCGTGGAAGATAAGGGTATTTTTTCGAAAAATACTCATAACTCAAAAACTAGTCGTCTTCTGAATTGAGAAAAAATCATGCTCATCTGACACCAAAAACAACATATGCTTACAAATTTTCATGTATATCAAATCATTTATATGCGAGAAAAAAGTTAAATACTGAAAAATCGGGTTTTCACCATTTTGACGGTTAATTTGGGGTTATTGCGAAAAGTTATCGACTCTTCTATTATCTACAACTTTTCTATTGAACATTTTCTGCTAAGCGGTCACGTTTCACCGCAAATCGCAAAAAATCGTTGTCAACCCCTAAACTGCATCCCCATTTCACCATTTTGAGTGTTTTCGTGTTTAAATTTTTTTCTTCAGAGTTGAAACCTAAACAACATCATCCACCTGGTCCTTGCCAGTTACTTTTCTTATTTTGAGTGTTTAGAATTCGTTTTGGCACCAGTCTATAATTTAGAACTGTTCTAGAATTCATCTATGAATATTCTGGAAACATCTAGAAGCACTAATTTTTGTTCTAGATCAAACGTCGAATATACTTATTGTATTCTATGATTTTTTTGATGATTCAAGAATTTACATTTTCCTGTAATATAATAGGTGCAATTGTGAGATTCAGATCAATTGAGTATGAGTTGAGTATATTAGTTCAGCAACTGACCATTTATGACTTTTAAATATTAGAAGTGACAAGTATAGTACAGCGTTGTCATGTCAAGTTGAGCAATAAAAAGCAGTTGTACAGTAGAGTATCACTTATTAAGAACCCGAAAAAGTAACAATATTGAAGTTTTATAAAGATCATTCACAATTCTTTTCCACCATTCCATGTTTCACTTTTTCCACAAAATCGTTTCAGATCTATATGGATCTCTTTTGATTCTTATTTTTATAATCTGTGTTAGTCAGATTTTCTTTGTATATTCTTATCCTTATCAAATGCTCGAACAATTTCACCTGTTGCACCGAGAAAAACGGTCCAAATGCACTAGTGCACTTGACACAATTTTAGTAATGGCAAAACATTTTTCACTTCATATAACCAATGTGCAGTATTTGTTGCAATTGAAAATAGAACTCTGACAACGAAGTATTACAACTTTCCATACTTCAATAAACGACTGCACTAATTACAAATAACGTGCTCCTTTAAATAATTAAAGATATCTATATTTTTGAAGTGTCATTAGTAATCATAAACACACAGAGTGTTAGTTAGTATACGTCTTCGTTTCATAATTAACTTACTCTGGATTTTTCATAAATATCAGTGTCATTAGGAAGATCAGGGGAGTGCGCAAATTTTTCACCAACGGCCAATAGCATCGCTTTCCGCGTTTGTCGGTTGTCTCACAAATAACTGGTTGCACTTCGCAAATTCTGGAGATTATCAACATTTTCCAAGGTGAGTAGGAATACATTATTTCACCAGGAAGTTTTTATAAACGTTTAGGCTCACCGTCATTTATGCATATAACATATTTCTTGTAGTATAATAGTTTCCAATACAATTTTTTTTATACGGAATATCTCATTTCAAATACAAAATGCTGATAATATGAGTATAAGTGAAAATTTGAATTTTATACTGGAAATGGGATATTTCAGATGGAAAAACATATTATTATATTGTTTACTTTTATACTATAAGAAATATTTTATGTGCATAAATGATAGTAAGCCTAAACTTTGATAAAAGCTTCCAGTAATTTCAGGAATTCCATCATATAGTTCATACGATATTCACAAGCAATAAATTCGAGTATAGACGCGTTCGTTTCATCTATCGATATGACCAATACCAAATGTATACTTCAATAACAAAATACATATTTTTTCTTATATCAAATAAAATCGACAATAACAACAATCAAATATATTAAGGGCAAAAACTTTGTGTTATTGCTGTGAATACTGCATTTGATAGTAGGTAGCACTACTTTATATTTGAATTTCAGTTTGATAATGGCAAGTAAACACTGTCTGGGTCTATTTTTCCCTAGCGGCAATTAAAGTAAGACCCAGTCCCAAATACAGGTTCTTTTTTTGATTGCAAGTACTAAAGTTTTAATAATAGTTTTTAAAGTTTTTCTCGGTGTGTGTACCTACTGCTTCCCTAGGTTTTCAAATCCATCCATTCATTTAACACAACCCCAACTCATCTCTGATTTCGCATTTCTAGTAAAAATAATATTTTATCAACTGTTACATCCAGAGGTTAATGATACTAGTTTGCATGAGGTTCCTTTTGTTGTAATTCTTATTTACAACATAAAATAGGTTTCTGAGCACCTGTTCTCACATACATTGAGACAAATGATATGTCCCCTTTGCCTCATTTATCTACTATATTCCTAGATTCAATAACCGTGCTGTCTACATCAGTATAGCTTTCTATACTACAGTGAGCGAATAACTGTGGATTGTTCATAGGGTGTTCCAGCAAAAACAGTCCAACGATTACGTTGATATTTAAAAAACTCGGACCCAGCAACTTTTGTTTTGAGGGGGCATATTTTTATCATTTTAGTAGCTGTTTTTTATTTAATGGTGAAGGGTGTGTCGTGATAAATTTTAATTTGAGCACATCAATTCATTTTAGAAGAGTTCACTAGACTTACCTAGGATAAACATGTTCACAAAAATACATATGCACAAAAAATTATTTGATAAGAACACATGTTACTCAAAATATTCGATACTGTTGTCCGTAAAGTAATTAAAATTTCACTGTAGTATTTTAATCGTTAGTTATTTAATAGATGGGAGTTTATTCTATTAGGGAAAAGGTCGAACTGATTTCGTATTATTTAAAAAAATATTTTTGCAAGAGCAGCAGCGACTATTTTTAGTGAGAGTCACGGTGAAACACGCGTAGGTATTTCATAGTTACATTTTGTATTTAGATTATTCAACCACCTGCCTGAAATGAAGCGATAGAAGTAGCTGTGCTTTGTAGAAACTATGAATTTTACATTAGATACCAGAAAAATGTCGGTAGTAAACTAAGGTATTGGACTGCCACTAACAGTTAATAATCAATTATAAATTGAAACATATTTTCAAAGAAAAATATCATGAAATATTCCTAATAAGCCAGAAACATATAAATGATATTCCTCCAAGAATTTCAATGTTTAGCTGGCATCCCACGGCGCGTGGATCAGCGAGCCTGGCTCGTGGCTTGGGATCGTCAAGGCTCGTAGAGGCTTTGCTCGAAATTTAGGCTTGGCAATTTGTATGCGATCCCACGATGTGTGTGAGTTCGTAGTGAAGGCTCGTGTTGGCTTGTACAAATCTTGCTTTTAGTCTTACCAGTGTTGTTGCACAGTGCACACTTCTTCAGTCCGAATATGAAGAATCGGCGAAGACGAGTAGCAGCTTGTGTTGCTGCCGCCTATAACATCATGTTAGGTAGTTTTTTA
This sequence comes from Chrysolina oricalcia, assembly GCA_944452925.2. Lineage (NCBI taxonomy): Eukaryota > Metazoa > Arthropoda > Insecta > Coleoptera > Chrysomelidae > Chrysolina > Chrysolina oricalcia. The sequence goes on along the minus strand of OX101814.2, from coordinate 22,828,339 downwards.
TTACCAAACAATAGCAAAAGAAAGGGCGTTGGTGAAGAGTATCTTTGCACAAAAGCCGCAAAATGTAAGTACCCTTACCGGGTACCTTTTCAATCCTGTACAACGCGATTCTGCGTACTCCTAGGGTACGAATCAGTCGGTTTAACACAACTCAGCTCAGTTTAAAAATGAATAGTAACTGTCCTATTCTCATCACATAACGGTCCAATTCTCATTACATAAGGTTAAAATACGTTTAAATGCTTTTACTTTCTGGAAAAGCTTTCGAAAAGTATCCATTAGGATATCCTTTTTTTTTCTTTAGTTCTGCGATTGAAAACTTCACAGACATTTGATCTTCGATGCGTTTTCATGCATCATAAACCAGGTTCCTGTTCTTATGATCTGGGTCCTTAGTATTTTATACTGCCGGGTCTACTTCGTAAATCGATAGAAACTCTAACAACACGTCATTAGACCACTCCATAATTAGCACCTATCAAGACAAAATTCTAGATGCTACTGAAACTCCGTACTACGCTTGGATGGTCTTTGGATCGGGTTGAAAGTATACTAGCCGAGCCCAAAGCGGCTCGCCTTCCCTTTGACTCGCATCAAGTTTACCGACAAGAAGCGGGAAAGTCCAAGCCGCGCGAGAAATGGCGAGCACGTCCATTCCAACGGCGCATAGCTCGGCAAGTCACGAGCCAGGCTCGTCGATCCACGCGCCGTGGGATGCCGGCTTTTGGTTCCCATTGGATTGCTCGGCGGACATGCGTGGACCTTTACCCTCATAGTGTTATTACTCGGACCGCACCACAAAATATCCCAATCTAGAAAGGTAAGTCAAATGGCAGTAATGAGCATTATGTTACGCTGGAGCCAAACAAAGGATGGCACTCGTATCAACGTCAACTGTCAACTGTCAGAATCAAATTTCTGATGTAATTATTTAAACAACATCGTTTCATTTCTTTTTCTCAAAGATAATCCGGAAATCTATCCGGCATGGATGGCAAAAATCCAGTCTGATAAACTCCAGAATATGCTTATCGTATGAGCGAATATATAACAATGTTCGTGTTTGTGCTAAATATTTTATGGATGATAACAAAGTTGTTGGAAGAAACGGTCTCAAAAAATAAGCAAATCCGTTTTGTATTCTGTCTGTCTGGTGAGAATTCTAAAATATAGATCAAATATAACATTCATCAAATTAATTTTAGGTAATCATGATGTGAGTGATGCCGAACCGTCTGTGGAACCACTAGCAAAAAATAATAAAAACTAACAGAAGATGGTAAGGTATTTGTGAACCGTCTACTTCCATGAAGGGTCTTGAGCAAATTTTCCCAAAAACCATGTGATTCTGATTCAGAATGTTTGGAGGAAGATATGCTGTTTGTTCAAGGACTCCATTGAGTACAAGAGCAAACCTATGTGTTTCGTCCGAAGAGAGAAAATTAATTGCACAACCCAGAGGTAAAACGCCAATAAACTTGACGAATGTTGTATTTTCGGACCCCATCAAGTTGATGTTTCATAAAAAGGTCCAAAATAAAAGGAAAAGGTCCCTAAAATCAAAGAAACTTAAATAGGCAACATCGAAGTTAAAACATTGGTATTGAAATATTAAAATAGTTTCTTCATTGTATCCAGACCTACCATGTGAATTGATTGTAAATTTTTCATATTCACATGTTTTGTGAAATGCAAAACTTTTGAAATTTCTTAGTCAAATTGTTTTAAGTAGCTTGTAAGCACCTCTGAAAATATTAATGTATGTTTTATTTATGATGTAAAAGATAATTTATTCGTCATATGAAGTATCATGAACCTTTTAATCATGTCGATTCTGTTTCTCAGTAGCAACCTTGTCATCATAGCCAGGAAACTTTCACAGCAGAATATATTTCAATTTTGTAGAAAGCTCGTATACCGGGATCCCACGTCTATTTTCAAAAGTGATTAATAATAGGCTGAGTAGCTCCATTTTGCCGAGACACCCAACTTTTTCCTCTACGAAAATTCTCGATAGTGGTAGGTAATAAAATGCGCAGGCGTCAATCATGTCGATTTGGTGAGTGCAAAAAAGTCATTAATAACAGTTAGTTTTTCAGTTGAACTCAGATAATTCGATAAGGTACTCGAAAACATTTTTGTCCTACAAAATGGTTGGTAGGATTGAGAAGTCCCCCACTCCCAACATGTACCAATGACGTGGTAATTAAAAATCATTAGTAACCAGCGGATTTTTTTACCATTACTTGGTTAATATTTGTAGAATTAATTAGTCATATTGTACTACAAATTGAGTGGCAGGTGTTCCCAGTCCTACGCTCCGAAATTGTCAATTCCATGGTGAAAAAAAATGTATTAGTAACTGTAGGACAATGATAACACATAAAAGGTTAGTGTATTCTTCACCTAAATAATACAGTATCCTACAAAAAAAACGGCTATGTATCGCTAGTCCTAAAAAAATTATTCAAAATTACGAATTATTTTGAAATTTTGGTTTAGCTAATTTAATATACTTTTATTCGTGAAGTAGTATTACTTTCAATTTATAATTGTTTATTCAATTCAAAAATATCATAATTTACGTGAAAAGTTTATGAAAAAAGTGGGAAATTTTGTTTAGCGTTCATAAGTTTTATAAACATATTGAAAACAACAATAACAAAGTAAAAACATAGAAATAATCAATCTGCCCTCCGGGAATGATAACGCATTCGCTTTCACAGATGCAGGGAAACCCGGAAAAACCTTCAACACCACATCGTCGTCTGAAGAGCTGACATTTATAATTGAAAACTTTCAAAGAGGTCTGGCGAATTGTGAAAATCTGCTCTACGGTAAAATATGATGTATGGTGTCTCCAAAGGCCTCAAAAAGTCCAGTTCGAAAGAAGATATTATATTTTACGGGGGTCAAGTGGCCAAGTAGTTAAAGTACCGATCTTTTTATCCACTCTAGTCGCCGGTCGTGGGTTCGAAGCCCAGCGACTGCAGATATTTCTCTGATTGCCCTAGAAAGTGGAATAGCACGTAAAAAGTAAGAAATTGTTGATCCTTGGCTCGCACAAGTTTCGTATTTTGAGGGCTGTCGTTCTTAAAGGAACAACATCTGGTTAACGGAAAAATCAATTTCAAACAACAATTTATGCAACTATCATCAAAGGTCCCCGCACAAATTTAATGAAAAAAAGTCTTGCTGTGAAAATTGCCTAATTTTGGTATGTTGTAGATGAAGCTATTCCTAGTAAAAGTCTCCATTGGCCCCACTCGATCGTATGACCAGGTTCGGTGCTAGAGGGCGACACATCATGAATTTTGAGATTTTTGAAAAGTTTGACTGTTTAAAAAAATAACAATATACCATTCATATCCAATATACCCTGTATCTCCTAAACGGAATATTTGCGGACATATGTTCATATGAACTTTTCATTCTGTAATTAGTCAAAGATTCACCATTTGAAGTTTGTACAAGAACATAATGAAGCACCCTGTATACTACGGCTTTGGCACGTAGGACCATTCAATTATACAAATATAAAGCAAGCAACGGTAGAAAAATCCACTGGGTACTGATGTCTTATGACCACGTCATTGGTACATGTTGAGAGAGGGGGACTCTTCAGTCCCTAAATCCATTTTGTAGGACAAAAGTTTTTTCGAGTTCATCGAATTATCTCGAGGTTCAACCGAAAAACTAACTGTTATTTTTTTTCCATTTGTGTTTTGGCATCGACTGCTATGGTCATTTAGCCATGTGTTCTTTATAGGCCTTGTTACTAACTCCATATGCCACCTTAGGAGCAGCACTGTTAATTGGAACGCAACAATGAATCGTGCAGGACTCACCCTACTCGAGCCAAGAGATTTTAATAATTTAATCGGGTAAATTAAATTAAAAAATCCCAGCCTAACCAGGATTCGAACTCCGGACCTTTCGACTCAGAGTCGGACGCTCTAACCACTGCGCCACGCCCCGACATACGAACTGTTATTAATGACTTTTTTTTTGCACTCACCAAATCGACATGATTGACGACTGCGTATTTTATCAGCTACCACTATCGAGAATTTTCGTAGAGGAAAAAGTTGGGCGTCTCGGCAAAATGAAGCTACTCAGGAAGATTCAGCCCGTTATTGATCATTTTTGAAAATAGGCGTGGGATCCCGGTCTATGCTGTCTATAGTGCTTTACTGGTAGGAGATTATATGACAGCAACATTTTCTGTCGATAGGTAGCAAGCCTTTAATAAACTTGAGATATGTTTTGATGTAAAAGTTTCTTACTTTGATAACTATTGAGAAACAAAATTGTCCTGATTGTATGACATGCTCTTTACCTTTTTCTTAAGTCGCTGTGGAGTAAAAGAAAGATTTTTCTTTCTTTCATTAAAAATGGAAAGTTTATACAATCAGCGTTAATATGAGTGTTTTCAACTGTACTGTTTTAAAGATTTAGTTATGCCAAGCAAATATTCATCCAATACCTATTTAGTGAAAATTGTTCACAATGTTTGCACCATAATAGAATGTCTTCGATTGTAATATGTTGATTTATGAATAGCTAATAAGTTTTGGTCGGTTTTGGTATACAAGCATTGTTTTTCTTGTCATCGTAAAAACAAAATCGAATTCAAATGTTTAGGTGGGGATTTGGTGGCGTTATCGAAATTCCTGCAAGATTACCAGATTTATTTTCCAATGATCTTTTCTGTTAGAACACACAACCTCAGAAAACACCATGAGCAGCAGCTATACGATTGAATGGAAGTGAACAGAAGACATTTACAATAGTTCAAAAGATAAATAATCATCATCATCATAAATAATGGAATCATTCAATTACACGGAAATCCGTGTCCCAAAATGTATAAACGAAGCAGCGCCTTTCAGCCAACGTCAAACCTATCAAAATTATTTATCAATACTCCCCCAATCATTTTAAAACATTCCCCTAGAAGGTTCAAGTTATAGCAACTGTTTTTGATGGGCCACCCTGTATGCTACCCTAACGAGAGTTCAATTTCCTGATCATAACGATTATTTGAGTTGATCTAACTGGAATTAGCAGGCTATCATCGCAATTGAGTTTTCCAGGGAATAACTGCAGATGACAGTGTTTCCCAAACAATCAAGGTTCATGTGGTCGGCCATTAACGGGTTTTACCAAATGATGTGTTTGTATGGATTCAATCTGTCGCAGTATTAATCATGATCGCATTCACAGAATCTTATATTTATTGTAAACCTTGAAAAAGAGATCATTTTCCAAAAATTCCTAATTTTTATAAATCTAAAGCTGGACGAAAAATATTGAGGAAACTGATAGATAATAATATATGGTTCAGCTGTGCGCATGATGTTTTCTATCCGAAATGTGTAGTTTTTGCCCAATCGCGTTATAAACAATTCAAGGGCACGTCTTGCAAGATGCGCCGATTTAAGGGAAATCGTCGTATTCAAATTCTGGCATCTGGAAGTCAATATCTACAATTTGTTCATTTGTATTTTCACCTGAGAGGTGGGAAATGTGTTGAAAATGTCAGTGAAAGTAGATCAAAACGCTTCAAAGTGCGTCCGAAGTCACCCGAAGTCACACGAAGTCGCACTGAAGTTTTCTCGAGTGGAGTTCGGGCGACTACTGGTGCAATTTGAAGCATTAGAGTAACTTCAACACCTTTCCAACCTCTCAGGTGAAAATCCAAAATATACAAATTGTAGATATTCATCTCTACTTCCATGTGCCGTTTACAGAATTTGAATAAGATGATTTTCTCAGTGAAAAATGAACCGATCTGGTCATATAAAAAACCATTTTGTAGGTTTTATAATTCTCTAGAAGTTTTATTTACTCTAAAACGATTTCTACAATACTTTTTGAGATATTCACAAAATTGTTGTTATTTTTTTCACTATTTGTTGTTTGAAGCTATTTTGCTGGGGCGAAAACCGGGGTTCTGATTTACGAACTATCTTATAAAAGGTAGTATAGGCCGTTCGCTTCTTTAATTTTGTGTGAAAAGGGACTCTTATTTTTATATACAGCTTGGCCTAATGTACGATCACTGGTGAATAAAACCATCGAATATGGAAATGCTGCTGATGTACATCGGTGAAATGATATATTTTATCACAATCTTTCTAAAAATCCCTATATACCTACTGCTTCGAAAACATCTTAGAGAATCATGATTGGACTGATTTGCATCTGTGAATTTCATGCCAAAAAGTACTCAGTAGTCGTAAAAAGTTATTTTTGTGTTGGCATTTTTCCAAAAGTCGTACCAAAATGGTTCAGAAGTTTTAGAAGTTTATAAATATTAATTCATTTTCTGGAGAAAGTCCTTAGAAGTTCATCAGAGAGTGTGCACGAGAATAGTATATTCTGTAACAAGGTTAGAATGAAAATTCGATGCGAGTGGAAAGTTCCGAGCGCGAGCCGAAGGCGAGCGTGAGGAACCAGAGCATCACGAATTTTCATTCTAACCGAGTAGCAGTCTATACTTTCTCCACGATCAAAGATAGGAAACGTGACAGCAATAATTTTGACACTTACTCAAATTTTGCCACTACGATGACAATCAACTGCGTCAAGGCTAATGTTATTATTGCTAACCAGTGTGAGAATATTATTCTGTCACAAGAGAGAGAATGTAAATACATTTTTGTAATTTCGTTTCAATATGGTGACTTTTTGTTTACAATTTGAATGTCAAAATGACGGTCATATTTGCACAAGTGCGAATATGAGAGTTCATATTCACACTAGTGTGAATATGGAAATCAGTTTTGATGTTCATTTGGAAGTATGAATGGGATGCTCATAATTTCAGTAAATTCAGTCATAAAGAGTCCACAATGTTGAAGGCCTGATGTTTTTCGACTTCTCAAGAAAGTATGCCAACATTACTTTCTCATTTATGATTGATAATTTATTTTGATCATTCCATTCTTGAAATCGTTGGTAGGTTGATTGGTAAATTGCTTTTGATTTCACTGGTAATAAACTTGAAATTGCCTCCTCCGCGGCAGCTTCAATATTACTTAGCACATTATTTTCTGTATCAGAATCACTCATTTTCGTTTGAATTTAATCAGACAGTCCGTCAGGTAATTCAATATGTTTGTATCTATCCATGACAACTGTCAACTGACGGCTATATATCCGGCAGTGTCTCCGCTACCGACTTCCCGGCAACCGAATCGCAACCATCATTCTAGACTCGTGCTATGTAAAGTACTAAGCAATATTAAAATAGTTATTGACCGATGCCCGTATTCAGTGTAATCCATGATTGTATATGAATAAATATTCCAACGAAATTACAAAAAGCCATGTATATAACACATTGCAAAATAGCGGGTTTTTTGCACACGACGTGTTGGACCACTCGCTACGCTCGTGTTCCAATGTTCACGTCTGATGCAAAAAACACGCTCATTTTGCAACTTGTTATATAAATAGCTATTAAATTGCATGGGGGCAGAGGTGTTGCAGAATATTTCTTCAATCTCAAGAGAAAGAATTCCAGCATTCTGTAATCAAATTTGATTTCAGAATTGGCAAATTCTGTGATGATCGTGGAGAAAGAAATATTCGAGTCCTACGACTGATTAAATGAGTCAGGATTATTGACTATTGAAAACGACATGGAGTATCATTTTAACGGGATACTGCGACCAAAGGAAATACCTTCACTCTATGGGAATAAATAGATAATCCGTGAAGTGGACTTTGTGGTAGTCACGTACCTCGCTCGTCAGCCTTTAACCAACCAACCATCATTTTGAACAAAAACGATTTCGAAGCACTTCTAAAATAAGTTTCGTGTAGCTTGGCTGGCATTTCCAGTACCTGAATCAGCACTGGCGATATTTCTCCCTAGTCCCGGACTTTTCAGGGTTCCTGCAAGGCACGGTATTCTTATCATAAAGTCACAAATTTCTTTCAGAAAATCCGAAAAAATGGAGACTATTAATCGATCAACTATTTTTTATAATATTTCATTCAGCCTTTACCACTTCGAAGACTTCATGGACCATATAGATGATGACATATTTCAAAATAAATGTATTCCTTATTATTATTGATTTAGTAATTCCATCAAAGCCATTAAAAACTTATTTTCCTTCGTATGGAACTTTTTCAAACGAATGAAGAAGATATTCAAATTTCGCCGAACAATTTTCCAAGTAAAATGCAAAAGATGTAACATGTAACAGGTGAATTATGTAATGAAGTCATTTATCCCAAGCACATTCATGCAGCAAAGAAATGCCAAATATCAGTGCTCATTTTTCTAATGATTGCCTTTGTTTTATTCTTTACTGATTTCTTTAGCTATCGCCGACAGCTCTCTCTGCGTACTTTCTATAGTGTATTCACATTGCAAATACGATGTCAACAAAAGCACGTGAACGCCAAACTAGAACAGAGGCGTATTATGCTCACAACACGTTGGTACATTGTGGAATAAAACCAACGAATGTTTAACGTCACCCGAAACCAACACAAAACTTTACATCAAACAAATATTTGAAGTAAATAATCAATAATGTGATTAAAAACACAAAAGAAAACACCGCAGCAACTACAAATCGCAGCTTCAATAATTGTAATGCAACCAATCTGAATACAACTCTGCAAAGTCTGGACAATCTGGTCAGGCTGATATTCAAAGGACCAATAGCGTTGCGAGAATTGGTGATCACGAGATAGACACGCGGCAAGCATGCATTGATCATTGTTTACATCGTACGTATCCGAAATGTGAATACAGTATAGAATTAAAAATTTCCATCGCTCTTGTTCGCCGGGGTTACTTAGTATTGAGTTAACAACTGCGTGACAAATGGTTTCAATGATCTAATCAATCCATTTTCCTCGGAAAAACCATGAAAAGCAAATTTGAATAAAGGAGCTATGATAGTTACTGATATACTGACACAATTTTCATTACCCGAAGAGGTAAAAGAGGGCCCTTGAAATAGTACCGAAAATTCTCTCTACGTATCGTTCCTACTTTGGAACATTTGACAAGTAAGTGAATTGTTACGAGTGGAAATATCAGATAGAGATAGTTACTTGAGGTAGAGGGTTGAAAGATATTACTCCCTCGGTTTTTGGTAAAAAAGGTTTGAGGAATTTGTCCGAAAAGAGAGTGGGAAGAAGAAGAGTGGTAAGGTTCTTTTGTTCGAAATGAGCAGTTCAGTTGAAGAGCATCTAAAACAACCCCCTGCATCTGACTAGGTCCCAGTTATGTTGAGGAATGTTTCAAATGAACCATCCTGTACATTGAAAGGAATGGAGGACACATTCAGATTTTGTTTATACCTGTTCATTTGATTAATTTTGTTGTTCAATTTATTGAAAAACTTTACCCAAATGATACTTATTTTCCGAAAAATATAACTTTTGAGATTTTGCTGCTTTCAAAAAATGCGTTTTTTCAGTAAACTGAAAATCACTCAGTTTATTTGATAGGGGCTAAGTAGGTTTCAAGACAAGCCCAAGTTGATGATGATTTTTTTTTGAAAAATCACAAATAGAGATTTTTTCCATTTGTTGCGTACTTTTTGAATATCACTGTATATTGAGGTACACCTTGATGAAATAACAATATTAGATTTTTTTGGTTTACTCCTATAAGCGGCTCCGTAACGTCAGAGCGTAGCATTTCTTGCTAGTCCCTTTCCTTATTGGGAAACTTTCCTGTGTATCAGTGTGTAGTTGTTAGTTGCTAAATTTTTTGTTTTGTATTTCAATCTAGTAATCTGCGTATTTTATGTGGCTGCCTTTCTTATTATCGGTATTATTATATATTATAGTATTTATTAAAACGTTGCTTTCTTTTTCTCTACCCATCTCGCACTCGCCAACCATTGAGGTTGCGCTTCTTGAGTTAGTAAGCAGAAATATTTGGCTCTGAAGTTCACGCAAAACTTATAATTTCTCTTTTTGGAACAAGTGACCAAGTTCTGAAGTGCTGTATCTCGTGAACTATAGGACCTATAAATCTGCGACTCAAATTTTAAAAAATGCTTGGATAACTACAGATTAGTATTTAGCCACCCAAAAAACATACAGAATGAAAGTGAAACCGACTAATGGAATTTTAACGTGAAACTGCCTTTTGCCATATTATCCATTCAAATATTATTCAGACACAATTCTTTTAGGTTGATTTACCTTTCAAGCGGTTATTGTATAATAATTCCTCACACTAACTTATCAAGCTATGATAAATATATTCGTCCAACGACCTCGATTTGTTGTCATACCATAACGAAAAGTTAATGTCGCGAAAAGCAGATATTTTGAAGGAAATTGAGATAACAACCTACGATATTCCCGACTGAACCACTGAAAACAGTTTAATATTTTTGGGAAAGTAGACATTTGACTAAAATAGGTCATTACTCAGCTAGCATTAGAATGGTGCCTAAAATTTTTGTGAAAAAGAAAAAGTAACGGGCAAGGACGAGGTGGAAAAAATATTTAAACACGGAAACACTCAAAATGGTGAAATGGAGATGCAGTTTAGGGGTTGAAAACGATTTTTGGCGATTTGCGGAAAATGTTCAATAAAACAGTTGTAGATAATAAAGTAGTCAAAAACTTTGATTTCCAACACTTTTTGACATAACCTCAAATTAAATGTCAAAGTGGTGAAAAACCAATTTTTCAGTATTTGATTTTTTTCTCGCGTATAAATGATTTAATTTAGATAATAATTTGTAGAATTATGTCTTTTTTGGTTTCGAATAAGCATGATTTATTCGCAATTCAGAAGACGATTAGTTTTCGAGTTCGGTACATTTTTCGAAAATAATACCCTCATCTTCCACGAACAATTGTTCTGGTGTTTTTTGTATTTAGAAGGTTATAAGTGGTCACTCAATTGTTGAAATGTCTACTTTTAAATGGTTTAGGTAACCTGATGGTTTATAGATTGTTAAACCGCTTGAAATTGAGAAAAAAGTCTCTCTGAATCATGATTTTCTCAATATTTTCAATGATAATCAATAGTTGTAAAAAAGAATAGAATTGATATTAAATTAATTTTGTAGTATAATTAATTTTGTAGTATATTATGTATTATTTCATATAAACTACTTTTTGTTATAAAAATAATGAAGAATGTCGAAGATAATATTGAGAAAATCATGATTCAGAGAAACTTTTTTCTGAATTTTAAGCGTTTTAACGATCAATAAACCACCTGGTATAGACCATTTTGGATCAGATATTCCAACAATTGAAATGGTCACTTATAGACCTTCAAAATACAAAAATATATCAAGACGATTGTTTGTGGAAGATAAGGGTATTTTTTTCAAAAAATGTAAATAATTCGAAAACTAGAAGTAGAAGTATTTGCGAAAAAATCACTCTTATTTGACACAAAAAAAGACATATCTACAAATTTTCATCTCAACTAAATCATTTACACGCGAGAAAAAAAAACTGAAAAATTGGCTTTTTGCTCAGATCAATAAGTAAACATAAGTAAACATAGATTGGCCCGATGCTACGTAAACATCATATTCACTGAACCGAAGATAATTCTTGCGGAAACTGTTTTGTTTCGGGTTTTTGACATTCGTACCAAAACACAACACCTCTAGCACAGTGCCGTGCTTTTTTAAGGGGGTCAAAATTACTTATGCAAATGCAGTACCTGTGAGCTACAACAAGTTATGTCACGGTTTTGTCCTAGGGTCAATAAAAAGCCGGGGGTTGGCAGCAAATAACTTTTAATCAAAATTTGGGGATTCAAGATAGCGGATTAGTTTTGTGATATTCTTTCCTTAGTTGGATTCTAGGAGGTTTCAGCTATTAAAAATAAAGCATTATTTATGGTCTAAAGTAATTAATTCGAGAGATTTAACAAGTTCCTTAACTATATTTCAAGTTTGGTGCCTGGGGGTTTATGTTGTGTAGATAAAGTTTCAACGAATCAATACGCATATTTGAATAAATATGGACCAGTTGCACAAAGCCTTCTGTTAACGTAGGTAACATAACTGGTGAGCTTAGACATGCGTTGCCATAGTAATCATCAAATCAAATATTTATTTGTCTGTTAAATTCTTTATGCAACTGGCCCTATGAGTTAAGAAAGCTTCTCCAACATCTATAAATAAATTGTTCATTCTGTTGAGTATTATCCTTCCTAAATTTTGGACCAGTTCATTCATATGGCAAGTACCTGTCAGAAAACAACTACTGGCTAAGACCACGACGGGGATTGAATTAAATCTAACAGATACTTTTGCAACGTTCCTCAAAGCATCAGAGAACGCAAGTGCCCGTGTTTTGTGTTGATGAAGTGTTGTTTAAATTTTCCTGTGTGTTTTCGTGGTTTTTATCCTGCTTAAACAACTTAAAGTTACATTTGGAATATTTTTCAAAATAGTGCAGTGGTTCAGTGAGACACAATGTCGAAATACTGCTTTGTTTTCAAAACAAATGATAGTAAACAAAAATTCCACAGGCGAGGTTCCAGTTGCGTCAAATGCACGATACAAATCATGCAATCAAACGTATTCGTCAAATATAATATTGGAGCACAAAGAAACTCATTCAAAATTACAGATAAGAAAAGCCTATGGCAAAATGGTGAATGCCTCAATGTTTGTTATAAATATCTGTAAGCAGGGGGAAAAAACATTGAAGCTTATGACAGGAAAATTGAATTTATTTTCCAGTAATATTGATATTGATAAAATTCTAACAGATTGAATGAAATATATGCTTATCCACGCGTTATTATAACAAATAGGCAAATATCACTATTATTTATTTAATTTTAAGCCTAACATATACAATATTACAAATGTATAAATATAAAGTGTCACAGTGTATGTGAAAGAATGATTCTCAAGAAAGCTCAGTACATGAGGATTTCAACACTTGGTATTTATTGAATTTTAAATAGACCTGTCTTTGTCAAAAGAGACCTGACCCTTTCTACTTTGTCAGTTCCGCTTATTGACAATTCAAGGTATAATCAGATTTTGAAAAAAATTTGAAGTACTTATTACCTTTACCAAGGCAAAACTATGGTTTGATAAAGGCTCTTCCTCAAAGAAATGATTTCCAAAAATTTAAAGTAAGTCCTTTGGTATATCATTAATTGTCCTCACTGTTAGAATTTTAACAATGTCAATATTATTGGAAAATAAATTCAATTTTCCTTTCATCTCAATGTTTTTCCCCCTGCTCACAGATATTTATAACAAACATTGAGGAATTCACCACTTTGCCATAGGCTTTTCGTATCTGTAATTTTGAATGAGTTTCTTTGTCCTCCAATATTATATTTGACAAATACGTTTGATTGCATGATTTGCATCGTGCATTCGACGACACTGGAACCTCACCTGTGGAATGTTTGTTTACTATAATTTGTTTTGCAAACAAAGCAGTATTTCGACATTGTGACTCACTAAACCACTGTACTATTTTGAAAAATATTCCAAATGTAACTTTAAGTTGTTTAAGCAGGACAAAAACCACGAAAACACACAGGAAAATTTCTAACAACACTTTATCAACACAAAACGACAACGTACAATGGCCGCCACGGCCGGTGTCACAAGCTGTGTTGCCAAGAGTAAAATAATTCTAGTAACCGCTCGAAGTGCCAAAAATTTCATCAGTTCAAAACGACATATATCTTCCTTTTTCGTAATTTTTTCACGCCTTTCTGGACATAAACATTTCTCTAGAATTTTTAGAATAATACATCTGAATATAAAATAAGATTGATTATGCATTTATTGGTAGGTTCCTACCAAAATCATATTTTTTTAACAATTTGACAACAGGGCGTCAATGTTTGAAAACATTGGGGCTGAGAGGTGTACGTAAATAAACAAAGTTGTCTTCGGTTCAGTGAATATGATGTTTACGTAGCATCGGGCCGATCTATGTTTACTTATTGATCTGAGGCTTTTTGCCATTTTGACGGTTAATTTGAGATTATGTCAAAAAGTGTTGGTGAAAGAAGTTTTTGATTTTTTTATTATCTACAACTTTTTTATTAAATGTATTTTGTTAGGATGTTATGTTTCGCCGCAAATCGCAAAAAACGTTTTCAACCCCTAAACTGCGTCCCTATTTCACCATTTTGGGTGTTTTCGTCTTTAAATATTTTTCCCTAAAGTTAGAACCTCAGCAACATTATTCACCTGGTACTTGCCTGTAACCTTTTTTCTACAGCTATTGAAAATATTGAAAAAATCATGATTCAGAGAGACTTGTTGTCGGTATTTCTCGATTTTAAACTATTCAACGATCAATAAACCACCAAGGTAAGACCATTTTGAAGTAGACATTTCAACAATTAAAATGATCACTTATGTACCTACGAATTACAAAAAAAGACCAGGAGAATTGTTCGTGGAAGATAAGGGTACTTTTTTTGAAAAATATACATAATTCGAAAACTAGTCGTCTTGCAAAAAAATCATTCATATTCGACTCGAAAAAAGACATATTCCTTCGAATTTTCATGTAAATCAAATTATTTTCTCGAGAGAAAAAAATTAAATACTGAAAATTCGGGTTTTTGCCATTTTGACGAATAATTTGAAGATATGTTGAAAAGTATTGAATACAAAAGTTTTTGACTACTTTATTCTACAACTTTTCCATTGAACACTTTCCGCTAAGAGATCACGATTCACCATTTGGGTTGTTTTCGTGTTTACATTTTTTTTCCTTAAAGTTAACCTCAACAAAATTCTCCACCTGGTCCTTTCCTGTTATATGCCAATCAATAGAGCATTTTTTCCTAACAAAAATACTAGTAGAAAACCGACTATGCCATCACATGAAAGACAGTCCGTAGTTATTTTCTGTTATGTTTTCGACTCGCAACTGTCAATTATTAATTTGTTATAAATATTTAAATAACAAAAAACGTGTTTATTTAATCTATTTTGCTAATAAAATGAAAACGAATGGAGCAACCTGGTTGCTCCGATGTAAAGAATTGTAGATAATTGAAATACAAACAAAATGGAATGTTTTATGACCCGATCGGATCATTAGTAACGGAGGAAAACCGGAAAAACCGAAAAATTTGACGATTTTTTTTTTAAATTCATAACTCCGCCATTTTTCAAGAAATAGGGTTGACCCTTCTCATATTGAATCATGTGTACTTTGTGTTTGCATAAAACAGGCTGTAACAGATCATTAGTTTTGGCACAATTGCAATTTGAATTTTATTTGCTCTATCTTGCGTGCCTGGATGCTCTAGGGATAGTCCGATTTCAATTCCTGAAACACATTTGGAAAGTAAGAGTACAGTACCACAAAACGTATATTCTCATTTTACGCTAAAATGCTTCGAAATGGGTGAAAAATGCTTGCAAACATGATTGATCCTACCACTCGACTGCTATCGCGGGCTCGGCCGTTTTCAGCATTTTTCACCCATTTCGCACCACTGCAGCGCAAAATGAGAGTATACATTTTGTAGTACTATACTTCTACTTTCATAATCTATTTGAGAAATTGAAATCGACTATCACTAGAGCATCCAGGCACGCTGCAAGATAGTGCAAAAAAAATTAAATTGCAATTGTGCCAAAACTAAACATCTGACAGCGCCCATTTTGTGCACACATAAATTACACACGATTCAATACTTTCATGAGAAAGGCCAATCCTACTTCTAGAAAAATGACGAAATTATGAATTTTTCAAAAAATTGCGAAATTTTTCGTTTTTTCAGTTTTTCTCTATTGCTAATAATCCGATCGTGTCGTAAAACATCTTATTTTGTTCGTTATTTAATTATCTACAATTCTTTTAATTGAAGCCACCAGATTGCTTCATTAGTTTTCATTTTATAAGCAAAACAATTTTTAAAAACAAATTTTTTGTCATTCAAATGTTTATAACAAATTAATATAAATGATACTTGCTAGTCGAAAACATAATAGAATATAACTACGGACTGTCTTCCATGTGATGGCATAGTCGGTTTTCTACTAGTATTTTTGTTAAAAACTCACTCATTTTATGCTCTATTGCTTGGTGTATTACTTTTTTTCTTATTTTGAGCGTTTAGAATTCGTTTTAGCACCAGCATAATTGTTGAACATGTAAACCAAAACAATCATATACTCTGGACTAGAGTCTCCGCACAAAACAAACACTCATCGTTAATTCAAGTCATGTCACGCCCTTCAATGTCTAAAATAATTTAACAATGTGAATTTCAACCACACAAAAGAGACTTGAGGTAGGTATATTTTTGACTTATCAATTCATGTTTCTTAAAACGATATTCATTTTGCAATGAGTAATGTTCTTTGTTATCGAAGCCAATTATTTTCCAAGTTAAAAACAATGACGATCGGATAAAGAAGAAATAAAAACACGCATTATAAATGCTTACATGCTGAACTCACTGACCATCGTCATCCACGAAATTTTCCTCCTGCGGCGCGAAAAATTTGATGATAATGTCCGAACCAGCCCAAGCTACGGCGGCCTTTACATCCCTACTGGCAGACTTGATCATAACTCCACATTTAAACACTACTGACACTTATTTTCACTGACCAGGACAAAAACAATGTCTAGCAATGAATTTCGTAACACGTGTACACTCGATTTAGCACTAACGCGGCCGTTATAATTTTAATTGATCTTTTATAAGTTTTATCGTTGCATCTATCCCCTCTCGGGAAAGAGTTCTTTTTTGCGTGCAGCTTTTCCAATAAAGACTTAGCAAATGAGCTAAAAATAATATTGAGTCCCTAACTGGTTTCGGCCAGTATTCCGCGTTAGTACTTTTAAGAAATTAGTTTGACAATGTTCCAATATTCATGGGAAAACAGAGGAGATTACTGCGCAACGTCGAGGTAAGGTTAATTACACAGGGTGGCCGTCGAAATGTCGCGAAAACTGGGATCGTCTCGTGCGAACATCATTTACACGCGACTGATGAAAAAAATCATGGGTAAAATTGATGTCTCTCCGCACCCTTCTGCTTTTTATTTTCACACTACTCGCGAACTTCATTTAATTGAACTCTATTAATCAAAGTAGGTTATGTGCCAGGAAAAACCTGGATTTTCGCTTTCCGAAATTAAAGTTTGAAATTCTGATTTCATTCGCCACATTAATTTCCATCGTCAACGAGAAATAGTATTCGTGAATTATTCTTGTGCACAGGGTGTTGGGCAAAACCAGACTGCAATAATAAGTCACCATAACCATCCTAGACATTGTTAACTTCGATTAAATTTCCACAGATTATTGTCTACGCGACAAGTTTCGATACACTGTATCTTTTTCAAGCGAATGTAATACATTAAATTATTCTATGTTGAATATTACTCAAATAGGGTTATTCGAGGATAGATGGCCCAGGTTTTGATATTTCATGTTAGCATGTTCAAACATTGAATTGGAATTGCTGTTAATTTTTTATATAACGAATCTTTATTGAGTTTAGGAAAATGTCCTGAACACTAAAATTCATAAAAAAACTGTTTCATAAAAAAAATTTAAATAGTTAACAAAAACCATCTCCCCCACAGTGCTGAGGTGAGATGGTGCAACTGAAAACAAAAGATATTTTGGCCAAAATGTCAATTTGTTTTATATACAACAACACCACAGTCATGGCAAAAGTTAACAAACTTCGAGCAAGACTCGTGAAACCATTTGGAGCAACGTAAGCAATTTATCCAGTCGTCAGATTTTGTGGTACAAACTGACAGCCTCGGGTTTCTCTGCAGAAATAACTTAAGACATGGAAAACCAGGTAATCGTGATTTCTTATTAAAAGTTAAAATGATGTTTATGTTTAATGCCCAGCTGTTTGGCCAGCTGTTTGACCATACTTCGCACGTCAGTTCGAGTAGGAGCAAAACCGTTTTCTGGGAAGAAGTTTTGGGATATGTTGGACCAATTTTGCCTCAGCAGCTTCGCCTGATGTGGAGGAGGGTCCAAAAGGACCTTTCTTCTCATTTTTTCTCAGATTTCTTCTTCGTAGAGTGGTTGCCGGTACCCCAAAGTTTCGAGCAGCATCATTCACTCCCATTTAATTTTTATTAACGGCTTCAATGGCTGCTGTTAATTGTTGTTCGGTCCAACTAGCCCTGGAACAACTTCCAGTGCGTTTGAATATCGTAGGCATACTGGAAAAAAAAAGAAATTTTAATGAGCCATCTCACCTCAAAAATATGTGAGCCATCTATCCTCGTTGTGAGAGGAGAGATGGCGCACATCACAAACCATACACGTTTTGAAATATGCTGAATTTTAATGTTATGCAACAAAACTTGAATGTTTTTACTTACCTGAAATGATGAATTGAATAAAATTAATAAATAATTTAAAGTTCACTAGCGCGAAAACAAATTCGGAAAAAATATATTTGTCCCCACCGGTTCACGTATAAAAAGATTTTTCAATAGGCCTTCAACCGGTAAATCCAAACTTTACGGCAGCTTGTTTACAATGAACTGAAGTACATCAAATCGCAACAGTTCATCTTCAACACTAGCGGTGGCGCTGTAAAACCATTGCGCCATCTCACCTTCTGCGCCATCCATCTATCCTCGACTTGCCCTACCCTTCTTATCAATTGAGGTAATTAGGACCTACCTATAATAAAAATTAAAATTGACAATACAATGTAGGTACCTGTAAGTCTCAAAACATAGCTCCTACTTAATTGATTGAAAAGGTTCAACAAAGGAAAACTATTAAGGTCCAATTGATCATTCGGTAAATAATTCGAATTTTTCAATTTATTAATTTCCAAGAATTCTAAATAATTTAGTCTATTACCCTTATTTTCAACATGAAGGATTTCAAAGTTTTCATCGAAGTCATGGTCTTCTTCCAAAATATGATTGGCATATGTTGAATGTGTTTTATTCTTTACATAATTCATACGATGTTCACGTACGCGGCTTTTCAATGGTCTACCGGTCTGGCCTACATATACTTTGGAACAAGATCCACAATTCAATTTATAAACTCCTGATTTTTCAGATTTTTGTGCTTTATCTTTATTATTTTTGATAAACCTTCCCAACGTGTTATATGTTCTGAATGCTGCTCATAAATTTAGTTTTTTTTAAAATTACGCTATTATTTCTGAAACGGGTCCTGAATAAGTTAAAAGGTTCCTCATAGTGGGGTACATTTCTTGGATAGCCTCTCTATATAATTTTTTAGCAAGAATATTCTCTATTAATTTGACTTGATATTCATTGTTAACTGCTATCTGTTTTATGATATTTAATTCTTTGCAGAAATTATCTTCGGAAAGAGGAATATTCACTAATCTATGTATCATACTATGGTATGCTGATATTTTATATATATATATATGGATGTATCGAATTATTATGAATGGTGATGTCAGTATGGGAAGGTTTTGGAGAAAATATCAAAATCATTCACAGAGTGAGTTATTTATGAAACTTTTTTTTCAACCGACCATGAATTTTTTTTATTTGTAGTGTAAGGGTTTCCACAAGTATTATATTTTTCAGAGATTTCCTTTCTGTTGTCATATTTTCCATTATTGTCATTCGTGTTGTCAAAAAAAATTAATGAAAATTCGAATTTCAAAAATTTGTTGGACAATTTGGTTGTCGTAATGCGTATCTTGAAATTCGACAGTATTGAGGTCCACAAACCAAACTCGAATTTGTCTCTATCATCGAATATGCCAAACAAATGTCAAAAGAATCATACGGAATCCCTAGCTTGTATTAAAAATCAGTTAAAACATTGATTCTCAACAATCCTTAAATAAACTCCCTCCGAACTTTTTCATAATTATTATGAAACAAATTTGTAAAACAAAATGACGAAATGAATCAATTTGGTTAATTTTCATCTCTTTTGTTATTAGCGATTTCATTATCAGAAGTAGGGAACATGTGGATAAGAACGTTTCCTAGAAAAAACTATTCATATTCAGCCTATATACTTGTCAATGGTAAACAGAACTGAAATAGTATATTCTTCAACGAGGATAAAAATTCCGAAACGAGTCGAAGGCGAGTTTCGAAATTATCCGAGAAAATAATAGTTATTATACGCGAGTAGAAGACTATACTTTCTCTACGACTATACGATAGTCAGAGTTTCAATGAAATCTAAATATTATTTATGAAAATAAGTATATATATTATAAAGTAATATAAGGTAGAATAACAATTATATATGAATAATCGGTGTTCATTCATGAATGAATAAATGCCTTAATTGAAAATATTTTTTTAAAAAACTTCCGGGAGTGGGATTCGATTTCGCGCCTATATAGTGACTGGGCCCGTATCAGGCCCTCCACTACGGTACGCCGTATACATTTACTTCATGTACACGCTTCTACCAACTGAGCTATAACAGGCACTCGAAAATTTGTGAATGAAATACCTACTAGAGAAACTCTGACCAAGCACTGAGAGAGTGTGGAACGTTCAAGTAAAAATTGTTTGACATACCTTTGTTGCAAGATAGATTTCATCTTCCTCACTATCACTGCTTTCCCAATCCGCTCTATTCATTTTTTATATCAGGTACTTGTCACACAGATAAAAGTTAAAACTAAGAAAATAATCAATCTGACATTCGCGGATGCCAAGCTGTGACAAAAGTTCAATCAAGCAAAGCCTTCTTGAGAAATTTGTTTGTTAAGCCTCTCAGTTCCCGTGGATTCTGAAAATTCTGAATCTGTGATTGGCTGAATGCCGTTGAATAATGAGTTGGGATCCACGATGTCAAAAAATAATGAAACTATATTTTTTCAGAGCACCATATGAAATCATTAAAAATATTTCAACGTGATATGAATTTTTTATTTCATATTACGAAACAGGTTATAAAATATATTCCTTATTGTTGTTGCGTATATGAATTATTATATAACTGAAGCATTACAATACACTGAAATGAAAAGAATTGTTAATGTTAACAAGCTGTGAATTTCGACCGAACACCACAAGTAATCCTTGGAAATTCTCCGAAATACTCCAGACGTCTTTCAAACAAACATTCAGCTATCAGATGGAAACTGGAAAATTTCCCAAGAGAAAATATAGTACATTTTTTCATTCGCATATGGCTGCACCAATAAAATTCCATGATCGGAGTCACATGATGTTGAACATTATACTGGAATTGGTAAGAGTTTGGCCCAAAAATTAGGAAAGTAGAGGTGGCTAATAGTAACCGAAGAATAGGAAACACAATGTACCTAGAAGAAACAAATGAAACGGAGGTGAGAAATATTATAATGGGATTGAAAAATGGCAAGGCACCAGGAATTGATAATATTACTGCTGAAATATTAAAACACGTAGTGTTCATCATATCTCGTCCATTAGCACACCTCTATAATAAAATTCTCACAACAGGAAAATGGCCAATGTCTCTGAAAACTTCTGTGATTAGGCCTATATTTAAAACAGGTAATAAGCTAGACTGTACCAATTATAGGCCCATATCACTGATTTCAAATATCGGAAAAATTCTCGAATCCATTATTAAAAACAGAATACAAATTTTTTCAAATAAATGCAATATACTTTCAATTTGGATTCAGAGAGAATAAGTCAACCTACGACGCAGTGGAACTTCTAACATCAAATATCTATAATAATCACTTTGCATCTTTGTAGACCTTGCAAAGGCTTTCGACACGGTCAGCCATGAGAAACTCCTAGAGGCTCTTGAACAAGTGGGAATGAGAGGGAGGATATTGTCTTTGATGGAAAGCTACATGGAAGATAGACAGCAATGCGTAAATATAGATGGAAATAACAGCGAGTTCCACACTATTCAAAATGGAGTACCCCAAGGCACAGTTCTTGGCCTATACTGTTTAATTTCTACATCAACAAATTATATAATATAAAGTCAGAAGGTCAAATAATCAGCTTTGCAGATGACACTGCGATCTTCTACGCCGGAAAAGATTGGCACAGTTTGATCGAAAAAGCTGAGGAAGATTTCTTGAAAATTAAATCCTGGTTCGACTCGAAGCTACTCACAATAAACTTTGAAAAAACTAAATGTGTTCCTTTTGCTATAAACAAGAATAAAATACCTGAGTTGACGAGACTATTGATAAGAGAAGAAAACAACGTTATATAAATTCCTGTGGTACAGAATATTAAATATCTGGGTGTCTACCTGGATAATCAAATGAAATGGGATGTTCACGTCGGCAAACTTCTGCAAAAGCTGAAAAGTCTTGTACCAAAGTTCAAATATTTGAAAAACATGCTCGAAACAAACGACTTGAGAACATTATATTTTGAACTAGTGGAGACACAACTCAGGTATTGCATAGTTGCATGGGGCGGAGCGTACAATAACCAAATGAAAGGGGTGGAAACTTTACAGAAGTGGATCCTGAGAATTATTTATTCTAAAAATATAACTTACCCTAGCGATGCCATTTACCAGTTGGCGAATGTCCTAGACGTAAAACAAATATTTTTGAGTATCCTTAACCTGAAACAGAAAAAAAATTGTGATAAGGAATATGTTACACATAGGTATGGAACCAGACAAGGTGATACGTACCTCTCAGTTCCTTTCGTATCCAAGTCTATTTCTCAAAGATCCGCTTTTTTCCTGAAACCTAAAGTCTTTAATGCTGTACCCTCAGACATAAAAACGATCAATTCAATATCATTATTTAAAACGAAAATCAAGAAATGGATACTTAGCAATACTCGTACATTTTCTCACAGAATGATAGACATCAAAAACACGTACTAAAACTGAAATTGGAAGGAATTTCAAATCAACTGATACTGGACATTGCTTCCACATGATACCTCAAATAGCAATCTTGCGTACCGTAAAGTGGGGTTATTTTGCTCCACTTTTGGAATGAACTGAACAAAATGCAATGGAAAAAAATGAAAAAAAATATATAGAATTCCAAAATTGTTATAGATGGTAAAGACAACTTCATAAAACAGGCTTTTGTGAATAAAATAGAAAAAAGTCTTTCTAAGTATTTTAATTTTTTTAAATGAAAGTGGGGCAAACCATACCAATTGGAGGGGCAACTTTGCTCCATCAAATTCAAATGATTGTAACTAACATTGTATTAACCTATGGAGCAAAGTAAGTTCATTGGTGGAATTGTATTGCTCCATTGTATTATATAGAACACATTTTTTTAAATTTTCGATATGTTTATTAGTCAAAAACAAGGACTATTCTGAAAAATACCAAAAAAACATTAAATTTCAATTTCTAAAGCAGTTATTCTTGAAAAAAGGGAGTAATATTCCTAGTTTGAGTGCAATATCAAATAATACATCTAAGACCACCATGCTTTCAACTCCGGAACATCGAAAAATCCTCTCTTAGAAACCTGGACAGGTGGCTTTATGGATCCTAATACGTCGTCCCAGGAGTAGGCCATTTGATCCAGTTTCTGGGGCCATTTCCACGCTTTCAATGATTTTTGCATTGCCTTAATTGTAACCTGTTCGTCCGTGAAACTGATTATTTCACCTGGGAATATTTCTCCTTCATACGTAAACCCGACAAATTGCCCAACTTCTCTTACAACATCTGAGAATTGCTTTATTTTGCCTGATGTTTGGCTGTCAATGTAATCAATAAACTCTTGTTCTGTTTCATGTTCTGCAACTATCTCGTCAAAGTCAATATCATCTGAGGAATTATCAGAAAACATTTTGTTTGATCTTAATGAAGACGTAGGATCAGCAAGCAAACCTGTATCTTCACTGCAGATACTTTTTCCTGCAGGAACGTTTAGTTTCCTTCTACGTGTCTTAACAACTTTGGTTGAATCAGATCTTCTAGATTCCAGATTGTGCAGGAAGACGGAATGAACTTCATTTGGATCGCAAGTATTTCTGGGAATGCGGTTTAGAAGTTCATCTACATTTACTGGATAAATGCCGCATTTACGAAAACCAGATTTTAAGTTGTCAGCAACGTTTGGTGCAAGAATTTGTAGCATTTTATTTAGTAATGGTGGAAACTGTTGCTTTTGAATGGTAACGCTGCTGATGCCTTGTGGAGTATCTTTCCAGTCAGAGAGCACTTGCCTCCAAGCAATTTTAGCGGTCTGAACATGGCCACATCAAGTGGCTGTGTCAAGTGTGTGCTATTGGGAGGTAGACATATTAGGGTAATTTCGTTATCAAGGCAAAGTTGAAGCGCGTCTACAGTTATGTGGGAAGAAAGATTGTCACAAATCAAGACCTTTTTACCTTCCAATTTTTTTAATCGAGGCACCATTTGACTTTTGAGCCAGTCGGTGAAAATTGCAGCATCAAACCATCCGCTGGGGCTAGTATTATACCTGCAACCTTTTGGGCCATTTTCTGACCATGTGGTCCACATATGTTGAGCCCGATAAACCACATAGGGCGGAAGGAGCTCTCCAGCAGCATTTCCAGAAAACATAACCGAAACTGAAACTTTTGATGCATTTCTAATAGTTTCTGGATATTTGCAGCCTTTTTTAACTAAAACCTTTTTTTTTCCGGGGTCGTCCACAAGATTAGTCTCATCAAAGTTCCAAATATTTGTTGGCAGAACGTCTCTCAGTTCTTCACGTAAATTTTCAATAAAAGCCCTCAAAGCAGTTTCGTCTATCGCAGCTCTTGTTCTTTTTACATTTTCTGCACACCTCTCAGAAAGCCTTGGATGTCGCTTTAGAAATGACCTAATCCATTCTTGCCCAGGTAAATTATTTTTGAACAGTTTAACTTGTCTTCCAACTTGGTCGAGATAATTTTTCATGATGTGTCGAAGTTCTCTAACATCTACGGGAAAACCAAATTCTCCCATGGATATTATGCACTTTTCGAATTGATTTTCTTCGTCGGGATTAAACACTGGTTGTTTTCCAATCGGTTTTGAGTGTTTTCCTTTCAATTTATTAAAAATTGTTCTCCTGGGAATTTTGTATTTAGCCTCTGCTTGTCTATGTGAAAGATTTCCAGTTCTGATTTCAGCCAAACATGCTTCAAGTGATTCACTACTGTAATCGCTGTTTCTTCTCGCTCCAAGCTTTCTTTTGTGCTTTCTGGCCATCTCTAAAAGAAAAGATTCCATTAAAACGAAATACTTTGAGCCACTAATGCAAAAACTATGCAACGTAAATTTAAAAATATGCGGGGGATACTTTGCGCCAGAAATCACGTGGAGCAAAGTATCCCCATCTTTGCTATATTCTGGCACTTTGAAGAACTATAATTTTTTTTATGTTAACAGCTTATTATCAAAAGCAAATATTGTGGTAGTTTCCCGAATAATACATCAAATTTATAATATAAAAATATTTACCTGTTCTATGTTAATAGATGCACAAGATATAACAAGATTTTTGCAGAGCACATGTGACACCGGTTTGAACAGAAATGTTTACGTACTCGCTAGAACACTTTGAAAATTCTTGAACGCTCGAATTCAACACGTAATCAATTGAGGCATATGCAACCATGAACACAGCCACGCATTTGTCTGGTTCACTACAATGTACCACTGTAGAGAAAATTTATAAACTTTTTTTGCAAGTGGCGCAAAGTATCCCCTTATGGCGCAAAGTAACCCCACTTTACGGTAGCTTTAATTCGAATTGAGAGATTGTCGGCACAAGTTTTACTTACTATTTAGACACTTCCCAAAACGATTTCAAGACTATGTGATTGAAAGGAGTAAAAAAAATGCAGCTGATCAAGGTACCAACCAAATTGAATCAGAATCATCTATCACAAACAAGCTCTTCAAAGAGCTTAGTGATTACCCCGTTAATTTTACCATGTTCTGTATATTCTATTTTATATATATATATATATTTATTTATTTCATGTTTGCATATATACTTTTAAGTACTATTGTACAACTTTATTTTCGGTGAATAAACTTATTATTATTATGTATGTGATATCAGCGGCTATTTAGGTAAACACGGCTTTTCACGTAAACAAAGAAATATTTTCGTAATCCCATACTGTGATTTTGATTCAACGGTATTCGGATGACAATTGAAAAGTTACTGTTAACAGCCTCCGTCCGTTAAGAACTCACTTATTCAAGTATTCTGCTTACAATAACAAAAATTGTAATAATATTAACTATTTACAAATTGGACAAATAATTTGACAATTGCTATTTTTTTTATTCTTTGGTGTATTGGCGTCGACTGCTATGCATATTCGTAAATACCTGACGTGTTATCAGCCCGAAGTAGCTTTGCAAATACCATACGTGTCAAACTAACGCGTCAGTTATTTAAGAGAGTAACATGCCAATGCACCGTTTTTATCATTTGTTTCTCTACATAATATCTGCGATAGGAATGCCCTTTGTGGTATTAATGTTTTTATTAGTAGATTCACGGAAATAAAATAATAGAAGTAATAAATTAAATTGTAGGCGTTAATACTAGTAGTAAGGTAGGTACTCAATTGATAAATTATAGAGGTATATTTGTCTTGTATCCAAGTAAAGTAAAATATATAATGATTGCATGTTGATATGCGTGAAAAGAAATTTTGTTTCAGATGCACGTAAAAAAGTGGGGATTTTACCACAATTGTTTACATTTTCCCAATATTTTGTTTCCAGTAAACGTTTTAAAAAAATTGGTTTAGCTAATAATTATAACAGTTATAGCAGAATTTTGGACAATAATAGCAGAAAGTATAACATTTGTTATATTGAAAGTATTATTATAGTAGAATCATTTACAATTACAGGATTTGTCCAACAATTTTGTATTTAAAAAACGATCAGCAATTTTTTTCATTGGAACTTGAGCTGAACAGCAAAATAAAAGAAAATCAATTGATGACATAAAAAGTTAATTTTCGGACGCTTTCTAAATTTTCTCAATCAAATAAATGTTATTAAACAAGATTTTGTAGCTAACAGATATAATTTATTAGACTCAAACCACCTTTAATGCTTTATCACCGCTGCTGCTCTATTTTTGGGACTTATTGACGCCCAATGATTTTTTGCAACATATGTTTTCAAGCAATGTGGGGATTTGATATTCTTTTTTTAATGCCTTTTGATTTTATGCCAACAGTAACAGACTTTTTAGTCCCACATCGACGTCATGCCACTGTTCTTGGAAATGGTTTTTGCTGGGATTTCCACTTAAAGGCAGTGCGCATAAACCGCTCAATAGTGTAGTTTTCGAACCCACGTACTTTTTGACATTTTCCAAATATGTATCGATCGCTGGTGCAAGGTTCTCTGGATCTTCTTCCAAATATTTTACCATTGTATCACAATGTGCTAGGTATCGATATTTTTCTGGTAGATCACTTAAATCACGCATATTTACTTTTTAGATTAACACTACGTGCACAACCGTTGAACTCCTAAACCCAAATGATTAATGCATGCAAAATTGAAGGTGGTAAATACCAGACATATCATCGCATCATCATCATGATACGTCAGGTATTAACCAAACGCTCGAGCGCCGTCGAAATATCCCGATTGGATAACACGTCGGGTATTTACGAATATGCGTTCTGGATAGGCCTTGTTACTAACTCCATGCGCCACTTTAGGAGCAGCACTGTTAATTGGAACGTGCAGGACTCACCCCAGTCCAGCCACGAGATTTAAATAATTTAATCGATCAAGCTAAATTAAAAAATCCCAGCCGCAACTGGGGCTCGAACTCCGGACCTTTCGACTCAGAGTCGGACGCTCTAACCACTGCGCCACGCCCCGACATGACAATTACTATTTTTTTTTTCTTTGGTGTCTTGGCATCGACTGCTATGGTCATTAGCCACGTATTCTGGATAAGCCTTGTAACTAACTCCATGCGCCACCTTAGGAGCAGCACTGTTAATTGGAACGCAACAGTGAATCATGCAGGACTCAACCCAGTCCAGCCACGAGATTTGAATAATTCAATCGGTCAAATTAAATTAAAAAATCCCAGCCGCAACTGGGGCTCGAACTCCGGACCTTTCGACCCAAAGTCAGACGCTCTAACCACTGCGCCACGCCCCGACATGACAATTGCTATTATTTGAAATTTCTATTCCATCGATGAGAGATTTACCATCTATAGCACCAGTATTTGAACTAGTTGTCTCGTTATCACCATTCTCTTTGAAACTGAATTTTCAATATACGACTCCGCCACCGCAGAGGAGTTCCAACCTCCAAGTTCTTTTACCGATAGTAGACCGCCACCATTTTCTACAAGCATAGTAGCCGAGGATCTGCGAATCGAGTGCCCTGTGTAGAGCTGAGGATTTTCCAATGTCAAGAATGCTGCAATTTACTTTGGAATCGCTCCAATAGTATGAATGCACACAACTTGTTTTACCCATTTACCATTCCTATAACCAATAAAGAATCGCCGATTTGCAAAATTTGAAGGCCGCAAATCTAAGTATTTTTGGTATAAAGCATAGGCATCAAAAGAAAGTCCTTCTTTGGGAATGACAAATATCCTATTCTTTTTGTTTTTAGTATACCTCAATGTAACCAAAACTCTGGTACTTGTGCTTTCAAAATCATCCACAGACAGCTTAACAAATTCGCCACGTCTACAGGCGCCATAAATTACAACCTTTCCAAACAACCATGTATGATTATCTGCCTCCAACAAAAACTTAGTTACTTCTTCTGGTTCAGAAACAGCTAAAACACTCTCATAGAGTCCCAGCTCAGATACGGTATTGCTTTCTGGGGCGTGTGCAGCCAACAAAGGTTCAATAGCATTTTCATTTTACAGATTTTACGATATATATGTAAGGTATCTCCCAAACATTCATGCAGGCCGCTCTTCGTCTCTCAGAGAATACTCACCCTACCTTCTTTATTAGTACCAGAAAGCGCGTGTTTAGTCTTTAAAAATCGTGATAACTTAGATAATCCCCAGTTATATCACAGAACACGTAGGACATATAATCTCAATCTACCTCTACCTATACCTTCCTCGACCCTGACCAGAAAGTCAATTATAAACGAAGGCATAAAAATATATAACCATCTACCCTTACGCCTGAAGACTATTAACTCTTTCAAAAAATGTCGAAAGTCTGTTAAAGAAGCATTACTTGATGGAGCTTACTATAGTTTGGAGGAATACTATTCTGAGATGTGGTAGAGTATGTCTGTACTACTTATATTTCGTTTATTTATATGACTTGACTTTATAGATTGAGTCAGACTTATTTATTTTACACTTATTTTTGTTCGACTTATTTGTTTTTATATATATACAACTGACTTTAATTATTAAGTGAAATTGTTTATTTCAAATGTATTTTTTACGACATATACTTTTTTATGTATACAGTACGATGCAAATGTATGGAATAAATTCATTATTTCTGAATATAAACATAATTTGGAAAATTCCTTGAACACGTCGATTTTCTTTTCCTATTGGCCATTTTTTGAACCCCACCCAAAATATATAGGGTTATTCGCGTTCGAGTAAAAATGACTTTGGTGATATTTTTAAATAGGACACCTAGTGTATTTTTCCATATTTGGTTAGAGATCGTCATTACAAACCCAGTGATACCAGGATTGATGGGATTATGTCAAACGGCTGCGGAGATATGGACAAAAAACTTCTCCATATGCCCAATGAGTGGGACAGAGACATATGTTTTTCCGAATCGTGTAGAGTCTCAGTCATACTCATTAGGCATCCGAGGAAGTTTTTTGCCCATATCTCCGCAGCCGTTTGACATAATCCCATCAATCCTGGGATCACTGGATTTGTAACGACGAACCCTAACCAAATATGGAAAAATGCACTGGTTGTCCCATTTAAAAATAGCACCAAAGTAATTTTTACTCGAATGCGGATAACCCTATAAATTTAGGGTGGGGTTCAAAAATCGGCCATACGGAAAAGAAAATCGATGTATTCGAGGAATTTTTCAAAATATGTTTATATTCAGAAATAATCAATTTATTCCATACATTTGCATCGCACTGTATATATACCTAACTTCATAGGTTAAATGAAACTTTGTCAGCAATATATTTTCTTATGACAACAAAGTATATTCTCTCTCTTCTTCAGGCAAAATTTTGCTTTCTTTGGTGTGTATGCATGTATCAGACTTTGGTCTCAAGAACAAAAATAATTTTCCAAATCTGAAAATACCATTTCTGTAGGTAATACTCTAATATGGTGTACGATTTAAAATAACTAACTTTGAAATGTCAATGTTGTCATAAACTTTCAAAGCAAGTTTCAACATTGAAATCCTGGTCCACAGCGAGTTAGGAGAATAAACCTATGATTTTCCTTTCATATAGGCTAATATTACATATTCATTAACCCCTTTACATTCTTGCTTTTACGCCACTCTTCAAAATTTTCATATTCTTTTTTATATCGCTCTTGAGTTATTTTCGGCAGTAAATCAACACTCGCTGCACACGATTCTCCCAATATTTCTAAAGAAATTTGATTGTGTTCCTCAAGTTCTTCAATTTCATCCGTGGTCGTTGTCAAAGCGAAATCGCGAACACAAAAAAACTGACGTAATTCATAATATTGTTGTGATATTGTTAAGCTGTTCCATGACAACACAATGTTGGGATTTTTCTGTAGAATTACGAGGTACGTAGTTTGTTCTTTCCTCGGAATCAAAATGTAATCTTTCAGCGGGATTACGAAAAGTCTTGAACGACACACGGCCGATACGCAAATAACGGATTCGGTTGTTATAATCCTCGGCTGCGCCTCGGATTACAATATTCAACCTCATCCGTTATTTGCTACATATCGGCCTTGTAACGTTATTACCTATAGCGGATCTCTTTTGTCTGTATACGTGTCAAAGTTTGACATAACTCAGTCACTAAAGATTGAAATTACACGTTTTGAGTAACCTTCTACTACAGAATGTTTATTACAATACAGGTTGAATTAAATGTTGAAACATAGGTACGAGGATGGTCCCAGAAGTACCTGGCCTGACCTAGAGATGGTGGTAGTTGCTTGAAAAATACCATTGTATTAGAAAGTACACAATCTATACAGCATATGTTTCAAGTTTGAAGACGCCACGTTGTTTGGTATTTGTTTGGTAGTCATCAATAGTAAACGTTGTCGGTGAATTTGTAAACATGGAAAAAATTGGGCATCGTTATGTGATACAATACTTTCATTTGAAAGGCCTTAGCCCAACCAATATGAAAGCTGAACTAGATTCTACTCTGGGTGAGATGGCTCAGGAAGTGCCTTTTATGTTGAAAATGAAAGAATGCTCTCACAATCGTTCGTCAATTTACAGGCAGAATCTTGCGCTATATTTCAAGCCCTATCATGGATTAAACGTAGTGGAGGTGGCAACTCAGTCATTCTCTCGGATTCGAAATCGATTCTGACTGCAATTCATAATCACGCTTCAGTGTCCAACACTAACCCCATCAGTACTGAAATCATACGTACACTGCTGCATCTCCAAACTAACAACATTAAAATAATTTTCATCTGGGTTAAGGGCCACTCAGGCAGTGGGAAATGAGAAAGTTAATGAAGCAGCGAAAGATTCCATCTCCCTCCAATATATAAGTCACATATTCACACCTCAAGACATAATTAGTGAGTCCAGACAATCAGTGAGAACACGCTGGGAGAGACTTTGGGTAGACTTTGTATCATCTCCCAAAAACCCTTATGTATCCATTCATCCCCAGCTTCCTCGAAACATTCCGCATATAGATACTTTTAAAATATCGAGGTTTTACTCTGCCACTATAACAAGACTGAAACTGAATCATGGAGGCTTTCCCACACATTTAGCCAAAATTGGGGTAAACATATCCCCTATCTGCCCTTGCAATAACTCATCAGAAGCAGATATCAATCATTTGATCTTCACCTGTAATCTCCATAACACACACCGGCTGGAATTTTTAAATAAATCAATCACCCAAGGTGTCCAACTGCCAACAAATATCATTATTCTACTGAGCACATTCAAGGAAGAGATTTATAGAACAATTGTGGAATTTTTGATCAAAGAACAAATCTCAATTAATAGCTATTATCTCAACTAATAGCTCAACTAATAGCTATTATCTAATTAACTATCATTAAAAAAAATCTGTGGCAAAAAAACTCTGTTTTGATGCCAACACCCACACACACAAAAAAACATTGTATAAGAAAGTACACAACCTATACAGCATATGTTTCAAGTTTGAAGACGCCACGTTGTTTAGAATTTGTTTGGTAGCCATCAATAGTAAACGTTGTCGGTGAATTTGTAAACATGGAAAAAATTGGTCATCGTTATGTGATACAATACTTTCATTTGAAAGGCCTTAGCCCAACCAATATGAAAGCTGAACTAGATTCTACTCTGGGTGAGACTGATCCTTCGTTATTAACAGTAAAATATTGGGTAGCAGAGTTTAATCGAGGCCGTACGACCTGCGAAGACGAGCATCGCAGTGGTCGACCAAATGAGATGACGACTCCAGAAATGTTGTAGAAATCCACAAAATCCCTCGAGCTAAAGCTCTCGGGAGTTATCCAAATTATTAATGTTCATATGGTCTCATCAAATTGTCAAAATACAAGGTACTCTCGATAGAATTATGAAGAAAATAATAGTCGCCTATTTGTCATGGTCTTGGAATATTTACCTACTACTATTTGTCTTCTGTACGCTGTAAGGAAGAAGCTGTCGTTCATTATTTTATCATATGAATATTCTGCGTATGGGGCCTTTAGTGTCAAAACTAGTTGTTGATATACATACAGGTAGGGTGAACCATACAGATGTTGGCCCTTCGGCAGTTATTGGCATTTATAATTGCTTATCTGTTTAATATGGGTCACATGAATATCTGCTGACCCTTCGATTAACCTTTTTCTAGTGTGAAGTGTGCTCTAGCAGAATAGAGATTTCCCGCCAAACGCCACCCTTCAGTTGACTTGTAATGGTGAATACAAAAACAACGTGCATGAACAAGTGTTGTTTCAAAGCGTTCCACTTCAAAACCTCTTTTGATTAATTAATTATATAGGAATATATGAATATTATTCTCTAATATTATTGAACATATGTTTGGGTAGGTGTTCAATTCGATTATTGTTATGAAAAAGCTTTGAACAACAAATTTAATTTAACCTAAATTTTTTGAGTGCCAATTACTGTCTTTATGAAACATGTGTGTCACATAATGATTGGCCTCCAGGCCAACAACTGTAATTTTTGTTCTGTTCTTGAATTATCTGTATGAATGTATATTTTGCTTAAAATGATGTTAAAAAAGACAAACTTTTGTTGAAAGTGTTCATTTCTTGATTGTGTTCAGTTGTTGGCCCCCGGCCAATAACTATCAGATAAGGTGGCCAATGACTATTTTTCCATTTTCAGAATGCCGAAGATAGCGAACCAATAGAGTTATAGAAAGAAGTATTTCAAGGAGAGAGAAAGCCATCCCAGATAACACAAAATATCCAATGGATTTCCATTTTAAGTCCAATTCTGGTCGGGATATCCTTGGATCTGAAATGAATATTCATGGGATCGTGGGATTTGAAATGAATATCTTTCTGCAGATATCCTATGGATATCCACAGTAATTATGGTAGTGATTAAAATGCGGGACATATTTTGATATTATCAATTTCTGAGTTTCTTTCATGCTCGTACACGAATTGAAGCATTCGAAGAATACTCTCATCTTTCGTTTTCCGACTGGATTTAAAATGGATATCCATAAGATATCGGTGGGTGGATTTGAGATAGATGTCCTTCAGATACTCTACAGTAATTGTAGATGTGATGGAATTGCAAGACAGATTTTGATATTATCAATTTCTGAGTTTCTTCGAAACTCGTACACGAATTGAAGCATTTGAAGAATACTCTTATCTTCCGTTTTCCGAAATGGATATCAATAAGATATCCGTGGATGGATCTGAAATGGATATAAGACTTCAGAAGATGTCCTATGGATATCCATAAGATATCCACAGTTATTATGGATGTGATTAAATTGCAACACAAATTTTGATATTATCAATTTCTGAGTTGCTTCCATGCTCGTACATGAATTGAAGCATTTGAAAAATACTCTTCTTTCGTTTTCCGACTGGATTTGCAACGGATATCCATGAGATATCCGTCGACGGTTTTGAAATGGACATCCTTCAAAAGATGTCCTATGGATATCCATAAGATATCCACAGTAATTATGGATGTTATTGTATTGCAAGACATATTTCGATTTCATCAATTTCTGAGTTTCTTTCATGCTCGTACTCGAATTGAAGCATTTGAAGAATTTTCTTATCTTTCGTTTACCGAATGGATTTGAAATAGATATCCATAAGATATCGGTGGATGGATTTGAAATGGATATCCTTCAGAAGATGTTCTATGGATATCCATAAGATATCCACAGTAATTATGGATGTGAATAAATTGCAAGACAGACTTTGATATTATCAATTTCTTCCATGCTCGTACACGAATTGAAGCATTTGAAGAATACTCTTATCTTGCGTTTTTCGACTGGATTTGAAATGAATATCCTTCAGAAGATATCCTATGGATAGCCATAAGATTTCCACAGTAATTATGAATGTTATTGAATTGCAAGACAGATTTCGATATTATTAATTTCTGAGTTTCTTTCATACTCGTACACGAATTGAAGCATTTGAAGAATTCTCTTATCTTTCGTTTACCAACTGGATTTGAAATGGATATATCCATGATATATCCACAGTAATTGTGGATGTGATTGAATTGCAAGACAAATTTTGATATTATCAATTTCTGAGTTTCTTCCAAACTCGTACACGAATTGAAGCATTTGAAGAACACTCTTATCTTTCGTTTTCCTACTAGATTTGAATAGGATATCCATAAGATATCCGTCGACGGATTTGGAATGGATATCCTTCGTAATATGTCCTATGGATGGTCATGATATTCAAAGGAAATATCGATAAGTTTGAATTGCATAATAATTCACATACGGACTGAATAATTATTT
The DNA here is from genome assembly GCA_944452925.2 of Chrysolina oricalcia. Classification (NCBI taxonomy): domain Eukaryota; kingdom Metazoa; phylum Arthropoda; class Insecta; order Coleoptera; family Chrysomelidae; genus Chrysolina; species Chrysolina oricalcia. The sequence continues at coordinate 22,793,311 of OX101814.2, read as the reverse complement.
GTAAACATCTCACTTTTCGTTTTTCTACTGGATTTGAAATAGATATCTATAAGATATCCGTCGATGGCTTTGAAATGGATTGCCATAAGGTACCCAAAGCATATACACTACGGTTTGAATTGAGTTTCTTCCAAGCTCGTATATTCAGATTGCGTTTTTTGAAACAATTCGATTTGAATTCCTACTGGATTTGAATTGGATATCTATAAGATATCCGTCGATCGATTTGAAATGGATATCCTTCGGAAAATATCCTATGGATGGCCACAAGATATCCAAAGCAATCATAAGTGTATATTTCATGCTTTCTATTATTTGTTGGATACGAATTAACACACATATTAGGGACCTGCTTCATTCATCATACTACTAATCCACTTTGTTTTCGAAAAAACTCCAGTTCGTCGAAATCTAAATTTGTCTCACCTCTCATGAAAACTTCTCCATATATTTCCCTAATTTCTCACACAGAACTGTCGATTCTTAGAAGTCCTATTGATTATGCGCATTTTCCTATTCCATCAAAAAATTAAGGATGGTACGTGGTGTTTTCATGTGAAACAAATTTATATAACTGAAAAATTTAAGTTTCTCAGGAATGAAGGTGTAATTTTTGACCTATTTTGCATTCACACACTTGATAACGACAGTAGATGTTAACTGTTGAAACATCGTGACTCAAACACATTCAAAGAATTAATTTTCTCTGTTTCTAGACAATGGAAGTCAAGAAGAATTGTACTAATAGTATGCGATTGATACCAGACACCCTATGTATCAAAATAGCGAATGTCATCGTGAAAGACTCTCTTGTCAGATTTCATTAGACTTTGTCAAAGAGATCTTATCATTTCCAAACCAAATTAAAATATTTATGCAAGTTTTGATAACGAAGACCATGTAATATAGTCGCATAAACGTCAACTTTTTTCTGAAAAAGGAACTGAAAACCAGGTGTGTTGTTGAGCTGATGCTATTGTGTTAACCATTTTTATTACTCAATTGTGTGTCAAATTCATTAACATTTCAGTAAAGGTACACCTTGAAAAAATAGGTAAGTGATTGTGTATTTCAATCAAATGCATTCAAAACAATCATGCCTATATAGAGGTAGGGATAATAATTGGATAATAATTGATCTCAAATCAAATTCACTAAAAAAACAGTATGGAATTGGAGCGATTAGCTGAAGAATCTCCAAGTTTAGCTAACTCAGATGACGCCTGTTCCATCTTACCTTCAACGTTATAGTAACTTAGCAGATAATAGGAAAACTACCGAAGAAGCTATAATAACTTGGCTGAGAAGACCGAAAGAAAGGAATTTGTCAACCTTGAAGAAAAAGGAAATGCTGCAGGATGAGGATGAAACCATGACTTTATTTTTGAAGTTTTTTTCATACGATTTTCTTTTTTTCCAAACGATTTTTTTGTATTTTCTTATCTGTTCACTTTATATTTTGTTTTCATTGAATACTATACTTGGTCAATTATTTTCTTTACTTATTCCAAATATATTTTTGTTTATTCTATCTACTCTTTTTTCAATTCGATGGAGACAATCTTTGTGTTATTTCATTTCATAAAATGCACATTTTTATTTCAGTCAACTTATGGGGAAAAATTATAATTATCCGATGGACATCTTGGATAGATCATGGATATACTTCAGGAATATCGTGAGGATGTACAATAAAAATATCTTGGATATCGTCGGTTATCTAATGGATGTACAGGTTTGTACCTCTCGAACACCCAGACTGGACGTCAGTTTATATCCTTTGGATATAAACTGAATGTCCCTAGTATATCTTGCATATCCATAATTGAAGTCCAGTGGATATCCAATGGAAATCTGTTATGGATATGTAGCATGTACTATGGACGTCCAAGAAATATCCAAAGGATATACTATGGACGTCCAATGGATGTTCGGAGGGTACCAACCTGTACATCCATAAGATATCCTTCAAGGATATCCATCAGATATCCCTGAACTTTATCCATGGGATATCCTTTCACGATATCCATGAGATATTCTTCATGGATGTCCATATGATATCCTCCATGGATAGCCATAATATATCCGTAGAGATTATCCATAAGATATATTTTATGGATATTCTATGGATATAGTTCAGGGATATCTTATGGATATCCTTGAAGGATATTTTATGGATGTACAGGTTGGTACTCTCCGAACGTCCATTAGACGTCCATAGTATATCTTTTGGATATTTCCTGGACGTCCATAGTACATCCAGCATATCCATAACGGATGTCCAGTGGATATCCATTGGATGTTCATGTGTTATCTGGGATTGAAGAAGTTAAAAATGGAATGTCGAAACGAGAAGCATGTAGAAAATAATATAAGATTCCACGAGAGCGACGTTACAATTTAGACTGTCAGAAAAGTTTACCAAAGCATCGCACCATCCTTCACCAATACTAACTGTTCATGAAGAAGACAGACATATTAATTAAATGAATCAGAGATTGCCAAAGAAAAGGATTCCCCCGGAGAAAAGAAGATATTCAAATATCTGTCAAACTATTTCTAGATAATACTCCACGTGAAAACCCATTTAAAGATAATCTACCTGGTGACGGTTGGTACAAGGCTTTCATGAAGAGACATCCCGAGATGACCACCAGAAAATCCGAAGGAGTATCTACTGCGTCAGCTGCCATTAGTGAGCAAGGTATAAGGAAGTGGTTTGATGATATATTCTTATTTAGTAGAAAAGGGGTATCATGAAGTACTTGAACACCCAGAAAGAATATTCAATGCCGATGAGACGAACTTTCAACTTTGCACACAAAATAAAAGGGTACAAGAAACGTGTATGAGGTAGACTCGGGGAAAGCGAAGACAACTCTTACTGTATTATTCACTTTTAGTGCTGCCGGAAATCATACACAACCTTTGATTATATATCCAGGTAAAAGGCTTCGAAAAGACATAGGTGACTCTGTACCGGATGGATTCACATTTACCACAAGCGATACGTGATGGATGAAAACGGAAATATTTTACGAATGTGTGGCCAATAGTTTTCACCCCTTTCTGAAAAAGGCAGGCATCCAGTTTCCTGTAATTCTCTTCGTCGATGATCATAAAACACACATTGACAGAAAATTGAGTGACCTTTGTACAAATCTCGGAGTTATTCTCATTGCCCTTTATGCAACTCGAATACTACAGCCAGTCGATGTATCAACATTTAAGCCATTAAAAAATGGTTGGAGAAAAGGAATTATAGAATGTCGTAGAAGTAATCTGACTGATGAACTATCCATTAAGGAGTTTGCAGGATTGCTGAAAGTTGTAATTTCAAAATCGGTTCACCCAGAAATAATAATTAATGGTTTTAAAGCATGCGGATTGTATCCGTGGAATCCCAATTCAATAGATTTCAGTAAGTGTTTAGGAAAGAAGAAAACAGAACCTAACATCTTGTTTCAACCGAACGATGAAAACGTTATGAAGTTCAGCAAGTTTAAAGAGATCATTGGCTCAACAAAAGTTGATCCCTTCACAAACATAGATGTACAAGGTGAAAGGGATGAACAAATATGGAAGGAATTTCAAAACACAAACACATTAATACTCCTGATAAAATTGCTATGGTTGACTTCAAGGAAATCAACAAGGATAATCTTGATGAAATCATCATAGATATTCCTACTGAAATGACTACAAATAATTCCAATGATTTTAATATAGTCAGTACTTCTGAAGACATGATTCAAGAAGGAAAAGTTACATGTACCTTTTATCAATATTTGCACTATCCCAATACATCGCAAAGAAAAGGAAAAAGAATTCTGAAAAATGTTCTTTTATATTATCCTCATCATCTTGGAAACGATTTCATGATGAAAGAGAACTTAAGATACAAACTGAGCTCGAAGGAAAGGAAACAGGAAAGGGGAAAGAGAAGAGAAAAAAGTTGCCAGAGAGAAAGCTGCTCTTGTGAAAATATCGAAAAAGAAGCAAGGGATAAAAGGTCCAAACAAAATTAAGATCGATAACAAAAAGAAAGCACCATTGAAGAAAACACTGAATGAAATATTACAGCCATTGTCGACAGAAAAAACATCTTAACTCAAGATACTAGAGATAACAGCTATGACTCTCTTGATAGCACTAATAATAACGAAGCCGGTGTATTTTCTAGCACCTTAGCACCAAAGCACAAATTCACTACTCAAATGAAACAAATACAAAAACGGAAAATTCTGATTTTGAAAACCTGAAAACTGATGGGACCAAAATCAAAATATTATCACATCGTATACTGCTACTATCGACAGACGAAAGGAAATTCAATGATATTACAAGAAAACTGGAATTTGAAGACCCAAACAGTGAACCTGAACAAATTGACTCAATTCTTGACGAAGATAAATCAGTTTTTGTTAAAAATAATCTAAATTCAGGACTATGTTTTTTTTTGTACAAGAAATATTACTTTTGCCAATTCAGGAGTTAGATGTGAAAATTCAACCAGGTATGTTATCACTTAATTTGTATACAAAAACACAATATGCACAAATCGAATTCCAACATTTTTGTATGTCAAACTTGTTTAAAACGCCGAAAAAACTGAATACAAGTCTTCGTTAGCTTTGTTTCCTAATTAATAACCACGGCCAATAACTGTAATAGTTGAGGCCAATAATTGTACGATTTGGGCCAATTACTATGATTTTGATAGAAATTGAGAATTATTGCTTTTTTTCGATGTATTGGTTTATAAATGTAGGATTCACCATACTAATAAATACCAAACTTTGTTCGATGATTTGCAACAATAAAAATGCTGGTTTACCCATCAGAAGTATTTTTTAATCAAATTAATGGAACTAATCCTTAAAAAGCCAATAACTATACCATTTACCCTATTTCAATCTCACTGAAATGTGCTTGTTCAGGCCCATATATTTACTAGTTGGTTCCAATATACAGTGCGACGCTAAATTATGGAACAAATTCATTATTTCTAAATATAAAGATATATCGGAAAAATCCTCGGACAGGTCGATTTTCTTTTCCGATGGGCCAATTTTTGAACCTCACCCAAAATATATAGGATCATCCGCATTTGAGGAAAAGCGACTTTGGTGATATTTTTAAATGGGACACCCAGTACATTTGTCCATATTTGAATAGGGATCGTCATTACAAATCCAGTGATACCAAGTTTGATGGGATTATGTCAAACGGCTGCGGAGATATGACCAAAAAACTTCTCCATATACCCAATGAGTGCGACAGAGACTTTTAACCTTCTGAATCGTGTGGAGTCTCGCAGTCATACTCATTAGACATACGAGGAAGTTTTTTGGCCATATCTCCGCAGCCGTTTGACATAATCCCATCAAACTTGGTATCACTGGATTCGTAATGACGATCTCTAACCAAATATGGAAAAATATACTGGGTGTCCAATTTAAAAATATCACCAAAGTCATTTTTACTCAATTGCGGATAACCCTATATATTTTGGGTGTGGTTCAAAAATTGGCCCATCGGAAAAGAAAATCGACCAGTCCGAGGATTTTTCCGAAATATCTTTATATTCAGAAATAATGAATTTGTTCCATAATTTAGCGTCGCACTGTATAGTGAAACTGAAAGAATATCTTCATTTTATCGTCAATTCAAATACAAAAACATCGTCAATACGTCATATTAGCGGTGAAACGTCATATATTCATTACTTGTTACCAATATATTTATGAGAATGAGCTTTTGAATCAAGCTACTAGATGGCGCTAGCATCATGTAACCTATTTCTTTGCTAAAATAATGAGATGAAATCTGTTCTGGAGTTTCACTAATTACTAGTTAACGCTAACAACATGTGCCCTATTTCTTCCCGACGAGGCAACACTCTGTCGTGTACTCATCAGAGCACTGATTTAGGTACTCTCTGATCTACTGATTTGCCTGGACATTAAATTAACCCATTAGTGCATAACGTTCGTTTTATCGAATGTTCATATTTGTGTTGGTATTACTGAAATGAACTGCAGATGTTTGTGTCAGTTACATAGCATTTGAGTTTAGTCAAAGTACCTACATGTGATAAATGTGTGCTTGAGTCTCTCAGATACATATATTAGTTATTTATGTACCAAGGGTATAAATAGATGTTTATGCCTTGAGGGCAACGTTTTACGAAACCGAGGTCCTCTGGTTTGAGGGTTTGTAAGTCACCCGAGGGAATACACATCTGTTTATGCCCGCGGTACATACATAACTTTATGTCATACTAGTTCGTTATTGCAATCCAATCTTAATACAAATCAGTATTTAAAAAAATTCGGTTTGAATTAATAACATTGCCATTTTATTATAGTAGACACTATATATCGTTGCTAGGTGAATGTCGGTGAATGTTGACAAACGTAAATGTTAGAAGTTAGAAGTCAAAATGAACGAAGATTTTGGAATTCCTGACAAAATTATTTCTTTTTATGCCCGCGCGGGCCATAAAGTGAACTTTATGCCCGCACGGACATAAAGTACGACATTAGATAGTTGGTAACTAAGTAATAAAAACACAATAATGAACTAGTATTTATGAATAATGAAGGATCCCAGGTTATACAATACAAGGCTCAGTGGGTAAGTAAATCGAGTATTATTCTGTTTCTTTTCAACATTTCTTCATGAAATTATAGTAGGGTGTACTTTAACAATCACGTTGTCTATCTCCGATACTGGAAATATATTGATTTATGGTTTTCATGAGGAATGGTTCATTTTAATTTCTCGTTCGTTTTGTCGATCGTTATGCATCATGTCCCCATCATTCTTATATGCTCATGATATTTTGTTTTGTTTTAGACTGTCACTTCATGAACTTATCGACTCGTTGGAAGAGGATGAAGTTCAAAGTGGAAATATTTACATTACTCCGCCTGAAGATGCGTATACAGATATTGATAGTGACCTATCTGATAATGATCATGATGGAAATATTTGTCACTTAGGCCCTGCTATGTTGAGAACAGAAAGCGAATATGTTCCAGTACAGCATGGAGACTCTGAAATTCCAGTTGAAGAATATGTTTCTGAAGATGATAATATACCTCTTGCAACTTTATTTCCAAATGCAGCTGCACACTGTCAGAAGGTAGTAAACCTTCATCATCTAAAAAAAGAAAAATGGGCACCTGGACTAATACCGAACATTCTTTGGAATTTTTTCAACTATTTTTTGATGAAGAAGTTTTGACCAACATACAGGAACAAAGTAATTTGTATGCCCAGCAAAAGAACTAAAATTTGAGCCTTACCAGGAATGAACTACTTGTGGTAATTGATGGACTTCTACTTTCGGGATATGGTAAATACCCCAATGAAAGAATGTATTGGTCTAACGAGAATGATGTCCCAAAAATATTATCAGAGAGTATAAGACTAAATAGGTTCGAGACTATTTTGAGACATATCCATTTGGATGATAATAGCCAAATTGACAATCGAAATAGGTTGTATAAACTACAGCCTCTAATTGAAAATCTTAACAATTTCAGAATAAATGGCGGCTTGGATGAGAACATAAGTATCGACGAAAGCATGATACCCTATTATGGGAAACACTTTGCGAAACAGTATATCAAAGGAAAGCCCATCCGATTTGGGTTCAAAAATTAGGCATTATGCACAAGTAATGGATATATGCTAAGTTTTGACGTATATACTGGAAAGAATAGTACAAATGAATCCAATAAATCAAATAATTTTGGTTTGGGAGGCAGTGTAGTACTAAATCTGATTGACATAGCTCAAATACCACGTAACTGTGGCTACAAGATTTTTTCTGAAATCGTTCTAGAATGCCCACTTTCTCGGAGCAACTTCAGGCCTCAAAATGCGCTAATCTAGTATTTTCGTTCCTTTGCTAAGCAACAACCTTTCTCGGACCGTTTTAGGACCTAAACTGATTGCGATTTCAGAAAAAATAGTATGTGTACCTCGTAGTAAAAGCACATTCCCAGACGACAATTTACATTGTCGTCCGGGAATGTATTGCTTTTACTACTAGATACACAATATACTATTCCCGTATCGAAAACGATACGGGTATATTTTTGCCGGCTTGTTTACATTTTAGACAGTTATTGAATTCACGCAAACAATATGAAGAATTCCTTAGTTTTTGATAATGCTGATTGCGATTTCAGAAAAAATAGTATGTGTACCTCGTAGTAAAAGCACATTCCCAGACTTCAATGCCAATTTACATTGTCGTCCGGGAATGTATTGCTTTTACTACTAGATACACAATATACTATTATAGATAATTATTTCACTTCCCTGAAACTTCTCAGACATCTATCTTCATTGGGATTCTGCAGTACAGGAACTATGAGAGATAACAGATTAGAAAACTGTCCACTCAGCAACCAATAGAAAATATTAGCAAAAGAAAAACGTGGTACACATAAATTCTCAAGTAGTGAGAAAGTGGTAGTGTTTCAATGGAAGGATAACAAAGTAGTATCTGCAGCTTCCAACTTCGATAATTGTGAAATGAACACCACTTCGAGGTACTCTAGAGAAAGCAGATCGAAAATTATGATACCACAACCCAGAATATTTGATAGGTATAATAAAGGTATGGGAGGAGTCGATAAAATGGATGGACTGACTGATTGCTGTGTATAGGACTAGGATGAGGCAGCGGCAGTGGTGGTGGCCCATATTTTCCTATTTATTTGATGCATCAGTTGTTAACGCTTGATTACTCTTCAGAATGGTCCATCCTTCTCACGAAATATCAAAGGGTTTGCTGAAATTCAGAAGATACTTGGCTTTGAGTATCTTAAAAAGTTATGGGAAAAAATCCAGTAAAGGAAAAATCACGCCAGCACCGGTTCATGATGTCAGATACGACAAAGTCGACCACCTGCCAGAATACTCAAAAAAAGAGAAAAGGTGCATACAATATTGAAAGATACAGAGATCTGGAACTCACAACTGCCTATGATCACGTAACTCATATGTGCAACCCTGTTAGTACCTTCTGTTATCACCAGTAGACAATGCTGAATAATTATGTAAGTTTTTCAATATTAATGAGGTATTTAACGATGGAACATAATTATCATTGATAAAAGGTAACGAAGGTATCATTTGGTGAAATTTATTAAAATAATGTCCGCGGAATGTATAGAAAAAACATTTTATGTGGGAGAGAAGAATGAGGACAGAATAATTTGATAGGGACAGGAAGGAGTGAGAAAAAGCGTTAATTGCACTGAAAAATATTTGATAAGTTATAAAAATAAATACCGTTGTTTTCCTCTCCATTCTTTGGCACAGTTCATATTTCATCAAGCCAATACATTTTGATCCACTAAAATTCATTGGTATTTATTAATACAAAGAATTCAAATTTATTGAATTCAATGATCGCCCAAACCTATGAACTGGTTTCGTTGCCACCATGAAAAGTTCATTGAGGTGAAGAGAGTTCACACTGTAATAATCCGAAATTTTTCGTAATATTAATCAAACAGAATTCATGGTCCCAGAGCACTACAATGTCCATTTTGATAAATATTGTAATAACAATAGTTTTAACTCCATCTAAATAACTAGGTCACATTTATATAAAATATAATACTGCTGTATGTTTCACTTTCTTATTACTACCCTGATTGAGGATGATGTAGTTTCTTATACATACCTATAGAGCGCATAGTTCTCGAAGAATTCTATATCTTCTTTCACTTTCGGTGGTTAATTCGACTTTAGATGGCTCCCGAACTATTCGAAAAATGCTAATTTGCATTACCAAAACTATGACATATCAGACACTCCGTTAAGGTGTTATTGTCTCAACGGTAAAGAAAGGAAGGAAGGAAGGAAGGAAGAAAGGAAGAAAGGAAGAAAGGAAGAAAGGAAGGGAGGAAGGAAGGAAGGAAAGAAAGAAGGAAGGAAGGAAGGAAGGTAGGAAGGAAGGAAGGAAGGAAGGAAGGAAGGAAGGAAGGAAGGAAGGAAGGAAGGAAGGAAGTTCTGTCGCAAGCGGCCAGGCTTCAATTTCTTATAATGCACCATTCTTTGAGATATTTCGTTCCGAAATGTAATCCTTGGAGTGAGTGTGTCGATACCTGCATGATTTGTAGTATCTGCACCGTGAAGTTTGATGGAAGTAACACTCCACAGTCTTCTGGTTTGGTCGTGAAAAATGGTTACAGCACAATCTTGATGCCGCTGGATCTAAATGTCGATTTATGCACCCGTACCTAAGAACTAAACCTAAAATTAAGAACTTAGAGTTCATGAATAGGGAAACAACGCGAACGTTTATGGAACTGTAACTAGTACTAAGAACTAAGAGTTCATAACTCCTATTCTTTCACTACATAATTCTTAGGTTTAGTTTTTAGTCTTAAGTCTAGTTAATTCTTAGTAAGGCGTGCATAAATCAACCATAAATAGCGTCTTCAACGTATGCTTCTCATAACTTTCCAATCCAGCCCATCAATCTACAGGACTTTATTGGGATTGAGAGATCCACGAAAATCTGGTCCACCATCATATCTCCCAGTTTGGTAGGTCTTTTCGCAAAAGCACCTTCTATTCCAAAAATTAGGTAGACAATAAGAGTAGGCACGTTGATAATGAGTGAATTTGGCCACTCAGATTAGTAAGTACCTATAGTAGAGCCGGTAAATTAGAAACATCAGGTAATCAATAAAATTTGATCACATAGTTTGATGTAGGCGTTCAGATCACGTTCAGATAATTTTAATATAAATAAGAGTAACGTGGAATGAGTAGGTTAGTAAGATTTAAGTCTCTGAAGATGATAACTTTGTTGGTGAAACGCAATTAAAAGTCGAGTGTAGTTTTGGTAGTTTCTTTTTCTGGAATTGTATTCACACCGAAAAAAGGTTTCAAATATTCAGTTATTCGAATACAGTATTCCAACCGATCTGTAATGAAAATATAGTTCGGTGAGTACTTATTCCTCGCCACCGACTACAATTCAGTTCAGAAATTTTATTAGCCAGCTTTGGCAACATTTTTAGAGATATATTGCAATAACGCCAGGCGGTATTACAGACAACTTTATTTTGATAGTGACTGACACTATTCTGTGATTAAATACTGAGATTCGCAGTTTCGTAAGATCGTCCCTTTATTCATAACATAAATTATATTTTTTTTGGGAATTTCTTTCTATATAATTTATTTCAGACCTAGATAATCATTCTGGTGATAGAAAAATCCAAAAGGGACTCTGACATCGACTCCTATTAAAAATATTATAAATTTATCAGTCTTTAGTCATGTCATGGTATCGACGATCTTTCAGAAATCGAAATAAAGGCAAATAAGAAACATCAATTCTTGCCTAAGTTATCCTTATTCCAGATCGAAACTGAGCGTACATGTTAAAATAACGCCGACTTTATTACTGCCTGACGTTATTTATGACTGCAATATCTCAAACATGGGGGTCATGACCCCTCCTGTGCCCATGCCAACCGGTGATATTTCCATTCATCTATGAACTTTCTGCTCAATTCACCAAACAAATGTAGTAAGAAATTAACTTATATACAAATTCAATGTTGTATTTTTAAACAATGCGCGTTGTATGTATGTTACTCCAAACGTGAAAATTGTATACAAAATTCAATAGCTTACCCTCAGATCAATCAGTTACGAATAGAATAACCTACGTCACACATCTAAAAAAAAATTTAATTTCCTTTCTAGTACATTTGTATAAAAGCTTTTTTTTGTCAATTCAATTAATTCATTTTAGTCATACTGAAAACTTGTAAAACCCACATATGCCAATTTTGAATCGAATTGAACCACAATTACAAATTTCGTCCACCTTCTTGGTTTTTGCATTGACAAAAATATCATAATTTTTCATCCCCACATTCTGATTTAGATTCGAAACGGACCAGAATTACAAATTTCGTCCGCCATCTTGGAGCCACCATCTTGTTTCTTTGCATTGACGAACAAATCATAATTTCCGACCTTGAAAACCACCACATATCAATTTTGAATCAAATCGGACCATAATTGCAAATCATGTCCGCCATTTTAGAGCCGCCATTTTGTTTTTTCTCTTAGAAAAATTCCATTATGCATTAATGTCACCAAATTTATGTCAAAATAGCTTGCAAATGCAGTATTATAATTTCGAACACGAAACAGTTATTTTTCCCGCAAGAGGGCACCAAAATAAAAAGTAAGGAGGCAAAAATTGATATGGCTGAATTCCTTCTGAAATTACCTTTTTAATGATGTGTCACACTTACTACTTTCCTTATTCAAATTGTTCGGGTGATAGTGCCCAAGGGGTGGGGGGAGGGGTATGACAGTTGAGGTTATGATAGGAAGATGTCCCCCTTGGATTAAAAATCGACGTGTTTTTGCATTTTATTCACAACACATGCGTTTTGAAGATATTCGATATGTTTCGTTTTCGGTGCTCCACCCTGTATATTCGAACATTAAGAAATTCTTGAACATTATTAATACACTACCAGTTAGTGTAGCTTCCGCAAAGATGTGTTTCTCAACTCTCCGTCGATTTAGTTTCCAAACGACATCGAGCGTCGATGAGTTTTCGATTTTGAAATTCGGAAATTCGACACTCGGAATATTTACATGACATACTAAATACAACCATATGTGTCACTTGTCACGTTTAATAACCAGTTCTTTATCATTCTGAATTTTAGTTTTTATTCTAGAGGGCTCTAGAGATATACGTTCAAAGCACTAATTTAAATCCTAAAATTTGGGGGAAAATACAGTAAAAATCCTGGCTTATTTTTGTTCGAAATAACTAATAACAAGTCAAAAATGTCGGGGCGTGGCGCAGTGGTTAAAGCATCCGACTTTGGGTCGAAAGGTCCGGAGTTCGAGCACCAGTTGCGGATGGGATTTTTTAATTTAATTTGACCGATTAAATAATTCAAATCTCGTGGCTGAACTGGGGTGAGTCCTGCACGATTTACTGTTGCGTTCCAATTAACAGTGCTGCTCCTGAGGTGGCGCATGGAGTTAGTAACAAGGCCTATCCAGAACACGTGGCTAATTACCATAGCAGTCGATGCCAAAATACAAAAGAAAAAAACAAGTCAAAACAAATTATTATTCCTAATCATAAGCATACAAATTGAAAATTGCCAACTTTGAAGGTCAAATTCCTTATGAATATGATTGAGACTAAAACTAAAGAAATTGCTTAAATGCTTCTACTGAAATGTACAGTTTTGATTTGATTTTATGATTAAGACTGTGACTGTGATTAGGACTATGATAATGACAATGATGCATAAATTGGCCCTTATACTCGCATTATTTTGAATAATATGACTTTCAGAAGAAAATGCTGACAAATGTGAAATCGCCAGCCATAAGCAGACGTGAGCTGTTGAATAGACCATCCAAAGTAAAAGAGATGCAAATTCTTTTTCGATCGCGTGAGAGATCTGCAATAGTTGCAACTTTTGAACTTCGATACCTAAAAAACTATCCATTTTAAGGTCTCGGGCCCATGGAGACTTTTGATCAGAATGCTATAAACTACAACCTATTCAAATTTCAGATAATTCGACAGGGATCCATTTCTCATTTGATTTGTGCGGGGTCCTTTGTGTTACTAATTTTTGTCAAATGGCGAAATGGTGGTTAGTCGGGTGAGGAAATACAGCACTTTATTACGACTAAAGGCCAGGACACACTTATCATACACCAATCCGATCCGACCCCAATCCGATGGTGGCCCAAGTTTTCGGATAAGTGTGGTATCGGCAGATATGGGCACACATGTCCGACACCTATCCAAATTTGTAAACTTTCAAGCACTCGCCACAAGTATATATAGATTCGAACGCTTTCAAGTTGTTTTCTCGTGTTCGGCAAAATGTGTACGAATTTCAATAACTGCGATATAGCAATGATGACTATTGCAATTGAAGAAATAGGATGAAGAAACTCGGAGATCTGAAAGGGACAAAAAGCGGAAGAACATGAAAAGACTGTGGGTACACGCCTCCAAACAATGAAAGACATAGAGATACCATTTCTATAATCACAACACACATTTCCCAGTTAACACAAACATCTAGGAGATGTTGCTTTCATGATTATTAAGGTAACAAAATGAGTTGCATTTAGACATAACTGTTCCCACTTAGTGATGCCAAATGTTATGAATTGTTCACAATTTTCTTCTCGTTGGTGTCGCTTTGAGCACAAAATGTGAAGAAAATTGCAAAGCACATCAACATGAATTTTGGTTTCATTGCGATTTTGTCGGTTTAGAAGGAATTAGGTTGGTAACAAAATTGAGCACGACACAAAATGGCCAGAGTTGTTTGTCGAGTCGAGAGTCAAGTAGAATCTGTACTTGGTTGAAGCCATCCTTTAAATATTCCATAGGTACTTCTGATAGTGTGTAGTGTTCTGTTTGAATCTTTTTATTTCAATACTCAAATCAAATGTGTTTATTAACATTGCCCAATTATTATTTCTACCAAGAACTGTATGTATCTCTTCAAGGACTGGAACGGTGAGTAGAAAGGTAGAAAGATAAATTCAGTGATTTACAGAATTTGTCATTTTCAGGATGGGTACTGATTTCGCCGCAAAGAAATTGCTTTCCAGGGGATTAAAGTTGAATTATAGATTTTTCTACATTTCTGTATATTGTTTTTTTTTATGATTTAGGAAGAGTTTGATCAACTCTTGCATTTGTTTTCTAGCATTCCATTCCATATGAACCGTAATTCATTAGTAAGAATAAAAACATTGAGGTATAATTTCTATTTATGTTGAAACATGGTGCGCTTCATTTTATTCTTGACGTACAGGAGAATCAGAAAGTGAAGCGCATTTTTGAATAAGTACCAGTCCTTTCAATTTCACATCGTTACATCGAAAGGGTCTTGATGTGCATTCGATTCCGAAGTATGAATGGAATGTCACATTGGGCTAATTTCGAGTCACATTTTGCATCACATTTTGATGTCTCGACATGACCAACGGGGCACCGAATAAACGTTTATGCGATAATAATGGAAGTCACTTTGCGATTCACTGGTGTGATCTGAAACATGAATGTGAATCCCACTACCCAGCGAGCATAAAAACATCTCAGAGATGTTAAAAGTAAGAGATTTTGAGACATCAAACCTCCAATGCGATGTTCTGTTCATACATGAATAGAACGTGTATGTAGGTGCAAATGTCCGCCGCACGCGGCTATTTTTAGGATGTTCCTGGGACATCACAGAAAGCATTTCTTTTACGTTTTTTTCGAAGCCTTTTCAAAGACACAACATAACATTTTTAAAGCTTTTCGCCTACATTAAATCACTGTATATAAAACATTGTTTGAGACATACAAAATGCACTTTTATCTCGTTTTTTGTCATTGATTGTACAAATCGACAATAGTCAAAATATGAAGAGAACTCTGGGGTGATTAAAAAAAATAATCGATATAACTTATTTTAATAGGATCAAAGGAACTCACATACGAATTTAAGCCTTAAAGTATTTTCTGTTTATACAAATTGAACAACTTTTCAATAATGTAAATATCACTCTAACACTGGTTGTTGTCTGGTTCAACTGAATTTAAACAAAACTGTGAATACACTCTCAATAATACAGTGTCCTTGACTAATCACTTTACATAGATAAGGTATACACATAATGATTATGATGATGATTTTACAAGAAAGAACCGGTTTATGTTTTTGAGGTTATTTATTTTCTGAATATCGACAATTCATTCCTTACTTTGCAGTCCGTGATCAACTTGATTACTAAATATAATATTTTGTCTTGACAATACGTTTCACTTCACTCAAACATCACTGAGATCACATGATCACATTTGCGATTGCGCGAACGCTAGATATATTCTCGGTGAACATCTCAAAGATGAACAATGTTACGCCAAGTGAAAACATCCACAAGATAACAGTTTGTGCACATCTCCGATACATTGCTATAGGCATTTAAAAAAACGCCACAGAAGAACAAAAACAGAACATTGAATATCCTTCAGGGACCTCTCTGGGAAGTACATATTACGTCTCAAAGAAACATCGGCGTGACTACATTTTTGAAACATCTCAAAACCTCCCAGAGATGTTTGTGCTTGCTGGGTACCATCTCTGAAACCATTCTGTGTTGACTGGGTTGTTATGAAAGCTCCATAACACACCATCCTTTGTTACAGATTGTGGGTGAGGGGTAAAACTCCGAGTTCGGAGGGAGAGATTTGTTATTGTTATGACATTCGGACGTAAGCGTAGAACCAGTGGCGTGCTAATACATTTCCTCATGTTTCATTTTTAATTAAAAATTTGTATAATTAGACTCGGTCGGTTCAGAGAAATTTGTTCTCACATGTATTGGTATCGATATAGGAGACCACATGCATGGTTAGAAAGCACGAGTGTTATCAAGATGCCAATCCTTGATGTCAATCCAAGATGTATAATGCTTGGCGGAAGTGCTGTCGGTTTCCCTAAGTTAAAAAATGAATGAGCTACCAATAATTTCTAAGTCACATCGGAGCGCCACGGCAAATAATAACCGCCATGTACACTCACAGGCTATGTCTTTGAGTACACTCTACGAGTGTTGTCAGTAGAGAGTAACATATTTTATTACGATGGATAGGTACAAAAATAAATGACAATTGTAAATGACATGAGAATTGTTGGAACGCCATGTGTACTACCATGGCATACACTATTTTTTTACGATCTTTTAAAAATTGACTTTTATTCGTCAATTGTGAACGCAGAAATATCAGTGATTATTGTTGTGTGGCAATAGAAAATAAATTGCTTCAAAGCAATGAACCCTTACTTTTGACGTTCAATCAATCAAAAATACTGTTCTGTGCGAAGAATTAGATTATTGCTGATAAAGCCTAGAATAAGGTCATAATACTGAAAAAATAAATGAAAGTGCTGAAGTAAAAAAGTCAAAATATCCAAATCTTTGAATCACATTAGTAAACTATACTATACACTTTACATACGGTATACATGAATTATAACACACATAAGAATTTACGCATAAACTATAATAGACATAAGAGATTACATTCAAATTTATGATGAAAGTGTATCATTGAAATACGCATCCAAACTGTAGTAAGCTAGTAGCTCTCTAACTCTTTTTCTGATGTTTTTTTCTGAATTCAGGTTATTGATATTCTGGGGCAGATGATTGAAATTTTTTTAGAGTTGTCAAAAAGTTATTTCTTAACTTGTGTGGAGTTAGGCTTAGGGAGCGATCGATATTACAAGTCTGTCGGTAAAAAATCGATAATTTCTTATGTAGTTATTATTTAACTTCTTCCATCTCCAAAAGGATTGAAGAAATTCAATGAGGTATTTCCCGAAATTAGGAAGGAGTGTGGGCTCCCTCAAGAGATTAAAAATACTACTCAACCCATTGATTAGATTTCAAACCTGCGATGATTCACAGTGTTCCATTCACAGTAAAGAAGTTTATGTCCTCGTCCGGTTTTACCAGAAGCTATACGTCACTGACAACATTTATTCATATTGATATATGTGAAATTCTGTGTATATAAAATTTTATTCAAATGGGAATATCGACAACTTCTGATGAACGGATTACCTACGTGATAATCCCTGTATGTCAACAAAACATTCCGATGCCCATTAGATATAGCTAGTGGCTCATAATTTGAATGTGGTTAATGAAGAGTTGAGTTTGCCTACTTACTTACTAACTTACTAATTTTTTCCTAATTATTGGTAGGTGATCGTTTAGTCGATTTACATATTAACATAGTTTTTTTTACAGCTATTTAAACAAATAGTGTATTTTTGTCTCAAAATCGGGATGAAAAAGAGCAAATTCAATAAAAATTAACATATTAATACCAATGAAAACATCAACTATGGTTTATGCCATGATTACCATGCTGCGATGCCCATGGTTTGATTTGACAAGATGACAAGTCGTAAACGGACGTAAACAAACATGTTCGCCAAGTTTAGAGTGAATATAATACGGAATTCCAACCTGATCACCGAGTGCAAACGAATATTTCCGACAATGCCCTATTTTAACCTGAGTCGGGCTGAGATGTTTGTAAACAACGTCGGGTATGTTGCTTCCGAAAAAGAGACAGAAAAGTCCTCTCTATATCTTTTATTGCTCGGAGGTACACGCTGCCAGGAAGAAAAAATCTGCAGGATAGTTCTTTCACACTTTTGCCTCGTCTCATGGATGATGAAACCAAGTTTCATCAATGTTTTAGGATGTCGATGTCATCCGACACCCTTCATGCAGGATGAAAACAAATAGACTGCGCAATCGGAGCGAAGTCGGATAAAAAATCGGAGAAGGATCGTAGTGACGTGGGCACGTGCGGGAGAGATATGAACTGCGGCATTCAAAGTCTAGCTTTTATTTCCATCTCAGGCACCCGTCCTACTGAATGATCGGAGTCGGATCGGAAGGGGGTCTGATAAGTGTGTCCCGGCCTTAATGTGATCGCAGTTATCGCACACTACTCGTCAATCATGGCCTATATGGTGTAGAGGCGCCATATATATTGGGGTTTAAACAAATTTCCGTTGAAAAATATGAAAAGATATAACGTTAGATATTTCTCAAAATCTTATGAGGTTGAATTAATATCAAAAAAGCAAGTAGTATTCTTTAAGCAATAATTCCATTTATTACCTGATTTACTTTTGCCATTGTTTAAATAGAAGTAAGATAGTCAATGCCAGTGAAATCGGTATTGGATCCAAACGCGAGTGTCACCTAACGTTTAGTTGCAAACATGAATATTTGACGTCATTTTATTGCAGAATTTTTCAAAAAACCCCGATTCTAATGCTTTACCATAGTTTCAATCAAGTTACGACATGACTTGAAGGCCAGATCACTGAAGTTACGATATGACTTGGATGCGAGCTCACTATCGCGATCTACATGTCGCATCCATTTTGATCCAATTATAATCCCATAAGGTTGACTATCTTCTATATAAACAATGCTTTTACGGACGAATAGAAGTCTTGATTACTAAATAGAAATGTTACGTAAGAGGGAGAGTGCTGGTAATACTGCTCTGATTGAATTGAGCAACACCATTATTGAGAAGAAGATAAAACTTAACCTATAAAAAAAAACAAAAAAACGCACTTGAAAGCTTGCGTGAAGGAAGTCCTTGCAAAGAATCCTAATTTGTGTTCCATTTTCCAAACCAAATGATGACAAAACAATCATCAGTTCCATTTGTGAACGTTCTTGACCTATTCGAAGACAAAAAACTCGTGAAAATATGTGCCCCCATGGTTCGATATAGCAAACTGCAATTCAGAAATTTGGTGAAACGTTATGATTGTGACCTAATGTTCACTCCTATGATTTTGGCAGATTCGTTTTGCCAAAGTGAAAAAGCTAGGAAGAACGAGTTCACTACTAATTCATTGGACTCGCCATTGATCGTTCAATTTGCAGCTAATACTGTACATGATTTTGTTGGGGCTGCTCATTTGGCATCACCGTATTGTAACGGTGTCGATTTAAATTGTGGGTGTCCCCAGACTTGGGCAAAAGAACAAGAGATAGGTTGTGCCATGTTGAAGAAACCAGAACTAATATATGATCTAGTTAGGCAGTGTCGAAACCGAATACCCGCACCATTCACTGTAAGTGTCAAAATGAGACTCACAAATGATATACATGAAACTGTTGAAATATGCAGGCAGTTGGAGAAGTGTAATGTAAGCTTTTTAACAGTGCACGCTCGTACTCCTAATCAGATTGCTGGTGAAATAAATCGATCCAGTCTGAAGTTAGTTAAAGACACCTGCAACATTCCAATAGTAGCTAATGGTGGTGTAACATCTCTAGAGAATTGCTTCAAGTTACAAGATTATACTGGCTGCAACGGTATCATGATAGCCAATGGCATTTTATCTAATCCAACTTTATTCAGTGGCACTTCCTGTACAACAGAGGATTGCATCCAAGACTGGTTGGACATATGTTACAATAGCACATTGACAATGAGTAGTTATGAAGAAGAATTGATCAATCCTAAACTAACCATCCCAGAAAAACCTTACCATCTGACATTTCAATGTTTTCATCATCATTTGGTTTTCATGCTGGAAAAAGTTCTACCAAAGAACCAGAGGCAAATTTTTAATGGGTTAAAAACATTCATTGGTGTTTTGCAATTCATAGAGCATTATTTTGATTTGAAACCAAGGCTCTATGAGCCTGAAATTTTCGAGAAAACTGTTTCTATGAATATGAATTATACAAATGGAGATTTTATGTATAAAGAATTAGGATCAACCCATTTGGCTAAATCAGTTCAACAGGGTTGTGGAAGTTATGATAATAACTCGGATGGTAAATACTTTAGTAGTAAAACCTCTTCTGTAGATTATGATTTAACAGATATATTTTTGGAAAATGGATAGACCATAGCCACTCAAATATTGTGCTAATTTTGATATAAAAGCTATATGAGAAAATCTGAAGCTACTCAAAGAGTTCAAAGAAATTCTCAGAGAAATGTCATGGCATTTAATATCCATGAGGCAGAGTCTGATTATGTGGAATTTTTATGTTTGTAAAGTTTTGTAAGACTGAAATATATATTTATCAGTAACTTTGTTTTTTTTTTATGAAGCTCCAATGCAAATAACACAACACTGCTGTTTGATCATTGAAAGTGTGATGATTCCAAGTTGTTTGGTGAAAAATAGCTCCAGAAAACTGTTTAGTACATGTGAATTCTCAAAGCATTAAAGTCGATATATTCTAGTGAAATTATATGATAAAGTGTACTTTTTCGCCTCCAGAATTAAGAAATAACGTAAATTTATGGCAATTTGATACAAATTTTATCTTATCTGAAGAAAGAATTCAACTTTTTTGATGCGAGAAATTTCACATCTGGTGCAAAATGTTGGTTGAAATCATATCGATCTGAACTCCGCCAGAATGCGTTACTCAATATGGTAAAATCCAAAGAATGTGAAATTAACTACAGTGTCCCACAAGGTCCTGTTTTATTTCCATAATATTGAGAAAGTGGGCAAGCACACCAAACTCATCTGGCATATCAAAACCATCACTGATCTGCAGCACCACATCAAAGTGGAGTCAAATAAGGTGTGATATCAATTTCATTTCCTTCAATGAGTAAAACGAACATTGTCTCATTCAATGGCAGTATCAAGGAAATCCCATTGCAAACTGGAAGAATTACATATTTTACAGAGAAAAAGTTGAGATCTGAAAGACATATCAGTAAGTAATTGTGCATGTATGTGTTATCTCTAATGAGCTAGTTATTGTCAATTCTGGAAATGTTCACTTTTCATTGGTTGAGACTTATCTAAGATATGGCATTCGCTTTTGTGGATTGTGTTCACAGTACCTCTTTGACATGGTCCTAAGCCAAATTTCGTGATTCCTGCCAATCATTATTCTGGAACACCAAATTTTATGCATACAAAAAAAGTATAAAGATCAAGTTAAAACTACATCACTAGATAACCACAACTATATCTTCATATCCCATTTCCAACGCCTATATCAGCTCTTAAACAAAAATTATTTATTCATAAAAGTAGAAAAATTTTCAATCATCTTCCTCGCATCATAAAAGAAATAGAAAGTAGCACTCAGTTCAGAAAAGAAGTAAAATTGTTCCTGGTTCAATTTAAAATTACCTATGTATTTATATCCTTGGCTTTGTCAATGAGAATTGTATTCTTTCGAAATCAAGACATAGATTGATGCCTTCTGTTAATTGAAAAAATACATGTATGCCATGAAAACCATCCACTAATACTTTATGAATGAATAACTACTTTTGACACACAATGTTAAAGACATAAATATCTGCTCTAGCTTGCGTTTTCAGTGATCAAAATATATTTTACTTAAAAAAACTGCTATGTTGCAGACCATTCTCCACTTCATCTCAGCCTATTTACATAGACAGATGTATGCCCTCTTGAGTAGCTAACGAATATCAATTGTCCTCAAATCCACTAAGGACCTTGATGGCAGTCAATAAGTGATAAGGCAATCTGGAAAAATAAACAGTGTTGTTTTTTTCTTTACTTGTATAAAACATACACTTCACTTGATACATATGATAAATTACACACTTTTGTCATTTAATTCTATTAAATTTACTTCTTTCGTCCTCCTCTTTCCTTCACTTGAAGTTGAATTGTTGCACCTTGTGTAACATTGTAGTATGCCAAAGTATTGGAATCTTTGAAAAACATTCCCTGAAAAAAGTAAAGAACAAATTATATTATCAGTATTTTACTTCTACTACAGGTCATATTTTCCCGATATTTTGCACAAATGCACAACTCGAAAATAAATGTTTGATAATAATACTAAATGCCCACTAAGGGCCATTGAGTGTTCTGTAGAAAATTTATAAGCACCTAATTCATTGTTTTATAAAAACACCAGAAGCTCCACAATGATGACGAACGCTCAGTATAAAAATTATTTAATATTGAATATCCTGGAGTTGTTTTTCTCTCAACACCAAACTACTGTTTTGAACTCTTTGAAGTGTTAACAAAAGTGGATTGGTGTTGGGATAAAACTCCAGTGGATCCTATTACTACACCAACGTTTTCATTTTGATCTGCACTTTCCGAAAACATGTAAACAGCAAAGACCAATTTGAAAAATATTTTTAAATTACTTGAAGTTACAAAACCAACTCACTCTATATCAGTCAATTTCTAAAATTGATGCAGATCATAGTAGTGAATACAATGAGTTAAAACTGAATTATAACAATCTCTTGGAATCAGCAAAAAAATATCACTATCGAAATAAAACCATTGAATCAGATAATAACTCTAAAATAATGTGGCAAATTATAGAAGAAGTGACAGGCTCATCACAATTTGATTCTGACAATCCAGTCGCGATTGCAAACAGCTGATTAATACTTCACAAATTCAGCCCACAACTCTTTTCAACAAAAAAAATAAGGATAGTGAATTTGAAAAGTAAATAGCCTTTCACAGCCACACTCTGTTCTTGAATCCAGTCACAGAATATGATATGATACTTTTGATAATGTTAAAAATATGAAGAACAAGAGAAGCATGATTATTTATGAAATACCTATAAACATATTGAAAAACTTTGTCTGTGCGATTGTATGTATCCTGACCTTCCTCATCAATAAATCTTGAATGGAATGAGTTTTTCCAGATGAACTAAAGATAGCGATAGTGAAACCAATTCACAAAAAAGGAAATAAGTCTGACATATCTAACTTCAGACCAATCAGTCCACTGACATGTCTTTCAAAAATGATAGTAATATCAATGGCTAACCAATTAGTCACAACGTTACTGTCAAATAGTAATCATGGCCTGCTTACCAAATACCGAATGGGAATACCATTCTGAAGGACCATTTCCACAAATAAAGTCAGAAACTTGACTAGTTAGGTATACCCATGATATACATAGAAATAAAGCAAATTTTAACAGTTTTCAGAATAATATTCAGGGTGTTCCATTTGAAATAATCAACTTTCAGTCACTTTTTCAAGCAAACGATTAAACAGTATTTTTTTCACCCTCCTTTATTGAAGTATCATCTAACTCCAAACCAAATTTCGATACCATAGTATTTCTTGACTCAAAGTTATCAGCATTTTTAGAGGTCATGATTTCCAAAGAAAAAAAAATTAATTAACCTTTATTTCGGAAACAGTAACAGATAGGTATAGGGAAATATCAAGAAAAGTTCTCAAGCAATTGTTGGAGATTCCAAAAATAATAGTATATACAGGGTGTCCTATTTGTAAAATCAAAGTTGCTACTACTTTCTAATAGAAGTGGCAACACCGCTTTGTCGAAAATATTTTAGTTGGGTAGAGAATGTCCGAATATGCTCTCCATTAAATTTTCAAAGTGGTCCGGTGTCTGGTTCACAAGAAACGTATATGTGCCATCCACCGTGAATCAGCCTGTATCACACCATCATGATATATTGATTTTTTTTAATTTACTTTTTTAGTTACTTTTGAAATTGTTCAGGCTTATATAAGCTTATTATAAGTAAATTGATGGATGTAGCCGTTACAACGTGGTAGGAAATCATCACAAAAAATGAGTTTTTATATACCTTCTATTTGTAACCAACGTCCTATATGGACATTATCAAACAAAACTGTAATCTGAGTTAATGAATAAGGAGTATTATTCATTAACTTTTTCTTGTTATACACGATTTTGTAAGAAGAGTATACTACATCCTTCGGCTGAACTACACAGAGGACCTAACTTTTTCATTTGAAGAGATAAAGCCATGAATCCAAGACGACGATGATCCTTATCAAAAATGTAGATCAAAACAAGAATAATTATTATTATTATATTTCCATCTTAAAAAAACTCAGTTTATAGTTTGTTTGATATAGGACGATACTGCAGTAACGTTGGTTACAAATAGAAGTGTTATAAAAACATAGAAAGTTTCATTTCTCATTTATCGTTTTTATTATAAGTACTCATTTGAAATAAAGGTTCCAAACAGTACAGTCCAATATTTTAAAGACTCGTTCGTTTGCACTGGGTGTAAAATTTATAACCATCTTCCCAATAATATTACACCATTAAAAAAATTAGAAAAGCTCTAAATTATTTATTGATAGATAGAACTTATTTTAGTTTGAATGAGTTTTTTATTGACTCACTGGTCAGTGTGTGGGTAATTAACTGTCTGTACAGTTCAAATTTTTGAATTACATGTTTATTAATTTTAGATTGTGTTTTTACCCTTTCAAGAAACAATAACGTTTAGTTATGTCTCTCTCTCTCTCTTTCTCAAATTTAAATTTGATGTTATACAATTATGTGACTGTTTATACTCACATACATTCATTTATATACAAGTATGTACTTCGTAAAAATTAATGTTGCATTGACTTTAACGTGATTGTGACTTTTTATACAATAGTTAATATTTGGTCTTTTAGCTATTAACATTTTTATATTCATTAATTTATTTATTAAAAAAAGTTAAATAAAGTAACAGAAAAACAATTTATAATTTTAGTTCTAATGGCATCCTGTGAATGTAGATGAAATGATCCCCTTAGGTGATGCTCTTATTATTATTTGGCTATCTGGAGAATATCTCAAGGTATTTCATTTGAGGCTTTGACAGACACTCTCAATTTTGTTTTTTGTTCTAATTTAACCAGTCTGACACATTTTCAAATCTCCATGTAGACATCCAAATCTGAATATTTAAACAAATTAGAGTGTATTGTTGTGTGAAATGATAAAATAATCATTTCCAGTCACAATGTAAGATTTTAACATTATCATTAAGTTGGTGAAGCTTTGTCTATAAGTTTTTATAACTTCTGACAATTAAGTATATTTTGTCTTGACTTTGACTTGAATGATTAATAATATCCCACTTACATCAAAGAACAATTTCTGCTTAGCAGGCGGCATGTTTGTTTCTTCCTGTACCTTAGCCTTCAAGTTAGACACACTTTCTCCCAGTGGTAAAGTGAGACTCATCAACTGTCCCGTCAATTTCCATTCGGACTTCTCAGGCATAACAGGAATTGTTACCTTGATAGAAACCGGACCCTATAAGAAAGCAAAGTTAGCATTGTTCACTATGTACATTCTTCGAAATTTTACCGGATTTCTCGACATGAATACTTCTTCTGGTACAAGTGAATCTTCATTTCTCAACTTTTTATTACTTGGTTCATCATCTAGCGGGCCTTCATTTGGATGCTTCATCTGCATTCCCATGGGTTGACCCATTTGTGGGGGCATTGGTGTGACAAAGCCTGCCATTGGCGGTGGTGCAGCCACTATAAAACAGAAAATATTAATTTTTTGCTAAGCATTTTGTAACTATTCGAGTGAAAACAGCCGAGCCTGCGTAAACGGTCGAGAAGTAGGAGAGACCGGCAAATGAGGGGAAGCGTATCATCACATACTCTTCTATGTATCTGAAGAAAAATGAAAAGGAATGCAACGCTGTTTCGAGAGGACAATCAACTCACGTTATGTCAGGGTGACAGCTGCTCCGATATTTTTTCGACAGTCTATTGAATTTTTTATACTCTGGTTTAATGTTGTTACAGTCCATTTGCTAATCAATATAATTGTTCAAAACAGTAACGATTATTATTAAAATTGGGATACACCCTATCATTGGTCCATTCGAATACGGATATTTCTGGAGAGGGAGGGAAACAGGCAAGGTGGAACATTCAACGCACACAGCGGCAGGGCTAACAGCAAATCGGCAGCGCTAGCAGGAGGACATTGACACAGTAGCTGAGACGGGGTGAGTGCATCCTACCTATTTCCCATCCTTTTTCTGGGTACATGCTTGTTTCTAACTGCGTCATCTGACAGGACTTCAGGACATATCGGTAAAATGACTAGAACGAAAAAACTAGAGAACAAAAGGTTGAACATTTACTCACAATTGACACGACTTGAAGATTTCTTGACAAATTTCACTCCAGATCAGTTTGACCAATTAAGTCTTCGCATTCAGAAAGGCAAAGAATTGTGGGATCAATTTGAGGAGATTCAGAGTGAAATTGAGGAATTGAAAGGGGACAACATACTAGGAGAGGAAAGGGCGACATTTGAAAACAATTTTTACAGGGTACTTGGTGAGGCAAAGAAAAAATTCTCTGAACATCAAATTCAAAGCAATGCGGTACATTCTCAACAAACTCCAGGGGGGGCAAAGCCAACAGTTAAACTTCCGCTCATGGAAATACCAACTTTTTGTGGCGGGTACAAAGAATGGTCAGAGTTTTACGATACCTTTAATACCCTTATTCATTCTAATTCGGATTTGAGTGCAGTTCAGAAATTTTATTACTTAAAAAACTCACTAAAAGGCGATGCGGCAGATGTTTTGCATTCCTTGGAAGTTTCAGATGACAATTATATGACAGCTTGGTCATTATTTCGAGAACGCTTCGAAAACAAAAAATTGATAGCATTGAGTCACATTGACACTTTGTTCAACTTTCCCCCTATCATTATTATATTTTGGGACCATTGTTTTTCCTCATATATCTAAATGACATTGTAACCATAGCAGAAGAATGTAAAATTCACTTATTTGCCGACGACACCCTACTGTACTTTAGTAGTGAAGATGTACAAGAGTGTGTTGATACTATGAACGCTGGTCTTGAAAGGGTGTATAGATATTGCTGTGCAAATCTGCTAAAGGTGAACGTAAATAAAACAAAATGGATGTTATTAGGGAAACATAAAGATCATAATAATGAAAACCTGATTCTAAAATTGAATGACAGTGATATAGAAAATGTAAACAAATTCGTGTACTTGGGTGTAACTATTGACAGTAAATTAAAATTCAAGGAACATGCTAATCAGGTTATTAAAACAGTAGCTTACAAAATCAACTATTTAAGAAGATGTTCCCCATATCTTAGCCAGTGGTCTAAATTATTAATATACAACTCCATAATCCTTCCACATTTAAATTATTGTTCTACCATTCTGTTTTTTCTCAATCAAAATGAAATAAACAGACTACAAAAGATGCAGAATCGTGCTATGCGAATAATTTTACAATGTTCGAGAATAACACCAATATCAAATATGTTGCAAACACTTCAATGGCTACCAGTGAAAAAACTGTTCGAGTTCCAAACACTAATTTTCATATTCAAAATCAAAATTGGATATTCACCTGTATATCTACAGAATAAATTAACTTTGTGGCTGAAATACACGAGTACAATACAAGAAACAAAAACAACATAAAAATTGAAAAGTATAAAAAGAAAAGTACACATAATTCTTTATTTTATAAAGGAGTAGATTGTTTTAATGACCTCCCACAAGAAATTAAAGAGAGTGGTTCGATAAATACATTCAAAAGACGATTGAAGGATTACCTTATGAAAAATTAGTATATTTTTATGTATGACTTTTGTATGTAACTTTTTATTTATACGTGTGAATTTTTAATCAGACTGTTTGTATTTTTTCATGTAAATTTATTTTATTTATAAAGTGACATTGTATTTACTATTGTAAATGAATTAGTTTTTCAACTAAATAAAGAGATATATATATATATATATTTATATATATATATTAAAGAATCACATGGGATGTTGAGGTTTTTAGATGATATTAATAAAAGCATACGAGCTTTGAAAACATTAGGGCAACCGGTAGACACATGGGACACGTTACTAATTTACATTTTGGAAAAGAAGTTAGATCCAATTTCAAAAAGAGAATGGCAAATTGAAAGTGATACAACAAAATTTTCAAATTTGGCAAGTTTCATTAAATTTCTTGGTAAGAGATGTCAGTTATTGGAGGTTATGAACTCAAATAAAATGTTGAACAAGATGCCAATTGATTCACGAGGGGAAGCTTCAAATAAATACAAAAATATAGGCCCATCACAAATAAATCATTGGTAACAACTAAACAAACATGTGTAGTTTGCAAAGATAATCCTATGCTTTTTCATTGTAAGACATTTTGGGGTCTTTCAAACAAAGCAAAAAGGGAACATGTACGGAAATCGAATCTTTGTTGGAATTGCTTTGGTACTGATCATCGGGTTCAGAGTTGTACATCTAGGGGATGTAAACATTGTGGGAAGAAGCACAATACACTTCTTCATGAAATAGGTGTAGGTCAAAGCACGCAATCTCAGTCTGACAGTTCGAATACTTGTCATGAATTGGAACGCAGACTTCCAAGCACTAATGTTCAACAAATGCCAGATTTGGGTAGGGAAAATTCAGCTTTAATTTCTTATGTTGTCACAAAAACGGAAATTTTGCTGTCAACTGCTCTAATATGTATAGAGGATAAATTTGGAAATAAACATGAATGCAGGGCTCTACTCGATTCAGCTTCGCAATCTAATTTTATATCAAAAGATTTGTGAGAGCGATTGCGAATCAATCCAAAAACCGTTAACATTCCCATTATAGGCATCAATCAAAACGTTGCAAATATTTCGGGAAGCATCAGCACAACTATTTTTTCAAAGGTAAATGCATTCAGGGTAAAATCGTCATTTTTAATTTTGGAAAATAGCAAATGATTTACCTGCGATTACTTTCAAAAGGGGCGGCTTAAACATACCACAGCATCTCACACTCGCAGACAATAATTTCAACATGTCAGGTAAAATAGACTTGTTAATAGGAGCAGAAATATTCTGGGAGTTGTTATGTGTAGGACAAGTAAAACTTGGTCAGGGTCAACCAATAATGCAAAAAACCAAATTTGGTTGGATTATTTCGGGAAACGTTGCTTATGCACATAATAAAAATACGAGGTCATCAAATATTAAAAAATCTTGTTTCCTGGCATCAACAGTAGACATTCAAGACCAGTTGAAAAAGTTCTGGGAAATAGAGGAGGGTGCTTATCAGAAAATGTTTTTTAAGGAAGAACAGGAGTGTGAGAGAATTTTTTCGGAAACATCTTTTCGAAATGATGACGGGCGATTTGTAGTTAATTTACCCATCAAGGGAGATTTAAATGATTTGGGGAACTCTATAGGTAAAGCCTTCAAACGATTTAATGCTTTAGAACGGAAAATGGAGCGAAACGAGGGCTTCGCAAAACAGTACACAAATTTCATTCATGAATATGAAGAAATGGGCCACATGAGTAGAATCGATTCGACACAATTTGATGACTCTTTCAAGGTCAACTATTATTTACCTCACCATGGAGTAGTCAAAGAATCATCAACTATGACTAAGTTGAGGGTGGTATTTGATGGTTCGTCAGAAACAGATACAGGCGTATCAATTAATAGTAAATTGATGGTGGGGCCAAAAATTCAGGAGGATCTCTTTTACATTTTGCTACGTTTTAGAAAACACGCGGTAGTTCTAGCAGGTGACTTCGCGAAAATGTACAGGCAAGTACTTGTAACCGAAGATCATCGTGACCTTCAACGAATAATTTGGCGCCCTTCATCCGATCAATCGATCCAGCATTATAGATTGAACACTGTCACGTACGGAACAGCACCTGCAGCTTTTCTTGCGATGAGGTGTTTGATTCAATTGGGCATTGAAAATGAAAGGATATATCCTAAAACCAGCAAGGCTATAATGAAAGATTTTTATGTGGATGATTTGCTAACCGGAGCAAATACAGTAGACGAGGCAAAACAGTTAAAGTTTGAAATTACGAAAATACTTAGTTCGGGTAAATTCACCTTAAGAAAATGGTTATCGAATAATATGGAGGTTTTAGAAGACATGAAGAATAAAGATGGAGCGATTGAACATTACATTTCGGAAGATAAGATCACAAAAACTTTGGGAATCATTTGGAATTCTGAACTTGATCAGCTTCATTAAAAGGTCACTTGCGAAAATAAATCTGATCGAGTAACGAAACGCACAATTTTGTCAATTATCTCACAGATATTTGACCCATTGGAGTTAGTGGGACCAGCTATCATAAAGGCAAAGCGTATCATGCAGTATCTTTGAGAGCTAAAGCTCAATTGGGATGAGGCCGTTCCATTAGATATATATACTGCTTGGACACAATTTTATAAAGGTATTCATCATTTGAATATGCTTGAAATTCCGCGGCAAGCTGTTTGCTCTCATGCAACAGAAATACAACTTCATTGCTTCTCGGACGCATCTGAGCAAGCCTACGGAAGTTCTATATATATATATTAGGACCACAGATATGGACAACACGCATCATGTACAACTCTTATGTGCAAAATCACGTGTGTCTCCATTGAAAACAATAACATTAGCTAGGTTGGAACTTTGCGGAGCTCTTCTCATGGCACAATTAGCCGACAATGTCATAAAGGCGTTAGATCTTAACATAAATTCAGTATGGTATTGGTGCGTTTCGACAATAGTTTTATCTTGGCTTGCAGGAGAGCCCTCTCATTACAAAACTTTCGTTGCTAATAGGGCAGCGGAAATTCAAAGATTGACGTCGGGGCATCATTGGAATCATGTTCAAGGTACAGACAACCCCAGTGATGTAATTTCACGTGGTATGAATCCGTATTCTCTCATCAACTGTACATTGTGGTGGTGGAAAGGTTCAAGTTGGCTGGCACTCGGACAATCTGAATGGCCTGAATCTGAGTTTACCAAACTTTCAGAAATACCTGAGTTGAAGAAAATTCAGACATTTATTGTTGACCGATACTCAAATTTTAATATATTTCAAAGATTTTCCTCGTATCATAGATTGGTTAGGGTAACTGCCTTCTGTATTCGATTCGTCAAAAAATGTTCAGGCAAAGTGGTTTCCGGACCTTTGACAGTGGATGAACTTGAAAATTCATTTGTGGTTTTAATCAAACTAGCTCAATTACAAAGTTTCTCAATGGATTTGGCTGTACTAAAAAATAATAATAGAAGTTCAGTCTCTGCAAAACTGATTTCACTCAGTCCTTTTTTGGATGATAAGGGAATATTGAGGGTTGGTGGACAAGGCTGACATACACTATGACCAACGTCATCAAATGATTTTAGACAAAAATCATAAGTTCACCAAGTTGTTGATCATGAAAGAACATTTGAAAAATTTACATGCGGGGCCACAGGCATTATTAGCATCACTGCGATTGAGATTTTGGCCAATTGGAGGGCATAATACAGTACGCAGTGTTTTACGTAATTGCATCACATGTTTTCACAATAAACCGAAAGAATGTCAATATATGATGGGTGAGCTTCCAAAGAATCGCATAACACCATCCCGTCCGTTCATAAATTGCGGCATAGATTTTGCAGGTCCTTTCGACACGAAAACAAGTAAAATAAGGGTCAAAAAATCGTAAAATCTTACATGTGCATTTTTGTTTGTTTTTCAACAAGGCTTGTCACCTGGAGTTGGTGGGGGATCTATATACAGATGCTTTTTTGAATTCTTTCAAACGATTTTTGTCAAGGAGAGGTTTACCAAAAAACGTGTATTCTGACAATGGCACGAATTTTGTCGGAGCAAATAATTATTTGAAAGAGTTATATTTATTTTTGGAAAACAAAGGACATCAAAAGCAAATATACGATTTTTTTGCTCAACAATCAGTGAAGTGGCATTTTATTCCTCCTCGTTCTCCGCATTTCGGAGGATTGTGGGAGTCAGGGTAGAATTGCTAAATATCATTTGCGAAGGGTTTTGGGAAATTTGATATTGACATACGAGGAACTCTATACCGTGGTGACGCAGGTTGAGGCTTGCATGAACTCTCGTCCTTTGATCCCTTTAACCGAAGATCCCTCTGACCTACAAGCACTCACTCCTGGTCACTTTATTATTGGAGCTCCAATCACAGCATTACCCGAGGATAACCTTATGGAGCACAATTCAAACAGATTGACTCGTTACCACCATTTAACACAACTCATTCAGCATTTCTGGAAACGATGGTCCAGGGAATATTTATCACTCTTGCAGCAGAGAAACAAATGGCAACTACCTGGAGAACAAGTAAAACCCGGCGATATAGTGCTCGTTAAAGAAGAAAATCTACCCCCTCTAAAGTGGCAATTGGCTCGCGTCATAGACTTGTGCAGTGGCAAAGACAATATAACATGTGTAGCTAAGAACTTCTAAGGGTGTCTTCAAGAGAGCATTGAATAAACTTTGTCTTTTGCCAATTGAAAAAGATGCAATCTAAAATTTCAATTGACATTTTTTTTATTTTTTATCTTTGGTTGAAACGTCATGCATTTCAAGGAGGGCGGCATGAAGAAAAATGAAAAGGAATGCAACGCTGTTTCGAGAGGACAATCAACTCACGTTATGTCAGGGTGACAGCTGCTCCGATATTTTTTCGACAGTCTATTGAATTTTTTATACTCTGGTTTAATGTTGTTACAGTCCATTTGCTAATCAATATAATTGTTCAAAACAGTAACGATTATTATTAAAATTGGGATACACCCTATCAGTATCTATCTATTCTTGAATATGGTTCAATTGTAAGGTCTCCATAAGAGTTCAAGATTTTTTTTAAAGATGTTGCGCGTATAAAATGGGGCAAGCTAAAGAAGAATATGTATATGTGGAGCTAGAGAAACTGCTGACTTTACAATCACTTTCTCACAGAAGATGTGTCACTGAGATCGTATTCTCACAGAAAATAACATCAAGCAACATCAACTGCTCTAAACTACTTGAGACTATTGCAGTGTTTCACTACATACAACCAACTATTCTTATCACTCCCCTTTCAATAGAATCATAATATCGTTCAACAGGTATTCCATATTTATTCTGTATGAATGTATGTAATATTAGGAAGATCTTGAAAGATATTGGGATTAGTGTTTTGTTATTTGGAAACCTGTCCTTTCACCGTCGTTTTTATTCAATTTTAGTGTGAATGTATCAGTACAGTAATAGATGTTTTAGTACAGTGATAGATGTTTCTTACTCATTATAGGAGGTGGCCTCATGGGAGGCATAGGAGGAGCAGTCATCATCATTATTTGAGGTTGTGGCGCCATCATGGTGGGTTGAGGTGGTACTGGTATGGACATTGGAGCAGGTTGATTTTGCATGTGAGATCCCTGAGGTTTCTGGGGCTGAAATTAAAATTATAAAATTTCATGGTGAAAGAAATTTAAATCCAAACATACCTGAGGTGGATTTTGTGGTCTTGTTGTAATGACACTTTGAATGTTGATCTTGCCGGATTTTGATCCAATATTTTTAGGACCAATTTTCTCCTTTTCTTCATCTGGTAGCAATCCTTTCACCTGAAACATGTCATTATTTATTGTAAAAGGTCAGATATCAAAGATTTCTTTTATTAAAACGAAATAATTATTATTCTGACCTTATGAATTTGGTGAATCTGCTCTTCCAATGTGATATTAGCTCTGGCAGCTCTGGTAGCAGCTTCAACACTACTCGTGTGTCCATCCCACGTCACCTTCTCGTCTTTCCTGACATCCTCCTCTCCGATCTTCTTACCAATGGCAGTTTCCTCATCACCAACACCGAAAATATCTGTACGTCTTTCAGCTAGAAGTTTCAACGAAGCATCGATTGCCGAACCAGCTGCATACACCGTTTCTTGATTCATCTTGTCCATCACTTGCTTGTCACGCTGTTCCACCCATCTAGGATCGAGGAGACCTATACGCATATGCTCCTGGACTTTACTTGCTGGAATCTTCTCTCCTGTTATTGGCGACACGAGGTAGTCATCACCAACAGTTGGTCTGGTTACTTTCACGGCTGAAAAGAATACAGAATGTTGTCATAATTATATAAAATAACCAATATTTATTTCTTTGGTTGAAAAGACCAGTTGAAAAGTCAATGCACAATAAACAAAGAAAAAGTGAAGTACATAAATGTCTGAAAGTATAAAAATAAAAAACTGCATAATATGATCATATTATAAAAGTCCAAATTATAAAACACACACAATTCAACAAGATGACAATAAAAATCACAGAATATTCTGTGAATTGAAATAAAACACTTAAGAGTGGATAGTAAAAACCAAATATGAAGAAGCTGAAGATTCAATACCAAAACATAATTTTCTTCTTCACTGTCACTGCTAAGCCGAAAGGCGCTATCTCTGAGATACGCCCTTTCAGTTTGTTTTATACCATTCACTAGCTATATAATTTTGCATCTGATGGTATAAGCCAAATAGCGCTATCCAACTTAAAACATTTGAAAAAACCTCTAATAATTTTTTTTATATCTCAATTTTTCCTGAAATTACTAAGAGATTTGGCGGCATGCTGTTTTTATGAAGCCAAATAGCCCTATTGGCATAGGGTAGAAAATAGTTGGTAACAATTTTATTCACTTTCTGAAGCAATAAGCACTAAGTTATCTTTTCGAACTTGTTGTGGAGTTACGCAACAAGATCAAGAGAACAATACCAATCTGACACCAACTTAACCAACGCCGATACCATTGTTTACTCCGCAGGCTTACAAAAAGTCGCTACCAAGGATCGATATGTTCAAGCCGACTGTATTCACTCACAGGATTGTTGTTTATAATGAAAGTTTCGTGCCTTCTGAAGCTAGGAAAGGTTCAAAAGATTCCAGAACCTACTTTCCGTACTTTCCTCTAACATTTATTCCCAATTTAGGGGTCATTTACAAACAGTACACGAACGTACTTGGAAATTTACTGATTTGACAGACAATATTTTCTCATTGCAAAATGAGGGAAGCAAGACAAGTAATGGAAGAATTTAGGCAAAATCCGAGAAGTTTGCCAGATAATGACAAATGAATGAAATGAATAATTTTGACACTATCAAAATTATGTTCTCACTGACCAATCCAAAAAGAGGAATATGATAAAATTATCATAACATCATCATAACACTAGACTGCAGGTAGTTACTCTGCGCAATTTAAGCCCAAACTCACTTCACAGTGATCAAATTCATGGAAACACTACAAGATCTAAGACTAACTTTCACATTCAAAAAATCACATTAATACAAACCCGAAATTGAGTTTTATTCAGAAGGCTCAATAGTTTCAATAATCTGCAGATGAAATGATTTTCTACGTTTTGGAAAACAGTAATGAAATCGCAGATTGTTTCTGTATATTCTTTGTAAGTAAAATAAACGATATTGTTTCTGATATTGAAGGTGCCGAGTTTGCTATACTGACAAATGTAAAAATAGTTTCAGCACCTTCCAACTTTTAGACTTACGATAGTTTAAAAAAAATAGAATCAAAATTAGAACGTAGTAAAAGTTTTCAGAATAATGAAATAAACAATAAAATTATAAGGAAAGCAGTTTACAAGTTATTGGTTGTTAAATCTGATATAATTTTATAAATTCTTGATAAATACTTCACCGTGTTTAAAAATTGAGGTAGTAGTCTACCAACAACTAATATAATATTTCAATGAGTAAAATGTACTTTTTATGAGGCAAGTTTGGTTTTAAATCCAATCAGTTATGTGAGTGAGCCAGTCAGTTAATCACTACTACTAGAAGAATAATATAAGTAAAAGTATGTATACTGTGACTGATTTTTTTGGATTTAGGACGAGGATGTGAAACTGTCAACCACGACTCTTCTGAAAATAGTAGAAAGGATAAATGCCCAATGATCACTTCAACAATGCTTCAACTCATAGGTAAGTAACACTTTACTTGCCATCAGAAAACCAGAGTATATCACTCTTCTCACCTTGTTTTGGATCGTACTTCTTCACGAGAACCTTATCAGGAGCAGGTGGTAGAGGAGGTTGAATGGAAGGAGGTGGAGGTGGTTTAATAGGAATATCATCATCTTCGTCAGAACTTTCCTCCTCCATATCCTGAATTCGATTATCATCACGTCCCTTACGATTATTTGTTTTGTCTTGCATTGTACTCAATCCTTCATCCTGAAAAAATATGAATTATCAAAACAATTTGTCATGATGTAGTGGCACATTATTAGACTGATATATTATAGTAACAGAACAATTTTTTTTTCATAATAGTCATCTGATAGGAGCAATAGTTCTTATTATTTGAATTTTCCCACTAATCATCTGTTGAAATTGACACTGAAGGATTCTACAGGAATGAGACAAGAAATTATCCACAATATGCAGTGGAGATCGTACATCATTCACATTCCAGTGTCTTCATGTGTTCCACAAGAGTCTCACTATGGACCTTCACTTTTTGAGTTTCTCATAAATGATATTGGTTCATTTCTAAAAAATAGTACATTCCTCATCTTTGCTGATGATACGAAAATATTCAAATCCATCGCATCTTTAAAAAGGATCCAGAAGATTTATCAAAATCTTACCAATATTTTTATTTATTATATTCATTTAAAAACGCTATTTATAAACAGTTTCATACAATACTCAATTCTATTATATACTATTCATTGTGTATCAGCGATAGTTCTTACTAATGTTAAGAAATTCATATGTTTTTTAATATACCTAATATTAAGTAAGCTTAATGTAAATTATTTCTTACTATTATATCACTTCATTGGTGATACCAACCGCTATCACCTAAGTGATTTAAAACTTGTTTTGTGCAGAATGTATTTGTCATATATTGAAATATATTTATTTATATTTTTTATTTCAATTTTAAACAATTTTATAAATATAAATAGAGTCTGGTTCACTTCCATTTCTTATTTTAATGTAAATGTAAATTATTGGATATTTGGATAGCTTATACATTTGGGATTACTATTGATGAGGTGTCTATCGTTTTTATGTCTAAGAGCTGCGTTTATAGAAAAAATCATGTGTGTATTTCAAGCACAAAGTGTCATTGCCGCTCTCCAAAGACTACCACGCTTCGCTTCGCGCGGTAACTCTCTTTGTCGAGCGGCAATCAATCACTTTGCGCTCTAAATACACAAATAGCTATTTCAAGCGCCAATTAAATGAAAAAAAAAACAAACGAGTTTTAGAATAAACTCCGGTCAGTGGTTTGGTTTTCTACATTATGCGATCTGAACATAAGTGATGCTTTTTCCTATTTTTCTGAATCTCTTTCATGGTGTTTTGGGGTATCCTGTCTAAAAAAGTGTTACTCTGTTAAAAATAAGGATAGCAGGTGAAATAATCGAGGAAGGTAAGATTCGCATTACAAGATATAGAGAACTATGCAATGAGAGTATGTCTAATTATATAAAAATGTAAAGGAGCATAAAAACAATATCAAAAGGATTGAAATAATGCACTACTCTGACATCATTGACGGGACTGATAATAAATCGGCACCATAGAAATTATATTTATTTCTATAATCGGCACCATAGAAATTATAAAAACACTAGAATGCCAAACCAGCTGTCCGCGATTCAGTTAAATGACCCCTCACAGGGAATATTGACATACTTTTGCACTTGCGCATTATTGCTGTTTCTGGTCACGTCGTTGCCAAGTTTCCTTTTTTTTTTCGTGTTCCAAATGAGGTTCGGAACATCATCTGTGGTTAGGGCAGATAATTGTGGGAAGTCCAGTAAACTTGGCAACACCGCCTTAAAATCCTATCCTGGCGTATCAAGCGACAGTGTCGGCTTCTGAGTTTTGGCATTGTTAGGTTTTGGCAGTTGTTCAGGGAAACTGTGTGAATCTGGATAACACCAATATATTGGCAACGACACAGAGGCAAAAAAAATGTATGCGGACTTGAATTTGGATGATATGTCCATTATAAAAAAATATGACATTGATGTCAACGACATGTTAATCGAAGATGGGGAATTTTATCATTTAATTTAATTTCTCCCTTTTCTTTGAGTACTCTAACTGAAAATGTGTGGTTACATATATATATATATATATATATATATATATATATATATATATATATATATCAGGATTTGCTATTAAATCTATAAAAAATTTATCAAATGTGGAGTATGTTTGTCTACTTTTGAAGACATTACAGAATCTTCTGCAGATGCAGAAAACTTTAAATTATTGAATAGAAAAAGGCCATCACAAACTGTTATAGATATTTGTATTTTCCATGAGAGAAAAATCCGGCAGGTTCTTGCAATTACTGATAATTTTATGCCAAATGAAACGAATTTTTGAAAACTTTCATACATCAAACTTCATCAATATTATTTCAGGATGAAAAATTATTCAGCTCCATAATAAACCACATTTTCGATATATCTCCCTATGAGGTGAGTCACAAATTGAAAATGATAAAAGCAATAACAAGAATTTACACCAGAATTAGATTTTTCAATATTGCAATGTAGCAAACTGAGAAAATTAGAGGTGAATTCAAGTGAAGAACACTTATTAAATATATGATATTTTCCCATCAATAGATTTTGAAACAAAATTTTTGTTTGATAGAAATAAGTTTGTAACATTACAAAATAAAATGTATTGGGAATTATTATAGTCCTTTTTCTCCATTCCTACCATTTCTCCTTATTTAAAACAAAAAGAAACAAATATCCTGTAACAATTTGGATTTTTGGCTTTTTATATTTATTTCTCTCAACATTCGATAATCTACTTCTTATTACAAAATATGCCATTTGAATTTACCTAATACGATTCAACAACATTTACAATGATAAATGAGAACCTCTGACCAAATGCAAAAATGTAGTTTCTTACCCGAGAAACTATATTCGACAGATTTTTGCCCTATTTTATATCTCCAATCAATGACATTTTTGTTTTTCAACAAAAATGGTGGAAAAGTGATAATAAGAGTCAACAAGTAGTTTGAACTCCTGTAAAAAAAATTGTAATGTCTTGTCAATGAAAGCCTTTGTTATTATTATTATTACATATTGCATTAATAGCTAATTAATTAATCAATCGATTTGTAGAAGTAGAAAACCAACTTCAATATCCGGAATTTCGAAAATCAAAAATACGACTACATAAAGAAAGTGTTTCCTCACTCTGATATGGATTTCGACTATAATAGGCTCAACGGTTTAGCCGTGAAGCCGATGGACACACAAATTGAGTTTTTTTCTGATTCACAGACTGAGTGGAATCAATTCCCATAAAAATATCAAATTTGAATTTTTTGAAGATCACAATAATTTCTCCCGACTTGGTCGCGAGAAAGCACAAAATAGAAGACCTCAATATTTATATTTTCAAGAAGTCAATTATTTATTCACTGTATATATCATTAAAGGAAAACTGTGTTATATTTCAAATGCTATTACCGACAACTTATACCAGATTCAGGAACAGGAACTCAAAAATCCTAAGACCGTCCCTAGCGACACTTGTGATCTATTGCGCATACTCATGGGTTGGTTTATCTGTCGTAGGGGGACCACGTTATTCCGAACTAATTGGCGTTCTATGTATTTATTTCTATAATCGGCACAAACATGGAGAAATGAATTAGGTAAGAAAAATAAAATTATACATGGTTAAAATATTACACTTGAAAAAAATTCAATTTCTATAAAGAATCCTAGTGAAATAGGTGAAATATTCGCTGAGCATTTCTCGAGTGTATCCGAATCTATCACAACCAACATTTTGGACAGAATACAGCATCCTCGTGCACCACAAGTGGAAGCGTGAAAATCATTTATCCCTTCCAGAATAATTCTATTTCTCAAAAAGAAATTGATGACACCTTGAATTCAATGAAAAATTAAAAATCAACTGGAAAAGATGAAATATCCATAATAATTGTGAAGAATATAATCGACTGTCTCATTGAACCTCTAGCATATCTACTCAATCAGTGTTTTATACAAGGTGTGTTTCCAAATGAATTCAAGAAGGCTCTGGTGATTCCTCTCTTTGAAAAAGGAAATCGACAGAATGTTGATAACTATTGACAAGTTTCTCTTACTTCAATTGGATGGTCGGTTATTTGAAAATGAACCATCTTCTATGTACTAACCAGCATGGTTTCAGAAGGGAGCATTCCATTGAGACAGCTACCTGTCACTTGCTAATTCATCTATATACTGAAATAGAGGCTAATAAATTTGTTATATCGCTATTCTTTGACCTATCAAAAGCTTTCGATTTAGTGTCCTTCGAATTTCTAACTGAAAAACTAAAGAGACTACATTTTCCAAATAACCTTCTAAACTGGATCAAATCGTATATGGAAGGGCGTTCTATGGCAGTTAAGTGTTCCGGGGTACAATCAGTCTTTCATGATATAAGATTGGGAGTTCCACAGGGTTCGGTATTGGGACCGTTATTATGTCTTTTGTTTGGAAATGACTGCAAATGACTGCACATGAATGACTGTCACATTACAATGTTTGCCGATGATACCACCATAACAGTATCTGATAAAAATAAATTGAATGTGATATCGAAAGCGAATTCAGTAATATGTAGTTTTCCTTCCTGGTGTGAAAATAATCGCTTAGTGTTAAACACAAATAAGTGAGTATGTATGAGTTTCCACAACAGAAAAGATCAGCTAGCAGATAAGACATGCTAAGGTAATGCAATACATATAGGTACTGATATTAAATTTTTTGGCAGGTTGCTAGATCAAATTCAGAGTGTTTGCAATAAATTAAATAAGGCATTTTACGCTATAAAACAATTAACAAAGTGTGTGACTAGGTCAAGCCTATTAAATGTTTATTATGCAATGGTTTTCTCTCATATTTCCCTCAATATCGTCTTGGGGCTGTGGAAAAGATTTCCAAAGGGTGTTCATAGCTCAGAAACGCATCATAAGGCTGATATTTGGTTTGCATTTCAAGGACAGCTGTAAAACAATTTTTGTGAATGAACAAATTTTAGCTGCTCCCTCAATTTATATTCTGAAGTGTGTTTGTCATGTAAAGAAAAATGTAAATTATTTGCTAACTGTGAACTCTTCACACATGTACAAGAATCGAAATGGTGGGTTGTTGAAGGTTCCCTCACACAAATCTTCTAAATTCAAGGAATCTCCTCTGCACAATGCGATAAGTCTGTACAATAAATTGCCGAACTCTATTAAGCAATCAAGTTCTGATCAAGCTTTTCGCGATAAGGCTATGCTAAGGAGTTTTTTATACAAAATTGTTTTTATAGCAAAGAAGAATATCTGAATTCTTTGAATATGTAATAAGCTCTTCAAAATTGTAAGTCTTGAAATTGTATGCCTTGATGTTAGTATCAAAAATGTTATTGTTTGTGCATATACTTTTTAATTTACTATTATTTTATTATTTTTCGTGGATTAATTTTTGACGTACCACATGTACTCTTGTACCAAAAAATGGTCAATAAAGATGTTCTATTCTATTCTATAATCAACTATAATACCAAGATATTTGAATTTTTTTACCCACTTTTTTCATTACCAATTTTTATGTCCATGTTCTTTATGAGAATATTGTTATAATTTCTTTCATTAGCAATGAGCATGGATTTGGTTTTATTACCTTTTATTTTTAGCAGATGGAACATTAATGAAGGGAAAACTGATCTGAACTTACAGCTGGTGGTGGTTCTTCTTCATCACTTTCAAGCTGCATCTCAATATCTTCACCATCTTCAATTCTTTCTTGAATGAGGATCCTAGCACCTACTTCTTCTGGGGTAGTTGGAGGAGGGAAATTACCAATTTCAAAAGGTTGATAATCAACTATTTCCACCACGACAAAATCATGCCAATCAATTTGGGCATAAGCAACTAAAAAAATTAATTAATAAGGAATTCAAATGATTATCACTGACTTACCTCTTTCTCTTTCCAAGATTTCTTCCTCTTTGGCCTTCTGTGCTTCTTGATATTTCAGCCATTCGGCTCGATATTTTACTTGCTCCAAAACTGATTTAGCACTTTTAGCTTCATCACGAAGGCGTTGCTGCATACTTTTTGGTGGGATGAGAACCTATAAAACATGACAAGATTCAGGAATATTGTGTAAAAAAGAAGTGATATACTCATACCTTCGTGTATTGCTCTAAAAGTTTTGTAAAATATTGAAACAAGGAATGCTGAGGCCTCAAAAAATCAAACTGGAAATTCCTTTGTTCTCTGTTCATCAACTGTGTAAGAAACGCCCTTCCATTTCTCGCTACAAATTGAGCAGTAAGTTTTACTATATCCCTGAAAAAAAGGTTTATGGCGATTGTTTCTTGTTAAACGAAAATTCAACTCACAGATCAAGAGCCGATATGGATGGTGGATCAGCAATAAACTCAAAATCTGGGGGAGGGTCTTTTGGTACAAAGGGCTGCTCAACTTGTTTTAAGATTTCTTGTTGTTTTTGCTGTGCTGCTGCAGTTACAGAAAGTTTTGAAATTGCTTGACTTAGTCCAGCTGAAGGTTCTTGGCCTAAAATTGAAATGACTCTTCAATTCATGTAACCAAAAAGTTTGTTCACAATTTTTAACTGGCATTAAATCAGTTGTGATAATCGCTCTCAAAAATATTTTGATCAAAATACTCAAGGCCAAAACAGCCGAATATTCAGATTTGGCTAAAACTCATCATGTTTAAGATGGATTCAGCTCAACTAGGAGAGCTCGGCCTCATGAGATTTGGATGTGCACTATACCAAACCATTTGAGCATCTCACAGGCCAAGCTGTCTTGTTTGATCTGTTCTTCAATGAAGAAAAATCTACTAGAATTTTATGAAACTGAAGACTAACTTGAAATCATTAGCTACAGTAATTTTGCATGAATACATACACAGATTAGGCAAATCACTTGGCAGGAAACTCAATGCCAGTACAGCAATCAAAGGCAATAATGTATCAACAACAGAAATAATTCAACATTCAGCAGTACCTGTAGCACAGGAAATTTTATTTTCATTCATTTATGTTCCTCAAATTGCCAAAGTTATGATTACTGTACTGCAGTTATGTTTCCAGTCCTGATTTACAGCATAGTTTTTAAACAAATTCCGCTGCATTGGACATGATGACCAACTTGCCAAATGTGTACATTTTTCAGTCTGCTATATGGTTTGATTACCTTTTCCCTCTCGAAAGTCCTTAACTTTGTGTTGGTAGTAAGCATGATAAGGATCTCCAGTATTCAAGAAATTG
Organism: Chrysolina oricalcia; assembly: GCA_944452925.2. Classification (NCBI taxonomy): domain Eukaryota; kingdom Metazoa; phylum Arthropoda; class Insecta; order Coleoptera; family Chrysomelidae; genus Chrysolina; species Chrysolina oricalcia. The sequence goes on along the minus strand of OX101814.2, from coordinate 22,749,699 downwards.
AACTTAGGATTGCCCAGTTCATTCTGTCGTATACGTGCTTCGAATTCTGGTCCATTCCTTGCTACGAAACTCGCAGTTTTGTCAACAATATCTTAGCGATTTTGTCAGGAAAACACACTTTAAATGTTCTTGTAGATCATTACACTTACTTGCGATACAAAAGTTGGCTGTAAAATATGCTAGAAATATAGTAAAAGATGCACATTGAAAAAAGGATACTTCTCACTTCTGGAGGTGGATAAATTATACCCACTACTGGATTTATTGGACCTGGTTCTTCATTATTGCTATTTGCTGTAACTTCCAATGGAGGCATTTTCGATTATTTTTCCGATTAACGGAATCTCAAAACTAAATAACCAAATCACTTCACTTAGAATAAAAATCTATCCAAACATTCCAAACAACGAAACAACAAACGCACAGAAAAGAAAACTGTGTGTGTTTTTCTGTGAACAAACGCAACTTGAGACCGTTGACAACTGACAAGGCTGTGTTCCATTAAGCTTTCATTCGGAGCTTTGTGCACTGGAGCTGAACCCAAGGACATTTAACATTTTTGTAGTGTTCCTGTTCAGTAATCCAGGAGCACTGAAATGAAATTATAATAGCGCGTCTTTGTATCAGTTTTATGTGTTACAATCAACTCAATGTCGATTCCTCCGCCACTGTCAGGAACCACGAAGTGGTCGAGGTGTTAAAGCGTTTGGCTTCCACCCAGACGGTCCGGGTTCGATCCCTGGTCGTGTATCACTAAGCTGAAGTGGTTCGGATTCCACTTTTATTTAAACTGTAGGTCCCGGATCTCCCTTGCTCGCACAAGCTCTGCTTTTGAGGGGTTTTCTCCGAAAACCTGGGAGTTTCGTAAATTTTTTTTACAAATCAAACATGGCCGCCTCCATGAGAAATCCAGTCGCGCAGCCATTCCAGTCATCATATTATAATTTCATTTCATTGTCCATGAGCACTGAATTGTTTTTCAGTGTCCATGAGCTGAACCGTGCTTTTTGCACCTGAGCTACTCCCTAGAACCATTGTTTATATAGAAGATAGTCAACCTTATGGGATTATAACACTGAAATGAAATTATAATATGATGACTGGAATGCTCGTTAGGCTGCGCGACTGGATTTCTCATGGAGGCCGCCATGTTTGTTTTGTGGTTCCTCACAGTGGCGGAGGAATCGAGATTGAGATGATTGTAACATATAAAACTGATACAAATACACGCTGCACTGCACTGACGTATTTACAAATCATAAAATGCGAAACTCATAACACGTACGTGCAGATGAATGTCTCTCTCGCACCCATACAAGTAATAAAGTATTTCTCTGCTAGATTGCATGTGCCTCCTTTCTTCATCTCCTAAGGTGCGTTTCAATATTACGTCCGACGTACGTCCGACGTTTAACTTTTCTTATGAAGCGTTTCGATATTAGAACGTCTTGTCCGAAAACTTCATTCCATCGTTTCAAAATTCTTGGGTGGAACGTCCGACCGTCAACTATTTACCCCACGATTTAGGAGAGAGTTTCAAAATTCAATCTGACAGATATCGCCCGACGAAACAACTATGACGTCTTACATCGTCCGTTACCGGACGACAGACGTTAAATTGAAACGCACCTCTAGAGTTATCACTTTATACGGGTGCGCAGAGGAACTAATAGCATTCCGGTCATCATATTATAATTGGATTATAATTGGATCAAAATGGATGCGACATGTAGATGGCTATAGTGGGCTCGCATCCAAGTCATGTCGTAACTTCAGTGAACTGGCCTCCAAGTCATGTCGTAATTTGATTGAAACAATAGAGGACTTCGGATAAGGATTCAGTCATGCCACCACACAACTTTTGGCTTTAAAACTACTGGCACGTTTTTCGGCAAGTTTTCTTCATGTAATATGATTGAAATTGTTCATAACGACGGGAATATTGAGATTTTCGATAAAATACAAAACCCTAGGGACTTTAATTTTTTTTAGGGATTTTTCTCACAAAATGGCGCTAATTTCAAAATATATCATTTTCCTAAATTTAAAAAAAATTGCGTATTTCACGTTTCCTAGTTGCCAAATAGTTGATCGATCTAGAAAATATTCTGAGCGGTAACTTTTACGGACAAACAAACCTTATTACCTTCTGATTAAAATTAATCATAACTGTTAAAAAGGTTGAATATCATTTCTACTTTTGAACTTTTTCATGGAACGAATGTGCACTGACAAAGAAATAACCCTACACTCAGTGCCGCATTTGCCAGCTAGCATGCTACCAAGTACCAGTAAGAAAATGCTACGGGCCCCGCTCCTGGGGGGCCTCGCGCCTGTGCGCAAAGTAAAAAAAAACTATCAAGTAAGATATGTTTTTTATACCACCTACAGAAAATGAATAAAGTTAGAAATGGAAATAATAACTATAGCGTGGAATGAAATTCTAGAACACTTGTAATCGACTAACACTTCGTTGCAGTCGTCCGATCAAGATCTTAACACGAGATAGGTACGCTCTTTATAAATCATTACAAGGCTACTTCCAAGCAATACGATCCAAATTTTCAGATATAGAGGCAAAAGCCAAAGCCCTAATTGGCTGTGAAGAATATCAGCAATCGACAAGAAAACCCAAGCAAAATACAAAGTACGACATTTCAGCAGTAGCTCTACTCACAGACCTCATAAAAGAAGGCTACACTCGAATGAGTTGTAAAACATCAAACACCTGGACAACGTTTTGAAATTCATGTTTTTATTGTTGTAATTGTCTGCATTAGCTAAATGCATGGAAGCTTACCATCAAGTGACTAGTGTATTAGGAATACTTCGGCAGAAAAGATCTCAAAAAGAACTATCGTCAATTATTTCCTAGACGATGTGGAAGACAGTCTGGGCAATGAACTGGTGTAGTCTGCGAAGCTGCTGAAAACAGATGTGGCTGCTGATATTGACAGCAGAAAGAAAACGCACGAGGCTCAAGAACTTCAAGTTTATAAACTGTTGACATAAAATTCATTGGAATCGTGTTTCCCAAATGTTGGAATAGTGTTTCGCATTCACTTGATTTTGATAATCACCAACTACAGCAGAGAATGTTCTTTTTCAACGTTAAAGCGTTTTAAAAATGTGTTAAGGAGCACAATGGGACAAGAACATCAAACGACCTCAATATACCCTAATAGCACCATGAAGTCCGATGGTAATCCATAGGACATCCTCTCAGGACATTCGGTACGTCCTTAGGATGTACAAAATTGGTACCGCGGACGTCCATCGGACATCCGTGGGAAGCACCAATGTCTCGACTTCTCACCAAAATTGGACGTTCTATAAGGATATCCAATGGACATCCACCTGGGATGTTGATAGGACGTCCCCGAATTACATCAATCGAAAGTACATTTTGGACGTCCTTAGGACGTGCAATATTGGTACGTCCTTAGGACGTGCAGTATTGGTACCGCGGACGTCCATTGGACATCCGTGGGAAGCACCAATGTCTCGACTTCTCACCAAAATTGGACGTTCTATAAGGATATCCAATGGACATCCACCTGGGATGTTAATCGGACGTCCCCGAATTACATCAATCGAAAGTACATCTTGGACGTCCTTAGGACGTGCAATATTGGTACGTCCTTAGGACGTGCAGTATTGGTACCGCGGATGTTCATGGGACATCCGTGGGAAGTACCAATGTTTCGACTTCTCACCAAAATTGGACGATCTATGAGGATATTCAATCGACATCCACCTGGGATGTTCATTGGACGTCCCCGAATTACATCAATCGAAAGTACATCTGGGACGTCCTTAGGATGTGCAGAATTATCACATGTGTTTGTTCCTACATCTCTTTCAGGACTAAGATTATGATATTGTTGTGGATTACTGGAGATAACAATTTGGATGGAACCAGATTTACTTACTAGGTAAGCTTAGCACTCTCCCAGAGTCATTCAATTCGGTTTTGTACATGTTTAAAGGATACACACAACTCTACTTGTCTTACGGAAACACCTTTTTCAAAACAGTGTTGAATAGGTTAGTAATAACTATTGAATAGTAACAAAACTTTTATTTTCATTTAAAGATATAACTACACTGAATGAACACAAAATAACTTACAGAACAGTCACTAAACTAATTAATCACAAAAGACGATAGAAAAGCCGCCATAGCTGGTAAATACTCAACAATTGTCTGTCAATTCGTCAACACTTCACTTGAACACAGAACACAGAACACAAAACACAGAAAACAACTTTATGCACGGAATCCATACATAGAGGAATTGTTCGGTTTCAATCCGTATACGAACTAGAGAGACAAACATACATTTTTTTTTCATTGTTGTGAAACAGTGACTCTTATTGGCATAAGCACAAACTCGAGAATATGGCCCCTGATTACCTCAATGATAGAGAAAAGGGTTTTATTTCAGATGGGTTGTTTTCGCTGTAATGTTTAGCCCTATTGTAAATATGCGATCCATTTTATACCTCTTCTGTAAAACCACTAGCTGGGATGTATTCTTTGGATGGATGCACCTAGGAAACATTCCGAAAAATGTTCAATCCAGGACATCCCAAGGAAGTCCTCGCTGGGACATTTTCTGAAATTCACTGATTGGGATGACGTCCGATGTACATCCATTAAGGACGTTCCAGAATGTACCCGTACCAGGACCACCATAGGAAGTCCTTTCGAAGACATGCCAAATACATGCCAACCAGGACATCCAATGGATATCCTAGAAAATACTACAAAATATATCCGAACCAGGACATCCCAAGGAAGTCCTCGCAGGGAGATATTCTAAGATTAACCAATTGGGACGTCCAATATTCATTCATGCGGGATGTTCCTAAATGTCCCGTACCAGGACAACCATGGGACGTCCTTTCAAAAACATGCCAGAATACTTACTAACAAGGACGTCCGATGGATGTCCTAGTAAACATTACAAAATATATCCGACCCAGGATATCCCAAAGACGTCCTCGCAGAGACGTTTTATACGATGTACCGATTGGGACATCCATAGGAAGTCCTTTGGGGAAATTCATGAAATTGCACTGAATCGGACGTCCCATGGACAATGATTTTAAGTCCCGGACATTCGGACATGATTTGTACCAAATAGGGACGTCCCTGGGACATAGTGTGCTATCAGGGTAATGAACATAGAAAGTGATTAACTTAGAAATATTGATTTGACGACTGTTATCTCCAAATTAGCTCGGATTAAATCACGGAAAGTCTTTTTGTAAATGTGCTGTTTTATTTTATATTCTATACTTTAATACTTAATACAAATCAAGGGCCTCTTGTTCACATTTGCTACGGACCCCACGGTGGCTTTATCCGGCACTTCCTAGACTACACAATACCTCTTTCAATAACAAAACTCTAGCTCTAGTTTTGAATTTAGCGCCATTTTGAAAGAAAAATCCCTAAGCAAAATTAAAGTCCCTAGTGTTTTGTATTTTATGGAAAATCTCAATATTCCCGTCGTTATGAACAATTTCAATCATATTACGGGGTTCCTGAGGGTGCCAGGAACCCTGACATGAAGAAAAAATGCGGAAAAACATGCCAGTAGTTTTAAAGCCAAAAGTTGTGTGGTGGCGTCACTGAATCCTTATCCGAAGTCCTCTATTAGCGAAAGAAAAAAGATCGCAGCGCCACCTATAGCAAGACTTTGAACTACGAATCACGGACAAAGGTTTTTGACTTTACACGTGTTTATATGGCGTTTTGACGATCTGTACTCCTATTTTCAAACAATTTGTGAAAATTTGTGATTTCTATAACTAAAAAGTGATTGTGTTTCTATTGAAAGACTCTAAAGAACGTTTCAGTAAAGCGATTCAAAGGTATGGCGTTTTGATGATCTGTTCTTCTATTTTCAAACAATTTGTGAAAATTTGTGATTTCTTTAACTGAAAAGTTATTGTGTTTCTATTAAAAGACTTGAACGATAGTTTCAGTGTAGTTTACAAATATTTTACTTGTTTTTGGAGGTCATGATTTGCGATCAATTATTGATCTGATTCATTCGTCTGTTTGTCAAACAAGCATATACTTCGATATTATTTAGCTTGCCAATTTTCAGTTTCAAAAACCATGCTTTCCTTTGGTCAATTTCTTCAATCTGGTCGAACTAATTGGTGATTTTTTAACCTTGCTTTTATTTTTACCAGTGTGAAGTCAGCTGACAAAGCTGGCTGCCAAAATTTCCGAACATTTCCGATTGACCAGTGGCGGCCGTGATTTGATTTTTGGTTGATAGTGAACAAAATGATCGTTATTTAGCTGCTAGCTAATGCTGTGATGAGTAAAAACTGAAATATAAACAAAAACTGTTTCTCTTTCAAATATGGTAGGAGACATTATAATATAGCAAAATATAGTATTGCGAATTGGTCCAGTGAAAAGGAAGCGGATAAAAAGTAAAAAAAAAATATTTTGACTCATGTCCCATACAACTGTCTCAAGATGAAATATGCTGGTTTACATTACATTTCGCATCCGACTATCACGATGAAATATATAGAAGTAAATTATATTTCAAGTCTAGATACCTAGGTGTGATATCAAAATTATTCCTTGCGAATTGGTCTGGCTACTTCTACACTGAAAAAAGGGATTTTTGAAAATGAATGTTTTTGTCAAATTTCGCATTCGACTGCCACGATGAAATATGCTAGAATACATAACATTTTACGTCTAGAACCCTGTGATAGAAAAATAATTCCTTGCGAATTGGTCTGGCTACCTCTACACTGAAAAAAAAGATTTTTGAAAATTAATTTTTATGACCGATTTTGCATTCGACTGTCAAAATGAAATACACTAGGATACATTACATTTGACGTCTAGGACCATGTTACAGCAAAATAATTCCTTGCCAATTGGTCCACTGACTTCTACGCGGAAAAGCAGCTTTTTTCAAAAAAAATTATTTTGACTAATTTCGCATTCGACTGCCAAGATGAAACATGCTGGGATATATTAAATTCACCGTGTAGAACCCTGTGATAGGAAAATAATTCCTTGCGAATTGGTCTGGCTACCTCTACACTGAAAAAAAAGATTTTTGAAAATTAATTTTTATGACCAATTTTGCATTCTACTGTCATGATGAAATACGCTAGGATACATTACATTTGACGTCTAGAACCCTGTTGTAGCAAAATAATTCCTTGCCAATTGGTCCACCGACTTCTACGCAGAAAAGCAGCTTTTTTCAAAAAAAATAATTTTGACTAATTTCGCATTCGACTGTCAAGATGAAATATGATAGGATACATTACATTTGATGTCTAGAACCCTGTTATAGTAAAATAATTCCTTGCCAATTGGTCCACCGACTTCTACGCGGAAAAGCAGCTTTTTTCAAAAAAAAAATTTTTGACTAATTTCGCATTCGACTGTCAAGATGAAATATGCTAGGATACATTACATTTGACGTCTAGAACCCTGTTATAGCAAAATAATTCCTTGCCAATTGGTCCACCGACTTCTACGCGGAAAAGCAGATTTAAAAAAAAAAATTATTTTGACTAATTTCGCATTCGATTGTCAAGATGAAATATGCTAGGATACATTACATTTGACGTCTAGAACCCTGTTATTGTAAAATAATTCCTTGCCAATTGGTCCACCGACTTCTACGCGGAAAAGCAGCTTTTTTCAAAAAAAATTATTTTGACTAATTTCGCATTCGACTGTCAAGATGAAATATGCTAGGATACATTACATTTGACGTCTAGAACCCTGCTATAGCAAAATAATTCCTTGCAGATTGGTCCACCGACTTCTACGCGGAAAAGCAGATTTTTCAAAAAAAAAATATTTTAACTAATTTCGCATTCGACTGTCAAGATGAAACATGCTGGGATATATTAAAATCACCGTGTAGAACCCTGTGATAGGAAAATAATTCCTTGCGAATTGGTCTGGCTACCTCTACACTGAAAAAAAAAAGATTTTTGAAAATTAATTTTTATGACCGATTTCGCATTCGACTGTCAAAATGAAATACACTAGGATACATTACATTTGACGTCTAGGACCATGTTACAGCAAAATAATTCCTTGCCAATTGGTCCACTGACTTCTACGTGGAAAAGCAGCTTTTTTCAAAAAAAAATTATTTTGACTAATTTCGCATTCTACTGTCAAGATGAAATACGCTAGGATACATTACATTTGACGTCTAGAACCCTGTTATAGCAAAATAATTCCTTGCCAATTGGTCTACCGACTTTTCTACGCGGAAAAGCAGCTTTTTTCAAAAAAAATAATTTTGACTAATTTCGCATTCGACTGTCGGGGTGATATTCTGAAACATAATTTGGTTTGCGTATATCAATATAGGTACGCGGTATATGGATAAAACAAAACAATTTGAGGGTGCGATTACAAATTTTCTACCAATCTGGCCAACGACAATCGTCTTCAGGGACACCCACTGAAACTAAAAAAAAAATTGGTCTACTTCCATATTATTTCATCATTTTTACCGCAGAAAAATTATAATGATCAATAAAATGTAATGTTCATGTTTTAATCTCATCTCTTTTTCTCAAAATTAAACTTTTATTCAACCTTTGAGTAGAAAGGCTTATGGAGAATGGAAGCGACATATTTCACTAACTTCCACTCTCCGAATCACCCTGTTTCCTCGGCAGTAGAATAAATTCTTCGCCGCCTTCAGCTCAGCCTGAAGGGCCTTACAACGGAGAACAGCCCTTCAAGGATGCAAGGAACTTATCTTACACATGGGATAACTATTTCCTAATACCTAAAATATGTGAAAAGTTTTATAGCTTTGATCGTCTATAGTTATACTAGGATAGAGGATTTCTAATTCGCTAGTTTTCTACGTAAGTATGTTGTTCAGTTTCTTTTTATCCCCCCCTAGAGAAACATCCTCCTGTCATCGAGGGTGTCCAGATCACAGAAATTAATCTCATTGGGAGAACTCCATACCCTACCTTCGCTGGCTAGCTACGACTTTTAGACGACTTTCACTATCAAGGTGGGCTTTTGCTTAGTTTTGACTCATGGCTACCTTATACCTAGGGAATCAAGAAGTTATAGATTTCCAAGAGAGATAGATGACTTTGGAATGGTAAGTACCCCCAAGAGGTCAAAAACTGCAGTCTAAAGGTAACTTGAAAAACTATAACAACGACACCCCTAGGGTCCAATCTCCACTTGCCTTCACTGAGCCAAGGTTAACGCACTATCGCAGGGAGAGAAAGATAACATGTGAGAGGTGGTGGCATGTAAACGCAGAGGGAGGGGGTGAATTTTGACATTCGTGGTTACGATTTGCGCTTTATATGGTTCTATTTTGGCTGCAGAGTCACTTAGTTGTGTGCCGCGGGTTAATGCACGTTCCACCTGTTTTACATAGGGATATTACTTGCGCAGATAAGCGCAAGCTGACCTCGAACAATCTCTCATGTCTTCTCGATTATGTCACCTATAAAACACACTTGATAATCCACGGAAGCAGTATAACCCAATATCCATTTGGGCGTAACTAACCAAGTTGCCATTCCCGATTCTCGAGTTCCTCTTATTCCCCAGGTTGGCTTGGTGAACATCTTAGACATTGATGGATCCCGCTGTCCAGTCTGCTGTCCGACGTAGAGGTTGGTCCGTAGGTTGTACTGTGTCCGCAATTGGCGCTACGCTTTTCACACTTTCATTACCTATTCTCATGTCTATTATAATGTTTTGCGCAATTTGCGCATCCCCATGACCTTTTTGCGCATTTTGGTCTAGAAAATTATTGTAAAGATTTTTTCTAAAATCAGATTGTACAAGGGCTCCGTTACCGCACTTCCTAATTTCTCTCAACATATTTAAATTAACCAATCTCTGAGGCAAAAGGCCTCCGACCTTACCCGAACCTCACATATAAACAATTTAGCAACCTGCCCTGGCTAATTCATTAAAATTTTTAACACGTTTATATACCTTTATTTCATTTCAAAATATTGTATTCATACTCAACTAATACTGAATGCACAAATTGCAAATTTCATCATTTATAAAAGCGTTTCCTCTTAGAGAAAGACATGTAATATGTACGAACCTGGAACAGAACGCGCAATGGGAAGCTTCGAGCTGGCCCAGAGGTCGTGAACAAATTAAACATAAATCCCGCATATTATCCGATTTAGTAAGAATTAATGATTTGATTTCATTTCTATAACCATCTATATCTGTTATATTCGTCATATCGATATTTTTTACAATACATTCGAAAAAAAATATACAGAATACACCGCAATTATAACCATCTCTTTGTTTCGTGTGACTATAAACTAAAGTTGAAAGATTATTGCACATCATTTTGTCATGTTTCTGAATATTATATAAATTAACGAATCTACAAAAAATATTTAAATAATGTTCTGGTTTCTCCAAATCGTTGGGGTCCAAAATCGAAAAAGTTGAATTTTCAAAATCTACAATAATGAGGCAATGGTGATTTTTGTTAATTAAAATAGGAAACGCGAGGTGATTTTTTCTAAAGGTAATACTATCTATGAAAATTTCATTAGTGTTGGAAAGAACAAAAATATTAGTACCTACTACTTCTTGAATAATCTGATATTTATCATTAACATTCAATAAATTCAGTGCTATGTCTATCACAAAATTTGTTAGCCATTCTTTATTATTGAGAGAACCAAATTCCTTTGAATAGAGGTGATTAAAACAATCGAAATTTTTGAAATATGCTACAATATAGTCCCTATTATTTATCTTGTAATAATTGCTGTCATTTACCAGCCCGTTGGAGAGAAACATTAATTCCTTGATTGGTCTCCACCTACGCGCATCATCTTCAATATTTTCTAGTCCTAATATAGTTGGAACATAATAAAAGTAAAAAAATTCTTTTAACTTGGGTAACATTGTATTTTTGAAAAAATCTTTCCTTCTTGATATTAATTCAGTCGATTGTACTCCTTTCAAATTATATATAACGAACTCGCACCAAGGTCTATTCGTTAATTCTAATAAACCCTGAACCTGAAAATAGTAGTTAGAATTTATTCTCAGTTTCCCGTCTTTACCGATATATTCTAGTGTCTCGAGAGTTTCAAGTCGATTGCAGTTTCGAACTTTGAATGGACATTTTACCTCTATTATACCGTCTTCGCCCAATAACCCGTATGGAGATCCTGCTAAAAATGAATAATCTTTATGAATGACTAGGACGCAATTTTTGTAATCATACTGATTTTCGCTGAGGAATGCATCGAGCGCCAATTTCTCCGAGTCAATTCCATATTTCATGGCCTCAGTCGTTACTATTTTTGACGAAATAAGAGATTTGCTCAAATTTAATTTGGATTTGGAATTCCGCGCTTTGCAAATGACACCAAAATTTGATGCTGTTAATCTTTTCCTCCTTTCCCTAAACCACACGGAAGACTCTCTTTGATCCCTAGTAATTTTCTCAATGACGCTTCTTCGCGAGCTTTCTTCATCTAACTTCCGCAAGTATTCCTCAGTAGTGATAGAGCGCCGGTTCTAGATACCTAATGTGGTGGTGGTGGGTGGTGGTGGGTGTCAGAGGGCGCCACTTGTTCGGTGACGTCAGACAAGGCCTTGAACGGCACGTGTTCGAATGACGTCAGGCATGACCTTCGAGCCACATTGGTGGGTGTCAGAGGACGCAACTTGTTCGGTGACGTCAGACAAGGCCTTGAACGGCACACGTGTTCGAAAGACGTCAGGCATGACCTTTCACCGACCTTCATGGAGCTTCTAAGGGTGGGTGGGCTATATAATGATATTTCTAAATAGTGGATTCGGTGGCGTAAGTACTCAGAACTCTCATAGGTATTTTTAGTACTCTCATAGCTATGAATGGGTATTTCTAAATAGTCGGGACGGAGTATCTGAAAGTCTTTTGTGTCGTGGGTGTATCTAGAAATCGACGTTGTGGATTAAGTGGGTGGGGTCAGAGCTGTGACATAATGTTTCAATGTTCGACCTCCCAGTGACCTTCACGTTGTTTTCAAATGCATGGATGAAATCAGTCATAATTTTGGTCACCTATTCGACATGTTAAACATTTGCATTTTTGTTTGGGAAGGAAGCACTTATAAAAAAATGTATCATAGAATTTTCATGTTGTATTCAGGGTTTGTGTTCGACTAGGAGATGACATTGGTATTGAATGGGAGACATTGCATTCACGGTAATAAAGATCGACAAGGCCTTGAAGGCCACGTGTTCGACCTTCCACCGAACTTATGATGTCAGTCACATCCTATGTGTACTTGGCCATCTATTCGACCTTCCACCGACCTTCATGGAGTTTCCAATCACCTTCACATAACTGCGTGCACCTTTCAAGTACATGGTGCTGTATTTGAGACATATATAGTTAGTATTATTACGGGTGATTGGAGAGTAATGCGGGTAATTAGAGTAATTGAAGGGTCTGACCTTGAATACTTGTAATTTACCTCTAGAGTACTTTATTTTCAAATTTATTCTTCCAATACACTATTGTAATTCTTTATTTCAATTACACTCGTCAGAGGGCGCCACTTGTTCGGTGTCGTCAGACAAGGCCTTGAACGGCACGTGTTCGAATGACGTCAGGCATGACCTTCGAGCCACATTGGTGGGTGTCAGAGGGCGCCACTTGTTCGGTGACGTCAGACAAGGCCTTGAACGGCACACGTGTTCGAAAGACGTCAGGCATGACCTTCCACCGACCTTCATGGTGCTTTTAAGGGAGGGTGGGCTATATAATATTTCTAAATAGTGGATTCGGTGGCTATGAATGGGTGTTTCTAAATAGTGGGGACAGAGTATCTGAAAGTCTTTTTTGTCGTGGGTGTATCTAGAAATCGACGTTGCGGATTTAGTGGGTGGGGTCAGAGCTGTGACATAATGTTTCAATGTTCGACCTCCCAGTGACCTTCACGTTGTTTTCAAATGCATTGATGAAATCAGTCATAATTTTGGTCACCTATTCGACATGTTAAACATTTGCATTTTTGTTTGGGAAGGAAGCACTTATAAAAAAAAAATATCATAGAAATTTCATGTTGGTTTGTGTTCGACTATGAGTTGACATTGGTATTGAATGGGAGACATTTCATTCACGGTTATAAAGATTTCGGTTCGGTACTGTAGGGCGCTACTTGTTCGATGACGTCAGACAAGGCCTTGAAGTCCACGTGTTCGAGTCAGTCATGACCTTCCACCAACCTACAACCTGTTCGACCTTCCACCGACCTTCATGAAGCTTTCAATTACCTTCACGTAACCTCCAAGTACACGAATGATGTCCGTCACGCCCTACATATATTTGGTCACCTTTTCGACCTTTCACCGATCTTCCTGGAGCTTTTTTTGTATAATACTACCACATCAGGTTCCATTGTGGGCATAAACGAGATGTATCTCGGTTTTTTCTCATTAAAACTCATCAATTTTTTTTTCATAGCTGATATTGTAGGTTTGTAACTTGCTCCGAGAATGACAATATATGTTGAACAATATTTTTAGCTCATTTCAGCGTATAGGTATACATTTTCTTTGCGTGAGTTGAAAGATTTTATTTCCCCTCTATCAGTCAAGATTACATCAAATGACAACACTATAGAACACATTCACTCAATAAAAGACTAGCAATTAGTAAATACATTATTTATTTTCGAATATACTTATCACAAAATCTCTGAAAATATATTTTTCGTCTATGTGTGACATCCAAAATTGGTTCTATGATGGTGGAAGTTTCCTTTATTCGCCTGTTGAATCTCCATCTATCGATGCTTTTATATTCCCAGAATGTTTTTCTCACATGTCTATATGCAAAGTTCCATGATATCATATAGTGAATTTTATTATACTTTTCATCGAATGTTACCCTCTTCATCGTGTTTTCATGACTTATGTTTTGAAGAGAATAACCTGTATTTATACTTGCAATATTTCACTACAAAGAAAATGCACTATTCATTTTTTGATATTCACATTCCTGGAGTACAAGAAGTTCACATGAGGATTTCATTCAACTTATGATGGATAACCTTGAGATTAACCTTGAATGAGTGTGTAGTATTCAATTACATATGACATTGTAACGATCCATGGCTTCAACACTTCACTTCCTTTGTTGGCATTGGAATGCCACGCCTACAACCACGCCCACAACCACGCCTACAACCACGCCACCACCAGTTGGTATATAAGTGATGTGTTGTACTCTTTCCTCAGTCAGATTCTTCTGGTTTTCGTGTGTAATCAAAAAGCTCCTCTTGTGTGTTATCAAAAAAAAATACTCAGTTTGAAATCATGTTTTCTTGCATTTGTGGAAAATCTTTCACACGAAGAGATAGCCGTCTCAGGCACCAGCGTGGAAGTTGTTCAGTGACATCTTCGCCAAAAACAGTGAGGGGTAATGATGAAGCTTCCACTAGTGGTGCTTATCTTTAGTCTGATCAAGGATGTATATCTCTAGCTGGCCCTTCCAGAAAAAAGGTGAAAGTTAATAATGTAGCTTCCACTAGTGGTGATATTCAATCCAATCAGGGAGACATACATCAGGCTGGCCTTTCTAAAAAACGATTAGAATCTCCTGTATTGCCACTTTATAAGTGTGATTCCTGTAGTGTGATAATTCTGCATTCCAAAATCAGCTCTCAAGAGGACACTCATTCACAGAACAAATGCATGTGTTGATTTGGGTGTTGGAGTACAACAAATCAAAAGCGCGTTCAAGTGTCGAATTGCCAGCTACAGGGTATCTGCTGAAAACACATATACTGAGTATAGTCCATTTTTTAATGAGATCAAATGCCAAGTCGTCGACGTTTTGGAGAAAGTAATCAAGTTGCACAACTCTGTCAAGGTCAACATGGAAGTATTTGGCAGTTATGTTATCCAAACCCAGGAAGTTATGGATATCAAGTCATTCAACTCACAAAATCGTATAGCTGATTTATCCACTGACTTGAATGGATTATTTGACACCTTCCGGGACACCATAATTGCTCAAACATCGGAATTTGCTGATCGTGATTCAGGTTTGTGATGAAATGATTGTATGAAAATAATAGGTCTAATAATTAATTTATTTCAGGATGGAGTTGTGAAAAAATTCTATTTCTTGAGGTGAACATAAATAAGTATACCCCCTTGGGTGGATCTTCCTACATCAAACTACCACGATTTATTGAGATGAAGAAGGCTGTTGTCAATGTGAAGAATACTGATCAATGCTGCTTTGCGTGGGCTATAACATCAGCATTATTTCCTGTTGATATCAACATTTCGCTAGTGTCTTCATATCCCCACTATAGCACCGTTTTAAATGTTACAGGTATGAATTTTCCAGTTAAATTACGTGATATTAAATCGTTCGAGAATTTGAATGATATTTCAGTCAATGTGTATGGTTTAGAATCAAAATTTGAAGACAATAAAGTCATGTACGAAGTTGTAGGTCCATTACGATACTCACAGAGGAAGCTCGCAAGACATGTCAATTTGTTGCTTATTGCAGATGATGTGGGAAATAGTCATTTTTGTTGGATAAAAGATCTTTCACGTTTGGTATCTGGTCAAATTTCTTCTTATGAACACAAAAATTTTTTTTGTGATGGTTGTTTACTTTACTTTTCAAACGAACGATTACTATTACGTCATCAGATGCATGATTGTAATCATGTTTATACAATAACACCACAAAATGACTTTAAAATCAATAAATATGGAAACTTGGTTGCTGGTAATGAATTAACATTTGAAAATTTTGAAAAACAAATGAAGGTGCCATTTGTTGTTTATGCAGATTTCGAGTCTGTGTTGAAACCCATTCAAACCAGTGAACCATACCCAGAATTCTCATACACGAATAGAACCTTCCAACATGAACCATACTCTTTTGCATATCTGATAAAGTGTTCTTTCAATGATAAATTATCAAAATTTGTTACATATAGAGGTGCTGATGCTGTCAAGATATTCACTATGCGAATCGAAGACGATTTGAAAAATATTTATCATCAACATTTACGGTATGTGAAACCAATACATAAACAGACCCCACAAGAGGAAGAAGAGTATAATAATGCCACCAAATGTGGTATATGTGAAAAACCTTTCACAGAAGGGGATATTAAAGTGCGTGATCATTGTCACATCAGTGGTAAAAAAAAGATTCCCTGCAGCGCACTCTGTATGTAACTTGAATTTCAAAATCCCCACTTTCATTCCAATTATATGTCATAATATGAGTGGTTACGATTGCCACATGTTTATAAAAGAATTGTATAGCGAAAATGATAGGGTGGAAGTAATTGCCCAAACTAAAGAAAAGTACATTTCTTTTTCTAAAAAGATCTACACACATAGCTATCAAAATAGAAAGGGTGAAACGAGGAGAAATTATTTAAAATTGAGGTTTATAGATAGTTTCAAGTTTATGTCTAGTTCACTGGAAAAGTTGGGAGCTAATTTAATCATTGAACAATGTATAGAAATTTCCAAACATTTTCCCGATTCAGAAAAATTCAATTTAATGAGACAGAAAGGTGTCTTTCCTTATAGTTTTGTTGACAATATTGACAAGTTGAATGTTACTACCTTACCGACTAAAAATCAATTCTATGACAACTTGAATGAAGAACATATATCCGACACAGACTATATGAGGGCTAAACGTGTTTGGAATCTATTCGAGTGTGAGAGTTTGGGAGATTATTCGGACTTGTATTTGAAATCTGACGTACTATTACTATGTGATGTTTTCGAAAATTTCAGAAGGATGTGTTTAAATACCTATAAATTGGATCCAGCTCAGTATTATAGTGCACCAGGCCTATCTTGGGATGCAATGTTGAAATATACAGATATTGAGTTAGATCTTCTCACTGATATAGATATGATAAATTTTTTCAAAAAAGGTATACGTGGGGGGATAAGTCAATGTAGTGAAAGAAAACATGAAGCAAATAATAAGTTTCTACCCGATTTTAATCCTAACGAGCCATCATCTTTCATCTCATATTTGGATGCAACAAATCTTTATGGGCATAGTATGTCACAAGCATTACCAACTGGCGATTTTTCATGGCTATCACATGAAGAAATTACAAATTTGGACATAATGTATGTGGGAGATGATGATCCATATGGATATGTTCTCGAGGTTGATATTCATTACCCGCGAGAGTTGCATGATTATCATGCTGATTTTCCTTTTCTGGTGGAATGTATCATTCCACCATATTCGAAATGTAAAATCCCTAAATTGATACCGAACTTGAATGACAAACGAAAGTACATAGTACATTATAAAAACTTGAAACAGGCAATAAACAATGGTTTGATTGTAATGCACACTCACAGAGTGATGAGATTTAAACAGTCATGTTGGATGAAACCTTACATCAATCTTAATACAGAAATGCGAAATAACTCAAGCAATAAGGCTGAGAAAGATTTTTATAAACTAATGGTAAACTCAGTGTATGGTAAGACGATGGAAAACGTGGACAATAGAATAGATGTAAGGCTTATCACACATTGGAATAATATTCAAAACAAAATGGGGGCTTCCACCCTTATTGCTAAACCAAACTTCAAAAGTTGTGCAATTTTTTCTGAAAATTTGGTTGCTATCCAATTGGGTAAAGTGAGAGTGCATTACAATAAACCCTTGTATTTGGGATTCACTGTTTTGGAGTTATCCAAGACTGTGATGTATGATTTTTATTATGGATGTGTTAAAAGATAATTCGGTCAGAATGCTTTACTTTTGTATACTGATACGGATTCACTAATTCTGAGAGTGCAAACTGAAAATTTCTATAACTTCATCAATAGTAATATATGTAGATTTGATACATCGAATTACGTTGAAGATAACAAATTCAATATACCTGTAACACCTTCAGTCTTAGGAAATTTCAAAGATGAATTCCCCAACGATCCTATAATTAGTTTTTATGGTACAGGTGCCAAAGCATACTATGTTCAATCTGTTGCAAATGAGGTAAAAAGAGCCAAAGGGGTGAAAAGATCTGTAATAAAGAACCAATTGACCTGTGAAGATTATAAAAATATTGTTGAAAATGGGGGTCAAATTTTTAGAAAGATGAACTCATTCAGAAGCATCTCACATGTTATGTTCACTGAAATGAGAAATAAGGTAGCCCTGTCATTCAATGATGATAAACGTTTCATCATTCCAAATACTACGCATACACTTCCATGGGGCCATAGTGATATTGAGTTTTATCAAAATGACCCCAATGAAAACATTCGTATATGTGATATGATGGTCAAATCTTTGTTCGATGAATTCGATATAGATCCTGAGAGTAGACTCGATTATCTAATCACACTATTGGATGCAGAAATAACTGAATAATATCATTCAAAATACTAAAAAAATTCTTTCACGTAAAACAACCGGAAAATTCATATTTACTATGGTCAGAAAATTGCTTATACATCACTCAAATATTGTTTTATTTATATTAGAACATGTTTTTTGTTGATTCAGGTGGAGGTGGATTCATATTCATATATACTTTCCTTCAATATTTTCGTACACTTATACTCGAATATTGAAATATGTATCAGCGAATTAAATGGTTATATACAAAATTATTTCTTATCATTGTCATTGTTGAAGTAACTTTGTGAGAGAAAGATGAATAGAGCTATAGATAAATTTGGACGTAAGAGAAAATGTGGAAATGGATCAACTATACGTGGACCTGCAGGTATCGGTTTCAAGTTGACAACAGATGGGCAATATGATATGCAGGGAAAAATATTGAAGAATATTGGAGTTCCTGTTGATGGAGAGGATTGCGTGATCCGTTCCTATCTCGAAGATGAAATAAAAAACGTAAAGGACCTAATTCTTGCAGCTATTCAATCTTCTCTGCAAATAGCATTAAGTAATATATCAATGAAGGATGAACGAATCATTGCAGCTGTAGAAGCTTTCATGTATTCGATAGAATCGATGAAACATGTTGATCAAATTCAAGTTATCAACACAGGAGGACTTGGGAGCATGCAGAGAAAAATGAATGCAGAGAAAAATTAATTGATAGGACATGTATAATATTCATATAAGAAATTTAAATAAAGATGAGTTTCATCATAATCGTGTTTTATTCTTTATTTGCATGAAAAACGTTAGATGACGAATTGATTAATATATGAGATCCTACACTGAATGTTGAGTGAGTCAAATAGCTATATCTTTTCTTTTGAATCAGAATTCTTCATTTTCATCACTTTTAATGAATTGTATGTGAAAAAAACGAGTGTATGTTTTCCATAGTTTATTAATAATTATACAACTTACTGAAAATAAAATGTAATACAATTAAATGAGAATATTAAATCATAGCACTTTTATCTATCCATGAATTATGTTCACTGGGGAAGCCTAACCACTTGACATATAGTTTATTATTTTTTCTTCTCAATACTCTTTCAACTAGATATACATCAGCATTAAGCGTTTTCAATAGTTCTGATTCATAAAAACATCCTTTAATCGGGCTTCCATCAATGTCTTCAAGAATATAAGTAATGGGGTGTGTTTGGTTAATTTTAACAATTTTAAATAGTTCTGTTGTAAAATTGGCAGTGTAACCCTTTTCGAAAATATTCTTGTACTTGCTTATACGTACAATATCATTCATTCGGAATTTAGGTGTCTTTTGTTTCTTGTGGAATTTATGTGCACACAGTCTCTTCATTCCATTGAATTTTATTTTTGTTGTAGACTTCACATCGATGGGTTTCATGCCTATCGTACGATGTATTTTGTTGTTATATTTCTTTGTTAAAATAGGTAAAATATCTAACCATTTGTGATGTCCCATCATTGAAAATTCTCTGTAAAGCCACGTCTTTATTGTTCGAATTACCCTTTCTGCTATGGCAGCCTTCATAGTACTAAATGTGAAATAATGGTTGATGTTATATTTCCACATAAGAGATGAGAAACTACTATTGAAAAATTCTTTCCCCTGGTCGCTTTGTAAATGATTCGGAGAATATTTGGCTTCTTTCAATACAATTGCCATTGCATCGGTAACAGCGGCACCTGTTTTAGTTTTAACAGGTACTGTCCATAGGTATTTGGAGTAGCAGTCAATCACCACAAGAATATAACGATGTCCTTTGTTACTTTTAGCATAGCGTTGTAATTCAGCAAGATCAATTTGCCATAAATCTGCAAAACCTCTGATATTGGTCATTCTTCTGGGAAAATTACGTCTTGCCGGCTTATGTAATTCATTGACTACTTGTCGTTTCGCATCACTTATTTCATTATCCATCCTATCTTTCGATAATGTTACAGCATCAAATGATGAGGACAAACTGATGAAATTTTTGTGATTGCATCAATATATTATACCTTCTTCTCGTAATTCCTCGATTATTGAAATTATTTCATTATCATGCCCTGTATGGCCAGCTGACTTTGAAGCTATCAGTAGCCGTAGACGGTCCACTAACTCTTTAGGTGAGTTCCAGTAAACATAATTCACAGGTTTGCGATGAAACATTTTCTGAATTTTTTTTCCATTGAATCCAGCTCCTTCTTTTGTTCGACTCCTAATCGGATAATGTGATGAGTATAACAGTGGTTTGATAACTTCACGAAATTTTTTAGAATTTGTTTGTTTGAACCCATTCTTCAATTGGTGTTGTTTATATGGAGCATTCGTTACTTTCAATATCTTGGCATATGTTTTATGAATTTCCTCATCGTCGACATGATGTGGATTTTTCAAAAATATCATATCATATAAAGCTACACTACTTGGACATTCAAGTTTCTTCACTTTATCAGCATTCCAAAACGAAATGTTTCCACTTTTTTGAAAACGTACCTCGAGACTTCCCATTTTCAGTTTTTGTGTAGTGGGATCCAAACGTATACCAAATATGGTATCATATGCTACATTTTTGGTTTTGACATTTTTCAAATGATTTTTCAATACATTTTCAAGATTGGAAGGAGACATATCCAGATCCGATGAACTGATTCCAGATGATGAAGGTGTTTCATATAGTGTTGTTCCCACTTCATCTTCCAATGTATCCGTATCACTGTCAGCAGAAGATATACTTCCAAAAAATTTATTTTTTACTATTGGAGTACTCATTGCATGTATCGGAGTAGGCCGAGAGTTTCCTTGATTCATTGACAACACTGAAGGTGGTTTCATGGTAGCAGCTGAAGATAGAACGTTTAATGGTTTCGTTATGGGATCATACAATTTTTCGAGTGCCATCCGATTTTCAATATTTCCACTCTTAATTGAGTTGAATTTCTGCCGTACAGCTTCTGTTGTCTCAACCAATTGACGTTTTAAATTCATTTCTCTATTTTCAGCAGTTGAATCATTATCTGTCTTCATTTTGATTATCTTTTTAATATAGAGAATACAATGAAGCAGTTACCTCTATGGAATTCAACAATCAATTGAATCTCGAAAGCAATGTCATGGATATATAAAACTATCGAATCCCATGCGGTATCTACCTCCATGTATTTTTCTATCTTTATCGATGACAAGAAATCCATATTGATCTTCCCAACATTTGATACACATCAATTGAATCTGATTAAATGTTACATCGGGTGATACATGATCGGAAAATATATGGTGAAGATTTGTCTCATCCTGTTTGAATATCACAATGAAATTCGTATTATCACGCACTAGTTGCTTGGGTACACGTGAATATGTCTG
Source organism: Chrysolina oricalcia (assembly GCA_944452925.2). Lineage (NCBI taxonomy): Eukaryota > Metazoa > Arthropoda > Insecta > Coleoptera > Chrysomelidae > Chrysolina > Chrysolina oricalcia. The sequence continues at coordinate 22,727,893 of OX101814.2, read as the reverse complement.
TGCAAGATAAAAACAGTCGACATCCTTATGACGTCCCATACAGAAATATGATCTTATGATATCCTGTTTTTCACATATCACATCGTCGAATATGAAGACAGAGTTTGGTTTAGCATCACATGGTTCCACGATTTCTGCATTATTACTGAATGTGTAGAAACCTAACCCCTTTATGGGTTCCAATACGTTTCGTAGATATTGATACTTGGGCTGATGAAGTGATTTCGAATATAGATAAACATTTGCGAATCGCAGTCCTTGGGGATGTGTCAATAGCGAGATCATTGCATTCGTCTTTCCGCAATTTGATGGTCCAATTATGAGTCCTCGAACAGATGATGGAAGTAGTGGACCATGTCGCAATGACTTCTGACCATTTAATCCACTCCCGAATTTTTCATCTAGATTGTCTACGGTGAACTTTTCTTTCTGCTTCACAATGCGCATCGTACCGTGGTTGAAGACTATGTAAGCGATCACATGTAATGAACATTTCATTTAAATGGCTACCACGAAACGATACGGACGTACTATTAGTGAAAAGAGAAAGAAAGGTCTTGGATTTGTTAATACGTTAATAAACAAACTACCGTTCGAGCTAGATTTACCTGGAGGTTATCAATACTGTGGACCAGGAACAAAATTGCGAGAGCGTTTAGCTCGCAACGACCCCGGAATTAATAAATTGGATATTGCCTGTAAACGTCACGATATCCAATATTCAAAATATCCTACTGATCTCACTTTGAGACATAAAGCAGACAAAGAACTTGAATACGCAGCTTGGAATAGGGTTAAATCAAAGGACGCTGGAATTGGAGAAAGGGCAGCTGCTCTACTAGTAACCAACGTTATGAAAACGAAGAGACGTTTTGGTATGGGGTGCAGTGTGGATGCTATTAAAAAAAAAGGGAAAAATCATCCCAAGAAAACAAAAAAGAAAATAAGAAAGGTTGCATTTGGTGCTGGTGTAGTTCATAAAGTGCGGAATGTATTGAGAAACTCTGGAGGTGATGAATTCGTAACAAATGATAGAAAAAAGGCTACTACAGTGGCACTGCAAGCGGCACGGAAATATCTCAAAGCTGCAGGTGGTAAGAAAAAAATCCGCACACCCCGTATAATTCCGATTCCCAAGGTTGGAGGAATTCTGCCATTGATTCCGATTTTTGCTGGATTGTCTGCCCTTGGAAGTTTAGCAGGTGCAGTTTCAGGTATCACCAAAGCTGTAAATTCGGCCAAAGCAAGTAGAGTTGCTTTGATGGAAGCGAATCGTCACAATAAGAAAATGGAAACTATTGCTCTGGGTAGAAGCGGTAGTGGTATATTCCTCAAACCATATCGTAAAGGACTGGGACTCTACTTGAAACCATACAATTCAAAAAACTAGTTGATTCCCTTCCTCGAAGACCTCTCACCGACCTCGACCTCAAATATTATGCCAAGAAAATGAAAATTCCATATTTTCGAGGCATTTTCATGCGTGATAGATTGCCATCTTCAGGTCCACACCATCGCGAGACCGCCATCATGAATTTAGATGAAATGAGTGGCCCAGGAACACATTGGGTGGCATACAGAAAATATGGAAGAGAAATTACATATTTTGATAGTTTTGGTTATTTACCCCCACCAATGGAATTGATTCAATACTTTCAAAAAGGATCGAGTGTCAAAATTCTGTATAACTATCACCGCCAGCAGAAGTTCAATACAGTTTTATGCGGTCACTTGTGCTTGAAGTTTCTCTCCCAATCATAAAATGGACATCACACCAGAAATGGATCGAGAGGCTATTAAGAGGATGGGATTTTCTCTCAAGATGTATTCAAAATATCGCACCTTGACAAAAATGGATCGAGTCATGCTTTTAAATTTGCCTAAAGAAGTAATACTTGCATGTGCAGCACATGAAATTGCTTGGGTTTGGGAAAAGTTACCCAAACACCTCCAAGATGATCCGGACATAATGAAATACAGATATTGCAGTGAGCATCACCCTGGCAAAGGAAGTGATGATATTTCCGATTCTGATGTAAATGATGGTCCTGCACCACGGAAAATATTCTGTTGTTATTGCAATATAAATGATATGAATATTGGTACCAATAAGAATGAAATGGATTTCGATGAAACACCTCCGAAAAAACGTAGGTTATTACGCATGTGTTGTAGACAACAATAAATTGATGTGATGTCATAGATGAGTCATCAGTCATGTCACGCAAGTTTGAGTTACAAGTTGTGGGAAAAAGCGTTCTTAGCGCGGATTTTTACCCACCCATTGAATTGGATAGGAATGCTCGTTATGGCTTGGGGCTAATAGGATTCTATGGATGCAACACTATCAATAACATCACGAAAAATAACAACACAATCGGCATCAGGGTCATTGAAGATGATGGCTCAGACACACTTCTTTTCAAGTGGACAGATTACTCCATTAGAATACCATGTGGTGCATACGAGATAGAAGAGTTAAATGTTGTTATTCAAAAGAAAATTGAATCTGAAGTGCTTCATGGCAAAAAGCAGGACGAGATCAAATTGGATGACATTCAGTCTTCGAGCCAACAATAATACATTCAAATGTATGATGCAATCAATATATGAAATTGATCTGACCCATGAAAATTCAATAGGTCGAATGTTGGGATTCGATCGTCTAGTGTTTGAGCGGAATAAACTGCATGAATCTATACTTCCTGTGAATATTACAGCTGTTCGACTCATCCGTTTGGAATGCAATATCATATCTGGTTCATATGTAAATGATGAAGAAAATCACATTCTTTTTTCATTCGATCTCGATGTTGAGCCGGGATACAATCTCACAAAGGAGCCGCATAATATTATTTATATGCCAATCAGTCCGGAAGGACGCCAGTCTGTCGACAACATTACTGTACGTATTTTGGATCACAAAAATAACCTCATTGATTTTGGAAGTGAAGAAGAGATTGTTATCATTTTGGAATTGAAGAAAATCGAATAACTACTACTACACCATGGGTTTTTGTTACAATAGACGTAATCATCAAAGAATTGAAAACGTTACACAAACCAATTCCGTTATAAAGCAAGGTTCGAGTAGAAAGAAGCTCATTCCACAATCGTATGCTAAACAGCTAGCACACACTCTATCAGTGAGAGATCTTGAATTTTTGAAAACAATTGGGCTCAAATTGAAGAAATAACGATGGTGTTTGAAACAAATAATGAGAAGTTGAATATATTTGATGAACCGGTGCTTGATCATTCCCTCACAAGTTTTCATGAGCACACCTACAAACCATATGGATCACCATTGTTTAGAAATTCAGATGAAATCCGTATCGCGATCAATAACCAAGATGTGATACTTGACATTGCTGAGAGTTTCATTTATATAGAAGGAAAATTCACTCCCAAAGAGGTCAGCAAACAATGCTTTCTCTCCAACAATGCCATTGCTTTTCTGTTTGATGAAATTCGTTATGAAATGGGAGGTGAGCAAGTAGCTGTTGTTCGAAAACCAGGAATAACATCCACAATGAAAACCATGATTTCATTTGGACAATCACATGCTAATACATTATTGACCACCGGATGGGGCCTCTCAGAAGTCAAACAGGATATCTTGGATGAAACTAGTCATGTATTCAGTGGTAAATTACCACTCAAATATTTGATGGGTTTCGCAGAAGATTACAACAGAAGCATCTTGAATGCCAAACAGGAATTGATTCTGATCATTGCACGATCTTTCAAAAACTCGTATATTGGCGAGGTTGATGCTGATATAGAAATCAACAAACTCAAACTTTTGAGTAGGATCAACAAAAGTGGTCTGAATGCAAAAATTAAGTTGGCGTATCGCATGTGGGATCTATATGAACTTCCATCACTACGTGGAACATCTTCAGACATATGGGCTATAAAGACGACTAATGCTCTAGAAACACCTCGTTACGTCATCATCGGATTCCAAAACACTACCATATCTGAAGATAGAACGAGAGACATCACAAAATTCACAACTGCCGATATCAATAATATTCGAGTGTATTTGAACTCTGAAGTGTATCCATATGAACGTTGGAATTTGGATTTCGATAAAAAACTCGATACTTCAGCATATTATGCCTATGAGAGTTTTCAACGCAGTTATTATGACAAAGACATGAGTGAACCTCTAATGGACATTGGACAATTTCGACAGAATCCACTGTTCGTCATCGATTGCTCACATCAGCCGAATGCCACAAAATCATCAACAATTGATATAAAACTTGAGTTTGAAACCAGAAAGGTTAAGTTTCCAGACAACACCAAAGTATATGCACTAATTTTGCATGATACATTTCTAACATACAACGCATTGGATGGAACAGTTCATGGCAGATATTGACGAAACACATACAGACATATATATATATATATATATATATATATATATATATATATATATAAATATATATATATATATATATATATATAAGTAGAAAAGTTATTGGGTATAACCCTCAAAATGTTCTGCAACCGTAGACACGTGTTTCGAGCTTAAGCTCTCATCAGTACGGTAAAATCAAGTGCGAAGATGTACAACACTTGGATGTAAAAATAGAAACAAAGGAAGTCAACAACAGGAAGCCAACCACACATTTGTGGCTTCGGTTAGAAGACCTTGTGCTTACAAGGCAACAACTAACGTCGCCACGGAGGCAGCTATAGCTACCAGCGTGACAATCCTACCCAGGAAAATACAAATAAGGATGGAAATAGCGAGGGGCAATATATGAAAATATAAGTAGAAAAGTTATTGGGTATAACCCTCAAAATGTTCTGCAACCGTAGACACGTGTTTCGAGCTTAAGCTCTCATCAGTACGGTAAAATCAAGTGCGAAGATGTACAACACTTGGATGTAAAAATAGAAACAAAGGAAGTCAACAACAGGAAGCCAACCACACATTTGTGGCTTCGGTTAGAAGACCTTGTGCTTACAAGGCAACAACTAACGTCGCCACGGAGGCAGCTATAGCTACCAGCGTGACAATCCTACCCAGGAAAATACAAATAAGGATGGAAATAGCGAGGGGCAATATATGAAAATATAAGTAGAAAAGTTATTGGGTATAACCCTCAAAATGTTCTGCAACCGTAGACACGTGTTTCGAGCTTAAGCTCTCATCAGTACGGTAAAATCAAGTGCGAAGATGTACAACACTTGGATGTAAAAATAGAAACAAAGGAAGTCAACAACAGGAAGCCAACCACACATTTGTGGCTTCGGTTAGAAGACCTTGTGCTTACAAGGCAACAACTATTTTCCTGGGTAGGATTGTCACGCTGGTAGCTATAGCTGCCTCCGTGGCGACGTTAGTTGTTGCCTTGTAAGCACAAGGTCTTCTAACCGAAGCCACAAATGTGTGGTTGGCTTCCTGTTGTTGACTTCCTTTGTTTCTATTTTTACATCCAAGTGTTGTACATCTTCGCACTTGATTTTACCGTACTGATGAGAGCTTAAGCTCGAAACACGTGTCTACGGTTGCAGAACATTTTGAGGGTTATACCCAATAACTTTTCTACTTATATTTTCATATATTGCCCCTCGCTATTTCCATCCTTATTTGTATTTTCCTGGGTAGGATTGTCACGCTGGTAGCTATAGCTGCCTCCGTGGCGACGTTAGTTGTTGCCTTGTAAGCACAAGGTCTTCTAACCGAAGCCACAAATGTGTGGTTGGCTTCCTGTTGTTGACTTCCTTTGTTTCTATTTTTACATCCAAGTGTTGTACATCTTCGCACTTGATTTTACCGTACTGATGAGAGCTTAAGCTCGAAACACGTGTCTACGGTTGCAGAACATTTTGAGGGTTATACCCAATAACTTTTCTACTTATATTTTCATATATTGCCCCTCGCTATTTCCATCCTTATTTATATATATATATATATTATGTATTTTTGATTATTTTTATTTGTATTCATTAGTATCCATTTCCTTTTTTTTATTTATTGATGTTAAAGAGAAATAGGTAAATAAAAATATGAATAAATGATATTAGGTTTTTTATTTAAATATCACTAGCTTACAATTCAATTAGTTTTGGGTATATGTAAACTATCTAAAATAATTTCTTCTTCGTCATCACTACTTTCTTGACCATTTTCGATTTCATCATCGCTTTGCTCATCCAGCTGGTACTTTTGGATGATCCCTCCAGGTAAGTATGGCAGCAGGCGGTAGAGAAATCTCTTCAGCTCACACACAATCATGCGATTGCAGAGTTGATCCAAATCCAAATTACCGTCTGAATATTTCTCGCAAAAATGCACACCCTTCTTGTAGTTCTCGCAGTCTCGCAACCACAATTCACTTTGCTCTTCATCATAACATACACTCAAGTCGTAAATGGTGGCATGGTGAGCGTCTTCGGCCAGAGCATACAGCTCTGAAGACAACCTTGCAACAGCGGAATCGATATCTGTGGCTTTGTTCCAATGTTCGCTGGCATATTGCATCCACATCTCTCAAGAACTCGCTCAAGAATGGAACTGAAATCAAATAGAAATTATTGAAATGAGTTTGCTTACGATATAATCAGTAATACTCACATCGAACTTTCGGCAATCAGACTTTTGGTGACACACAAGAAAGAGTGTGTTTAAAGATTTATGAAAACTTTTTATATTCGCCCTACAATTATCGTCTATAATATAAATAATCAGAATTAGCTTATGATAAGTGGAAAGTAACTATTACTATTGGTCAATGAGATTGAATTTGACCAACGATCGCGTTTTCATGCCAACGAAACTCTGTTGACTTTGTCCCAAATATGCTAGCGTATATTTACCACCCGAAGAATTGATACAAGTAACATCAGCATCAGTGAATTGCTCTGAAACACGTTTTGGTAGCCATGTTTTGAATAATGTATTATTGTTTACATCCACTAACGTTGATAAAAGAGATTTACCGAACCGAGTTGAACAAATTGCCATATTCTTTATTATGTATGCTTCATTCACTGGCAATGATGATAACACTCTCTGTTCTAATACTTCTATTTCTTGTTCAATCATAAAATTGATTTTTTGTAAATCCACTTTCGAAACTGACACAATGAAAATAAATAAGGAAAATATAAACAATTTTCAAAACTAAAACACACTCACTATTCTTTCTATTGGGCACCGAATAACTCTTCGCCACCTTGCTAGCTGCTATGGTTATATTTTTCTACTGAATCTGTAGTAAATTCATTTCTTTTATAATCAAAAGTAAACAACCCCCACTATGAACCAAAGTAGCGCCCTCTGACAGCCACCAATGTGGTTCGAAGGTCATGCCTGACGTCATCAACCACGTGGCGCCATCTGACACCCACCCACAAAAACTCCATGAAGGTCGAGCAGATCAGCAAGTACATATAGGGCGTGACCAAGTACACGTATGGTGTGATTAACAAAATCCATGTACTGTGATTGGTTGAAACTGAATTACCCCCACATCAGAGTCGTTGCCATTCAAAGGTATGAATACAGGCTTTGGGATATGTCCATCTCAAATCGAAAGACACCTTCATACCATTTCAAACAAACTTACATCTGATTCATGAGTGGATTGAAGAGTTTCAACCGTACCGCCATGAAAATTAAAAGTCTACTGGAAAAGCATTTGGTAAATATAAGAATACTTCAAATGAAAATTCAACAGTATGAAGACAAAATTGAAATGATGAAGAAATTCGACAATATAACCTTGGACACGGTGAGATCACGCAATGATGTTTTCACAGAATCAAGAAATTGTATCAATTACAGTATGTAACATTACGAATAATGTATCTGGCCTAATAAAAAAAAATTGACCAATGTGTTTTTTCTATATAACTCTATTCAAATAATTTATTATGCTGGGACTTTGTCAAAAAGTTCATATAGGCTAATATGACTGATCCATGTAATTGAAAGTCAATTTGAAGGAGTAATAAGCAATTGCAATAGTGTATGGAAATATGTAAATTTCACCATGTGTGAACAGTTTGTTTGAAGATGGTCAAACCTTTTGATCATCTTCAAGCAGACTGTTTCAACTAGAGTGTAATTGAAATAAAGAATTACAATAGTGTATTGAAAGAATAAATTTGAAAATAAAGTACTCTAGAGGCAAATTACAAGTATTCAAGGTCAGACCCTTCAATTACTCTAATTACCCGCATTACTCTCCAATCACCCGTAATAATACTAACTATATATGTCTCAAATACAGCACCATGTACTTGAAAGGTGCACGCAGTTATGTGAAGGTGATTGGAAACTCCATGAAGGTCGGTGGAAGGTCGAATAGATGGCCAAGTACACATAGGATGTGACTGACATCATAAGTTCGGTGGAAGGTCGAACACGTGGCCTTCAAGGCCTTGTCGATCTTTATTACCGTGAATGCAATGTCTCCCATTCAATACCAATGTCATCTCCTTGTCGAACACAAACCCTGAATACAACATGAAAATTCTATGATACATTTTTTTATAAGTGCTTCCTTCCCAAACAAAAATGCAAATGTTTAATATGTCGAATAGGTGACCAAAATTATGACTGATTTCATCCATGCATTTGAAAACAACGTGAAGGTCACTGGGAGGTCGAACATTGAAACATTATGTCACAGCTCTGACCCCACCCACTTAATCCACAACGTCGATTTCTAGATACACCCACGACACAAAAGACTTTCAGATACTCCGTCCCGACTATTTAGAAATACCCATTCATAGCTATGAGAGTACTAAAAATACCTATGAGAGTTCTGAGTACTTACGCCACCGAATCCACTATTTAGAAATATCATTATATAGCCCACCCACCCTTAGAAGCTCCATGAAGGTCGGTGAAAGGTCATGCCTGACGTCTTTCGAACACGTGTGCCGTTCAAGGCCTTGTCTGACGTCACCGAACAAGTTGCGTCCTCTGACACCCACCAATGTGGCTCGAAGGTCATGCCTGACGTCATTCGAACACGTGCCGTTCAAGGCCTTGTCTGACGTCACCGAACAAGTGGCGCCCTCTGACACCCACCACCACCCACCACCACCACATTATCTAGAACCGGCGCTCTATCACTACTTTCCTCACATTTGATTTTCAAAGATTTCGAACCATTGGTACATCTCTCACAAAAAAAATCGCCACTGTAGGTTTTATTTTTTGTATCACAGTTTTGATGGACCCACCCACCACAACTATCACATTCTACCCATAGAACAGTAGTTTCTAGATCACCTAGACCGCAATATAGACATTCATACGATTCAACTGTATTTACGTCTTTGTTCGCCGCCGATGAACAATCATCGCATAAGAATGAACCGGTATAGGTTTTATCTCCGTATGAAGGGTCACAACTTGTGTGTATCCACCGTTTACAAACGTCACATGATACCCAGTCGACAGTTGTATCAAGACGACCGTAACCGCAATAAATACATTTTTCTCTTACCGTCTCATCCTCTATTTCAATGTAATCTAATTCATTTAAATCTAATTCTAACCCTTTTTTGTTTTTGACAACAGCTTTAACACTTAATTTTTGCCCTTCAGTTGTTTTCTTTTCATCTTTATTTTTAGAATTTAATTTTTTCAAATAATTTCCCGAGAAATGTGTGCTTGGAGCAGCTTTCTTCTTTTTATTCCATGATTCTTGTGCGACATGCTCATCCGAAGGATCAATTTTCCTTTTAATCTGTTTCGTTAAGCGCGATTTAGGAATATTAAACATGAATTCTTTGTGTTAAGCTAGAACGTTTTCTCGACTTTTCCGTAAATATCGGGAACACTTAATATTTGTTCTGCTGTTCAAAATATTTTTTTTTCAAATGACCAAAATAGTTTTCAATATAGGTGTTACTAACATGACGCTCAGCACCCCTCTTTCTTAAAAGTATTCCTGTCCAAAGAGAACAAAATGGCATATATTTGTATAAAATCATATCGAATAATTTAGAACTGTTATAGTCACTGGTAATAATCTTTTTAGACGAAGTAAGTTTATGGGTTTCATCAATTTTCTGGAATAATGCCTCGAAATGAATATAAAATTTGCTCGATTTGTGTAACCCCTCCGATTTTTCGCATGCCTTCTGTTTGTCATTATCAACAGTTTTGGGGTCTGTTTCTTGTAATTTTCTTATAACTTCCAAATCATGTTTCTCTCTTATGAGTAGTAATTTATTTAAAACAATTTTAACACTGTCATTGAATACTGGGCTCAATAACAATATAGTAATGCTTTGAAACCAGTCGTCAATTTCGCTTAAATTTTCCATATTTACCGCACATGCCATTATGTCTTTATAAAAACCTCTTACATTGTGATCCGAAAAGGACGCATTAATATCTTTACTGAAATTTTTGATAAGATGAGCGCAACATAAATGGACTGTTATGAGTTCCTTTGAAAGTTCAGTTTTCTCGGACGCAATATTGAAAGTTAATTACAAATACTCCAACAACTGCATTCCATTACATGCTTTGACGATTGCGTGAATATTTGCGAAGCTAAAATCTGTGACTACCGTTTTAAACGCAGGCCATTGATTATGTTCCTCACAAAAAGTTCTGAAATCTTGAAAAATTTTTACAATAGTTTTTGTATCATGAGTGCCCGAAACCATTTCGAAAATGGAGAAAATGCGACCGGTAGAAATTGGCAAAACTGCACAGTATACATACACTCTTTTGGATTTTTTAGTTGGCTTTCTAACTATACTGCCAGTAGCGTCAAAAAATATGATGGGTAAACTATTTATATCGCCTTTGCTGCTTTTATTGAGAACTTGCAATTGTTCGCTACTGAAAATTTTGACATTGAAGGGCAACGAAACTTCTCTCAAATATTCGTCATGATCCTCCTGCATTTTAAAAAGATCCAACATGTCATTTTTATCTCTATCCCAGTGAGACTCCGATTCCGCTTTGATTTTTCTAACCACACAATCTGATTTAATAGCTTGCAAATTACCGGAACTCAAAATTTCATTTTTTGCATCCAAAATAGATTTTCTTTTCTACTCTGACGGCTTCTTGTGTAACACTTTACTCTTCACTAGCGCACGTTCAATACCTTTTACACAAGATGTAATTTTATTAGGATGACAAAAATTAACCGAATTTGAAAACACTTCAACATCTTGGCCTTTCACTATTATCATGAACTTTTTACATTTATAATCATTATTTTTACAAATAGCCGCGATTTTAATGGTTCCATTTTTTAAATATTTTGGATATTTTATAACAATGGTACAAACATTATTAATAAACTTACCAATTCTGTTTCGAAAATAGGACGGATAAAATTTGCTAACCAAACGATTATTTTTGACTACATAATTCATGACATCAGCTCCGATCCGAAACGTACCTTCTAGAATAGTACATTGCTTGAATGAAAGAGTTGGAAAATTCTCAATGTGATGAGAGTTCAATGGAATAATAGCGCTATCACTTTTTCCTGATAAATCCGTAAAACATTTAGGTATATCGAAACTCTCAGGCGTTATCTCGCATTCTCCATAAGTTATAGGCGCAACGGTGCAAACGAAATCACCAGAAACTGAGGATTTCTCGTCCAATTCACATACGGATGCCACTGGAAGCGACGGAGAAAAAATTTCTTCATAATTTATTTTTCCGATAGTGCTCATTTCAAAGCCAGCCCTTTTCGGAGGAATACAGTCGGTATTGACAGGAGTCGAACACACCGCGTTTTGATTGGATGCTGAAATGTCCATCAAGGAGTTATCGAGTTCTACATACTCCATACTAGTACTAGTAACTTCAATAGGTTCATTGTTACCGCCGCTACTTTTACCATAATATTTCGTAAAATAATAGTAAACCCTCTTTCTGTTGTTCACTTCCGATGCTTTAATTCCTAGGCTCTGGCAGATATCTGCACACCGAGAATCTTTAGATCTGTAAGATTTTAGACTTTTTAGTTCCACACATTGCAAATCGATTTTATTGATAGCTTCTAATACCCTATTTTTATTTTCATTCGCGCATACATCTCCTCGTGCAATCGAAGCGAGTATTTGTTCAAAATCTGATTTATTTCTAACAATGTGTCAGTACACTTGACTGGGGAATTTCAAACTTTTCATTCGAATATTTTCAGAAACATGAACAAACATGGGATGATCTGGTTTCAAAGTAAAAATTGAAAGAAAAGTGCAATTGTCGTCGAAGTCCAATATAAGTTTCGCGATTCTCTTCAAAATCGCGAGATTCTTATTGACGCCCACCATTATTAAAACGTTTTTAGGAATCTAGGTTATGCGTGAATATCGAAAAATATCGAATAATGAAAAATATGTTTTATCCTAACTGAAAATGATAATTTGTCGAACTGAAACGACTTTTCATTCATATCAAAGTATCAAACTGATACAGCTCACCCTTTGTAATCTTAATTCGGTTTTGAAGCACAGCTATAAAACACTTTTGACTGCTAAAATATCTCAAACGGTCTGATCTGCAATTTTATTTACATAAACGGAATAATACCGATTCCCTGATACAAAAAACTGCGCATGCGAAAATGTATACAGCCCTAAGACTCATTCGGCATACTCTTTGATTTTTTTTGGATGATAAAAAAAGCACAAACGAACCGCGCGTAGTCCATGTGTACTCCAAACATTCTGTGTTGATCGTGCGCCTATTGGTCAATACCGAACAAAACCGCTCTGTGATTGAATGTAACGTTACGAGTTCGCTCTTGTTAAAAGCAAAACCATCCAATGACATTCCAAGAATTATTTCATAGTCCGGGAGACGAGGAAATAAATAGGCGATAATCTGACGAAATAATATATTTTCAATAGTAGCTTTTACATTCTAACAAAGCAAGCATGGATTTCATGTATCAGTACCTTATACGAGATCTGACAAAGGTAGCTCATGTGTTTGGAAAATCTGAGTTCATCATCCAAGCATAAACATACTTTAATATTTCGTTTCTCTGACGAAGGAATCGGGAAATATATGTATATATATATATATATATATATATATATATATATATATATATATATATATATATATATAAAGGATTGTTTTCGACTGTTTTACAGTCACTGGAACATTTATTGCTCCTTGAAACAAGTATTCAGCATATACCATTTCGCATCCGAAATGTCCTTCTGGAGCGCTCTCTAATCTGTTGCCGTGGTGGATACTGTAAGCGATTGCAGTGTTCATCCCGGCGAACGATGACGGGCACCGGGCCCCCGCGTGCATACAACCGTGATAACCAGGACTGCACTGATGAGGGACTTCATCCCGAAACCGGTCTGCAGTTGGTTCCTTGTTTGGATCAGGCGGTGTCCTGCTGTCTGTCTCTGAGAGCTCTTGCAAAGTTGTTCCTTCAAAGTAAGGATCTTTGCACATATGTCTGACAGATATAATTCAATATCTGTCAAGGTATTAGCCAGAGAAGTAGTTGTTTTCTGTCGGACATATGCCATACAATCTATACAAAGGTATAGTGAGTTCCTAAAGGATTGTTTTCGACTGTTTTACAGTCACTGGAACATATATATATATATATATATATATATATATATATATATATATATATGAGTAACGTAAAATACAAGGACATTTTGTATATTTGAAATCAAAAATAGAATGGAGTGTATATAGGTTTTCCTGGTCATATATAAGTTTGGTAACATATTGGTATTCTCAAAGTTCATATACACCTACTCGTTCAACTTATATACTTGTTATTGAAAGTAATGAATAGTTCCAAGCCATATTCTAAAACATTCTCAGGGTTTTCAATTCACTGAAGAAAACATAATTTTTCAAAATTCCTAGTCATTTCTGATCACCACTCAACATCATCTTCGATAGGATAGAATAGATTCTCAATATTACCACGATGATTAAAAATATACCTTCCCAATCTATGCTCACGACTAGGTACAAATTCGATTATTATCATTTACATTTCACTACAGGAGGTAAAAAACTAACAAAGAACGAAATACAAATTCCTGTTGTGAATTTAAAATTAAAAATGGTGATGCCCATTCAAAAACGAAACGTTTGATTTTAAATTCGATAATAATAATTCGTATCATGTGTCAATGTTGACGTGAAATTTAATTCAAAATTTTATCTCAATGAACAGAATTATTGACTAGTACTATGAGAAATTTAAATAATTTTTCGAAGTGTTCTGTTTTTTTGCATTTGAAAGCGGCGTTTTATTGAGCTTAATGACTACCGAGATCACTATACTCAGCCACGAACGTGTAACTTCGTGTATTTCTAATTGATACCCTAAAACTACTGGAAACTATTGGAATCGTGTAGACACGTTCATGATAAAACACAAGGTAAGGTATAAAACGTATCTAACGTCAGTCAGACGGTTTGAGGATTTTAAAGTGTGAAAATCTGAATAAATATGGACGATACTCATTTCATCAGTTTAATTGAACCATTCCGTCAGTTTTATAACAAATTGGATAAACAACTGTCAGTCGTTGTTAATCGTACATATCGTACATTTCCATTACGTTACCTTACGTTCTTGCGTTACCTTATCTTACGTTTACATGAACTAGTCTTACCGGTACCTTGGAATAATTTTAAAGATAGGAAGGTTTTTTTAAGCAAGAAATAGGAATTGCAATAGTTAGGAAAGCATACAAGGCCACAAGAGATATTTTCAGATCATATTTCAGAAAGTGATTTCACCATTTGCCTTGTACTTTCGAACCACTACGGAACATTTTCTGTTAATTGCAAAGGAATTCGTTTGGGATTTGACCGGAATTTTTGACGGACAAACGCGCATTTACTCAAAATGAAAATCATTGTTGCATTTTTTCGTAAGAAGTCAAGTGTGGTGGTAGTGTCCTGAAAATCACCCTTATTCATATGTACAAATTCGCTATTCTTTCTCTTTCTTATGCAGAATACTTAGTTGAGAAAGACACAGATCTCAACAGATTGAGTAGCGGTCATGTTTCATGTGAATTCAATAAGGTTACCGGCTTGCACCCGATGTTATAATAACATTGAACACCCATAGGGCCGGCTAGAGATATAAGCGAACTACGCGAGGGCGCCACGCGCTCGCAATAGTCCCATTTTTTTCTGTATGACATTTCAAGCTTACCGAAGATTTTTTATGAAGAAGATTTGAAGGAATTCTGCAAATATCATCAAACCGTTTTTAGTGATGAAAGAGACTGTGGCGTAAATGGAGATTATCTCATTGATAAGTCCCAGATTTTTGCACCAATGCTGCCCCCTCGAAGCGACTCAGCTGGAGCCCTGTCTTCTTATAATCAAATGTGGTTATGTGTACACTTGAGCGGTCTTGCAACCTTATCCATTGAAAAGTACTTCTTAAATGAAATAAAAACAGACTTGCTTCTGAGTGAATTTTCAAAACTAAAAGTTCTTTTTCAATATTGATTATTTATATTGTCACTGTATCTGTAAATGAACGTTTAGTTTGTGAAGTATCCTTTGTGCGCATTCTATTCATCCACCAACTAACTATCTTTTATTTTTCCTTCCTATCATGAAGCCTATCTACAATTTCATCACTACTTTTCAAAATAGGCTAATTTAATGCATCAGGGAAAAAGCACTATCAGCGCTATCAGTTTGTAACCTTTTATTTTCATTTTACATATATTCATAAATTTTGAATCACTCACTTTGACTATTTTCATTTTATAAAATGACTGAGAAACGCTGTTTTTTATAAAATGATGGTTATCCGGATTTTTAGGACGTCATTCGTTGCGAATAACCTCGACATTTTGTCAACCCGAACACAAATGGTTGGTATTCTTAAGATTGATTTATTTTGCAGGGTGTCGCTACCCAGTTCACTATAGTTGTCCTCAAACATATAAGATAAATAAAAAAAGCCGCAAAAATGGTCTTATCTTTTCCTGGAACGTGCCACATAATGTTGGGGGCAAGTGGTGCAAGAGTTTGAAATAGCTAGTGCATTATAGGTAACTTCGCCATGGGTAAAGAATTTTTCAATTGCATCAAATTCATTATTGACAAAGGATTAATTAATCCAATTTTATTTAGATTAATAAGTATACTAGAGATCGATACTAAGTACATAGATACGAGTAATTCAAAAAATATATGCAGTATAATGATTCAATTTATCATTAATTAAAAAGTTATTCAACAAAAAAATTACGAATAAAAGACATTCTTGTATATACAGGGTGTTTATTCAGTACTGCATTCTTCACGACTCAACATCTGGATTGTCAGGAATTCAGATATTTTTGTTCAGATAATTTAAAATTGATCTAGAGAAGGGAATTCTCAAATAAGTGCATATACCAACATGGTCTTCCATGAAAATAAAAAGGGCCAGCTTCACGTGCAGTTATTTTTCGATTCCCGACGCGCACTCCCTTCGCGTCACTCTCGGAGCGAAGTTGCATGCCAAACTACACGCACATTCAAATATAGTACGCCAACTTCATTCCTCGAAGCTTCTCGATAGCTAGTGGGTCTTTTTTCGCGATGTGTTCTTTACATTCAAAGAGAAAAATTGCATGTATAAAATTAGAAAATGAAGATTCCAGAAGAAAGACACAGAGTATTGGTCCAAAAATGGTACTTGCGCCAAAATCACATTAAGACTACTAGAAGCAACTATACCTGTCTTCTCGTTACAATTCAATTCGACTGTTCTTCTCTACAGTCGGAGCGGCGCGGGAATTGTCCCATCACTTTCAGTTTTGGATGACTCCTCTGTTCGAATCGCGCTAGAAGTTTAAGAAGGTTGGAACGTCTCGCGCCGCGTCAGATGCGAGAAGCGCCAGGCGCATGTTGACACTTCACGTTCGAATTTGGAGTGGAGCGATGGAGTGTCACTTTGGAAGTCACGAAAAACTGCACGTGAAGGGCCCACTTAATTTCAACTTTCCAATTGATCGCTCTGTGTTTCATTTATATGAAATCTCTGTAATTCTATGTTTTCAGATTGAATAGTGCGTTGCCACGCTATCATTATTTATACAGATTTTATTGCGAAAAATCACTTCACTTTGAACTGGAATAATACTTTCGTGTTTGAAGATTTTCTAATAGATGATATGCACAATGTGTGATTTTTTTCTGATTGAAGCTCTCAGTGTGGTTTGTCAATGATCAATTGTGCTAAAATTCCAAAATTATATTTATCATATGGGTGTCTTGAACGGACTTTTCATCCGACACAATTACATTAAATTTTGGTGCCAAATATAGTTTTCTCGATTTTTATCGGTGATTTCTATCAAGTTTTAGTGCAATCATATAGTTATTTCTTACATAAAATTTAATGTACTTTCATATTCTAAAATCAAATTTGGGAATATAATCAATATTGGACACTGGCATTCAGTTTCGTTCAATTATATTTTTATTCATCTGCTCTTGGGTATTTTGTGACTCCCTAAAATATTCTGAATAGCTGGGTGGGTGAAAAACATACAGTCTAACTCCCACCATCCGGTTATACATCCGGTTATATCTCATTTCCACTGGATGTAATGGATCGCCTTCGTTGGATATCTTGAATAGTATGTGATTAGTGATCCTTCAGTAATTAAAGTAAATTCAATATTAATTTTCAACTTTAACGCCCTGCATCTCAAAAACGAATTGTTGTCTTTTACATGTTCACCTATAGCCATTATTTTCTGTGCAATGTGAGAAATTAATGAAAGGATCGGTCCACCTTAGGAATCATCCTGTATGAGCAAATATTGTGCTAGTCCTCACATTTCCTCCAAAAAAAATCAATCACAAAATATATATTTCTGCCAAAAATGCATAGTACCACGCCATACACACCTTATATAGTAATCACATGAGAATATTGGCTAAAATCAGTGTGAGTCAATATCAATACTTACATAACTTCAGGAAATTACCAGGAAATTAATTCCTATTTTGTCAATAACCAACCAGTTTTTCAGACTAAAATCGCACTAAATCAATAAATAAAATTATTGACATCTCTACCTTTATTCAAATTATTCCACCTATCGCCCCCACGTAACACTCAGCGCGGAAGATGTAAAGGCCCGCACAGCAATTAGGAATGTTTTTTCCATGCAGGGTCGGGCGTAGTTATAATAGAAATCACAGCTGTTTGCGGTACGCCCAGCTATTAGCAAATTAGATTTCGACGGGGCAGTTGTTTACCCAATCTAAGGATACTAATAATTATAAAAATGGATTATTCTGAATACAAAAGTTACAGTGCTTTTGTTAAATTAACTTGAATAATCTGCACGCATCACAATATTTAGCGGCATATGTACAAGTCCAACCCTGCTTGGCGGCATGGGAGTCAATTTCATGCTAATCGACCATTTTTTGCGCCTTTTTTTATTTATCTTATATGTTTGACGACAACTATACCAACTATTTTTGTCACTTAATCGTTTATAAAACAGTCACTATCAGATCATCTCACAGCACTGCGAACATAGGAGAGGATATAACTATAATTAACTATAGTCCAACACCTTCAGTTTTCGCCGTTTTCGGTTTCGCTGTTCACGATGACAATAACTGTCATTAATAAGCATACTTAGTAGGTGTATATGGGAGTAAAGGGTTCATCATCGGTCGGCAACGACTGTTCGTTATTAAACGATCTCCCAAAGAATTCTGTTTTCTTCGCATAAATCTCTCAACCTGGAGATTCGGAGTGTTCTCCCTCTGCTCGCTAGGTGGAGCGGCCTAGAAACCGCTTCACCGCGTGAACCAGAGTTGACCAAACCAGCGGAGTGTGTAATGGTTTGGACGGGGAACAGATGGCTTCAGTGCTGTCTGTGTTAACCTACCCTTTGCACTGATAAGAGGAAACAACCTCGAAACTAGTCTGCAGGTGGTCATCCTGTCCAAATCAAAACATAATTCTGCTGTTTGGTAACAGAGGGAACCTTGCAATTGCGTCCTCTGATATTTTGAGGAACCTTGCACAAGTATATGTTAGATTTAATTCAATACCCGTCGTGGTCTTAGCCAGGGGAGTAGTTGTTTTCTGTCAGGTACTTGCCTTAATAAGCCTACTTAGTAGGTGTATATGGGAGTAAAGGGTTCATCATCGGTCGGCAACGATTGTTCGTTAACTGTCATCGTGACATCCTAATAATTATCTAGCAAAGACACTTATAGGTAGTTCATTTAAAGACGTAATAACATTTGTTATATTCAAGGTTCAAAGACGAACATTGCGTCAGATTAAAGTATTATTTGTTGAAAATTGTGCAAATAGGCCAGACAATTATCTCTACGTACTATATTGATTGCCCTGAGAGCAGTACTGTAATATAATCATCAATAAATCTACGAAGTATTTTGCATCGAGTTTTGTCCCGCCGCAAGGAAGGAATGCAGGACTCAAAGCTACAAAGAATTCTTCCGAGACCACGCCTACTACACATGGTGGGGACGTCTGATGGAAATTGGCATAAAAGCAGCACAATTTTGAAAGTTCAGACTTTAGTTACTTAGTTGAGTGAAGTATCTTGTTCTGAGTGTATGCCTTATAATATTTCATCTGATTACACACATTTTTTGAGTAAATTACACAATATTATAATTGTTTTTCTGATAAGAGAATTGATAAAATTGGATTTTGTCTCAAGGTAGCCCACGAAGCAAATATTTCATGTCAGTTTTCTTCACATGCCTGAGACACGTCTCAAGATCGCCTAAAATTTGTGTCTCATTTATTTTGACCATGTAGTATTTTTCCTCAATCCAACCTCATTGTTTTACTGAAATATGAAAATAGCACGGTCTATAATAAGAAAGTTGGGATATATTGCCGAGGTAAAACCGGTCCTTAAATGTGAAAATGGCACGGTCCATAATGAGAAAGTTGAGAAATATTACCGGATTGAAATCGATTGTCCAGCCCAGAAAAATAATTTAGACCATGAGGTTTTATCCTCAGTCCATTTCTATTGACATACTGAGAAATGAATGTGACACAGTATATATATATGTATATATATAATAAGAAAGTTGTGAAATATTCCTCGAGCTATAATACCAGTCCTGAAAACCGTAGGAAATTATTAACAATACTATGCCTTGTTTTATTTACCATTCTTTGTTATGTTAAAGTAACTAGGCCAAAACCCCTACATACCAATTTTCAATAAAATCGTACCATCCGCCATTTCAGCCTTTTGCTAGCAATTCCATTGCCAGCCTTTTTCTCGTGAGCACTGCGCATGCTCTTCAGACTTTTGACAGCAACAAAAAGGCTGACAAAGTTATAGGAACAATTCTATATTTCAAGGTCAACTCCGCGCAAATTGGTTTTATATTTAGATTTTTTTAGCCAAAACTGTCAACTTAATGTCGGTAGACACATTATTTATCATTTACATTCACGAGTTCATGTCCGTGTCTCACAATATACGTCAAATTGTCCAAAATTTCCAAAAATACTTCCAAACAAGCCTGAAATTAGTTGCGACAATGTACGAAGTACGATGTAGACTTTTGCTGGCAACTCATATTGCTAGCAATACACTTGCAGTGAAACGGCTGAAATGTACGAGTCCTTTAACGAATTTTTACCAAAAAAAAATAAAAAATCTTATAATCTCCCACCCCGAAACCCCATATAGGTACCAATTATGAAAAGAATCTGACCATAATCACAAAACTCGTCCACCATGTTGCAATATTGATTTTATGATTTTGATAAACAAAATCATAATCTCCGACCCTGAAAACCCCCACACACCAATGTTGAGTCGAATCAGACCATGATCACAAAACCGCCAAATTGGAGACTCAATTTTTTTGCTCTAACATGAATTTCATAATGCGTTGGCATTGGAATTATGAACACCTGATAAAATTTCAAGTAAATCGTACAACTAGAAGTGGCTCAAAATTCAGTTGCAATAGGTATTTGACCTAGCCTAACCAAACATTACATGCAAACAAACATGCAAGTTGAATACCTACAATCTTGTAAAAATGGTATGCATCTTTTTTTATAATCTCTTCTAGGTACCTAATTACTAAAATAAAGTTCGTAAAACTTGTTACATAATATTTCAAACATATAAGTCCGACCCTGTCCAAGCAAATCATGGATCTTTCAGAAATTATTAAAATTATGAGATTGCTAAGGAAATGTGCAAGAAATTCCAGAAATTCCTTATTTATAAGTTGGACATTCCATCTAGGTGGCGTACTAGTACAGTGCCTTAAATTATGCCATTCTTGCAAGGTTCTACTGAAAGAGCCTAGATGTCACGCGCGATTGCATCAAACTAGGGTCACTGAATCTAGAAGGCCGTGCCGTCCTTACGGGTATGGCCAATGGGCGTGGTCCAATACTTGAAATAGTTCCAGTATTCCAATAACCCAAAAAATCACCAATTAGAGAGCAAGTTTTGTGGGTTATTTGAACACTGGATCTATTTCAAGTACTAGACCACGCCCATTGGCCATACCCGTAAGGACGGCACGACCTTCTAGATTCAGTGACCCTACATCAAACGCTTTTTCCAGAGTGACTATCTTCTTTCTCTTTAAACAATGGTATTACTGTATTTTCGCTTGTAGTTCTTCATCAGACGGTGGTTCGGCAATAGTAAATTGACCTGATATATTCTCTCCTATGTTCGCAGTGATGTGAGATGATCTGTACTTACCTATATCATCAGGAAAGACCACATAGCTTGACAAATCAAGCATATGCAGTTCAAATACATTTTTGTTCAACCAGGGTTGGATGGGAATTTTCAAAATAACGAGTCTGTTTTGATTGTTGATTCAATATTTTCGCGCTTTTATCAGTCACAACAGAAAGCAGGGCATTTTGAAGGTGGTCATCGCGCTTAGGCTAATTTTCTTTCATTAAGTAATACGGCCATCCGCACGATGAAAAAGGGGTGAAAAGGTGCGAAAATCATGATAGTGCAAAAGATGAAATCACTAATTAAAAAGATTGTTGATGACCTTCAGCTGAGGTCATTGAAGATAAGTTCATAAAGCACATAAAAATAAGAAATTAGAAGTGAAGTGATTTTCATAGAGATACAAAAGGTCTATTATTCATTTGTATCAATCAATCTGATCTAAGAAACGATTTTACATGACTTCACCTCTCTGTAACACTTGTAATTTATTTGTATTTCTCTTTTGGAAATAGCTGCTCAGATCAATTTTACTGACACAAATGAACAGACCTAAAGGGTCGCGATAAAAATCGATGTTCCTCAAGACCAGACTCCACTTATAGACGTGCTGATGGAAGACAAAAAAATAAAAGCGGAAATAATTATTAGGAGCATGTAACCTACTGGAAGAGGAGCAGAATATTGTTCGAATGACAGGAAGAATAAATTGGAGTTGAAAAAATGGAGAGGGGTGGAACGGGGTGAACTTTTAGGGATTGAAAGCGGTATTTAACGGTTTTTCGAGATTGATAACGAAAGTTGAACTCTTATCAAATATAATTGAATTGCAAAGTTGTTCAAAATAAAAATATCTATAACTTTTGTATCAAATATTTTTCCACATTACCTCAAATTTTCTGGTAAAATCGGAAAACCCAATTTTTCAGTATTTAATTTTTTTCTAGAGCAAAAATCAATTTTTTTCACTAAATTTGGTGTGAATACAACTCAACATGTTTTGAGTAAGCTGACATTTTTTTGTAGCGGAGTACAGATTTTTTCTTTTTTTTTTCGATAGATTCCGAAAAAACGACCACATTTTCAAATGAAATGTTTCACCGATAAAGCTCGCCAGCTGCCACTTTTTTCTTTGAAGCGTCTACTTTTTGTTCTAAACTCATCTTTATTTATTACAATTATTGAAATTATTAGTTGAACCCGTTTGAAAATAAAAATTTCAATATTAATTTAATGTTACCTAAATAGGTACAAAATTAAACAAGGGCATACATAAGGATTTGATTATGATAGAAGGGCGAAAGGAGGTGAACTTTTGGGGGTAAAAATGATTTCTCACGATTTGCAGCGAAAGTTAACTTCCTACAAAAAGAAATAAGGACAAAGTTGTTGGCAATAAAATGATCTATAACTTTTGTATTCGAGATTTTTCCGCATAACCTCAAATTTTTCGGAAAAATCAGAAAAACCGTTCTAATTTGGTTTGAATCTTTTTTTGGTATGAAAATTGTATGTTTGTCGCAATTTGTAGTGGAAATATACTGTTTTATGTTCTGAATTAGATGTTTTTCATTTGCAGCGGAATATTAATTTTTCTCGAACTAGGAGTAGCAAAACGAACTTTAAACGCCTATAATAAGAAATAAAATAACAGGCAAGAACCAGGTAGAGAATATAGTTGAAGTTCCAACTTCGACGAAAACAAATATTTAAACACGAAAACACTCAAAATGCTGAAATTGGGATGCAGTTTAGGGGTTGAAAACGGTTTTTTGGGATTTACGGCGAAACGTGACTTCTAACGGAAAATGTGCAATAGAAAAGTTGTGGATAATAAAAAAATCGAAAACTTTTGTATCAAACTCTTTCCGACATAACCTCAAATGGACCATCAAAATGGCGAAAAACCGATTTTTGAAAATTTGAAAAATTTGAAGTAATGTAAAAATCTTGGATACAAAAATTGTAGATCTTTTCATTGCCAACAACTTTTTCTTTTATATTTTTTTGTAGGAAGTTAATTTTCGCTGCAAATCGTGAGAAACCATTTTTACCCCCAAAAGTTCACCTCCTTTCGCCCTTCTATCATAACCAAATCCTTATTTATGTCCTTGTTCATTTTTTGTACCTTTTACGGTAACATGAAATAATTATTATTCTATAAATAAAGGTAGTTAATTATTTCATATACTTTCGTTGGAAATATTCCAATGTAGACAATTCATTATTGATTTTTGAAATCGGTCAAGAGTTATTGATACAGAATGTTCGGAATATTTGGTTTTTCAACACCTTCCTGGAACTTCTCATTATAGGTAACATAAAGTCCGGAATTGAACATTAGTGATTCGAGATGAGGGCTAATCCGCGTATTTCGAAATATGGAACAGCGGAATATCCTACCAGTGTGAACTATTTTGAACCTCCTCCACTTCCGGTTATACTGAAAATCGACAGCAACATTCTTGTCTTAAATATAAAATCCTGTATATCTTCACAGATTTTAAATAACATTTCAATTCTGAAGTCAATATACGTCATTAGATGATTTGTTAGGTCATTTTAGGAAGAGAAGTTCCTATGAACATATGATCGGAGTTGCTTCGTTTCTGAGATACAGGGCGTTGTTATTACAAAAAAATATCATGAATATCATATAACCGATTTGGTTGAAGTTTAGTACATTTATTTGAAGTAATAAAGGTTCCGTCAAACCGACGCGGGAGAACGCGGGAGCGGGAATGGAACTTCGGAACCGTGCAAATTGCTAGAAAAACAGTACACGTATCAAACCATACATATTTCGCTGCTTGTATGCATTTCGAAATACGAATAATCACACCGGTATGCCCCACTATGGATTTTAGTATCGGATTCATCTCGTTCCCGCTCCCGCTCCCGCTCCCGCGTTCCCGCGTCGGTTTGAGGAAACCTTAAGGCGCTCATTAAGCCCCCACTAGATTGAGATTATAAGAGTCAGTGGCATCTCAGTGGGCACCACATCCAACAATATTGTAGAAAAAGTACGCTACCGACTTTTTTTTCGTGTTTTTTTTTAGAAAGAAACTTTTTGGTCTCGTGTGTTTTTTTCATATCTAGCTTCGGTTTCGAGAAGAAACAAAAAACATAAAATAAAAACCAAAGGTAAAAATATTAAAAATTGCGATATCACAGTAAATGGGCAGAATGTCCACATTGTGATGAAATACACGACCGCATTCTATTTGTAGTAGTAGTCCTTATTAAATCGCATTGTCAATTATTCTATCCCTCAAGTCATTCACATCTAGTAATAGTTTTATAAACAAGAGCCTTCAAATGACCAAATAAACAGAAATCTAGAGGATTCATATCAGGACTGCGAGCTGTCCAATGTTGAGGTCTTGCACGTCCAATCCAATGATTAGGGTAGGTGATGTGGAGATGTTGACGAGCAAGAACACCAAAATGAGCCGGATCCCCGTCGTGCATAAACCACATGTTGCCTCTTACAAGTATAGGTACTTCTAACAAAATGGGCAAATGATCTCGCGAAAAGTCCGTGTATGATTCACCTGGTGATCTTTCTGGGCCAATTAGGTAGTCACCAATAATTCCTACCCGAATGTTCAGCGAAAATTGATGCTGACAATGATTTTCTCCAATAGCGTGGCGAATTTCATCTGCCCAAAATTGGTCATTGTGAAAATTCATGATAGCATTTCGTGACAAATATGCCTCGTCCGTATTTAAAATATTTGGTGAAAAATTATTATTGTTTGCCGTCATACTAATCAACCGCCTGCAAAACACTGAGGCAGTAGAGTTTGGATCCGCTGGATGTGATATGGGTATAGGATATTTCTTTTTAGAACTTCACAAACGGTTTTTGAGCTGACTTCAAGCTGCAGTGAAATCTTTCTGGTACTATTTGAAGGATCTTCTTCTATCGCATCAAGTATAGCTTCTTCTAGTTCAGGCGTTGTTATTATTACTGGTCTTTCACCACCTGCATCTTTATTGAAACTCTCATTTTCACATAATCTTGCATGTAAATGTTAAATTTCAAATGTTTCAGCACAAGGGGTTACTCTTTCCTGGTAAATTATCCGTGCTTCTCCTGTATTTCCATTTGCTAACCCATAAATGAGGTTCTTGTCAGCCATCCCAGTGTTAGTGAAATTATTCATGATGGAATCGCTGCTAATTGACTACTCTGAATTTCACCGCTATGACAATAATATTGTCATGATGAACTGAAGCGTAGAGCTGAATCGTAGAACTGTAGAACTCGAGCTGCTAACTGAATAGTTAGACTGAATAATAGATAGATAGATATCTGAATGATGTCTGAACTATATTTTGCTAACTCTTATAGTAGTCTAAAATGATGAGGCAACCTCACCTTCATTTAATGGTCATCATTCATTATTGTATTACGGATCGTAAACAAATAACAACCAATAATCGAAAACAAAACTGAAATCTTTCAATGTGAAATGAAATATGTGTAGGAAAAATCCTACTATCAATGTTAGCTGGTCTCCAATGCAGGTGTTCATGATATACAATAGACTGACTATATATATTTTTTCTCGAAAACGAAACTGAATATGAAGAAAATACACGTGACCAAAAAGTTGTATTTTCAGTTGCCTAATCCAGAAAAATTGAAATCTACCAAAAAAAAGTCAGTGGTGTACTTCTTTTTAACAATATTGTTGGTTGTGGTGCCTACCCACTGAGACGCCACTGGCCCTAATAATTTCAATCTGGTTAGTGCTGAATAAATTCAATTAGTTCAAATAAATGTCCCAAATTTCAACCAAATGGGTTTTAGGATATTCATGATATTTTATTATTAACGCAATTTCTGTTTTATTTCAACGCCCTGTACTCAGAAACGGAGCAACTCCGCACATATGGTCATGAGAACTTTTCTTCTTGAAATGACCTAACGGAGCACCCTCTGCAGTTAGGAACCGTAGTTTTAGAAAGCACCCTGTATATGTAGCTTGCCCTATACCTAGATTATATCGTTCAGGAAATAACAGGGTACTTAAAAATTTCGAAATTCTAACAAATTTTTCAGCAAAAATGTTATTTCTTGCATAAAGCAGTACTTTGTTTCATGTCCCTTTGTTGAAAATACTTCAATTTAGGTAATTCATCATGGATTTTTGGTATTTGGTATTTCGAAACCGTCCTAAAACCTCACATTAGGTAACACATAAGTACCAGAATTAAACGTTAGTATATTATACAATACGTCGATTTAACGATTCTCAAAAATCTATTACCTACTGACTGTGGGTTCTTTTATCGAATCTCAAATAATTATCTGAATTATTCGAAAAAATATTTGTCCTACAAAATGTATGGTTTGATCAAAGAGTCCCCTTTTTCCAACGTGTATCGATAACGAGGTCATCAAAAATGATTACTAACCAGCTGATTGAACAGTTACATTGTCCTACGAATTGCCAGGTACGTTATCCTGTTACTACGCGAGAAGTTGTAGTACAGACCAGATGTAAAAATAATTACTATCAAGCTGAATCTTCGTGAATAGCTTCATTTCGATGAGACGCCCAACAATTTCCTAAACGAAAATTCTCGATTGTGGTAGCTAACAGAGGTAGCAGGGATAAAATATGTCGATTTGCGATTCTCAAAAATGTATTACTTACCGTTTTTTTGGTAAATTTCAAGATAATTCTCTAAATTATCCGAAAAAATATTTGCCCTTCAAAAATATAAAAAAAGTCCCCTCTTTCCAACATGTATGATAACGAAGTCATCAAAAATGATTACTAACCAGTTGGTTGTTTTACTGTTGCTTAGTTAATATTCAAATAGTCGAACATCCACATTGTCCTACTAATTGCGTAATACTTCTGAAATTCATAAAATTAAAAATCAAGTGATTTTTTGCATTTTGCTATTATAGTTGAGTCCCACCGGTACGCATGCGCATAGCATTGTTACGTATATTCCTAGTGAATTTGAAGTGTAATGAATGTATTTGATTCAATAGTAAATTTTATGTTTTTCTAATTTACTTGATCAGGAGTCGGAGAATTCGAATATGTTCGGAAATGATCGATTTTTCTCGGGAATACGTAAAAATTATATTATTCATTGCTATGCAACATATACACTGAATTCTTCATGATTTACATGTATGTTCTTATAGGATTATGTTCCTTAATATTATTTTAATACTTATAGGATAATTATACAACGACCTCTTAGTAAGTTGTATTCCTTCGGTTGGTTCCAGAATGACATCAACTTTCTGAATTGAAGAGATAGACCCATATGGTTACTTGGGAGAAAATGATATTCGTCTAAAAAATTATTTTTTTGGCTGTCTGTCTGTCCGTCCTTCTGTGAACACTTCAAACCTTTATATTTTCGAAACCCTTTGGAGATATCGCTATAGAATTTGGAAAAATGTAATACCTCGAGGAGTATATTTGTCAGTTTTATTTTTCTCGGGATTGGAAAATCTGGAAAAAGTTGACGAGGTTTTTCCGTTTTTTTCCCTTTTCTATCTTCAACGATACAGGTTCAGGAATTGATTTGATCCAGTACGCATATTTCAATATGCTACAATATGTCCTACAGAAGTGTATAGTTTTTAAGAATGATCGGAAAATGCTAACAGGGATTTTTGGCAATTTTCCGAAAAATCTACGCCGAACCGTTCATTTGAACTAAATTTCCGAATATAAGACGGGTAGAGCTCGAATAGAGGAACAAATCCTACTGACACAATTTTTCATGAAAATGTTCGGAAAACTGGGTAAACTTGAAAAATCTGAAAATCGAAATTTGGATTTTGGAAAATACTGAATATCTCAGAAACAGTTGTTATTTCCATAAATTTACCAAGACATCTTTTTACCAGATTTGGACTTGAAATTTTCCGTTGAACGTAGTTATTTCAATTTTGAAAAAGATGTTTTCATTTTACATTATGTTATAAATAGAAAAACGAAAATGACAATTCTTGTTTACATTTTTTTTGTTTTATTTTATATATTTTATTTCTTTTTATGTTACATGTTACGATGAAATTTTTAAATTGTATTCTTTTGTATTATATTATATGAATATAATTCTTGTCGAACTATTGATACATACCTGTTTTCTTGTAGGACATTGTTTAATTTGGACAGAACACACTGACCTATTAGACTGGAAGATGGTGACAGATTTCATTTGACGATTTTCTTGTTTATGCCTCAAATCAAAATGAAGCCACTCACGAAAAATTAGCTTGATAGTAATCAATTGTAAAAATGTACCATGGATCCTGGCCTACTAGATGATATTCGTTTTTCAAAATTTTGACATACGAACTATTTTTTTAGCAAAAATGTCAGTTTTGACAAAAAATCAGTAATTTGTTTTATGTTCGTTTATTGAAAATATTTCAATGTAGGCATTTCATTATCAATTTTTGTAATCGGTCAAGTGTTATTGAAACAGGATTGCCCTGAAACTTCACATTAGGTAACCCATAAGTACCGGAATTGAACGTTAGTATAATATACAATATACAAGATGATTCCTGATGAGGGCTAATCAGACACATCTATTCTGAAATATGGAACAGCTGATGGCGTTTATTCTACTTGTGTAGAATATTTTGAACTTTTCTCTACTTCCGGTTATACTGAAAATCGACAGACATTTTTTATATCTTTAATGTAAAATCCTGTACCTTTCCAAAGTTTTTAAACAAAATTTCAATCCTGAAGTCAATATATGTAGCATGCTCTATACCTACGTGATATCGTTTATGAAATAATAGGGCTTTTCAAAATTTCGACATACGCATCAATATTTTAGAAAAAATATCAGTTCTGGCACGAAAAATCAGTAATTTGTTTCATGTTCGTTTATTGAGAATATTTTAATGTAGGCATTTCATTATTGATATTTGTAACCGGTCAAGAGTTATTTATACAGAATATTCAGAATATTTGGTGTTTCAGGATTTTCCTGCATCTTCTCATTAGGTAACCCATAATTACCGGAATTGAACGTTAGTTTAATTTACAATATACAAGGTGATTCCTGAAAAGGGCTAATCAGACACACCTAATTTGAAATATGGAACAGCTGGCGGTCATTATACATGTGTAGACTATTTTGAACCTTTCTCCACCTCCGGTTATACTAAAAATCGACAGAATTTTTTAACTTAAATGTATCATTTCAAAAATTCTGAATGAAATTTAAATCCTAAAGTCAATATATGTAGCATGCTCTATACCTACGTGATATCGTTTATGAAATAATAGAGTTTTTCAAAATTTTGACATACGAACCAATTTTTTAGCAAAAATGTCAGTTCTGGCAAAAAATAAGTTATTTGTTTCATGCTTGTTTATTGAAAATATTCCGATGTAGGCATTTCATTATCGATTTTTGGAATCGGTCAAGAGTTATTGATACGAAATATTTGGTATTTCAGAATTGCCCTAAAACTTTACATTAGGTAACCCATAAGTACTGGAATTGAACGTTAGTATATTATACAAGGTGATTTCGTATGAGGGCTAATCAGACATATTTTGAAATATGGCACATCCGGCGGTTATTCAACCTGTGTAGACTATTTTGAACTTCTCTCCACTTCTGGTTATACTGAAAATCGACAGCAACTTTTCTAGCTTAAGTGTAAAACCCTGTATTTTTTCGAACATTTTAAATTTAATTTCAATTCTGATGTCAATGTGTGTTTTATACCTAGATGATATCGTTTAGGGAATAATAGGGTTTTTAAAAATGATGACATACGAACTAGTTTTTTAGCAAAAACGTCATTTTAGGAAAAAAATGCAGTAATTTGTTTCATGTTACTTTGTTGAAAATATTATCGATTTTTGTAATCGGTCAAGAAATATTGATACAGAATGTTTGGAAGATTTGATATTTTAAGACCGTCCTTATATATAGTCATTAGTTAACTCATGTACCTACTTATCATTATCTACCGGTCGATAACGATACTACTAGACCTCTCTTTCATCCAATGTTTTTTTTTAATATCAAAATGAAATTTGACACAAATAATATAGACGTTAATTGCCACATTTTGATATCTTTCGCGATTTTTTAGACACATTTCCTGATTCCCGAGAAAATTCTGAATAATTTGAAATCATACTTGTGAGTTTTCAGCTAGAGTTTTTACGAGAATAGATTTTTTGTCAATCTAGCGTCCTGCGATTTGCATAAAATCTTCTTAAGAGAATCTTCCCATGGTTTTCGAGTCGCCCATCAGTGTGAGACGAAGTAAATTTCTCGAGAAATGTGGGCTGGCTATCAGCGTTCGTAGAGAAGCCGAATTGATTTCTCGGCTGTCTCCGTGTCAGGAGGCGTTCATATCGCATAGAGACGTTACTTTTGAATTCGGAGAATACACAGTCTCGCGCTGCGTTTTACTATGGGTATATTTTATTATAATTTTCATTCGAGTATAAATGTATTGGTAGTCGACTCTCGCATCTCGCGCAAGTATAGTGGGAGAAAAACGTCAAGATTCCAATTACGACCAAATGAGGGGTGAAAAATTTTGAGAAAATGTATAAGCATTAACTAAAAGTCTTAATTAATATGAATGTATTTCAATGTGTTCCAAAATATTTCACGTTGAATGTATATAATGTAGTAATTGATATTTTTTATATAATGAAATCATATTTTGGGTGAGCGCAAATATTGCAAAAAATTGGTTATATTTGTCAAAAAGACGAAATGCCTGACGTCACATTTTTTCACAATACGAAAATAACTCGTGAGGAGGAACTCTAGGCTTCTGTTTTTTTTTTATTTTTGTGAAATACAGTGTTCCGCAGAAAGTGGCTCACCACTAAAACTCTTTCGTTTTTGAAGATAGTTGAATGAAATTTGGAGCATTTGTATACGACACAAAATTGCATTTTTGCCCAGTAACTCAGCTTCATTCAACTTCCGGTTTCACCAGAAGTGACATAAAATTTCGATTTTTAAATGGGACACTCGGTATATTTTCACCATAAGACATACTGATTACAACTACTGTGTATCACTCGTCACTTTTTGTTACCAAATTTGTTCATTTTGAAATTTGTTTTCAATTTTATTGGGCTATGGATGCCTTTAAAATACTAATTTGAGTCCTAAAATTTTGGGATCAATCCAACTTTACTTTTTTCTGTCAAAATGTATCTGCTATGTAAGATTCAATAAATTTCCACTCCTACTTTTTTTCGTCGGGTTATAGGAGCATTTTATTTAGATTAATTTGATACTGCACACTATTAGGTTTCAAGCACACTCAAAAACTTCAAAATGTTACATCAGATATTTCTCAAAATTAAGTATCTTTCGAGAATAAAGTAAGATTTAAATGCATCGAGTAACCTGTGGCAAACACAACTTATGGAACAAAAATAATCTAAAGCTAATATCATAAATATTATTGTTAACAGTTTTTTAAACAATTACGTTACAATTCACACAATTCGATGCTATTACATGTGACTATATTGAAGGTAAAAAAATCAATTATCAATTATTAACTTCAAGTAACTAAACTGAAAACTTGCCTATTTGGTGTGTGGACTCCACTATGGTTGAAATATGAATTTAATTCGAGAGACAACTTCTGGTATGAGAATACGGAACAAAAAAGTTGGTTAATTTTTTTAACGCCTGGCTCTTGCCAGAATTAGTAGATAGTCGAAAAATACGGAATATGGCGATACGTATGTAACAGAAGCAATGAAAAAAAGGAAGAGGAAAGGTCTGAATAAATGGTGATATAATTCATGATTTACAGCCTTTCCCGTAAATATTAATATCTCTGTAGGTACATATGGACTTAATGCCGCCAGCGACATTTTTGTAAAAAATGAATAAGGGTTTTGTACGAATCGATTTAAGACTCGACCATAATGTGATACAAAAAAAATCTGTCATTGAAATATGAAGGGAGTGAAAAATCACATTTTTTCCGGAAGTTTTTTGTGGATGCATTCATAACGAACCGATATATTTGAAATTGTCAAATATATTGAGAGAAATGGTTTTCTGTTGAATCAGTGGAACAATAGACAAGTTGAAAAACTGCAAAACTGGATTATAATGTATCAAATTTTAGGAAATGTGATCAGAAGGGCTCAAAGAAATATCCATCACCGAACTGTTAATTTATCATTTTCGTAATCTAACAAAATTATTATTATAATAGATAAGATATTGAATATTTAAAAAAATATCAACTTTTTTCTTATTCAAACACATCTATGCTTACTACAATGCGCGAATATATCGATTTTTCATCAAATATCTACATTGTTTTATTGGCCGTTACTATTATCATTCTGCGTTCACTTAGTCCAGTCCATTCGAAACTCTTGTTCAGAAATACAAAAGTCATACTCTACAGGACCACAGGTTACGCCACTGAATTTGGTTTCTATAAATAGTTTTTTCCAAGAGAGCGGTCTAGCCACGCCTTCGTGTAAAATTATCGTGAGCGAATGCGAATTTCAACTTGGTGTATATGCAACCAAAAATACTTGTTGGTGTATTCGCTATGAATAATAAGTACATTTAAGGTGCAGTGAGAATTCTCTCTTAAGTGACATGAAAGGTGATGGAAATGCCGAAATCTCCCAAAAATACTTTAACATCATCACATACCATGAAAAAAAAAAAATTTCAACCCAATTTTTCAGGTTGGTTGACTCATTTTGATTAAAGAACTTTTTCTGAATTATCAAACATACAGTTAAAGCAACCGTTAGCCCAGTTACAGTTTTGATTGGCGACTGGCATTTTCAGATATTTTAACTGAGAAATCCCGACTGTGCTTGGATTTGCAAGTTAGAAGGTGAAACCCCGTCATCTCTATCTCGTACAAATACTCCTGAAGATTTTTGAGAGTTGTTCCTGAGGGGTTAAGGTGACGGAAAGTACAAAATAGTGGTATTATTTTTTAATAGCTCAATTGAAAGTTAAAAAACCTACAAAGTTAATAGCAACACCCTGGATTCAAAATAATTTGAAATCAGTCACGTTGCTGTAAAAACACACTTAAAATGTGTTATATTAATCATAATTTTATCAGGATTTTGAAAATGTAATAATATATAACGATCACTTTTGAAAAAAATGCAAAAACACGTCAAACTGGTTTTTTTTATTCCGCATCTTTTGACATAAGTTACAAAAATAACACGTCAAAGTTGTCAAAGTTATGACGTCATCAACAATTTTTTTTAATGGGAAGCTAAGATTTTTTTAACATTATGTGATAGAGCTTGTGTTCTTTACACAAGGGAAAAATAGTTGTAGTAGGGCTCACATAAGAAAAAAAAACGAGAAAATAAATAAAAAACGAAATAAACGTAAGTTTCATAATAACTTTTCAATTAACTAAACAGTCCATTAAACCAACTTTGACGTGTTATTTTTGTAACTTATGTCAAAAGATGCGGAATAAAATAGTTATTTGTATGCTAAGGCCGCGAAATACCTTTTTAACGTACCGAAAGAACAGTTATCGCCGAGGCCGCTTGCGGCCGAGGCAAGATAATCTAGAGGTCGTTAAAAAGTTTCGCGGCCATGGCATACACACTATTTTTCGTGCAATCGTTAAAATTATTAAAATAGATAGTTGTAAATAAATATATTATTGCTCTAAAATTGACAGCAGTTCAA
The DNA here is from genome assembly GCA_944452925.2 of Chrysolina oricalcia. Taxonomy (NCBI): domain Eukaryota; kingdom Metazoa; phylum Arthropoda; class Insecta; order Coleoptera; family Chrysomelidae; genus Chrysolina; species Chrysolina oricalcia. Next base: position 22,693,465 of record OX101814.2, on the reverse strand, counting down.
TTTATTTAACAATATCACCGTGTGCTATGGAAATGATATGTTACAATATATACAAAATTTTTGACAGTTCTTGTCAAAACGCAAAATGTCTGATACTGATAGCGATATTTCAGTACCTTCCACTCCTCCTGAACTCAAAAGCGTTGTAAATTCGGCGCTTTCCGTTTTAATACCCGAAAAATCTAAACGGCAGTACGAAAAATGTTACAGCGAGTTTAAAGATTGGTGTGACAAACAGAATGTTAAGACGATGTCTGCAAACATTTTTGAAAGTGACGTTTGGTTTCGCGGCCGTTGCTATGGGTAACGGCCGCGAAATTAAATTTCGCGGACTGTGCTGAGATCGCGAAATACTGACTTCGCGTGCGATTGCACGAAAAAAACAGTTTGACGTGTTTTTGCATTTTTTTCAAAAGTGATCGTTGTACGTTTTATGAATTTTGTGCATTACTTTATCATAATACTGTATATTGGGTGTTCCATTTGAATTTTCAATTTTACAGCACTTCTGACAGTAAAAGTGTTGGTCAAACATAAGGCACCACAGGAAGGAAATGGAAAATAATATTGTTTTGTAATTTTGTAGAAATTAACGTTTTTGAACCTTATTGAATTGATGACAAATCGATATTTTTAAACTTAGGTTACTAATGTAGATGTTATGATGATTTGATTTCAGAAAAACTTGAATTTTTTCCAGAATGAAACTTCCAAGACTTTTGGTTTTCCAAGACCGTCCTGGAACTTTCAAACGATGTTCCGGAAATTGGCGTAAGGCATAAAAAACATCCAAGACCGTCCTGGAACTTGACAAAAGTCTTGGAACTTGACATTAGTTATCGGAAAAAGTCTTGGAAATTACCGTTTGTCATATATATATATATATATATATATATAGGTCGAGGTGTTAGAGCGTTTGGCTTCCACCCAGACGGTCCGGGTTCGATCCCCGGTCGTGTGTCACTGAGCTGAAGTGGTTCGGATTCCACTTTTATTTAAACTGTAGGTCCCGGATCTCCCTTGCTCGCACAAGCTCTGCTTTTGAGGGGTTTTCTCCGAAAACCTGGGAGTTTCGTAAAAAGAAATTTTACAAAAAAAAAAAAAAAAAATTATATATATATATAAATATATATATATATATATATATATATATAAATAAGGATGGATTTAGCGAGGGGCAATATATGAAAATATAAGTAAAAAAGGAAGCCAACCACAACCTCCGTGGCGACGTTAGTTGTTGCCTTGTGAGTACAAGGTCTTCTAACCGATGCCACAAATGTGTGGTTGGCTTCCTGTTGTTGACTTCCTTTGTTTCTATTTTTACATTCAAGTGTTGTACATCTTCGCACTTGACTTTACCGTACTGAAGAGAGCTTAAGCTCGAAACATGTGTCTACGGTTGCACACATTTTTGAGGGTTATACCCAATAACTTTTTTACTTATATTTTCATATATTGCCCCTCGCTAAATCCATCCTTATTTGTATCTTCCTGGGTAGGATTGTCACGCTGGTAGCTATAGCTACCTCCGTGGCGACGTTAGTTGTTGCCTTGTGAGTACAAGGTCTTCTAACCGATGCCACAAATGTGTGGTTGGCTTCCTGTTGTTGACTTCCTTTGTTTCTATTTTTACATCCAAGTGTTGTACATCTTCGCACTTGATTTTACCGTACTGACGAGAGCTTAAGCTCGAAACACGTGTCTACGGTTGCACAACATTTATCGAGGGGCAATATATAAAAATATAAATAGAAAAGTTATTGGGTATAGCCCTCAAATTGTTGTGCAACCGTAAACACACGTGTTTCGAACTTAACTTGATTTTACCGTACTGACGAGAGCTTAAGCTCAGTTGCTTCTTACTTCTTTGATAGTCTTTGAATTTACATTTAGAGTGGTTCATCACCAATGGATCCAAAAACCGATAATGTAGAATTTTCACTCCTGTAAAAAACTTGAAATAGTATTCTTCTTTTAATAAATTTTCAAAACAAGATTTGTTTGCTATAGTTGAAGTCGGTTCACAGTTAGAGTTAACACTTCGAAGCGATTCTTTGGAGGCCAGCTGGCCATAGTCATGTTCTAACAGTAACTTCTTCATGGGAAAAAGTTGGATCTAGATTATCATTCTCAGCTACATCTATTATTACTTTAACTACCTACTACTTCAGGTAAATCTGGCAGTGCTGAATATGGAATAGGATTAGAGTTTTCATTTATTATTATTGAACCAGTACAAAAGTATTTCATGGGAGTAACATGAAATTTGAAATATTACTGTCACAAAACATGAAAAACTGAGTCAGACGGCCAACATTTTATCTGAACTTACCTCAAAATCACTATCTCGATTTTCTATCAAATGGCTATGAATTTGAAAGCGGGGACATTCCGAGAATTGTAAAATGAATCAGCGTACCGAAAGGCATAGATAGCATGCGAAAAAAATTAGTTTCCAGTGGTAGATTATTTTTGGCCATTTACAAGGTTGGCAATATGTGGCTGAACTCGTCCATTGAAGCCAATCGCTCCCTCATCATCGTCAAATGAGAGGCCTAGTTCCAAATCTCCATTGAAAAATTCCAAGAAGTTTTATTTCCATAAACTTTTTATAAATAGGTTTGGAAAAAAAATACATTTCTTTTTCTAGAACTTCATGAATCATCTATAGATAATGATAACCCAGTTAGCACACTATATCCATAGGATATCCTATCACGATCCCAAATGTCCTGAAACTGGATGACCGCGACGGGATATCCATAAGCTATCCTCATCTTGTCCGGGAAAGTACAGCATGTACTATTCGCTTCCAAAAATAGTATATCCTATGGATAACCCAAAAGTATATCCTATGGATATCCGACTGGGATGCCACTGAATGCTGCCTATAAAAGGATATACATAGGTTAACCTATTTAATAATAACCTATGGTTATTCCTTCGGGACGATGATGGGTTTTTGGTTCAGCTGATTTCTCATATTGTTGGGAAAATATATCGAAGACAAAACTGTATGTAGGTATTAAAATATAAAGATTTTAAATTACGTGATACACCATCATAATATGTTGTTCATGTCCAAGCAGCTGTTTCGTTTCTAAATTAAAAATTTTGCCGAACATGCATTTTCTTATCTTTAACGAGTTCTAAGGATGATGTTTATTCCAGCCATGTATTTTTATATTTCGCGGTTTCCGAGCCAAGCCGATTTCGCTAACCGATGGCCAACAACCGACAACCGTACCTCTGTTTCACAAAGCAATTGTGAAGAAAGAAGATAGAGATAGGGCTGTGTAGTATGGAGTTTTCCCGCGTTTCCCGGCCATTGCTGTTAGCTGTTTGCTTTGCTAGGCTAGATGTTTATAATTGTTGATTACAAGCTGTGATGCGAGTTTGGTTTGTTAGTTATTTGAAGTTTTGATTAGTTTTGATACAAGTGCTGCTGAACATCTCAAGATTTTTGTTGGGAACTAAGGAAAGGTAAGTGATTGTGTTGTAAAAAAAATCTATTTTCACACACACCCCTAGAATATTTCGTGAGCCCCACTGATATAATTTAAAGTTTATACGTAATTGTCTTGTATCTCACAATAGTCACAATATTATTCTTTCATTCCAGAAGTTGGTGAAATAGGTACTACTTTTATTGGTTATGTTGCTAAAAATTACTCCTTGACTAGGTTGAGTTGAAGTAATGGCGTATAATTCCCAAGGTATTAAACGCAAAAATAGGTCTTATTATAGAAAAATTAAGAAGGATACTGATGACTCACTTTTATTGTTATCGATTAATGATTGTCATAAGTCTTTAACTCCAGTGTCTTTGCTCAGCTCAGATTCTGAAAGTGATGATAATTTATCACATATTTCTAATATTGATCTGAAATCTGATTCAGGTGATTTTACCCATATTTATAGCTCCAATGACGATTCTATTGGTGCTGAAAAATGTGATCTCGATGATTATTTTAAGCTCAATAAAACAATTCCTTCTTGCTCGAGCCTGCCATTATTCAGTGAATGTACCAACATTGATAATGGTCATAAAACAGATATTAAAACACAGCTATCACAATGGGCTCTTTCAGAAAATATTACTCACACTGCACTTGGAAATCTGCTGAAGATTTTGAAGCCTCATTTCGAACAGTTACCCCTCGATCCTAGAACACTATTGAAAACTCCTAGAAGAACTGAAACAAAGATCATTTCTCCTGGGGAGTATCACCACTTTGGCCTTGAAAAGGTTGTCAACTATATGTTGCAACAAAAACAACAAAATACAAAATGTGAAATTTGTGTGAATATCGATGGAGTACCATTGAGTAAAAGCTCTGGTAGTCAGTTTTATCCAATCCTAGTCTCTCTTTTCCCTGTTGAAAATTTAGTTGGTTTGGTTGGGATTTACCATGGTTACAAAAAACCAGTTGATGCTAATTTATTTCTAAGAGATTTCATAGATGAAGCAACAAAGTTGACAAACAATGGGCTAACTTTTCGTGATAAAATAATACCTTTTGAAATTAAGGCTTTTATATGTGATGCTCCTGCTAAAGCTTTCATTAAAAATATTAAATCTCATACGGGTTACTTTTCTTGTACAAAATGTTGTCAGGAGGGGGAGTTCATTGATAGAAAAATGTGTTTTCCTGACATAGATTTCATTGAAAGATCAAATTATAGTTTTACCAACAAAATCCAGGAGGAACATCATGTTGGGGACTGCTCTTTACAAGAAATTCCAAATTTGAATATGATATCAGCATTTCCTTTAGATTATATGCACTTATTATGCCTGGGAGTGATGAAAAAATTGATACTTACATTGTGGATAAGTGGTCGACCACCTTTTAAATTATCGTCAAACCAAATCAGTAAAATATCTGATTTATTACTAGCTCAGTCTGGAAATATCCCAATAGAATTTTGTAGAAAACCCCGCTCTTTGAGTGAAGTGAAAAGATGGAAAGCGACTGAATTTAGGCAATTTCTATTGTATACTGGGCCAATTGTTCTGAAATCTGTACTTGACCAAAATAAATATTTGAACTTTTTATCTCTACATGTAGCAACCAGAATTTTGTGTTCAAATTTGATTTCTAGTGACCACCTTAAATATGCACATTCACTATTGATATACTTTGTCGAACTTTTCAGTGTTCTATATGGCAAGGAAAATATTTCTCATAACATACATAACCTTCTTCATATATCTCAAGATGCCACTCATTTTGGAAAATTGGATCATTTCAGTGCTTTTCCATTTGAGAATTACATGCAAACTTTGAAAAAGCATGTCAGAAAATCTGATAAACCAATTGCACAGGTGATAAATCGGATTGCTGAAAGAGAACAAATATTTGACAAAATTATTACTGCTGAAGTTGCTAATATTCCTTCTAAAGAACATCATTCAGGACCCTTGCTTCAAAACTGTTGTGAGCCACAATATCAAGAATACAAATTTAACAATTTTAAACTGAAAATAAAACATCCTGACAATTGCTGCATGTTAAAGAATGGTAATGTAATAATAATTGAGAATTTTGCCACTAACTTTCTAGGAAATGTTGTGATTATTGGAAGAAAATTTGAGAATCTTAAAGATATCTTTACAAGTCCGTGTAAATCTTCTGATGTAGGAATATACCAAGTTTATGACTTAGGTAGAATGCACTCTTGGCCAGTATCAGATGTAGAACTGAAGTATGTTCCTTTGGTCCAGGAAAGTACTGTTGTCTTTCCTTTACTACATTCTGAATGAATTTACTCAACATTTTTTTCAATTATTGTCAGGAATAACATCTTTTAGCAACATACCATTAAAAAAGTCCATCTAATTTAGTCTTGATTCATACCACAGAAATATAATAAACACTTCTATGATTCATACCAATTGATTTTCAGAAAAAACGTTGAAGCAGACGAAAGTACTTAACCATAATTTTCCAGAATCATTTTTTTTTAGAATTGTAGTTTGTATTTCTTCACAGTTAATATTTTATGTGGACATTTAAGTATTTATCAAATTTCAAAATTCTACACTGAATAGTTTCTGTTAAAAATGGCTGTGGACGGACAATTGAGTTATCCTATAACATATTTTTTTCATTTTAATGCACAGCATCTAGTTATATGATAAGAATTATTGCTTTTTTACATGATTTTCAGCTTGGAAAATGTGGGTCATTGTCATATTTTTAAAAGAAAACTCGGTCGAATGTATACCCTCATGTTGGCTTACTGATGACAGTACTACCAATAAATGTTATTGGCCTCCTTATAGAGGAAGTCGATTGAAATCAGCAATCTCAACGTGTGAGAAACCCCAAGAAGATTGGGACATTTTTCGAATTAGAACACTCAATGGAGGTAAAGTTTATGGTAAGATTATTATTATTAATTTCAATGTATTATGTTTTCACGTCCAAAGATGATATTTTTCTTGTTCAACAGTCACGAGCAAGTGGACCATTTAAACTCATTATTCAAGAATATAAATTTTGAATGTCAACGTCGTAACGGGAATTTCCGCCTTCAGGGCTACAATAAAAGGAGACCATGAATATAATATCCTATGGTTACAGACATACAACAAATTCATGTTTGAATTGTTAAAATTATGTAGATAAAAGTTTGTATAAATAAATTGTAAAAATATTATTTTAAATTTGTCTGATATATATTTTGGGTTCTACTTTATTTTATTGACAATAATCTTTTTACAATTAATAATTTATACACAATTTTATCTATACAGTTTTAACAATTCAAACTTGAATATATTGTATGTCTGTAAACATAGGATATTTTATTTATGGACTCCTTTTATTGGAGCCCTGAAGAAGGTGGAAATTCCCGTCTGAACGTTGACACTAAAAATGTATATTCTTCAATAATGCCTTTAAATAGTCCGTTGAACAAGAAAAAAAACTAATTTCAATACAGACTTTCATCTATTCTATTATATTTTGAAAACTAAATTTTGACAAGATTGTCCTTATATTCTGCATTTAAATTCTAGATCAGCTCGTGCAAGCTCGAAATGCATGTGACCGGGCCCAATATAAGTCTGATGTATCTGACTTTGATGATGAGATGAAAAGAAAGCCAAAAAAGAAGATAATCAGTTCCTCCTCAGAGGATGAAGAAGAGAATGGATTTTCTGGTTATAATTTGAAGATTCCCCCACCCCCATCAAAAATACCCAGCAAGCCCAGGGGTAAATATATATAATAAGATATTCTGAGAATTCATTCAAGTAAATGCTTTTTTCCAGAATATTCTGAGCACGTAGACAAAATTCCAGAGCCAAAAGGGAAAAAAAAGGTGGAAAAAAGAGTTGTGGCACCATCAACTAGCATCAGTTTTTTTACAGAATCTGGTGTGAATTCGATATCGGAAGGTCAGAATACTGAAGGTGAGATGATTTTTTTAAATGATAGTGTTGTATCATAATTTGATATATTGGAATGATTGAGATTGGGAATTTTCTGTTGGTTGTTTTTTTTTCTATACAAAAATTGCAAATTTCAAATATCTGAAAAAGTGTGCATGGTCCTTTTCAACCCCAGCAGCACCAAAAATAAATTGTGATGTTAATGAATATTTCATTTGTAGATATTTCATCTCAAAAAATCATAAATCCAACAGAGACAAGCTTCAACTACAAGTTACTCCAAGGTAAGAGGAATTTTTTTTTTTCAGTGAATATTTTTTTGTGATCAATTGTATTGTAGAATTCCAACATAATATTGTCAGAAAATTAAATATCATCAATGTGAAAGTGGATGAAATGGCAGCAGATATCACACAAATCCACAATCTCCTCAGAGATAGAAATGAAACAAGAGTTGAAGCCAATATTGATTTCACTTTGCCTTTGAATACCGTGGAAGAACTAGAGTACTTGGAGGCAGAACTGAAGAATAAAGAAAAATATGCAAAATTTGTAAGTTTTTCAAACTGTATATTCAGTCTATTTTGTGTATTTAAATGAAAGCAGATATCAAAATGACAATATACTTAGTGGCAAACAAAATTATGAATTCACTAAGATAGACTCGAATGCTGATTGCTACATATATTTTGTCAGGATTTCAACCAGTTTTTTCACTTCAATTCTTGAGAATTTGGTATATCAAGCTAATTTTTTTTCCATTTTTATGTTTGAGTTTCTCTTGAATATTGTGTATTTGGTATTTGTTGATGTGTCTGGCTATTGCAGGCACCTGAACCTATTAGATATTACTTTGTATTTGGCTTGTTTCACTAAATATAAAAATGTTTTTAACTGAAATTGAGTCGATACTTCAAGGGACTCGGTACTGCTAATTTTTTTGTGGTACCTTTTTCTCTTACTTGCCTCTTTTATAGAACTAAATATTATTTATTAATTCTATATCATTTCCAGTTCGCATATGTGGAAAAAATTGGAGGATGTTCGGAGTATGATAATGTCAAGAGAATTTTTGGGAGGGTTTTTGCAAACGAACTGGCGACCCAATACAATTGGCTTGGACTCAAGAAAAAAAAACCACTCAACAGTTTACTACTTACGAAGATTGCCAAGGGTGAGCACCAAATTTTTACAATAATATAGATTTGATAAAATTAAATACAGAACTCAATATATACATTTACGTGATCAGTGGGTTAAAAATAAATAACTACTGAACGCTACAATATGTTTGCCCAAATTCCTTCATTCATCAAATGAATATGGATTAATTATTAATCCAGCCTTTCAAATTTTTCCTATTCTATAGGAGTTTCGTCGGAAAGCATTAAACAGAAATTAATACACCAACCCTTTGAGACTAGCAAACACCTAGTAAAGTTTCTACAAGAACAAACTTTGCAATGCTCCCTGTAAACTAACAAATGCTTCATCAATTAGTTTTAGGTGAAAAAGTTATTCTTCATAAATTCTATACATGTTCTAAAATCTACAATACAATCATCAGATATCAAATTTTAATTTTTTGAATTTAAATTTACAAAATATGAATGTAATGTTGGAATAAAGTGCCGTAATTTTTGACAATATCGAAAATTGTCAAGGTAAAAAGTTGAAAATTATGTTCAGATATTCAATCACGCCTATCCACTATGAAAAAATGGGTTGTGATATTTTTTACATATTTCTTCAGTTGGTTTTTGTTGTTTTAGGTTGTTGAAATTTTTATAAACAATAATTTTTTTTCCAAACTATCAAAATCTAGCAAAAAAACGAAAAATGTAAACAAAATTTAATTTTTCTTGGTAGATAGATATAACTGGATATCTGAACGTAATTTTCAATTCAGAACAATTTTGTTCCATAACAATTGTTGATATTGTCAAAAATTAAGGTACTCTTATGATGATTGTATTTTAGAATTTAGAACATACAGAACTTTTCATAAGGAATAACTTTTTTCCTAAAATCATAAATAAAAAAGTTTTCCATATGGTTCCAATTTGGTGAGACATACTGTATAATTATGTTATATATTCCGATTCTTGTAGATACTCATCTGAATGATTAATCATTTGCTAGCTGTTACAGGGAGCATTCAACCAAACCAATCGCAAATATGTCAACCAAACCAATCGCAAATATGTTTTGTTTAAAAAAAATTCTTTATATTGTTAGAACGTTTTCTTATTGCAAATTGTTTTCTCCGTGAAACTTTGCCAGGTGTTGAGAAGCTGTGGTTCAACAGTTTTAGGGGATTATTTTCTGTTCGATGTTTGCCGGAAAAATTACAATAGTATAGGAAATATGTGGAAAGCTGGATTATATATCATTTGAAGTTATGCCCTTTCGACAAGTATGTCCAATTCCTCATGTTGAAATATGTATTTCACATACTGACAATATTAATATTTCCCACACAATCATGATTAACCTCATATAAGATTCCTATATTGACTGATTAGATGTACTTGAATCTTTCAGATGCTATTTTGAAAAACCCAAGAATTCAAAATGGAACTGAAAAAAGTATAGAATTTGCAATGAAAAATTGGCTACGTCATGCAAAGGATCGTGTAAATAAGGGGGCAGAAAATAAAGAGGTGGTAGCAAATCCAGTAGTGGTACCAAATCAAGAGGTGGAACAAGAGGTGGAACAAGCCGCTGATGAAGCCATAAATACATTGTTCAGTCAGCAATAGATTTTTAATATAATTTCGCCTTTCATTTTCCTTCTTCAATCATATAATTATTTGTTATTTATAATGTTTCATAAAGATAAACGATAATATAATGAAATTTGTGTCAACCCAATAAGAAAGTAAGTCATTGAAGAAAAATAAGTGATAGTTATAAGGGTTAAATGCATGCTTTGTGATCACTGCCAAACCCCATATTACTTTCACGTTTTTATTTTCCATGACTCCATTTCCTGGTTGATATAAGTGTAATACTAATCTTGTTACAATATAGGCCGCGGTGGGGGACCTGATAGTAGGCCCACTCACATTTGAATCTAATCATGTTCCTATCCTATGGTAAGCCCTAGTATGTCCTGGGGTGGAAGGAACTATCACCATTTCTATATATATAGTTTCACTCTGGGATGTCTTTATCTTATCCCGATACCATCCTATGGATGTACAAAAAGATTGCCCTGGGATCTCCTGGGGATGTAGAAAAGTGTGCCACTTAGATATCCATAGGATATCCATGTGCAAAATTCGGGATATCCCATGGTTATAGGGTACACTTAGGAACTATAACCATAGGATGTCCTATGGATAGCATTTTGCTGACTGGGAACTTATAATATAATATTCAAATTCCGAGAAGAATGCACCACCTTCAATTGCGAGGTTTTTCCTGTTTTCTAGAAATTTGTTCAAACTGGAGATTGTACACTTTGAAACTAGGCCCCTCAAATTGTTAAATCGTCTCCCGGACTATTATATTAGAACATCTGAGGAACACTGGCTCATGCCGAGTTTCAACAGAGTTGTATTTAGGAATATATTACCTTATTATTTTGAATTTAACCCAATTGGGAAAATATGGAGTTTAATGGAAACGTTTGTGAGAAAGAGAAACAACCAAAATTCAGTCAGTCGGGTATACCTAGTCAAATTAATACGGGAGAGTGAAGCTGAAATTGGACAGCATTGGAGTAACCTTTTGTAAATGTGATACCAATAGTTATAAATTTAAATAGTTGTTTCTTCAGCGAAGCGGAATTGGAAAATGATTAATAACAACTTTTTGCGTTTTTTGTACTTCACGCCTCAGCAGAAGAGCAGAGGGGTGGAGGAATGCTTCTGAGGAGAGTCACTGACGGGCGAAGCGATATGGTGTTTTTCCCCCGATGCGGGACAGTCGGGTTAAAATTGGTTGTATAGTTGTAGTCAAACATATAAGATAAATAAAAAAAGCCGCAAAAAATGGTCTTATCTTTTCCTGGAACGTGCCACATAATGTGGGGGCAAGTGGTGCAAGAGTTTGAAATAGCTACTTAGTGCATTATAACTTCGCCATGGGTAAAGAATTTTTCAATTGCATCAAATTCATTATTGACAGAGGATTAATTAATCCAATTTTATTTAGATTAATGAGTATACTAGAGATCGATACTAAGTACATAGATACGAGTAATTCAAAAAATTTATGCAGTATAATGATTCAATTTATCATTAATGTAAAAGTTATTCAACAAAAAAATTACAAATAAAAGACATTCTTGTATATACAGGGTGTTCATTCAGTACTGCATTCTTCACGACTCAACATCTGGATTGTCAGGAATTCAGATATTTTTGTTCAGATAATTTAAAAGTGATCTAGAGAAGGGAATTCTCAAATAAGTGCATATACCAACATGGTCTTCCATGAAAATAAAAAGGGCCAGCTTCACGTGCAGTTATTTTTCGATTCCCGACTCGCACTCCCTTCGCGTCACTCTCGGAGCGAAGTTGCATGCCAAACTACACGCACATTCAAATATAGTACGCCAACTTCATTCCTCGAAGCTTCTCGATAGCTAGTAGGCCTTTTTTCGCGATGTGTTCTTTACATTCAAAGAGAAAAATTGCATGTATAAAATTAGAAAATGAAGATTCCAGAAGAAAGACACAGAGTATTGGTCCAAAAATGGTACTTGCGCTGAAATCACATTAAGACTACTCGAAGCAACTATACCTGTCTTCTCGTTACAATTCAATTCGACTGTTCTTCTCTACAGTCGGAGCGGCGCGGGAATTGTCCCATCACTTTCAGTTTTGGTAGACTCCTCTGTTCGAAGTTTAAGAAGGTTGGAACGTCTCGCGCCGCGTCAGATGCGAGAAGCGCCAGGCGCATGTTGACACTTCACGTTCGAATTTGGAGTGGAGCGATGGAGTGTCACTTTGGAAGTCACGAAAAACTGCACGTGAATGGCCCACTTAATTTCAACTTTCCAATTGATCGCTCTGTGTTTCATTTATATGAACTCTCTGTAATTCTATGTTTTCAGATTGAATAGTGCGTTGCCACGCTATCATTATTTATACAGATTTTATTGCGAAAAATCACTTCACTTTGAACTGGAATAATACTTTCCTGTTTGAAGATTTTCTAATAGATGATATGCACAATGTGTGATTTTTTTCTGATTGAAGCTCTCAGTGTGGTATGTCAATGATCAATTGTGCTAAAATTCCAAAATTATATTTATCAAATGGGTGTCTTGAACGGACTTTTCATCCGACACAATTACATTAAATTTTGGTGCCAAATATAGTTTTCTCGATTTTTATCGGTGATTTCTATCAAGTTTTAGTGCAATCATATATTTATTTCTTACATAAAATTTAATGTACTTTCATATTCTAAAATCAAATTTGGGAATATAATCAATATTGGACACTGGCATTCTGTTTCGTACAATTATATTTTTATTCATCTGCTCTTGGGTATTTTGTGACTCCCTAAAATATTCTGAATAGCTGGGTGGGTGAAAAACATACAGTCTAACTCCCACCATCCGGTTATATCTTATTTCCACTGGATGTAATGGATCGCCTTCGTTGGATATTTTGAATAGTATGTGATTGGTGATCCTTCAGTAATTAAAGTAAATTCAATATTAATTTTCAACTTTAACGCCCTGCATCTCAAAAACGAATTGTTGTCTTTTACATGTTCACCTATAGCCATTATTTTCTGTGCAATGTGGGAAATTAATGAAAGTACCGGTCCACCTTAGGAATCATCCTGTATGAGCAAATATTGTGCTAGTCCTCATATTTCCTCCAAAAAAAAACAATCACAAAATATATATTTCTGCCAAAAATGCATAGTACGGGGCTTGTTTGGTAAGTCCGTGACTTTTTAAATTTCCCGCGCAGTAACTTTAAATGCAACACTGCTGCTGTCAACCACCATCTTTCAATAGACTACTGTCAAATTTTGAGCAAGCTGCGACATTTGGTTTGTGTTTGACAGCAATTAGAAGCAGACAACCTCGTGAATTTTAACAAAAATGGAAAAAAGTGAATTTCGTGTGTTGATTAAGCATTATTTTTTGCGTAAAAAAACCATAACTGAAACCAAGGAAAGACTTGATAAATACTATGGGAACTCTGCACCATCAATTTCAATGGTTAAGAAGTGGTTTACTGAGTTCCGTTGTGGTCGTACCAGCACAAGTGACGCCGTACGTTCAGGTCGCCCAAAAGAGGTCATCACGCCAGAAATCGTCGATAAAATCCATGGAATGATATTGGACGATCGGAGAATAAAAGTACGTGAGGTAGCTGAGGCTGTAGGCATCTCAACTGAGCGAGTACATCACATTTTACATGAATATTTGGACATGAAGAAGCTATCCGCGAGATGGGTGCCGCGATTGCTCACACTCGACCACAAGCGCAACCGTGTGACCACTTCAAAGGAGTGTTTGGCAAAGTTCAATCGCAATCCGGGCGAGTTTTTACGCCGTTATATAACCGTAGACGAAACATGGATCCATCACAATACCCCAGAGACCAAGGAACAATCAAAACAGTGGGTGTCAACCGGTGAACGTGCACCAAAGAAGGCTAAGGTGCGTCTGTCAGCCAACAAGGTTATGGCCACAGTTTTTTGGGATGCACGCGGTGTCATTCATATAGATTACTTAGAGAAGGGTAGAACGATCAACGGCGAATATTATTCAGAGCTTTTAGACAGATTCAATATTGATTTGAGGCAAAAACGACCACATTTAGCGAAAAAAAAAGTGCTGCTTCATCAAGACAATGCACGAGTGCACACGTGTGTAGTCACTATGGCAAAAATTCATAAATTGGGCTACGAACTACTACCCCATCCAGCATATTCTCCAGATTTAGCCCCTTGCGACTATTTTATTTTCCCAAACCTGAAGAAATGGCTGGGTGGTAAGAGATTTGGGTCGAATGAAGAGGTTATAACCGAAACAAACGCCTATTTTGAGGGCCTTGAGAAAACCTTTTATTTGGAAGGAATAAAAAAACTGGAAAAACGCTGGACTAAATGTATTGATCTAAAAGGAGATTATGTTGAAAAATAAAACGCTTATTTGCCAATTTTTTTTTTCTTTATTCAAATAGTCACGGAGTTACCAAACAGCCCTCGTACCACGCCATACACACCTTATATGGTAATCACATGAGAATATTGGCTAAAATCAGTGTGAGTCAATATCAATACTTACATAACTTCAGGAAATTACCAGGAAATTAATTCCTATTTTGTCAATAACCAAACAGTTTTTCAGACTAAAATCGCACTAAATCAATAAATAAAATTATTGACATCTCTACCTTTATTCAAATTATTCCACCTATCGCCCCCACGTAACACTTAGCGCGGAAGATGTAAAGGCCCGCACAGCAATTAGGAATGTTTTTTCCATGCAGGGTCGGGCGTAGTTATAATAGAAATCACAGCTGTTTGCGGTACGCCCAGCTATTAGCAAATTAGATTTCGACGGGGCAGTTGTTTACCCAATCTAAGGATACTGATAATTATAAAAATGGATGATTCTGAATACAAAAGTTACAGTGCTTTTGTTAAATTAACTTGAATAATCTGCACGCATCACAATATTTAGCGGCATATGTACAAGTCCGACCCTGGTTGGCGGCATGGGAGTCAATTTCATGCTAATCGACCATTTTTGCGCCTTTTTTTATTTATCTTATATGTTTGACGACAACTATACCCGATTTTAACATAAGCATGCTCGTAGACATTATTATATCTTTCTGTATCCTACTTACTATTGCATAATACGATTCATTTATTCAGAGCTAACACCAACAAAATTTTGAGTCAGAATATGTTGAATAAATATGTTGTTTCAGTGGACGTTAGATGTGCCACTGATATTTTCCATAAGCACATATAGGTGGTCGACACTGAAAGTATAATTCATAAAATTGGAAGTCCGCCCGCCCCTGTTTCTATTTACCATATAATTACATTTTTAGTTTTGCATCAATTTCAAAGAATGCCGACTAGTGCGAATTTTATGTAATGTATCGAGTACACCTGAACTGTCGGCATTCATATTCCTCTTTTTTATCACCATAGCCGAATGAGTCTAAACTTCATATTCGTTTATAGGAAGTCAGTTGAGACAGCAGAAAAACTGAAATTCCATTAGTGTCGGCATATCTTTTGTCGCTTTGTCGGCATCTCCACGTGGACTGCCACCAGTTTATACAAGGAGCGTTAAATAATAGCGTGTCATTTATGCCTATGCAAATTATCAGCGGCAATTTGTATATTGATATAACCTCGTATAATCGCTTAATTGGTTGTGGAGTTCCTCAGAACAATACTTTATATGAAACACCAGGAAAGAGTGGCGTACATTTTTGCAGGTTTGACAGAAAACTTTAGTGAATTTCATTGTTTTGATGTTTGAGAAACTGGAGAAATAATCTTTTTTTAGACGCTTGATATATACTCTGTGCGGCTTTTTTTAGCCCCAACTTCTGATCGGTCTGACGTACAAACATGGAATGAAAATCCTTTTGAATGGTATCACGGATCCTACTTTTTAAAATAAAATACCTACATTGTAATTGATTGATAGATGGGGGGAGGGGGGGCGGGTTAGACAAACCATTTCAAAAATTTCAAATGGCATCGGGGGTCAAGTGACACATCGTTGAAAAGATAATTCAATTCTCTTTGCAACCATCTAAATTTTTTCGGATTTCGTCGATATTTTTTTTTTTAAAAAGCTGCTTTTCCGCGTAGAAGTCGGTGGACCAATTGGCAAGGAATTATTTTGCTATAACAGGGTTCTAGACGTCAAATGTAATGTATCCTAGCATATTTCATCTTGACAGTAGAATGCAAAATTGGTCATAAAAATTAAATTTCAAAAATCTTTTTTTTCAGTGTAGAGGTAGCCAGACCAATTCGCAGGGAATTATTTTTCTATCACAGGGTTCTAGGCGTCAAATGTAGAGTATCCTAGTATATTTCATCTTGACAGTCGAATGCGAAAATGGTCATAAAAATTTATATACAGAAAAAAAAAATTTTTCAGTGTAGAGGTGGCCAGACCAATTCGCAAGGAATTATTTTCCTATCACAGGGTTCTACACGGTGAATTTAATATATCCCAGCATGTTTCATCTTGACAGTCGAATGAGAAATTAGTAAAATTTTTTTTTTTTTGAAAAATCTGCTTTTCCGCGTAGAAGTCGGTGGACCAATTGGCAAGGAATTATTTTGCTGTAACATGGTCCTAGACGTCAAATGTAATGTATCCTAGTGTATTTCATTTTGACAGTCGAATGCGAAATCGGTCATAAAAATTAATTTTCAAAAATCTTTTTTTTCAGTGTAGAGGTAGCCAGACCAATTCGCAAGGAATTATTTTCCTATCACAGGGTTCTACACGGTGAATTTAATATATCCTAGCATATTTCATCTTGACAGTCGAATGCGAAATTAGTCAAAATATTTTTTTTTGAAAAAAGCTGCTTTTCCGCGTAGAAGTCGGTGGACCAATTGGCAAGGAATTATTTTACAATAACAGGGTTCTAGACGTCAAATGTAATGTATCCTAGCATATTTCATCTTGACAGTCGAATGCGAAATTAGTCAAAATAATTTTTTGGAAAAATCTGCTTTTCCGCGTAGAAGTCGGTGGACCAATTGGCAAGGAATTATTTTGCTATAACAGGGTTCTAGACGTCAAATGTAATGTATCCTAGCATATTTCATCTTGACAGTCGAATGCGAAATTAGTCAAAATAATTTTTTTTTTTTAATCTGCTTTTCCGCGTAGAAGTCGGTGGACCAATTGGCAAGGAATTATTTTGCTGTAACATGGTCCTAGATGTCAAATGTAATGTATCCTAGTGTATTTCATTTTGACAGTCGAATGCGAAATCGGTCATAAAAATTAATTTTCAAAAATATTTTTTTCAGTGTAGAGGTAGCCAGACCAATTAGCAAGGATTTATTTCCTATCACAGGGTTCTACACGGTGAATTTAATATATCCCAGCATGTTTCATCTTGACAGTCGAATGCGAAATTAGTTAAAATATTTTTTTCTTGAAAAATCTGCTTTTCCGCGTAGAAGTCGGTGGACCAATTGGCAAGGAATTATTTTGCTATAGCAGGGTTCTAGACGTCAAATGTAATGTATCCTAGCATATTTCATCTTGACAGTCGAATGCGAAATTAGTCAAAATAATTTTTTTGAAAAAAGCTGCTTTTCCGCGTAGAAGTCGGTGGACCAATTGGCAAGGAATTATTTTACAATAACAGGGTTCTAAACGTCAAATGTAATGTATCCTAGCATATTTCATCTTGACAGTCGAATGCGAAATTAGTCAAAATATTTTTTTTTGAAAAAGCTGCTTTTCCGCGTAGAAGTCGGTGGACCAATTGGCAAGGAATTATTTTACTATAACAGGGTTCTAGACGTCAAATGTAATGTATCCTAGCATATTTCATCTTGACAGTCGAATGCGAAATTAGTCAAAATTTTTTTTTTTTGAAAAAAGCTGCTTTTCCGCGTAGAAGTCGGTGAACCAATTGGCAAGGAATTATTTTACTATAACAGGGTTCTAGACGTCAAATGTAATGTATCCTAGCATATTTCATCTTGACAGTCGAATGCGAAATTAGTCAAAATATTTTTTTTTTAAAAAGCTGCTTTTCCGCGTAGAAGTCGGTGGACCAATTGGCAAGGAATTATTTTACCATAACAGGGTTCTAGACGTCAAATGTAATGTATCCTAGCATATTTCATCTTGACAGTCGAATGCGAAATTAGTCAAAATTATTTTTTTTGAAAAAAGCTGCTTTTCCGCGTAGAAAAGTCGGTGGACCAATTGGCAAGGAATTATTTTGCTATAACAGGGTTCTAGACGTCAAATGTAATGTATCCTAGCGTATTTCATCTTGACAGTAGAATGCGAAATTAGTCAAAATAATTTTTTTTGAAAAAAGCTGCTTTTCCACGTAGAAGTCGGTGGACCAATTGGCAAGGAATTATTTTGCTGTAACATGGTCCTAGACGTCAAATGTAATGTATCCTAGTGTATTTCATTCTGACAGTCGAATGCGAAATCGGTCATATAAATTAATTTTCAAAAATCTTTTTTTTCAGTGTAGAGGTAGCCAGACCAATTCGCAAGGAATTATTTTTCTATCACAGGGTTATAGACGTAAAATGTTATGTATTCTAGCATATTTCATCGTGGCAGTCGAATGCGAAATTTGACAAAAACATTCATTTTCAAAATTCCCTTTTTTCAGTGTAGAAGTAGCCAGACCAATTCGCAAGGAATAATTTTGATATCACACCTAGGTATCTAGACTTGAAATATAATTTACTTCTATATATTTCATCGTGAGAGTCGGATGCGAAATGTAATGTAAACCAGCATATTTCATCTTGAGACAGTTGTATGGGACATTAGTCAAAATATTTTTTTTTACTTTTTATCCGCTTCCTTTTCACTGGACCAATTCGCAATACTATATTTTGCTATATAATGTATCCTACCATATTTGAAAGAGAAACAGTTTTTGTTTATATTTTAGTTTTTACTCATCACAGCATTAGCTAGCAGCTAAACAACGATCATTTTGTTCACTATCAACCAAAAATCAAATCACGGCCGCCACTGGTCAATCGGAAATTTTGGCAGCCAGCTTTGTCAGCTGACTTCACACTGGTTTTATTTTTGGAGGAAATTTGTGATATCCCACATTTTCCTTCTTGCCATATGTCCTGCATCCTGGGACTGAACAACTAGGATTGTATTTTCCCATATTTGGCAGTCTATCAACGGTATAAACCAAAAAAATACGAACAGAAACAGAAATCGAGTATGGAAATATCCTTAATCAACAGAATGAATCAGATCAATAACTCACAAATCATGACTTCAAAAAACACGTAAAATATTTGTAAACTACACTGAAACTATCGTTCAAGTCTTTTAATAGAAACACAATAACTTTTCAGTTAAAGAAATCACAAATTTTCACAAATTGTTTGAAAATAGGAGAACATATCATCAAAACGCCATGCAACCTTGAATTGCAGAAGCATTAATTCAAAACTAATCGGAGATGAAAAATCACCTGACTGAAACGGTCTTTAGAGTCTTTCAATAGAAACACAATCACTTTTTAGTTAGAGAAATCACAAATTTTCACAAATTGTTTGAAAATAGGAGTACAGATCGTCAAAACGCCATATAAACACGTGTAAAGTCAAAACCCTTTGTCCGTGATTGGTAGTTCAAAGTCTTGCTATAGGTGGCACTGCGATCTTATTTTAGCATTAAAATCAGGGTTTTCTGAAGGAACCTGCATTAAAATGACGTCAAATATTCATGTTTGTAACTAATCACGCTAGATGACACTCGCGTTTGCGTCCAACACCAATTACACAGGCATTGACTATCTTACTTCTATATAAACAATGCTAGATTGCTAGAACGTATTTTCAAGATTTGTATCTTGACGAACACACTGCACATGCGTACTTGTTTTCTCTCTCTCTCTCTCTCTCTCTCTCTCTTCAATTATTGTCCGTCGGCTTCCATTCGGCGCCTTGTAGGTGCCCTGCTGCGAGAAATCCGTTCCCATCCGGCCTTTAACCGGCGTAGACAGCAAGGTTTCATCAGGGAAATGCAGTTGTCTTGCTCTAGGCAATACTGCATCCCATATTTTACACTGTTTAATTTTTAACAAAACACTTCATATTTAATTTGTCAAATGCACGTCTTTTGGCGAAAGAAAATAAGATCGCAGCGCCACCTATAGCAAGACTTTGAACCACGAATCACGGACAAAGGTTTTTGACTTTACACGTGTTTATATGGCGTTTTGACGATCTGTACTCCTATTTTCAAACAATTTGTGAAAATTTGTGATTTCTATAACTAAAAAGTGATTGTGTTTCTATTGAAAGACTCTAAAGAACGTTTCAGTAAGGTGATTCAAAGGTATTTCATCTCCGATCAGTGTTGGCAACCGTACCTTATTTAAGGTACATGTACCAATTTTTGCGTCGTTGTACCTTGTACCTTAACAATGTGACTAGGTACGCTATTTGTACCATATTTCGTGTAAAATAAGAGGAACCACTTGACATGATGCTGAATAAGGTTACCGATACTGACTGGATGTACACGAAGTACACAGTACACGTAACATGAACACAACAAGTCCACAGGCACATATAAACGTGTATTGTGCTCTGTGCCACAACTATATTCTATGATCTCAGACGTGTGACATGTGACAATTTTGAAAAGTCAGAAGTCAGACAAATGACAAGTGACAAACGTTGATTTTGATTATCAAACATCAAACTTATTTTGTTTTATCTTTTATTATTTATTGATATTGGTCTTGATCATGAATTCGGATTCATCGGACTCAGCTGCAGAGACTCCTAAGAAAAAAAATAAACGAGTACAAAAACTTAGGAAAGAGTGGATGGGTGGAAATCTTTTGAAGATGTGGCTGAAACCAGTTGCAGGAGATGTTTTTAAAGCATTCTGTTCATTTTGTAATACATCGCTGAAAGCTCTTTACTCCTTAAAACAACATGCTAAATCATCATCAACCTTTTTGTGTTTTTGTGGTAGAGACTGAAACCAATGTACCTGTTGTTTTTGTTTTGTTTTAGTATATTTTTATAACCTTTTTGTGTTTTTATTAACTCATTTTCTGGCTAACGTGTAGGACGGAAATATATTTGACAGTTACTTTCGATTTTTTTTTTTTTTAGTTCAAAACTCAATCCTCATCATAAACTGATTAAAAATAGAGAATTTGAGGTTACGTTCTCTGTTGATGCTTTGCTTATTAGTTTGTGTTTGATTGTTTGCCTTTGGATTTCTCTTTTATTGAAATGTTTGCCTTATTTGGCTGGATCTGCTCCGAATAAACATTAAACTTGTCATAATTTTGACAGAGGTTTGTTTTGGTTTTGAATCAATTTTTGACAAGAATGACATTTGACATTTGTGACGTCATGACTCCTCGTCTAGGGAAGATAGGAACGAACTTATTGGCATGTATTCCTTTATACGCATGCGCAAAATTGGTTATATCTTCTGTCACTTATAATGACGTCACAATTTAATGTACCTTATTTTTATCTGAGATACCTTATTTTCATTCGGTTGGTACCATATTTTCATCGCTCATGGTTGCCAACACTGTCTCCGATTAGTTTTGAATGCTTCTGCAATTCAAGGTTGCATGGCGTTTTGATGATCTGTTCTACTATTTTTAAACAATTTGTGAAAATTTGTGATTTCTTTAACTCAAAAGTTATTGTGTTTCTATTAAAAGACTTGAACGATAGTTTCAGTATAGTTTACAAATATTTTACTTGTTTTTGGAGGTCATGATTTGCGATCAATTATTAATCTGATTCATTCATCAGTCTGTTTATCAAACAAGCATATACTTCGATATTATTTAGCTTGCCAATTTTCAGTTTCAAAATCCATGCTTTCCTTTGGTCAATTTCTTCAATCTGGTTGAAACAATTGGTGATTTTTAACCTTGCTTTTATTTTTGGGGGAAATTTGTGATATCCCACATTTTCCTTCCTGCCATATGTCCTGCATCCTGGGACTGAACAACTAGGATTGTATTTTCCCATATTTGGCAGTCTATCAACAGTATAAACCAAAAAAATACGAACAGAAACAGAAATCTTGTATGGAAATATCCTTAATCAACAGAATGAATCAGATCAATAACTCACAAGTCATGACTTCAAAAAACACGTAAAATATTTGTAAACTACACTGAAACTATCGTTCAGGTCTTTTAATAGATGCACAATCACTTTTCAGTTAAAGAAATCACAAATTTTCACAAATTGTTTGAAAATAGGAGAACAGATCATCAAAACGCCATGCAACCTTGAATTGCAGAAGCATTCAAAACTAATCGGAGATGAAATTCCTTTAAATCACCTGACTAAAACGTTCTTTAGAGTCTTTCAATAGAAACACAATCACTTTTTAGTTAGAGAAATCACAAATTTTCACAAATTGTTTGAAAATAGGAGTACAGATCGTCAAAACGCCATATAAACACGTGTAAAGTCAAAAACCTTTGTCCGTGATTCGTAGTTCAAAGTCTTGCTATAGGTGGCGCTGCGATCTTATTTTCTTTCGCCATTAAAGGCCGATTCAGATACATGGGTGTCCATGCAGGGTTTTTGACCCTGCATGAGAAATGCATGCCTGTCGACGTTCACATCTGTGCCTGCCGGCTTGCGTCAAAAACGCGGGGTGAGCATGCACATGATCTAGTGATTTCTCAACATAGATGCGTTTTTGATGAAATATCCGTACCTTTCCGTTGTTGGCAATAATGAACTTGGAAAGTAATAAAGATTATATAAGGGTTAATAAATATTAAACAAAGTGTTAATTTTTACAACTGTGTCCGGAACTAAAAATTATCATTTATTTATAAATTCTCCTTCTATTGTTCAGAATTCCAAAGGCATTTGGAATTCACAACTACCCTTCAGGCCCTACTGAAGCTGCAGGTGAAAATAGTTTTACCAACTTGTTTCGATATGGTTTCATGACATTTATTATCAAGGGCTGCATCTCGATGGTCACATATTATGGAAGTGGATTAGTTTTGCCTGGTAGTTATATTGGTTCAGGAACTTGAAATATGGGCTTCTACAGAACACACACCATCTGAAATTCTCCCATTTGTGCCCTCATCAAAGTACAAAAATATGTAGTTTAGTTTGAGAAACTTGAGCCATTACTACTACTAGCAGGTGCTTGAAACATGATGTTTTCCAATTCTGCATATGGTTATCTACTAGTAATCCACTCTTCTGTTTCATTCATAGATATATATTATATCATTGTTTATATAGAAGTAATTATATATACTTGTTTCATTCGGATACTGACAATGGAGAAAAGATGGACAGCCTGCGTCGGACGATATATTACTAATGTGGTTGAGAAATGTATTGAATACTAATATACTATTAAACATAATAATTGATTACTTTGCAGTTCAGTTGATACAATGATACTTTTAAGTTGTAATCCTTTTCTGCAATATTTTCAGGATGTATATAGGTATTTCATGTTTTCATATTTGTATAAGAAAATATGAAATATTCAGGGAAACTGTATGAAAATGCAAAAAGAAAAATTATACAAATCTTTCAAAAACCATTGTTTAGAGTATTTATTATACGTTGCATTGGTTATCGGATACCTCTGGAATTATTACAAAGATTGTGGAGTGACTGACTCTAAAAGAGTAGTTCAAACTGTAGGTAATGGTGGGATATATAAGCCTATTCACAAGCTGAAATAGTGCCTCTGAATGAGGGATTTTTTTCTATCAGCTACTCTACCGTTAAAGTACCTGACTTTTGAAAGGTAGGTATGTTCATTCATTCTGATAGAATTTTTGAAACTTTCAGGATCATATCCCACATCATCATTCAAGTTTAAATTCTTTATATCCTTTCAATCATGGTCTAACCCACTATCTCCTTTCATTTCCCATTAATAAATATACAGCTCCATAAATGAAATAATTGCGACTTCCAAATTATATATAAATATTTTTTTGTAGGAGCTGATAAAATATGTTATAGGATAAAATAAGGTTGATATAAATAAACCAAGGATAAAAGATTCACATTCAGTGAAATATAGTACGGAATAATTTGAAAAACTCAAAATTCATTCTTACAGGATTGACAACATTATTACAGAACCAAATGAAATATGACCTTGAAATAGAAACGCACGTGAAAGGCACATATGTGAATGGTCGTGCAGTTTTCAGGCACAAGCGTCAAAAATGCATATGCGTGTAAATCGCACGTGCATCAAATCCCTGCGTGGGCACCCATGTATCTGAATCGGCCTTAAGACTGCGGACATCACACACATTAACCTGACTTCCAACACAAGACCGCCGTCTGACCTCAACCACTGCCGGAAGTCGAATCGCGTATATGTGTTTTGTTTTTGAAAATCTTAAAATTTTGTCTTCTCGAATATATGTCTTCTCGAACATAATGGCAGCAGCAGTGGCGTCACCCCTCTCTATTGATAAGACAACCAATGGCAAACATGTTTAGACGACGCTGAAAATTCAAGGTCACGCTGCTGAAAGTTTGATTCATTTAAACTTTTTGCAGTAAAATCTAGCAGTGTTCGCATTTATAACCTTAAAATTATCTTGAAATTGAGAAAGCTTTTATGATTCCTTTCTACTGCTTTTAACAAACAATCAGTTGAAAATTTCTATTCCAATGTCATTCAATCAGATAACAGCGTCAAAAGGGGCGCAGTCACTGCCACTATGTAGTGCCACTTCTACTGACTTTATGTGAAATAGCCTTAACGATTAACCTGCTGGCGCCATCTTGGAATGTAATAACAGCAAATTTGCAATTTGGTGATCTGAAATAGTGTTAAATTTTAGACTCTGTCCAAATATTAAATTTTGGTCAAACCTGTTAGGGATCGATCATTATCAGACATCACGATATGACTTATTTTATAAATCTGCTTGTTCTTCTTAAAATCATTAATTTGTAATTGTACTCATTAATTTTGTTATGTATTTCACCCAATTTTACTTCTACTCAAAAAATTCATAAACATTTAAATATAACCAAAAAAGGCTTGTTGCACTTAGTTCTTGGTATGTACTCGCTTGAGGGGGCAGGGGAAGGTTTGTCGTGTGCACCGGGGCTTCTTGGACTAGCTCTTGGTATATGAGAGTTACTGCTGACAGTTTTGTTGCTTGGTTCGAGTTCGACTCTATACTCATATCCAAGTACGTCACTATGACGCGTTGATGCTACAAGATTCTGATTGGCTAGAGCATTAAACCCTCCTTGTTAAATTTTAATCTCCTTGACCCCAGTACAGTGAATGGCGCAAGACTAGTGCAACACTAGTTTTACCAATGGAATAGAGGACTTATGGTGGATTTATGCAGCAATCATAAGTCTTAAGTCATAAGGAAGAATATTCGTCAATGATTGGTTGGTTGGAAAATACGGACCAACCAATCATTAACTAAATATTCTTCCTTATGACTTAAGACTTATGATTGCTGCATAAATCCACCATTAGGATAAGGATGCAGTCATGCCACCACACAACTTTTGGCTTTAAAACTACTGGCATGTTTTTCGGCATTTTTTCTTCATGTCAGCGTTCCTGGCAGCCTCAGGAACCCCGTAATGTGATTTATATTGTTTATAACTACGGGAATATTGAGATTTTCCATAAAATACAAAACACTAGGGACTTTAATTTTGTTTAGTGATTTTTCTTTCAAAATGGCGCTAATTTCAAAATATATCATTTTCCTGAATTTAAAAAAAATTGCGTATTTCACGTTTCCTAGTTGCCAAATAGTTGATCGATATAGAAAATATTCTGAGTGGTAACTTTCGCGGATAAACAAACCTTATTATCTTTCTACGAAGGCGTAGAAGCGCCAGATGTAGTGATTTTTTCTAATTCCTAGATAAATCTGTCTATTAGACAGTTATTATAATTGACAGATATAATTGTCTAAATAGACAGGTTTATCTGGCGCTTCTACGCCTTCGTACATTTCTGATTGAAATGCTCTTGGCCTGAATACTTTGAGGTTACATCTTACATCACAGAATTTGTATCAGTTTTGTGGGTATGTGTTACATTTTAATCATAACAGTTAAAATGGTGGAATTTTATTTCTACATTTGAACTTTTTCATGGAACGAATGTGCACTGACAAAGAAATAACCCTACACTCAGTGCAGCATTTGCCCGTCCCGTAGCAAGAGCAAATTAGCCAGTGGCAGTAAGCAAATGCTACTGGCCCCGCGTCTGGGGGGCCTCGCGCCTGTGCGCAAAGTAAAAAAAAAACTATCAAGTAAGATATGTGTTTTTTATACCACCTACCGAAAATGAATAAAGTTAGAAATGGGAATATAGCGTGGAATGAAATTCTAGAACACTTGCAAGCGACTAACGCTTCGTTGCAGTCGTCCGATCAAGACCTTAACACGAGATAGGTACGCTCTTTATAAATCATTACAAGGCTACTTCCAAGCAATACGAATCCAAATTTTCAAATATATTGGCAAAAGCCAAAGCCCTAATTGGCTGTGAAGAATATCAGCAATTGACTTTAAGAAAACGCAAGCGAAATACAAAGTACGACCATTTCAGCAGTAGCTCTACTCACAGACCTCATAAAAGAAGGCTCTACTGCACTCAAAGAAATTGTAGAACATCACACATCTGGACAATGTTTTGAAATTCATGTTTTTATTGTTATAATTGTCTGCATTAGCTAAACGCATGGAAGCTTACCATCAAGTGACTGGTGTATTTGGAATACTTCGGCAGAAAAGATCTTGAAAAGAACTATCGTCAATTATTTCCTAGAGGATGTGGAAGACTGGATGAACTGGTGCAGTTTGCGAAGCTGCTGAAAACAGATATGTGATTGCTGATATTGACAGCAGAAAGAAAAAGCACGAGGCTCAGGAACTTCAAGTTTATAAACTGTTAACATAAAATTAATTGGAATCGTGTTTCCCAAATGTTGGAATAGTGTTTCGCATTCACTTGATTTTGATAATCACCAACTACAGCGGAGAATGTTCTTTTTCAACATTAAAACGTTTTAAAAATGTGTTAACGAGCACAATGGGACAAGAACATCAAACGACCTCAATATGATGAACATAGAAAGTGATTAACTCAGAAATATTGATTTGACGAGTGTTATCTCCAAATTTGCTTGGATTAAAATCATGGAAAGTCTTTTTGTAAATGTGCTGTTTTATTTTATATTCTATACTTTAGTACTTAATGCAAATCAAGGGCCTCTTGTTCACATTTGCTACGGACCCCACTGTGGCTTTATCCGGCACTTCCTAGACCACACAATACCTCTTTCAATAACAAAATTCTAGCTCTAGTTTTGAATTTAGCGCCATTTTGAAAGAAAACTCCCTAAACAAAATTAAAGTCCCTAGTGTTTTGTATTTTATGGAAAATCTCAATATTTCCGTCGTTATGAACAATTTCAATCATATTACGGGGTTCCTGAGGGTGCCAGGAACCCTAACATGAAGAAAAAATGCCGAAAAACGTGTCAGTAGTTTTAAAGCCAAAAGTTGTGTGGTGGCATCATTGAATCCTTATCCAAAGTAGTTTCAGCTGTTTTTTGTCGTTGAACCGTTTTCAATAAAGTTTTAAAAACTTCATCAATTTTAAGTCATAGATTTGACTATGGTTTCAATGTGGTGCATTTCGTTTCAAAACATTCCGTCTACGACGTCATTGTTTTAACGCTAAAATGACAAAAACAGCTTAAAGCTGTTTTTTTGTCGTACCAATTTTTTGAAATCATTTGGGTCGTTTTAAAACCTTTTCATTTTAGCGTTGAAACAATGACGTCATAGACGGAATGTTTAAAACGAATTGCACCATATTGAAACAATAGTCAAATCTATGACATAATTGAAAAACTTTTTAAAACATTTTTAAATACGGTTCAACGACAAAAATCTGTTGACAGTGTGACGGGTGACAAGTGACGGTTGACGGTGAAGTGACGTTTGATCATAGAACTAGTTCTGTGCGTTTTACTCGCTGTGCCGTGACGTAACGTAAAAATCATAAAATCATTAAAATCTTTCTTTCATTTTGAAACTTTCACGTGTGAAGGTTGTGTTCGTAACGTTTGCGTACTCTTTTTCGTAAACTTGCAATTTATTCATCAATCAATCGAAATGGCTTTTGGTAGTTTGAAAACCGAAAAAGAAATTAAGGAACTAAACAGCTTTTTAGAAGATAAAAGTTATATTAGTGGGTGAGTATTTTGTTTGCAAAAATCCAAGTTCTTTTCACACCAGTTTTCATCTCAAGACATCCGATGAATTAAAAAACTATAACATTGATGTAATGATCAAATATTTATGACCAAAAATGTCGAAAAACTGATTGGGGTAGAGCTCTTTATGATTTTAGGTAACTTCCCATTCCAAATTTTACAACAGCTGTGTTCTCTACACTTCTTGAATTTCGATATCTCGAGTATTTTTCATTCATTTCATTTGAAAATCTATTTTCATTACATTTTTGATTATACAAACAATATTGAATTGTTGAATGCTACACACAAATGACAACTATTGACACAAGTACAATTTAAATTTTATACATATAATTACATAAACAATAATAGTACCTGCTTGAAAATATAGAGTATTCTAAAAAAATTAAAATCTTAAAGGTGAGATTTGGCGTTCTCTTGCTGAAAGAAGAGAACATATGAAGATATTGGTGTCACACCCAAATCATTCTATTCATGCCATGAACCTTTAGGTAGATGTCTACAAAAGGCTGTGTAGTCTCTGCTATATTTTGTTTCAGTTTGGTCAGGCAGAGCAAACAGGTTGTAACGAAATGGGTACTACATTATCTGCAATATAATTATCCGTGTCTAAACATTCTAGAGGGAAATCAATGTTGACATTGTTTTTCACTCTTTACGAAAATCGTTTAAAATTAATCCATGTTTCAACAATGAGTTCATATTATTTCTTCTATCTTTATATTCTGATCAAGTTGGTTTTTCACCATCTTCCAGAATTTTTTTTTTTGTAAATGAGTCCTGACAATGTGATTGTTTGAGCTGACCTGATCTCTCTGGAATTAGTAGTGAAAAGTTCTAGAAGAGATCAAATATAACAGAGCAAAGGCCACAGAAGGTACATTTTAACAAAGATTGTCCAATAAAAAATTTAAGTATTTTTGAGTTATTTCCTAGGAATCTTATGCTTTTTCATGATTGATAAATTTTTCGTGTATTACGGTCAAATTTGATTGAAATGTTAACATCTAGACCTTGCAATAAGTATTTGAGAATTTCTTGGGAATCGTGTTGGGATGAACCCATGAAACAAAGAGACATTCTTTGTATTTCACTTTTGATTGAAATCGTATTCACCAGTACATCTGGCGAATTATCTGACCAGAGTTCATTTATTACTTTCACAAATGCTTTTTTCTACAACTGCTTACCAAAGTAGCCTTAGACGCTTTCTGATCTCAACGCAAAGTTAACGTTTACCCAGAAATGTCATTTTGTGACAGCTATTTCGCTCTAGAGCGAAAATATTGAAAAAACACTCGAACTTCACAGCTTTTGTTGAAGACGAACCTATTCTTGTATGATGGAAAGTATAGAAAATAAATTCTAAGCACTCTAACCCTTTCGCTCATGGTGTCCTAAATTTAGTACACAACTTTCTTGTTTTTTTTTGTGTGCAGAAAACTGTTTAATCCAAGTATTGTTGCCATGGTTTTATAAGTTGTTATTTTAGTTGCCAACTGTAATTTTATCTGTCATCTATCAGATTCTTCAGGAAGTATTTTAGAAAACTTCAGCTGACGAGAATGGACGAATCCTATCATCTGGGTCACCAGTTTGGTGTATGTCATTTTTGAATTTCTCAGTGTGGAATTTATTCATCGAAAAAAATACTGTGTGTTCACATTAGAGTGTTTTACGTACTCGATTCAAAATATTTAAACATTTTATCACTATTTTGAAGTTTTGAACATGAATTTCGGTGTGCTAAATTTAGTACACTGTGAGCTAGTGGCATTGCATATGT
Organism: Chrysolina oricalcia; assembly: GCA_944452925.2. Taxonomy (NCBI): domain Eukaryota; kingdom Metazoa; phylum Arthropoda; class Insecta; order Coleoptera; family Chrysomelidae; genus Chrysolina; species Chrysolina oricalcia. The sequence goes on along the minus strand of OX101814.2, from coordinate 22,663,287 downwards.
GGTAGACATAACCTCACTTTATATCATTAAAAAATGTATTTTTTGTTATTTTCACAATACCATTGATTGACATGGTTATTAGAAGGGCCTTAAGTAATCAGAAGCTATTATCAATAATAGAAAACAATTTATCTGATAGAATGTCAATGGAATCGAAAGTGACTTGAGTTAGGGCACTAATTTGGAAGCTACTGGGGGTAAATTTCATGAGTAGGAGATTGATTCAGAATGCTCGTTTATTTACTTGGACATAGGTTCAGAGGAAGAACAAGAATACGGGTAGTTACATTAGCACAAAAACTTGCCAGAATCAACTGAATTACCTACCTACATTTTGATATATAAAAATAGTCTTGGAATATTACAGAGTATGCTGCGACATTTCTACTTTCGTTTTCGGATATTTTTTGATTTGCACGAAACATTTTTACTGAATAGCAATGACTATCACAAAATTTGTGTTCTCATATTATAATATCCCATATACCGTTTGCTCATGCTGTACTAAATTTAGCACAGTCCATATCACAAAAATTGGCTGTCGCAAAAAATTTTCTATAGGCTCAAAAATCTTAAAAAAATTCATTTATTATATTTGCAAAATTCAAAATTTTTTATTTCAAAATACAAAAATTCATGAGTGAAAGGGCTAAGCTGCACTGAGGTGGTGCAGAGGTAAGCATTGCTGCTAGTAAACTGAAGGCCAGTGGTTCGATTTCGGCATTTGTTCTGCATGTAATTTTTCTTTTTGTTAGAGATGTGAATTATTGGATATTTGGATAGCTTATACATTTGGGATTACTATAGAGTCTTAATTTCCTCTTAGGTAATATTATGTGTTGAATGAAGTATCGATCGTTTTTATTGTCTAAGAGCTGCATTTGTAGAAAAAATCATGTGTGTATTTCGAGCACAAAGTGTCATTGCCGCTCTCCAAAGTTTACCACGCTCCGCTTCGCGCCGCATGGTGACTCTCTTCGTCGAGCGGCAAACAATCACTTTGCGCTCTAAATACAAAAATAGCTATTATTAAATAACCGGTCATGTTAGATGAGATCGTATTAATATCCTTGATGTATTTGTCACTCATCAGATATTCAAATGTTTTTGAGTGTTTGAAAAACACTTTACTCTTCACAACAAAGTAAGGCAAATAAACAATATCATACTGAAATAAAATGTGCCAATAAACATTTATTGCTGCATAGTTTTTCATTCTTGAAGAAAATAATGTATAAAATAGTTATTTATGCAACAAGTGCAAAAAGTGAATGTTTATTGCACTCGACGTGAAATTGTCTGACGAGGCCGTTAGGCCGAGTTGGACAACACGTCGAGTGCAATAAACAATTTTTGCACGAGTTGCATACAACATTTTTTCTACGTTCATGCAAAAAGCAAAAAATGATTTATTGAGGTGCGGCACTAGGTGTAGGAAAATTAAAAGCGCAACTTGAATACTTTATTATTAATATCGATTTGCATTGAAACAGGAACTAATACGTTACGAACAATTTAACTCAAACTTTATTTTTACCCTCAATACTGAAAGTGAATGAACAATTGGTGCAATTTTCAATATGAATATTTCGTAGTGAAGTACCTATTGCCAATCTCACAGAATATCTGCTAAATATGTAGTAGGTTTAAACGTTTATGTTTGTCATGATGACAGCACGTTGAAGTAGAATGACAGATGAGTGCAATAAAGAACTTCTTTTTCCACTGAATATAGTTCAATAAAGTTTTGCTTTTTGCATGAATGTAGAAAAAATTATTTTATTTTACTACGTTTATATTAGGTCTCTTGTCTGTTTTGCAAATTCTCAGGATCGGGTTGCTAATGAGAATCTAATGGTTTCAGCACAATATAAATCAAATCAAAATATGCTTTATTGTCGAAAATAAAATAATTTTTGTTGACAAAGCAAGTAAATATAAACGTAAAAGTGAATTTGTAAATAACAATCACAAACACTTTAAAATAAATTAGTGAGAGCCGCACTATAAAATTTAATTAAAAGCTTATCCTTATAATAAATTAAAATCAAATAAATAGTAAAACAGAACAACACAAGGTACACAAGTCAATCAAATAAAATTTGGTAAATAATTCAGTAAGAAACAGGTTAAAAAAAGAACAAGAGAAAAAATAAAACAAAACATTTATCATCGTAATATTATTGCTTATTGTAATAAGCTTTCTTAAATAATCTTTTCTTTGCATTTTTTCGAAAGCTTTTCAGGGAAGTGATGAATTGTATTTCATGGAGTTTTTTGTTAACCTTTTCGGGACGGAAGACGTTTTTACATTCTGTGCTGGCTGGACGGCTGCGGTAAGCGCGCGCCACTCCGGGCGCTTCCCGTCTTCAACGCTAATCTATGTGTAGGGAAAAACTTTATAATTTTTAGTTCTCTTCTGTTACGCAGTGAAAAAAACTCGTATTATTGGAGAAAAAGTTTTAATTTGAAGAGAATACTTATATGAGGAGTAACTTATCAAAACGCATTATGTCACACAAAACCGTTTTTTCAGTAGGGGCAAAAAACTGTTTATAGCTAAAAACTATGACGTAGGGAACAGTTTTTGGGTTGGACTCAAAGGTGTACACACATAGACCCGAATAATAACCTTATTTAAATCAAAAGTAGTATGAGTTTCCAGAAATATGGTAAAAATTCTTGGACATAATGCATTTTGTTGCATCATGTTGGACAAAATTCAATTTGTTGTGTTTGGTGCTGGACTTTGGGTAAAATCATTAAAAAAACCTACTCGTGGGACAAAGTAATGTAATATTAATAAAAATATAAGGTTGATGAACATAGTATAATAATTAACTCGTACTCCTGTTCTCGTTCAGGTCTTTTTCAACAGTCACACTATTTTCGAGATCCATAACGAAGGCGTGTACTGAAACGGAGTTTGAAAACACACAATATATATTTGCAGGTTAGAAATCGACTGAAATCACCTGTTGAGTTTCCGCGCGTCTCGATGCGCTGATTGGCCAAGTGACATGATGCATTTTGAACCAAGCATTTCGTTGGACATAACGCGTTTTGATGTGGTGGTTCGATTTCGCAGTTGAATTATGATGGGACATAATGCAATCTGATAGGTTTCAGGTATGTGCATTCAAGCAATGATCATGGAGACTCCAAAACCACATCGAACTCGATTTTGTACCGAAATGGACAAAATGCGTTTTTATAAGTTGCTCCTCATATTAAACCGGCAATAACCAGAAAAATTCAAATAAAAAATAGCGTGGGGTGACCAGTCCAGCAACCAATGAATGTTAATATGGGCGTGTCTAATGACAGTATTGGTTACTGTAATAACATGCCATTATGAAACTCCGGTTGATTCCCGTCCCAAACCCCGACTCCATGTTCGCCACTTTAGTGGTTTCCCGTTAGGCTGGCACGATAATTTTTAGCCACTCCTGTGGCTTCCCGTCACGAAAAGCTTAAGGAGGATTTTCGTATGGGTAAGGGAATACAGCCTTCATTTCTTGTTTTATAAATTCTTACTTCACTAATATCACTAGATGCTGTGCCATATTTTATGTGAATGAGGCATACAGTTTCTAGAATGAATAAACAGGAAACTGTTAATTTATTCTGGCTAATAAAAAAGGGGTTTACAGTGATCACGGTACTGAGTTTTGCATAAATATCTTATTGCCCTTTTCTGTAAGACGAACACAGATTGAAATATTTGATCACTGCATAGTCCCCAGAAGGCAATACCATACCTTAATTGGAAAAATAAACCATCTTAGCTGAGGCTGAATGGACCTTTACGTTTACGAAAAATAAATTGCAAAACTCGTTTAAATCGATAGTTTCTAGTCTGAAACGTCCATTTAACAAAGAGTTCCACATTTGAAAGTGTGACGCTGACGTCACGTTCATCGGAAACACTCCTCACCATAATCCACTTTCCGAAACAGGCAATACCGTTCTCTTTAAAAATACAGCTTCTAGCTTGATATAAGCCTTTGAGAAATAATTAAAACTTTGTCACTTGATCAACTCAGAGAAAAAAATCTACATATTACCTATTTTTATTGTATTTATAGTTTTCAAATTTTCTTAACCACCAACCTTTTAATGAGAAACGAGCATTGGCAATACCGCAAATCGCAATAACCTGCTCATTATTCATCGGGTGAAATCAAATCAGATGTTATAGCAATGTCTATGATTTCATTGTAAATTTCATCTCTTTGAATGTGGTTTTTCAAGTACAAAGCACTTTTTCGACATATTCACTTTATTGCAGGGATACATTTACAGGAATTAAAATAATTTCAGAACACAAACAACAGAAACTTTCAAAACTTTGAAAACCGCATTAACCTCGAATAAGAAATCACGTAGGGCCTGTTCGTGTGCAGCATAAATATTTGATGGAACTGCCTGACTTTTATCCAATTTTAATGTAAGCGAGTTAACAGACAAACGAATCTTATTAGTTTGCTCCGTGAAACAGACGAACGAACCCGTCTGACAACTGTCATACGACACATTGTATTTGAATGAGTATTTGGTGCACAACTTTAACAACGTTGCCAAGTCTAGTTTTGATGAACGTGACGTCACGAATCAATTTTCTTCTGATTATAGAGAAACAGCGATCAGAAAATGAAAAATTACGAGTGATATTAGCGTATATACTTTCTCATTACAGTGTTTTCTCATATCTCGTGGAAAGGTCCATTCAATTCTCTTGAGACTGTTTTGATGGCAAAGCAGCCAGAGGCTACCTTTTTACTCAGGGTCGTCACATGCTCAATAATTTTCAACTTATTGTCTATAAATAGACCAAGAAACTTTGTTTGTGGTTTATAACTATCAATATAGGAATTTTATAAGACTTTCTCATATTTATCAATCAACAAAGGTACAGATCGACAAGCGTAAGGATGCCTCTGAGATGCGCATATAGTCAGAGTATTCCCACGCATTCCAAGTAACATCAGGAGTTCCCAAAGGGTCACACCTGGGCCCCATCTTGTTCAATTTATTTATTGATGACATCACTTCCTGTCTTCCAAATAGCAATGCCTTATTATTTGCTGATGATCTGAAATGCTTCAGAACTATAAGTGTTTTTGAAGATGTTCTTCTTCAATCTGATCTAGATAACCTTTCAACATGGTGCTCATCAAATGGCATGGACTTGAACTCCGATAAATGTCACAATATGCGTTTCTACCGTTCCCATCACCCAGTTTTATTCGATTATGACATCAACAGGCAGTTGCTGAACTGAGTTGACCAAATTAGAGATCTTGGTGTTATCCTTGACTCTTCTCTCAGCTTCAATTCCCATATTACAAATATAGTGCAAAAAGCCATGAAAATGTTAGGCTTAATCAAGAGAACAACTCGTGATTTCAATGATATAACTGCAATAAAAGCTCTCTATTGCTCCTTAGTTCGAACTAATCTTGATTACTGTTTAACAGTCTGGTCCCCACACTACACAACCTATATAACGAAAATTGATAGTATTCAAAATAACTTCCTAAGGTACGTTGCTTTCAAGTCAGGTCTTCAATGTGAATATGCACTACTGGAATACCCCCACTCTTGTGGTCCGCAGAAAACAGAGATCATTCTACTCTTCAATATTATAAATGGCAGATACGATTGCCCATTTCTTCTTTTGAAAATTAATTTCTTGGTACCTTATCGGTCATCTAGACAAGTTCAAACATTCCACATACCTTTCCACAGGTTCAACTATACTCTCAATAACTACTTCTCACGAACACTCAGATTGACAAATTCCCTCAACGAGCTCCCATGATTTGGTACATTAAGTAGTTTTAAGGCGCATCTTCAACAAATCAACTTGTAAATAAATATTTAAATATTTATTCTAAAAGATGTAAAGCTGTCATATTAAGTCATATTACCACTGTACTCCGTATTTTATTTGCTTACACAATTTAATTATTTTTTTTCTTAAAGGGCTTTCCCGTAAATAAATAAATGAATAAATAAACTACACTACACGCGCTTAGCGAAAGATTTAAACTAAATGATGAGCTAGTGACTAGAAATTTTGAATATATCTCAGAACTCGATGACAATGCAATATTATTGTGTATGTTGCAATAATTTAATAATAATGTTTATACGATGAGCATAGCTCAGAAATGGATGACAACGCAACATTTTTGCCTAACGTGTTATAATAATTTAATAATAATAATTTGTTTCTGGTACAGATTTTGCAATCGATATTAAATCAACGTTAAAAAATGTAGCTCAGAACTGGATGACAAATATCATTGCATAATATGTTAATAGTGATAACACAATAATAATAATGTTTTCCAGGTTTTCTTTTTCGGTACAAATTTTGCAATCGATTTCAAACCAACTTTGAATATAGCTCAAAATTGAATGTCAATGCAATATTATTGCATACGTTAATATAATGATTTTATTGTTTGTCTGCTCGGTACACATTTTTCAACGCTTTTAAACTAACTTCCCCGTTACGTAACTAACTAACTTCCCCGTTACGTAACTAACAAGAATAAAAAGCAGAAAATAATTTTTTAATTATTGATTTTTTCAATATACCAAGTTTTTAAAACTGACTAAATAGAATAAAATACATAATTGATGCATCAATAGTTCAACTTTTTTGTGTTATATCTACTTAAATTATCTGATAAAAATTGTTCAAGCTTAAAAACAAAAACAAATATTGTCCGAGATTTGTGAAAAAATAAGGAACCATTTTTACTTCGTTATTATTAGTTCATTATTTAGATAAAAGTTCTTAATTCAACTGTTATTTTTCCAGCTTTGTCCTGAGTCAAGAGGATCTTAACGTGTTTTCGCGACTCTCAAAGGCCCCAGGTTCCAATTTCCCGCATGCATTGAGATGGTACAACCATGTCAGTGCGGTGGGTGGAGTCAAGACTAACAGTGCCAGTCCATTAGTAACAGCCGGAACAACTACGGCACCTGTCAAAGATGAAGATGACGATATGGATCTATTTGCTTCTGACGAGGAAGAAGACGCAGAGGCAGCAAAAGTACGAGAAGAAAGGCTCCAAGCTTATGCTGACAAAAAATCGAAGAAACCTGTCCTTATTGCCAAATCTAGTATCGTGCTCGACGTGAAACCTTGGGACGACGAAACTGACATGAAAGAATTAGAAAAATGTGCAAGAACCATTGAAATGGATGGTTTGTTATGGGGCGCATCGAAACTTGTACCAGTTGGATATGGTATCCAAAAACTGCAAATAATGTGTGTTGTAGAAGATGCCAAAGTATCAGTTGATGAGTTGGTAGAAAAAATTCAAGAATTTGAAGATTTTGTACAGTCGGTGGATATAGCTGCTTTCAATAAAATTTAATTTTTCAATTTGTTAATATTATCGGTTTCGTAAATAAAGGAATGAACAAACGTGGATGCAATTTTTATTCACATAATAAATTTAAATGTAATTTTATATTTTTTTGTTCAAATTTGAAATGAAATTTGGACCTTGCACGGAATACATGGAATTTTGGTTGATTGTGGAATTCAATGAAACTCTGGTATGTATACATGGGATTTACTGCTGGTTACACTTTAAATGGATCAAAATCAAATCGTGTGATTAGTTTTGGAAGACAGGGTGATTTTGAAAGTAGTTACAAAAACAGAAAATTAAGATAATTTATCACAAATTGAGACCATTCCTATAGTTTATTCTCGTGATTTGCCTTAAATGTGTTATGCTTTTGGAAACACAACATTTACATGTTCCAGTAGTTAGGTTACCAGGGTCATCACAAACGTACATAAAACATACTATTTCAACGTTTTTTAATTCACTTATCAGAATTTAAATTTTTTCAAGTTTGATTTCGAGTTTTTTGGGCAGAGTAATGTTGACTATTTAGAAAAAGCAATACTATTTTGTTACAAACAGTATTTTATCATACCATTAAAAAAAGTACTTCTGTTAAGACTCGAAAATAATGCACATGCGAATGGTTCAACGATTTATTCTACACTGTCATTACAATTATTCACATAGTCATATTCAAGCTATGAATAATAGGTACCGGGGAGCAGTACCTGCTCGTACCTAACCCTAAATGAAATGCACAGGAGTTGGATACAATGATGATGACAACCATAATAACGGCACAACCAATAATACCGGAACTAGAAATGGTCGTCACACTTCATTCTTTTAATAGCAACCTTAAAGGAACATATATTTTCATCTTTTAACGTTAATATGTGAGAAATCTTAAAGCCAAACTTATTTTTGAAATACAAGGGCCATACAAAAAGTAACTTCTCATTCCGCAACCTCACAAACAGCGACATTTTGAACGCATTCCTAAATATTGGTAGATGAAAATTTTATATTTTCCATAATATGCCGACTATAACTGAGGTACCAATTAGTAGACTTGGCCCATAAACTGTATCTGCAAAGTTTAGATGAGATAGGACCAGTCTTTCGCAAAGAATTGTTTTAATTTTTCTATTAAGTAGTATATTATTGTAAATTAGTTTTAAATTACAAAAGGCTCTATGCACTATCATGGTCGCGTCTGACGAGTATCTCAATTAATTGCCCACTAAACCTGTAATGTTACAAAATATTGCCACAATATTATGTATGGCTTGCCATCGTGAAATGATAATATAAATATTGCATAAGGTTCAGTGCTATATTTGAGTTTTTAACATAACAGAAGAAACTACAGACAAAGTTGTTTGTAAGTTATAAAGCAAGCTATTGATTGAGTTTCAAGTTCAATGTTACATGATCCATGAAAGTTCATTGTAAATGCAACAATACAGAAACTATCTACGAACAATGTGAGTGCAAGTTACATTTGGAACTATCGAACAAATTCAAATCACAATGTTGAACGGAGTTTGAAATTCCATGATATTTACAACCATCCTCTTGGACATGTCCAAGAGGATACCAAGGTTTTTTGAGCGATCGTTCAGTTCAATTGTATCATCTGCATAGAAATGCGAAGAGCAGTGTCGTAGACTATTATGAAATTCATGTGTATAAAGAATAAAGAGTAGCGGTCCCAGGATAGATCCTTGTGGAACACCACTCTCTACGCGCATGTATTGTGATAATTGTTTGTCATCCGCCACTGCCTGCACAGGTCTGAGCAGATAATTCTTCATCAAGTCAATTGCGTTATCAGCAAAACCTATATAATGCAAGATTAGAAGAGAGCAGCTGGTGATTTTGATACGATCTTGCTGTAATCTAACAAGACCAAGATGCACAATTTCTTTTCATCGAGGGCGATGTAGATGTCATCTGTGACTTTGAGCAGTGCTGTGGTACAACTATGTGAAGGTCTGAATCCTGCCTGGCAGTCTGGTAAAATGCTGTAAATATCTAAGTGTTTTTACATTTGACATTTCCAAAATTTTCTCAAAAGCTTTCGATATCGTACACAGTATGCTTAATAGATCTCAGAGGGCCAGTTTTTTGAGTTCCAGTTAAACTCCATGTTAATTAACTAATGGTTAGAATGTGATCCTTATTCAATGAATGGCATTAACCATATAAACTAATAGTAAGTTATTTGGAACTTAACTCGAACTTAAAAAACTGGCCCTCAGGTCTATAAATTCTTTTGGAACAGTAACTTTAGGTAGAGGAATTCATATGAGTGTGCTTCCATAAAGTTGGATATTATTCATTTTATGTTCTATGCAGAAATTAAAAAATGTGTGTGATGCATGGTAATTGGTAATATAAAAATAACAGCTATGTAACAACATGTTAATTCCTATGTCATCAGCACCATCAATTGCTTTCAATTTGATGGACAGCAAAAGTTTGAAACTGAAAATTCCTATTCCGTTAATGGAGTTCTCAGCGTATATAATATATTTTGTCATTGTCAACTTCGGACTCACTTTTGGACGATTCAATGAAATAACGATTTGTGTCATCAACATTTTTCAAGGGTTCGGAAATTATTGTATTCTTTCGTTTCGCATGTATATCTAAATCTTTCCACATTGTTTTACTACTGCCATATTTCTTATACGGTATTCTAAAATGATTTTTTTCTAAAATCGTTCAAGAATGCCCACTTTCTCGGAGCAACTTCAGGCCTCAAAATACGCTAATCTAGTATTTTAGTCCGTTGCTCAGCAACGAACTTTCCCGGACCGTTTTCGGACCTAAACGGTACGGGAATAGTAATTTACGTAACAAGTCCGGAAAATACTGTTTTTTGGACGAGCAGACCAAATTCTAGGACGAGCGTTAGCGAGTCCTGGAAGTCTACGAGTCCAAAACAACTGTTTTCGGACGTGTTGCGTACACTATTTTTTCGGCAATCATGTAGAATAACAAATCAATGTGACGCATTTAGTCTAAGAGACGAAGAGAGGTCGACTTTCACCCATCTGTTAACCGGATGAAACGAGATTCCAAAATTGAATATTTCTAACATTTCAGTTCTTATTTGTATTATATATTGAAATTTAAACAGAAGATAGGTACCAACAGAAACATTCTAATTCTTATTTATATTAATATTTGTATTAAAATTCGAGCACTTCCCGGCCTAGTCCGGGAAGTACGTACTTCCCGGACTAGGCCGGGAAGTGCTACTTTCCCAAAGAAAAAGTGTCCGGGAAGTGAACACTTCCCGGATGGTTGAAGAATGCCCACTTTCTCGGAGCAACTTCCGGCCTCAAAATACGCTAATCTAGTATTTTAGTCCGTTGCTAAGCAACGAACTTTCCCGGACCGTGTTCGGACCTAAACGGTACGGCAAAGTACTTTCCCGTATCGAAAACGAAGTCCCGGAAGGTATTTAAGAAAGGTTGGAATTTTGACTCATTATTTCCTATAGTACAACTTACCATACAGTGATCTGAGAAATGCTGTATATAGTAGGTACTGTGGGTTGTTTGAAGTTTAAGGCTTAGTAGTGTTGCAGAGGCTCCATATCTAGTTGGCTGATCTATTACTTGTTGGAGACAAAAGGTATTGGAAATAGTGTGCAGCATTGCACGATCGACATTCCTTATTGCTATCTGGTTCAAGCTCATCGATATTCAGATCACCGGCATATAGTATGTAATCAAATTTCTGGCCTATGGACGAATGGATGTTTTCAAACTCATTCAGAAAAGTATCATACATGGAAGTATATGGAGAGTAGAGTGTGCCAAGTGCATATTTTTTTACTTATTTATTTCAACTGAAAGTCATAACTGTTCGGTACCGCAGTCGGTAAGAAGTATAACTTTGGCATTAATTGAATTTCGAATATAAGAAGCAACCCCTCCACCTCTACTTACTCTATCTTGTCTTAAAAGTTTATATCCCGGTAATTTGATAACCTCAATCTAATATGATCGCATTGAGCCGTCTCAGAGTCAGTGATTATAGTTAAAGAGCTGCCTAGGTACATGATTTACTGACAGATAAGGAAACCGTCTGCAGGGCATGAAATAGCATTCTTTGTGTGGCCCCAAGTAACCTGGATGTATTTTTAGAATGTCTCCAGGTCAAGGAGGGGGGGGGGGGTGTTTGAAAACCAGTCAGTTTGTGATCGTTTGCTGGTAGATATGGTGCTGAACATACCTTTTGCCAAGTCTGACTAGCGTACGACGTCCAGGGTTATGCCAAAAACATCGTTATTTTTTTAAATATTACGAATGTGAATTTAAGAGATGAATTTTAATATTACAATTTTGAAATTATGAGCAAAGTGATATAAATAATTATAATGTTGAGTATTATTTATTTTTGTGAATTTGTACGAGATCTAGTAACTTTCTCTTGAATGGGATTGATCAGTTTAGGTTTCTTCTTAGTAGCTCCACTTCTGGTTAGACCTCGGTATGTTGTGGCCTTGATTATTTGCGTTGGTGGTGATTTTTTCCTGTTGATGGAAGTTTTACGTTATAACTTGAATATTCGAATTCGAGAGTGAGTGGATGCGTTATTGGTGTTGCCGTAGTGTGTAACAGTGTGCACTGTTTTATGTATAACGTTGTGCCCTGTATAAGATGGTCCTATATTAGTATTAGAATAGTCTTATTTAATTTTCTGAGTTTATTCAAGATATCACATCTCCGGGTTAAAGTTTATCGTAAAAATTCATGAAGGGGTGTTAAACGGCGCGCTAGACTAAAAAATTTCTAGTGGTTCTCTGTCTGAAGATAAGCCACGATCTAAAAATAGCACAGAGGGTAGGTTATGAAGAATGCTCTCGGTTTTTTCGGAAGAACGAGCTTTTGGAGCTGGACAGTCGGTGTTGAAGTGCTAGTGACAAGAGTTGGTTCGATTTCGAACTTCCGGTGAGGGTGGCTTTTTGCCACAATGGGGCCGATGGGGGTGTAAATTTTTTAGGGATAAGTGGGTGTTCAATTATTCAACTAAAATAAGTAATTAAATATATGTTAGGGGTATTCTATTCGTTTAATAATAATAATAACAATAATAGAGAAAATTGTTTTCTAATTTTGGGGCGCGAAAGGGATGATATTTAAATAGGGATAAGTGGGTGTTCAGTTATTCAATCTAAATATTTAAATATATGTTTGAGGCATTTTTCATTCTTTATTAATAACCATAATTATAATAGTGTCGTTGTATCCGATGGACAAAAACAACTGGAATTTTATGTTGGTGAGTGTACTCAATAATAGAGCAAGCTTAATATTTTTTTTATGAGAGGATGACTTTCCAATTTACCGATTTTATTTGTTTTTTTTTTCATTTTTGATTACTAACGGAGTTATGAATTGTTCCGATGTAAATGTACATTTTTTTCTTTAGGATTGGTTTATTTGAAACGTTTAATTATTTCAAACTGTCTGTCTATATTTGATACAATTTTTATTATTCACCGTTCATTATTTCCCAGCATTTTGTTTAGTAAATGTTTCGTGGAACTTTGTCGACTATTATTTACTTTTTCAACCCTTATGTAAAGTCCACGCATTTGTGAAGCCGTGGCCGTACCTGCAAATTAACAACTGTCCTCTAAGATGATGGTGAAACACGAAAACCAGTAGCGCTGAATAAGTTCAGCATCATGCAGTATTATCATTTTTTTTAGAGCTATCCACTGTCTAAAATCCGTATGGTCTTAGCGGATTAAAAACTCAATTCGGACCTGGTGGCAGCATGCTACCATTTTATAAAAATATTTCCTAGTGTGGGCGACTTAGGAGTGGTTCATGGTTGCTTTGGTGAAGTTTGGAACCGATCCAAAGAAATCGTCGCCTACCACACTAGCGATTTATTACAAGTGCTGTTAGGCTTGTAGGTTAACTGAGTATCCATTTCTTCCAGATCTTGAAGAGATAGGTATTTCCTTATTCTCGACAACAAGTTTTTTGCCTTTGATGCAACAAATTTTGTTTTTCTGACGCTGCTGGAGTAGGTATCCTCTTAATCTTTGATATTCATTGCGTTGGTGTTCCGTTAGGTCGTGGGTTATCGATACGTTACTTCCTCCGAGTTTCATATTTCAGTTTTCTTTAGATGCGATACAAATTCTATTTTAACAGGTCGATTTTCAGTTTTTCCAAGGCAGTACTAGTTGTTTATCTCTGAATTGTTGACTGCTACGCACAAGAGATTATTTAGCTCGGTACAGATGTATCTCAAAGTTATAAGTTCGTTCGGCAATGATCATCCAGATTATTTTGCCAGTTCTGCATCCGCAGCCATAGACCAATGACATTGAACTGACTGAGAACAAGACCTTTCACGAGGAGGTGGTTTGAAGGAATTCGCAGTGAGAACTGGAAACCTGTCTTCGATGGAAGTCGAGAAGGGGCGGGACTGGTAGCTAGTGAACGAAAAGCCCGTGGCCGCCGCCCTTCTCGACTGAAAACTAGCCCTACTACGGCATTCACGAGAAGGGGGATCGAAGGAACTCGCTGTGAAAAGTAGAAACTGTCTCGTCTCCAATAGGAGCCAAGGAAGGGCATCAGCTCGAATACTGCGGTACTGGTAACCTGAAACCGCCGCATCATCCTGCTTAGAATCAGCCCTACCAGGGTTTTCACAAGAAAGCGGCATGAAAGGAACTCGCTCCTTTGACAATCACCCATACACTACACACCCACATATTTTGAGGATAAAAAATACAGGATGAAGGAATGCAAAACTAGCAGAGCAAGACAGGTGCAGTTCATAGAAAGGCAGAATACTACGGATGAGGAGACCAGGGGATGGCAAAAATAGTCCAAGGTGGCCTAGCTTTTTGCCTCGCTGCAGTAGCAGCCTCTTCTCAACTATACTACTAAGGGCCGGTCTTTTCACCTCACAATAAAGTCTCTGATAACTATCTATCGGATAAACTTCACAGGTTTACATATCCTTATCTGATAGATAGAGTTATCTGGGACTTATCTATAGGTGAAAAGACCGGCCCTAAGACTACTAACACAACGGTTAGAGATCGCATGCAGGACGGAAATGAACGGGCTGAACGTCAACACTAATGATGGCTAGACGGCCTTTAAAAAAAAAATGCGGGCTGAAACTACATATATGGTGCATTGGTTGTACGGTTGGTTGGTTGAAGGCTGACGCGCGAGATACCGGGTTTACCTCAGAGGTTTCCCTTAACACTGAGACCAGCTGGGGTCAAATATTGTATTGTTCTGTTGTCAGTGGTTCCTAGTTGAACAGGCCTGTGTTTTTCACTGGGTTTAGTAGTCTATTTACTAGGTGTTTCGGATTCATGCCTGCAGTGGAACCACGAGCAGTCGACACGACTTTCTTCTCCTTTCGTCTCACCACTCCTCGCCTATGATCGCGTACGACATCGTAAGCGAGAAGTGGTGAAACGTAAGGAGAAGGAAGTCGTGTCGATTGCTCGTGGTAACGCCCCCAGTTTCTAGGTTGATCTGTCCGAATATTCTGTTGCACTTGTTGAGCGCGTCGCATTTGAAGATAATAATAATAATAATAATAATAATAATAATAATAATAATAATAATAATAATAATAATAATAATAATAATAATAATAATAATAATAATAATAATAATAATAATAATAATAATAATAATAATAATAATAATAATAATAATAATAATAATAATAATAATAATAATAATAATAATAATAATAATAATAATAATAATAATAATAATAATAATAATAATAATAATAATAAGGCAGGGGGGTCAACCAACACCTAAGGCCCTGGTGAGTAGCGACACCACCTACCCGAGCAAAGGATGCAAAATCGGACCGGCAGCTCATGCGCATCCGGGAGGGAAAAAGCATATTTCCCTCCGGTGTCGGCCGTGGGTTTACTGGGTTAACCCCCCAGTAAACTCTACTACTCGGTTCCAAACGATCGAGGAAGAGGCCCCCACAACCGACCCCCTCGGATTAGGGGTCATAGGCAAGGTGGTGGGGCCAACGACGATTTGCCAAACGATGACGACCGCGATAACAACGGACGCTTTGAGTGGACGGACGAATTAAGGGACGGACTTCTGCATTGCTACGAGAGCAGTGAGCCCGCCCGGAGAGGATACATGGCGAGAATGCATGCTCTGTGGTGTGAGAGACACCCAGAGCATGCAGCGTTTTCCGCACAAAATCTCAGGGATTATGTATCCCATCTTCGGGCTCGAGGCTACGTTAGAGCTCCTCCTCAGCCAGTTATCGAAGTGGCAGATATGCCACGTGTCGGTTTGGCTGTGGAGGAGAATCGCATTGTTCCACTGATGGAGGATATCAGAACCCGCAGGGCGCTTCACAATATGAAGCCCCTGAAGCCGCAAGAACTGGCACGGGTGGATGCGGAGATTGGCGATGTTCTTCCAGAAGAGGCTGACATCTGGCAGATCAATTCTGTCGTGTACGACGCCGCTCATGCTCTATCCCAAACGGAGAGGAGGGACACCACCGCTCTGTTAGGGAGGCATGAACGACGTGTACACAAGATGGAAGCCAAGATCAAGTCGGCGAGACAACACGCGTCTCGTATCCAGTGTGTGGTGGACTTCGTGGCGGCCAATAGGCCTTTCACGCCCGCAGTGCGGCGAATTGCCGCAAAACTGAGACGAGCTCACCATACATTAAATCAAGGTGTGCTGTTCACCATCAAACAGCACTGCCTTGATAGGATACGAATGCTAGTGGCTGCAAAGAAGTCACTAGTGAGGCGGGCGAGAGGTATCGCGGAAAACATAAAGTTCCGCGATAAACCTTCTCGCTTATTCCAAGAGCCTCCACGTGTTGTCGATAACCCGCCGGCTGCAGATCGGGTGGAAACATTCTGGAAGAATATCTATGAGTATCCGCAACCACTCAATGTAGATACTCCAGCCCTAGCGCAGTTCGAAGCATTTTGCAGGAGGCTTCGGCAGCCTGAGCTCAATGATCTGCGCATTCCGATAACCACGGAAGAAGTACGAGGGGCCCTAAAAGGCTCTAAGAATTTCGCTGCTCCAGGCCCTGATGGGTTGAATAACTATTGGTGGAAAAAGTTTCCAACAACCCACCGCCATCTGGCCAGAGTTTTCAACTCATGGCTAGATGGGGAGCAGCAGATTCCGGAGTGGTTTGTCGAGGGGCGAACCGTGCTCATCCCCAAAAACGGAGATTTGTCTGATCCAAAGAATTACAGGCCGATAACATGCTTGAATGCGTGTTATAAGGTGTTTACGCGCATCTTATACACGCGCATTCTCTCCGCAGTTGATCCGGTGTATGAACGGATAAATGAGCAAAGAGGGTCAAAGAAAGGGGTCGCCGGGTGCAAGGAGAACCTGCTCATCGATAGATGTATCACGCAGGACTCCGTGCAGTATAAGCGTAACCTTTCGATGGCCTGGATCGATTACCGCAAGGCATTTGATACAACATCACATGAGTTAATCATGCATTTGCTCAGATGCCTTGAGGTACCCGGTCAAATAGTGGGATGCATTGGACAACTGATGCCGCTCTGGAGGACTCGCTTCACCATAAGATCTGGTAGAGACATAGTCCAAACAGAGCAGGTCATCATTAGAAGAGGTGTGTTTCAGGGAGACTCCCTTAGCCCTCTTCTCTTCTGCATCTCACTATTGCCATTGTCCGTTGCGCTCAGGAATACCCGTGGGTACAACTGCGGCACCCCCAGCAACCGGAGGCATAATGTCACTCATCTATTTTACATGGATGACCTCAAATTGTATGCCTCTGGAGAAAGGGACCTACATCAGTCCCTTAGGGTGGTGGAAGAATATACGCATGCTATCGGTATGGAATTTGGGATCGACAAATGTGCCACGGTTCATCTCAAAAGAGGACGATGCGAGGAATACGGAGAGGATGTCCAGCTCGTAGACGGAAGCATCCTACATCATCTGGATGCCGGAGAGACTTATACCTACCTTGGGGTGGAACAACGCCGCTCCCAAGAGGTATTTGCAGTTAAAAACTCTCTCCGCGGCAAGTATCAGCATAAACTCCGACAGATCTGGCCATCAGAACTGTCGGGGAAGAACAAAGTTGCTGCAACTAATATGCTTGCCGTTCCGATCCTTCTTTACTCTTCCGGAGTGATGAAGTGGACTAAGGAAGAGCTGCGACAACTTGACGTTAAGACTCGCAAAATGATGCATCTCAATAGGAGCTTGCATCCTAAATCGTCCGTTCCACGGTTATACTTTTCCAGACAACGGGGAGGCCGTGGACTTTTGAGTTTGGAGTGTCTGCATAACAGAATGGTTCTGGATGGGGCCTGTAAAGTCATCAGGAGTTCAGATCCCCTTCTCTGCATGGTCCGCGACCATGAGAAAGCAGGGATTGGAGCATTCCTTTTTAAGGCAGCTACCCGTGCGGCCGATGAACTCGGTCTCGTTTTCGACACTGAACGGGCTAACCCAAACTCTGTCACCGAGTTGGGACCCGTTCAGCAAAAAGCTCAGATAAAAGCTGCGGAGACAGAGGTCCTGCTACAGCTACATATGGATAAGCCAATGCATGGTGTCTTCTTTCATAACATCGAAGACCTTGGCTTATCCAAAAGCTTGACCTTTGCCTTCCTCAGGTCGAGTGAGCTAAAGTCGGAGACTGAGGGATTCATAATGGCCTGCCAGGATGGTGTCTTCAACACCCTTGTCTACCGTAGTCGCGTGATGGGTATAGACGTCCCTGACACCCGATGCAGGGCATGTCGTGGGGCACCTGAGACCGTAATGCATTTGCTATCAGCATGCCCATCTTATGCGGTCTCAGCCTATATCCACAGGCATAACGCGGCGCTACGAGTGTTGTACTACCACCTACGACACTCGTACGGTATAGACGAGACACCGGTGTTGCCTTATGCTCCGGGGGATATTGAGTCCGTGGTGGAGAATGAGAGATGCCGAATCTATTGGAACTACTCATTCCCCACCCTCAGGCAAATACAAGCCAATAAGCCTGATGTTGTCCTCCTCGACCACCAAAGTAGAACGATATTCGTCATGGAGTTTTCCGCTCCAGGCGAAATTAATATCGTTCGAAAAGAGGAGGAAAAACGGACTAAATATCGAGATCTTCTCTTTGAACTCCGCAGGTTATATCCGGACCATTCTGTCAAAATGGTGGTTCTGATCATAGGAGTCCTTGGTGGAATGATGGACACACTGCTTTCCAATTTGAAAATAATACCTGCTTGCCGTAATATGGCAGAAATCTTAGCAGCAAGAATGCAGAAGGCCGTTATACTTGGTTCGCTTCGTCTACTCAGGGCACACGATTCTCGGACCCAATAATCACTCACCCTACGGATGTAGGGAGTGGTTATTGGGGTTAACGACACCAGCGCGCCCTCCGGATGGGTCGGAGCACCGGAGACAGGGCCTGACTGGTACACTCCTAAGGAGAAAAAAAAAAAAAAAAAATAATAATAATAATAATAATAATAATAATAATAATAATAATAATAATAATAATAATAATAATAATAATAATAATAATAATAATAATAATAGTAATAATAATAATAATAATATCCGGACCATTCTGTCAAAATGGTGGTTCTGATTATAGGAGTCCTTGGTGGAATGATGGACACACTGCTCTCTAACTTGAAGATAATACCAGCTTGCCGAAATATGGCAGAAATCTTAGCAGCAAGAATGCAGAAGGCCGTTATACTTGGTTCGCTCCGTCTACTCAGGGCACACGATTCTCGGACCCAATAATCACTCACCCTACGGACGTAGGGAGTGTTTATTGGGGTTAACGACACCAGCGCGCCCTCCGGATGGGTCGGAGCACCGGAGACAGGGCCTGACTGGTACACTCCTAGGAGAAAAAAAAAAAAAATAATAATAATAATAATAATAATAATAATAATAATAATAATAATAATAATAATAATAATAATAATAATAATAATAATAATAATAATAATAATAATAATAATAATAATACGTTTCTTAGGAGGAATATTGGAATGGGACCTGAATTTGAGAATACCTTGATAAATGACGGAAATATTAGGAAAGCTCTTTTTTATCTAGAACAGTTACGTGTAATCGATAGAATCTGAAATCACTCTGGCAGCTAAATGATCATGGTAATCGAAAGCTGCCTAATTGAAAAAAAAAAAAAAAAAAAAAAAAAAAAATAATAATAATAATAATAATAATAATAATAATAATAATAATTGGAGCATTTCTCTTTAAGGCAGCAATTCGTGCAGCCGATGAACTTGGTCTCGTATTCGACACTGAACGGGCTAACCCAAACTCTGTCACCGAGTTGGGACCCGTTCAGCTAAAAGCTCACATTAAAGCTGCAGAGACAGAGGTCCTCCTACAGCTGCATATGGATAAGCCAATGCATGGTGTTTTCTTCAACAACATCGAAGACCTTGGCTTGTCCAAAAGCTTGACCTTTGCCTTCCTCAGTTCGAGTGAGCTAAAGTCGGAGACCGAGGGATTCATAATGGCCTGCCAGGATGGTGTCTTCAACACCCTCGTCTACCGTAGTCGCGTGATGGGTATAGACGTCCCTGACACCCGATGCAGGGCATGTCGTGGGGCACCTGAGACCGTAATGCATTTGCTATCAGCATGTCCAGCTTATGCGGTCTCAGCCTATATCCACAGGCATAACGCGGCGCTACGAGTGTTGTACTACCATCTAAGACACTCGTACGGTATAGACGAGACACCGGTGTTGCCTTATGTTCCGGGGGATATTGAGTCCGTGGTGGAGAATGAGAGGTGCCGAATCTATTGGAACTACTCATTCCCCACCCTCAGGCAAATACAAGCCAATAAGCCTGATGTTGTCCTCCTCGACCGTCAAAGTAAAACGATATTCGTCGTGGAGTTTTCCGCTCCAGGCGAGATGAATATCATTCGGAAAGAGGAGGAAAAACGGACTAAATATCGAGATCTTCTCTTTGAACTCCGCAGGTTGTATCCGGACCATTCTGTCAAAATGGTGGTTCTGATTATAGGAGTCCTTGGTGGAATGATGGACACACTGCTCTCTAATTTGAAGTTGATACCGGCCTGCCGTAATATGGCACAAATCCTAGCCGCTCGAATGCAGAAGGCCGTCATCCTTGGTTCACTTCGTCTGCTCAGAACACATGACTCTCGGACCCAATAATCACTCACCCTACGGACGTAGGGAGTGGTTATTGAGGTAAACGACACCAGCGCGTCCTCCGGATGGGTCGGAGCACCGGATACAGGACCTGACTGGTACACTCTTAAAGGAAAAAACAAATAATAATAATAATAATAATAATAATAATAATAATAATAATAATAATAATAATAATAATAATAATAATAATAATAATAATAATAATAATAATAATAATAATAATAATAATAATAATAATAATAATAATAATAATAATAATAATAATAATAATAATAATAATAATAATAATAATAATAATAATAATAATAATAATAATAATAATAATAATAATAATTAATAATAATAATAATAATAATAATAATAATAATAATAATAATAATAATAATAATAATAATAATAATAATAATAATATACTCGCAAAATGATGCAACTCAATAGGAGCTTGCATCCTAAATCGTCCGTTCCACGGTTATACTTTTCCAGACAACGGGGAGGCCGTGGATTTTTAAGTTTGGAGTGTCTGCATAACAGAATGGTTCTTGATGGGGCCTGTAAAGTCATCCGGAGTTCAGATCCCCTTCTCTGCATGGTCCGTGACCATGAAAAAGCAGGGATTGGAGCATTTCTTTTTAAGGCAGCAACCCGTGCGGCCAATGAACTCGGTCTCGTATTCGACACTGAACGGGCTAACCCAAACTCTGTCACCGAGTTGGGACCCGTTCAGCAAAAAGCTAACATCAAAGCTGCGGAGACAGAGGTCCTGCTTCAGCTACATATGGATAAGCCAATGCATGGTGTCTTCTTTCACAACATCGAAGACATTGGCTTATCCAAAAGCTTGACCTTTGCCTTCCTCAGGTCGAGTGAGCTAAAGTCGGAGACCGAGGGATTCATAATGGCTTGCCAGGATGGTGTCTTCAACACCCTTGTCTATCGTAGTTGCGTGATGGGTATAGACGTCCCTGACACCCGATGCAGGGCATGTCGTGGGGCACCTGAGACTGTAATGCATCTGCTATCAGCATGCCCATGTTATGCGGTCTCAGCCTATATCCACAGGCATAACGCGGCTCTACGAGTTTTGTACTACTATCTACGACACTCGTACGGTATAGACAAGACACCGGTGTTGCCTTATGTTCAGGGGGATATCGAGTCCGTGGTGGAGAATGAGAGGTGCCGAATCTATTGGAACTACTCATTCCCCACCCTCAGGCAAATACAAGCCAATAAGCCTGATGTTGTCCTCCTCGACCACCAAAGTAGAACGATATGAATATCGTTCGAAAAAAGGAGGAAAAACGGACTAAATATCGAGATCTTCTCTTTGAACTCCGCAGGTTGTATCCGGACCATTCTGTCAAAATGGTGGTTCTGATCATAGGAGTCCTTGGTGGAATGATGGACACACTGCTCTCCAATTTGAACATAATAGCTGCTTGCCGTAATATGACAGAAATCTTAGCAGCACGAATGCAGAAGGCCGTTATTCTTGGTTCGCTCCGTCTGCTCAGGGCACATGATTCTCGGACCCAATAATCACTCACCCTACGGACGTGGGGAGTGGTTGTTGGGGTTAACGACACCAGCGCGCCCTCTGGATGGGTCGGAGCACCGGAGACAGGGCCTGACTGGTACACTCCTAAGGAAAAAATAATAATAATAATAATAATAATGCATGCTCTCTGGTGTGAAAGACACCCAGAGCATGCCGCCGTTTCCGCCCAAAATCTCAGGGATTATGTTTCCTATCTCCGGGTTCGAGGCTATGTTAGAGCTCCTCCTCAGCCGATTAACGAAGTGGCACAAGTGGCAGATATGCAACGTGTCGGTCTGGCTGTAGAGGAGGCTCGCATCATACCACCAATGGAGGACATCAGAACCCCCAGGGCGCTTCACAATATGAAGCCCCTGAAGCCGCAAGAACTGGCTCGAGTGGATGCAGAGATTGGCGATGTTCTTTCAGAAGAGGCTACCATCTGGCAGATTAATTCTGTCGTGTACGACGCCGCTCGTGCTCTATCCCAGACGGAGAGGAGGGAAACCACCGCTCTTGTTGGGAGGCATGAGCGACGCGTTCACAAGATGGAAGCTAAGATCAAGTCGGCAAGACAACACGCGTCTCGTATCCAGTGTGTGGTGGACTACATGTCGGCCAATAGGCCTTTCACGCCGGCAGTGCGGCGAATTGCTGCAAAGCTAAGACGAGCTCACCACACATTGAATCAAGGCGTGCTGTTTACCATAAAACAGCACTGTCTTGATAGGATACGAATGCTAGAGGCTGCAAAGAAGTCACTAGTGAGGCGGGCGAGAAGTATCGCGGAAAACATAAAGTTCCGCGATAAACCTTCTCGCTTATTCCAAGAGCCTCCACGTGTTGTCGATAACCCTACGGCTGCTGATCGGGTAGAAACCTTCTGGAAGAACATCTATGAGTTTCCGCAACCACTCAATGTAGACACTCCAGCCCTAGCGCAGTTCGAAGCTTACTGCAGGACGCTTCGGCAGCATGAGCACAATGATCTGCGCAATCCGATAACCATGGAAGAAGTTCGAAGGGCCCTAAAAGGTTCTAAGAATTTCGCTGCTCCAGGCCCTGATGGGTTGAATAACTATTGGTGGAAAAAGTTTCCAACAACCCACCGCCATCTGGCTAGAGTTTTTAACTCATGGCTAGATGGGGAGCAGCAGATTCCGGAGTGGTTTGTCGAGGGGCGAACCGTGCTCATCCCCAAAAACGGAGATTTGTCTGATCCAAAGAATTACAGGCCGATAACATGCTTGAATGCGTGTTATAAGGTGTTTACACGCATCTTATACACGCGCATTCTCTCCGCAGTTGATCCGGTGTACGAACGGATATATGAGCAAAGAGGGTCAAAGAAAGGGGTCGCCGGCTGCAAGGAGAACCTGCTCATCGATAGATGTATCACGCAGGACTCCGTGCAGTATAAGCGTAACCTTTCGATGGCCTGGATCGATTACCGCAAGGCATTTGATACAACATCGCATGAGTTAATCATGCATTTGCTCAGATGTCTTGAGGTACCCGATCAAATAGTGGGATGTATTGGACAACTGATGCCACTCTGGAGGACTCGCTTCACCATAAGATCTGGTAGAGGCACAGTCCAAACAGAGCAGGTCATCATTAGAAGAGGCGTGTTTCAGGGAGACTCCCTTAGCCCTCTTCTCTTCTGCATCTCACTATTGCCATTGTCCGTTGTACTCAGGAATACCCGTGGGTACAACTGGGGCACCCCCAGCAACCGGAGGCATAAAGTCACCCATCTGTTTTACATGGATGACCTAAAATTATATGCCTCTGGAGAAAGGGACCTACATCAGTCCCTTAGGGTGGTGGAAGAGTACACGCATGCTATCGGAATGGAATTTGGGATCGACAAATGTGCCACGGTTCATCTCAAAAGAGGACGATGCGAGGAATACGGAGAGGATGTCCAGCTCGTAGACGGAAGCATCCTACATCATCTGGATGCCGGAGAGACGTATACTTACCTAGGGGTGGAGCAACGCCACTCCCAAGAGGTATTCACAGTTGAGAACTCTCTCCGCGGCAAGTATCAGCATAAACTCCGACAGATCTGGTCATCAGAACTGTCGGGGAAGAACAAAGTTGCTGCAACCAATATGCTTGCCGTTCCGATCCTTCTTTACTCTTTCGGAGTAATGAAGTGGACTAAGGAAGAGCTGCGACAACTCGACGTTAAAACTCGCAAAATGATGCATCTCAATAGGAACTTGCATCTTAAATCGTCCGTTCCACGGTTATACTTTTCCAGACAACGGGGAGGCCGTGGACTTTTGAGTTTGGAGTGTCTGCATAACAGAATGGTTCTGGATGGGGCCTGTAAAGTCATCCGGAGTTCAGATCCCCTTCTTTGCATGGTCCGCGACCATGAAAATGCAGGGATGGGAGCATTTCTTTTTAAGGCAGCAACCCGTGCGGCCGATGAACTCGGTCTCGTGAACGGGCTAACCCAAACTCTGTCACCAAGTTGGGACCCGTTCAGCAAAAAGCTCACATCAAAGCTGCGGAGACAGAGGTCCTGCTACAGCTACATATGGATAAGCCAATGCAAGGTGTCTTCTTTCACAACATCGAAGACATTGGCTTATCCAAAAGCTTGACCTTTGCCTTCCTCAGGTCGAGTGAGCTAAAGTCGGAGACCGAGGGATTCATAATGGCTTGCCAGGATGGTGTCTTCAACACCCTTGTCTACCGTAGTCGCGTGATGGGTATAGACGTCCCTGACACCCGATGCAGGGCATGTCGTGGGGCACCTGAGACCGTAATGCATCTGCTATCAGCATGCCCATGTTATGCGGTCTCAGCCTATATCCACAGGCATAACGCGGCTCTACGAGTGTTGTACTACCATCTACGACACTCGTACGGTATAGACGAGACACCGGTGTTGCCTTATAATCCGGGGGATAATGAGTCCGTGGTGGAGAATGAAAGCTGCCGGATCTATTGGAACTACTCATTCCCCACCCTCAGGCAAATACAAGCCAATAAGCCTGATGTTGTCCTCCTCGACCACCAAAGTAGAACGATGTTCGTCATGGAGTTTTCCGCTCCAGGCGAAATGAATATCGTTCGAAAAGAGGAGGAAAAACGGACTAAATATCGAGATCTTCTCTTTGAACTCTGCAGGTTGTATCCGGACCATTCTGTGAAAATGGTGGTTCTGATCATAGGAGTCCTTGGTGGAATGATGGACACACTGCTCTCCAACTTGTAGATAATACCTGCTTGCAGTAATATGGCAGAAATCTTAGCAGCGCGAATGCAGGAGGCCGGTATCCTTGGTTCGCTCCGTCTACTCAGGGCACATGATTCTCGGACCCAATAGTCACTCACCCTACGAACGTAGGGAGTGGCTATTGGGGTTAACGACACCAGCGCGCCCTCCGGATGTATCGGAGCACCGGAGACAGGGCCTGACTGGTACATTCCCAACGGAAAAAAAAAAATAATAATAATAATAATGATAATAATAATAATAATAATAATAATAATAATAATAATAATAATAATAATAATAATAATAACAATAATAATAATAATAATAATAATAATAATAATAATAATAATAATAATAATAATAATAATAATAATAATAATAATAATAATAATAAAAATAATAATAATAATATACGCATGCTATCGGTATGGAATTTGGGATCGACAAATGTGCCACGGTTCATCTTAAAAGATGACGATGCGAGGAATACGGAGAGGATGTCCAGCTCGTAGACGGAAGCATCCTACATCATCTGGATGCCGGAGAGACTTATACCTACCTTGGGGTGGAACAACGCCGCTCCCAAGAGGTATTCGCAGTCAAAAACTCTCTCCGCGGCAAGTATCAGCACAAACTCCGACAGATCTGGTCATCAGAACTGTCGGGGAAGAACAAAGTTGCTGCAACTAACATGCTTGCCGTTCCGATCCTTCTTTACTCTTTCGGAGTGATGAAGTGGACTAAGGAAGAGCTGCGACAACTTGACGTTAAGACTCGCAAAATGATGCATCTCAATAGGAGCTTGCATCCTAAATCGTCCGTTCCACGGTTATACTTTCCCAGACAACGGGGAGGCCGTGAACTTTTGAGTTTGGAGTGTCTGCATAACAGAATGGTTCTGGATGGGGCCTGTAAAGTCATCAGGAGTTCAGATCCCCTTCTCTGCATGGTCCGCGACCATGAGTAAGCAGGGATTGGAGCATTCCTTTTTAAGGCAGCTACCCGTGCGGCCGATGAACTCGGTCTCGTTTTCGACACTGAACGGGCTAACCCAAACTCTGTCACCGAGTTGGGACCCGTTCAGCAAAAAGCTCACATAAAAGCTGCGGAGACAGAGGTCCTGCTACAGCTACATATGGATAAGCCAATGTATGGTGTCTTCTTTCACAACATCAGGTCAAGTGAGCTGAAGTCGGAGACCGAGGGATTCATAATGGCCTGCCAGGATGGTGTCTTCAACACCTTCGTCTACCGTAGTCGCGTTATGGGTATAGACGTCCCTGACACCCGATGCAGGGCATGTCGTGGGGCACCTGAGACCGTAATGCATTTGCTATCAGCATGCCCATCTTATGCGGTCTCAGCCTATATCCACAGGCATAACGCGGCGCTACGAGTGTTGTACTACCATCTACGACACTCGTACGGTATAGACGAGACACCGGTGTTACCTTATGCTCCGGGGGATATTGAGTCCGTGGTGGAGAATGAGAGATGCCGAATCTATTGGAACTACTTATTCCCCACCCTCAGGCAAATACAAGCCAATAAGCCTGCTGTTGTCCTCCTCGACCACCAAAGTAGAACGATATTCGTCATGGAGTTTTCCGCTCCAGGCGAAATGAATATCGTTCGAAAAGAGGAGGAAAAACGGACTAAATATCGAGATCTTCTCTTTGAACTCCGGAGGTTATATCCGGACCATTCTGTCAAAATGGGGGTTCTGATTATAGGAGTCCTTGGTGGAATGATGGACACACTGCTCTCTAACTTGAAGATAATACCGGCTTGCCGTAATATGGCAGAAATCTTAGCAGCAAGAATGCAGAAGGCCGTTATACTTGGTTCGCTCCGTCTACTCAGGGCACACGATTCTCGGACCCAATAATCACTTACCCTACGGACGTAGGGAGTGGTTATTAGGGTTAACGACACCAGCGCGCCCTCCGGATGGGTCGAAGCAACGGAGACAGGGCCTGACTGGTACACTCCTAAGGAGAGAAAAAAAAAAAAAAAAAAAAAAAAAATAATAATAATAATAATAATAATAATAATAATAATAATAATAATAATAATAATAATAATAATAATAATAATAATAATAATAATAATAATAATAATAATAATAATAATAATAA
The DNA here is from genome assembly GCA_944452925.2 of Chrysolina oricalcia. Lineage (NCBI taxonomy): Eukaryota > Metazoa > Arthropoda > Insecta > Coleoptera > Chrysomelidae > Chrysolina > Chrysolina oricalcia. The sequence goes on along the minus strand of OX101814.2, from coordinate 22,635,741 downwards.
TAATAATAATAATAATAATAATAATAATAATAATAATAATAATAATAATAATAATAATAATAATAATAATTATAATAATAATAATAAATAGGCAGGAGGGTCAAACAACACCTAAGGCCCTGGTGACTAGCGACACCACCTACCCGAGCAAAGGATGCAAAATCGGACCGGCAGCTCATGCGCATCCGGGAGGGAAAAAGCAACTTTCCCTCCGGTGTCGGCCGTGGGTTTACTGGGTTAACCCCCCAGTAAACTCTACTACTCGGTTCCCAACAATCCAGGAAGAGGCCCCCACAACCGACCCCCTCGGATTAGGGGTCAAAGGCAAGGTGGTGGGGCCAACGATGATTTGCCATATGATGACGACCGCGATAACAACGGACGCTTTGAGTGGACGGACGAATTAAGAGACGGACTTCTGCATCGCTACGAGAGCAGTGAGCCCGCCCGGAGAGGATACATGGCGAGAATGCATGCTCTGTGGTGTGAGAGACACCCAGAGCATGCAGCGTTTTCCGCACAAAATCTCAGGGATTATGTATCCCATCTTCAGGCTCGAGGCTACGTTAAAGCTCCTCCTCAGCCGGTTAACGAAGTGGCAGATATGCCACGTGTCGGTTTGGCTGTGGAGGAGAATCACATTGTTCCTCTGATGGAGGATATCAGAACCCGCAGGGCGCTTCACAATATGAAGCCCCTGAAGCCGCAAGAACTGGCACGGGTGGATGCGGAGATTGGCGATGTTCTTCCAGAAGAGGCTGACATCTGGCAGATCAATTCTGTCGTGTACGACGCCGCTCATGCTCTATCCCAAACGGAGAGGAGGGACACCACCGCTCTGGTAGGGAGGCATGAACGACGTGTACACAAGATGGAACCCAAGATCAAGTCGGCGAGACAACACGCGTCTCGTATCCAGTGTGTGGTGGACTTCGTGGCGGCCAATAGGCCTTTCACGCCCGCAGTGCGGCGAATTGCCGCAAAATTGAGACGAGCTCACCACACATTAAATCAAGGTGTGCTGTTCACCATCAAACAGCACTGGCTCGATAGGATACGAATGCTAGTGGCTGCAAAGAAGTCACTAGTGAGGCGGGCGAGAAGTATCGCGGAAAACATAAAGTTCCGCGATAAACCTTCTCGCTTATTCCAAGAGCCTCCACGTGTTGTCGATAACCCGCCGGCTGCAGATCGGGTGGAAACATTCTGGAAGAATATCTATGAGTATCCGCAACCACTCAACGTAGATACTCCAGCCCTAGCGCAGTTCGAAGCATTTTGCAGGAGGCTTCGGCAGCCTGAGCTCAATGATCTGCGCATTCCGATAACCACGGAAGAAGTACGAGGGGCCCTAAAAGGCTCTACGAATTTCGCTGCTCCAGGCCCTGATGGGTTGAATAACTATTGGTGGAAAAAGTTTCCAACAACCCACCGCCATATGGCCAGAGTTTTCAACTCATGGCTAGATGGGGAGCAGCAGATTCCGGAGTGGTTTGTCGAGGGGCGAACCGTGCTCATCCCCAAAAACGGAGATTTGTCTGATCCAAAGAATTACAGGCCGATAACATGCTTGAATGCGTGTTATAAGGTGTTTACGCGCATCTTATACACGCGCATTCTCTCCGCAGTTGATCCGGTGTATGAACGGATAAATGAGCAAAGAGGGTCAAAGAAAGGGGTCGCCGGGTGCAAGGAGAACCTGCTCATCGATAGATGTATCACGCAGGACTCCGTGCAGTATAAGCGTAACCTTTCGATGGCCTGGATCGATTACCGCAAGGCATTTGATACAACATCACATGAGTTAATCATGCATTTGCTCAGATGCCTTGAGGTACCCGGTCAAATAGTGGGATGCATTGGACAACTGATGCCGCTCTGGAGGACTCGCTTCACCATAAGATCTGGTAGAGACATAGTCCAAACAGAGCAGGTCATCATTAGAAGAGGCGTGTTTCAGGGAGACTCTCTTAGCCCTCTTCTCTTCTGCATCTCACTATTGCCATTGTCCGTTGCACTCAGGAATACCCGTGGGTACAACTGCGGCACCCCCAGCAACCGGAGGCATAATGTCACCCATCTATTTTACATGGATGACCTCAAATTGTATGCCTCTGGAGAAAGGGACCTACATCAGTCCCTTAGGGTGGTGGAAGAATATACGCATGCTATCGGTATGGAATTTGGGATCGACAAATGTGCCACGGTTCATCTCAAAAGAGGACGATGCGAGGAATACGGAGAGGATGTCCAGCTCGTAGACGGAAGCATCCTACATCATCTGGATGCCGGAGAGACTTATACCTACCTTGGGGTGGAACAACGCCGCTCCCAAGAGGTATTCGCAGTTAAAAACTCTCTCCGCGGCAAGTATCAGCATAAACTCCGACAGATCTGGTCATCAGAACTGTCGGGGAAGAACAAAGTTGCTGCAACTAATATGCTTGCCGTTCCGATCCTTCTTTACTCTTTCGGAGTGATGAAGTGGACTAAGGAAGAGCTGCGACAACTTGACGTTAAGACTCGCAAAATGATGCATCTCAATAGGAGCTTGCATCCTAAATCGTCCGTTCCACGGTTATACTTTCCCAGACTCTTTGAACTCCGCAGGTTATATCCGGACCATTCTGTCAAAATGGTGGTTCTGATTATAGGAGTCCTTGGTGGAATGATGGACATACTGCTCTCTAACTTGAAGATAATACCGGCTTGCCGTAATATGGCAGAAATCTTAGCAGCAAGAATGCAGAAGGCCGTTATACTTGGTTCGCTCCGTCTACTCAGGGCACACGATTCTCGGACCCAATAGTCACTCACCCTACGGACGTAGGGAGTGGTTATTGGGGTTAACGACACCAGCGCGCCCTCCGGATGGGTCGGAGCACCGGAGACAGGGCCTGACTGGTACACTCCTAAAGAAATAATAATAATAATAATAATAATAATAATAATAATAATAATAATAATAATAATAATAATAATAATAATAATAATAATAATAATAATAATAATAATAATAATAATAATAATAATAATAATAATAATAATAATAATAATAATAATAATAATAATAATAATAATAATAATAATAATAATAATAATAATAATAATAATAATAATAATAATAATAATAATAATAATAATAATAATAATAATAATAATAATAATAATAATAATAATAATAATAATAATAATAATAATAATAATAATAATAATAATAATAATAATAATAATAATAATAATAATAATAATAATAATAATAATAATAATAATAATAATAATAACCGAGTTGGGACCCGTTCAGCAAAAAGCTCACATAAAAGCTGCGGAGACAGAGGTCCTGCTACAGCTACATATGGATAAGCCAATGCATGGTGTCTTCTTTCACAACATCGAAGACCTTGGCTTATCCAAAAGCATGACCTTTGCCTTCCTCAGGTCAAGTGAGCTAAAGTCGGAGACCGAGGGATTCATAATGGCCTGCCAGGATGGTGTCTTCAACACCCTTGTCTACCGTAGTCGCGTTATGGGTATAGACGTCCCTGACACCCGATGCAGGGCATGTCGTGGGGCACCTGAGACCGTAATGCATTTGCTATCAGCATGCCCATCTTATGCGGTCTCAGCCTATATCCACAGGCATAACGCGGCGCTACGAGTGTTGTACTACCACCTACGACACTCGTACGGCATAGACGAGACACCGGTGTTGCCTTATGCTCCGGGGGATATTGAGTCCGTGGTGGAGAATGAGAGATGCCGAATCTATTGGAACTACTCATTCCCCACCCTCAGGCAAATACAAGCCAATAAGCCTGATATTGTCCTCCTCGACCACCAAAGTAGAACGATATTCGTCATGGAGTTTTCCGCTCCAGGCGAAATGAATATCGTTCGAAAAGAGGAGGAAAAACGGACTAAATATCGAGATCTTCTCTTTGAACTCCGCAGGTTATATCCGGACCATTCTGTCAAAATGGTGGTTCTGATTATAGGAGTCCTTGGTGGAGTGATGGACACACTGCTCTCTAACTTGAAGATAATACCAGCTTGCCGAAATATGGCAGAAATCTTAGCAGCAAGAATGCAGAAGGCCGTTATACTTGGTTCGCTCCGTCTACTCAGGGCACACGATTCTCGGACCCAATAATCACTCACCCTACGGACGTAGGGAGTGTTTATTGGGGTTAACGACACCAGCGCGCCCTCCGGATGGGTCGGAGCACCGGAGACAGGGCCTGACTGGTACACTCCTAGGAGAAAAAAAAAAATAATAATAATAATGGAAGAGTACACGCATGCTATCGGAATGGAATTTGGGATCGACAAATGTGCCACGGTTCATCTTAAAAGAGGACGATGCGAGGAATACGGAGAGGATGTCCAGCTCGTAGACGGAAGCATCCTACATCATCTGGATGCCGGAGAGACGTATACTTACCTAGGGGTGGAGCAACGCCACTCCCAAGAGGTATTCACAGTTAAGAACTCTCTCCGCGGCAAGTATCAGCAAAAACTCCGACAGATCTGGTCATCAGAACTGTCGGGGAAGAACAAAGTTGCTGCAACCAATATGCTTGCCGTTCCGATCCTTCTCTACTCTTTCGGAGTAATGAAGTGGACTAAGGAAGAGCTGCGACAACTCGACGTTAAAACTCGCAAAGTGATGCATCTCAATAGGTGCTTGCATCCTAAATCGTCCGTTCCACGGTTATACTTTCCCAGACAACGGGGAGGCCGTGGACTTTTGAGTTTGGAGTGTATGCATAACAGAATGGTTCTGGATGGGGCCTGTAAAGTCATCAGGAGTTCAGATCCCCTTCTCTGCATGGTCCGCGACCATGAAAAAGCAGGGATTGGAGCATTTCTTTTTAAGGCAGCAACCCGTGCGGCCGATGAACTCGGTCTCGTATTCGACACTGAACGGGCTAACCCAAACTCTGTCACCGAGTTGGGACCCGTTCAGCAAAAAGCTCACATCAAAGCTGCGGAGACAGAGGTCCTGCTACAGCTACATATGGATAAGCCAATGCATGGCGTCTTCTTTCACAACATCGAAGACCTTGGCTTATCCAAAAGCTTGACCTTTGCCTTCCTCAGGTCGAGTGAGCTAAAGTCGGAGACCGAGGGATTCATAATGGCCTGCCAGGATGGTGTCTTCAACACCCTCGTCTACCGTAGTCGCGTGATGGGTATAGACGTCCCTGACACCCGATGCAGGGCATGTCGTGGGGCACCTGAGACCGTAATGCATTTGCTATCAGCATGCCCATCTTATGCGGTCTCAGCCTATATCCACAGGCATAACGCGGCGCTACGAGTGTTATACTACCATCTACGACACTCGTACGGTATAGACGAGACACCGGTGTTGCCTTATGTTCCGGGGGATATTGAGTCCGTGGTGGAGAATGAGAGGTGCCGGATCTATTGGAACTACTCATTCCCCACCCTCAGGCAAATACAAGCCAATAAGCCTGATGTTGTCCTCCTCGACCACCAAAGTAGAACGATATTCGTCATGGAGTTTTCCGCTCCAGGCGAAATGAATATCGTTCGAAAAGAGGAGGAAAAACGGACTAAATATCGAGATCTTCTCTTTGAACTCCGCAGGTTATATCCGGACCATTCTGTCAAAATGGTGGTTCTGATCATAGGAGTCCTTGGTGGAATGATGGACACACTGCTCTCCAACTTGAGGATAATACCTGCTTGCCGTAATATGGCAGAAATCTTAGCATCGCGAATGCAGAAGGCCGTTATCCTTGGTTCGCTCCGTCTACTCAGGGCACATGATTCTCGGACCCAATAGTCACTCACCCTACGGACGTAGGGAGTGGTTATTGGGGTTAACGACACCAGCGCGCCCTCCGGATGTATCGGAGCACCGGAGACAGGACCTGACTGGTACATTCCTAACGGAAAAAAAAAATAAAATAATAATAATAATAATAATAATAATAATAATAATAATAATAATAATAATAATAATAATAATAATAATAATAATAATAATAATAATAATAATAATAATAATAATAATAATAATAATAATAATAATAATAATAATAATAATAATAATAATAATAATAATAATAATAATGGCTATAAAAAATACAACAAAAGGCCAAGTTCAAAAACTACAGTGGGACACCGTAGTTTTTGTTCTACCACCTAACCTCCGCAGCTGGTTATAAAACCAGCAACAATTACAAAAAAGTGAGTGATAACAAAAAAATCAAATAACATAAAAATCATTAACCTACAGGATACAGAAAAAAATGATGGAGCCTCAATAACAGTATTACATGATATTAACTTGCATATTCAACGTGGCCACGACTGCTATGGTCATTAGCCATGTGTTCTGGGTAGGCCTTTTTACTAACTCCATATGCCACTTTAGGAGCAGCACTGTTAATTTTTAACGCATCAGTGAATCGTGGAGGATTATTTCCAGCCGACACGAGCCTCAATCATTCAGAATTTCACATCTGAAAATGAAAAAAGATCGCACCATATCAATTTTGATTATTAATTAAATTAAATGTGAAGTGCCTATTGTCAAGTTCTTCAGGTTAGAAGGCAGTTGATTGCAGACATTACATATCTGATACATGAAAAATTCGTGGACGTGCATCGGAGGAGTTAATAGTCCCTTGTATCGCACATTTAGATTATGAACATCCGCATGGAAAGTAATTGTGTTGTACAAGTATGTAGGCATTCTACTATGAATAATCTTATGATAAAGACATGCTGAATGTAAGACCCTGCGGTTTTCCATATTGAGCCAATGAGTTTCTGACAATTTTGATGAGATCTCTCCTACGAACTCCGTGAATGAAACGAAAACAAGAATTTTGAATTTTTTGTAATCTCATCTTATTCCTCACAGTGAGACTTGGACCATATAGTGAATCGGCATAGTTCAAGGATGAGAGTACAAAACTATCACAAAGTGTAATTTTTGTTCTCTTAGTAAGTTCCGATTACCATAAATTAGTTTGAGCGAACAGTAAGCTTTCTGCGTTAGTTTATTTATCTGTGATTCAAATTGAAAATCACTATCTATAATCACTCCAAGATTTTTTCCCTCATCGACAAACTCTAGTTTAGTAGAGTTAATGTGTATTTTAATTTGATTTTTCAAAACATTTCTATGATTTTTTGGACCAAATAGTTGTATTTGTGATTTGGACGGGTTATTTATCCAGCACATATCTGAAGCCAAGGATGAAAATTGATTGAGATCGTGGTTGACGCGAATAGTAGCCTCACGTGTCTGATGTGATCCAAAAGAGTAGTACAATTGGGTGTCATCAGCATATAGATGGAAATGACAATATTAGGGACATTTGACCAATTAACTAGTATATATTGCAAAAAGAAGTGGACCCAAGGTGGATCCCAGGGGTACACCCGACTTTAAATACAATGGAATGCGTTTCATCTAGAACTACTTTTTGTTGACGACCTCGTAGATAATTACGGAATAGATTGACCGAGCCATCTGACATACTTATGTAATATGATAATGATAATAATAACTCATGATCGGTAGTGTCAAATGCTCTACTGAAATCTAATAGAACCAGAACTGTAAAGCGAGTCTGATCAATTGCTTTGAGAATATTATCCATAACTTTCAAAAGTGCTGTGGTACAGCTATGACCTCCTACTGAAACCTGATTGTATTATTGGAATTAATTTATTCTTGTTCAAGTGAGAGCGAAGATACTTTAGAGAAAGCAGGGAGTAAGCTGATGGCTCGAAGGTCTTTTAGTTCTTCCGGTGAACTTTTTTTTTGGTATAGGGTATAATTGATGATATGAGTTAAGTACTGAGTTTTATGAGGACAGCATAGAGATATCATTTTAATACTGAGTCCAACACGTGAGAGGCTGTATTCCTCCTCGTCACTACAGAGTCTACAGTCCACGGTTTCCCTATTTATTTCCATGGTAAGTAGATGTTTCCTAAGGCCGCAGTGTCTGGTTAGTAAGCCGGTGATCGTGCGTATGATCTGTTGAGGTTGAGTGTGTCAGCCGTCAGTATTTGGCTCAGGTTCCCCACCAAGGTCGTGCTGTGTCGATGCCCTTCGATTTGGCCCCAATATGTTTGTTGTTATGATTTCTTCCACTCATTGATTAGGTTTCCGCATCGGGTTTTGCTAATTCCAAACGTTGGTTCTGAACCTGTGAATGGTGATTCAGATGCTTTGTTTGCAAGTTGGTCTGCTTTTCATTGCCTTCAATTCGCCTATGTCCGGGCACCCACACAAGTGTAACCTTGTTGCGTTTTGACAGTTCACTGAGGCTGTGAAGACATTCCCAGACTTGCTTTGACTTTATCTGTATTGAGTTCAGAGCTTTTAGCTTTTATAGCGCTTTGGCTGTCAGATAGAATGTAGATAGCCAAAGTCAGATAGAATGTAGATGTGTTTTCTTTCATACCCACGGTCTATATTCATCTGTATGCATGCCCTTATGACATGTGTCTGCTAGTAATACTGTGGTGTTGTTGCCAAGTGGGACACTATTACAATCTTTTTTGGCCTCACCCCGTATATTCCTGCTCCTGTTCCTTCATCTGTTTTTGAACCATCTGTGTACTAGATGTTTCCAGATGATAGTTGCGAGTCCCATTCTTTCCACTTGAGCTGCGTTTTGAATGGTTTTTCGTACGAGTATTGTGGTAGCATGTATAGTCTGATATCATTTCCAGTTCGGTGATGTTGACTTCATGGATGATTTTGGTGTGTCCAGTTTGTAGTTGGGTTATCCAATTACCTGTTTGTTAAAGCCTTTATGCATTCATCCTCGCCTCCCCCATGACTGCGATCTCTAAAGGTGGGAGGTTAAGCATAATTTCCATAGCAGCGGTTGGAGTGCTATTCATACCACTCATGATACATAGACATGCGAGCCTCTGTGTTTCACCAAGGTTGGTTTTCGACTATCTCTGTTTTATCTTGGGCCACCACAAAAGTGAGCCATATGTGATTCTGGGTCTTATGATCGTGGTGTAAGGCCAGTGCATGTCTTTCGATTTCAGTCCTCATGTTTTTTCCAAAAAGCTCTTCTGCACATCATGAACGATGCTTTGCTTTCATTGACTACATGTTGTAGATGCATGTTTCAGGTTAGTTTCTCATCTAAGAACAGCCCTAAATATTTGACATGATCAGCAAGTTGTAGTGTTACGCCAAAGAACTTGGGTGACTTCAAGTCCCCCAGAATTATTTTGCGTGTGAAGGAAATGAGTGTGGTTTTGCTGGGGTTTGCCCTCAGTACTTCTCTTTTGCACCATTCCTCTAGGGTCCTCAGTGCATTCTGCATTAGCTCAGAGGTTATTTGGGCATACTTTCCCTGTACGAGGACTACTACGTCGTACGCATAACCTTGGGAGTAGTATCCTTGATTGTTCAAAGATTCCAGAAGTTCGTCTAATACCATGTCCCACAGTAGGGGTATAGTATCCCTCCCTCTGTGGGGTTCCTCTGGCAATTTCCAGATTCTCGGAGTATTCAAACATGTTGGTATGGGCCTGTCGATTTTGGAGCATTGACACTATCCACCTGCAGGTGGCTTCGTCAACGCTTCTTCTCCTGGCCACTGAGACTGTACTTTCGAAGGATGTATTTTCAAAGAATCCGCCGATAACTAGAAAAGAGCATAGTGCTACTTCTTTTTTCGCCAGAGTGTCCTCCAGCCTTGACACCAATTGGTGCAAGGACGTCTCGCACGATTTTCCTGTTAGATAGGAACGCTGGTTTATATGTAAAGGCCGGTCTATAAGAGCTGCCTCCCGTATGTCCCTGTCTATCAGTTTTTCTAGTCCTAAGCTTTTTGGTCTGTGACCCTTGGCCTGGTCAAGTGCTTGTG